>CM076686.1:99542968-100947968 GCA_038501925.1 Xenopus petersii | reverse complement strand
AAGTAATACTTATTGAAAGCAGAACCAGTCCATTGGGTTTATTTCATTTTTATATGATGTTTTCCTAGACTTAATGTATGAAGATCCAAATTACGGAAAGATCCATTATACAGAAAGCCCCAGGTCCCAATCATTCTGGATAACAGGTCCTATACCTGAACAAGGTATTGTTTTTATTATTACGGAGAAAAAGGAATTATTTTTAAAAAATGCAGTCTATGGCAAATGTCCTTCATGCTTTTTTGGTTAACGGGTTACTGGATAAAGGATCCCTTACCTGTTGTAATAAAAATCTATGCCTTAAATTAATCTTCTTTCTGATTTGCTTACATCGTAAAACTCATAAGCAAGCTAGTAGCTGTAGTCAATTTAATTGTGTCATTGCCCTATATTACCATTTATCTAGAACAGAACAACTAAACATCAGTATGCTCTCCTTCCTTGTGTCTCATTATAGTGTAATGTCAGAAATTCCATATGTTAGGTAACAGCAAGATGGCTGACATAGTGCTAGAAAACAGAATTAAGAGATATAATAGGAGCAAATGGACAAGTTTACAGAAGGTTAAGAGGGATGATAGGTTCTGAATTGCTCAAGTAGTTGTCAATAGAAAGCAATATGGTATTTGCTACTTGTAGTAGACTATTTAAAACTAATTGCTGATTGCCATGTGCAATTTAGCACCTATGTTTGTATATCAGCCTGTAGATAGTTTAAGTTTCCCTTTAGGAGGCACTATAGGAATACAATTCCAAAATACAAAAAAATGTAAAAAGATACCAATTTATCGCCATTGTTCCAGAAGTAAATCTAATGTTCTCATGTTTTATATTTGTTCTTAATCCAAACATTATCTGTAATTGATTTATGCACATTAATAAATATCGAAATATTTAGTTAGCTTCCCAGAAAAAGTTTTGGGGTGTTATAAGTACCTGCCAAATGCATGGGGAAAGCCAAATTAAAGTCAAATAACACACATAACACAGGGCAGCGGATTTACTTTCTCATTATATTTTGTGTTCCCTGTCATTCCCTAATAAAACACATGAGTAGTTAAAAATGCAGCGCTAGCGATATAAACAGAATGTTATCGCTTGGATTGTGTTTGTAATTGCTATGTAAATCCTTTGTGGATGTGCTGCATGTTTGTTTAATCTAAGGATAAAAAAAAATAAGCAGATTTCAAGTAACAGATGTCAGGAATTATACACGATATTAGATGCTCATTATTTACAAAATATTATCTTGGGGGTTAGTATTAATAAATCAAAACTGCTTGATTGCAGCCTTCAGTGCCGCAATCAAAGTATATTTTTCTGTATGACTATGTAAACTAGGGCAGAATATAATTTACTGTAAATACTGCTCTTGACAAGATGCTTTAATAAGTACAGATAAAACACTATTATAGTCTTTAATCAGTAGTTAATCAGCTGTTCCATTAATTAGGTCTATAATTTTCTGGGCCGTAAAATCCTTACACTTGAAATAAAACCTAGATCTGAAATTCATCTGTAAATAATAAATATTATCTTGTGTATGGGTTAATGCAGCGATAAAAGCTTCCACTAGTAGCAAACACAGAAATTTCTGGCCAATTAAAATAGGGTGCCTAATAAATGAATGAAGACTATGGTAGGTTGTCGTCTGTTTTCAGTAAAAGAGCTGCATCCCTATGTTGCCCTTTACAACATCAGTGAATTATGACTTTGGTGAAAATTTACCAAAATGCATTGAAGTCTATGGGTGCCAAGTTTGTTTTTTTTATCGCTCAACAATTCTTTTCACCCATTGGAGTCTATGGGATTCATTTTTGTGGCAAAACTCTATGAAAATTTCACTCATCACTATTCACAAACCCTACAAAAGAACTGAAACTCCAATCTTTACATAAGGCAAGGCTAATGGCACATAGAGTACTATAAGTGGTTGTCGATGATGTTCTGTTTCTGGACCTCATTTTGCTCTGTGGTTGGTCTCACTCTAGTTGCCTGGTTTTAAAAAATGGATGCCTTCGGTTCCTGGAATTAATGGTGCCTAATGCCTAGCACATTTCTTTTGCCCACTAGTATTAAACGGAAGTTCTTTTCTATCCATTTTTTTTCCAAATGTTTCAATTATTTTATTTTCAGATTACTTCTCGAAAGGGATGTCATGTATGCCATTTATTACAGCTTCATGACATCCCACATTGTTGCTACAACAACATTGTCCAGTTAAAGCAAGCCACAGCCTCAATGAAGTCCAAGTCCATCTATAAATTTTAAAAAAAGGCCACCTCTTTGTAACAGGCCTACATGACCCATAATCCATAACACAGTATATTTATCAAGATAACCTGGAGGTCAGGGATATGATTTTTTACTGATTATGTCAGCAATTAGTACAAGATGTTGGTGCCATTTTAAGACATAAATTCATAACAGTTAGTGCTACCAACTGGCAGGAATTAACTAGAGAGTTGCACAGATAGCTCATGTGTAGCAAAGATAGGCTGAATGTTATTGTTCCTACATGTTGCACAGATCCAGTGGGGCTGATTGTGCAATAAGAGTCCTAAGGACTTTACTGGGAGGACTGTTGGTCTCCAGGCCTCCCTTCTAGTGAAAGACAATTCCTTTTTCTTAGGGTGGTTTAAAATGTCAGTGATGACATTGTGCCCAGTTCTGTCACAGTCCTCTTTCTGCTAATAACCCTCCTCTTAAAACATACTACCATGCATATTAATTTCCTTTCCACACCCTCCCCTCAAAAATAAGTTACTATTTCATCCATTGGTTCTAATCCCCATTCTGTACTCTCTGGGTAAAGCAAAAAGATATGGGAAAGTGTGAAATTCAGAAGACAATATTGCACCAATGACTGTAAAGGCTTTTGCAAATTTATGTAGGGATACAGAGGATTAATTCCCCTCTCTTCCTTAAAATGTGAAACCACATGTTTGGAAATCCACTGCCTTTGCAGCTACAAGGTCTACCTAGAGTCTTAGGAGGGGTTGGAGCCTTGTCCCAGTGCAGTGTGTCTGGCAGATACCGGAGGGTGTCACAAGGTGTCGCTGCTGCACCACCCTGCTCACAGTGATTCCGTTTTCACTTTCAATGAGAGAGGGTGAACAGAAACTGCTGCAAAGATGTAAGGGGCAAAAGCTGGAGGAGCCCATGGATGGCTGGAGTGCAGCAGCCCCAAACTTGGGAGCTAGATCAGGAGGGTCTGGAGCTCCTAAATACAAAACTGGACTTTTACATGCTTGCACTATAGAGAATGCTGAGAACAATAGTTCAGAAAGTCATGACATTTCAGTAACAGTCCAGGACTGCTGGCTAAGCTGTCAAAATTGGGACTGTCCTGTGAAAAATGGCTCAGTTGGGAGGTATGGAACTCATGGTTGACTGGGCCGAGAGTGGGCCCCCGCTGGCCCATACCTGCACCCCTGATCGAACGATTTATATTGTGGCACTTCTTTCGTGCATGCGTGAGGCGCAAATTTGGAAGTCGGCAGGGTCCCCGGGGGACTGCCAGGTGGGCCCTTTGTTTTGAAGCCCTGGTGGGCCCCCAATGCTCCACTCTGACCCTGATGTAAGTAGTAGTTCCCTTCACTCCGTAAAATTTTTTTATGAACAATTCATTCTGGTGTGATGGTCCTGGCGGCCCTGAGGGGGTGCAGCAATAGGGTTTCCTCCTCATCCCTTTAAAACAGAACACATGTAATCCATAGCCTTTGTTGTGGCTAATTAGCAATTAATTTAGATGCATGCTGCATGGCTGCACATAAATTAGACTGCAGACTCGATTCACTTATAAGCAGTAACACCTAGTGGTAAGTGGAAAAAAAAAATTTCACGTTATTAAATGAAAGCATGACCTCATTGTTGGGATTAGCTTGTTGGGTATATAATACATAACTTAAGATAACATAACATTATACATAACATATAATACATAACTTGAAGGCTAGCACTTTTATCCTTAATAAAGGACCCAGTTGGGGCCGAAACATTGGACGCACAGTGATGAATCAATAAAAATGATCCACATTGAAATACAACAGTGGGCTGGTCCATCTGTCTAAGAATGAATTCACATATAAATAAGCTGCCCATACATATTTTCTTCACAACCAGATATCTGATAGCTGAAAAGTGGAAAGGGATACCCCCAACAATGCAACAGATACCAACAAATTATGGTGGACAATAGAAATGGAGAAACTTACAGCACTGCTCAACAATATCGTCCCCAAATTTGAAAAATTATGGAATATATGATGATATAGGGACAGTATGTTACACACCTCCTAATCTCCCTTTACCCCCCTACCTCATTACCTCTCTGGCCAATCAGGCCTTATAGTTTATAATGATGAAACCACTAGACAATTGTACCAGTAGAAACATAGATTTTATTTACTATGTGAACATGTAAATAATAATAAACACAATGTAAAAAACATATATATATATATATATTTATTTATATATAAATAAGTTGCAGGGATACTACTTTTTTCAGATTCTTTTCAGGTTCTCTTCATTGGTGACTGTGGGCAGGGCAACCATCGGGAACCAACTGGGGCCCAGGAAATTCCTGGGGCCCAGTTTTTGGTTTTCAGGGCAAAGACTGGGGCCCCTACTCACCCCCCCTAACCCACCCCCCAATGGCTGCCCTGGAAGTTCTGATGTTTTACTGCTCTGCATTGGTTGAAGTCGGAGCAGTTAAATTCCTGGAAGCCATGTTGGATGTTGGCTGCTTTCTACACAAAGGGAAAAGGAATTAGAATTAGGAAGTGTGATAATGATGCCCCCTGTACCCCAACCTCCTTCCCCTGTAACTGGTCTGATCCCCTAGACCTTGGCAATGATATTGCTGCCTGTAATAATGCTTTATTAACCCTTAATTATCCTTAGCCCTCTCTCCTCTAGATAATGCTACAGCCAGAGAGCCAGGAGCGCTTTGCCAATGAAGCGAGCTGCGAATCTCGCCCCACTAGGTACCAGTGGCAGCAAAAATGCCTCTCCTGGTACTTCTAACGCAGAGAGCGCAATTATGCTCTCTTCACTAGCATCCTGGCCCTCTCTGCCACCCTCGTGGACACCCCCCCGAAACTCCTCCAATGCAAAAAGGTGAGCGCATGGGGGAGGGAGCGGCAGCAACTGCAAGCTGCCTCAGGGGGCCAGGATTGCCCCTGCGGAGAGCTTATATAATAGGAACTAATCTAAATATTGATATTTTCTAATACTACCAGATAGGTCACATAATAATCACTTACCATGAGATTTGCAGTCCCATGGTCCCATGGTTCTCCTTTTTATCCATGTCTTGATTGTTCAGTGAAGCCTTTTGTTTGGGTGCCTTTATTTCTCATCTTTACTCTGCAGGCTTAAATAATTCCTGAAATTGGCCTTGGATTTCCTCTGAAATGGGCACGTTACTATACATCAATGTTGAAACCCATTCTTTTTCTGCTGTGAAATGTTCCAGACTGGGATAGGGAATGAATGGGGCATCTACTTGCTTCTTGGCAAGAGCCTCCCAGTCTATCGTCTGCAGAACAGGAGGTAGAAATAAATCACTTTATTAGTTCTACATTATCAATCCCCTACTATAAGATCATTCCTTTGTGGATAAACCTAAGGGCATCGTCTAATCATAATACGAGGCCCTAAGACTCCTGTAACCGGTGATTATAATAGGTTAACGTGGAACCAAGTATTTGTATTATAACCCAATAGAATTTACACTGATGTCCATATATGTGCCCTGCAAGACATCTACCTAAAAGTAACATACTTTTAGTAAAAAAGTAACATAAAGGACATACCTAAAAGTAACATTACTGCTTTTTCATTTTTATGTCGTATATTTTTACTCCAAGGCGGAATAAACTGTTTCTAGCCAAGAGCTACAGGAAGAGGAAGAAGAGATACATGTGATCTGTGAGTTTAGCAGTTAATAAAGCAAGTATATTAACAGTTTGGTGCATATCTTCCTATAGCCAAACGTTATGGCTGCCATATCCAAGTCTGGTGGATGTTCTAGGCGTGCTTTGATAACCTCTGTTTTTAATTCCTGATTGTATATTTCATTAAACAGCAACTGGGAAAATAGACAGGGATATGTTTAGGAACTCAAAACCATAGTAGCACTAGCCTGATATAAGATATAATAAGTTTTTATTTGGTGCTATAGTATACTCAGCCCTGTAAAGCTTCTAATAGATATCACTATGGTGTATAACGTTACAATATTATCAGTAATGTGTACCATAAACATCTCATTCATCCATGAACCTCATTCTCCCTCCCCTAGATATATCACCCCTAAGGTTGCCACCTTTCCCCATTTCCCAAATGATGGGGCAGGAGGTGATGTCATAGGGGGATTGGTTGTGCCATTGGGGTGGGGTATTGTCATCTGGAGGGTGCAGTGATGGCATTGCAGGGGCAACTCTGTGCCAATATAGGGAAATCCTGCTCAGTTTTCTTAATTTGGAAAACCTGGGCAGCCTTTCTGAAAATGGAGCTGTCCAGGTCACAACCTGAACAGGCTTTGAGGCGTATTTCACAGGCTTTGAGCCGTATTTCAACAATCATTCCCTGTCCTCAGTCTAAATTCTGCTTTTAATCAGCAATACAAGAGCCAGTTTGATGTGACTCTTCTTTGAGGCCATCTCCAGTGTTCTACAAATGATCCCTATCTATCGATCAGTGATTATCACTGATCAATATTGGCTGAAGAGCCAGAGGGCGAATATAACTGGACCAGAAAATCTAACCTGCTTTGCTGAGCCCAAAATCTGCCAATTTGGGATATCCAGTTCCATCAATCAGTATAATCTCTGGCTTTAAATCTCTGTAATAAGAATATATATATATATATATATATATATATATATATATATATATATATATATATATGAGCCTCTATAATGATCTTTAGTGCTGATGTTGTTGTGCAAGAATTGCACCCGAGTACAATGCAGGCGCCGTAAAGTCTGCAGAGATAAACTCACATCAGTATCAAGAAACTAGGGTGTTAGTCACGGGCCAGAAGAAGGGGAACAAATTTCTTTTCTGCTATTTTAATCAACCATAATAACAATAGTGGAAAGAAATGCCTCCATCTATCCAGATATCTATGGCCTGGTTTTGGTGATCCAGCTAAACTTGATCCCCTATAACAGTCCAGTGATACTTAGTTCTTTCCAGTGGAAGTGGGCCATCTCTCAGATGTGATGTCAAGATGCCTCCGCTGGCAAATTCCATAGCCAAAAGCATGTGATGTTCTGTCTGCAAAGCTGGGAATAAGCCGAATAGGAAAGGGGTCTTCTCCTGTGCCAGTTCTTGAGTGGACATCTCTGTTTTCAGGCTGAAATATAACAGCAACAAAAGCAGTCAGAAAACAATAGAACATGCAACTTCACTAATGAGAGAGAAGGTGGGATGGTATTAATAGGTATATGATTTTTTCTAGGCATACTGGCCATGGCATCATGTCCTTCTCATGAACACGGGTCTTCTTCATGGTTTTTACTGCGGAAAAGGAAAGTCACCACTCAAAAACTCACATTCCCCTAGCTGTTCGCCCACAAGGGTCCGGGTGCCCCGTCCACAGTGTCCCCACTGTAAATACAATTTCCAAAACCAACTTGCAGCTCTGATTCCTTCAAGATGAAAATAAGACCATTAATATTTAGACTGCTCATTCCATGTAGTGGTTTATACATTCCTATGTATTCTCTTAAGAAACAATGGGTGTATATGGTTACAGGAAGACCTGAGACTAAGGGACCTATACTTACATTTTAAGATAAAATGCAAGTTAGCCAGCTCATCTCAGAACTCCATTTCTGCACGTTTATGGAATCCCAATATGGCAGGGAACATTCTAATGGGTTGGCTTGCTTGAGATTTGCTGTAAATAAAAGAACAGAATTAGATAATGGCTGTACACTGGCTTTATCCCCTGGCCTAGACTTTGCAAGATAAGAGCTCATGCACAGGTTGACATCCATCACAATCACAGGGGCTTTGGAGGTGATCTCCCTATTTAGTTACCCACGGGTCAGCAGCAAAGTAGAGTATAAGTAAGTGATTCCTCATATACTTTACCTAAAAGGTTCTTTACTGTTCCAACCAGTTCCACTCATTCACTCATTTAGATCATTCTTCATAGGGCCAATTAAGCCTCAATCTGCTTCCTGGAGTAAAATGTGATCAATTAAAATTTGAATAGTAGAATATAATGTTCATTTAATATTATTTGTTTCTTTTATTCGGGTTGGAAAAAACAAATAAATCAGTGACTCCCCCAATACTGTACCTAGAGGTATCTTGAGTCGTTGACCCATTATATCCATTATGGGCGGCATGAATCATCCTTCTTAATAGGCAGAGGTGTGCAGCCATCAAATTTTGCATTCTCTATTCCTTTAGCTTGAACGGCAGTCTTGGGACAAACTGCAAACATAAAACATATATTTAGAGAGAGAGAATCAATACATTTGAGGGGTGCTCTCTAACAAAAGTTTTTTTTTATTAGTGTATATATTAGGGATGCACCGAATCCACTTTTTTGGATTCGGCCGAACCCCTGAATCCTTCATGAAAGATTCGGGCGAATACCGAATCTGAACCCTAATTTGCATATGCAAATGCAAATTAGGGGCGGGGAGGGGAAAACATTTTTTACTTCCTTGTTCTCTGACAAAAAGTCACACAATTTCACTCCCCGCTCCTAATTTGCATATGCAAATTAGGATTCGGTTCGGCCGGGTAGAAGGATTCGGCCGAATCCTGCTGAAAAAGGCCAAATCCCGAACCGAATCCTGGATTCGGTGCATCCCTAGTATATATATATATATATATATATATATATATATATATATATATATATATATATATATATATATATATAAAGGTAGATGGTTTTCACCAGCACTTGATTTGTCTTTCAAGGAACCTCCTGCAAAGGCAGAATATTTCCAGCACCTACGGACGTAGCCGAGACAATTTCTTCTGGTGTTGGTGATACTAGACATTCTGCAAAGCACAAAAGAAATGTTCTATGATCCACACATGGTGGGAGCAACTAGGGAAATGTTCTATGATCTACACATGGTGGGAGCAACTAGGGATATTGTCCTCAGAAAGCCATAAAGCAGATACTTGGTTTAGATACATGATAAATACTGTACCTGGTGATTCAATGACAGCTTTTTCTGATAATCGAGCGTTCAAGTCGATCACTTTAAGTGAACTCTCTCTGTAATCCACCGACCTGTAAAAACTTTTAGAAAAGGTGGCAGCCATACCCGCTACCCGCAAATGGGGGTGCGAGGTTGGGCCGAACTTGCCTGACCCATGGGTATCGGGCCTGCCCGCACATCACTATTGACAGGTGTTTTACTGGCCCTGAGGGGGTGCAGCAGGCCCAGGTGCAATCACACGGGCCAATAGAGACCAATGAAACAAAATGCATCCAGTCATGAGGAAACACTGACAAGCCCCCCTCACGCTTCTCTTCTAACACTCAGTAAATGACAGGCCACACGGTGTAACGTTACTATTTGTTGTTTATTCAGATTTACTGAGAGATTTAACAAGGGTTGAGGTTTCCATCACTACAGGGTCTGTTCTCAGTCACAGAGGCCTTGACATAAATTGGCGTTTACATACCTCCCAACATTTCATAACAAGAAAGAGGTGACATTTTTGGCCATGCCCCCAAAGACACACCTAGTTTACAAAAACACACTGCTTTCCCTTGGTTGTAATAGTGCAACTATTACAGATCCCAGAAGATCAGCTCTGCTCACGACTAGTTCAGTGCAAGAAGTCTCTTGGGTCTGTGAGGATAGAGGCTGAGACGCGCCAAGCACCGGAAGGAGTCAGTCAGTGGAGAGAGAGCAGAAGTTGGAAGACCCAAACTCAGTTTCTCAGTGACAAGGCAGCTGCGCAGACACCCTGAAGTAGCAAGATGCAGCTGCCCGTGCCGGGAAGATCAGACAACAAGAACAGCCAGCACGGGTCCGCAGGACATCTTTCACTACTATCCGGGACATCGGGACAAGCTTAGAAAATCAGGACTATCCCACGTAATGCGGGACAGTTGGGAGGTATGGATCCAGCATGTCTCCTGTGTGTGATACAGGCTTTGATCGCGTGCCTGCCACATGGGAGCAAATTCCAGTGGGAAAGGTATTTGGGCATGTATCGCAAGACTCTTTGTCCACCAGGAGTGGAGTGGCAAGGAGGTGCCAGGATTGGACTGCAGATATTCCCAGGGTAGTGGTCATTAATATGATGTGAATGCATACAGTATTTTACTTTACTTTTAATATTACATAAAGTTATATTTGTTACACAGAAATTTGTGTGTTTGATTGTTTTCCTAATGGAGCTACCCACAGGTGTATTCCCAGATGGAGACACTGCCATGAGAGGTAATTTAACAGGACCCTTTCACTTAGCAAAGGGGACTCAGGACCTGCATTTGTAAGAAATATGTGATGTATAACCTTTGGCACAGGGGGGTGGCCAAAAACAGGGTTACACTTACTATCCAAATCACAGAATAATTGTACCCTTTATATCTGTATCACATGAAATTGAATCACCCACATGAAATAAAGTTATACTGTGAGTACAAAATACCGTTTGGCATACAGCCCAGCTAGCTTTGATAATGGTACACAAAGCATCCCCTAGAAATGTTAGACCCTTTGTTTTAAACAGCGACCTCATACGTTTATCATCCCAGTTAAAAAAATAAAGAGTGCTCGGTCTAACCCTGCTGTAGCATAGACAAGCTGCTACTTTTTTATAGCAGTTATACTAATTTTATTCTGATGCTTCATAAAACTGAATCTAATGATGCATGTTACATTGCATATTATGTGCATCCTGTGGAAATTCTGTCACCAAATCCAAATGACAAGAATAATTTTGTTTTGCTATGGCTTATTCTAACAGGCATTGGTATTTATGGCATGAACCTTGCACCCATTTTCTTCACTGAACAAACGTACGTGGTTATTGCATTGGTCACATTCATGTCAGCCTACCCAGTACTTATGAGTAATTGCGTACGCCTGTCTGGTGGTAACTGCCTATTTATTCTGATATGTTTCTTAAAAGTGTTTAATTACCACTCAGTGCACATAGCTAAATATCTGCCACTGGGCAATATGACAAACATTAAGGTAGATCTGTGAAAAAGCCAGCAGTGCCATTCTCTAGCATTAACATTTGCAGCAATTACATCTGACTGCACATCAAGTAAAATCCCACACCCTTTTAGATTGAACGTCAGTATAATTGCAGTTTAGCTCTAATAGCACAAGATGAAACACAAAAGAATAAAGCAGGAAATGATGAACAGTTTTCTGGACTTAAGGAAGAGTGGAACATATTGAGTAAAGGCCATATGGAACTGCATTTGGTATAACTTTGTGTTGTTCAGGGTTATAATATAAAACTCACTCAGAAAGCCAATATTTTATTTTAATAAGCAACAAAATCTCCTTGGGAATATTATTATTTATCCTGTATTTTTATATTAATAAAATAAACAATTACTTCAAAAATATTGCATCACAATTAATGTAGTAACTTTATCACAAACAAAACCCCAGACTTTATCAGATTATCCAGCACAGATCATGATGTCGAGACAACTTCAGGGACATCTTCCAGTAGATCTTGACAGGTTTCAGATGAAGTATTTCGGATTCGGCTTTTTAGCAGCTTTGAGGTATGATACATTTCTAAAGGTTCTACTTTCTTTTTTTCCTCTAACAATTTGAGTTTTCCCCTTTTAAAAACTCGACCAGAAAGCTTTATATAGGTTTCATAAATGGGCCCCTACTTCTAATTTGCATTATTTCATTTACTCAATAGATAATTTCTTACTATGCAATTTTTACTTACAAAAGTATCTCAAAGAAAAAAATTTTGAACTAGTAGTGGAACCAGGGGCGACCTAGCACCAACTTGAAGCTATGCAGGTCTTTTAAGTTAAAAAGGAAACCCTTCTACCCAGTGGACTCTAAGTGGCAGATTTACTAAGCTCGAGTGAATTTTTCGAAGTTAAAAAAAGTTTGAATTTCGATGTAATTTTTTGAATACTTTGACCATCGAATAGGATACTACGGGGCAGATCTACTAAGCTCGAGTGATTAGTTTGAATCCAAAAATATTCGAATTTCAAAGTAATTTTTTGGATACTTCGACCATTGAATTGGTCAAATTTGATTGAATTTGATCTTATCGTTCGATCGAACAATTTTTATTCGATCGAACCTTTTGCGCTAAAATCCTTCGAATTTGAAGGATTTTACTTCGAGGGTCGAATTAGAGGGTTTTTAACCCTCGAAATTCGACCCTTGATAAATCTGCCCCTACGACTTCGAATTTACTTCAACTTTGATTCGAAGTAAAAATCGTTCGACCATTTGATAATCGAAGTACTGTCTCTTTTAAAAACTTTGACTTCATACTTCGCCAAATTAAAGCTAACAAAGTGCAATGTTAGCCTACGGGGACCTTCCACAGCACTTTTCTACGTTTTTTTTTTTTTTGATTGAATAGAAATCCTTTGATCGATTGATATAAATCGATCGAATCGTTCGATTCAAACTATTTAATCGTTCGTTCGTATGATTTCTATCGGAAGTCGAAGGATTTCAATTCGAGGGTCTTCGAAATTCGACCCTTAGTAAATCTGCCCCTAAAACTCTAAACTGTGTAGTTGCCAAAATTAATGTTTTGCTAACATAATAAGAATATGGGATGTTGTTCAACTGTACTTCCTAATTTGTGACTTTCCTCCCTCCCATCATTCTTCTTCCCCTTCTTTTGCAGTAAAATTCTTCCAAGTTTTCATATTTTATAAAGCCTCCTTTGTTTGGCTGGCAAAAACATATTTTTATTCATGTTATTTTCTATATATTTTAACTCCACCATGGTATTTAATCAGGTTGCATTTAGTGGGAGCTGTTCAAGTAAATCTGGATGAGTGATATATTGGGTACCATATATAAATCTAATGTTTGGAAGGCCACCTTCTTCAGTGTCGAATCAAAATAATAAAATCTATGGTTATTTATACTGGTACAAAGCACTAAAATGGAAGCAAAACTTAAAGGTGTTGTTCCCCTTTGAGATAACTTTTAGTATGATCTAGAGAGTGATATTCTGAGATAATTTGCAATTGGTTTTCACTCTTTATTATTTAACCCTTTAAGTGCCAGCAGAATTTCACATTTTGGTTACGCGAAATGCCAGCCGTTTTTGAAACATTTTGTGCTCTCTCACTTTAGGGGCATTTTCTGAGGGGAAACCTATAGTTTACCTAGGTTGTTTTTTTCGGTAGAAACTGAGCTTTCTAAATCTGCCTGAGTTTTCATGTATTTCCACCTGTGCAAAAAAATTTATAGTGCTAAATACCAAAAAAAAATGAAAAATTACCATTTTTCATCGTATATCAATTTATACCAGAAAAATATTTCATTTTAAGGAAGAAAATCCAACTGATTTGGAAAGCCTTATGTCTCTCGAACGTGCCAATACCAGATATGTATAGTTTTAGGGAGATTTAGGACTTCTGTACCTCAAAAATTCCCGGCAGTATATTACCGAATTTTGAAAGCACTAAGGCAGAAAACGGCATGCTTTAGATTCCAAGGCAAAAAATCCTGAAACCGTAGGTTTACCCCAGAAAACCATACATTTTTGAAAAGTACACATTCTGCCGATTACAAAATGGGTAACTATGTCTCTCTACTCCCAACTACCAAACATAAAAGCTTGTCTGAACATAGCGGTTTTTCAAAAAAAAATTAAAAATTCTGAAAAATCATTTCAAAGGTTTTATTTTGCTGCTCCGCATATCCCAAACTATATTAGGTACCAAGAAAAAGCACCTGAAATATGATTGCCAGGGGTCCACTGAACAGTTTGATACCCATTATGCATAGGTTTACCAAAGTATCTGGCATTTAGAGACACCAATATGAAGTTAGCACATCCAAATTGATCAGGACTTTACTTCAGCTACAGAGAAATCAACACATTGACTGCATTTTTTGTGGGGTAAAAACACAGAAATATATGTTTACCCCCCAAACCCATATATTTTTGGAAAGTACACATTCTACAGAATCTAAAATGGGTACCCATGCCTTTCTGCTACAAACGACTGAGTCGCAAGGCTTTCCCAAAATTGTCGGTTTTGGTGAAATATCTGAAAATTGCCTCAAATCTTCAACTTCTCAGCACCATATCACCCATGTATCGTTACGCACCAAGAAAAAGCACCCTAAATATGATTGCCAGGGTTCCTCTGAACAGTTTGGTGGTCATTGTTCATAAGTTTACCAAAGTATCTGGCATTTAGAGGCCCCAAAATGAAGTTAGCGCATACAAACAGTCCCGTGGGTAACTTCAGCTAATGAAAAATCAACACATTGACTGCATTTTTGTGGGGTAAAAACACAGAAATATATGTTTACCCCCCAAACCCATATATTTCTGGAAAGTACACATTCTACTGAATCTAAAATGGGTACCCATGCCTTTCTGCTCCAAACTACTGAGTCGCAAGGCTTTCCCAAAGTTGTCGGTTTTGGTGAAATATCTGAAAATTGCCTCAAAGCTTCAACTTCCCAGCACCATATCACCCATGTATCATTACGTACTAAGAAAAAGCACCCTAAATATGATTGCCAGGGTTCCTATGAACATTTTGGTGGCCATTGTTCATAAGTTTACCAAAGTATCTGGCATTTAGAGGCCCCAAAATGAAGTTAGCGCATACAAACAGTCCCGTGGGTAACTTCAGCTAATGAAAGATCAACACACAGGAGAAAGCTCTCTGTTTAGTGCTGAATTAAGCATTGAAATTCCTGTTTGAGACAGGATTTTTTGTTATCACTTGGTGTGTGAATGTGTTGTCCACTTGGTGGGTGAAATTTGGGAAGTTTTGAGTTGATTTTCTTTACTAAAAATCGATTTTTCTTTTGACCCTGAAGGTGAGTGATTCCTAGCCCAGTTCCTTTCACTTGCTCTGGGCTACAAACTCACTGTTAGATCCCCTACCCCTCCCCCGCACCTGGGTGTCAGTTTCATTTGCATTTTTCTCTTGTTTCAGCACAAATTGTTTAATTTTTGTACAGATTGAGTGGATATTTTGATTTTGCACTCAGTTCTGTGAGGAGAGAAAGCTAAAGGGAGAAGGATTTAATATAAGTATAAATATAAAATCTTTTCCAGCAGCAGCAGTGCAGCTCCCAGGCACCTGCTCACATTAACCCTCTCCCTGCCACAGCTTCTCAACTTAAAACTTATTTTTTTTTGTTAATCAATAGTATAAAGCTTTCTTTTTGTGTGGTGTTGTGTAAAATAATGGGAGGGAATAAAAAGGAAAGTTATAAAAAAACATCTCTTGGTTCTAAAGCAAAAGGACCTGAAAAACCCAGCTGTAGCTCTGCAAGGAAACACCAGTCAGAGCCCATGTCAAAAAGCCCCATTGCCTCTACTTCTGCTGCTGCAGCCAATGTGACCCCTGCTAAAACATTTGCACAGGCGGTAGCTACTGACAGCAACCCTAGCCAAGTCACTGCTGGGGTAGAGAAGCTTACAAGGAAGCATGGGGTCAGATGCCTAATGTCAAGCACTCATGGCATAGAGGCTTATATAAAGGCTGCAGCTGAAGTGGTGGGCCACTCTGCAGTAGTGGCAGCAAGTAAAATGTATGGGAAAGCCATAATCTTTGCCCGTACTCTAACTGCAGTGCATACTCTGGTACAGAGGGGTATCACAGTGGGAGGGAGTTATGTCCCTGTAGAACCCCTAGAAGGATTGGGCACAAGGGTGGTTTTATCTAATGTGCCCCTCTGCCTGCAAGACCACTTATTGTACCCCCACCTGCAAGCCCTTGGGGAGTTAAAATCAAATATGTCTAGAATTCCCCTGGGATGTAAGGAGAGCAGACTGAGGCATGTCCTTTCCTTTAAAAGGCAGGTGCAACTACTTTTACCTCGGGGGCAAGACACTATTGAGGGGTCTTTTGGGGTTCCATTTGAAGGGGTGCTGTATAAAATTTTTTACAGCACAGAGGAAGTGAGGTGCTTCCTTTGCAAGAACCTGGGGCACACTCGCCAGAGTTGCCCCAAAGGGCAAATTAAGACCACAGCCCCTGTTCCTGCTCCCAGTGCCTCAAATAAAACATCTTATCCTGCTGGGACTATTTCAGCAGGGTCCTCAAAGGGGATATCTCCTTCACTAAAGAACCTCAAGGTGGCTGTTACACAATCCACCTCTACAACATCCAAACCTCCTCCTTCTTCACTGAAGACATCTAAGGCTGCAGCATGTCTTACAATTGCGGCAAAAGAGAAGGGGGGAAAACATGTCAAAGCTTCCCCCAGGGTCACAGTTGTTCCTACCACAAAAGGGTGTACCCCTGTTATGGGCACCCCTGAAGGTGTGGGGGTACCCATGATTGCAACACCTGTTGGGGTTGGGGCAGATAGTGGCCTTTCCTCTTCAGATGCCAAGAAAAAGAGGAAATTTAAATCAAACTGGCTGGTACCTGAGGAATGGGCATCAGTGGTTAATGATGGGGCACCCCCATCCAAGGGTAAAAAGGGCAGCAAAACTTCTGCTCCTCATGTGGTGACATTGTCTGGCCCAACTGTTGGTCACGATCAACCGGTGTCAGACCATGCACTCTTGCCTCCAGACCAGATGGGGAATAATGAGGTTAATAGTCTGCATGGCCTTGAACATGGCAGTGTTGGTTTCCCCACAGAGTCAGGGGTGCAGTATCTGCCTCAAAATCATTTGGAAGATCTTCCCTTGGAGTGTAAAGAGACACCTAATGAGACTCCTGCAGAGTGGGCAGTCAGTGTTCCTGAAGTGCTGAGATTTGGCAACTGCAACCAGCCTCAGTTTTTAGTGCCTCAGGGTATTTCACTCCAGGAGGGGGACAATATTGGGCTAACCCCCATACAGGACCCTGCAGATAAAACTGCTGGGAAGGATGGTGAGGGTGGAGTTGTAAATACGGAAGAGGGTAGCCAGACAACCTCTACTGTTCATGCTAAAATCTCTCCTCCCTTGTCTTCAACTGACCCAAATATTATTGCCATCCAGAAAGCACAGGAGGTAGTAGAGAGGGCAGAGGCTAACCATCGAGCCTCCAAAGCTCTACCTGTTGCTGGGGAGCTAATTAGTTCTGTTGCTCCTGTGTCAAACACTTCCAAATGTGTTTCAGGTGAAGTTGAGGGAACACCTGAGCCATTGCAGGGTCTCCAGAAAAGTGATTCTGATACTTTTCCTGTAACAACTTGTGGAGAGATTCTCAAAGCTCTAGTGGAGAGGGGAGATTATCAATCCCTTAGCCAGGAAGAGCTCATGGATGAGGGGAACATCGAAGAGGAGGTTGACATAGGAGTGGCAAATCCTTCTACCCCAATCATCCCTGCTGAGGAACTCAAAAAGTTTCTTGAGAGCACCCTTGGTGTTAAATTAGAGAAGAAGATGCACATGGCTCTGGAGAAGTGGCATGATTTGCCTTTAGTTATCAATTCTGTGAGACAGTACATTAAGGTCATAAAAGAGGCCAAGAACTATGGAACAGCGGAATATCTCCGTATAATGAAGTTTCACAAAAAATGTTTGTCTCATCAGACCTTGATGAAGGTTAAAGCACTTCCTAAGACTCAGTAATGGCCTTGAGTATAAGCACACTTAATACTAATGGCTGTCGGAATCCTTTCCGAATGTTTCAGGTACTCTCCTTTCTTCGTCAAGGAGGGTACTCTGTGAGTTTCCTCCAAGAGACCCACACCACTCCAGAGCTTGAAGCAAGCTGGAATCTGGAGTGGAAGGGAAGGGTCTTTTTTAATCACCTCACTTGGACATCATGCGGGGTGGTGACCCTTTTCTCAGATTCCTTCCAGCCAGAGGTCCTGAGTGCTACCTCTGTCATCCCTGGCCGTCTATTGCATCTTCGGGTCCGGGAGTCAGGTAGAACATATAATCTAATGAATGTGTATGCTCCTACTACCGGACCAGAGCGGGCACGGTTCTTTGAAAGTTTGTCAGCCTACATGGAGACAATTGACTCTGATGAAGCCTTGATTATAGGGGGTGATTTTAATTACACCCTTGATGCTCGAGATCGCAATGTACCCAAGAAAAGAGACTCGTCTGAGTCCATTTTGCGAGAACTAATTGCTCATTTCTCCTTGGTTGATGTCTGGAGAGAACAGAACCCAGAGACGGTTGCCTTTACCTATGTCAGGGTGAGAGATGGTCATGTTTCTCAATCCCGGATTGATAGGATATATATATCGAGCCATCTCATGTCACGAGCCCAGTCGAGCACCATTAGATTGGCACCATTCTCAGACCACAATTGTGTATCCCTGAGAATGTCAATCGCACCATCTCTGCCAAAAGCTGCTTACTGGCACTTTAACAACAGTTTATTAGAAGATGAGGGTTTTGCAAAGTCAGTCCGGGATACATGGAGAGGCTGGAGGGCCTTTCAGGATGAATTTGCCACATTGAACCAGTGGTGGGATGTAGGCAAGGTTCACCTAAAGCTCTTGTGTCAAGAGTATACCAAAAGTGTGAGCGGGCAGCGCAATGCAGAGATTGAGGCACTGAATGGGGAGGTGCTTGATCTTGAGCAAAGGCTATCAGGCTCTGAAGACCAAGCCCTTCAGTGTGAATATCTAGAAAGGAAAGAAGTGCTGCGTAACATGGAACAACGACAGGCTCGTGGTGCCTTTGTGCGAAGCCGGATGCAGTTACTTTGTGATATGGACCGTGGTTCCCGATTCTTCTATGCTCTGGAGAAGAAGAAGGGGAACCGAAAACAAATCACATGCCTTTTTGCGGAGGATGGAACCCCCCTTGAGGATCCGGAGGCTATCCGGGACAGAGCCCGGTCCTTCTATCAAAACCTTTTTTCTCCAGATCCCATCTCTTCAGATGCCTGTGAGGAGCTATGGGATGGGCTTCCAGTGGTCAGTGAGAGGAGAAAAGAGAGGTTGGAAACACCAATCACTCTAGATGAACTCTCTCAAGCACTCCGTTTAATGCCCCACAATAAATCTCCTGGGCTTGACGGACTGATCATAGAGTTCTTCCAGTTCTTTTGGGATACTCTGGGCCCTGATTTCCATAGGGTCCTAACTGAGGCCTTCAAGAAAGGTGAGTTGCCACTTTCGTGTCGTCGAGCAGTTTTATCACTACTTCCTAAGAAGGGGGATCTCCGTCTTATTAAGAACTGGAGACCAGTCTCACTGCTTAGCACAGACTATAAGATCGTGGCCAAAGCTATCTCACTTAGGCTCAAATCAGTGCTGGCAGAGGTGATTCATCCTGACCAGTCCTATACAGTCCCCGGTCGGACAATTTTTGATAATGTCTTTTTAATCCGAGACTTACTACATTTTGCAAGAAGGACTGGTCTATCTCTTGCTTTTCTCTCTCTGGATCAAGAGAAGGCATTTGACAGGGTGGATCACCAATATCTTATAGGCACTCTGCAAGCCTATAGCTTTGGCCCACAGTTTGTGGGCTACCTGAAAACAATGTATGCCTCTGCAGAGTGTTTAGTTAAAATCAACTGGTCTCTGACTGCACCTCTGGCCTTTGGACGAGGAGTTCGGCAAGGATGCCCCTTGTCGGGACAACTGTACTCGCTGGCCATTGAGCCCTTCCTGTGTCTCTTAAGGAAAAGGCTCACGGGACTGATGCTCAAAGAACCTGACATGAGGGTGGTTCTCTTAGCCTACGCTGATGATGTAATTCTTGTGGCCCAGGACCTAGTTGATCTTGAGCGGGCACAAGAGTGTCAAGAAGTCTACGCTGCTGCCTCATCTGCCCGTATCAACTGGTCCAAGAGCTCAGGCCTTCTGGAGGGTTCTCTAAAGGTAGATTTCCTGCCTCCTGCTTTCCGTGACATCTCGTGGGAGAGTAAAATCATTAAATATTTAGGCATCTACCTATCAGCTGAGGAGTATCCTGTCTCACAGAATTTCATTGAACTTGAGGAGTGTGTTCTAACGCGCCTTGGAAAGTGGAAGGGTTTTGCTAAAGTACTTTCTATGAGGGGGAGAGCTTTGGTGATTAATCAGCTGGTGGCCTCTCAGATCTGGTACCGGCTGATATGTCTTAGCCCAACCCAAGAATTCATTGCTAAGATCCAGAGAAGGTTACTGGACTTTCTCTGGATAGGAAAGCATTGGGTTTCTGCAGGTGTCTCAAGCCTCCCGTTGAAAGAGGGAGGGCAGGGAGTCGTGTGTATACGTTCTCAAGTGCACACCTTCCGTCTCCAGCAAATACAGAGATACTTGTATGCAGATCCTTCTCCACAGTGGTGTACTCTAGCATGGAGTTTTTATCGCCAGGTACGAAATATGGGATATGACCGGCAATTGTTTATAATTGAACCTGAGGGTTTCCTAAGAAACCTTTCAACCCTGCCGGCTTACTACCAAGACACGCTAAAGACCTGGAGCATGGTATCCGTGTTAAGGCAAGGAGCCATTGAAGGGGAAGACATTCTAAATGAGCCCCTACTTTACAATCCATCTTTTAAGACTAGGATGTTAGAATCCATCAGCATCCGACGTCGCCTTTGCCAGGCTCGGTTAACCAGAGTTGGAGATCTCCTGGATTTTGAGAAATCAGATTGGGTGGACTCTCAAGCAGTTATGCAACACATGGGATTCCTCACCACTAGGGTTCCACACCGTCTTCTCAAGGAAATCAAGGACACAATCTCTCCTGATTCTCACACCTTCATTGATGGGGTTTTACATGCTGGAGAGCCACGTCCACCTTGGAACTCCTCACCTCCAGACATAATAATAGCACCTAAAATCCGTCAATCCCCCCAAGCACCTCCTTCTCCCAACTTGAGCCACTTGGAGAATTTTCCATTGACACGCTTTCATGATATAACAAGAAAGTTGTTGTACTCTCTAATGCTTCACACTGTACACTTCCTTGCCCTCATCTCCCGATATGATACCATCTGGAGACGTGTGCTTAATGAGGGTGAAAGACCTCAGTGGCGAGCTCTTTATTCCAGTTTGGTGCCTAGACCAACTGGAGACTTGAGTTGGAAAGTGCTGCATGGTGCATTGAGCACGGGAGAGTATTTAGCTCGTTTTACAGACTCCCCAGCTGCTTGTCCATTCTGTGGCAAAGGAGAGTCTGTGTTTCATGCTTATTTTACGTGTGCCAGACTGCAACCTCTATTGGCTCTTTTGAGGAAGCTTTACCTGCAGTTCTGGTTACACTTTTCCCCTCATGTTTATATTTTTGGACGCCCAGTATCCCGGGACAATAAAGAGAAAGACCTTCTCTCCAACTTGCTCCTGGCTTTAGCTAAATTAGTCATCCATAAATCTAGAAAGCAATGTTTGGAAGGTGGGAATCCTCTGCCAGCAGAGGTCTTGTTCCGAGTGCTGGTGCGTTCCCGAATCCGAGCGGAGTACACCCAAGCAGTGTTTACTGGTCGGTTGAAAAAATTTGCTGACCAGTGGGCAATAGATGGGGTACTTTGCTCAGTATCCCCAGACCTGGTTTCTGTTCAGACAATTCTCACACTCCATATTTAAGTGCACTTTAATTTAAGTGACAGTTGTATTTTAATCAGTTAATTATCTCCTTTGAGATGTGATTAACTTTGGTGAGCAATCACTCACCTGCAATTTGAATAATATATCAGCTAATGAAAAATCAACACATTGACTGCATTTTTGTGGGGTAAAAACACAGAAATATATGTTTACCCACCAAACCCATATATTTTTGGAAAGTACACATTCTACTGAATCTAAAATGGGTACCCATGCCTTTCTGCTCCAAACTACTGAGTCGCAAGGCTTTCCCAAAGTTGTCGGTTTTGGTGAAATATCTGAAAATTGCCTCAAAGCTTCAACTTCCCAGCACCATATCACCCATGTATCATTACGTACTAAGAAAAAGCACCCTAAATATGATTGCGAGGGTTCCTATGAACATGTTGGTGGCCATTGTTCTTAAGTTTACCAAAGTATCTGGCATTTAGAGGCCCCAAAATGAAGTTAGCGCATACAAACAGTCCCGTGGGTAACTTCAGCTAATGAAAAATCAACACATTGACTGCATTTTTGTGGAGTAAAAACACAGAAATATATGTTTACCCCCAAAACCCATACATTTTTGGAAAGTACACATTCTACAGAATCTAAAATGGGTAACCATGCCTTATTGCTCCAAACTACTGAGTCGCAAGGCTTTCGCAAAATTGACGTTTTTTTGTGAAATATCTGAAAATTGCCTCAATGCTTCAACTTTCCAGCATCATATCGCCCATGTATCATTACTTATCACAAAAAAGCACCCAAATTGTGATTGCCAGGGGTCCTCCAAACAGTTTGGTGCCCACTGTGCATAGGTTTACCAAAGTATATGACATTTAGAGGCCCCAAAATTAAGTTATCACATACAAATTGTCCTGTGGGTAACTTCAGCTAATGAAAAATCAACACATTGACTGCATTTTTGTGGGGTAAAAACACAGAAATATATGTTTACCCCCCAACCCCATATATTTTTGGAAAGTACACATTCTACAGAATCTAAAATGGGTACCCATGCCTTTCTGCTCCAAACTACTGAGTCGCAAGGCTTTCCCACAATTGTCGGTTTTGGTGAAATATCTGAAAATTGCCTCAAAGCTTCAACTTCTCAGCACCATATCATCCATGTATCGTTACGCACCAAGAAAAAGAACCCTAAATATGATTGCCAGGGTTCCTCTGAACAGTTTGGTGGCCATTGTTCATAGGTTTACCAAAGTATCTGGCATTTAGAGGCCCCAAAATGAAGTTAGCGCATACAAATAGTCCTGTGGGTAACCAGCTAATGAAAGATCAACACATTGACTGCATTTTTGTGGGGTAATAACACAAAAATATATGTTTACCCCCCAAACCCATACATTTTTGGAAAGTACACATTCTACAGAATCTAAAATGGGTACCCATGCCTTATTGCTCCAAACTACTGAGTCGCAAGGCTTTCGCAAAATTGATGGTTTTGGTGAAATATCTGAAAATTGCCTCAATGCTTCAACTTTCCAGCATCATATCGCCCATGTATCATTACTTATCACAAAAAAGCACCCAAATTGTGATTGCCAGGGGTCCTCCAAACAGTTTGGTGCCCACTGTGCATAGGTTTACCAAAGTATATGCCAATTAGAGGCCCCAAAATGAAGTTAGCACATACAAATTGTCCTGTGGGTAACTTCAGCTAATGAAAAATCAACACATTGACTGCGTTTTTGTGGGGTAAAACACAGAAATATACGTTTACCCCGCAAACCCATATATTTTTGGAAAGTACACATTCTACAGAATCTAAAATGGGTACCCATGCCTTTCTGCTCCAAACTACTGAGTCACAAGGCTTTGCCAAATTTGGCGGTTTTGGTGAAATATCTGAAAATTGCCTCAAAGCTTCAACTTTCCAGCATTGTATTGTCCATGTATCATTACCAGCATAAAGCATCCTAAATATAAACATAGGGGTCTACTAAACAGTTTGATGCCCAATGTGCATAGATATACCAAACTATGTGGCGCACAGAGACCCCCAAATGACAATATGTATAGACATTTTCACGGCTGACGCGCTGGCTGCTGCAACATAACCACCCGGTGTGTGTATTATGCGACATTAGACCACCTAACAGTACAGAGACCCCAGAAAACCATATATTTTCAGAAAGTACACATTCTGACGAATCCAATATGGGTAAATAAGTGTTTCTACTGCAAACTGCCAAACTGCAAAGCAATGCTGAACATAACGTTTTTATCAAATTTCTGAAAATCGTCATAAAGCTTGAATTTTACCCCATTATATGCCCCACATTTCGTAACTTATCAGCTTAAAACATCCTAAATATGAATGGCAGGGGTCTACTAAACACGTTGATGCCCAATATGCATAGATATACCAAACTATGTGGCGCACAGAGACCCCCAAATGACAATAGTGTATTTTCACAGCTGACGCGCTGGCTGCTGCAATATAAGCACCTGGTGTGTGTATTATGCGACATTAGACCCCCCTAACAGTACAGAGACCCCAGAAAACCATATATTTTCATAAGGTATACATTCTGACGAATCCAATATGGGTAAATATGTGTTTCTACTGCAAACTGCCAAACTGCAAAGCAATGCTAAACATAACAGTTTTTATCAAATTTCTGGAAATCGTCACAAAGCTTGAATTTTACCCCATTATATGCCCCACATTTCATAACTTATCAGCATAAAACATCCTAAATATGAATGTCAGGGGTCTACTGAACACTTTGATGCCCAATATGCATAGATATACCAAACTATGTGGCGCACAGAGACCCCCAAATGACAATATGTATAGACATTTTCACGGCTGACACGGCTGCTGCAACATAACCACCCGGTGTGTGTATTATGCGACATTAGACCACCTAACAGTACAGAGACCCCAGAATACCATATATTTTCAGAAAGTACACATTCTGACGAATCCAATATGGGTAAATAAGTGTTTCTACTGCAAACTGCCAAACTGCAAAGCAATGCTGAACATAACGGTTTTTATCAAATTTCTGAAAATCGTCACAAAGCTTGAATTATACCCCATTATATGCCCCACATTTCGTAACTTATCAGCATAAAACATCCTAAATATGAATGCCAGGGGTCTACTAAACACGTTGATGCCCAATATGCATAGATATACCAAACTATGTGGCGCACAGAGACCCCCAAAAGACAATAGTGTATATACATTTTCACAGCTGACGCGCTGGCTGCTGCAATATAAGCACCTGGTGTGTGTATTATGCGACATTAGACCCCCCTAACAGTACAGAGACCCCAGAAAACCATATATTTTCAGAAAGTATACATTCTGACGAATCCAATATGGGTAAATATGTGTTTCTACTGCAAACTGCCAAACTGCAAAGCAATGCTGAACATAACAGTTTTTATCAAATTTCTGGAAATCGTCACAAAGCTTGAATTTTACCCCATTGTATGCCACACATTTCGTAACGTATCAGCATAAAACATCCTAAATATGAACGCCAGGGGTCTACTGAACACTTTGATGCCCAATATGCATAGATATACCAAACTATGTGGCGCACAGAGACCCCCAAATGACAATAGTGTATATACATTTTCACGGCTGACGCGCTGGCTGCTGCAATATAAGCACCTGGTGTGTGTATTATGCGACATTAGACCCCCCTAACAGTACAGAGACCCCAGAAAACCATACATTTTCAGAAAGTACACATTCTGACGAATCCAATATGGGTAAATAAGTGTTTCTACTGCAAACTGCCAAACTGCAAATCAATGCTGAACATAACGGTTTTTTATCAAATTTCTGAAAATCGTCAGAAAGCTTGAATTTTACCCCATTATATGCCCCACATTTCGTAACGTATCAGCATAAAACATCCTAAATATGAACGCCAGGGGTCTACTGAACACGTTGATGCCCAATATGCATAGATATACCAAACTATGTGGCGCACAGAGACCCCCAAATGACAATAGTGTATATACATTTTCACAGCTGATGCTCTGGCTGCTGCAATATAAGCACCTGGTGTGTGTATTATGCGACATTAGACCCCCCCTAACAGTACAGAGACCCCAGACAACCATATATTTTCAGAAAGTACACATTCTGACGAATTCAATATGGGTAAATAAGTGTTTCTACTGCAAACTGCCAAACTGCAAAGCAATGCTGAACATAACGGTTTTTATCAAATTTCTGAAAATCGTCAGAAAGCTTGAATTTTACCCCATTATATGCCCCACATTTCGTAACGTATCAGCATAAAACATCCTAAATATGAACGCCAGGGGTCTACTGAACACTTTGATGCCCAATATGCATAGATATACCAAACTATGTGGAGCACAGAGACCCCCAAATGACAATAGTGTATATACATTTTCACAGCCGACGCGCTGGCTGCTGCAATATAAGCACCTGGTGTGTGTATTATGCGACATTAGACCCCCCTAACAGTACAGAGACCCCAGAAAACCCATATATTTTCAGAAAGTACATATTCTGATGAATCCAATATGGGTAAATAAGTGTTTCTACTGCAAACTGCCAAACTGCAAAGCAATGCTGAACATAACGGTTTTTATCAAATTTCTGAAAATCGTCAGAAAGCTTGAATTTTACCCCATTATATGCCCCACATTTCGTAACGTATCAGCATAAAACATCCTAAATATGAACGCCAGGTGTCTACTGAACACTTTGATGCCCAATATGCATAGATATACCAAACTATGTGGCGCACAGAGACCCCCAAATGGATATAAAGTAGATAAAATTTACAAGGCAAAACAAAATAAGGCAGTAAAGAGTGAAATGGAAAAAAATCCAATAAAACCACAAAAATCAATGTTTTTTTTCCACACTAGTGTTATCGGCCGTCAGAATCACAGTTTGAATATTTTAGCTGGGCCAAACAGGTTATACGGCTAGAAACAAGTGAACACAACATATGCAGAGCTGAAAATGCAATAAAATGGCTAAAAATTCAATAAAATGGCTAAAAATACACCTAAATACCCAAAATTGCAATATAATCACCGAAATAACATACAAAAGGTATTGCACAGTACGGTTAGCGAATACACTATTCGTAATGGCAATAAAACATTTTTTTCAGGCAAAAAAAGAGACGATGCGATAAGAAAAAAAAAAAAAAAGCCACAATGCCATGTATGTGCGTGTGCGTGTGTACAATTAGTAAATTACATGTTATGTGCGCGTGTGTGCGTGTGCACGTGTGTGTGAGTGCAATGAGTGTAAGTGACCCCCCCAATCCCCAAAAATGTATGTGTAAGTGTGTGTAAGTGTGTGTAAGTGTGAATCTAAGTGTGTATTACTGAAATAAGTGTGTGTTGGTGTGTTTGTGTGTGTAATTGTTGCACTAACCTGAAAAAGTCGCTGAAGAGTGCTGCACACGATGTGGAGGGGTCCCAGGAAGAGTTCTGCGACGATCTGCCTGTTCCTGTGCTGTGGGGGCGGAGCTGATCGGTGCGGTGCAGTCTGCAGCAGCAGGACACGTAAGTAACACGTGCCTGCTGCTGCTTTGGGGCCCCTGGGCGATCGCGCCCCAGGGGCCACTCGATCCCCTGCTCTGCTCGTTGCCTAGGGCAGGGGATCGAGGAGGAACGGAGCGAGCGGCTCTAACAGTCGCTCCTCCGCTCCAGAACCTGGAAGTGCTGCAGAACGTAGAATCTTAGTTCTGTGGCATTTCAAGTTACTTTTCCACAAAACGTAGATTCTACGTTCTGTGGCACTTAAAGGGTTAAGGTTTTTTGAGTTATTTAGCTTTTTATTTAGCAGCTCTTCAATTTGCTTTTTAAGCAATCTAGTAGCTAGGGTGCAAATTACCCTAGTAATCATGCATTGATTTTAATAATAGACTGGAATATGAATAGGGGAGGGCCTGAATAGAAAGATGAGTAATAAAAAGTAGCAATAACAATACATTTGTAGCCTTACAGAGCATTTGCTTTTTAGAAGGGGTCAGCGACGCCCATTTAAAAACTGCAAAGTGTGCAGTCGTTGAGGCAAGGGAACCCAGAAATTACACCCAGCTTGTTATATTAATTCCAGGGTTGACTATTTTAGTTTGGCCAGTAGACACTACTGTGAGTAGGATGATAATGTTGTTATAGTATGCCACACGTGACACCATCCCCACTTTGAAATTATTTGATGCAACATACCTTGATTTAAATACAGTTTTTTTACATACTGATGCACAAAGACCATTGAACAGCATATTTCCTATAAGCATTCCTTATTTATGTTTTAATTTCATCTACCTGAAAATGTGCCCGTATCCAGTGTCATCTACACATATCAGCAGAGTGCCTTTTCTTAAATCTACTTGATTTCTGTCTTTATTCCTTTCACCTTCTTAACTCTTTCTCCCTTAGGTGCACATTTACTTACATGCGAATTTTCACTTTGCAGGTCTTTGCCAAGTCTTTGACTTCACGCAAGTACGTCAGACGTTATCTTGTGATGAATACGCATATTCATCAAAACGCTCAATTACATCTCGGCAAAATAACATTGACGTACTTTCGTCAGCAATGATTTATTGGGGTGAAAATTTGATAACAAATTTCTTTAGCGGTACTTCCTTCCTAGCGAAATTTCATTAACTTACGCTTATGCCAATTTAAATTCAGTGGGCAAATAAAGATCATATGTATGTATTTATTAGTGATGGTGAATTTGCTGGAAGTGGCCACTTTTTAGTGTCCAACGAAGTAAAATGAAGACAGAGATCCTCTATTGTCCTAGGATATGTAGCATGAGCTTCAAATGATAAAATAAGTGTAAATAAGATATATTTTTTTATCTAACATACAGTATATGGTTAGATTTATAAAGATTTTTATATGCTGTATACTAATTAGCAAAAATCTTACAGACAACCAAAGTTCCCTCCCCAAGCCACAGCCAAATGTCCTGACAAATAACTTTTTAATTGTGCAAAGGCAGTCTCAGTCCAATGAAGAGTCTCTGCCATGGGTGTCCTGAAGAAGTCACTGAAGAAGTCAATGAACAAGTGAAACTATACACAGCTAAAGAAATGTGTTGCTCCCAGTGGCCTCCAATGTAGTTCCAATATTCCAATGTAGTGAAGTTGTCCCAGTCCCAGGGAAGTATGAAATCAACACACAAAGTTAGTAAACCTAAAATGTGTGAAAGAAGCATAAAGTTAGTTGTATAATGTTCATTGCAGATGATCTTAACTTAGTCCATGAATAGCTGGCATAAAAACCAACACACAGCAAAATAAGGCTGCCTAAAGATTCTGACATCATGGGACTAAAATGTGAACCTTGCTCAGCTCAGTAACCATTGCTTTTACTATACTGCCTACAAAGATGTTAGGATGACCAACAGTTTCCATTGGATTTGCAACAGGAAGTATTTGATAACTGACAAGTCAGCATTGAAGACAGGATTATCTAGTGTTCTGTAGGGCAGCTGAGCTATCTGGCCAACTTTAAAAAAAACACTTTAATTCTGTTGCTAAAGAACACCAGTGTTGAGTTTCCTCAATGGCACATCCTCTCCTGTCTAGAAAGGTGATGGTAGTTACCTTGTACCTTGAGCTTTCTTTACAGAGAGAGCCACTGGAGGTTCAAATGCTTGGGTTCAGGCAAAACAGTTGAAGAAACCTGCTTTAAGCATTTAACCCTGAACCCAGCTCCTAGCATGTTTTTTTTTACTGAGCACACGGCTGTTTTTTCCTATCTTCTGTCATTTAGAGAAAAGGATGGCCCATGCAGCTGCTCACTCCAGCTAGTAAATACATTTCCCAGTGTGCTTTGAGCAGCTTTAAAAAACCATTATAATTTTGCTTGTCCAGAGGCAGCGAGTGAGTCAACATTGCTTTAGTCAACACTGCTGGCTGAACTACTTCATACCACTTCTAGGCCCTGAACTCTGAAGAAAGAGCACAGCGAGAAAGTGACATTTGTTTTTGTAAATAGAGCGCATCTTGATATTTGATTTGCCGGAGCGAACTACTTCCCTTATGTTTGTGTTTATTTTCAGGCAGTACTTGCCTCAAAACTTCATTCTCTCTTGTCCAAACAGGACAATATTTTTATCTGCTTTTCAGGACAAGAGCCATGCCAGCTTTAACTTGCACTTTACTTGAGATAAACAGACAAAATAGCATTGGGCTTCTTGGTAAAGTGTGCATTTCTAAAACTATCTATCTCGCATGGGAGTCAATTCAGTGAAATGAAAAAGCAATTTTTTCGGACTAAAATGTCTCTTTCAGTATTCTGCGGTTCACAGCTCATGATTCTGCCTATAGCAGCCGTATTTCACGTCAGGAGGAACCCCCACTACTCGGATGCTGCCAGGTCTTAAAGAACCAAGGTGAGGGTTGTGGGCAAGCAAGAGAACCAGAACGTGTGACAGGAGAAATGGGGAAGGAGTAAGCACAGTCATGGAACAGGCCGGGATCATTAACCAAATAGACAGCGCAGTACAGAATTAGGATCCAGAAGACTAGTCAGTAATCAGGCAAGGTCGTTCAGGCAGCAAATCAGCAACGGTCAAGGACAGGCAAAGGTCAGGTCATGAGCACACCTAGGACCTAGCTCAGAATAGACCTACATTGGGCAATAAGTGAGTGCAGAGCAAGGGATTATTTAGCCAGCCAAATGGCTTGCGCTGATCAGCTGTGGCCAAATTAGAAACAGGTGAAACAAGCCATACCTTCTTGTAATTATAAATAGGGCAATAGGCAGGGTCAGACTGGGACGTCAGGATACCAATAAAAAACCCAGTGGACCCCCAGCCCTTATGGCTGGCAAAGCCGCTTCCTTCCAGGCCTCCCCCACCAGACCACAGATCGAAGAAGGTACGTGGGGGGGACAGAGGGACAACTGCCCTGGGGCGGGGGGGCGGGGGCCCCTGATGTGCCCATACCCCTCCAGTCCAGCACTGGAAATAAATAGGAGTGAACCAGGCAATGCAGACAGTTCAAAAGTTCCAGGTCACGTTTAACTCCAGGCAGGATGTTACATAAAAACCTTATTAAATTAGAATGAAACCTCAGCTTTTCTCATATCTCATGTATTTTATGCTGTGTGGACATAGCATTGAATGGTTTTGCAAACACAGTTGTTGCAAACGCTCTGTCCTAGCTGTAGTTATTTATGATTAATCTTAAAATATATGGCTCTTGTCAGTGAGCAAACATGATTTAAGCATTTCAATTTACAAGAAAACTAAGATTTGCTAAACCTCACTTACTCAGCAATAAAGTCATTGGATGGCTTAATTAAAAAAAAAAAGCCATTTGGCAGAACATCAGGCAGGTGTAAGGGATTGACTGACAGAGCCAATAGTGTCAGCACTCTGCTGTTCGACCAAAAACACAGTTACTTCTTTTGGTTGTTTTGAAACTTAGTAATTATATATACAGGTATGGGACCTATTATCCAGAATGCTCAGAAACCGGGGCTTTCCGAATAACAGATTTTTTTTTTTTGTAATATGGATCCTCATAGCTAAAATCTACTAGAAAATCATGAAAACATTAAATAAATCCTATGGACTATGGTTTCTGCTTATTATTACAGAGAAAAAGGAAATCATTTTAATAAATTTGCATTGTTTGGATAAAATGGAGTCTATGGGAGCCTTTCTATAATTCTGAACTCTGTGGATAATGGGTTTCTGGATAATGGATCCCTTACCTGTACTTAGAAAATATTATGGTGATAATAACAGGCACAAAGTTTCCTCCAGTTTTAGTAACCCGAAGAAACACAATCTTACTAAAGGGGCAGTGTACCCCTACTTGTTCAACAAGAGTACAACAAATAGGGCTTGTGCAAAATGTGTTTTTTGCTCATTGCTTTCATCATAAAAAAAAATTGCTATTTGTTGAGTTAAAGAGGAACATGGAGACAAATAAACTCAGCACATGGAATGGTTGGCCTGGGTGCACATGTCCCAGACCTTCAGCTAAGGAGAGAAATCACATGACTTTTTTAGAAAAAAGCTGGCACAAACTGAAGCTCATGCCTCTTAAAAAATGTTATCAAATGTTTCAAAAAAAGCCTAATGTGTTTAGTGTCACACTTGGGCACTTACAATAGGCTAGGGATGCAGCGAATCCAGGATTCGGTTCGGGATTCGGACAGGATTCAGCCTTTTTCAGCAGGATTCGGATTTGGCAGAATGTCAGGTATCAGGGCGAGTCTGAAGTTATAAGCCTTCCCCACGCTTCCCACTGAGCTGCGCCCTGAGGGTTGGTACAGGACGGTCCCAGATAAGGAATAGCAGGAGTGCCGATAGAGCCCACAGAAAATAACAGTTTGTGAATAAGGACTCAGCACTTATCTGCAAACGAAGAGACGAAGTCAGGAACAAGCCGAGTCATACACTGGAGACAATCAGGAAGCTGGAGCCGGTTAGGGAATAAACGAGTAGAGTAGTCAGGAGAAGCCAAGGTCGAAATCAGAAGTATCAGTCGCAAGATCCAGGGGTAATCAGAAGAGTAGTCAGGAACAAGTTGTAGTCATAATCAGTAGAATCATCAAAGTCAAAACACTTAGCGGCCAATTCACCAAGGGTCGAATATTGAGGGTTAATTAACCCTCGATATTCGACTAGGAATTGAAATCCTTCGACTTCGAATATCGAAGTCGAAGGATTTAGCGCAGAAAATTCAATCGAACGATCGAAGGATTTTAATCCAACGATCGAAGGAATATCCTTCGATAAAAAAACTTAGGCAAGCCTATGGGGACCTTCCCCATAGGCTAACATTGACTTCAGTAGCTTTTATCTGCCGAACTAGGGGGTCGATTTTTTTTTTAAAGAGACAGTACTTCGACTATCGAATGGTCGAATAGTCGAACGATTTTTAGTTCGAATCCTTCGATAGTTGTAGTCGAAGGTCGAAGTAGCCCATTCGATGGTCGAAGTAGCCCAAAAAACACTTCGAAATTCGAAGTTTTTTTACTTCGAATCATTCACTCGAAGTTAGTGAATCGGCCCCCAAGTGTCACCTCGCATTGAGCCTAGGCTTGTGCGTCCTTTTAACCTCAGGACGCATGCTTGCGCCAGAACGCGCACAGGCGTTAAACCGCGCGCATCAGCACACGCGCCCGCGCCAACAACAGGCGCTGGCGCAGAGACACCGGCCGATTCATGAGGTGACGTCAGCTCAACCGGAGCTGTTCTGCTGAGCCCTGACACAGAATCCTTCTGCCCAGCCGAACCGAATCCTAATTTGCATATGTAAATTATGGGTGGGGAGGGAAATCGCGTGACTTTTTGTCACAAAACAAGGAAGTAAAATGTTTCCCCTCCTATCCCTAATTTGCATATGCAAATTAGGGTTCGGTATTCGGCCGAATCCAAAATAGTGGATTCGGTGCATCCCTACTATAAGTCCAAAAAAGTTGAATATTTTGTTGGTAACACATTCACCTTATGTATTACGTCATTAATTTCAAATAATAAGGGGCGATTCACTGATTTCGAGTGAAGGATTTGAAGTTAAAAAACTTCGAATTTCAAAGTTTTTTTTGGGCTACTTCGACCATCGAATGGGCTACTTCGACCTTCGACTACGAAACGAAGGATTCGAACTAAAAATCGTTCGACTATTCGACCATTCGATAGTCTAAGTACTGTCTCTTTAAAAAAAACTTCGACCCCCTAGTTCGCCATCTAAAAGCTACCAAAGTCAATGTTAGCCTATGGGGAAGGTCCCCATAGGCTTGGCTAACTTTTTTTAATTGAAGGATATTCCTTCGAAGGAATAATCCTTTGATCGTACTATCTGCGCTAAATCCTTCGACTTCGATATTCGAAGTCGAAGGATTTAAATTCCCAGTCGAATATCGAGGGTTAATTAACCCTCGATATTCGACCCTTAGTGAATCAGCCCCTAAATGTCTTCTTTTTCTAGCCTTGAGTCATAACTGCTCATATACTACCCTGTAAAGACGAGGCCCAATATGTTCAAGTGACTTTATTGGTGGAATTGACTCAGAAATTAGATTATACTTCAAATTGTAAAGTGAGAATAAAACAAGAATACATGAAAAGACAAAGCATTACAGATAAGAGGTAAAGTAGTAAAAGGACATTTGTTAAAGGGGTTGTTCACCTTAAAATTATCATTTAGTATGATGCAGAGAGTGAGATTCTGAGACAATTTGCAATTGTTTTTTATTATTTGTAGTTATATAGCTTTGTAGTCAGCAGCTCTCCAGTTTGTAGTTTCAGCAATCTGGTTGCTAGGGCCCAAATTACCCTAGCAATCATGCATTGATTGGAATAAGAGACTGGAATATGAATAGGAAAGGCCCTGAATAAAAATATGAGTAATAAAAAATAGCATTAAAAATACATGTGTAGCCTTACAGAGCTTTTGTTTTTTAGATGGGGTCAGGGACCCCTATTTGAAATCTGTGAAGAGTCAGAAGAACACAAGATGTAATGAAGGAGGGGGGTCTCCATTACTCATCTAGTGGTTGTGTCAATCACATATTGGGAATAAATACAGCTATAAGATCCTTCATCAGGAAACCTGTTCTCCAGAAAGCTTTGAATTAAGGGAAGGTTGTCTTTCATTGACTCCTTTTTAATCAAATGATTCAAAAATTTAAAACATATTTCCTTTTGCTCTGTAATAACAAAACAGTACCTTTATTTAATTTTTTTTTTAATATTCAAATGATTTTTAGATTTAGACAAAAGTTATTACGTTCCAAATTCTGGAAAACCCCAGGTACCCAAGATTCTGGATAGCAGGTCCCATGCCTGTATTTAAACATAATAAATTCACTCAGTGGTATGGATCTGCAGGTTGATCTCTTATACTCTTTATACCAGGGTCAGCACCTGAATACAACAGATCACGCATATGATTTTGTTTCAGTGCCGCTAGAACTGGGAGATCCTCCCTAAATGGAGAATATTTTGCACATAAAGAATTGTTAAGCAACATACAAGTGAGACAATTATTAAAACATTGTTAGGATGGGTATTATTTCTAATACAGATAATATTATATAATATTATTTCTAATCGGAACAGTATAAACAATTACAGTCGGAATAGGAGAATTGTTGAATGTAGAGCTAATACATGATGTTGAGATGTGCTGTCATATCTCACACAGTAAAATGTAAATGTAAAATGATCCGTTATTCAGAAACCTGTTATCCAGAAAGCTCCAAATTACAGAAAGGCCAGCTCCCATATACTCTATTTTATCAAATGAATCCAAATTTTTAAAAATGATTTCCTTTTTTTCTGTAATAATAAAACAGCACCTTGTACTTGATCCCAACTAAGATATAATTAATCCTTACTGAAATTAAATAAATCCAATAGGCTGGTTTTGATGTTTACATGATTTTCTAGTAGACTTACGGTATGAAGATCGAAATTACAGAAAGATCCATTATCTGGAAAACCTAGCATTCTCCTCCTAAAAGAACATTTGGTGACTATGAATGAGATAGGAATCATAATCTATAAACTATAATTCAATTTATATACCAGGCATCCTTATGTTACTTGTGCAGCTCAATATATCGTAAGCATGCCCTATGTCACTATGTGTACTGTAATTGCTACTGAACACTTCTTACAAACAAAGGTAGATATTTTCTTGTTAAATAAAGAATATACAGGTAAGGTATCAATTATCCAAAAACCCGTTATACAGAAAGCTATCTCCCATAGATTCCATTTCAATCAAATAATTCAAATTCTCTTTTTCTCTGTAAAGATTAAATCATATCTTGTACTTGATCCTAAGTAAGTAATATAATCAATCCTTATTGGAGGCAAAACAATCCTATTGGGTTTATTTAATGTTTACATTATTTTATAGTAGCATGATAATCCAAATTACAGAAAGATCCCTTATCTGGAAAATACCAGGCCCCTTGCATTCAGGATAACAGGCCGCATACCTGGACAAAAAAAAAAAAAAAACAAGCATTCGTAGAATGTGTTGTGTAAAAAGATCTGAAAATATGGTTGGCAAAATTTTTTAATTTTTGCACAAAATATCCTTTACTGGAAATCCAAATGCAAAAGCGATTCCTAAAATGTATGTGGTAATAAAGCATCGTTAGGAGTACCAGTGTTTCTCTGGACAGCTGATCAAACGTTCCATTGCTCATTTATAGCATTGCGTTGCTGTAATGTGTGTACATGAATAAAATATTTATGTTGTGGAGGTTTCAACCATAAAAGAAAACATGGAGCCGTATAAAGGAAAATGAGCAGCAAAGCATCTAGGGAAGAAATTGTTTGTTCATGTGCTTGAATGATATCACCAGAATTTTGGCAAAGTATCAGTTTCTTTTTGTCTCTTTTCTTCTGTTAAAAATGCAGAAGGAAAGAAAATGCTAATTCACATTTTAATATTTGGGTGGGAGGCTAAATATAACACATAGGTCAGTATTGATGAGCGGAAGAGGGTTTTGCCAAGATTTGCAAAATTGCAAATGGACATTTTTTCACCAGGTTTTTTTGCCAAATGCATTGGAGCTAATGGGCATTTTTTCTTGCATCAAGTGCTTTGTTTCAATGGGAGTTTTTTCTTGCACCAAATGAATAAAATTTCATAGCCGTTTTTTTTTTTTCTAGTATTTTTTCTCATTCTATATGCATTGGGTAAGTGGGCTTTTTATTATGGTTTTTCTTGCAGCAAATATCAACCAGCGTTGTTTCTCGTGTTTATTTTTTTCCCCTTGGCAAAACAAAACAACAGGCAAATTTCTAAGATTAATTCATGAACATGTTTTTGCCACTCACAAAAGTTTGTATCAGGAGAAAACATTAGTTCCTCCCTAATGATCAAGTAGTGATGATATATATGCAACTACAATACTTTATATGTGGTCACTTGCAACTTTGGACTCAGTTTTCCATGTTTTTTTACCCACTGTGCAGCATTTGTCCACCTAATTCCAGCATTTGTTGAATCAGATGCAAGTTGTCGCCAATATTGTGTGCGATTGCGTTATTTCTGCTCCCCAATGTTAAAAAATTACCTTATGATGTGATTTTTTTTTTTTGGGCACAAGTCTTATGCGTTATGGATGCAGCTTGCTGTGCTGCTCAGAGAAGCGGTAGCTCTTTGGCCCTAATGCATCAGAAGGCACAATTGCACCTGATTCATCAGAACTGACTGGATGGATGCAAGGGGCATCATCTATCTATAATCTATCTATTTATCTATCTACCATCTATCTATCATCATCTATCTATTTATCTATCTATATACAGTATCTATTGTATCTTCCTATCAACCATCTATCCCATGAGACAAAAATGTGTTCTTTAGGTATCTAGCAACCATCTATCTATCTATCTATCTATCTATCTATCTATCTATCTATCTATCTATCTATCATTATCTATATTAATATGTCAAAAATGTGTTTCTTCTTCTCTTATCTATAATCTGTTTATCTATCCACTGTGTATATCTATCATGATCTATACTAATAGGTCAAGGAATTGGAAACAATAAGGCATTTTAGACATAGACAAATGTACAGGTACATAAAAAATATACTTTTACATGATATAATTGTGCCAACTTTTAGTATTATGCTGTGTTTTACCTTTCAAATGCCTGATTTTTTTTTATACAGGCTGACATAAGCTCTAAATGGTTCCATTATGTATGTGCAAAGAGGTTTAAGAATAGCTGTGAAAGCACATCACTGTTTTGCAAAAGCAGGCTTTTGAAAATTGCAGAGCTAGAAAACATACTGAACCAACTAAGTGAAACAAGCGCCTGCCTCAGGGATTCCTGTTAAGTGGATAGAGGCAAAAGTGCGACTCAGAAGAGGTTTCCCTTTTGCACGTCACTAACAATAGACTCTGAGGGCAAGGGTAGATCCAGGTGAATGCCAGCCATAAATTGGTTTGTGTATGTATGTGGGACAATTTGAGTTCATTTTAAAAGAAAAAGCAGGGAAATTTGCATTTGAAAGGGATAAGGATAAGCACGTATTCCCCTGGTTTCTTGGGTCTAAATTACCCTAGCAACCATGCATTGCATTATCTAATATAAGTAATTAAAATAAACAGGACTTGCTGAGTAATTATTCATCTGAGCAGCTTCTTCAGTTCAACTGGCTGGTGTGGGAAATTCTCGTCATATAAACTCTTCCACTAATCCAATCACAACGGCACATTGTAATTCTTCAGAGAGGTGACATCTGAAGAAATTCACAGAGGTGTTGATTCTGTTTAGTTACTGTGATAGGATTACCAATGTGTCATGCAACTCCTAGAAACAGGTGTTACTTGTGAGAGTTGCATGAATGGATGTGTGAAGTGTTCTGAAATCGACGGGGTACAGATGTTATGGTTGTATGTGAATCAAACAACAGATATTGATCCGTATGAGTGGGTTTCCTGTATACTTCCGTTTTCAAGTTGCCCACCTCTTCGATGCATATCAAACAGTCAAAAAAGGCAAGTTTGTTCCCGTGGTCATCTTCCCTTGTGAACTTGATGTTATTGTCCACTGAGTTAATGTGTTCTGTATAAGTTGTCACTTTATTGGATCTGATTTTAACCCAAGTGTCATCGAAGTGTCATCCACATATCTGAACCAGTGACTTGGCGTCATTCCCTGGCATGTAAGTAAGGCCCTCCTTTCCACTTCCTCCATGTACAAGTTAGTTAGATGGGAGAGACTGGAGAACCCATTGCACGACCATGTTTCTGTCTATAAAAAAGGTCCTTGTACTTGAAGTATGCGATGTTAAGGCACAAATCTAGCAACAAATATACTTGGTTAGGATTGAGCTTTGTTCTGCTGCTGAGGGTGTTATCTTGTTGCAGTCGATTTCTTACCATTTCAATGGCCTCTGTCGTAGGTATACATGTGAACAATGAAGTGACATCATATGATACCATTGTATCTTCTGCCTCTAGTGTAACATAGTAAGTTAGGTTGAATCAAGTTCAACCTTTTTACATTTTTTAACCTGCCTATCTGCCAGTTGATCCAGAGGAAGGCAAAAAAAAAACCCATCTGAAGCCTCTCCAATCTGCCTCAGAGGGGGGAAAATTCCTTCCTTCCTGCCAAAATGGCAATCGGACTAGTCCCCTGGATCAACTTGTACTATGAGCTATCTTCCATAACCCTGTATTCCCTCACTTGCTAAACACCATCTAACCCCTTCTTAAAGCTATCTAATGTATCAGCCTGTACAACTGATTCAGGGAGAGAATTCCACATCTTCACAGCTCTCACTGAGCTCTTCTTCCAAATATTTTGGCGGGACCTCTTTTCTTCTAATCGGAATGGGTGACCTTGTGTCAGCTGTAAAGACCTACTGGTAAATAAAACATTAGAAAGATTATTATATGAACCCCTTATATATTTATACATAGTTATCATATCACCCCTGAAGCGCCTCTTCTCCAGCGTGAACTTCCCCAAGCTAAGATTTTCAATACCTTTTACCAGCTTAGTTGCCCTTCTCTGCTCCCTCTCTAATACATTAATGTCCTCTTTGAGTGATGGAGACCAAAACTGTACAACATATTCTAGATGGGGCCTTACAAGTGCTCTATAAAGTGGAAGAATGACCACCACCTCCTGTGACTCTATGCCCCTTTTAATACAGCTCAAGACCTTATTTGCCCTTGATGCTGCTGACTGGCATTGCTTGCTACAGCCAAGTTTATCATCTACAAGGAATCCAAGGTCCTTTTCCATTATGGATTTGCCTAGTGCAGTCCCATTAAGGGTATAAGTGGCTTGGATGTTTTTACATCCCAGGTGCATGACTTTATCAACATTGAATCTCATTTGCCTCTCTTAGAACCCGGGTTTGTGTGCCATCAGGCCCTGGAGCCTTGTTTACATCAATTTTTATTAAAGCTTTATGGATCATATCCTGAGTCAGCCACTGACTAGATTGAGCTATCAGTGGAGCTATGAAGTGAGCCTGGGAATTCAGACTCCTTTATTGTATACACTGAAGAAAATAACTTATTTAGTACATTTGCCTTTTCTGTATATGTTACAACCATACTGGTACCATTATTTAATGGAGCAACACTCTCAACCTGCTTCTTTTTACTATTAATATATTTAAAAAACTTCTTGGGGTTAGTCTTGGCCTCCGCCACAATGCACTCTTCATGTCCTTTCTTTACCTTCTGGATTGCTTATTTACAACATTTATTATAGTGTTTTATATTCATTAAATGCAGCTTCTGTCCCAGCAGATTTGTAGTTTTTAAATGCCTTTCTCTTCTTTCCTATTAACTTCTTTAATTTTATGTTAAAGGGAGCCGGTCATCAGAAAACATGTTTTTGTCAGTTAATAGTGCTACTCCAGCAGAATTATGCACTGAAATCCATTTTTCAAAAGAGCAAACAGATTTTTTTATATTCAATTTTGAAATCTGACATGGGGCTAGACATTTTGTCAATTTCCCAGCTGCCCCTGGTCATGTGACTAGTGCCTGCACTTTAGGAGAGAAATGCTTTCTGGCAGGCTGCTGTTTTTCCTTCTCAATGTAACCGAATGTGTCTCAGTGGGACATGGGTTTTTACTATTGAGTGTTGTTCTTAGATCTACCAGGCAGCTGTTATCTTGTGTTAGGGAGCTGCTATCTGGTTACCTTCCCATTGTTCTTTTGTTTGGCTGCTGGGGGAGAAAGGGAGGGGGTGATATCACTCCAACTTGCACTACAGCAGTAAAGAGTGATTGAAGTTTATCAGAGCACAAGTCACATGACTTGGGGCAGCTGGGAAATTGACAATATGTCTAGCTGCATGTCAGATTTCAAAATTGAATATAAAAAAATCTGTTTGCTCTTTTGAGAAATGGATTTCAGTGCAGAATTCTGCTGGAGCAGCATTATTAACTGATTCATTTTGAAAATGTTTTTTTTTCCCATGACAGTATCCCTTTAAGACACGTAGGATGAATAAATTGAGAATAGTAATGATTTAATAACATTTTAAATGACAACCATTTCTGTTCTGTGTTTTTAGCTGAAAACATAATACCCCAATCAATTATCTGAAGGGCAGCCATGAATCTTGGTTACAAACTCTTTGGCATTCTGGATATCATGTACTGTATTGCCTACCAACAGGGCTAAGATGTTAGCCAAGAATTTTGCAATCTTGTATGTCACTGAATTTATGCTGCTGCCAATGGGCCTTAGTGGGGCTCCTTCTTTGTGTATCTTGGGGAGTCCATATAAGCATGGTGTGACTTCTCTGGGGTACACGCGGCGGTATAAAACTCGATCAATGGCTTTCTCCTTTTCAAGTTGTTGTAAGCAACCTATCACCTTTTTCTTGTAACAGCTTGTTGGGTCTTTACTTAAATGTTCATATGTATTGCTATCACTGAGTAGAGTGGTTATCTTTCAATTATAGTCAGTTGTGTTGAGCACAACTGTGCATCGCCCTTTATCTGCTGGCAGGATAGTGATGTTCGGGTGCTTCCTCAGAGAACTGAGAGCTCTCTTCTGTAGTAAGCAGGGATGGGCGAATTTGACCCGTTTCGTTTCGCCAAAAATTCACCGCTGGCGAAATGTCGCAGACGCCCATTAAAGTCTATTTTTTTATCTCCATACAAGTCTATGGGCGTCATTTTTTCGGCGAAATGAGGCGAAAAAATTTGCCCATCCCTAGTAGTAAGGTTAGAGGGGGGTAACTTGAAAACAGAAGTATACAGGAAAGCCACCCATACATCTGCCCCCAGTCATGTGACTTGTGCCTGCACTTTAGGAGAGAAATGCTTTCTGGCAGGCTGCTGTTTTTCCTTCTCAATGTAAATGAATGTGTTTATCAGAGCACAAGTCACCTGACTTGAGGCAGCTGGGAAATTGACAATATATCTAGCCCCATGTTAGATTTCAAAATTGAATATAAAAAAATCTGTTTGCTCTTTTGAGAAATGGATTTCAGTGCAGAATTCTGCTGGAGCAGCGCTATTAACTGATTCATTTTGAAAAACAAGTTTTTTCCCATGACAGTATCACTTTAACGTAAACGTGAACCACCCCTTTAAGGCTTTTAACGTAATCTTGCTGTAGGAATATTTTGAGATTTTACCCTCTATTACAGAGGTTCCCAAATTCAGTGCCCCCCCCATCCACAGATACACCCAAGGAGTTACTGTATCTTGCAATGAGGCAAATGGGGGGCCCTAAGCAAATGTTGGCTTTTGGAGGCTAGAACACAAAAGTCAGTTTCCCAAAAATGAAGTTCTGTTGTATTGATTAATGGGAAAAGGGTATTAGAAACCCACTGTAATGTACACTGTAGCAACACATCAAGGGGCCGATTCACTAAATTCGGGTGAAGAGTTAGAATAAAAAAAACTTCGAATTTCGAAGTTTTTTTGGGCTACTTCGACCATCGAATGGGCTACTTCGACCTTCGACTACGACCTTCGACTTCGAATCGAACGATTCGAACTAAAAATCGTTCGACTATTCGACCATTCGATAGTCGAAGTACTGTCCCTTTAAAAAAAACTTCGACCCCCTACTTCGGCAGCTAAAAGCTACCGAAGTCAATGTTAGCCTATGGGGAAGGTCCCCATAGGCTTGCCTGTGATTTTTTGATCGGAAGATTTTCCTTCGATCGTTGGATTAAAATCCTTCGAATCGTTCGGTTCGAAGGATTTAATCGTTCGATCGAACGAAAAATCCTTCGATCGTTCGATCACAGGATTTGCGCTAAATCGTTCGACTTCGATATTCGAAGTCGTACGATTTTAGTTCACAGTCGAATATCGAGGGTTAATTAACCCTCGATATTCGACCCATAGTGAATCGGCCTCCACATATTTCATTTCAACAAACATGTAAGATGTGACCGTTTAACCTTTTTTCTCATTTTTCATGTAACATAGATTTGAAGGGAGAGTTGATAAACAGTTTGCAGACAGCAGTACAAGACAATCACAGACATGGTGATTGCTCATGTATTGCAGTAAAATCTAGTAGCTCAGAATTTTATGACCATTTCACTGCGATCTCCCTGCTGCTCCTGACCCACATTTAAAGAATCTCCCCTGTAAAAGATACTAGCAGACACGTTAAATCAGAATGTGCTGAACGCTTTATTTTTACACCTGGGGATTGAAACCTTTCAGATGCGTATTTATTATCATCTTTAAATCTCTAACAAGAAGTCAAGGAGCTATTAGAATTGTGAGCTTGGGGAAAAAAAGAACACTGTGTTATCAGCACTTGCTGTAAATTGTTTAGAGGCAAAAGAACATTTTCAGGCTGTATCCTAATGGCATTCTTAAGCTGATCAAGGAAAGTCACAGAAAGACATTGGTGTCCTTTGGGTTTTATTTGTGCCACGTGCAAGTACATTACTTAAGGTGTGCAAGTGATCACATGGGCATTAATATATATATATATATATATATATATATATATATATATATATATATATATATATATATATATATATATATATATATTTCTCAAAGCATTTCTTTCTTAAATGCCTTTAAATAAATATATATATATATATATATATATATATATATATATACACACACACACATATATATATATATATATTCTGCTTACAGGTTATGCTCTGTCTATAAACTAGAAACCAAGAAACTAGTGGGGGAATGAAAAAAAAGTCGCAAAGAGCTAAACAATTTGCACAAATTAGAATAAAAATTTGAATTTCGCAATGTAATACTCTTCCTTAACTGGTTATTGCTGAAACAGCTATTGCAATGCGAATTTTAATTGTACATTGAGAATTTTAATTGCGCATTGCCCACTTTTAAGAATTGCTTGAAGGTGTCGTAATCTTTTGGAGCAAACATAACAACTTTTTCAATAAGAAGTTTTATTACCTTCACTGCGCTATAAAATTCACAAACCTTCTTCCCCTGTCAGAATGTTCACAAATTTATTTGCCGGCGTTGAAACTCGTAAATTCACCGCAAATTTGCACCTGGCGAATAAATTCGCCCATCACTAATTGGAACACCTACAGTTCTTGTACCAATAGCTTCTGCAAAGAAATAGTATAAAAGGATAAATCATTATGCAGTATCGTAGAATTGTATAATGGTTATTAAATACATAATTATGAAACATCTAGTTAATATTACAAATTTACCTATAGTGCAATGTGGTATTTTGCATAATTTCAGCTCCAAATGTAAGTTCTACAGTGATTTGCTTGTTCCTCTTAACTATACCGTACCAACACTTGGAATTCTATGAATGTGCCATATAGGGACACCTGAGAATTGGGATAATGTGAAGCCTTCTTGAAATTATTCTCAAGTCAGATTTAATAAATTCTACCACTGACAGCTCCTACCCCAGACTCCCTTGAGCAACGTCTCACAGATCTTTTTAATATTGCACGGCGTACACACAAGCCATATTTTTTTTTTCACTTTTGCTGCCATTGCAAGATAAAAAGTGTAGCTTTAACATTTTACAGGACTTGCAAGAAAATATAGGAAGAAGCTGATAAAAAAATTTCTTTAATGGGATGTTATATTCTTATTATCCTGTTTGTTAATTCAAATATCTAAACTTTCTGTTGATTCATTTTGTACTTGTGAAGCAAACTTAATATTTAATTACTGTAAGTGATGGAGATGTAGGATTATGTGACAGGTGCAAAGCTGGCTACAGTTGTAGTCACCTATAGCACATGTAGCAACCAATCAGCAAGTAGCATTTACTTGCCACCTGTTTTAAGGGTGGTTCAACTTTCAGTTAACTTTTAGTATGTTATAGAATGACCAGTTCTTAGCAAATTTTCAATTGGCCTTTATTTGAATGATTGCCTTCTTCTGATTCTTTCCAGCTTTCACATGGGGGTCACTGACCCCAGTTAAAAAAAAACAAATGTTCTGTAAGGCTACAAATGTATTGTTATTGCTACTTTTATTACTCATCTTTCTATTCAGAACCTCTCCTATTCATATGCCTGTCCCTTATTCATATCAATGCATGGTTGCTAGGGTAATTTGGACCCTAGCAACCCAATTACTGAAACTGCAAACCGAAGAGCTATGGAATAAAAAGTTAAATAACTCAAAAACCACAAATAATAAAAAAATAAAACTGATTGCAAATAGTCTCAGAATATCACTCATTACACTCTCTTAAAGGAGAAGGAAAGCTACGGAGGCATTTTATTGGCAAAAGATTAGCTGCAATAGTGCAAGCTAGAATGCTATATTTATTCTGTAGAATGTTTTACCATACCTGAGTAAAAAGCTCTAGAAACTCTCTGTTTGTTTAGAATAGGAGCCGCAGTATTAACATGGTGTGACATCACTTCCTGCCTGAGTCTCTCCCTGCTCTGGGCTCAGATTACAGTAGAGAAGGGAGGGGTTGGGGAAGAGGAGCAAACTGAGCATGCTCTTGCCCAGGGCAATGAGGTTTAAGCTGAAGGCAGGAAGTCTGATACAGAAGCCCATGTGTACACAATAGAAGGAAAGAAATGCAGTGTTTCTTTTGACAGGGGACTCAGAGCAACATTACTTTGGGGGTTTACTGGTATATTTAGATGGACCTTTCTGATAAGGCTTACTTAGTTTTAACCTTTCCTTCTCCTTTAAAGTGAGTTTAAAGATGAACAACTCTTGTAAAAGCAAACAACTATAACACTATTAAAGTTTTAATGGGCGGCTGTGTGCTACAACTGGTAGTTATTAGAAGTTGCACTGTTATTTCTTGGTGTCTTTGAGATTTTCAAGATAATATTTCTCATCCCTATTTTCCTAGGAACCCCTGTAGTTTAGGATAAAGCTTTGGAATAATATTGTTTTAGCAATGGTTCGACTGTGAATAAAGTAGATGGACGAATACTTTGATGGCACATACCATACTGATAATAAAGAATACTTATGCTAGGTTTGTATATATTAAGGTATGCCTTAAGTATGGCTGCCTAAGAAGTACAATCTTTTTGCTGGATGTCTTCAGGACCTCTACAGTATTCTCTGTATTTTATCTTAGGAAACACTCATGAAAACAGATACTGTATCAATTTCAAAATCCTTTAATACCTTCATTCCCTCAGGGCACCCTCTTTCAATATCTCTAGGTGACCACTTTTAAATCCAGAGCCTAGAAACTGCATAATACCACAGAATCTTAATCCTACTGCCCCCAAGGTAAAGAACTACTCCAATCCAATTTAACACTCTTATACTATATCTGCTGGGTCCAACCAATGTTCCTGTGGTGCACTAAGACTTAGCTGTTTTGCAACATCGTTGAGCTAGCACCACGAGTTTTCTTAACTGCTTTCTATTGTTATCACTTGCTCTTGACCCCTAAAATAAAGTGGAAGCCAAGAGAAATAATGTATCAGGTATGATACGTTATGGGTTCAAAATAAGGGCTCCTTTACTTACGTGAGTGTAACAAATATTACTCACCCTGGTGGTCTATTGGTGCGGCGGGGACGCCCGTAATGCTGCTCCTCTTCTGCATCCATGCCGGTTCCTTAAAGCGCGCACGCCCGCGTCTCGTTTCATTTATTGATGCGGCCACACTGGCATGATGACGCCGGCGCGCAATGGTGCAAAAATCAAGTACTATAAAAGGCTCATTCTACATTTATTCTCTGCCTGCCCCGGCCTGATCTGACTACTCTATTGCCTAACGCCTTGTACCACAACCTTCTGCCCAAAGACTTTGCTTACAGTTGTGTCCCTCTGCCTGTCTAGAACCTCTCGACTTGCACCTCTCGTTTTAAGACCTGGCGGCATCTGAGTAGCTGAGGGCTCCTCCCGAGGCCAAAGGCGGCTGCTACAGGCAGAAGTACGAGCCGAGACCAGGGTGCTTGGCATCGGTTTTAGATTTAGGGTGCCAGCCATTACAGTGAGTAACCTATAATGATTCTTTTTTCCCCATAATTGTGTCTATGAGATATAACACCACTTGGCACAATTGCATTTGACGCATCAAAACGCAAACAGTTGTGCTCACATTTTGACATGAATAGGCTGGGATTGCACTGAAAATGCAGACATCATTGCAACTGTATATTTGGTCCATTTGCCAAAACCAGGGGCCACCTATAACAATCACCCTTATCTATTCATGTCATTTTTCAAAAAAGGCCACATTATAATTCTTTTTTATAATTGATTTGCATCACATGATAAAACATAATTTAGAAAGGCAAAACACACCTGGATGAAGAACACCTCAGTAAATCCACTTATTGCCATTTTTGATTCTACTGATATCATCCCAATAATAATAATGATGATGATGATAAGGCAAGTGCTGCCATTCCTGATTACAGAGAATTACTTAGGACGACGATTAATGCTAACAGTGCACTCTCTCTGTAAGATGAACATGCAAAGAAATCATATTATGATTTAGCTTAGCCAAGCCAAATTGATGAATGCTATATTATGCTGAGGATACATCAAGAAAATTAATCACAATTTATTTAATTGGATTCATTATGCCTGTCTTTAAGGGCTTAATAACGCCAGGTCTACACTTTGAGATAATTTGCAAAGAATGCTTCTCTTTCAGAGTGCAAATCAGGAAAATTGGCCGCCTTTTGTTGGGCAGTTTCAATAAAATGACAAAAGCCTTACATATCTGCCTTAAGTTGCTGGGAACAGTTTGATTTTTTTCCTTATCATTCTATTATAAAAATACACTAATTGTAGAGTAAAGCTCGCTACAATAGGGTCAATTGTCAGTATATCTGACCATTCAGCCAGTGTTTCCAATGTTCCTTTATAATTTAGTCGTTTTCTTCTTTGCCAAATGTCTGAGCTTCCAATAAAAAGGTAAAAGGGTGTCATCCGTTGAGTTGAAGGACAGTACAGTTGGGGAAGTTTGCCTTGAGGTTAGGTTGGGTGGCATTTATTTAAGTTTATGGGGGTTTGGTAGTGTATTTGGGTATGAAGCCTTACAAACTGATTGCAATAAAAAGAGAACAAAGGCCTATACTTAATCATATTGATGGTCCATTCTCACTGGAAAAAGACACTTAAACCTGCAGCCCTATTTGCCTCTTTGCTGGAGTGACTGATTACAGGAGAAATTGGCTGAAAATTGCCAGGTTGAGGAGACATGCATCATCCTCTTCTTAATGAAGAAGAATTTGACTTAGATTTATCTAATTTCTTCCGGTTAAACCAAAGCAAACAAATCGTTTTTTCCCTTAATGTTGGTCGTGGATTCTGGGCGATACACTGAATAGTTATAATATTCAAAGCAAATGTACTACATAACAATTTTCTGTTGTTCTACACACCTCACATGGGATTAGACTAGCAGTTCCCCAGGTTAGCAATCACTGAAATTCTTGCAGTTCTATTTTATTTGCCAAAACATTTGTGTTGAGACATAAAAAAAACACACTTTTTCTTTCTGTTTTCTTTGTGGAAAGGTTTTAAGTCTTTTTTTTTGCAGACAGATCAGGATCTACCATATGTTCTAGTGTAGCTTCATGACTAAAACCATAACTTAAATAAATATAAATGTTTGTTAACATATTCTGCAGAGAAAACTCTCTGTTAAAGTCCTTGGAAAATTACTTTGCTGTGAAGGCTTTAGAGAACAATAAAATCAGCCATCTTAGTATTGTTATTTCTTCCCTCTAAATAAGCAACAAGCTGGTTGCCTCTGTAGCATTGTTATGGTCTCAGCATGACTTGATGGAGTCTGTGGCTGTAAAAGGCACTTAATAGACCTAGCTGCATTTATTGACTGCCAGGCAACAGTTTAGGCAAGTCATCCTTTTATTTTAAGCAAGAAAAACAACTTTTATTAAGAGATACTGTATTATTGATGGCGTCCTTTACATCAGTTACTGCTACAGTAAGCAAATATACTAACTCCTTAAAGGGAGTGACCATGTGTTAATGATGCCAGTGCTAACCATAATAAAACTTACAGCATGTATTTAAGAAGTTATAGTATCCTATTAATTAGTTATTCTGCATTTGAAAAGTGAACTGGTCATTGATTTCGGCTCTTCAATATTTTCTCGAGAATAAGTGGAGCATCCAAGGACTAATCATCATATCTGGGGAAATTTAGCAATTTGTTGGAACAGCTTTTAGTGACTTTTAGTAGGAAACTGTCCAAAACACACATGATACTGTATGAACTCACTTCAAACCTTCAACTTCACCAGCTCACAGGCTCATTTATAAACACTGGACAAATTGTTACTTGAGCAGTAACCAATGCAACCAATCAAATGTTTGCTTGTATGGTTTAACCTGTAGTTGGCTGGAAAAAGGCAATTCATGATTGGTCGTTATGGGTTAATGTCCATGTGCAAATGTACCCATTGTTTTAAATGAACCCTCTCTTGTCTCCTCTCACCTGATATGATAGGAATAATCTTCCTCCTTTCTCTCACTTTAGAAAGGAAACCACATGCAATGCTGACCTTCTCCTAAATACAATGATGGCCACTGGAGGAGCAGTGTTCTCTTCTTGGACCTAAGGAAGAGCCCTAATTTTAAGTCCACACTTTTTTAGTTCATAACTGGTTTGTAATACAAATCAACCCTTCCCTTGCTAAGAAATACTACAGCCTTTATCATACATAAGAAAGACTAGTTGTTCCTTGCATTATGTGACTCCAGTCCTTAAGAGGGATATAAATGAGCTGGAGAGAGTGCAGAGACGTGCAACTAAATTTATTAGAGGGATGGAAGACTTAAATTATGAGGGTAGACTGTCAAGGTTGGGGTTGTTTTCTCTGGAAAAAAGGCGCTTGCGAGGGGACATGATTACACTTTACAAGTACATTAGAGGACATTATAGACAAATAGCAGGGGATCTTTTTACCCATAAAGTGGATCACCGCACCAGAGGCCACCCCTTTAGACTAGAAGAAAAGAACTTTCATTTGAAGCAACGTAGGGGGTTCTTCACAGTCAGGACAGTGAGGTTGTGGAATGCACTGCCGGGTGATGTTGTGATGGCTGATTCAGTTAATGCCTTTAAGAATGGCTTGGATGATTTTTTGGACAGACAGAATATCAAAGGCTATTGTGATACTAAACTCTATAGTTAGTATAGGTATGGGTATATAGAATTTAATTAAAAGTAGGGAGGGGTGTATGTATGGATGCTGGGTTTTCATTTGGAGGGGTTGAACTTGATGGACTTTGTCTTTTTTCAACCCAATTTAACTATGTAACTATGAACATTGAATCAAAGGGCAAGTGCAAAATGGATTTTCTTTATATCTTTCAGGAAAAATTGTGGCATTATGTCACTGAAGTTGCTTTACTGGCAGGTACATTAGATCATCACCCCTGTCCCCTGCTCTTTATTCATGCAAATTTTCATCATCTAGACTGGAGCAATGGGGTTTCGGGCACAGGAAATTTAAAAAATGATTGTACCTCCAGCGCATCCCCAATGTGGGTGTTGTTGGGCAGCATGCCGCCCCCAAAAAATCCTGCCGCCCTAGGCCCAGGCCTAGGTGACCTTTCCACAAATCCGGGCCTGTTCAAAGTTTAGTCTTTTTCAACCTAACTTATTATGTTACTGTACTATGTTAATTCTCACCAACTATGTAAATATGGCAGCTGACAATTTTTAGCATAGCAAAGTTTAATGATTCTCTTCCTGCTGGCTTTTGCTACATTAACAAGGCAAATTCTTTATACAGAACATATATCTCAGGTCAGAATTCATATAACTCTGGTGAAAATTCTTAAGTGAAATAAGTTACATTTTAACAATTTATGGCATTCATAAATAATTTCAATGCCCAATTTTAAACGTTATTGGTATAAGACAGGGAATATTAAAATACACACTAGATTCACAATATACATCTAAACCTTGTAAAACAGAGCAGTATAAGTTTGTGCAGCTTGAAAACCATTTTTTCTTAAGCTAGAAATAATTTGTTACTGATCAATCACATTTAAAAAAAAAAAACCCAGGCCATTTACTATTGCCTCAGATGAAAATGCAAAAATACTAAGGGGCAAATTCACTAACCTGCGGAGTTGCGCTAGTGCAGGCGTCGCCGCACTTCGCCAGATGAAGTTTCGCCAGGCGCCGCTAATTCACTAAAATCCGAAGTTGGGCTTAGGGAGGCGAAAGGTAGTGAAGTCGTGCTAGCGTTAATTCGTCAAGGAAAGCGCAGTTACGCCACCAATGCCTAATTTGCATACGGCACCAAGTTAAAGTACAATGGACGTATATGTAGCAGCAAATACATTACACTACACAAGCCTGCGAAAGCTTTATAAAATCAAATAGAGTTGTTATATTGCCCTTCACATGTGCCCACTGTATAGTTTATGTGCCATATGTTAGGAAATGTAGGGGGGAAGGAGGGTGCCCCCAAAAAAATGTACGATCTTTTTCAGCCTATTCAGCTGCAATTTGTACTTTGTGCCTATGGCAGGTGATTAGCACAGGGCTCTAAGGCAGCCATACACAGGTCAGGAAAAGCTGCCGACAGACAAAGTCGTCAGCTTATTGGTCAGTATATGGGATCCTCTGACGAGCTTCTGATACAGCTACAGTACAGAATAACTGGTTAAGATGGTAATCAGTGAAACGAGGGATTTTGAATTGAAAACACAAGGTCACACAGCACATATTTAAGTGCAAATTTAAAACATTTTTCTGGATTTCCAGTACCTATCCTGACTGTCTTGCAGGATGAGCAATAACCTATCTGGTTCCTCCTGAGGAAGGGGACATGGTTGCCAACAAAACACACAGAGGAGATATGGTCTGCAAAGACGTTTGCTGGTGCTTACTGTCAGATTAATTAGTGCCTCTTGGATTAATCAGTGGAGTTGTTTCGGACACCCTGGGAATATAAATGTGCCAGATGTGTGCTTGAATTGTATTGATGTGAGTAGGCATTTGGCTATAAATGATTATATATTAGTAATTACAACAGCGTTGCACTATTTTATATATATATATATATATATATATATATATATATATATATATATATATAATTTTTTTTTTTGATATTGCTCCTCAGACAGGAAAACTGTAGGGCAGCTTTTCCTATTAAGTGATCCCAGGTGCCTAGTGAGTAGCTATCATACCTAAAGGTGTGGGACAAGAGATTGCTGAGGTTAACTCATATGGTATAATACAGCTTGAAATTGCACCAAGCATAAATTGTTTGATCTGTAATACAATATGTACAGGTATGGGACCTATTATCCAGAACGCTCGGGACCTGGGGCTTTCCGGATCACGGGTCTTTCCATAATTTAGATCTTCATACCTTAAGTCTACTAGAAAATCATGTAAACATTAAATAAACCCAATAGACTGGTTTTGCTTCTAATAAGGATTAATTGTATCTTAGCTGGGATCAAATACAAAGTACTGTTTTATTATTACAGCGAAAAAGGAAATCATTCTTAAAAATGTGTATTATTTGATTATAATAGAGTCTATGGGAGACGGCCTTTCCGTAATTCGAAACTTTCTGGATAACGGGTTTCCGGATAATGGATCCTATACTTGTATATGTTTTTCCTTTTAGGCATCTTTCCTATTGAAAAAAGTGGAAAAATAGACTTTCTTCTAAATTATGGTGTTTTGGATACTAAAGGGGGGAGATTATTAGCCTTGAGTTTCCATGAAAATGGAAAGAAATCGGCAAGACTTAGGTACTGGGATTTTGGTTACAATTATTTAATTGATAAAGGTTCTCTGGTTGAGATGACTCAACATAATGGCTCAGTTAGCAGTTCTAGCATATAGGGCTGTGGCCCTGAGCTTCATTCTGACCTGGAGTGTCTATGGCTATGCTCTATTTATATCTGTATGGTGTTTCCTCTGGATCCACTGTTTTCCCTCTAGGCTCATAATAAAACTGACCAGAGTATGTTTGAAAGAATGACTTCTTGCCAAGCCAAATACTACAGTCCTTATCATATAGTAGAAAGACCTGTGGGGGTTAATTATCAAAATCCAAATTTTTCTAATTTTCTAAATAAAAAAAAAGTCAGACCAAACTACAATCTATGATTTGACCTTATTTATTATTAAAAAATCTCAATTTAATTGGTTTGGGTAAAAAATCGAGCGAAAACCGTAATCGTTTGATTTTTGCCGAAAAGGTTGGATTTTTGGGCTAATTTCAGTGCAGACCACAGAAACTTCAAAATAGGAAAGCGATCTCATATTGACTTATACAGAACCTCGGCAGGTCTGCGGCGGTGGATTTTCAGATTCTGGCTTTTTGCAGCTTTAATAAATTTAAAAATTTGAGTTTTGCCCCAAAAAGCCTGACCAGAGTTTAATAAATAAACCCCCTATTGTTCCTGAAATTCTGGCCAAATTATTATATATATATTATATTATATAGCCTTTACAGGCCTCCATGTTGAAAAGGGGTATAGAATTGAAATACACGTACACAATATATACTGTAAGCACTATTAGAATATTAGCATATGAGTTAGAGATATAACCACTAATATGAATACATGTTAACTCATAAACTCCAAGCATCCCACTAATACATCAATAGGTCACACAATAGATACCAATCATAACCGTTATAGTGATTGTGTCACCGCCTGCTTATTAAGCACTGTTTACTCATGCCAGGTTTTGCTATTTATTTTGCAAAGTTTGCTATTACAGTTCCTAACACTGTTGTGCTATATTTATAAGGCTGTCTACTTGTGCTTTCCAGTGTAAACATTTTGAGGATCTCAGCTAAAATAAATTAAACTCATATTTTCAGCATGTCACCTTCCATCTCCTTGTAATGCATTCACTCAAAACGGGGATTACTTATCAAAGGCTGCAGACTTCAAACCTTTCATTAAAGAAAAGGAATTAGGTGGGGGGGGGGAAAAGATTACATTCAAGATGACTGTTTTTGTTGGGGGTAGGGGGTGGAGTAAACTGTACTTTGCACAGATTTATATGCAGGTGGAAATATGGTTTTCAAAATCTAACTGCTCTGAATTAAATGATAAGGAAAGTCATTTTGGTAAAGCTTGTGGCCTTTTATTACGGAATACAAACTAGATCCATGTATGAATCACATGAACTATTTCAGTTTATTGAAATTACATAAGGTTACTCCCATTAAAATACGCTTGAAACACAGACAAGTTAAAGAGAATCTATCATGTGCTGGCTGTATGTAAATTATTTTTACCAATGCTTAAATCAAAATAAGTGTGTTTTATTTTTAAATACGTTGGCATGCCACCATGCTGTATTTTATTCTATTCATGTTTATTATATGCATGTCTAAATGACATTTGGATAGTTCCAAAGACACCATGGCTTTATAAAGAAATGTAGCCATAAACAGGCCACTCTTGTATGGAAACTGCTCTTCGCTCCTCTTCACATCCTCATTGGCCAATTCACCACACATTGGCCATCATGGTGCATCACTAGACAAAGTTTTCAATCCTATCTTATTGACAATCCTTCCAATACTCATTGGGCATACATATAGATTGGGATTGTAGGTTCACCATAAATGTACCGAAAATATTCATATTTTATTTGTATGTATGGCCAGCTATAGTTCAAATGTTAGGTAAATTGGCTTTAGCCTGTAAATGCTGTGTGCTAGAAGCAATCACCTTGTTTAACTTCCTGGCATACTGTTGCTTACAACATTCATTGGGTTGTTCACACTAAAATTTTTATATGATGTAGAGACAGTTTGCAATAGGCCTTCATTTTCTATTTGTGGTTTAAAATGAATGAGCTTTTAGTTGAGCAGCTCTCCGATCAAAATTACCCTAGCAACTAGACAGTGGTATGAATGAGAGACTGGAATACAATAGGAGAGGGCCTGAATAGAAAGATGATTAATGCAGTTATTCCAATAACAATGTCCTTTTTCCCTAGTGCAAAATAAAAACATGTTATTATTTCCAGTGCAAATTTATGAAAATATTAACCACTAGGGAAAATGTGAATTACGCTGAGAAACTGTATCAGCCAAATAAAGATTGCTCATCTCTACTTCTACAGCCTTCCTGGCACTTGAACAGTGGTGGTGACCGCAATATATATGTTTATGTGAAGTAATGGTGTTCCTTGCAGTGTCATTGGGCCATGTTGAGTCATAAGGCATAGTTAAATGACCTTTTCTTGGTCACCCTATTATTTATTTCATAAAGTGAAATTAGTAGTAACTACTAGGGTCTATAAAGTTCAAAATGTTCCATTCTTTAAAGGTATATATACTGTTAGGAAAACAGCATGACCGGGATTCAGCCAATGTATCTTTTCGGTCCTAGTAGGGACCTTTCTCTAGGCAACCATGCTTTTATCCAACCCGTGTATATACAGTATACCCAAAAAAGCATCTCAATAGGAAGTAACATCATAGGTAAAAGTGTATAGTGCATCAAAGTGACCAAGTGCAGTAAATATACAGCATACAAAATGCATCAGCAGTACATTGTATCATAACAATGTATGGCATATAGAGGTAATGTCCATCTCATAAAGTGAACAAAGGCAATAAAATATAAATTTATCATCTTAACATACTTACAAAGTGACCAAGTGTAAACCACATGTTAATCCTTTATTGCTGAAAATACCTCAGTGGGATGGACATACCACTTCGCTGTGCAAGCTGTTCTATTTTGATTATCTGTCTTCCTGTTTTATATGGAGGCCCCCATCTAAGCTCTCAATAACATAACAACAGATACAATACTGAATTTCATCCATAAACAGGGAGGGCATATTCCTTCAGGCATAGACTTACTCGCACCACTTGCAACGTGGCACACATTATTAAATTCCCTTGTGGGCTTTTGTACTGTAGTAAAACCAGTAGACAACTAAATGAAAGAATTGGCATGCATCATTCCACGATTAGAGCAGCACTTGATCAGGAAACGAATAAAGATGGTAACAAGGTTGCCAAACATGATTTCTCTAAACAACCAGTGACACAGCACTGGCTGCAAGCCAAGCATCCAGCCCAGTGTCGGACTCGGACACCATCAGCCCACTCTCTGTACTATTATTCTTCCTCTCCTCACTCAACCTTGGATGATTTTTTGGACAGACATAATATCAAAGGCTATTCTGATACTAAGCTCTATAGTTAGTATAGGTATGGGTATATAGAATTTAATTAAAAGTAGGGAGGGGTGTATGTATGGATGCTGGGTTTTCATTTGGAGGGGTTGAACTTGATGGACTTTGTCTTTTTTCAACCCAATTTAACTATGTAACCTCTATTTTCTTTACATACTATAATCTATTATTCCATCTATTTAGCCTCTTTGTTCTCACAGAAATAGGGAGTGGCCGTGAAACAGGCCAAATGTTTAGCAGCATGATGGTCCACTAACACCTGGGCCCACTGCGAGTTTGGTGGGCCGGTCCAACACTGATCCAGCCTCTTCCTACAAGTGCATGCCCATTGACTGTGTTCCAGATCCACCGTTGATCATATTTTGCTGCAGAGGGAGGCCTTCTGGTCAAATGAGTTTAATTGTGTAACTCCCCTAGGATTCAATAGTATGCTATCATTGAACTGTTTCTTATAGAAGGTTTTTGTCCACACATTAGACATTAGTTTGGATATGTGACGGTTTTAATCAAGTCATGTGGGATGTTAAAATTACACATTGCTCTGTGGTATAATAATGAGCCATGTGTATGGATAATGTATTACTAATAGGCTATATGGTATATTAAAGGGATCCTGTCATCGGAAAACATGTTTTTTTCAAAACGCATCAGTTAAAAGTGCTACTCCAGCAGAATTCTGCACTGAAATCCATTTATCAAAAGAGCAACAGATTTTTTTTATATTCAATGTTGAAATCTGACATGGGGCTAGACATTTTGTCAATTTCCCAGCTGCCCCTGGTCATGTGACTTGTGCCTTAGGAGAGAAATGCTTTCTGGCAGGCTGCTGTTTTTACTTCTCAATTTAACTGAATGTGTCTCAGTGAGACATGGGATTTTACTATTGGGTGTTGTTGTTAGATCTTCCAGGCAGCTGTTATCTTGTGTTAGGGAGCTGCTATCTGGTTACCTTCCCATTGTTCTTTTGTTTGGCTGCTGGGGGGAAAAGGGAGGGGGGTGATATCACTCCAACTTGCAGTAGAGCAGTAAAGAGTGATTGAAGTTTAGCAGAGCACAAGTCACATGACCAGGGGCAGCTGGAAAGTTGACAAAATGTCTAGCACCATGTCAGATTTCAAAATTGAATATAAAAAAATCTGTTTGCTCTTTTGAGAAATGGATTTCAGTGCAGAATTCTGCTGGAGCAGCACTATTAACTGATTCATTTTGAAAACAATGTACAAAATAGGGGTGTGGAAGCACTCTAAAGGCTAAGTAATAGTATATTTAAGTATAATGGAAGTGCTAGTTTTAATGCACATTCCCTGGGCCCCTGTCTCAAAAGTAAGTTTACAAAACAGGGGTTTTTAGTTACAAAGTTATGATCATAAAGTTGAAAAGCCACCATACCACGTCAAGGTAAACCCCACATGGCGGTCCCTAACTTGTTTGCCTTTTGCCATAGTATAAAAAGTCTTACTGCATAGTAGCATTCAGTGTAATCCGTGTCTGTTGAACCTTGGTTTCAGTGAAAAGGATCTATCCTCCCCCGCCAGTATGCGGCTTTTACGGGAGAGGAATTGTCCAACCAACGCCCATAGTCCTACTATGCAGTAAGACTTTAATTAATTTTTTAATTAAGCATTTTCGCCGGCGTCCAAAAAAAAAGGAATTTTCGTGGCAGTTTCGCGAATGTGTTCACTGTCAGCGAATCGCGGGAATTTGACGCCTGGCGAATAAATTCGCCCATCACTAATTATAACTGTAAGAAACTTTTCAGTCAAGTTACATTTTAGATCCTGGTGATAAATTGTAAAAAGGTTGATTGGTAAATGCCACATCCACATAAAAAAACTGTGTATTGATTTTAAGCATAAAAAAGTCTAAAATTCCAGCATAAAAAACTCTTGAAATCACTTGAAAAATGTTGTGCAAAAAATGGTGTCATCGGCCTTTGTTTTGCACTACATTTTGGACCTCAATTTTCTTGCCACTTGAATTTTTCCTATTGACATGTGGTTACATCAGGTCTGAGATTGTGTAAAATAATGGTGTAAGTTGAAATAATTTTTTTTTATAAATGTCGTAACCCGTAATCGTGGGGATAAAACATCATGGAAGAAGAATTAAATATAAATATTCTGTTAATTTTACCCACTCAAGTTAGATTTGTGGCCAAGAGTGAAGTTTAAAAATCTATCCATTCCCTAACTGCTTTTTGTTTTCAGTGGATGGGACTTTTTGAGGTTAATTTCTAAATTTTCTTTCGTACATCTGCCTCTTTATAGCCATTCCCTGAATCTCCTGATTGTAAACAGTGCTGTTACGTGACGAATTCCATACCTGAGTATAAGGATATTTATTAGATAATATTACAGCACAAATCCATTACCATTAAAATTGAACATCTTCTTAGCAAGTCAATCTAATGGTTGTTTTCCTGATATGTATTGTTCCCAAACAGCAAGTGTCTTTTATATGTTCATTGTCACGTTTATAGACTATTTCAATGTGTTAGCAAGAAAGATCATCATATATTTCTTAATATTGTTACAAATGAATTGGGTTTTTTTTTTCTGGGATAATCTTTTATTTGCACAATCATATGAATGCAAATGTAACTTAAGCACTAAACCCTTGGGACATGTTTTTCTTGAAAGTGTGGCTTAAAGAAATCAATCAAAAATTAGGTTTTATCAGCAGGCAACATATCATCATTGTTAACTCGCCCCGCATTCTTCCGACAATATGTTTCTGCTGGATTCCTTTGAAGTAGAGTTGTTTAAGAAAATCCTGTTGAGTTAAATAGCGTTAAGAGATTATTTCTGTTGTTACAGCAGGAAATATCTGCTTCAAAAACTCACTCCTATGAATACTTCAGTCATGTCTTCCTTACAAGTGTTTTTAGACAAAGCAGATTAGCTCCAAATATGGATTTTTTTCTTAACAGTATGTTGAACTGATTGTGTTACAGCAATATGATTTGGTGAACTAAAGCGGGACTGTACAACAGTTCTGACGATCCATGAGCCAGAGGACAGGGATCCGGATCACTGTGTCTACTCAGGCCCGGATTTGTGGGAAGGCAAAAAAGGCCATGGCCTAGGGTGGCAAGATTTTAGGGGCGGCACCCACATTGGTTCCTAAGCAGTAGGTAAACAGAGGATATTATATAGTTCTTCAAATTTCCCAAGTGACGATCTTCAGTGCTCTGGACCTGATGATGGAAATTTGCACGTTTCAAGGGGAGGGGGACGGGGGTTTTGATCAGCGTTCATGTGTGGTTTATGTTAAGAGCTACCCAACCCTGGACTGTTTGTGCTTGTATATTGCTCAGTAATGCAATCAAGATAGCTTCTAATCTAGAATGCCTGCACTGATATAATAAAAGTTTGGTTTTGGTACCCTATTTACATGCAATACATTTTGATGCCCTATAGTTGTTGTTTTTAAGTTATGCCTTTTCACTACTTGTGTGTTTTTTAAATAAAATTATACTTCATAGTAAGGTAATATGAAATACCACTGGGATCGGCACAAAAGACACAATCCATAAAAAGTCATGCCATAACTTTCACAGTCCTGTCCTTGGTTTTTACTTTAGGCATCTGACCCATCTCAAACAAGCTACAAGTATCCATTAGTATCCATTATTCGGAAACTCATTTTCCAGAAACCTCTGAATTACAGGATAGATAGTCCCAAAAGGGCAGATTAATCAAGGGTCTAATTTCAAAGTGGAAAATACTTCGAAATTCAACCATCTAATAGAATCCTCCGTCATTCGAATTAGAAATCGGAGGATTTTATTCATCGTACGATCGCATTATGATCGTCGTACGATCGCATTATGATCGTCGTACGATCGCATTATGATCGTCGTACGATCTTACGCTGATTGTACTTCGAATCGTACTAATCGAACTATTTTATTATACGATCGTACGATTTTCCTCTGAATATAAAAAACATAGAAAATTGCTCTGGAAGGTCCCCATAGGCTAACATAGCACTTCAGTAGGTTTAAATTGGCGACGTATTGCACGAAACCCAGCGCACATCAAAAAATCATTGGGACTTCTCCCATTGACTTATATGCAACCTCGACAGATCTGATATGCCGAATTTTCAGATTCTGACTTTTACATCCTCGGGGTTTTATAAATTCAGAGATTCTGACTTTAACATCCTCAGTGTTTTATAAAATCAGAGAAATTTGTGATTTTTTTTAAAAGTCTGATTTTATATTTTAAAAAAATCAAAACATTTTCATGATTTCTGCATTCTGAGTTTAGTAAATAACCTTTTTAATGTATGGCTATTCAAATTATCAAACACTCCCTTATCCGTAAAACCCTAGGTCCAAATGTTCTGGATAACAGGTTTCATACCTGTATTGACATGTTGCTTGCTATAAGTACAATAGAACCCCCATTTTACTTTTTTTCAGGGGACCAGGAAAAAATAGAGTAAACTTCAGGAAAATGTAAAATCAGAGAAATGTGTTGAAGCACCTAATTGTTCAAGTACTCAAAGGATATAAACACAGGATTGGTGTTAATGACAAGGGTTAAGCATTAAAGCATTCATTTTACACTATTGGGGGGCCTGTGCAAGGCAATAAGTGATTGGTGCATGACTGTATGAGGTGCAGGCTAATTGGACTTTACAGAACTATGGCAAAATATCAATCTGGTTAGTATTTAAGCCACTTAATTTCAATATTGACATTTAAGATGACCATAGATGTTGAGATTTTTAAAAGATCCAATCGTCATTGTGAGACCACGATTATTTCAGAATGATCATACTAATTGTCCATCAACTAAAAATACCAATTTGCCAGGAAAACAAAGGGGAGCTGCCTGCTTTGCCCTGCAAACATAGATAGATTGCACTGGGGCCGACAAAGATTTTTTAACCTGGCCTATCAATTTCTTGACAGATGTCGGCCGAAAAATCGTAAGATGTACGATCGTTCAAATCCCACTAACCGCACGATAATTTCGAAGGATTGGTCGGACTTCGCTAAAATCGGTCGTTCGGCAAGAGAAATCTTTCCGTCTATGGGGACCTTAACAGAGGACAAAGCCATTTTGGGGAACATAAGAATAACATGTTGGTGTAAAATACAGGAAAACAATATAAAATCGGGGGAAACTACATTGAAATGTATTATAAGTGTTGGTAAAATTCAGGAAAACTTAAAATCATAAGTGATAAAAATCCCTTCAAGGATAAAAATTGTCGTAAACCATACAAAGGAGTTAATTCCATGGCTCTACACCCAATTGCTTAATTGAACGCATCTTTAAAAGCTACTTTATTGACTCTCCAGTGGCAGATTATCCAAAGAACAAAAGGAATCACCAATACACACCTCAAACATTGAAACAGTTTGCTCTGTGTGTTACTTTGAGGTGGGCAGAGCAATGCACCTGCATTATCCAGGGAAATTCTTCTGCAAAAATCCTCATGAAAATGTCAGATTACTATGTACGCCATTGATTTTTGGGTCTATATTCCCCTGCCAAAAGATTTATGACTGAGCCTATTACAACCCTATTTGTCTCTGTGTGTCTTCCTTTGTCCAATTAGTACACTCTTTAGACAATAACTGATCTCTTTATCCATGGCACTGTGTGCTATAGTATAACCCCACTACTTTATCTCCTCCTGTTATCCAGCCCTTATGCTTGTCCATGCCTAACTGTTTGGGTTATTGTAAGTATATTAAATATTGTATTAATTGGTGCCGCTATTCAGATGACATTATCTTATTTTATCTTATTTAGTCTTATTTTCCACTTTATTTTTCTCAATAGCAATAAAAAAGTTAAAGGCTTAGAATGTAATATCAAAAGAAACATGTAGACTCATGAAAGCTTTCAGATCACCTTGTCATCAATGGGATTCGGGAAAGTATAAAATGGAGTTATTTAAGCCAGGATAAAGACAACATGACTTTGGATTATTGGAATTCCTAAGCAGAATCATATTCATGGGTGTCTTTCCTTTCTGTGAGAAACCTGCAGTTCCTCTGTAAGCCTTTGTAAGCAAAGCTAATCTTAGGCATATGCCCTTGAACAAACTCCCAAAGAAACCTTGCTAAGAGGATTTTAGCCCCCATATGATGACTATAAGTAGTTCTACCAAAATATTTATTTTGCAAAGCAACATTAAATAAAAAAAAAACAAAAAGAAAAGCACTTTGTCTTCATCATAATTTCCAGTATGCAACAGATACTCACAGAAATGGCATAAACATAAAAAAAAGCAATATCTAATTTTTAATGGGCTTTTCTCCAGGTTTATTTTTGAAATAAGTTTGTTGTTTCAAATACGGCATAACCCACTTGTTTCTATGAAAGCAGGTTAAATGTGGTGACAAAGCTACTGAAAGGTTCAATTAGAATCCACTGAAATTGACTAAGATACTGATTTCGTATAGTGAAGCTGAAAACATAGTAAATGCCAAGTAGATTTTGGCAACTGATACAGAAAATGTTTTTGTTTTTTGTGTGTGTGTTAATAGGTAAAATTTAATTTTGGAATCATTTTAGAGGACCAACTGAACAGAGGGAAGACCTCGCTAATATAGACCTGGTTTAGGCTAGAGCCACCTGAGTTTAACAGATGTAGCCATAAAGATAGAATGTTTTCAATATTTTTGGTTGCAGTTCCTTGATGTCTCTGGAATGTGCTGCTGGAATTTGATTTGCGTTGGGCCACTTGGGTGACTAGGTAGGTCTACATGGCCAAATCTGATGTTGCTAGCTCTGGTTAGCCAATCACTTTTGTGCTAGATACTCGTATATAGGCAGGAGTGATTAGTGAGCAGCAATTAGTGATTAGCAGCACCACCAAGTATTCCATGGCCTATGTGGGCAGACATGCTGTAGTCCAGCCCTGTGCTGGAAGATACAGTAAAATAAGATAGGTTTAATAAGCATAAACTCTAACAAAGAGTCCAAGCTGTATATCATCTCTGTACTTCATGATGATAAAATAAAGCTAAAAAAAAGCAGATAATAGTCCAAGAAAAAAAGCAGGGTTGTTCTAGATTACAAAAGTATTAGTTTTGCCAATGTTCCTTGTTTTCCATTTCCTGTTATAGGTTGGAATGAAATGCTTGGGACTAGGGAGCAAATTCACTAAAGCGCAAAGTGGCTAACACTAGCGCAAATTCGCCATTGTGACGTCATTTCGTAACTTCGCCGATTTACTAATGGGCGCTGGCGTAAATTCGCTAGCGAAGTGGACCTACTCTAGTGCTACTTCGCACCCTTACGCCAGACGAAGTTGCGTAACTACGCTAATTCACTAACTTGCAGATTTTCATGAACGTTAACTCCTGCGCCAGACTTGCCTTCGCGAACTGAGACCAGGCGAAGTGCAAAAGAGTAGATAGGGCTTGCTTCAAAAAAATTTGACATTTTTCTAAGTCCCAAAAAAACGCTGGTGTCTTTTCCTTAAAAAGATCGTACATGTTTTTAGGGGTACCCTCCTTCCCTCCTACATTTCCTAACATATGGCACCTAAACTATACAGTGGGCACATGTATAGGGCAAAATAACAACTCTATTTTATTTTATGAAGCTTTCCCAGGCTTGTGTAGTGTTATGTATTTGGTGCTACATATACGTCCATTGTACTTTAACTTGGCACCGTAAGCAAATTAGGCATCGCTAGAGTAACTTTGCTTTGCTTGACGAATCAATGCTAGCGCAACTTTGCTACCGTTCGCCTCCCTGAGCGCAACTTCGCATTTTAGTGAATTTGCGTAGCGCGAAACTACGCCTGGCGAAGTGTGGCGAATCTGTCGCCGGCGCAACTTCGGATCTTAGTGAATTTGCCCCTAGGTTCCTTCCCAGATACCGTATATACTCGCGTATAAGCCGAGTTTTTCAGCACCCAAAATGTGCTGAAAAACTCAACCTCGGCTTATACGCGGGTCATACTGTAGATATGCCCAGCAGTGCGACCCCCTGTGACCCGGCCCCAGCAGGACTGTCTGTGATGCCGCCCGGAGCAGGTCCAGGAGCTCCGGGTGGCGCGTCCTTCCCTGCCGGCGTTCGCTCCCAAAATGGTGGCGCCCATGGCCGCCACGTGGGTAGCGGCATCACAGACAGTCCTGCTGGGGCCGGGTCACAGGGGGTCGCACTGCTGGGCATATCTACGGTATCTACGCCGGCAGGGAAGGACGCGCCACCCGGAGAGTGGACACAGTGAACCGTCCTGCAGCTCTTTCACAGGGCCCCTGGCGGCCATTGTTAAAAGGTCCTAAAGCTTGATTCCAAGTTTGCCAGCAGCAGAGTGCTACAGATGCAGCCACTTTGGTTTGTCTGTTTGACACAGAATATCTAAACACAGATATCCCATTTATCTCATTTAACACAGAAAACTGCGTCACAACATCCCATCTAATTAAAGCATTCACCATTGTGAACAATGGAGCTTTGGTATGCTAATGAAAAGGTTAAATGCATTAAATGAGTTAAGATGACTTAAGATAACACAGTTTCTTCAATTACCCCTGAGTCATGACGCATTTAACTCACAAATCCAAGTGGCTTCATCTGTATCTGTGGAGCTGTACATGTACATATAAATTGCCTTGTCACTCCCCTTTCATTCTGTCATCATTACGCCAGGTACATAGGGCGGAGAACAATGCTGCCTGGCAAGTTCTTGCTGTTGTCAGATAGAAACATGCCAAGCTTGTGACTTATGGTGGAAGTCACAGGGAACTCCAACATTCAAATGTACTGGGTGCCAGTATGTGAGGTTCAATGGCTATTTATAACCTGGCCCACACTGATCCTTCTCAGGGTAAGCATATTTTTGCAGTGTCATGTTCCTGCTGATGGAATTATGGGGAGGCTCTTTTAAATAGTTTTAGATAGATTTCTATGCCATAAAACATGATTACACATTTACACATTCACATTTTGAAATCTGACATGGGGCCCCTAGGCTTATACACGAGTCAATACATTTTTCCAGTTTTCTTAGGTAAATTAGGTACCTCGGCTTATACACGGGTCGGCTTATACACGAGTATATACGGTATGTCTTCAATTTGGAGCACCATGTCTTATGGCTACTACAACTATTTCAATATAAAAAAAATCTTGTTTTGCCATCAATAGGCATTAATGCTATCTTATTTTTAATCAAACTCAAGGTACAGTCTAATAATTACAAATAAAAAGCAAATAAAGAATTGCTTGTATCAGATTTGATGTGTGTGTATTTTCAGACAGTTTCTGTAAAATAAAAGAAGTGTTATAGAAAATATAACGAGTTTTCTTACTGTCAAGCCTTTTGGGGGCTGTTACTTAACAGATCAGTCTTATAAAAACTGGGAAGCTATAACAAAGTTTTATTAATACAGTAATTCTGCCAAATCCATTGTTCCCTCAAAAATTACAGGTTTTTATCAGCAGACAACAAAATTCAGAGAATGGCATGTAATCATGATGATGATAGTGTAAAACATTGGTTTTGTATTTCAGCTGTGTTGTATAAGTTTTGGAAAGGGATGGAGAAAAATATGCAGAGACTTCTGGACTTCACTTATATATTTAAAGTAACCTTGTGTCAGTATCATATACTAGAGGTATCCGAGAGTCTGGTTCAAGGTCACAAATGCCAGGTTAGAATTTCTCATAAATTGTTTGAGAGATGGGGCAATTTTCTATGTTGCGCTAAAGAACCACTATACAACAGTTTCTTGCAGTATACTCATCAAGGTAGGTATAGAGTTCCTTTATCTCTCTATACAGGTTATAGTAAAACCTAGGGAGCTGGGTGACATGGTCCTATCCACCTGACCTTACACCCAATGATTGCATGTCATAACACTTTTTTCCTAGACCACCCTTCTGGCATCTCGTATAGTTATTATGACACAATAAAAAGTGAGTGATAAGGAAGCTTCTTGGCAGCCTACCTACCAGAGCTAGCTTAAGCAAGGCAAAAACCACTAACATCTTTATAGAAGCTTGAGGAAATAATAAAAGTACAAGTATACCATCAGCTCTTAATATTATTATATGGCAAATCAATAGGGGAGGTTAAAAAATGAATTTAGTAGTAGCTACCTTTTAATTTCTAAAGAACTATGGCGCAAATTCACTAACCTCTGAAAATTCGCCAGCAACCGTCACTCACAGCACAACACTTCGCTAGGCGTAGATTCGCCAGGACAACGCTAATTCATTAAAATCTGAAGTTTCGTCCATGGCGTCAAACGCTGGCGAAGTTGAGCTAGCGTTAATGCGCCAAGTGAAGCGAAGTTGCGCTAGCATTGGCTAATCTGCATACGGCGGGAAGTTAAGTTCATTGGACATATATGTTGCAGCAAATTCATTACACTACACAAGCCCGGGAAACCTGTATGAAATACTGTAAAATAAAGTTGTTACATTGCCCTACACATGAAATATAGGGGGGAATCTGGTTACCCCAAAAAACATTTACGCTCTAGTTCAACCTATTACCCTGAAAAAGGAAAAGAGTTTTTTGGGACTTAGAAAATTTTTCAACTATTTTTTTAGGAACTCCTATCTATATAAACAGTGTAACAGTGTGTCTTGCTACAAGTTCCCTTGGCAGACTTATCACAAACTAAATGTCTAACTGAGCACTTCCCCCAGCAGACTTATCAAATATAGGGGTGGAAATAAAACACACACACATTGATCATCATTAGAGAAGAATAATATATTGTAAGAAAAGTAATACAATACCAATTGAAGACAACGCAACGTCTAGCCGAGCTTCCCTTGGCAGACTTCTGAGAGTAACATCAGCTGGGGGACCCCGGGCCCAAATCAAATATAGCGACTCCCAGAGCACATCAATCGGCCAATGGTCCTTACAAGACCAATTATTCTACACAACACGTCTGCTTGTAGATGAAGTCCCAAAGCCCCCCCAGCTGAGCTCCTTTTTATATTGGTACAATAACAAAGTAATAGATCATTACACATAGACATATAAAATAATAATAATGGCTACATGCCCAGTACATGGCCATGAGAATGACCATGAAAATGGAAATAACCATGTGAATGAAAATAATTGCTGTGTATAATTGCTGTGTATGTTGATTATAACTATGTGAATAAGATATGAGAGTCTATCACCTTAACTCCTACTATTCCCTGTTCTCCTGCTAATGACTGAATAACTCAACTCCAGTTGTTCCTTGGTCTCCTGCTAATATCAGTACATCCATTTTACAACTAAGGAGCCATATTGAATGCACTTGATCACACTCACATTCATACATGGCCTGCCATGTCACATTTGTATCACACAGTGTCACCTTTATGTGCAGTTAATCAACATTTGTATTTTGTGTCCTTTGAAGTTTTTACTTCTGCCCTCTCTAGTCTCTGACTCTCACTTTCAAGCATGCATACAAGCTAATCAATATGAATATTTGTCTGCTTCCTATGAAACTACAGCCTGCCAATGTGGGCCTCTGGTCATGACCCGATGCCCTTGTGTAGGGCCACAAGCAAACTGTGTGACTTTCCTCTTCAGATTTAAAGTGATACTGTCATGGGACTGTCATTTTCAAAATGCTTCAGTTAATGCAGCACATATGCTGCTCCAGCAGAATTCTGCACTGAAATTCATTTTTCAAAATCTGACATGGGGCTAGACATATTGTCAGTTTCCCAGCTGCTCTCAGTCATTTGACTTGTGCTCTGACTTCAGTAACTGTTTACTGCTGTACTGCAAGTTGGAATGATATAACCCCCCCCCCAGCAGCCTAACAACAGAACAATGGGAAGGTTACCAGATAGCAGCTTCCTAACACAAGATAACAGCTTCCTGGTAGATCCAAGAACAACATCCAGGTCCCACTGTGACACTTTCAGTTACATTGAGTAGGAGAAACAACAGCCTGCCAGAGAGCAGTTCCATCCTAAAGTGCTGGCTCTTTCTGAAAGCACATGACCAGGCATAATGACCTGAGATGGTTGTCTACACACCAATATTACAACTAAAAAATAGTACACGTGTCGATTCAGGAATGATATTTGATATGTGAATTATTTGCAGTGTAATTTAGAAATAAAAACGACATCATAAAAATCATGACAGAATCCCTTTAAGTAAATATTAATATGGCCCAATGTTTTTATATTTAACCTTGTTACTTTTTTTTAGATAAACAGTACTAAATCAGTTTAATCAGGTTACCGAACTGATGTCTTCCATGTGTTTAAAGCACCGGTCACCCACTGCTTTAAACTGGGAAACTTTGCCCATGAAACCAACTTACATAAGTAGAGATGAGCAAAACTGCCCTGTTTTGCTAATACAAATTTGCATACAAATTTGCAAAATGGTGACATTTCGGCAAGTGAATTAAAGTCAATGAGCATTTTTGCCATGTTTCTTTCTTGTACCAAATGAATCAATGGCCATTTTTTTCTCGCACTGATATCAATGGGTGTTTTTTGTGCATTTTTCGCTTGCATCAAATGCATTGGAGTCAATAGGCATTTTTTTCTTGTGCCAAATGTTTTGGTCGAATGGGCTTTTTGCTAATTTTTTTCTTTCACCAAATGCATTGGAGCAAATGGGCATTTAATTGCATTGGAGTTATTGAGCGTTTTTTTCTCATGTTTTATTCTTCTGGCAAATCAAACCACATGTCGAAATTCCAGCACAAATTTGTGAAAAGTTTTGCCATTCACATAACGACAAATTTCACAGTAAGCCGGAATCAACGATTAGCCACTTGTAGGTAGAACTATGAAAGCAAGTTTGAGTCCCCGCTATTCTGTTTTTAAGTTTAGAGGTTCAGTTTATAAGACATGACACTAAGGTAGGTAGAACTGAACATGCCAGTTGATGGGGTTGACAAATACTTTGATCATATTATGTAAATATAAAAAAAAATACAGTTCATAATATGCTGCCAGTTTACACTATAAGCAAACCTTCAGAAGGATAAAGCTAGTTCTTGATGTGCATATCAATACCCTGTATTCACATGTACATTTTTAAAATTTAAATATTCAGCAAAAATATGCATTTTCATATATTTATGAAACAGCATCAAGCTTTCCTTTCCATTTGAGATTTGGTCTAATTACATTGTTTTTAAGATGCAAAGAACAGACATTGCATATTTATAGTCTTCTGAAGTGTCCCTGTTCTCCAAATACAGGCGGTAATTCAGAAAAACTCATTAGGCTAGCTCAGAACTGGCAAAGCCCACTGAATTCAGAGGTAACTTCACAATCACAATGTTGCTACAGTGCATCAGAGCTTCTGCTTATAATGCATTAATAACAAAAATCAGTCTTCCGAAGATTCAATTTTAGTTCATTAAGACTACAAAAATAACTTAGCTTTCCCTATTCCAAAGTAACTGTATGTACAGATGAAGCCACTTGGATTTGTGAGTTAAATGCGTCATGACTCAGGGGTAATTGAAGAAACTGTGTTATCTTAAGTCATCTTAACTCATTTAATGCATTTAACCTTTTCATTAGCATACCAAAGCTCCATTGTTCACAATGGTGAATGCTTTAATTAGATGGGATGTTGTGACACAGTTTTCTGTGTTAAATGAGATAAATGGGATGTCTGTGTTTAGCTATTCTGTGTCAAACAGACAAACCAAAGTGGCTGCATCTGTAACTGCAGAATGTAGGGTAAATAACAGCAGCCCAATTTTCCCCCATGAATACATAATGACATCCCTCCCAGTTCTCACTATGGACTTTTTAAGGGCTCCTGTTTTATGGAGACAGTCTGGTTTTAGGGGACATTCTGTTCCCTACCACCTTCCCAATATGATTTATAAAAGAAAAAAAACTCTCCACACTTTATCCCATCAACAATGGGTAAAAAAAGAGGGTAAGAACACAATCCATGAAACACATCCTGGACCATTGTAATTCCATGTGATACAGGTTTACCAGGGTTTAATGCAGAGTTTCATGAACTTTTTGTCAGAGAGGAAAACAATTAAGCCTGGGAATAAGCTTTGCTCCCCAAAACTTCTATTGTCCATGAAAAATCACTGGGGTATAAGCAGCATAGTGGGAACAGCTTGGGAACCCATAGTTCCCTTATGTTAGATATCTGAAGTGACCTTTTTCCTGGATGTTATTTGATTTCCTATTTCCTTTTTTTGTTTTAATTAAAATGTTATGATCCACCACATATGGAAACGGCATGAAGTACAACCACCATATGGGGTTTGTCAAGTTGTATGGTGGCTTAGCAACTTTATGATTGAAAACTAAAAACTCTTATTATTAAAAAGGTATGTACGGTGAATAGACTAAATTATTAGTAAAAGAGGAGGCCAAGGAAGGTGCATTAATCAATCCATTTTGTATGTTTAAAACAAGTTTGGCCAGATCTTATTTGTACTTGGTTTAGCCTTGGAGTACTCCCACATCCAACATTCTTGTATTAGAAATGCATACCCAATTAAGTACCATAATTTTGTCAGTATGTGGTACACTAGGGGGATTGTTAAGAACAATCCCCCTAGTGGAAGTAACATACTGATAGTATAGTTATCAACTCATTGGTCCAGGTTAAAAACTGCACACTAGGATATTTCATCATGCAGTTAGCAATATCCTAATACCTCCATCCATATACAGTAGCTATACATTCCTGCATCCCCAGCATGTGGGTTGGCTTGTTCACATTGTGTTTTTAAATTAAATTCATGCATGCCCAGGCAGGGAATGGATCAATACACTACACCTAGTTACACCACTTGTGTCATTGGACAGTAGACTTGTGAGGGTAAATAATTATTTTTTAGAAGTACTTAAAGGAGAATTAAACCCCTTCAGTGCTCCTTCAAAATCCCTCCCCTGTGTTGCCCCCCGACCTATCTCCTCCCCCCCCGGGCAAATGCCCCTAACTTGTTACTGACCCCTACGTGCAAGTCCTCTCCTGTTGAGTTCATGGCAGCCATGTTCTCCCGTGTGCTCTTCTTCCTGTATTCGTCGGCATTTGGTGGCGCATGCGCAGTAGAGGGATTTATCGGTAAGGATCTACTGCGCATGCGCCAAAAGTCACAAAGTTTACGAAAAAAGAAATTGGAAACTTTGTGACTTTCGGGCGCATGCGCAGTAGATCCTTACTGATAAATCTCTCTAATGCGCCTGTGCCACCAAATGCCGGTGAATACAGGAAGAAGAGCTCATGGGCGAAGATGGCTGCCGTGAACTCAACAGGAGAGGAACTGCACGGAGGGGTCAGTAACAAGTATGGGGCATTTGCCCGGGAGGAGGGGGGTATTGACTTACCTGAAACTCCGGGTCAGTGCTCTTATCAGCAGAAAACTGCACCGGCCTGGGGTTATACCAGTGAGCACCATGGAGCGATCCTCTTGCGTCTTCCTCTTTCTTCAACTTTAACTAAAAAATTGGCTTTTAATTCAACTGCGCATGCGTCTGCCCTGGGAAATTTGAAGAAAGAAGAAGCTGGAAGATGATAGCCAGAACAATACTGATCAGAAAAAATAAACAGAAAACCAAAGCCAGTTTCATAAGAGAAAATCTAGATCAAGTTCTGTGAAGTCCGAAAAAACAGATTGCACAAGCGATTGAATCTAACCCCCACAGCTTGGTATGGAAGTTGCCTTGAGGATAAACTCTGATGACCCACATTCTGCTGCTCTCATATGGTGCATTGCTTTGTTGTAAAAAAAAAAAAAAATAGAAAGCAAATCATTACAAACAGCCAGTATAATTTGTGTTAAAATCCAACATTTGAACAAGAACACAGTCACCTTTTATGAACTTCCTGATTATAACATTAGAAATGAATATGTATTTTGTGTAATTAAATAGAGCATTAAATCCATCTGTTGTCAGAGACTGAGGCTAGCAAGTCATTGCAGAAGTATTAGCTACAGCACTGCCTAACACTGCCAGGCTTCCATGGCTAATAGATTTATTTATCTCTTCTTTCCACAATTCTTTCAAGCACAGTGTACTGAAGATTACATATTATAGAAAGCTTTTATTGTTTGCTTGGTTTAAAAACATACATTACATATTTATGCAAGTCTCTTGGAGCACTGCATATAAAAAGTTGGAGACAAAAATAAAAATAACTTCAAAAAAAGGATAGTATTTCCATAAGGAACTCCTGTTCCTGTAGAACTGTGCCACAAATTTCCCTCTCTTAAATATTTAACAAGGCGCTTACAAGATGCAGGCAAATATTCAAATCAGTGGCAATATAATGCTTTTTATTCTCTTGTGTGAGCTGAACGATGGCAGTGTTTGTTGAGCATGAATAGGGTTACCATAGAAATCCATGATATTTACATTCGATTTTGGTCTAAACCAACAGAGTTTGGAGTTCCTCAAACTAACCATATTGTTCAGTGGATAAGACAGTGATTCAGGGCTTCTGTGTGTCTTTGTCATAAACTGACCACAGAAATGATAACAGAGAAAGACAGGGGCAAAGTAGTAATGCTAGAATTGCCTGCTGAGTTGTATATGATTACATAGTGTTTTGTTGCCTAATTACATTGCAGTGGAAGAAATTTCCCCTATATTTGTACTAAAGCCCAGCTTTAATAACACAATTAGCATCTGATTTGCTATAGGTGCATATAGGTATAAGTACAGGTATGTTAAGAGGAGCAAGATTGTGCCCATTAAAATGCCATCTGCATAGTGCATGTGCTTATTGAAGATCACTGCAGAATGTGCTCTGCACCTTGTGGATACAAAAGTCTTTAATATACATCACAGGCCTATTGTCCTTTACTGGTCCCCTACTGTGTATTTTTGTGGTCATTTGCTTAGTAGGATATTGAGAGGCTATTTGTACTACAGTACATGGTGGGTAATCCTGTGAAAAGAATTTGGGGGATCTGGGTGTGCTTTGCTTTTACAGGAACTCCTTTTGAGCAGTTTATGAATATTTTACTTTTCCCACTAGGATCTCCATACATGGCAGGAATTGCTAATTGCATTCACAGTAAAGTGCAAATTTTTGCACCTGACAGCAGTGAGCACAAATGAGTAAGGACAAAGTCCATTGTGTTTAAACAATTTGGCATTTCAAGCCTGTTTGTCCATTGCTTGTTCTCAGCACCGGGCCAAGCCGACCGGGCGTCCTAGTCAACCCGGCCGGGCCACCTGGCTCGCCCTCTACTAACACTGCATGCGCAGATCGCGGGAGAGGAAGGAGTGCCTGAGGGGACAGAGTGTTGGAAGGGAGGGGAGAGAAAGCAGAAGGGAGAGGAGAGAGTGTTGGAAGGGAGAGGAGAGAAAGACAGAGGAGAGGGATGCGGGGAAAGCAGCGAACATGGACTAGGGGTGGCAGAAGACAGGTACCTACACAGCGCCCTCTTTTGTTGCTCCCTAGGCAGGTGCCTCTTCTGCCTACACATATATCGAGCCCTGATTGCTCCTATGTGTAAATTCACTCTATAAACTATCAGATATATTTCCAGAATATTCTCTTATCTGCAAACCCGATACCTGAAAGCTTCAAATTACAGAAAGGCCATCTCCCATAGAGTCTAATTTAAGAAAATATTCCTCCTGTTTTAAAAGCGTTTTCCATTTTTCTGGAAATGTTTTCCCATAGGGTTTTTTATAGTCCTGTATAATGGGAATTACCCAGGAGGAGATCTCACTCTGACCCCCATATGTAATAAAAGGCACTCATTTTGCTCAGGAACAGTAACCCATAGCAACCAATAAGATGTGACCAGCAAATGCTATCTGCTGATTGGTTGCTATGGGTTACTGCTCCTGAGCAAACTTAGCGCCGTTTATTACATAACCCCCGAAATCTTCAAAATGCAGCCCTGTAAGAAACGATAGGCAATAGTTTGTTTAAGCCACTATGTATAGAAATAATGGGTTGTAGACAAGCGGAAGCATGCATAGCCTTAGTGGCTCGGTTATTGTATGTAGATGATTATCAATCAGTGAGAAAATATGGATATACTTTGTGCAGGGGACCCATTTTAAGTGAACCTGTGTGAGTAAGGTAGTATTATGGGCAAGTGCTAGAGCACTAATGAGATTTGTTCACATCCATTGTTGCATCCATTGTTCTACCTGCAGCTGGCTGAAAAAAAGCAAATCACCAATTGGTTGCTATGGGGTACTGCCCATGGGCAAATATGCCCAGTGTTGATAAATGAGCTCTAGTGAATAGCAAGCAAGGTACTAAATGGGGAAAGGCTAAACAAGGTCAGATCTGGACCAGGTCAGAAACAGTTACATAAGGCAAGGAATTCAAACAGGCTCAGAGGACATTCTGTTTGCAGAAGTCACATTGAACAAGCTAGTTAGCTCAGAAACCAAACTGATCTGGCAGACAGCAAGCATCCGCTGGGGATTTTATAAATTTCTGTCAAACAGTGATAGACTGCAAGCATAATTTCACTAAACGTATGCATTGCTGGCCAAGATTATGTAACAGTTCGAACACTAGTGAAAAGTGGGTGCAAACACCTGTTGGCCTGGCTCTGTGTCTAGTAATCCATAGTAACCAAACATCATTCAATGGTCACCTTAAATGGTTACTAAAAGAAAGAGTATTTTCTTTTTGGAGAGTTAGTGCCCTTTATTCCACATTTGTCAAGAAAATGTGCCTGGCAGTTAGCATGGGTGGCATTTTAAAAGGGGGAATATAATGAACATTCTAACAATATTTTATCTTGATGAGAGTAGCACTATAAAATGTTATAATATTATCGTCATTCGTTTAAGAAGTAACAACCAAACATGCTATGGATTTTCTTACTGAGTTGAAATAAAAGTTTTCAATTAAATGTATGTCTGTATCCAATGAAATGTTTTTAACTGGCGTATAGCCTTTAGAATTATTTATATGAGTGCTGTAGCATTAAAATGGAATTTCACCTGTTATTTATGGGGCACGTGGCAGTATTGTGGGAATATAGCATCTGCATTGAGCAATACAGTGTACACTAGCAAAACTGTGATCTGGGGCAGAAAGAAAACAACCACTCAATGAATTGCATTTGTCCTACTCAAAGAAGAGAAGAGGTTGGAACACACCCAATTAACAAAAACACACCTTTATATTATTGGAAATGCAGCTTCAGGACTAAAGAAGCTCTGGGTGCACCAGCATTGTATTATAGACACACTATTGCCCCCACATTTAATGCCAAATTATGACCCCCCATGATATTATGGCACACTCTGGCCCACCACAGGTGTTGCTGAGCAAATGTTTTTTTTTTTTTCCAACTAAGGCTAATTGAGGATAGTCTCACCTAAGGCTGAAGTTCCCTGAAACTGAGTTGAATCAACCAGGAGATTATAGGTCAAAAATGTGTGCAACTTAGTTGATGTGACTGTGGCAAGCTTACAGAAGTCACTGACACAAGAGATGAGTGAGCATGAATGTCCCACCAAAAGCAGCGTAATTGGGAGGTATAGAAAGCATAAATCTTGCATGTACAGCATGTGGCATTACAATCAGTCTCCCACTATCGCACCATATTATAACACCAGAGGCAAATTATTGTTGTGGGATATTATTTATGCCAGAGATATCCGGCAGGAGTGCCAATTTCTTGAGATACTGCAGGCTCCATATTTATTTGCAAGAAGACTGCAGAAATGAAACTAAGGGGTAGATTTACTAAAGAGCGAAGTGGCTAACGTTAGAGACTTTGCGCCAGTGTTGCCATGCGCAGGGACATTGTCAATTTACTAACAGGCACAGGCGGCAATTCACTAGCAAAAGAGACTGGAACTAGCGGCCATTCGCACTCTACCGCCTGGCGAATGGACATAACTGCGCAAATTCACTAAAATGCGGATTTTACCTCTTTCGCCAGCTCAGACCAGGCGAAGTGCAATGGAGTAGCTAGATCTTCCTCAATCTTCTATCACTTACATTATATTTTGTGAGCCGAAAATGTATCAAAGTTCAAAAAACGCTGGCGACTTTTACTTTTTTCAGAGCGATTGCCTGCAAAAGTCCTAAAAAAAAAAAAAAATTTTTTTTTTTTTGTAACCAGCCTCTCCAATACAATTTCCAACATGTGGACCATTAACTTTACAGTGGGTTCATGTGTAGGGGATTAAAATAACTCTATTGTGTTTAATATGGTACCCTGGTCATGTGGTTTCACAGTGGAAATGTTAAATATTTGAACCAACATTGACAATAAACGTTCCATAAAGCTTTAAATCGTCGCTCGGGGAAAAGTCTCCAGAGATCGGTGCCCAGGACGAAACTCAGCATGTTAGTGAATTAGCGTTGTCTGAGCGTATTTGAGATTGGCGTAGTGTTGCGATGGGTATGAAGCGGACGCTGGCGAATTTTCGCTGATTAGTGAATCTGCCGCTAGGGATGGATTTTGATACAGGAGGTAGATCACTGAACACTAGCTGTGTTTTCCAAACACTGGATCAGATTCAATCCCTTAAGAAAAACCGATCCCATACTGGGCTAGATTCAATACAGTGAGAAAAAGTTATCTCATGGTTGATCACATGAAAACTAATGGACGATTTTCTCTAAATTCAATTCCAGTTTTTTTCCATAAACTTAAATAGAGATTTTCTGAATTTAATTGCAGCTCAAATTGAATCTCATCCATGACTTTTCATATGATAAACCTATTTCTTACTTTATTGAATCTGGCCCTTTATGTGAAAACTCCATTGAAGTCCATGGGGACATTTGATTACATTTTTGTAGCTTTAGCCATTTTTTTACAAAATATAGTGTAAAACAGTATGTTGTGTTTTGTTTGCAAAAATGCAGAGGATTTTAAAGTGGATATAATTGTCCCGGAATATTATTGTTATAGAAGTCAAGAAGTAGCAGGGGTCACGTCTGCTCCCCTGACATATGGGGATAAATCATTATCTAACAACTGGAATACAATATCATCAGTCTGTTCTTTGAAGCTAATGGGATTTTTGTCCTGCATAAGCATGAAATATTAGACAAAAGAAAGTTCAAGACCTTTACATCACTGCAGCTAACGTTTTCATTATGCAGAGTTAGATTTGTGTGGGGCTGCTTGCCATATAAAGACCATGATATGAACACAAGTTCTGAGATTGCTTCCAGGGACAGTATGAAACTCACCAGAGAATATGAGAAATAAAGACATACAATTTCAGAAAGGGTATCTGGATCCTTTTTGTCACATAGTGTGTCCGGATAGTGTTGGTATATTGTAGCGATTGATTTCTTAAGAATGTAATTAGAAAATGTTCCATTTACCACCACTCTTTGTAGACTGGCTAAAAGATAGACTACAAAGAGTGGTGGTAAATGGAACATTTTCTAATTGGACCAGTGTTGTTAGTGGAGTACCGCAGGGCTCTGTACTAGGTCCCTTGCTTTTCAACTTGTTTATTAATGACCTGGAGGTGGGCATTGAAAGTACTGTTTCTATTTTTGCAGATGATACTAAATTGTGCAGAACTATAGGTTCCATGCAGGATGCTGCCACTTTGCAAAGTGATCTGTCTAAACTGGAAAACTGGGCAGCAAACTGGAAAATGAGGTTCAATGTTGATAAATGCAAGGTTATGCACTTTGGCAAAAATAATATAAAAGCAAGTTATACACTAAATGGCAATGTGTTGGGAGTTTCCTTAAATGAAAAGGATCTTGGGGTCTTTGTAGATAACACGTTGTCTAATTCTGGGCAGTGTCATTCTGTGGCTACTAAAGCAAATAGAGTTCTGTCTTGCATAAAAAAGGGCATTAGCTCAAGGGATGAAAACATAATTATGCCTCTTTATAGGTCCCTGGTAAGGCCTCATCTGGAGTATGCAGTTCAGTTTTGGACTCCAGTCCTTAAGAGGGATATAAATGAGCTGGAGAGAGTGCAGAGACGTGCAACTAAATTGGTTAGAGGGGCGGAAGACTTAAATTATGAGGGTAGACTGTCAAGGTTGGGGTTGTTTTCTCTGGAAAAAAGGCGCTTGCGAGGGGACATGATTACACTTTACAAGTACATTAGAGGACATTATAGACAAATGGCAGGGGACCTTTTTACCCATAAAGTGGATCACTGTACCAGAGGCCACCCCTTTAGACTAGAAGAAAAGAACTTTCATTTGAAGCAACGTAGGGGGTTCTTCACAGTCAGGACAGTGAGGTTGTGGAATGCACTGCCGGGTGATGTTGTGATGGCTGATTCAGTTAAGAATGGCTTGGATGATTTTTTGGGCAGACATAATATTGAAAGCTATTGTGATACTAAACTCTATAGTTAGTACAGATATGGGTATATAGAATTTAATTAAAAGTAGAGAGTGGTGTATGTATGGTTGCTGGGTTTTCTTTTGGAGGGGTTGAACTTGATGGACTTTGTCTTTTTTCAACCCAATTTAACTATGTAACTATGTAATTAGCATTTGAAACTACAGTGTATAGGCCAGATTAAATTCAATGAGTCATGGATGACAATAATTTGAGATGCAATTCAATTCAGAATATCTCACTGTTCATCACGTGAAAACTGTATTGAAGTCTATGGGAAAAAAATGGAACTGAAAAGTTTTTCTCTTCGAATTGTATCTCGTCTATGAGTTTTCACGTCACAAAACAGGAGAACTTTTTCTCACTGAATTTAATTTGGTCTGCAAATAGGGATGGCCCTCGCAGCCGGGTAAGACTGGGCCAGCAGGACACCGGGAAAAAACCCGGTGGGCCCAGAACCGCTCCCTGGATCAACGGGGGAAAAAAAAAAAGACGTGAAGTGAAGAAAAACCCAGCGTGCGTCAAAAAAAACTAGCGCTGGAGGGGGCCCTGACCATGTCCCCCAGTCCGACCCTGCCTCACAGAGTAGGGTTAACAAAGCCCATGGCCCCATTGTCAACATAATATCTTAGCATACTCATAGCAACCAATCCGTTATTGGCTTTTTTTTCAGCCAACTGCAGGCTAGGCAATGAAAGCAAAAAAAAATATTGCCTTGAGTTACAAATGAGTGCAAAATGTGGCTAGTGTTTATAAGTGAGCTCCATTGTCTTGGTTGTATTCAATATATAATATTAACAAACCTCCTCCTGACTTTATTCAGAATCAATTGGTCCTATTTTAGTGTTCTATGACCCCAGGGATAGATACCCCACTTCTGCTCTTGATTTATCTCACAGTTCTGAAAAAAGGGGGCACACTCTCACTGTTATTATCCAGCTTCTTTTTAAATATTTGTATTCCAAATGGAGTAAAGTTCAGTTATGAAATGACATCAAATGAGTTGAAGATGTCATTTTAATTTTAGCTAAGGCAATTACTAGTGGTGGGCAGACATGTATTTCACTGTTTCAAGATTTTGGCGGTAAATTGTGAATTTTTCGGCAAAACTGCACAGATTCACCCATCACTAGCAATTGCATTTCTTATCAATGAAAAGGTTTGACATTTAGGTGTGTGTTTATAGCTTTGCATAGAAGTTTGCCTATTTTGATGGTTATAGTTATGGAAAAATTAGGCAAAGACCATCCTAACTCTAAAATCCAAATCACAACTTTTATGACACTGTGAAATAGTGTAGTGGTTATGATATTGCTCCTTGGGTTTATGTTTCTGACTTTGGTTTTATAAGATTCTTTAAAGGGGTTGTTCACCGTTAAATTAACTTTAAGATGTACAGAGTGGTATTACAGGGATTAAGAACACAAAAATTCTAATTGATTGAGTTTTCGGCGAGGAAAAGACTTGAATCTCTTCCGGACAAAACCCTCTGAAAAATCATGAACATCGTGAAGGCTATTAACTTCAAATGGTTCAAGGGACCTCTGCCATTGACTCCTACATGACCTTTACAGGTTTTAGACTGTGTATTTTTGGATTCAAGCTACACAGTAGTTTACAGCTTTGACTAGCTGCCCCTATACACATGCTACACATAAACTTGTTTCTATAAACTATAGACAAGTTTCTGAAGCAAACGCACCCGCTATACCAGTGCAGCGCAACAAAACATTACATTTTCTTTACTTTAAAACACTTTAATTTTTTGGCATTACTGTTCCTTTAATAGTACTGCTCCAGCAGACTTCTGCGCTGAAAACCGTTTTTCAAAAGAGCAAGAAGATTTTTTTATATATATAATTTTGCAATTTGATATAGGCCTAGACAGTTAGTTTCCCAGGTGCCCTCAGTCATGTTACTTGTGTTCTGATAAACTTCACTCACTTTTTACTGGTGCACAACAAGTTGGAGTGATATCACCTACCTCCCTCCCCATAACAGCCTAAAAACAGAACAATGGGAAGGTGACAAGATTACAGCTTCCTGACACAAGAAAACAGTACCCTGGTACCTATGAGAATAGCACTGAATAGTTAAAAAAAAAAAAGTCCCATGGCAACTCCTTCAGTTACATTGACTAGGAGAAACAATAGCCTGTCGGAGAGCAGTTCCATAGTGCAGCACTGGCTCTTTCTGAAATCACATGACCAGGCAAAATGACATGAGATGGCTGCCTACACTCCAATATTACAACTAAAAAATGTACTTGTAGGTTCAGGAATAAAATTTTAAACGATAGTGCAATTTCTTTGCAGTGTAATTTAGAAATAAAAACGACACCATAAAAATCACGACAGCATCCTTTTAAAAGATAATGGGTCAGTCAAAATGACACTTTCATGAATGCAAATAAAATCAAATTGCTCCTAACCTAGGAAATATACATTTTGCTAAAATAAGTATATGGTATAAAATCCATATTTTTATGAATGAGTTTGTCCCTTTGTTGGTCTATTTTTTATCTTAATTCTTTAGTCTTTTCTTGCAGGTTACAACATCTGTTCACTTAACAAACCCGGTTTCCCTCTGTTAAACGTTTTGCTGATGCAACCTTCTATTATCCATTTTTCCTTTGCATATGTCTTCTAAATATTCCAAATGTGTTTTATGCACAGTTTACCAGTTTCAGCTGTAATTAGTTTGGCCACATGTATCAACTTATATTTATTTATCTTCACCTTAAAGGGGACCTGTCACCCAGACATTAAATTCTGTGTAATAAAAGACCTTTTCAAATTAAAACATGAAATCCAAATAATTTTTATTAAAGAATTTATAGCTGTTGTAAACTCATTTAAAAATCTCAGCTGTCAGTGTCCACAAAATGGATCCTGCCTGCTTGCTATAATTATGAATTCCCAGACTGAAGGAAACATGATTCCAATAACTTATAGAACGTGATAAAATAGGATTTGGAATAATTTTTTTGGGTGACAGGCTCCTTTAATCATCACTTGGTATTTGTTTTCAGTTGTGCAGGAATCTACAAGATCACACAGACTATTTCCTTCTCTAGCATGCACCCTTATTATTCATGGTGTATTTATTTCATGCATGAATCTATTCTGTAGAAAAGTATCTAAACCTTTTGTAGATTTTTCCCATATTACCGTGATAGTATTTAATCCAAATCCATGACTTAATATGAATTTGGTAGGCCTTTGTTTATGAAACAGTCTTTTCTATGTTATGTTAATTAGAATTACAATGCTTAAAATAATTACAGGTAGGGGATCTATAATCCAGAATGCTCGGGACCTGGGGTTTTGCCGATGCTAAGCACCCTGTTCTCGGCTCTTGCTTCCGCCTTTAACAGCCACCTTCACCTCGGGAGGAGCCCTCGGCTAATCGGATGCCGCCAGGTGCAAAGCAAAGGGTTCTGAACAAGCAAAGGGGCACAACGGTAAAGCAGAAGTCTTTTGGGCAGAAGGTCGCAGTACAAGGCGTAGACAGAAAGCTAAGTCAGATCAGGCCGGATCGGGGCAGGCAGAGTACAAGTGGAGTCAAACAGGCAAGGGTCAAACCAGGAGATCAATCAGACGGAATACGGAAATAGAGGAGTCGGTTACCAGGCAGGGTCAGGATTTCAGAAGTCAGGATCGTCAGAAGCAGGCAGGGGTCACAACAGGTAGTCAAATCACAGAATGACAGAAGCTTATTAGCACAGAATCACCAGGAACTCGCAAGGAGATTACTTATAATGGGCAATGTAAAAATACAAACTGTGCCTTTAAATACATTTGAAATTCGTGCCATTGCGTGCTGACGTCATCACGCCATGTGAATGCGCCCATAAACCAGGAAGAGGTGCGCCGTGCGTGCCCTAAGAAGATTTAAAAGATGCACATTTTTCCAGAATTTGGATCTCCATACCTTTAACTTACAAAATTCTTGTCAGCACAATATTCCTGAAGCATGTGAGTGCACTTTCTGTTGGGGTCACCATTCACTGCAAAACAACCTTTTCTGATAATGAACAGCACCTTTTTTCGTAATGATAAAAAGCTTTTATTATCACTAGGGATGTAGCGAACTGTTCGCCGGCGAACTTGTTCGCGCGAACTTCGACTGTTCGCGTCCGCCGAATGTTCGCGAACGTCGCGCGACGTTCGCATTTTGAGTTCGCGTTCGATTCGAATAGAAATCGTTCGACCATTCGACCATTCGAATTCCTTCGACCACTAAAAATCGAACGATTTCCATTCGTTCGAACGATTGTAAGCATTCGATCGAATGAAAAGCATTCGATCGAATGCTTCGATCGTTCGATTCGAATGAAAATCGTTCGATCGAACGATTAAATCCTTCGATCGTTCGAATCGAACGATTTTAGCGGGTGTTCGAAGTTCGCGAACTGTTCGCGAACGTTCGCATTTTTTGCCGGTGTTCGCGAACGGCGTTCGCGAACACCAAATCGGCAGTTCGCTACATCCCTAATTATCACATGGCTCAGACCAAGTTCAGCAACCTTTCAAGCCGTTCCTCTGCTTTTTTTCAAGCTTGCAAAAAAAACCGAGGAACGGCTTGAAAAAAAAGTGCTGTTCATTATCAAAAAAGGTTGTTCTTCATACCTTTGGACTACTAGAAAATCATGTAAACATTAAATAAACCCAATAGGCTGCTATTGCTTCCAATAAGGATTGATTATACCATATCTTAGTTGGGATCAGGCACAAGGTACTATTTTATTATTACAGAAGAAAAGCAAATAATTTTTTTAAAATTTGGATAATTTGGATAAAATGGGGTCTATGTGAAACAGCCTTTCTGTAATTCAAATCTTTCTGGAAAAAGGGTTTCTAGATAATGGATCCCTTGCCTGTACTGGGTTTCCAAGGACATTTGAAAATAAAAAATGTTCCCTGTTCTGGTAGAGCGCATATGATGTATTTCTAACTGAGGAATTATGTAAGCATTCTGTGGGTGTACATCAGACAACAGAATGATCTTGGAGTGTCAGGGATGAGTCATGAAATGTTTTCGCAGAAACTTATCAAGGTCTTTCATTTTGCCTATCTTAACTGTTTATGTTGACTTGCAATGTTCGCAGACCATGAGCAAATTTAGATTTTGAAAATGCAATTACATAACCCTATTCCAAAGGTTAATGAGTTGTTAAACACATGCATCTTTAGTTTATATGAGTCACCATAACTTCTGTGGTTACGAGTATTCATGAGCATTCAATAAATCATAGAACTTCTAGCAGGAAGTTACCCTAGCAACCATGCACTGATTTGAATTAGAGATTGAAATATGAAGGGCCTGAATAGAAAGATGAGTAGAAAAGTCCCTGAATAGAAAAGTAGCAACATTAATAAGAGAATTTGACTTTTAGATGGAGTTAGTGCCCCCCATTTGAATACTGGCAAGAGTCGGAAGAAGAAGGCAAATAAAAAAAAAACAATAAAATATAAATAATTAAGACTATTTGCAAACTTGCTAGGTATTTGACATTCTATAACATAATAAAAGTTACCTCAAAGTTCAACCACCCCTTTAAAGAGATACTGTCATGGGAAAATATTTTTTTTTCAAAACGCATCAGTTAATAGTGCTACTCCAGCAGACTTCTGCGCTGTAATTCATTTCTTAAAAGAGCAAACAGATTTTTTTATATTCAATTTTGAAATCTGACATGGGGCAAGACATATTGTCAGTTTCCCAGCTGCCCAGTCATGTGACTTGTGCCTGCACTTTAGGATGGAACTACTTACTGTCAGGCTGTTATTTCTCCTACTTAATGTAACTGAATCAGTCTCAGTGGGACTTGGCTTTTGAGTGCTGTCCTTATATCTACCAGGCTGCTGTTATCTTGTGTTAGGGAGCTGCTATCTGGTTACCTTCCCATTGTTCTGTTGTTAGGCTTCTGGGGGGGGGGGGTGATATCACTCCAACTTTCAGTACAGCAGTAAAGAGTGACTGAAGTTTATCAGAGAAAGTCACATGACTGGGAGCAGCTGGGAAACTGACAATATGTCAGATTTTAAAATTAAATATAAAAAAAAACTGTTTGCTATCAGCACTATTAACTGATGCGTTTTGAAAAAAACATGTTTCCCATGACTATCCTTTAAAGTTAACTTTCAGTATGTTATAGACTGGCTGATTCTTAGATTTTACTTATCTTCATTTTCTTTCTGATAGTACTTGTTAGTTTAATCTTTATAATATAGAAACACAAACTGCCATTCACATTTAACAAGTGTGAGCTAGCATGGCAGAAAAATTGTGATGATGGCTGGGAACTATAACACCATATGAAAGCCTATGAAGTATTGCTAGTGCAACAAATAGAGCCATAGGACTGATAAAAAAACGTAATTATTCAATAAATCCCTAGCATATATGCCGTTAAAATTGGGCAGATTTTACTAAATAAGAAAAACAGGAAATGTTGCTCCTAAAAATGTCTTCCTTTTGGTATAAATTCCCTTTTACAGATATTTTGAAGTAATTTAAAGTAAAATAAATATAGATAAATTACCAATGAAAAAAAAAATTCTTACAAATGGTTAATGCAATTTATTTAAATACGGTTCACTAAGCAACTTTTCAATCGGCCCTCATTTTTTCTTTTTTTATAGTTTCTGAATTATCTGCCCTTTTCTTCTGACTCTTTCCAGCTTTCAAATGACCTATCTAAAAACAAGGCTAAACATTTAGGGGGGTTATTTATTTAGGGGGCTGATTCGAAGGATTCGAAGTAAAAAAACGTAGAATTTCGAAGTGTTTTTTGGGCTACTTCGACCATCGAATGGGCTACTACGCCCTTCGACTACGACTTTGAATCAAACTATTCGAACTAAAAATCATTCGACCATTCGATAGTCAAAGTACTGTCTCTTTAAGAAAAAAAACCCTAGTTCGCCATCTAAAAGCTACCGAACTCAATGTTAGCCTATGGGGAAGGTCCCCATAGGCTTGGCTAACTTTTTTTGATCGAAGGATATTCCTTCGATCGTTGGATTAAAATCCTTCGAATCGAACGATTTGAAGGATTTTATCGTTTGATCGAAGGAATAATCGTTCGATCTCACTATTTGCACTAAAATCCTTCGACTTCGATATTCGAAGTCGAAGGATTTTAATTCCCAGTCGAATATTGAGGGTTAATTAACCCTCGATATTCGACCCTTTGTGAATCGGCCCCTAAGGATCAAGTTTGTGGTTTTGGTTAAAAAAATAAAAACTAAAATTTTTGAATAACTTGAAATAACTTTGAAAAACTTAAATATTTATTATACCCCACCAGTGGAAATAGCTATTTTACATTTGGATCTATTTTAAATCTGCTAAAAAAAATAACAATTTAAATGAACCCAATTGAAAAGATTGTTTTGCCTCCATATTTGGGATCAAGTACAAGCTACTGTTTCATTATTACAGAGAAAAAGGAAATATGTTTTCAAAATTTTGTATTATTTGATTAAAATGGAGTCTATCGGAGACAACCTTCCCATAATTCGGAGGTTTCTGGATAACAGATCCAATACCTGTATTTCTGTGGCAATAATGCTGTTAAAATAACATTAACTGCTTGAATGAATTAATAACAAGCAACTTCAGCTTGTTTAATAGTTAGCCCAGCAGCAATTAGCAGGCACCTAGGATGAGATTAGAGCTTACTGCATGTGCATTGTGTGTGCACATTTGGCCATTTGATAACATCACCAGCCCTGATATGTACTCAGCAAGGGCTCATTTAGCATCAGATCCCTTGCCAGCTCTTTAATCGGCTTAAGTCTTAGGCTAATGTACTGTACCTAAAGAAGATGCCAGATTGATGTGCTTCATCCTTATGAAGTGGTGGGACTGAGAGAGGGGGCTCCATACCCATAGCCGGCACTTAAATGTGTAGACACTTCCGCTTCCAGCTGTTTTAAAGATATATTTATATTCAGTGTATTTGGTTGAGATACTTGAAAAGACAATATGTATGCATACTGTAATTACTCTTCTGGCAGTAAATGAGTTAATGTTCTGCCAATGAACGATAATTAAAAAAAAAAAATCTTTCAAGGCTAAAAATAACAGTCACGGTGAAAGCTCAGGCAGAAAGTCGAGTCTTTGTATTTTATTCAAATCATGAAAATTCTCTTTTAGCCTTTTTATAAATCTTTAAGCTGCTTTTAAACATTCTCCTTCAAACCTTTTATTAACTTCCCTTTACAGCAAAGTGCTTTTTTTTCCCTCCCTGTCTAACACATTCAAGACATCATTATTGTTGTTGCTAGGAAGCAGATGTAATGAACAAGGAGCGGACAATCCCTCTATGAGTACAAAATTCCAGGCTTGGATAAAATCAGCTGGGAAAAAAAAAACTCTAGAAACTATTCAGGACCAATAATATATATCTGGAACTAGAGACCTGTCATGTTTCATTGCGGCTGCTAGTGCAATCAGGAAGTTATCTTGTCATTTTACTTTAGGATAAATGACCGGGTTTTATACAGCCATAAGCCTGAGTAATAGTATGACAAAACATTCCCTGAACTATTGCTTATTAGTACAGTGAGTAAACTCTGTACACAGAACATTGCTATGTGGCTTATTCTTGTTCTTCAATGTGAAAAAGTACGTTTTTTTTTAAAATTCTCTATTTTCTTTTTAAAGGGGAACTCCGGCTTCCAAGCCAAAATTTGATAAAGAGGCCCACATAACACAGAAACCCCTAATATACCCATCACAGTTACCTGTTTCTTCAAAACGCATGAATAAATGTCACTTTCTATGCTGAAATCCAGCTAGTTAACAGTTCTTCTCTTTCTGCATCATTTGAAATCCTGGCAGGGAAGGAGAGACTAAACACTCATGTCACAAATTGTAACAACTACTTCACAACTTACAGACAGCATGCAGGAACTACATAACCCACAATTCATTGCACTGTGATGTTCCTTTTCTTATTGAAATCACGTGTGCAGGGAATTGTGGTATTTGGAGGATACAGGCTGAGGACAGATGGCTGCTCATACAAAGTAACAGTAGTCAGCCAGCTCAGCAAATTAGTCAGACAGATCAGCAGGAGAGCAGGGTGCTAGGCTTAGGGAACTGTTCCAAACCATTAAAAAATCATGAAAAGTCTGCATACTGTATTTTTTAATTGATGTATATTGCAAAGTTGTTTGAAATTATATTTACTTTTCAAAAAGCTCAAGTTATGTTTGTGTGTAGCGCTCCCCTGTAATAAGAGAGTTATGCAAAATAAATTGGCATGAAAAATTATAGTGCGAAGTTCAAAAAAAAGTATGGGGATATATTGCTTCACTATTATTAGAAATGGTATAGAATACATATATTGGAATTCTAAATTACATGGTGGAAATTCTTCAACAAGTACTACCATAAAGAATCGTGTGATTTCTGTTCATTAATCTCTGCATTTTTAGGACTAATAAATATGGGTATTAACAAGTAGAAGGGTCCAAGTTCCTGAGAGGGTGAGTATTACCCTATATACGTACAACATCTTTGGATATTATACAGTGATAATATCATGCAGACATAAAAATTGTAGAGAAGTACCAGTCTGTCTATCTGATCTGCCTATTAAATGTATGGTGCTAGTTTTGCTTGAGTCCTTAAAGGAGAAGGAACGCTACAAAAAGCTGTTTATTGCTAATAGATCAGCCACAATAGTGCAAGCTAGAATGCTATATTTATTCTATAGAATGCTTTATCATACCTGAGTAAACAGCTCTAAAAGATCTATTTGTTTGATTAGGATAGCAGCTGCCATATTAGCTTGAAGTGACATAACTTCCTGCTTGAGTCTCTCCCTGCTCACTCATAGCTCTGGGCTCAGATTACAGCATGGAGGAGGATGAGAGGAGCAAACTGAGCATGCTCAAGCCCTAGCCCTGGAGGTTTCAGCTGAAAGAAGGAAGTCTGATACAGAAGCCCATGTGTACACAATAGAAATAAATAAATGCACCGTTTCTTTTGACAGAGGACTCAGAGCTTAGGGTTTACTGGTGTATTTATATAGACCTTTCTGATAAAGCTTACTTAGCTTTAATCTTTCCTTCTCCTTTAAAATTGCTTGATATTTATCTCATGTTTTAAAATGTATTGTGGTAGACAAAAAACAATAAAGTGCAAGCTAAAACTATAGTTTGTAAGTCCTACATTATGGAAGCTTTATTTTATTGTCTTCATTTGTGCTGTTCGACTGTAAGGGCTGCGATAATATAGGACGAAACTAACTTCCCAGGATGGAGAGTAGCCCAACTGAATTGTCTGTGTAGAGATGAGCAAGACTATATAACCTTTGGCTCAGATTGTACAGCCAGCACCTTTATCAAACAAAATAATACAATTATACTCGTAGTATTACTGTAATATTTGATAAAATGTGTATCAGGCCAGATTAGTGGTTTTACAGGGGAATGTCATGAAAGTCGGTAACGGGAAGAAATTGACAAGCCAAAAAATATAAGTCTAATGAAGAATATTACATTGCATAATGCTAATTTGAATAAATGTTGAACTGTTTAAGTCCTGTATATCAGACAATTAACAAGATCTGTTCAATCCCTACAATAAGGTATTTTCCAAAAATAGCTGATCGGCAACGAGCAACCAGATATACAGTAAGCAGCAAATGGATTTCATAATTTTATCTTAAGATCTACATAAAATATGTATGGCTGTTACGATATGCTTTTACTAAACATGCCCTTTAGTTATAATATTCCTTGACTTTCCGCATTGCTGGGTTCAAGTGTTCCTGATAATCAAAATAAAAATCAAAAATCTGCCAATTTGGAAATATAGAACTCAAACCGTATTTAGTAAACTCTATTAAAGTTGTTGCAATTGAGATTTAAGTATCTTTAAAGGGATTCTGTCATGATTTTCATTATGTTTTTATTTCTAAATTACACTGTTTACACTGCAAATAATTCTACAATATAAAATTTAATTCCTGAACCTGCAAAATTATTTTTTAGTTGTAATATTGGTGTGTAGGCAGCCATCTCGGGTCATTTTGTCTGGTCTTGTGCTTTCAGAAAGAGGATGAAACAGCTTTCTGGCAGCAACAGCTTTTCTGTTGTGTCTACTTCTCAATTTAACTGAATGTGTCGCCGTGGGACCTGGATTTTACTATTGAGTGCTGTTCTTTGATCATTACCATTGTTCTGTTGTTAGGCTGTTGGGGGGTAAGGGAGGGGGCTATATCTGTAAGGGCTTACACAAGTGGTCTATCGGAGACTAGGGCCCAGGGGGGGACTCCTGCAACCCTAGTTCTCTCTTCTCAAGTGCTGGTTCCTCTATGGCGTGTGCAGCCACTCACTTCCGGGTTTATGCTGGTGCCGCGCGACGTCAACGAGCATGGTGCTAAATTCAAATGAATTTGAAGGGGCTTTAGTCTAGAATTTGTTCCCCACTGTTAGGTCTACTTAGTTAGTTCCTGGGTGCGATTATTCTGTTAGTATATTCTGGTTTTGATCCCTGCCTTTTTGACTCTGCTGTATTCTGCCAATATTGACCTTTGCCTGCCTGACTACTCTGAACTCTGCTAATCCTTTTGCCTGCCTGCCTGCCTGCCGATTCTACCGGTATTAACCCTTGCCTGTCTGACCTTTCTTGAACTCTGCCTGCACCGACCCCGGCCTGCCTGACTACACTTCCTGTCCATTCCTTGGACTGTACCTTCTGTCCAAAACCTTGTTAACAACCGTGCCCATTTTCCAGTCCAGAACTCTTGCTTGGCTCCTTTTGTAAGAGGGACTTTAAAATTAAAAGGTGTTTGGGTTTAAACGGAATATAATGAGTACATACATGATGTCCATTCATAGGCCAAATAAGAACAAAACCAATATACTGCTGTTTGCTTTTTTGTGTTTTCTTGACTCCACTTCCTCCCAATTTTTGGTCTTTTGGATGAGTAATAATCATTGCAGTAGGCCGAGCTTTATCGGTCTTTACCCACCCACACACATCTAGCATTTTGTACCCCTGCTTATTAGAGTTTCCACATTGATTTATTAGCTCCTCGCAAAGTCCATGGGCTCTGGAATGAGGTAACAGCCCCTTAAAGGAAAACTATACCCCCCAAACAATGTAGGTCCCTATTAAAAGATACTGAGTAAAACAGCTCATGTGTAAAACCCTGCTTCATGTAAATGAACCATTATCATAATAATATACTTTTTAGTATTATGTGCCATTGGGTAATCATAAATAGAAAATTGCCATTTTAAAAAATAAGGGCCGCCCCCTGAGATCATACGATTCACTGTGCACACATACAAACCACATGTAAGGTCACATGAGCCAATTAACAGACAGAGTTCTGCCTTTTGCTTCCTCACTTCTTCCTGTTACAGTTAGTGTTGTAGTATTTCTGGTCAGGTGATCTCTGAGGCAGCACAGATAGAGTCACGAAATGGTGGTTCAAGGCAAGAGCTGTAAAAGGGCAATATTTATGTAAATATATATTCCAGTTTGGTAAGATTAATATCTTTAATATGTCATTCAATTTGATATAAACTATCTGTTGCTTAAGTATTCATTTTGGGAGTATAGTTTTCCTTTAAAGGACAGCTCTCCAGGCTACAGAAAGTACAAAAACATGTGTACGTCATAATATTACTAAAAGTAATTGGACAAGCACTCAGGAAGAAAAGACACTTCGGCTCATTTAAGACTGCAAGTGCAGTGTGCAAATTGCAATTTTTTGTGCAATTCACTGTGTTTTTGAATAATTTAGTGTTTTATTCCACAATTCCAGGCTAATTGCGGCCATGTGGTGAGCTATTCCAGCTGCAGATGTGTCTGATGCCTCAAAATGAATGCAATCGCCCATATGTTTGATAAGCAAGTTGGATGCAAAGTTGTTCCGGAGCTTGGTGCCAAAGTGAAATTAATGTATAATTGTTGTGGCACAAGTCTGCTGCACCTGGTAATGTAACCTGCTTTGGGAACCCTAAATTACTGCCATGTTCAGGGTGAAGGAAACTCCATAGTATCCCAGTGCCAGTGGGCACACCTGTGTGTGATTCAACGAAAGGAGCAGGAAGGACTCAACACTGCTTGGCACAACTATATGGTGCAAGGAGCATATAATGAATATTATCAATGAGCATTTGTATCTATGTTAGTGTGACTGCACTTGTATACTGAATATACATGCACTGGGCATCTTTAATATGCTGCAGTATGTTGGTGATGGAATGCTTGAAGTTAGCTGCCACCCCAAACACCCATTTCAATCCAAGTCAACTATACAGCAATTTCTGCTCAAATATCCCTCACCAGTACCCATTAGCATAAACTCAGCACTGATAATCAAGTTCTTAACACTTAACCTAAACTAATCAGGCAATCATTACCAATGATGGCATTAAAACATTTCTTAGGCTATATCGTTTGAAAGACCGCCAATTTCTCCCAAAGTTGCGGTAGCTCATGTTACCTTCAGCTTGTGCTCCACGTTTACATTTAAGGCACCGATACTGAGAAATATAAAATATCAAATAATAAACGGCAGGAAAAACAACATCCTCATTCTTACTGTCAAAGAGCCGAACAAAGCAACTATTGTAACTTTTTAAATAGAAATCATTTATAGCAAAAATAGGAGCACAATGTTTGGTTAAGAGCATGAAGCTGGAACACAGTAGGCCTATGCTATTGACCTTATAAAAAATGCTGTGAAATGATATCAACAAATTTTGCACATTGAAGTTGATGAAATGTTTTGAAAGGGGAAAGAGAAAATTATGACTTAGAGGGTTATTTACAAAAATCCAAATTTATCTCATTATTTAAATAAAAAAAACATGACCAAACTCCCATACCTTATTTTACATTATTTATTATTAAAAAAAAGCTCAATTTAATTGTTTTGGGTAAAAACTTGATAAAATCGAGTAAAAACTAGAATTGTACGATTTTTTTGTAGTTTTTTCCCAAATCGCTCAATGTTTTCTGTTTTATTTGTTTATTTTTTTATGTGATCTCTTATACACAACCTCGGCAGGTCTGAGATGGAGGATTTTCAGATTCTGACTTTTTGCTGCATTTGGCTTTAATAAATCTTGAAAAAATTGAGTTTAATAAAAGAAAAAATTGAGTATTGCCCCAAAGCCCTACCTGACTTTAATAAATAAAGTCAAATTTATCAAGATTTCAAATTTTCGAATTTTTAACTCATGAATTTGGTTTTACTTGAAATTCAATTTGGGGGTAATTTAGTAAACAAAATTGAATCTGTCAAACTCGGACAAATTTTACCAATCCAAAAACTCGAATTGCATTCAATTTGACCAAACTCGATTGAGCTTTTTTTTTTTTTTTGTCAGGAAGGCTACAAACCTCCAAACTGGTCACTGGACCTTTACCATTGACTTATACAGGAATTTGCAGGTTTTAGATGGCAAATAATCAAATTTCAATTCATAAAGAGCGAGAGTATGACACATCTTGAAAATAGAATTAAAAAAGCTCGAATCGAATTTGACAATGTTGACCATAACGTTTTTTTTGAAAATTCAAATTTGAATTTTCAATTCGACCCTTAATAAATCTGCCCCTCAATGTTGATAAATGTAAAGTCATGTACGTAGGATGTAAAAATATAGAAGCCCTTAATGGGACTGCACTAGGCACATCCATAATGGAAAAGAAGTCTTTTTCGATAATAAACTCGGCTGAAGCAAGCAATGCCCGTCAGCAGCATCAAGGGCAAATAAGGTCTTAAGCTGTATTAAATGGGGAATAGATTCACAAGAGGATGGAATTATTCTTCCACTGAATAGAGCACTGGTAAGGCCCCATCTAGAATATGCCGTACAGATTTGGTCTCCATCACTTAAACAGGACATTATTGTATTAGAGAGGGTACAGAGAAGGGCAATTAAGCTGGTAAAATGTATGGAAAATCTTAGCTATGAGGAAAGACTGGCCAAGTTGGGGATGTTCACGCTGGAGAAGAGACACTTTGGGTGATATGATAACTATGTATAAATATACAAGGGGATCATATAAGAATCATAATAATAATAATAATAATACTTTATTTACCAGTAGGTCCTTCCAACTGACACAAAGTCACCCATTCCAATTAGAAGAAAGGAGGTTCTACCTAAATATTCAGAAGCCGTGAAGATGTGGAATTCTCTCCCTGAATCAATTGTACTGGCTGATACATTAGATAGCTTTAAGAAGGTTATGGAAGATAGCTCATAGTACAAGTTAACTGATCCAATTACCATTTTGGAGTCAGGAAGGAATTTTTCCTCCCTCTGATGCAAACTGGAGAGGCTTCAGATGGGGTTGTTTGCCTTCCTCTGGGTCAACTAGCAGTTAGGCAGGTTATATATAGACTTAAAAGGTTGAACTTGATGGAGGTGTGTCTTTTTTCAACCTAACTTACTATGTTACTATGTGAATAGGATTCAGTGCTTGCAGCCAAATAGAAGCAGTCTAATTCCAGTGCATATGGATTTAAAATTAAGAGTATGCAAATTTGAGGATCTGCTGTTTTTCAGGACATGGACATCTTAGGGCTCATTTAATTAATGATACAAATACTTGAGCACTAAGAGCCCCTTTCATGTAGCCTTCTTGGTTCCACCAGTAAAGCTGGCCATAGGTGTTGAGATTTTTAAAAGATCCGATCCTCATCGTGAGACCACGATTTTCTCGGAATGAACGTATGAATTGACCTTCAACTAAAAAGACCAATTTGGCAGGAAAACAAAGGGGAGCTGGCTGCTTGGTCCTGCAAACATAGATAGATTACACTGGGACCTACAAAGATTTTTTGACCTGGCCGATCAATTTCCGGACAGATGTCGGCCGAAAAATCGTAACATGTACGATCGTTCGAATCCCACTAACCGCACGATAATTTCGAAGGATTGGTCGGAGCTTAAGTCCAGAACTTTTAGTAAGACACATGATGTTGGGTATCCTGTATGCATGTGGGTTGTGTTGATGAAACCTGGAAAGTAAATTAAATTGCATGGGGGGGGGGGCAGTATCTTACATCAAAAGTGTAACTTAATTAACCAAATGCAATTAGGAGGATTTGCTGTCTCGTTAAATGCCTGGCTATCCTTGCAATGATTTATTTCCTAATATAATTCTATCCTTTGTTTGTCCTGAGTTACACACGTACACATGTACTGTACATACATAGATACAATAAATACAGATATGTGATACATTAACATTAGTTTGGGTTTATTTTTTTTTACAACATATTTTTTATCCAAGTCACATAAGTCAATGAAAATTGAAAAAAGGTAAATTATAGATTTTGTTGAGGCAAGATTAGGCCCAATTTACAGTCCATTTTATTTTATAAAAAAATTGGTGCATAAAAAGCTTAACAAAGTGTCATGTTGGCACTTGATTCTAAAAACCTTTACATAAGACAGCAAAAGCTCTAAATTTACTATGTTATACAAATGTGACGACTGATTTAAAGCTTTTTTTTTTTTTTGTCCTTACAAATCAGCCTGGCCACTGCTGATATCAAATAATCTGAGCTCTGCAAGAAATTGTTTCCTGTGCATTTTACAAGGAACTCTATACACTGTAGTGCTGCCCACATGAGAATTAGTAATCTCATAAAAGCATTTCCCGTTTTTACCCAAAAGTGCATAAATGTTGATAAAGTTGGCACTAAAGGTATGGGATCTGTGATCTGGAAACCTGTTATCCAGCGCAGAATTATGGAAAGGCCATCTCCCGTAGACTCCATTTTATCCAAATGTTTAAAATGATTTCCTTTTTCTCTGTAATAATAAAACAGTACCTTGTACTTGACCCAAACTAAGATATAATTAATCCTTATTGGAAGCAAAACCATTGGGGTTAATGTTTACATAGTTTTCTAGACTTAAAGATGTGAAGATCCAAATTACTGAAAGATCCGGAAAACCCCGACCATTCCGAATACCAGATCCCCTAATTGTAATATATGGGAGAGACAAGGACATTCATATACAGTGCTCTGCAAATGTATTCAGACTATTGATCAATTCTTTTATTTTAATGAATAACGAATACTTCTCGTAGATTTTGTTTAGGAGAGATTTTCGGTCTGTTCTTCCAGGCAGATTTCCCCCACGTTCTTCAGGTGACTTCTGCAACTCATTTGGATTTGACTGGGTTATTATAGGACATTCTCCTTAAGCCATTCTAATGCTCATTGACCTTGTGCTGGGAAACAGTGTTCTGCTAACAGATAAACATCCAAGCCAAAGCTTTATTTTTTAATCAATAGGTTCACTAGCTGAATTTCCACCATACGTTTTTCCTTCTCAGTGTTGGACTGGATTAGGTGTGGTCCTGTGAAAAAATAGAGATAAGGCCCCCCTCCGGCATACTGTCCAATGCGAGTACAGGTTTATTTAATATTTAAATTATTTTTAAGTAGACTAAGGTATGGAGATCCAAATAATGGAAAGATACCTTATCTGGAAAACCCCAGGTCCCAAGCATTCTGGATAACAGGTCCCATACCTGTATCGGTGCTGTACTGAAGCCCCTTCCTGCATGTCATCTCACATGTTATCATTAAGGGCAAGTGATATCAGTGTATATTGTAGCAGCACATACCTGGTAATAAGGGGGTATGATTCCCATGTGCTGCACACTGTATAAATAGGGCTTATACAGGAGCACTGCTTTAGAGCCCTAAGATCAGCAGCCAGAGCAGCAGGTTGATACAAGTAGAGGACTATTATTGAAACATCACAACATGTCAACTGGCACCTTGTCAACAGTAACAGAAATCAATACAGCACACTGTATTAAAGCATAGTAGTAGCTATATAAGCCTTAGTTATGCTTGTATGTGTATGTGTTCAAATAGAATGGTTTATGATGCAACTGACATAGATTCAGTTGGTTTGACGCATGCAGTGACTGTCAATAATTCCACTTTATTTCCAGTAACCCACTGCTCTCTCTCTCTGCTCTACTAAATATATCTACAATTCATCTAAAAATGCATCTCTTAATATGAAGTCAACAAAATGGATAACATTATCTGTTTTGTATTGTGAAAAGCACCGTCAGTGTATGCGGGTAATGCATAAACATTGTTCTTAATAGAATTGGGATTAATGTTTAAATGATTTTTAGGTAGACTTAAAGGAACAATAACACCTGTTTGCTTGAGAAACACTACTATAGTTCATATAAACAAGCTGCTGTGTAGCAATGGCAGAAATTGAAAAAAGGCTATTGTATATGGCACAGGTTAAAAAGTGGATAACAGAAAACACTATTATGTTCTACAGAGCTTATCTGCTGTGTAACCTGAGCCTTTACTCCTTTGAATGGCTGCCCCCATTGCTACACAGCAGCTTATTTATATAAACAATAGTAGTGTTTCTGAAGCAAACACGCCCATTTTACTAGTCCAGGGCAACACAGCATTATATTTTTTATAATATAAACAATTTCATTTTTTGATATTACTGTTTCTTTAAGGTATGGAAATCAGTGATGGGCAAATCTGACCCATTTCACCGAAATCCATTAAATTCTATGGGCGTCAAATTCTTTTTGATGCACAACATTTTTTTTCTCCCTTATGGGAGTCATATTTTCAGCGAAACTTGGAGAAAAATTGCTCATCGCTAATGGAGATCCAAGTTATGGAAACACCCCATAGCAGCAAAACCTCAGGTCCCAAGAATTCTGGATAAGAGGTCCTATATTTGTTTTTTTAACTACCTTTTAACCTGAGGTGGGGTTTTAAAACACAAGTATGGCTGCCATCTTTACGCAGGGTTGCCAACTTTCTGTAAAACATTTCCACCCTTTGGGGAAGGTGCCGGTTAATGACATCACGGGGGTGGGGAACGGATGGGCCTGTGATGTCATAGGGTGGGTGAATGGGTGGGTTGATGATGTCAGGGGGATGGGCTGGTTGATGACATCAGGGGTGGGGAAATGAGTGCATTGGGAAAACTAAAACCTTCGGAGAAGAAAGGAATGGTTAAAAAGGGAGGGTTTATCAGCAAAAAATATTAGGGAGCGGAGGAGAATGAAGCAATGACAAACTGACAACTACCTGGCTCTTGCTGTGGATTTTCTGGCTAGGCTGGTCAAATATGTAAGGTAAAGAATGTCTGATATTTTGCTGTTCATTTTTCTGCCACGTGGACTGGTAGTTACAGTTATTGCATACACCTTTTGTGAAATTAATTTACTGGAGGATATGAAGCCGTGCACTTAGCAATAAAGATATCATGAATAAGAGGGTTTTCTCTTTTTGCCATGATCCAGTTTCACTACTAAAGCAGAGTGTTGCTGCTTTTCTATAGTAGAATCACAAAATCCTTCTTCTATCTTCATTTGGTGGTTGTGTATCATTCAGCAAGCTTACTCCCCCATCCCATTTGGCTACAGCATGCTGTCTGCCTATATTTGTCACCTGATTATACCGATTAGAAGACCAGGCTGGCATCTAAGGAGTTTGAGGCTCTGCTAAATTATTGATTTGCCCCCGGTCTTTTTTTTTCCAGGCGGAATGAAAGTTAAATAAATCATTAATGATTTGCATGTTTCTCTTTGCTTAGCATGCACAATGTAGGAATGAAGATGGAAGCTGTACCTGCCGCATGCCTCGTGCTTGAGCCCAGTGCTCTCTGATGTGTTTGAGGCTGAAAGAAAAGGGATTTGTACACCATCCAAAGTGTACAGTTTGTTGCTTAGATTATACAGCAATCATCCCTAGAGAAGTCACTTAGATTATTTCTCAACTGGCAAACCCTTTGTAGCTGTGGGTTAAGGTTAGTGCTGTTCTTTTGATTTTTTTTTTCTAGAAGTATTTAAAAGGCAATCCCCCCCAACCCCTGAGAGATTTAGTTAATACTAGAGTTAATATTTAATTTATCCTGCTCTGTCCTCACCAACAAAAAACGCTTACCAGGCAGGAATCTAAACCTTGGAAATCATTAAAGGACACCAATAAAACAGTGTGGGAAATAAGAAGAATACTGGAAATAGGTGTATAATGTATTGGAGATTCCAGCAGTTATTGTAAAATAATTTCAGGTCCCAAATGAAATACACTATTATTGATTTAGGAGTCTAAACAGAATGAATTAACAGAGTTCAGAAAGATGCAGAGGAGGCAATTAGTGATAGGCAAAATTATTTGCCTAGCGTGAATTCGCAATGAATTTCCATGTTTCACCACCTTCGAATAAATTTGCAAAATTGTTGAAAAAATTAGCTGGTGGCTTTTTAAAGGTTTTTTTAACGTCACGACAATTCCGACGCCATCGACAATTTACCACACTCCCATTGATTTTAATGCAATTGGATTAAATAAGCGCACGTCCGCCCGGTGCCGATTTTGATGCCCTTGAATTGACGCCAGCGTCAAAACTCACGCTTTGAAACTTTATAGTCGTTTTGCGAATTTCGCTGGAAATTCTCTAATTTTCCGGCGAAGTGAACCAGGACAAATTCACCCATCACTGGAGCCAATGTCAGACTGGGCTTCCGAGGGCCGCCCAAAGGACATGGTCATTGTGGGTTCAATGTCCTAACAATTAGATGAAAACGGTGGGATACAGATCTATGGTGGAAATCAGAATGAGCTGCCGAATTTTCGCCAGCAACCGATTCAACACACTCCACGCCAGGTGCAAATTCATAACTATTATGCTGATTCACTAAAATGCAGAAGTTGCATCTCAGCAGCCGAATGCTGTCGAATTTTCACTAGCGTTACTTCGGCAGTGCGGGCATTTGAGTGCGTTCATTTTTGCCTAGCTAAACTTCAATAGTACTCTTGCGCTTAGGATAATTTGCATAGGGCGGGTACCTAAAAGAGATGGGGATTGGTCAAATCAGGATTGGTCTGCAGTAAGGTGAAAGCCGAATTCAGGCTTTCTTTAATAGAGGCCATTTAAATACTGATCAATTAAATATCCTTAAGGGCTCTTACTGACGAGCGGTTGTAGCTGCGCTCCCTGCGTTCCGTTTTTCTGCGTTCAGCCGCAGGGGAGCGCAGGAATAGATGCATTACATTTTTTACAATGGGGGCTGTACTCACACAGGTGCGTGTAGGCGCCAAACGCAGGAAAAATGCAGCGTGTTGCGTCTCAACCTGTATTCGGCGCCTACACGCGCCTGTGTGAGTAAAGCCCCATTGGAAAAAATGTAATGCATCTATAATTGCGCTCCCCTGCAGCTGAACGCAGAAAAACGGAATGCAGGGAGCGCAGCTACAACCGCTCGTGAGTAAGAGCCCTTAACCGTGAGGGAAGTGTGGGTATGTGACTGAGGAGGTGGTAATGGAGGGGGTCTAGTTACTGACAGTAACCAATAAGCAAGTAGAATTTACTGGTTAACACCTGATTGGTTGATATGGGTTACTAATCGTAGCCAGACTTTGCGCCTTTTGTTATATTAACCTAATCTTAAAGCGGTTGTTCACCTTTGGGTTAACTTTTAGTGTGATGTAGAGAGTGATATTCTGAGACAATTTGCAATAGGTTTTCCTTTTTTATTATTTGTGGTTTTTGATTTATCTAGATTTTCATTCAGCAGCTCTCCAGTTTGCATTTTCAGCAAGCTAGTGGCTAGGGTCCAAATTACCCTAGCAACCATGCATTGAACTGAATGAGACTGAAATATAAAAGATGAGCACCCAAAAGTATCAAAAACAATAAATGTGTAGCCTTGCAGAGCTTTTGTTTTTAGATGGGTTCAGTGACCCCCCCATTTGAAGGTTGGAAAGTCAGAAAGAAGGCAAATAATTAAAAAACTATAAAAAAATACAAAACAATGAATACCAATTAAAAAATGTTGCTTAGAATTAGCCATTCTATTACATAATGAAAGTTATCTTAAAGATGAACCACCTCTTTAAGACTCTCCTGCTTTAAAACGATGGTCTGTGCCATAGTTTAAGGTGGGCTGGAATTGCAAACCCTTCAATTTTTCCTATGAACTGCAGGGTTATCTTTAACCAAGGGCCATTCCTGACAACAAACAGTTACTCTCCCCAATTTTTTTATTAAAGGTTATTATCAGCTGTTACTTTCACCAGATCCCTCAGCTTAGGAAGAAAGCGCCATTTATCAGGGTTACAGCAGCTCATCCATAGGGTTTAATGACATCTTAAAACACATGGACCTCTAGCAACCAGCTACAATAGCCTGTATGCTGAAAACAAAATGTTTCTCTATATAAATGATCTAATAACGCTTAAGTGATGAAACTCCAGCTGCGGCCTATAAAGAGAGTTCTTGCCAAATAGCAAACTGAGCAGAAGTGCGGTCTGAGCCAGAACAATATAAGACAATTAGTATTAAGGTTGCCCTTAAGAGCTCCAGTGCCCATACTAATTCCATTTCTTTTCTTCAGATCAACACTAGCAGTAAATGTAATAATGTGGGCAAAGTTGGCTCCGAGCCTAATATAACAGTAAGATGTTTTATATCAAACAGCTGTCCAATGAATGCCTATGTATATCTAGAGAATATTTAGCACCCACTATTCCATTGTCCCCAATCCTACAATGTAACAAGCTGAATACCAGATATCTGTTGTATGCATGATTCTCGCTTTACCAAGAGATGTTGACCTTCACATATAAAGGGAACAGAAGCAGAAATCATGATTAAATAGTTTTTAGACATAAATAAATACAGGTATGGGCTCCATTATCCAGAAAGTTCTGAATTACGGAAAGGCTGTCTCCAATAGACTCCATTATAATTAAATAATAATCATTTTTAAAAATGATTTCCTTTTTTTCTGTAATAATAAAAATGTACCTTGTACTTGATCCAAACGAATATATAGTTACTCCTAAAATAGCCTATTGGGTTTATTTAATGTTTATATGATTTCCTAGTAGACGTAAGGTATGAAGATCCAAATAATGGAAAGATCCATTATCCGAAAAACTCCAGGTCCCGAGTATTCTGGATAACAGATCCCATACCTGTACTAATAAAATGCAATTCATAGTTTGTACACCTATAGTAAAGGGGTTCAACACCAAAAAATTGCTTTTCTGCAGAAGAGAAGTAACTTTCCAATAGACACTCATTTAAACTGCACAATTAAATTAACATTGTTTGTAATTGTAACTGCTGTTGAAAGCATTATCTGTCCCTTTCTATAGCCCGCACCTCTGTTTCTGACTCCTGAAACAATGCAACAAAGGCCATCCAATGAGCAGGGAGAAAACTGATTTCTGCTACATTTTTTCAAGATTGTCAGCCAGGAAACAGAAATTAATGACCAAATACCACATTAGTGATAAGCAAACTGGCCATTATTAAAATCCAAGATTATTTATTTCAGTTTGAATAATTTGGATTTTTATTAAATCATTAATTTCCACTTTGCAAGACAAAGCACTTACTCATAAACCACTTACTTTCCCACAATTCAAATGTAACCGAATTCCAGCATCATTGCATGTGCAAAATGGTGATGCTCAACACAGTTGTGCTGTGCCTTATGCAATTGCATCCAATTTGCCAAAATTAACATCACTGTGCATGCACTTGGTCACAAATCGGAGGCCGTTGTAGCAAATATTTTCACAGTCTGCCTCTGCTTAGTGGCATCATTTGTGATGTTCAGCATAAGAGTGATCTGTGCTCCCTATTCTTTCGTCAGAACTGAACTTCTCCGGGGTTCCACTCCTCAAAAGGCCCAAGGAACGTATTTTGACGCATGTACCTGAAAATGTAATGAAAATTATGTTATGTGCTGCACTTGTGGATGTGCCCCATAGTAAATCCTAGTCTACATGGAATTTATTTGCTTCTATCACCCTTTCCAGCACAGGAAAAAAAAATCAATGTGTTGATAATGAGAAGCTGTAACCTATTCCCCCCGCCATTGCACATATATCTACATATATTTCAAGGATTCTGCTTTCAAGGTGTAGACCTATTCTGCTACTGCAAGAACGCTGGGTCAGTGAAGCAATTCGAAAATTCGCCTGCACATCTTGGCCTTCCCACGTAACTGTTGCTAGGTGCTCAGTCTTTGGGGGATACAGCTCTCCCCACGAGTATACGGTGGCCAGCCCCTGAAACGTTGTGAATCTTTGTTTGACTTAAAGGAAAACTATACCCCCCAAACAATGTAGGTCTCTATTAAAAGATACTGAGTAAAACAGCTCATGTGTAAAACCCTGCTTCATGTAAATGAACCATTATCATAATAATCATAATTTTTTAGTAGTATGTGCCATTGGGTAATCATAAATAGAAAATTGCCATTTTAAAAAATAAGGGCCGCCCCCTGAGATCGTAAGATTCACTGTGCACACGTACAAACCACATGTAAGGTCACATGAGCCAATTAACAGACAGAGTTCTGCCTTTTGCTTCCTCACTTCTTCCTGTTACAGTTAGTGTTGTAGTATTTCTGGTCAGGTGATCTCTGAGGCAGCACACAGACCATCACGAAATGGTGGTTCAAGGCAAGAGATGTAAAAGGGCAATATTTATGTAAATATATATTCCAGTTTGGTAAGATTCTTTAATATGTCATTCAATTTGATATAAACTATCTGTTGCTTAAGTATTCATTTTGGGGGTATAGTTTTCCTTTACTAAACACGTAGGGGAATCACCCCTTTGCAAAGCTATTGTGTGCCAGTACTTCATTTGAAGGATCCACCCAGGGTCAGGACAGACTGGGCTGTGATACCCCAACCTGATCTGCAATCACACACAGAGAGAAAAGGTTGATGGGTTTTTTTGCAGGACACTGTTCCTTTAAATAACCACAGTACATACAGCCTGTTAGCCAGGAGAAACTTCACATAATTTCTATTGGTTTTATCTCTGAGCTGATGGGGGGGGGGGGGGGGGTGGTTCCCACTTATGTGGCAGTTTCTTCAGGCTCTAGAGAAGGACTCCATTTGTATTTCCGTGCACACTTTTCTATTCAGAGACCTGACAAGGACCCCCTGTCCTTCCGCACCCTAAATAGAGTGAGCTTTTCTGCCACTGGGGATCCCTACTGGTTTTTCACACACACAGTTGTATATGGGACCTTGCAGCACCTTGCTTTCATGCTGCTGCTTCTCTCTCCCAGCACTTCCTTCCTGCCAGCTCACAGGGATGTGATTCCTCCCCCGTCTTGCACAAAGGAGACAAATATATATAGATAGCTCCTCTACATTGGATAAATAATATTTTCACCACAGAGGTAATGCCACAGCTGTGCAAAGCCCTTGCCAGCCATACTGTTTCAGCACTAGTATCAGAGTAACATTTACAATGTTATATAAAGTCAAAGGACTCCAAATCAAAGTTATAAAGATTTGCCCAACCATAGCACTGACTATTATTATAGTGTAAGACGGTAAAGTTTTTGCTACGTCTTTAAGTCAGGCATTGTGTTGGCCAGCTAAGCTAGGTCCTTCTTCCCAGATGAGAGGGGGAGTAGTCCCCTGAGGTTATAAAAAGGGATGCCCACATGTGCTCTGCCTCTTTTCAGTGCACCCACTCGCTGGAGGAAGTGGGGTGTTACTGTTGGGGCCTGAGGTGAAAGTAGACCTCAGTATAGGAGAAGCAATTGTCAGGTCAGAATATTGTTATAGGTCACTCTAAGAATGACAGTTAGGATCAGGAAAGTTAGAGAGCAGCTAAGGCTCCAATGAGGAGTTTAGTGATGGGTTAGTTCCCTGCAGCATCTCTGCTACCATTATAGGGACCCGAGTTGTCAGCCTCGGGATTAGTTAGATCTAGGGAGCCTAGGGATGGGGAATTGGTGAGAAAGAAGCAGGCAAAACTATTCACTGAGAAAGTTGGTAAAGGATTAAAGACAGTTGTGAGTATTCTGTGTGCAGCTGACGTGCTGTATTGATGTGTTATACCAACCGAGCACACCACCTGAAAATTGGAAGCGATTGGCATCCTGAATGTGTACCAACTGTTCAGTAAATCAAGTTGTTATTTTTAAGAACCACTGACACCCAAAGTTATTGTGAGACAGTGATTGCTGTGTGCCTATACCAGAGTGGTAACCCTTGCTCCATACGATAAGCGAGGGCCAACCGAGACAGGGTCAAAGTATATCAGTGCCTACCAGGAGTTTCTGGGAGGTAGACCCCTTGTCCAGGTCTGGATAACAGTAGACAGTAACAAAGGGAAGATTTGGGGCACCCCAGACCCATACACCTTTTACAATAGTACACTGAATAAATCAATACGTTCCTAATTTATATTCATATATCTTTGTAATAACAGGGTTTTCTGTTTTCTTATAGAGCGATCTGCCCTTATGAAAGCGGACACACCAACACACAGCATGCGTCAGGGAATGAATCCTAGCACAAAAAAAAAACATTAAAGGCCTGCATAGCCACGGCTGATAGAATCATTGCTGTGCTAAAACAACTAAACCGACAGTGTTTGAAAACACCTCAGAAGGCAGTTACAACAAACAGGGAGATTAACATACCCCATGCTTTCTCTTCATTTTACTTACCATCCAAAGTGAAATACTTATTCAAGCATCTGAAATAGCCTGCTGCTTGAAGCCTTGCTGCTGCTCACAGATGCATGCTGCCACCAACCTCGAGCCTTCCTTTAAAAGGCGAAAACAAGAAATCAGTCGCCTAGAAATATCTTAGGAATAGGATTTTAATGAAAAGGAAAAAACATAGTGTGCTCATTCCAGACAATGACATGAAGTATTCGGACAGCTTATAAATACTGTTTTCTTTCTTGGTATTTGCATTATGCTGCCCAGATTTTCAGTGAAGGACAATTTAAAGGGGCAGTATTCCCCAATATCATTAAGGCTAGTTGGCACTCAGTACTCAGGAAGCAGTGGCGTAAATATGGAGCCCTGATGGGGGGCTTGTGGGTAACCTGCACCCTGGAAGTTACTGCCCTGTCAGGCAGCCTTGTTTATCTGCATATTTGTGTTTATCTATATTAAATTGATCAGCCAGGGTTGCTCTAATTAGGGAATCCCATCCATCAATCTGATTTTAATGCTGCTTGTTTTGGTTGATTTGTTCAAAATAATTTGAACAAATCAATTGAGCTTTCTAATGCTCTTGAAGGAACTGTCCACCCCAAATATAAACACAACAATAATAATAAATAATAATAATAAATGTTCCTATTTTGAAATAAACTGTTATGAAAAGCAGCTTTTGTCTGTCCTTTGATATAAAATTACAAGGAACTTCTCAGGCCAATACCATATTTCACTGAACACAAGTATGGGATCCATTTTCAGGAAACGTGTTATCCAGAAAGCTACAAATTAAGGCTCCTGTAGACTCCATTGTAATCAAATCATTCTTATTTCTAAAAATAATTTCATTTTTCTCTGTAATAATAAAACGGTACCTTGTACTTGATCCAAACTACGATGTAATTAATCCTTATTGGAACAAAACAATCCGATTCGGTTTATTTAATGTTTTTTTTTAGTCGATTTAAAGTATGCAGATCCAAATGACGATACTTGGTCGATAAATACTCAGGTTTTTTATTTTACTATTGGCCTGTGTGGTTCCTTGCAAGTACTTCCCTGTATTTTTGCATTTTGTTGCAAATGAAATTTTCGCTGTGGAAAGAGAGGTTTGGCCTTTGTGGTTCCTTATAACTACAGGTAATTTGATTTTGATTGACTGTTTCTGTGTTTTCCTCTTTTGTTTTGGGTGCCCTTTCCCCTTAGTTTGCCAGACTACAGACACAAGGCATCAAAAATCAAATATCATCCAGTTCCCACAATGCCTTGCATACCTGTTCTTTTCTCGGGCCTGCTAATTACAGAATATGGAAGCACTGTGGGAACTGGAGTCTTGGCTGACAAGTGAAATAAATGGCATGAGTAGTCAGGGAAGGGAGAGGAGTGTATTATAAAAACAGACACTTTTCAGTTCCAATTATTTTGTCAAATTTCAAACCTTGTATACATGTTCATGAATATACAGACTCAAATAAATATTTTAATATAGGTAACAGGGGCGATCCGTGGGCTGCTGCCACCTGAGGCAGCAACTCTGATGCCGCCCCCTCTCCCGCTCCGTGCTTAAAAGTTTAGCGTCGGAGCGGGTCAAAAGGGGCAGTACCGCTAGCGCAACAAGCGCGAACTGCGCGTTCTGCACAAGCAGAGCCGAATTTCCTGTTTAAAAAACGGAAATTCGGCTCTTAAAGTTAAAGGAGGCAGCTTTTTGCCGCCCCTTGTGCTCACCTTGCCTCATGACAGGAACGGCCCTGATAGGTAAATATGTTAGCAAAGTGTTTTTCTTGACAGGTGATGGCTGATGTAGTTAAACATGACAACACACACATATATATATACAGTTAGGTCCATAAATCTTTGGACAGAGAACTTTATTTTTTTTGGTTCTGTACATTACCACAAAAATTAATTTTAAATGAAACAACTCAGATGCAGTTGAACTGCAGACTTTCAGCTTTAATTCAGTGGGTTGAACAAAACGATTGCATAAAAATGTGAGGAACTAAAGCCTTTTTTTAAAACAATCACTGCATTTCAGGGGCTCAAAAGTAATTGGACCACTGACTCAAAGGCTATATTATGGGCAGGTGTGGGCCATTCCCTTGTTATGTCATTATCAATGAAGCAGATAAAAGCCCTGGAATAGATATGGGGGGGGGTGCTTGTATGTGGATAAAAGGAGCTCTCCATGCAGGTGAAACAAGCCATCCTTAAGCTGCAAAAACAGAAAAACCCCATCCGAGAAAGTGGTATAATATTAGAAGTGGCAAAATCTACAGTTTGGTACATCCGGAGAAAGAAGGGATCTTTCTGTAATTTGGATCTCCATACCTTGAGCCTACTAAAAATAATTTAAACATTAATTAAATCCTATAGGATTGTTTTGCAACCAATATGGATTTGGATTTTAGTTACCATAATGTACAGGCTACTGTGTATTGTTACAGAGAAAAAGGAAATCATTTGAAAAAATTGTAACTTTGTTTAAAATGAAGTCTACCGGAAATGGCCTTCGTGTCATTTTGAACTCTCTGTTATGGGTTTCTGGATAACGGATCCCATACCTGTATCAAGCATGAAGATTTAAAGTGTTAATATAATGGGGGGGAATAATATCAGACAGAAAGAAGATAGACTTTTTCAGAAGCATGTTTGGGCCTTTAAAGTTTTTTTTTTTTTTAGTAACATAAGTGTACTTACTTTTGTAGCATTTTAAAAAAGATCAAAAATAAAAAGGGTGACTTACCCAATTCACATTTCCATGGCACCCCCCACACACACAACTGTCCACACATAGTATACTGCGCCTTGGCTTCTCCATGTAAGCAGGAAGTCACATGTATGTCATAGTGACATAATTAATTTGGGTTGAAAAAGGTCAAATGTCCTTCAAGTTCAGCCCCTTCAAACGAAGCCCAGTGCACATATATACACATACCAAGCTATTTATACATACATTCCAATATGTATACCAACTGTAGATTTTATTATGCTTGCCCAAGAAATCATCCAAGCCCCTCTTAAAGGACTTGTTCACCTTTAAGTTAACTTTTGGGGGCAGATTTACTAAGGGTCGAATTTCGAAGTACAAAAAGACTTTGAAATTCGACCATCGAATTCAAATGCTTCGAATTCGAATATCGAATTCAAAGTTTTTTCAACAAATTTGCCAATCCTGCGGTCGAATAAAAATTGTTCAATTAAATCTTTCAAATCGAACGATTTTAGCGATCAAACGAACAATTTTTATTCGATGTGTAAAGACTTGTAAAAATGTTGTAGAAGGTCCCCATAGGCCAACATAGCACTTGGGCAGGTTTAATTTGAAGAACTATTGAAGTCAAATGTTTTTTTAAATAGACAGTACTTAGATTATCGAATGGACCAATATTCAAACGATTTTTACTTTGAATCGAAGTTGAAATAAATTTGAAGTCGTAGTATCCTATTCGATGGTCGAACGATCCAAAAAATACTTAGAATTTTGAATTTATTTACTTCGAAAATTCCCTCGAATTCACTTCGACCCTTAGTAAATCTGCCCCTTAGTATGTCATAGAATGGCTTTTTTTCTGTTTTATAGTTTTTGAATGATTTGTCCTTTCCTTCTGACTCTTCCCAGCTTTAAAATTGGAGTCACTGGCCCCATCTAAAAGGCAATTGCTCAGTAAGGCTACACATTTATTGTTATAGCTACTTTTTATTATATATCCTTCCATTCAGGCCCTCTCCTATTGATATTCCAGTCTCCTACTCAAATCAATGCATGGTTGCTAGGTTAATATGGACCCTAGTAACCAGACCATTGAAACTGCAAACTGGAGAGCTGCCGAATAAAAAGCTAAATAACTCAAAAACACATATAGTAAAAAAATGAAAACCAATTGCAAATTGTCTTAGAAGATCACTGTCAACATCATACTAAAAGTTACTTTAAAGGTGAACGTCCCCTTTAATGGTATTGATACAATCTGCCATCACAACATCACTCAGCAGAGCATTCTACAAACTCACTGCCCTCACAACCCTAACTTATTCTATCTAACTGATCAAAAAATAACTTTTCAATATGAAATACTTCTATTGTCCAAATGAAACCTGCCTTACTGCTAGACGATCCAGTGAAAGCCTCTCCATCTTCAGAGGCAAAGAAATGTAGCTCTTAAAAAGTTTTTCGATATATGGAAAGTTAGTGACCTGGTGAGTGATCTATGTGGGCTGTGCGAGACAAACTTATTTAGGTTTATTTCAGCTGTTACAGTTTGAGAGGAAGAAATAAGGATTTCTGATTATAGTATGGTCCTTCAGGCTGGTTTGGATATAAATAATAAAAATATTCATGCAAAGGTCAAAATATTTTCTGTGTCTGTATCAACACTTTCAGATCACCTTTCGCACAGAGGGAAAACGCATAGGTTAATCATAGATTGATTTATCCCATTAGGTCATTAAGATGTTTATCCAGCCTGTTACGAAATGACAGCGGCTGTCAATGCAATGCTGGCAGACTATCGCTTATGTCTGGCTCACGAAATGTATTAAATTTAACCGAACTTGACCTTCCTGGATGTCACAAAAATGGAATTAGTGTTATTAGCAAGGTCACTTTTTACCAATGTTTTGCAAAAACAAGAAAAAAAGGTGGCTGTGCATGCTTAATTTTTCAGAACTACTAAACAAATGCTAGTTATTGTATTATTATTATATACCGGCCCGGGGTTATACCAGTGAGCACCACGGATGGATCCTCTTCCAGCTTCTTCTTTCTTCCAATTTCCCGGGGCAGACGCATGCGCAGTTGAACGAAATAGCCGACTTTTTAATTAAAGTTTGGCTTTTCATTGTACTGCGCATGTGCAGCCACACAAAGAAAGAGGAAGACCAAAGAGGATCCTCCATAGTGCTCACTGGTATAACCCCGGGCTGGTGCCGTTTTCTGCTGATAGGAGCACCGGCTCAGGGTTTCAGCTAAGTAAATACAATCACTTGGGGTGCCTAACATTTGGCACCCCCAAGTGCACAAAGCCTTTCCTTCTTCTTTAAAGCCACAGTGGTTGTCCTTAGAGGCACTCAGGGAGTTATTTGTTGTGTTTTTTAGGTTATGTTTCGGTCAATAATCGATTTTTGGGGGTTTAAAAAAAAACTAAATTTTTTTGAGATTTATTATACCCCGACCCTGAAAATAGGTTGAATCTGAAAATACACCTGTCAAGGTCATGTAGGAGTCAATGGCAGAGGTCTGTTCAACCATTTGAAGATGTTACTAGCCTGCATGGTGTTTGAGCTTTTTGAGGGGTTTGCCTAAAAACTTAAATGATCTGAGTATTTTTCCGTTGAAAACTCGATTCCAGTTTTCGGGTTGTTAACCCTGAACTCATCGTTTCGAGTTTTTTTTCCGATCGAGTTTTTTCTTCTGAATGGTTAGAAACCATTCAAATTGTGAGTTCATTCAAGGTCTAAAAAAACTCACATAGCTCTAAAATTTGACCTTCAATAAATAACCCCCTCAGTGCTTCACAGAATTGGCGCAACCTTTAACAGATCCCCCCATACAATCGCATACGCAGCCAGTTTCTGAATGTGCTTCTGTATCTCGTGCCTTTCAAGTACAGAATCCCAAACAATGTTCTCAGTTACAGCCCTGTTTATATATATTTTAATAATACCTCCCAGGTCACTTGAGGATTCCTGAAGAAATTACCTAGTTAGCACAGTATGTGACAGTACTACAAAGTACACTTTTCTCTATGGAAAGTAAAGCATATTTTATTACTCTGTTTTATTACAAGTTTTAAGCACAGTTAGTACTTAACAAACTCCAACTGCAGATCAGTGGGACCCTACCTGAGGCTCATCGGCATAGAGCAGTGATCCCCAACCAGTAGCTCGTGAGCAAAGTGTTGCTCACCAATCCCTTGGATGTTGCGCTCAGTGCCTCAAAGCAGGTGCTTATTTTAGAATTCCAGGCTTGGAGGCAAGTTTTGGTTTCATAAAAACCAGGTGCACAGCCAAACAGAGCCTAACTGTAGCTTGACAATCCACATAGGGGCTACTAAATGGCCAATCACAGCCCCTATTTGGCACCCAGGAACATTTTTCATGCTTGTGTTGCTCCCCAACTCCTTTTATTTCTGAATGTTGCTCATGGGTTCTAAAGGTTGGGGACCCTTGGCATAGTGTAAAGCTTTACATCAGTAAGTGCAAAAGGCTGGGAAGTGATTTGACATGAGAAGCACACTTTTATTGTGTATGCTAATCCATGGGAATTCTGAGAAAGAAAAAGTCTGCACTATACAGAGTAACCCAAACATGAGCAAAAGTAGTCTGTAGCTGGGAAATGTTCAGTAACTAACCAGCTGATGGGCATTAATGTATTCTATGAAAATGCAACTACTTTCCCAGAGCCAGTCCTATGGTTCCATCATAATTGTCAAGGCATCACAAGAATTGGGCAGCTGGTCAGGTGTAGCTGGGCATGGCTATGCTTTTTAAGGCCTTGGCTTTGAGCAATGGGGCATGACTAAAATCCTCTTCAAAATCGGAAAGCTGTCATCTGTTGTAGAACATAAGGGATTTGTATTCAACTGCTTTAGATGGGTTCATGATTGGATTGCTTTGTGGGTGTTACAATGCTGAACTATGTAGCTCGCCCTGCAGGAACCATTAAAGGCGTGGTTCACCAATATTTGGTATGTTATAGAATAGCTAATTCTAATCAACTTTGCAGTTGGTTGTCATTCTTTATTTTTTATAGTTTTTAAATTATATTCCTTCTTCTTCCGACTCTTTCCAGCTTTCAAATGGGAGTCACTGATCCTCTCTAAAAAAAACAAAGGCTATGTAAGGCTACAAAAGTATTGTTAAATTAACGTTTAGTATGATGTAGAGAGTGATATTCTGAGACAATTTGCAATTGGTTTTCATTTTTTTTATTATTTGTAGTTTATTTGTGGAGCTATTTGGGTTTTTATCCAGCAGCTCTCCAGTTTGCAATTCCAGCAATATAATTTAAATAAGAGACTGAAATATGAATAGGAGAGGGTCTGAACAAAAAAAGGAGGAAAAAAAAGTAGCAATAACAATACATTTGTAGCCTTAAGGTGGCCATACACGGAGAGATCCGCTTGTTTGGCGATGTCGCCAAACGAGCGGATCTCTCTCCGATATGTCCACTTTGAGGTGGGCAATATCGGGCTGATCCGATCGTAGGCCCTAGGGCCCGTAAGCTGCCGACTCGGTCTGTCGGCAGCTTTTATCGGCCCGTGTATGGCCACCTTTACAGAGCATTTGTTTTTTTAGATGGGGTCAGTCACTCCCATTTGAAAGCTGTAAAGAGTCAGAAAGAGAATGAAAACAATTAAAAATCGCTCAAACAAAAAGACAAATTGAAAAGTTGCTTAGAATTGGCCATTCTGTAACATGCTAAAAGTTTCCTTAAAGTTTAGCCAACCCTTTAAATTGCTGGAAGTAATGAGCCAGACTCAAAACTGTAGGGCTCAAAAGAATATTTATGGAACTGTTTTAGTAAATATCACCTACAGTTTGTGTGAATTGTTATAACTAAAGCAATTTCCCAAAAGAAATACAAATACTACAAATAGTCACTGGCTTTGAGGAATATAAATACGGAAAGAGAAATAAGCATACACATTACACTTTCACACTCAAGCACTATTCAGAATTTAGGCTAAAGGCAATGCTTTTATTTGTATTATTTTTTTGGTCCCCTCTCATAAAATATACAGTTGGAGGTGATGCTGCAGCATTGTTCAGCTGTAATAAAGCACCACAATGGTATTCTCCCACTGTGGAAGGCTCAGATGTGCTGAGTTTCATTAGGTGTAGCTGTGGGCATGCTGCCATGTAAGCTTGCTGACTTCATGCAACCACTGCTAAAGGCCAGATAATCAGAATCATTTTGAGTTCATTGCACAATACATGTCCCCCAGGAACTCTATTCAGATTGAATCAGTCATAGTTACAATGATTTTATGAGGAGGTGATAAAGAGAATAGTCAATTGTGAAAGACATGATTATTAGGAGCTGTCCTCTGCAAGCTTGTTTGTGTGGTAGGAACAAAGACGACATGAGTCACGCATTAACTGCAGATAAAAATACAGCAAGTCCCTAATTGGTATCTGAAGAGCTTTATAAACATCTTTGGGAACAAATGGATTGAGAATGAAGTTTAAAGGACACATGCATGGAAACATGTCTGAGTTAAACAGGCATCACCACTGATGTTGAATGGCAAAATGTAAACACAGAATTCTAGGGATTTTTTCCCATGCAGACATCCTTACAAATAAGCATATTGGTACTATATGATGTCCATGCAAAGGTGCTTAGTATTTAAAGGAGAAGGAAAGTCATTTAGCACTTGGGGGTGCCAAATGTTAGGCACCCAAATAACCTTATATCTTTGGTGTTTACAGTTGGCCCATGTGTGTCCCATTTATGGAATGCCTACCTATTAATCTTATACACTAGTTTACCATAGAAATAATATGAAGAATCTCACATATGCAAAGTGCAGCATTTACATTTCCTAAAGATGAGTGTTTTGGAGAATACAATATAATAATGAATGAGGGCATTAATACGTTTTTTGGCAAATGATGTCCCATAACTAGAAGAAATGATTCAGTTCAACGGATGTGAAATTGCTATATACAGTATTTATGGCTACATCATCTGTACTGAAAGCAAGCCTGGGCTGGTGCTGAATAATGATGCGCACAATAGGTTAACATTATGGAAATGTGAAAGCATGGCCCAGAGACTCAAATGAAAAGATCATATCTATGATCAAGTCTTCAGCATAACCATACATGTGCTAGAATTTCTACAGGCTATATCATATCAGCAATCGTCAAATTAAATGGCAATGAAAGCTCCAGAATAACAGCAACAGTTTGAGCAGATGGAACTAAATCTTTACCATATATCATCCTGGAGAGAAACCCATGACAAAGGAAGCATTACCATCTGGAGTGGATGTGTTATTCCAGGTAAACCTCCGAGCCTCTTGTTTTGGGAAACAAGTGTGGAATTCTGTTTAAAAGCAGAAGAGCCTGTCTTCATGATGAATTTAGAAGGCTATTCTGTTATTTATTCTCTTAAAGTTATGGCTGATACATTCTGTTGGGTCAGCCATTAACAATTTTAGAAAGCAGGCTAGAGATAGACCAGAGTCAACTTAAATTAAAATGTAATAGGCAGTAAACAAAAATGCATTAAACGTTACAATATTTAGTCTAAAAATGCAGAAAATATTTGAGAAGGTCTTTCCAAAGTGTAGGGTAGAATGCAAAGTGCAAAAAATGGACAAATAAGGCAAATAAAAAAAAAAAAGTATATGGAACGATACAGTAAAATTATGATGGAAAGAGAACATGGCAGGATATTGTAACATTAAGGGGGTTAGTTATTAAATTCGGAATGTTAAAATCTCGAAAAATTCAAGCTTTTTTCACTATAAAACTTGAATTTTGTAGAGGAAAAAAATCAAATTATTCCCTGATGCTGAAAAAAAGCCTGAATCCGAAAATCCGCCATCTCAGACCTGTCAAGGTCCTGTATAAGTCAATGTGAAAGGCACCGATCTCAATTTGACGTTTTCATCGTCTGCGTTAGGTGTAGCCCGAAAATCTGACTTTTTCTGCAGAAAAATTAAAGCAATTCAGGTTTTCACACGATTTTATTGAGGTTTTCCACAATCCGATTAAATCTAGTTTTTTATTAATAAATAATAATAAATAAGTTAAAATCAGGCATGGGAGTTTGGTCATGTTTTTTTTTTTTAAAATAAACTATGAGATAAATTCTGATTTTAATATGATTTTAGTATATAACCCCCTCAATGTATGTGTTAAATGGAAAGAATGTACTTGGATTCTGATGGCACGATAAAGCACAGGGTAAATCCCTGTTAAGCATTCTACCCATGTGCTGGAGTTTTCATTGCTTCCTATGTCTGGATTTGAGCAATGGAAGTGAGTTTCGTATTCTGGTGGAGCTACAGTATATAGATATATCCACACGTGGAGCTGCCTGTTTTGCTCATTGAACACAAATCAGCATATTTAGCTTATTTATATGATCTTATAATGGGCCAGAGCCAGTTTGAAGAGTAAAGCTTATGGGATCTATTATCTGTAATATTAGTATTTACCGGGTATGGGGTCTTTCCATAATTTGGATCTCCATACCTTAAATTTGCTCAAAATCATTTAAACTTGAAACACAATGAAACGGATATTTTTCTCTTGTAAAACTGAATCTTGCCCAATATTTTTTAAATGTTATGCCAACAATGTACCCTTTGTCTTTAATTATGTTGCTTCTGTTTTGTTGGAAATATTCTTACTGGTAATTGAGAGATTTTTTTTTTCTCTATTAAGTTTTCCTTATTGCTTATTAGAACATTCACTCATGCATATCTCTAATTATACTAATGAACTGACTGCCATGTTTGCATCGGTGAAGATGAGCTTCAAATCTCATGCAGGCAGCAATAACGACAGCAATTTTAAGGGCCATGAATTCATACACCTGCAGCTTATGGGCTTTTTTTTTTTTGCATGCAATTTAGTTTAATTACTAGAAGACTGAAAGTTTGTATTTTATTTAATTCTCTTCATTAGACGGGCATAGTGAGTGCATGCACGCTCATCACTATAAAGCACTGTGAATAACCCTCATGCATGTAGTTGGCTGTTCAAAAACATCTAGGAGTATTGGATTAACCATAACTGATGCAAAGTTTGCTGCATGTCAAGATCTCAATTATAACTGACCAGCATAAAGCATTTACGAGTCATCTATTTTGAAAGCAGAGGTTTGATTGGTTGTTATCGCTACTAAAGCTGTACTACACTTTGCACCATTTCTTACGTTACCCTGTAGGGCTCATTTAAGGACACAGCCATAATTGTGGTTGGAGAGTTCAGGATGGCGTTCCGCAACATCGATTTATAGTTTAAAAACTTACCTACATGTTAACACATTAATACGCATTAAAACAGTATGCAGATTGTGTCACCTGACGCGTTTCGGGCCTTTCCACCCTTAATCATAGGCTTAATTGTGGTTGTACAAATTTGTATAAATTGTAAATTTTGTATTTTTGGATGCAGTCTAAGGTGCTTGCACCTAAACACACTCCCTGCCTAATGCAGTCACACCCTCCCCAAATTATTCCTTATGAATTGCATGCAAGTGCACCTATTGTTGCAGTGGAAAACCTGGACCTTTCCTGCAGGGTCGGACTGGACCGGTGGGCCCCGGTCAGCCAAGACCCACACCCCTGATTAGTACGTCGATGTTCGTGCATGCGCACACAGGCATAGTTTAAAAATTGAGAGGGGGCCCCGGTTACTGTCAGGAGGGCCCTCAGGATTGCAGTCTTGGTGGGCTCCCAATGCTACAGGTAATTTAGGGTTTCCATTGCAAGCTATGTCAGGGTCAGTAGATTTGCACAAACAAATCATTCCCAAATATCAGTTTGACACAGAGAAATTTTCAAAAAATGTTTCAGCTCAATTGTGTCCGATGCAACTCTCTCTCTCTTGTAATTATGCTGGAATTCTGGGGAAAAAACTGCATTCTGGGGATTTTTGTTCCTGAAGAAACAGCCAGACCTACTGCTTCTGAACTGCTGTTCTTTTCAGTCTTTGTAAACACATTTAAAACATACATATTTTATGACATTGAAATTATTTTGACATTTAACATAATGACTATATATAATAGAAGGTTTCGTACAAATTGGATATCTATTTCATAATGTAGGAACTAATGGATATGACAGCAGCCACACAAAAAATAATTATACCTTAGTAATTGTGGGGGAGGAAAAGTGCTCCAAAGGATAAAAGAACATCTGAATATTTTCTTATTAACAGACTCAAATAAAACAAATTTACCAATTAACACAATCAGCTATGCTCCTTAAGTTTTATGGAATATTTTGCCAGAAACTTTACATCAGAAGACATGAGAACTTTCTCCCTATTCAGTGTTGTACAGTAGATCATTTCAAACCTCCCCAATATATCAATTGCAACAGAGAAGGCACAAACTAACATTATGGGAGGTTTATTTGACAGGTTAAATAAGCTGGGCTCTTGTACAGGTGTGGGATCCGTTATCCGGAAAAGTCCAAATTACGGAAAGGCTGTCTCCCATGCTGGCAAATTTACTGAGCGGCGAAAATTCGCCAACGACGGCTTCGCAGGCACATTCGCTCAGACAACACTAATTCACTAACATGTAAAGTTGCATCCAGGGTGGATGAACGAAGTTGCGCTAGTATTAATTCTGCAAGCAGAGCGAAGTTGCTTATTTCTTAGTGTGACTGGTCCCCTTTAAAAATAAGTAAATAAAATAGATTTTCCAACAAAACTATAACGTTATTTTTGTTACCATTTTGTAAAATATATTTCTTTTAAAATATTTTTATCTGTTCCGGGAGGCAGTATGTTTCATTGTTTGTTATTTATCCTTGATTTAATTTTGACTAAGCAATTTCATTCCTCTATTTTTTCTGCATTGGCAGACTAAGTACAAATAAGCTTTGTCTCTTTTCATTGTAGTTTCTCTACAGTAGCGCTACATATTATATATATATATATATATATATATATATATATATATAGTATACTGTATATTGTTCACTCAGTGTGTATAATGTGCCCATACAGTAAAACTAAAGAGAAAGCTTCGATAATGTAAATTTGTTTTCTCTTTTCAAACCTACTGTAAGTGACAGATTCTCAGCAGTTTGATACAATTCTATCTTTAGCTCTTTGCTTGCCCTAAATTTATATGATATTAGTAATGAGTATCCTCACATGAACTCAACAATGCATCCTCCTGTCGAATTTGTTGTGACTAAAGTAGAGAGGAGTTTTTCTTTTACACTTTTCATATTTGGCCATTAGTGATCATGAACGATATCGATTTTTTTTTCTTCAGATTTTTCTGTTTGAAAATGTAGCTCTTTGTAGTCAGAATAAAGGGAACGCTCCTTTCACATTAAAGGGAAAACATAACCCTCATTTTGACATGTTCTTATTCATGGGGCTTATTTAGGAATGGTGCATAATGAATAATTAACTTTCAGAAAAGTATGTTTTATTGTTATTATTTATTTGTAGATGCGTTTTACACAGGCATACATAAAGTCATGATAGTCTGTGTGTGTATTTACAGATTACAGACTATGGGGCAAATTTACTAACCTCCGAAAATTCGCCAGAGATGGCTTCGCTCAAAGATCAGCACTTCACCACACTTCGCCAGGCGTATTTTCGCCAGCGCTCCACAAATTCACTAAAATCCGAAGTTGCGCACAGGGGTAGCGTAAGTTTTCGAAGTTGCGCTAGCGTTAATTCGCCAATCGAAGCGAAGTTTCGCTAGCGATGGTTCATTTGCATATGGCGCGAAATTCAAATTTCAATGGAGGAACACGTGTCACCACTTCAAATGCCTAGAAAACCTTCAAATCAGCAAATAAAAATTTTATTTTGCCCTACACATGTGCCCACTTTCTAGGTAAGTTGCCATGAGTCAGGAAATGTAGGGGGGAAGGAGGGGAGCCCCAAAAATATTTTCGATCTTTTTCAGCCTATCACCCATCATGTAGAAAACACGCCAGCGTTTTTTGAAAAAATTTTGACTTTTTTTGAAACAATCCCTATCTACTCTATTGCGCTTCGCCAGGTCTGAGGTGGCGAAGGAAGTCTAGCGTAAAAGGTAGCGTTCAGTACACTGCGCAAGTTAGTGAATTTGCGTAGTTACGTCGCTAGCGAAAATTCGCCTGGCGTAAGGGTGCGAAGTAACACTAGCGAAATTACGCCAGCGTTCGTTAGTGAATTTGCGCAGTAACGAAAAATGCCAAACGCTAGCGAATTAACGCTAGCCTTCGGCACTTAGTGAATTTGCGCCCTAGTGTTTTATAGCTGGGGAGGTTCAACAGAAGTTAAATTCAACCAAAATTACAGGTATGGGAACTGGGGTATAGCCAGATAAGGGATTTTTCTGTAATTTGGATCGCCATGCCTTAGGGCAGAGACACACGCTCAGATTCGGGGAGATTAATCGCCTCTTCTTCGGGCCGACTAATCTCCCCAAACTGCCTCGAGCCAGCTAGAAAGTAAATCACCAGCGGGATGGCACTTGGAGCGATTTGTTTTCTGTCCCCCAAAGTTTCCGCGTCAGGCAACTTCGGGCGACTTCAGAAAACGAAGCACACCAATTGCCATCCCGCCGGCGATTTACATTCTAGCTGGCTGGAGGCATTCGGGGAGATTAGTCGTCCCAAACAAGAGGAGATTTGTCGCTGGGTGACTAATCTCCCTGAATCTGAGTGTGTGTCTCTGCCCTAAAGTCTACTACAAAACGTTATCCCAATAGGATTGTTTTGCATCCAATAAGTATTTATTATATCTCAGGTGGAATCAAGTACAAGGTACTGTTTTATTACTACTAGGAAATCATTTTAAAAAATTGTAATTATTATGGAGCCTATGGGAGACTGCCTTTTCGTAACTTGGAGCTTTCTGGATAACGGGTTTCCAGATAACAGATACCATACCTGTATTGTCCTTGTGGAGACTTTTTTTTAACTTTGGCAGTTCAATCCATGAATTACACTGGAGTAATATTTAACTTCCAATCAACTGGCAAATTGCAAGTCCTTTCAGCAATCATGTCTTTTGCCTGGAATCTCCAGTCAGTTTTCATCACCAAAAAGCAACATTTTCTTTCTAGAACAGTATATTTATTTGTGTTTGCCAAGTACCAGGCACATGCTATTGTCACTAAATGATTCTGTTACTCGGTCTGGTATTGAAGCCAGATTCAGTCTTATCTAAAGCCACTAACATGCAAATATGTATTGTCAAAACCCAGTGGAACGGTTGTACATTTATTCAGTAAATCGCCCTGTGCTGACATCAGGAATCATCTAATATAATGACAAAAAGCTCTTCCACAGGCTAAAGTGATTTAGCTGACAAACTGGCAATTACTCCTACAGACTCTTCATGCCTGTCTTTAAATAAAACATTTGTTAAATCATTCTGCGGCTTACCTTTTGTCACCTCTAGCAAGATTTATGCAAAATTATATTTCATGGGCTACTTTCAATTTACGATATTTCATGGAATGCAGATTGAGTTTCGAGAGCAGATATTACGCATTCAGGAGACATTTGATTATTTGAGAATGAACCTGAACTGTACAAGCGGCCTCATTCAGCGATGTGGATTGTATTCAGTTTAAGTATTCTGATTATATGCAAAGTGCTATGTTTTGGGAAACGTAGGGCTTTGGCATTTCGGTATAGACAATAAGGGGAATTTTTGTTCCTTAATAAGAGACAAGTAAATGTTATGTTGTGAAAATGAGTTGGATGTTGTGAAAATGAGTTGGAAGATGTGGTGGAAGGAATTCAACAAAGGTAAGCCTGTGATATTGGCTCTAACTTGGTTCCCCTCGTTGGTAATAGTGATGATGGAAGAGTGTTGCATGGGGCAAAAAATAAACATGTAAAGGCCACTGATGCCAATGCTTTTGGCCATTTCATATCTCATTTCCGCTAGTCACTGTGCTTGCAGTAGGTGCTACTAACATGTACCTGTTTTTTAAAAAAAATTATTGATTTATTTGATTAAAATGGAGTCTATGGGGCAAATTTACTAAAGGGCGAAGTGACTAACGCTGGTGAAAAGTTTCGGGACTTCGACGATTTACTAACGGGCTCTGGTGTAAATTCGCTAGCGACGGAGACAGTAGCGACACTCCACACTCTAACGCCAGGCGAATTTTCGATCTGACGAATGGACATAACTACGCAAATTCACTATGATGCGGATTTTAATGAACGTTACCTCTTGCGCCAGACTTGCCTTCTCCACCTCAGACCAGGCGAAGTGCAATAGAGTAGATAGGACTTCCTCAAAAAAATTTGAAAAGTTTTCTAAGTCCCAAAAACGCTGGCGACTTTTCAGTTTTTCAGGCTTCCCGCCTACATTTCCTAACATATGGCACCTAAACTATACACTGGGCTCACGTGTAGGGCATTATAACAATTTTATGTTATTAAGGTTTCCCAGGCTTGTGTAGTGTAATGTATTTGCTACAACATATAGGTCCGTTGAAATGTAACTTCCCGCCGTATGCAAATTAGCCAACGCTAGCGCAACTTCGCTTTGCTTGCCGCATTAACACTAGCAAAACGTCACCATCGTTCGTCGCCCTAGATGCAACTTCGCATTTTAGTGAATTAGTGTTGTTTTGGCGAATTTTTGCCTGTCGAAGTTTGGCGATGTGAGCAAAGCCATCACTAGCGAATTTCCGGAGGTTAGTGAATTTGCCCCTATGAGAGATAGGCTACTCATAATTTGGAGCTTTCTGGATAAAGGTTTTCCAAATAACAGATCCCATACCTGTACTGTAATAATTAATGTTTCATAAAATTAATATATATATAAATATATATATATATATATATATATATATATATATATAACATAAAATGTACAACACATATTATAAAGGCAATAACATTTTTAATAAGACCAGCTGCAACTTCTAGGTCATGAAATCCCAACATCCTTCCTTCCAGCTGTTGAATACAATTGCATAAGAACTACTGAAACTTCCAGCACAGAAGCTTCCTGCTAGCTGTATTTCCAAACTTAGAGGACAGTTGTTTGATATTCCTGCTGAGGCCCATTAGTCATTTGGGCATACACAGTAAGGGCAAATGGAAATGTGTCTGAATATTGCAAATGCGCTGATTTTCTACACAAATGCAACCTTTTCCAATATCAGTTACGTGCCCTTATCAGACAAACAGATGGCAAGTGCAAAGTAAAGTGGTTTGAAGAAGGTTAAACAGCCGGGGTGACAAAATACACAGCACGCGGAGCAAATAAACCGATAAAATTCCTTCAAACTCAATATGCAGTGATTTTATTACAGTGAAAATATTCCTTTAATAAACAAAAAAACAGAAGAGAAGATAGCTTCCCAGTGTGTCTGTGAATATGGAGCCGATATATTAAACTCAGCATTAAAAACAAAATCAATATTTGAATCCATCCAGAGAGGGTAAAACACATAAGAAGACATCTACTAGATTCATAGCTTTAATGTACTCATAATACCAAAACCCGTTACCATTAAAATGAGAGATGGAAAAATGATATATCTATCTGTCAATAGAATGCAGAATAATTCATATCATTGTTTCTTCCCTGCAGATACAACCTGTTCTTTATTAAACCACTCTGTGCCATAAGCTAAATAGCATCCACACATTTTGGATTCTAATCAGAGAACTCTTCAAAACACTTTTAATATATTTGGCTTTCAACCCAAAATTCAAATGTGTCCAGTGATTTTTTTATTGGTATCTGTGTAGTTCTAGGATAATAAATACCATTACTTTACCCAGTTCAGACTGGACTAGCGGGACAAAAAACCCAGTGAGCCCCTTCATCCCAGTCCCACTCCTCCATCTGCACCAGCCCATCTCCCCCAAACAGACGAAAGCACAGAAGAACGCGGCATCAGCATGCTCCCACAATTGGGCGGGAGTGTTAGGAGAGGTGCAGGGTAGGGGGCGCCGGGAGAAGGACCTTCAGCTCCACCGAAAGAGCCTTTGAGTCGCAGTCCCGGTGGGCCCTGATACACCAGTCCAACCCTACCTTACCTAGCCCAGCTAGGAAATAGTTCTAATCATCAATCAAATCAATGGGCCAGTGCTGTATGCTTGTCAGACTTACCGATCCACGTGAAACCACTGACGTTGAGGAAGACAACCCTTACAGCCCCCTTACCAGTTCTACCCCCAATAGGTACGGAGGGAGGCCAGTGAAGGTGAGGTACGGGAGCCTGTAAATCACGTTGGATACACCGATCTGTAGCTTGACTTCAGCGCTGGATAACGTGACTGGAGGAGAAACACAAGATTAATGGTCGAAGCAGCAGGAAGTAAAGATCTGTAGTCGCAAGGGGAGGTTCTAGGAAGCACCTTGGCATCGAGCGAAATAGGCGCTCTGGAGACCAGCAGGAATTGAAGATCTGCTCAGATGGTGAGGATTGGTCACGGAACCTCACAGCACAGAGAGATCAGGCAGGCGTCCCAGTCGACAAATAGGAGCACAGAAGGCTGGACATCAAGGGGTTAATCAGTTGTGGCTAATCAGGCAAGCAGGGTCGGCAACAGCAAATCAAAGTCTATGTATCAGGAATAAGCGGAGAGGTCAGAAGGCAGGCAGGGTCGGCAACAATGAATAAAGTCCAATCGAAGTATTAGGGGTTAACACAATGGAATGGTCAAACAGCAAGCAGAGTTGGCAACAGTGGGTCAAATCCAAGCAGAGTTCCAGGGGTTAATACAGGAGAATAGTCAAGAGGCAGAAGCAAGTCAAAAACCAAGTTCAATATATAAGAGAGTAATTTACTCAAAATGTAGCCAGGAAATCCGATGTCTGAGCACTGGAAATCCCCTTTGTGCAGACTTAAATGGAGACGCCTGCATCATCACGCTGCGCCGCCTGGCTCCCTGGAACCAGCGCCATGACGCCCCCATAGTGACGTCACTGACCCGGACCATGCTGGAACGCACAGCGCCGACCGGACCCAACGCCAGCCGTAAGTCCCTAACAACGCTTTATACATATACATTACCACCCATCCTAGGCATTTAGTAAATGTTACACTGTAATTGATTAACTAGTGACATTCATTAAGATATTCATAAAAGTATTTATATATCTAAATGACCTAAAGTTGAGCTTGGACTTGTCCCACAGGTTTTTACATCTACGTCATACTTCCTTTGGTAATATTTACATTTAGATGTTTTGGAAAGAAGAAAAAAATAAAATTACTTAAATGATATAACTTTCTTTTAAACAATATCTTAATATAATTTTCTAAATATTTCTAATGAGTTGTTATTTAAAATCATAAAAAACATCACCGTCATGGGTTCAGTACAGCTGTAATTATATATATATATATATATATATATATATATATATATATATATATAATAGTCTGAAAGCCGGCACTACAAGTATACAGTTTCACGTTGCCTGGGTGCAAAAGCCCAAAAATTAGGTAGAAGAATGAAGAAGCTCGCACTCACAGGGCTTATCAAGTCAAAAAAAGTGTTTATTTTGGATCAAAAATCAACTGACGTTTCGGCTTGCACTCAAGTAAAATGCTCAAAAAATTGGTACACACCGGGATTTGTGGCAAAAAGTTAAAAATCCATATGGGACCGAAACGTTGGAGAAAAGATGCAATAAATGATTTTTTGTTTCACATTAAAGGGAGTGCTGGTCCATGAAACATTGATGTATACAAGACTTACCGTGCACCCCAGCTTGCTTCAAGATTGATTTTGGAGTGCGGATACTCATTTGGAAGATATATATATATATATATATATATATGCTCCTGTTTCTAAATAGCATGCAACTGAATAAAGGTGTAAATTTGGATATCGGACATTTTATTAAGGGCATAAGAGAATGAATACTTATTATATACAGTAATGATGAGCTTCACTTTTACAGGCTATGCACCATTTTTTTGCTTTGCTGATTTGCATAGATACTTTAGAAGTTAATGCTAAAATCAAAAGGTCTTGAAGCATAACTCACCCAGCTGCTAAAGCAGGATCTCCTCGCATACTGCCATTTCATCCATATTTAGGCTAATTAACATCAAATAAACAGTTTATGAAAAGCATAAGCTATATCATTTCAGAAACATTTCAGAACAAAATTGTTATCCAATCTCCTCTTTTTTATAGCTGAATAAATAAAAAGAGAGTCTCCAAATCAGTCCACATTAGAGACAGAACTTTAACCACTCAACTGTAACCGCATTTCTTTATAATTTATTTATTTTAAAGTTGTGCTCCTGTTTCTGACTTTTTTTTCCAGACTTGCATTTCTGATAACTCCTGTTACTGCGTTAAGTGTTTTTGACCTAGGCCTGTTCATCTCAACTTCTGAGACGCCAACAACTCTACTGTGGGAATATTTGGTACTTCTGTCACTCCTCTGCTGACTCAGTTCTTCTTCCACTTCAGGCACTGTTGTTAATTAAGGCACAGGAAAGGCTACTTTCTAATATCTGACCCATATATATATATATATATATATATATATATATATATATATATATATATATATATATACACCTTTTTGCATGCATTTATCTTATGGGTTAGATCTGCTGTTAACGAACTAGAAATGGGTAGTGTGAGCAAGTGGCCCCAGTAACAGGGCAGGGCAAAAAATGAAAAAAATGACTTCAGTCTTTGGAGGTTGAGTTGCCTCATGGCACACCTCTTGAAGATATTATGAACAGTTTTGGGGCCCTGCATGCACAGTGACAGGCAGTTGCTATTAAAGACAGTGTTGATAGCAGAACAATTACTGTAATTATCTTTATTTGTGAGGTATAATTTGAGTGACAGCAGAGGTTTGATCCAAGGTAAAAGAATACTAGGATACCCTATCCTTTATAATGCAACATTAGTCATGTGTTTGGTGCCTGTAGACTCACCATAAAAGATGAGTTGAAAGTTAAAACAAATAGTGATGGGCGAATTTATTCACCAGGCACAAATTTGCGGCGAATTCCTGCGGGCGAATAAATTCGCGAATATTTGCCGGCATAAAAAAAATGGACGCCGGCATTTTCACCAGCGAATTTGCCCCAGCGTCAAAAATGAGACGCCAGCGAATTTTCTCGAATTTTTCCCCGTATCGCAAATTTCACAGCGAAGCGAAATGCCCCAAATTCGCCCATCACTAAAAACAAACTAAACCCTCTCTTATATCATGTAAAAATGTAAATTAAAGTACACCTGTACCTTATTTTTTTATATTGCCTAGTTGGCAATTCTTCAAGGTGTTAATGGCAGAGCTTGCTATTTTGGCCTTAGCTAAGAAACCATTTTCTCAGTAGGAGACTGGCTTTATGTTCTATATCCCAATATAAGAAAGCCAGGAGTGGCATGGAATGACAGTTCAGGAGAGCAGCATCACATTGTTGGGACATGGTCAACAGAACAGGTACATGAATTATACTTTCCATTCCAAGGACAACTCCCTAGTTCTTCTGATAAATTGTGCTTGCCTTAGCAGCAACTTTTCCAAGTGATATACGTATAAGGTAAGATAAATCTCAGATTTGCCTGTTCGGAAGGACAGATAAAAATGGATGTTAAATTAGTCAGCATGTACGACTTTCAACGGGATGAGCACTGTGGATCTCGGCTGATTCGGTGATATTGGAACTAGGTTTTTTTTTCAGATGTTTTCCACATTATTGAAGATCACTTAAAGGAAAGCTGAATTGAACAACATAAAGGCCCAATCTGCACAACCACAGAACTGGAATAAATTCTCATTTAACAACATCCAAAAAAGCACGCTTGAACTCAAAAGATTCCATGTGATTATCTCAGCTGAAAACCTCAGGTCAGCTCCCACACGTCAATGTAAATATCTGAAAAGTCAATAAAATTTAATGTAAGTTTGCATTTGCTTAACTTTTAGCCTATGGTTTGCAGACGATGCATTGAACCATGACATTCTCCTGTACTGAGCTTGATTCAAGGCTGCTTGCTTTGAATGCTTATGAGCTCCCCAGCACAGCTGTCTGCTGTACCAAAAAGATATGTGCACAACTCCAATAGACTGAAACTTCTTGCTTCGCTAGATATTGCTAGGTGTTGTGTTCCTTTGGTAGCTCAATTAAAATTCCCTACTATCTTTAGAAAAGGTTATAGCAGATGCTGACGCCTTGTGCTACATCAACATGTTTTCAATCGCTCAATTATGATAATGAGGCACAGAAGTGATAAGCTAATCAATTTGTGTCCTCCGTGTAGCAAATCGTATGGCATGCGGCTGAATCTAACAAGGAAGGTGAGACCAGATTTTCCAAGCTTTATTCCTCAATTCCACCCATTGCATAGGCCTATAACAATAAATGCTACTACAGTATATTTTAATATATACAGTATATATTTAGTTTCATTTTAAAATGATGCATATTTTACTTACATTTTGCACTGAAACAAACAGTATTTGGTGATAATTGGTAACTAAAGCCTCAAACTAACAACTTACCCAGTATCGTATTTAAAAAAAAAACTGCCATATAAGTCCCTTAATACAAATGTCTGATGCTAATTAAAGGTTTCCCTCGTTCAGACATTACATTAACCTTCTGGGTGTTCTCCATCTAGCCCGGTTGCCATAGTCATCGATGAAGTTGAAGCTTCATAGCAATTTGATCACTGTAGATGCCCAGAGCATGCTTGAGTGCCAGTCAGAATGTGCATGATTAATATCAAAACCGGCTCTCACAAATATAAAACATTTGTTGCATGGTGTAGAGTGATAGGGTACTTGATAGAATGGATGTGTATGCATAGGTCTAATGGCTGTGTAACTAAGCTGGGATTGACATGGAAGGGCCAGGGCCTGGAATTCGGGAACATTTTCCTTATAGCATGAATATGAAGTCATAATATCAAGTATAGGCAAGGATGCAACGGGGGAAACTCCCAGGATAAAAGCTCATAGTTAGGGGAAATTACCCAACAAGCATGTTCACTGAAGACAAAACTAATTGGAACAGGGTCGGACTGGGCCGGTAGAACAGGGAGAAAACACCAGCCCTTGTGTGCCAACCCAGCCCTCTCTTACCACTGGGAACTAAGGGCACTGGTGCTCCACCCACCCCTATCGTGGCAGCAAGGAGTACGTGCAGTACATGTTGTGTGGCATGGGTGGAGGGGGTGGCACTAGGAGGAACTGACACTTATAACTGGAGTGGGGGGCCACCAGGTGGCAGCCCTGGTGGGCACCAGACACCCCAGTCCAACACTGTATTGGAACACATCATATTTCTTAATATGTGGACAGCAACAAATAATAGTAAGGGGATAAAAAACAAACACTCGTTTTTGGCTACATCCTAATCCGACACTATTGGAATACAGTTGGGGGCAAAGCTATATAAGGGAGCAGCATAATACCACATCAGCCACAGTATAGGTACCCTCTTGGAGTAAGTGCTCTATCCTTTAATATCTGGATTGATATATCTATACAAAAATACACCCCATGACAAGCATTTTGGCAGTTTCTCAGTACTCGGCAGCAATATAATGAACATTAGCAGGTGAATGTTTTGATGTGACGCAACTGCCCAAATTTTGACACATCAGCTGCAATTGTCTGAGATGCCGCTTGACCTGCAGACCACAATTATAATGGAATTAGGGAGGGGCATAACATTGCATTGTGGGTAAAAACATGGCAATTGCATCTGAAATTGCACACTGCGAATAATGTCTTTTCCTGCAGAATAAAGACGTTTACATTTGCCTTATAATACTGTTTAACAAGTCTATTTTGGGGCCGAATTCTTGAAGTTCTGTGAAGGCAGAACTTGAAACACTTTTAAAAAAAATATATATAGATATAATTTTAGGTGATTGTCATTTGTATTTATTAAGGAAGAAAAAGATAAACCCCTTGGGGAAATGAAAATGCAGTTGAGAGATTTCTATTATGATTTACTGCAAATAAATGTCATTTAGAGCCACTTGGCCTCTGCAAATGTGTAACAGAGTTTGTAGGGAATTGCTGAAATGTGGTCTAAATCAAACTTTACTTTCCATACTCTGCGAAAAGCGGGTTGTTAATGGATTCTCGGGGTAGGACATCTCAAGAGACTGGGACATAGAAATGAATAACAATGCGGGCACGCACAATTGCTAGTTATGCACAGACACCCCGTGAGTATGAACCACAGGGAACAAAACTGTACATTTGCATGTTCAGCAATATAGCAATACCTACAGCTCTCGCCTTCTTGGTGCATACTTAACCCACAGGACTTTCTCTGAATTATAAAACGTACCTGCAGTTAAACAAGATAAATGACCTTAGACTAACACGGGGGAATATGGCTTTTATTCTGTGTGGCAAATTCATATAACAGCCCTCAGTAAAATGTATTTTTTAAAAAAAAAAAAAAAAACACTGTATATACTGTATATTTATATATACATACATTCTGAATTTGTATGTAATATTATTTATATTTAACACATGGACAGCACCATTACTTTCTCATATTGCCTTGGTGCCTGGTATAAAATATAAATCATATAGATAATATGCTTGCTGGTCGTTTTTCAGATAAAGGATTTTTCCTTAATTGGGATCACCATACTTTAGGGCATGGACACACATGCGGAGATCTACTGCGTTTTGGGTTTTTAAGAAATCTTACCGACGCTTAAATACATTAGCGCAAGTTATCGGTTGGCTTTTTTTAAAAAAATCGTGGCATGTCCATGTGTGTCCATGCCCTTAAAGGGCAAAAGTAAAAAAAAATTTTAAAGGGGAACCATCGCGAAATTAAAAATTTAATAGGAGCTTCATCATATTAAAATAAGAAATTTTCTAAATATAATCAATTACAAATTCTGACTCGTTTCTCAAGTTAATCTTTGCTCTTTCTATTCCTCTCTCTTTATTCTCTCTTCATGCAGGAGTTGGGTCTGTTTTGTTTGACAGTTAGGTCCAATGTTGCCTTTGGGGACTCCTTTTGCCTAAAAGATGTATTAGAAATTTAAAAATTAAATTGAAATGACCAGAAATATTCCCACTCTACATGCAGGATTTGTACCTAAGTCAATTAGTTAGATTTTGTTTGTGCTGGAGTCCACTATTAGCTCTAACACATCTGCTAGAAAAGGGAGTCCCCCCCCCTAAACTGGATTTAACTTTTCAATCAACATCTGACACCCAACTTCTGCAAGAAGACAGAATGAAGAGAAACAGATGCTGAGAAAGGGATAGTAAAGAGAAACCTGATTATTTCAGAAACAGTACAACATTTTTAGTTGATTGTATTTAGAAAGTTCCTATTTCAGTATGATGAAGCTTATATAAAATGTTCATTTTCATGATAGTTCACCTTTAAGTTTGAGTCCCCCCCCCACCCACAATCCTGGGGGGAAAAAGGCATCAAACAAAATTGTTGCATTTGCATTTAGTAATGAGAAAAGATACACACACAAACGAAAATTACACTGTTCCATTTATTATCATCGAGACTGAAAATCTCAAAATAAGATAAAAATAAAAAACATTTCCTTAGACAAGTATATTTGCGTTCCTTTGTTTTGTTTTTATTGAACTGTGAAAAATGTTGCTAAATGTGCCCTAAGTCTAATAAAAAAATATTTTAATGTTATATTAGAAAATAATATAATGTAATTATGTTATCTTAATGAAAAAAATAATCAGAGATTCTGGGAGATTGCCTTACTGTGATTCACAGCTTTCTTGATGTTGGGTTTCTGGATAATTTAATCTTGGTGGTCCATTGGCAGCATGAATAACTAGTTTTTAAAAAAGCCTTAGCCACTATTAGGGCAACATAATCAAGGAAAGTTATTTTCATCTTCACTCACTTTATTGATGGAGCTCTCACCAACAGAACATCCTCTTTTACACAGATGATGACTCATCCATCCCAACACCTTTGCTGGAGTTTCCAGCATCAGTAAATACATGCTCATAGAGCATTCTGGGAGAGATAGTTAGGTTCAGCCATGCACACCAAAGCCATCCCATTGCCTCCGCCATGTTTTATAGATGATGTTGAGTGCTTTGGACCATGAGCTGCTCCACGCCTTCGCCATAGTTTTTTCTTGCCATCATTCTGGTAGAGGTTGATCTTGATTTCATCTGTCCAAAGAATGTTGAACTGTGCTGGCTTTTTTAGATTTTTTTTTTAGCAAAGTCCAATCCAGCCTTTCTATTCTTGATGCTTATGAGTGGCTTGCACCTTGCAGTGCACCCTCTGTATTTACTTTCATGCAGTCTCCTCTTTATGGTAGACTTGGATATCGGTATGTCTACCTCCTGGAGAGTGTTGTTCACTTGTTTGTCTGTTGTGAAGGGGTTTCTCTTCACCATGGAAATGATTCTTTCTTTCTTCCTTTCTTTCTCAGGATGTACCAAACTGTAGATTTTGCCAGACCTAATATTGTAGCAATTTCTCGGATTGGTTTTCTGTTTTTGCAGCTTAAGGATGGCTTGTTTCACCTGCATGGAGAGCTCTTTTGACCACATGTTGTCTGTTCACAGCAAAATTATCCACATACAAGCACCCCCACCCCCCATATCTATTCCAGGGCTTTTATCTGCTTCATTGATAATGACATAACGAGGAATTGCCCACACCTGCCCATGAAATAGCCTTTGAGTCAGTGGTCCAATTACTTTTAAACCCCTGAAATGAAGTGATTGTGTTAAAAAAAAAAAGGCTTTAGTTCCTCAAATGTTTATGCAATACTTTTGTTCAACCCAGTGAATTTAAGCTGAAAGTCTTCAGTTAAACTGCATCTCAGTTGTTTTATTTAAAATTAGAAAAAAGTTGTCTCTGTCCAAAGATTTATGGACCTAACTCTATCATCCCTTTGGGTCTTGGGGAGCTGTAAGGGTTTCCACCAAAAGCATAAAGTTTAATCGTCATGTTAAAAGTAGCTCAAATTTTAGTCCAAAAAGCTTGTGCTCTCATTCTGAATGTATAGTTTTCCTTTACGGTAGTTATTAAATAATGGTCTCCTGCCCAGTGGGTCATATAAAAATAAAATAGCTTATATTTAAAAAGATGTTTAATGTGCAACTTTTGTTGAGAGAGATCGAGAGAGAGATCGAGATATCAATTTTCATATTTGGGTGATTTATGTGTTTATGACATTGAATACTGATTGGACTGAAATTTTATTTTTGCATTTGTAAACTTACAGTCTGAATCCTTTCTCCCTGCTTGCGTTTTTACATATGGAGCAAGGATTTGGACAATTGATAATGCTTGATTGTACAGGCTTAGTTTTAATATAAAGGGTTTGGTTCTCCTTTAATGACCTGACACATTTATCATAACTTAGCTTGTACAATCAAACAGCATTCTGGCCTATGGTGTGGTATCTCTTCAGCTCTATTCATTAGTATAGACGAGCATTATCAACTGTCCAAATCCTTGCTCCTTATGTCAAAAAGCAAGCTTTAGTCAAAACTTCAGTCCAGTCAGTATTCAATGCCATAAAAAATAGATTACCGAAATATGAAAATTGATATATGTACTGTATTTCTCTCTCGCTCTCTCTCTCTCTCTCTCTCTCATTAATTAGATTTATGCTTGTGCGTTCCACCGATTGCAGTCTATTTTACCTGGAACAGAAGCATAGTTCCTATAAATCCTTAGTTCAGCCCAGTGGGCCATCTTCTGTGCTGACATGAAAATCAGAATAGTCCTAAAGGGAAAGTAAAATTCTGAGATTGATGCTTTTCTTGAAGCAAAACTGGTTGGTTTAACTTCCTTATGATATTATCAGCTAATCATTTCCTGTTTTAGAATTTAAAAAAGGGTCATATTCTGCTTCAGCAATTTCTGTCACTTTTGGTGTATGCGCAGTTATTAAAAAAATGGCAGACTGCTCCAACTGCGCATGTGCCGGTGATTACTTCATGAAGATTACCGGAAAGAAGAAGATTGCGTCAGTGAATTCTGATGCGCTGAATCTGCAACGAGGGCTAAGTAGAGAGTTACGGGCATTTACCGAGGGTAACACCTAGGCTGGGGAGCAGGGAGGGGGTCCATGTAGGGAAGGGGATTTTAATATTAAGGGTTTGGTTCTCATTTTAGGACTTTCCTAACAATCAGGAATGTTTTTTTAAAGGAGAAGGAAAAAAGTCATAGTTACTGGAGAGGCGCAATTTTGAGCACAATTGCCATGTTTTTTTTTAACAAAATTCAGTTTATTCCCAGAATTCACTGGAAGGGGGCAATGCACTTGACACAATTGTAATGCATCTACCACAATTACATCTGATTTGGCAAATTAACTGTGTGAGCACTTTGTCACAAATCAGGCTCGATTTCTCCAAATATTATGGTCTGCCTGGTGTCATTTCCAGTGTTTATTGTGAGTGACGTGCATGCCTTATGCTTTTGATGTAACTGTACTGCAGTGACTGAAGCAAAGCACAGAGCAAACCCTGAAGCTACCACCTGGTTCCCTGGCGTCAATAGCATAGACTATGCAGCATTCAATTTTGAATGGAAGGCAGGAAGGACTGATCAGTTGAAGTGCAACTGTATAGAAGTGCAAGGAGAAACTCTACAAAGTGGAAGGAGCAACTTTACAAAGTGCAAGGAGGCATTTTGACAAGTACGGTGAGACTGCAAGAAAAGTGTGGGGACTGCAACTGCACTTGTGGACATACATGAGCCCTACTTACATCAAACTCATGGTCAGAGTTTAGGGTCGGCCCAGGCCTACTCCCCCCATCAGCCGCCCCCCCTTAAGAATAAATGGAGATTAGTGACACTACACGATGTGCACATGCCTGGTAGGAGTAGTTTGGATGTCGTGAAAGGAGGCCCCGGTAAGCCCCCAATTATCCAGTCCTACGTGTCAGGGTCCAAAGGCACAGTTCTTAGTGCTGACCAAGGAGGAAGCAGTAACGGAAGAACACAGTACGTGGTACAGAAGGATAAGGCAGAAGGATCGTCAGTTCAGGCAAAGGCCGGTTCAGGCGGCAAGGTTTCGTGGTCAGGATTCAGGCTAGGGTCAAGGATCAGGAATTCACACAATAACACACCCAGGAACTCTAAGTAGAAGAACCTATAATCGGGCACTGATTGGATCTTCTGGCGTCCTTAAATAGGCAGATCTTCACACCAAAAACGCGCCTGATGACGTCATACGTTGTGCGTCAATTTGCGCGCCGACGCTGCACGTTTTGATGCCAGCATCATTACGCTGCGTCCGAATAAAAGCACCAGCGTCAACACGCTGCACGGAACGTCATGCTGGCGCCTGATGAGCGCATGGCCTCCTCTGGGCGCTGCCATCTTGGATGTGACGCCGACCTGCCGGAGGGAGAGTGCGGACAGTGTTCCTCACACTATGCTGTCAAAGCTCCTATGAAAAATGTTTTGCCTGTGGGGACCAGGCCTGGACTGAGAATTAAAATAGGCCCTGGCATTTCAGGTACACAGAGGCCCACTCAGCCCAAACAGAGGCCCAAACAGCCACCACCAGCCCACTAAATACTGACTTTCTATGGCACCTTATAGCAGCCCCTCTGGCATTTGCCAGAACCCACAGATTGCCAGTCCGGGCCTGGTGGGGACTATCCTTGTGATCACAGTGCTACCATCTTCTTGAATCCCCCAGGAATCTTTTGCCTCTGCAGTACAATGTGAACATGCAAAAGTAGAGTAAAAGTCAAACTTTAGACACTTTGCTCTAATGCATATGGACAGCAATGATCTAACAATCATAAAATAACTCAAACTGCTTTGAGTCCTTCCGAATTTCCCAATTAGATCATAATAAATCTGCCCTTAAGAATTAGAAATAAACTAAATGATTTACAGCCGAACTACAGCAGCTTTGCTTTTAATGCAGTTGATAATCGGAACATCTTGCTGGGAGTTCAGTATTGTTTCAGAGCCTCTAGTTAATCTGTTTATGGAATAATTCTCTTCTGTCTTAATATTGTGAACCCAACTGTGGAAAAGAAAGATTGCCACAGTGTCTGGAGCTGTTTGCAAGCTCACAAACAAAACATTACTGAGTTACAGGAGCACATCATTTCCTAAAAGAATATCTTTGCTTTTCTATCATACTAATGACTGTCAGCCCACAGTCTATCTCTGAACTGGTGTAGTGCTTTATCTGCTTTAGTAAGAAATGAATGGGCTGGCATTGTTTCAAGGTGAATTTTCTTCAAGAAACATGAAGTTCCTCATATTATACTTACTGTTATTCGTGTAAGTACTATGTATTAGAAAAAAAACACTATCTGTTTTTTCAATAAACAATTTACTTTAAAATTAATTAAAAATTCTAGAAATATTTAGGCATGTTGTTTAAATATCTAGGGCAGAGATAGGCCTTATGTAACCCAATCAGTCACCTTACCCCTACCCCAGGTGCACGTACATACACGTGCCAGGTGATGAGCAATACTGTGGGGGGGGGAGTGCCTGGACTAAGGTTAGCAGAAAAGGTAGGTGTCTAGCATCCCCACCCTTCAACGTTGTGCCCCAGGCACATGGCTCTTTGCCTACCACTACTTCTGGCCCTGTTGCAGGGTAAAAATTGAACAGCCAAAATTTTCCATCGAAAAAAGGGGGAAAAGAAATCACTAGCATGTTTGAGATAATATTTGCAGCTATTTGTCGGGACTCAAACAAGGGACCTTTGGGTTTCTGGCTCGATGCCTTAACCATTGGGCCAGGTGAGCTGCCTATAGTGTTGGTCACTATATGTTACCTGCCCTTTGCAGCCCAGCAGCATCCTGATTGGTTTGCAATCAGCCAATCAGGGCTGACTCTGCCCTATTTAAGGCCAGCCCTCCGAACACTCCTTGCCTGAGCATTGGTTCCCATCCTAGCAGTGTGGCATTGTCCCAAACTACAGGTTCCTGTTCTAGCCTCCTTCCTATTCTGCCTTGCCTAGCGTTGCCTTATCTTGTCTTGTCTGTACCCTTCCTTGTCTTGTCCTGCCTGGCTCTGAACCTTGTCCTGTCTTGATCTGCCTTACCTTCCCCTTCAGTTCTGCTCCGGTCCTGCTTTAAACCTTGATCTTTCCTTGCTTTAACTTTGTCTTGACCTTGCCCTGCTCAGCTTTCCTTGCTATTCTGAATCTTGCTCTGCTCCTCACTCCAAACCTGATCTTGCCATAACATTATTCTGCCTTGAACTGAGCTTGCCTTTCTGGTTTCTGCTTCCTGTTCTGGCCTGTACCATGTCTATATCTTTCCTCCTCTTGCTCTGCATCTTGCCCTGCCTTTTCCAGTCCTCTCACTATCCAGTCCTCTTGCTATTCTGCTCCAGTCTCCTTCTGCAATACAGTCCTCCTGTTCCTGATCTCTAGTCTGCTCCTGTCTCCTGATCTATGTCTGCACCATCCTGTCCTATACTTCTAGTCTGCTCCTACCTCCTGATCTGATCTACGCCCACACCATCCATTCCTAATCCAGTCCGTTCTTGTCCTGACCTTAGCCCTTCTTCCTGTCTAGTCCAGTCCTGATCTTCGCCCTCTCCGTCCTGTTCCGTTCTGCACCTGTTCCAGTCTGATTCATCGCCCTCTTTAACCTGTTCCTACCTTCCCTTCACATGTTCCCTAGGCACATACAGCTCCTGCCTCAAGGACTCGCCCTTCCCTCTTCAGTCTCCACAACGTCCCTACCTAATCCTTGACACTATTAAAATATTGAGTAGATTTAGCTCAGGATGGGAGATTATATGTGGTTGGGGTGGTTAAGATTTGAACTGAAATTTTGGATGTGCTCTGTCAGGAGAGACACGTGTTAAGTATAATCTGATCCTGCACTATTCTGTCAACAGGGCTCATATATATATATATATATATATATATATATATATATATATATATATATATATATATATATATATATATATATATATATAAGGTACCTCAACTACATATATATATATATATATATATATATATATATATATATATATATATATATATATATATATATATATGTAGTTGAGGTACCTTGTGCAATTTCCCCACAGTCAGTTTCACATAAAATCATTTTCATCAACTTGCAGTTCAGTATAGTTGCAGTCTGCGCCACTCAGTCCTTCCTGCCTTTTATTCTAAAATGAGCACTGCTGCACCACCTCAATCACTGCAATTCAATTCCAGCAAAAACAATATGGCACCCACATCACTCGCATGCCAAACACTGGAAATGATGGCAGACAGACTATGAATCAGACGTAATTGCTGTAGATGCTGCACAACTGCACGTGCACCACCCCTTTGTGACTACAAAAATGCCTAAACTCTGGTGGGGGTGAAATGATGCATTGTGGGAAAAAGATGGCAATTGTACTCAAAATGTTACTTTTCTCTCTGCATTTCAAATGTACCTGTGTCTTTCATGTACAGTTCTGTTGTGTCAATTTGGGCATCAGCATGCACTTCATTAGAGTGGACACATTAGCAATCTCCAAAAGTAAGCAAAGATGCAAGTACCTTTTATAAATAACGTTAATGAGCATGCAAATTGTATTGGCAGTGTAATACAACATTAGCAAAGAGAAAAATTATTTGCCTGATACAAATTCACAAGTGGCAAAAAATTTCAATTGAATCTGCACCACAATTTCAACGTGTGGGTAAAAAATACATTTGGCATCTGAAAAAACATGAGAAATAAAGACCCATTGACTTCAATATTTCAATTCTGTGAAATTTTGCAGAAAGTTTTCTGCAGTTTTATTTTTTTACTTAGCAAAACTGGGCAGTTTCATTCATTACTGGGTATCTTTTTAGTGCAACACACATACGGTTATGTTGAAAAATGAGCCTTCTTTGATTACAGCGCATTTCAAAATTTTTTGCCAAACATTTACAAAACCTCTGGTGGAAGACGTTTTGCCCAAGCAAACAAAGCATCGAACTTTCTGTATGACTATAAGTGACGACTATAAGTGACATTATGAACCATTTGAGATATAAGGGGTCATATACGGATACCCTGGACAGAAATGCAAGATCACTAAGGGGTGCAGAAGTGACCATTCAGAGAGCAATTTAATTCATGATATGGCTGCACTCTGCACCTCTAACATGCTTCCCCCCTACTTGGCCTCATGAATACAATGCTGCAAAACACAGGCAGAGCTGTATTCATAGGGGTGCCACGGGTCTCTGTGCTGGCAATGCTAATGTCATGGCATTTCAAATGCTTTACAAAAAGAAAGAAAGAACAGATTTACTATATTTTTCCCTATAATACATTGAATATGCACAATGAGTGTTTTAAATAAAAGGATGCACAGAAGTCCTTGGCTCCTATGCCTGTAACAGAAAAAAGCAGTGCTTTCTTTAAGATTCAGCAGGTGAAAGGCATGATGGATCATACAGTGAAGGGAATGATGGATAACAAATTTATTTAGACTATTGATAATAGAAGCAGCTATTAAAATGAGATAACAGCAGTATTGATTAGCCATGTAAAGAATTTGGTAGCATAATGGGACATGTTTGCTTTCTGCAAAGCTGCAGTCATTTATTTCAAAACCATAAATTACCAATGAAACCCTCATATAAGTCAAGCATGCCTGCACTGCTGTTTGAAACAAGCAAAACATTAGGAAAAGCCAGGCAACCATTTCCTTTATGTCCCTTTTCATCAAAATCATTTTAAGTGACTACAGTATGTGGTGGCTGCTAGATAAACTGCATGCTTCTCCTGTGGCAGTGTACATGTGTCTATGGGGGACATTTATAAAGTCCACGCACCGCATATTTATTCGCAAATGGTTGTATTGCCCATGCTTTTTCCTGAACGCTAAAATATTGCACTGCTGTGCCCGTCTTTTCGGTTTTTGTGAATTCGCAGTTGTGAATACATTTTCGCGAATGGCTCGCAAATGAGACAGGTGTTACGTGAGTGCGCCCAGTGTGCGAAGTTGTTGTGCGCAAAATTGCATTGACAGTAACTTAAATTCACAATTTGCAAAACTGTTTTGCAAATATTTTCTCTGCCACCAAATTTGTGGTATAACTCGACGCAGAGTGTTCACAATTTGCATTTTTTCTCATATTTAAAAAGCTTAGTATTCTGTTTGCACATTAACGGAAAACTATACTCCCCAAACAATGTAGGTCTCTATAAAAAGATATTGCATAAAACAGCTCATATGTAAAACCCTGCTTTATGTAAACATACTATTTTCATAATAATATACGTTTCTAGTAGTATGTGCCATTGGGTAATCACAAATAAATCCCCCTGGGATCGTACGATTCACAGTGCACGCAAACATACCAAAGAAACTATACTTGTGAGGTCACATGAGCCAATTAACAGACAGAGTTTTGTCTTTTTCTTCCACACTTCTTCCTGTTACAGTTGTAGTATTTCTGGTCAGGTGATCTCTGAGGCAGCACAGAGATTATCATGAAATGGTGGCTCAAGGCAAGAGATGTAAAAGGACAATATTTACTTAATTATATATTCCAGTTTGGTAAGATTCTTTAATATGCCACGTAATATGATATAAACTGTTGCTTAAGTGTTCAATTTGGGGTTATAGTTTTCCTTTAAGTACACCACTCTTCCAGTTTTATAAATATAACCATGCGCAGGGCAAATATTTTCAATGGAAGAATCATTCTGCCCTGCGCAAAGTTTATAAATGAGCCCCTGTATATTTATTTTATTTATTTATTTTGTGCAGCACTTATATCTGTTACCCTATCTTGGCGAAAACAGGCTAGGTTTGGCTAGAGGGATAGAACATCGATTACATTGGATTCTCTTTCCACAGGATGGGCCTTCACCAAGTGGAATGGCGAAGGGGAGGTGTTGTGCAAGTACACCTTTCTTGTGCGGTTGTGTAGAAAATAAAATATAGCACAACAAAAGGTTCTTGCAAAACAGATAACACTATGTAAAGCCCCACAGGATTAATACTCACAAGTAACTGAGGCAATATTGTAAGATATCTGTACAGTCAAAGCAGAGACAACATTGTGGAGACAGCTGTGAGTTTCAGGTTTAAAGAGTTTAAAGGAGAATTCAACCCTTTAGCAAAAAAAACCCTACCCCCCACCCCAAGTAGACCCCCCTCACCCCCAGCCCAACTGCCCTCCCGGGGAAATGCCCCTAACTTTTAACTTACCGTTCGGCGCAGATTCGGGCATCGGAGTTCACCGCAGCCATCTTCCGCCTCTTCGTGTCTTCTTCCGGCGATTCTGCAATTTCCGTCCCTTTCAGCGCAGTTGCAGCAAACCGGTAAATTGCTCCAACTGCACATGCGCCGCTTCGCTGGTCTCCTTCTCAGCTTACCGAAGACCCAGAAGATGGCTGCGGTAAACTCCGATGCCTGAATACATTACATGGGGTCCCTGTTCCCTGACTTTCACTAGAAGTGTTGTTCCTCTAGGGCAGAAGAGCTTTACTGGGCCTGTTTATTTCTGGCTCAGTTCCACACTTCCACCCAGTTCAACACATAAAGGCCAAAGGAGAAGTGCCACCCTTTCCCAACACTAGTGTGGCAGGAAGTGGTCATCAACCTATGCGCTAATGTTACAGATATGCTAATAAGCTAAACTAGAGACAGGCTGCCTAGTAACTAAGGATAATAGAAAGTGTAGGGATTTAAATCCATAGGGGATAATACAGGTATGGGATCCGTTATCCGGAAACCCGTTATCTTGAAAGCTCCAAATTACAGAAATGTCATCTTCCATAGACTACATTTTATCCAAAAAATCCAAATTTTAAAAACGATTTCTTTTTTCTCTGTTTTAATAAAACAGTAGCTTGTACTTGATCCCAACTAAGATATAATTCATCCTTATTGGAAGCAAAACCAGACTATTGGGTTTATTCAATGTTTACATGATTTTCTAGTAGACTTTAGGTATAAAGATCCAAATTAAGGAAAGATCCAGTTCCAGAGCATTCTGGATAACAGACCCTATACCTGTATTGTGAAAACCGGTACATACTTATCCCAAAAGCTATTATTGCTGTTATTTTGACAGACTATCAATCAAAAATAGTATATGTGTCTAAAACCCACACAAAAACTTATTTCCTCTCCCTTATGACATACTTCTAGCAATATATATATATAAATCCCATACCTGTAGTACCTACAAAATCATTAGCTTTTTATTATCCTTTTATCAATCTCTGTCTACTGCAAACAATGGGGATTGGTTCTCTTGTACTGTACATTGTTCATTTTTTAATCATTTTCTCTAGTGAATGCAAATTCTATTGCCCAATGCCAGTTTTATCCGCATAATCCATCAGTTTTCCCTGTTAAATATTAGCTCTGCTCTTCTGTTACCATAGAGACTGAATGTTCTGAGGGTCATTTATTTTGTGTTTTGAAAATATATATGCATCCCACACACATACATTCACCCACATAAATATTGCATCTGCCATGTCCACTTTTGATAAGCCGAAGTACAAAGGCATGCATTCTTTCTTAAAAAAATGTAAGGCCTGCATGGTCGTATCTTGCAGCTTTGGATACAGTACATGCACTGTATTCGGATTAATACAATAATAATCATTTCCTGTGTTTTTATAAGTGTGGACATTATAAGTGTTTATTGACTATGCTTTGCTATATCCCATACTGTTAAGTCTTTAAAGTCTCTTTCTGAACACACTGATAGACTCCATGTAATGCCTGGACCATCTCCTTAGAGATCTACTGGCAATTATGACTTTGTGAGTCCTTTGAAAAACTCCTGTGATAAAATATCAGCCACCTTTGATGAGAAGGGTTTGACAAACAGTTTTTGCTCTATTTTTATTTATTTCTCATACATTTGAGTAGTTTAATCAATATTTGTTTTTGATAGGATCTGCTGCAGAGTGTGGGAGATTGGGATTGAAGTCATCTTGTACCGTAGCACAGAAACAATGAAGAATCTATTGTGTTGCTGCTGTTTTTCATGTGCATTCATCCTTTTTTTTTTTTGGATATGTTTAATATGCTGCAGGAAACTGAGTTAAATTAAAATTGCTTTTCCCATCGGCAACTAAAATGATATCTTTGTTTTTGTTGCTAATTAGAAAAGCAAAATTAAATAGCTTCCTCCCAAATTAGAGTGATTTTATATCTTAAGCTTCCCAGCAATTAATTAATAGATACAAAATAAATTCAGATTCACTGAATATAAAAAATAAATAATTATGTTATTCGGGTAAGGAGTGATTTGATGTCCCATTGCTTTTGGTTGTTCTGTCTTTGTTTGGTGATATATAGCAACTGCATTTTATTGTGATACTGTATATAGCAACTGCATTTTATGGTATTACTGTATATATCAACTGCATTTTAAGGGGAAATTGCCCATAAAGCTATTTTAAATGGTGTAACACCCCTTAAACTTTAAATCCATTTGAGCCTTGATTGCTTTTTCCTGCATCTCAATGGCTTTGTGCTAGGATTTGGGTCTACTGGGATAATTGTTATGTAATAACAGGCCCAAAGTTAGTTCTAGGTCTAATAAACCATAGCCTCCAGCCATATATTTGTTTTAAGGAGCAGGCTGGTAAAATGCTACCTGCATATTGGTGAAATAGTTCACAAGACTGGCAAATTTTGCCACAAATATTAACCTTAAAGCCTCTTCTAGTGCTGTTCCTCCCTTTGCCTGTATAACCAATTCATCACTGATTCACCCGTCAGAACAGGGGAAACACTGTTGAATAGTGATGGGCGAATTTATTTGCCAGGCGCGAATTTGCGGCGTATTTGCGCGACTCGCCACCAGCGAATAAATTCTCGAAACGCCCGCAAAAATTCGCCGGCATCAAAAAATTTATTTTCGAAAAAACGGGCACCGGCGTCAAAAAACCAGGCGCCGGCATCAGCGAATTTCGCGCGAAACGGCACAAATTCGCCCATCACTACTGTTGAAAAAAAATGGAATCAGCTAATGAAAAGGCACTTGTATCATGTATCATAACGTGGTTCCACTTGCATATTAAATTAAAGAATAATATATATATAAGTTGAAAATTATTATTCAATGTTTGAATGAAAATCGGAAGAAATATGATGGCAAAAACCAAAGAGCAAAAACGACAAAACTGTACACGATGTGATTGGCAACACAGGGCCAGTGTGCAAAATACTGATAACCTGAGCACAGGATAGAAGTATAGTGAGTCATGTTTCTTCTATGCTTTGGAGGGCTTTGTTTGGATAACTGTATTGTATTTATTTATATAGCATTAGAAAGCTTAGCAGTACTTCAGAGAAAGAAACAAGATAGAAAGTGTTTTAATGAAGTTTACAAAATACAAGCTTAACAGGCTTTAAGACAGATACTGACTCAGAAGAGAAGGAAAACGTAACTTTACACTTCAATATTAGAACGGTCACAAATATAAAATAGAAGGTAATTGGAATAATCTTTATTTCTGGTGATCTATCTGAAACCAACTGAACTAAAAAAGTGCTGGAAAGTCAACAACCCCTTTAACCTTTAGTATGTTATAAAACGTACTTTTCTTATCAGTCTTTCAATTGGTCTTCATTTTTTTATAGTTTACAAATAATTTGCCTATTTTTTCAGCCTCTTTCCAGATTTAAAATGATAACAGCTAACAATGATTGCTTTTTGAGACTAAAAATGTATAGCCATTGTTACTTATGATCTTTATCTTGCGGTCTCTAATTCATATCACTGCCTGTTTGCTAGTGTAAATTTGACCTTAGCAACCACATAACTTCTGAAATCCCAAACAGGAGACCCGCTGAACAAAAAGCTTAATTCAAAAACTAAAAAAAGACCATCTGCAAATTGTCTTAGAAATCTACTGTCTACATCATACTAAAAGTTCATTTAAATGCTAATTAACCCTTTAAGCACAATCAATCAGGCTGATGTATTTACCTCTTTAAACAGGTTTTGGTGTGTGCAAAGATGACAACAAGATTTCAAATTCTAGCACAAGAAGAACAAACAAACAGAAAAATCACAACACCTTAAAAAAAACGAACAGTGACATAGCAACTTTGCAAGCATTTCTCAAAGAGACAAAAGTAACTAGAAAAATTTAAGAACTTTCGCCCCATGAACTAGATTTTAAAATTCTATCAACTTTCATAATATCTGTTTGCAGAAAAGATTCGAATGAATATGAGCCACATACACTGCGCTGTATGTTAAGCAGTATTGACAGATATTTAAAAGACAACAAATATCCACTCACCGTTATGTTTGGACCAACACATGACTTTCCTAGAACAAAAGAATCTTTATCTGCAAAAATGAAATTCCTAAGGTAAAGGAAATCAGCCTAACAAAGCAGAAGCATTAACTGATGAAGAAATAAAGAAATTGTATAACTCAGGCACAATGTCCCTAGATAATCCAGCAAGCCTACTAAATTTAGTGTTCTTCAACAATGGAATACATTTTGCACTTCGAACACAAGTACACCCTACAGTGGGGTAACATAACATTAAAAACAGACTCAGCTGGCAAATAATTCCTTGAGTACAATGAGCGACAAACAAAAACAAGAACTGGAGAGAATCCAAAAAATATTCATCAAATAAAACCACAAATGTACAGCACATCAGAAAACCCTCAAAGAGATCCAATAGTCGCATATAATAAATACAGAGATAAATGTCCAGATACCATAACCGAACCAATCTCCCCTTTATACCTAGCACCAAACTTTACTTTTTAACCAAACTACTCAAGGTGGTTTAGAAGCATGCAGATACATGTACACAAAATCAGAACAATGATGTCATCAATGAAACTAATGGCATCTTTAACAGACTCCAAAAAAATTACAAACCATTCCACTAGTAAAACCACTATCCAGAAGCTAGTAGACAGCAATCTCCAACAGAAATAGTTCAAATATCTAGACATAAAAGTCTAAGTAGCATCAATAACTACTCATCACTAAATGAAAAAAAACAGAAATTTCAAAAATACTACAAAAAACAGATGAAAGAACCATAAACGCTAATATTCCACAGGAAACACAAAATAAAGAACCATCCACATCATCAGCAATAAACAAACAACCAGTACTAACTACCAATGTCTCCCTACAATGACAAGAGACAGAAATTACTAAAAATACACTAGAATCCCTTTTTGGGCCACATTGTGTATTCAACAATTCAAATATTTTTATTTTTTTTGAAAATTGTTTTTATTAATTTTCCATAGCATGTTATACAATTCTTGGATATTTTATATGTCTAATTATTCAAACGTAGTATATTTCCATGGAGTTAAATTTAAACCTAAATTTAAACTAATACTAAAGCAAAAACAAATTCCGAGTATAATTACAATCGTAACAGGCTAAGTTGTTTACCGTAAGTAGGAGGTCAAAAGCCTGTTGGTGCGATGACTCCTGGGGGGTGATCTTGAGGTTATTCCAGTCCTTTGGAGTGTATTTTGAACATATTGGTTTGTCTCTTTTAGTAGTAGGTTATCTCTTAAGATTTCTGTGTCATACCAAGTTGTGTTAATGAAAGTGTGAGTGGTTAGGTATCTAAGTGGTGGGGGGAGATTGTTAATGTATGTGGTCCAAATGAGGAATTTTTTTTTTTTTAGCTTGTTGCTCTTTTTTAGTCATAGCTTTCAGCCAGTCCATATGAAAGATGTAGTGTAGTTTTTGTTTCGTAAGTGTGATTGATGGGGTTTCTGTTGAGAGCCATTGATGGAGAATTGCCTTTCGAGACGCTGCTGCCAATCTAGCCGCTAAATATTTTTCCCCTTTATTTAAATTTGTGTTTTGCTAAATAGAGTCCAATCTATAATTGGTTGAATTGGTTTATTCGCTATCTGCATCCAACAAGAGGTTACTTCCAACCAAAAATTTTGTATGTTAGGGCATGACCAGAGCATATTAAGAGATCAGCTTTGGGGGCTTTGCATCGAGTACACCTGACTGAGGGGAGATTTCCCATTTTGAATCGTTTTTCAGGTGTAAGGTATGAGTTGTGGAGGATTTATAACGCTGTTTCTTGGTATCTACTGGTTGGTAATAGTTTTGGTATGTGTGTATACAATTTGAGAATTTCTGTAATAGGTATTTGTGGTGTGAGTGTTGTCCATTTAAATGGGAGGGATTCTTCTGTGTCTATGTTTATGTTTGTTTGTATTATCTGGTATATTTGAGCAGTTGAGCGTATTGAGGTGTTCTCTTTCCAGAGGGTGTCTATCACGTTGCTGTCTTCTGTGTCTTTTATTTTACAAAGTGTGTTTCTTGCGAAATGTAGTATTTGTATACTAAGGAATACGTGCGTGTTTGTGAATGGAAATTTGTCTTTTAATTCTGCTGGGGAAAGTAGATCTCTAATTTTTTTTTTAATAAGATTTCGCACAGTGTATAGTCCTTCATCTCACCAAGTAAGTAGGATTGGGTTTGATATTCCTATGGGGAATTCCTTGTTTCCTAACCATCTTAGGTATGGAGAGTGGTGTGAGGATAATTTATGTCTTAGTCTTAGAGCTTGCCAGGTTTTATAGGTATCGGAGAACAGTGGGTTGTCTTTTAATGATTAGGGAATAGATGAAAGTGGTGAGTGTAAAATGTAGTTTAGAGTAAAACCCTCTGATTGGGATTGGTCTAGATCTGTATTTGTATACCATTTTCTGTTTACTAGCCAGTCCCCTGCATATCGAAGTAATGCTGCTTCATTATATTCTTTTATATTTGGTAGATTCACTCCCCCCTAATGTTTGTGGTTGTTGTAATTTATACATACTGATTCTGGGATGTTTGTTCTGCCAAATAAAGGTATGTAGTATGTGGTTTATGCTTTATGGTTTATGATTTCTGTTTGGGGTTTTTGTATAAAGAGTAAGATGTCTTCTGCGAAAACTGTGACCTTGTTGTGTTTGATTTATTTGGATACCTGGAATTTTGGGGTTCTGTAGAAAGTGTCTTAATAGGGGATCTATGGCTAAGTTGAATAATAGTGGGGAGAGTGGGCAACCTTGTCCTGTTCCTCTATCATGAATCTTTCTGTATTTAGGCCATTTATTGTGATGAATGTGCTTGGATTGGAATATAGGTTTTTAAAAAGATTAAGCATTTGAATGCCAAAGTGTTGGTATTTTAGTAATCGTCTGATATGTATGTGAGAGTTCTGATCAAAGGCTTTCTCCGCATCTAAATTTAGTAATATTCCATGCTTTCCTTTTTCCAGATTACAGTGGTATACGGCTGTGAGTATTTTACGAAGGGCTTGTACTGGTTGTCTGTGTTTAAGAAAGCCTACTTGATGTTCAGTGAGTATTCTAGGAAGGATTAATTGCAGTTTGCCATTATTTTGGTTAGTATTTTGATATCTTGATTTAGCAATGATATTGGTCGGTATTATGTGCCATCTATTATTCTTGCTACGTTAGCTTCATGCCATACTGGTGACCCTTGTAAAATTTTATTATAAAGGTTAGTTAGGATAGGGGAGAGTTTGGGTGCTAATAGTTTATAATATTCTGCAGAGAGACCATCTGGTCCTGGTGTCTTGGTATTTTTTAGTTGTTTAATTGTTTTTAATATCTCTTCTTTACATGGGCATCAAGAATTTCACTGTCCCGACAACTTCTGAAGTACTGCTTCCTGTAGGAATTGTAGGCCGTTTGTCTGATCGTCTGTGGGGGTACTGTATAATGTTTGAAAGTGAGTTGTTAAAATATTTTTTATGTGATCAGGGTCTTTGGTCCATCCTTATGGGGTTTGCAATTTTTGAATGGAGGGGTGGGTTATCTTTTTTGCTGAAATTTAGTTAAAGAACAGATCAGCAATGTTCTGCCCCTGACAGCAATCGTACGAAATCTATGTCCAACCAAAGCTAGTGACAGTCTCCCACTGAAAATCGTACGATCGGCAATACACACAGAGACATTATCGGCAGCCGACAGAAATTTTCTAACCTGTCCGATCGACCAATGACCGATCTCCACTGGACGAAAAATGTTGGGACTCTCCACACACGGTTCGAAAATCGTACGAATCATCGATTTGTATGATCAGATCTTTGCCTCTATGGCCAGCTTTAGATGTGTAAGGTGCAGTTAGAACTGTCTGGATCCATTTGGTGTTTGGTGTTTGGGTCAAGTGTTTAGTTATCTTTAGATGTCCAGTGGGTTTCTTGCAATAAGGTTGGGTTGGGCAAAGTTCAGGTGTTTTGATCCCGTGATCCAGTTTGTATGTTGTAGATCTTTGTAGTAAGTCATGGCTGCTTTGGGGTCTTCAAAAAATATAGATTTGCCATTGTCCTTGTTTGTTATTTTAAGTTTGGCTGGAAATAAAAGAGCAAGCTTGAAGCCTGAGGAGAAGTGATCTGTATACTGGGCTAAATTCTTTGCATTTCTAAGCTACCAAAAATGAAAAATCCTGGAATAGCAGTAGTTGGTGGCTTTCATAGGAGAGTTTTTTAACCTTTCTATAAGCTGTGAGAATGTTCATTTTGTCCACATAATTGAGAAGTTTGAATATGACTTGTCTTGTGGACTCCTTAGTAGGTGGGGGTCCAATGCGGTGGAAACGCTCAATTTGGTAAGGTATCGTAGCGGTTTCCATTTCTAGTAAGTCTGGAAGTGTTGTTGTCAGTAGTATTTCCATGTCCATTCCTTTTATGGTCCCCGGAACTCCTACCAGTCTTAAATTGTTCCTCCTGCTCCTGTTTTCCAAATCATCAAGTTTTTCTGATAGTATTGTTATTTCACATTCTTGTGTCTCTATGGTAGCTTGTGCTTTGTCCAGATTGTCTTCCATATCTGAGATTCTTTTTTCAGCTTCAGACATTCTTTGTGATTGGTTTGTGAGCTGTTGTAGTATTTCTGTGATGGATTCTTGTATTCTGGTAAATTTTTGATCTAACAGTGGTCCCAGTGCCTGGAGTAGTTCTTGTGTTTGAGTTTGAGATGCAGAAGGAGAATTTGGAGGCTCCAGGTCTGCGTCTTGTTGTTTTTTAGGTTTGGCTTTAGTTACCCTTTGTGGCATTGTTGAGTTTTGCCCCAAGTATCTTTCCATACTATTGTAGGGTATTTGTTGTAGATAATGGGTGGTTAGAGTCCAACAGTGCTGCTTAGAAAAGTCTCCCACTTGACTTCTTTAGGGAGTTTTATCACATAGTTCAAATATTACTGGCTTTTCTTATTTTCCTATGCGAGGAGAACAAGAAATATTAAACACAGCTCAGAAACTGATTAAACATAAGATTTCAAATAATTTTGTATATTAAAACATAAGAATACAAATAATATGTTTAAACATTACTGATACTGCCAATGCAGAAACCTCTCCAATAACTTAAAAAAAAACATTTGAACCAAAGTATAGTATCTTGTCTTCATTATAATAAAGTTGTCATATACGCATACTTGTAGATTATAATTGATAATGTACCCTCTACTGTAATTTATTACAATCAGAAGTCACCCCGGAGTTCAATGACCTGTATATAGTTACATAGTTAGTTACATAGTTACATAGTTAAATTGGGTTGAAAAAAGACAGTCATCATGTCCCCTCGCAATCGCCTTTTTTCCAGAGAAAACAACCCCAACCTTGACAGTCTACCCTCATAATTTAAGTCTTCCATCCCTCTAACCAATTTAGTTGCACGTCTCTGCACTCTCTCCAGCTCATTTATATCCCTCTTAGGGACTGGCCTGGTTGAGGCCTTACCAGGGACCTATAAAGAGGCATAATTATGTTTTCATCCCTTGAGTTAATGCCCTTTTTTATGCAAGACAGAACTTTATTTGCTTTTGTAGCCACAGAATGACTTTGCCCAGAATTAGACAATGTGTTATCTACAAAGACCCCTAGAACCTTCTCATTTCTGGAAACTCCCAACACATTTAGAGTATAACTAGCATTTATATTATTTTTGCCAAAGTGCATAACCTTGCATTTATCAACATTGAACCTCATTTTCCAGTTTGCTGCCCAGTTTTCCAATTTAGACAAATCACTCTGCAAAGTGGCAGCATCCTGCATGGAACTTATATTTCTGCACAATTTAGTATCATCTGCAAAAATAGAAACAGTACTTTCAATGCCCACCTCCAGGTCATTAATAAACAAGTTGAAAAGCAAGGGACCTAGTACAGAGCCCTGCGGGACTCCACTAACAACACTGGTCCAATTAGAAAATGTTCCATTTACCATCACTCTTTGTAGTCTATCTTTTAGCCAGTTCTCTATCCAGGTACAAATACTATGTTCCAGGCCAACATTCCTTAATTTAACCAGTAACCTTTTGTGTGGCACTGTATCAAATGCTTTAGCAAAGTCTAAGTAAATCACATCCACTGCCATCCCAGAATCGAGGTCTCTACTTACCTTCTCATAAAAAGAAATTAAGTTAGTCTGGCAAGATCTATTATGCATAAAACCATGCTGGCACAAACTCATAGTATTATGATTTGCTATGAAGTCCAGTATCTTATCCTTCATTAACCCTTCGAAAAGCTTTCCTACCACTGACGTCAGACTAACTGGCCTATAGTTTTGAGGTTGAGAACGGGATCCTTTTTTGAATAGAGGTACCACATTAGCAATTCGCGAGTCTCTCGGCACTATGCCAGATTACAGAGATTAGCTCGCTAATTACCCTGGGATGAATACTCTCTGGCCCCGGTATCTCTTTTGAGTTTCTTCATGTGTGAACCATGCATCATTAGTTGTATTACTAGAATTGGGACTATTAAGAAGGAAACCTTCACTTACTGGTTCCTCATTTGTGTAGACAGATGAAAAATGAGTTCAGAAGGGTCCCACCCCTTCCCGCTTCATTTTTTTACTATTAACATATTTAAAAAATAATTTTGGAATTTTTTTTACTGCTTCCTGCAATATCCTTTTCTATAGCAATTTTAGCTTGCCTCATAGCTTCTTTGCATGATTTATTGGCCTCCATGTACCTTATAAATGATTTGGCTGTCTTCAGCTAACTTGAAAGACTTAAAAGTCTTTTCTTACCCACCTCAACACCAACCCTTCTATTGAACCAAAAAGGTTTTACTTTGCAATGATGTTCCTTGCTTACAAGTTGAATATACTGACAAGTTATAGGGGGTTACTGTAGGGGGTACATTATCCACTATATATACAGTATAGTATTTATGAGATGGACTTTTGTCTTTTCTGATCCCACATTAACTATGTAACTATTATGTACTACAGGTATGGACCTGTTATCAAGAATCATCAGGACCTGGGGTTTCCGGATAACAGATCTTTCCATAATTTGAATCTACAGTAAGTCTACTAGAAAATCATGTAAACAATAAATAAACCCAATAGGCTGTTTTTTATTCCAATTAGGATTAATTATATCTTAGTTGGGATCAAGTACAAACTACTGTTTTATTATTGCAGAAAAAAAGGAAACAGTTTTTGAAAATTTGGATTATTTGTATAAAATTGAGTCTATGGGAGATGGCCTTTCTGAGCTTTCTGGATAACGGGTTTCCGGATATAAAATTTAATAGAGGTCAATTGAGTAATATAATTCATGCATGTTAACTTCAATGAAATTCAATAAACACGTTTGAAATCCACATAAAATATATTAATAATAGCATATAAAAATAACCTGGACTAGTAGCCATAGCAACAGCACGTAGTTGAATAGAAACATTCAAAGTATAATTATTATAAAACAAATACTTTATTTAAGAATAAAACAAAAAAGCCTGACAATATTTCTGCCCACAGAGTGCTTGCTTGATAGATTGATACTGCTGCAAATGGAACAGAATTTATATAATCATCTGCAAAAGGTTTACATCTTTATGGTAGCTTTTTATGGCTTCATCTGTACAGCATCCATTATCTTCAGAAAAACTCTACAACATAAACCTTGTGCCCTTCACAAAACCTCTATTCACCCTTTGCTACAATACTTTGTACTATAACTACTATTACTGGGACAGTGAGTTTTGGCACCCAAGGCACGGGTTGCTATCTGTCCCCCCCATCTCCTAGATCACACAATGTCTGTAAGAGTTGGTGGTGGGCACAGACCAAGGGGAGAGACAGTGAGCTGATGGATGATGAACCACCCCAGCATGTTGCAATAATATTATTTTCTTTGATTTGTCCAATTTCCCAAAATGGTTGCACCCTAGACAGATGCCTCTGCTGCCTATCAATTGTCCCAGCTCTCCTTCTGACTTATACTTTAACTTTGAAGAATCAATTACCGGTATTTCAATATTTATTCATATATTATGGTTTAGCCTTTGATATCCAAAAGCCACAATGGAGTTACGAATCTTTCCCCCTGAGCTGGTATCTGCTCTACATTATGTGGTTGAAAATGTTTAATTCACAAAGAGGAGCCAAAAGTCAAGGTCTTCAATACTGAAAAAAAAGTCAATGTAAATGTAGTCTGTAGATTTACCATTAACTGGTGTGGGTATGCAGATTTGGGGTACCATTAAAAACTATTCCTATTTCATTGGGATAAATTAATTTTATAGAAAAAAACAAAAGGTGGAGCAGGCTTTAAAGGGGATCTAAACACTGTTGTTTTACCGTACTCCGCTCACAATTTTCTGACATACTCCAATGTCAATCACGGCTTAAAACATATCCAGCAACTTAGGCCAACATTACTCCTAAAACTTTTCTCCAGCACTCCGGGGTCAGTGACCCAGTGAACGCAAGAGAAGCCTTCAATGTGAACTGTGCCTGGAAATTAAATTTCTTGATACTAGGGTGACTAAATGAAAGGTGTATGGGAGAAAGCCCGAATAGACAGATGCATAATAACATTAACAATACATGTCCCACTCACTAACAGCCAGTTTATTTCTTGGTTGTTAGGGACATTGACTCGAGCAACCAGAAATAAGGAAAATGCACCATTATACCTGTGCTCTTTGTCAAATACAGATATTGTAGAGAGATATAACAAAACTTTTACCATTGTTTAGTTGCTCTACCAATGGATTTCACAAGAAAAAAATAAATACATATCAATTAAAATGGAAGCTCCTCTTAAATATTAATACACTACACTTTAATACCCTAAGGCATTTAAAAAGTTGTCTTTATTTGTTTTCTGAGTTATTTATTTGCCTTTCTATTCTGCCTCTTGTATAATTCTGGTTGCAGAATCACATTTTCCTTGAATTCTGCAGTCTACAATGTTGTATATCATACTGTAATTTAATTTTAATGTGAACCATGCCCTTTAAATCTGACCTGTCACCCACACATAAAAAGATTTATAGTGAAAGTCCTTTGCAAATTAAACATGGAACCTAAATTATTTTTTCATTAAAACATCCATACCCCATTCTGGTGCATACACAAGATTTTGGGGTGATATTTAATTTGTCTTAATAACCGTGTTCACAAAATGGCAGCTGCCTGCGTGCTGTGATTGTGTAATTCCAAGTCTGAAGGAAACACAATTTAAATAATAAATATAGGGTAAGTAACATTTATTTTTGCTCAACTAACATGATAAAGAAGAATTTTGAATTATTTCTTAAGGTGCCAGGTCCACTTTAAGGTAGCCATAGAAGGAGCTTTATGGTCAGAAAGTCATACCAAGTCTATCCATTGGGCCTGTGTGCCAATTGGCCAGAAAACCCAAAAATGACCTTCATATGACTGCCTTTAGATCTTTGTGCTGTGAGCTATAAAGTATAAAAAAATGAATAATAAGAACTGAAGCCTCGTGCTTTATGGTTGCTTTATGGTTGCTGAGGTCAGTGATCCTTTACAACAAGACATCATCTTCAGCTGCCTCCTTGAAAGACCCAGAATAGGAAGGCTAATAATTAAAAAAAAAAAAAAGCATACAAAATAAATAATGATAAACCGAATATTAACTTGGAATAGGTCCATCTATATCCCAGTTGTGAATATGCTACACCCATTTATGTTTTTTATATTTACAGTATTATTTAATGGAGAAGGATATTATGATGTACCTTTATGCTGGAAATAATCTGCAGTACAGTTACTGACACTGACTGTTTAATTGTAGCATTTACACGGTTAAGAATTCTTTAATTTCAGGTTAATTTGTTCTCTGTTGCATTCTGTGGGTCGTCCTTGTATCTAGTGAATCAATGACAATAATTGTTCTGTACTAATTAAACTGTTAATGATTTCATTTACATTCCTTTGACCAGATTATTATGACCACAGTCATCTTCCATTATTCACTCACTGTTCCATTTGCAATGTGATAACTCATTCCAGGCCTATCTTTCTTAACATTAACCTTAATTAAATTGAGCAAAGTCATATAGAAAAGAATGAAAGCATGATTACATTGGTTTACAAGCAAAGGCTATAAAGTATGCATAATTCATTGCAGTTTGTATGTTACAAGCTGGAGGCTCTGCCTTCAGACCAGACCAGATCACCTCTCTCAGTTTCAAGGTGCAGGTTAAAGGGGACAATCTCCTTTCCTGAAATTGAGATTTTCTACTCTTAACTCTCCAAAGCTGGCATTCAATGTTTAATTATCAGTGAAAAGAGAATTCTCCAATGGGAGTTATCCTTCCTAGCTTTCCAGTACTCATCTGTTAAATATACTGTATATTTCTAGTGATGAGCTGCCCTTTCTGCTTTGCTGAATGCATCACTTAATAGGCAGTGCCCACCACTTTTTTCTCATGCCAAATGCATTCGAATCAATGGGGCTATTGGTTATTTATCAAGGTCTGAATTTATCTCAATATCAGCTGCTACAAATTCTGATCTAACCTGCTCTGGTTTTTAACTCTTATTTATTATTAAATTTTCCCGAAAATGACCTTTGCGGGAATAGCTCAGATTTTCACTTTTTGTTAGTGAATTTTCCCCAAAAACTCAGAATTTTTCAGAGTTTTCACCCGAGAGCTCCAAAAACATTGTTAAATTGCCAGAAACCCCCAACACAACCGAAAATCCATGGGACTGTTCCCATTGACTTTTATGCAACCTCGACAGGTTTGAGATGCCGTGTTTTTATATTCAGGCTTTTTAGCCCTCAGGGTTTATTAAATTCCCGAAAAATTATAAGTTTACTATACCACAAAAAAATCACACATTTTTCGTATTTCGGGGAATTTCAGGTATTCGGAGCTTAGTAAATAACCCCCTAGGAAAATTTGCCCATGAACAGTAACCCATGGCTTTTTTCAGCCAGCTGCAGGTTAAACAATGAATGCAGGCATTTGATAGCTTGTCACTGTGATCAGTGTTTATAAATAAACACCAGTGGGGGCATTTTTTTTTACACCTTATTATTTATTCAACAGCCATTTTTCTCAAATTTTGTCTCGAGCCAACTCTATTGGAGTCAATGAGCTTTTTTTTTGTTTTGCACCAAAGTCACCAAAGGCATTTTTCTTGTGGCAAATGCATTGGAGTCAGTGGGCATTTTTTTTCTCAAGTTTTTTTCTTGCATGAAACAAATGTACTTTCATACAGCGAAGCAAAGTACACAGCAAAACTCTCTGATCAGATTTATAAAAATTTGTACCACTTTCAAAAGTGAAAATTTCATTGCAATACTGTTTCAGGCGAACAAAATCCCTAATTACTAATAATACACTGTAATATAGTGCCTTTAAAGGAATTTAATTCCTTCAGCATTGATATTATGGAACCAATTTATAGATTTAGTTGTAAACAGGGAAGGCAGGATTCCCGTTGGAGAATACTCTTGCATCATTTGGTCAGCTGGCACTAGAAGACTCAGGGAAAGAACTGTGCAATTTTGGATCAATCGCTATGGCTGATGAACTACAGCCCCCATCTAGCTTTAACCCACACGGATGGCTATATGTCCTCTTTAAAGGAGAACTACATTATGTTATGGACTTCTGTACCAGCTCAAGGCAACCACAGCTCTTTAGCAGTTTCTTTGACTCCAAAGATGCCCTAGTAGCTCCCCATCTTTGTTCTGCTGATTCACTGCACATGCCCTCGCTGCTCTCACTTACTGACTTAGGAACCCACTCACAATATACAGTACATATAGAATAGAAATATCACAATATAAGGCTGATTAGTTAATACAAATTGGTACATGGCAGCTCAAAAACCAGCACTATGTTCATTAGAATGTAATCAGCCATTTAGCATCAGCTTATATGACAGACCAACCTCATTTTTTGATTGATGATTTGTGGCAACCCCTGAACTTAGCTTCTCGACAGCTGCTCAAAGCCCACTGAGCATGTGCGTGTCACAGACACTCCTAACAAAATCCAAGATGGGAAACTCCTGTGACTACAGGACAATCTATAGAGATGATGAACCTTTAGGCTGCTTCAATAAGTTCAGTATAACAAATACGGCCATATTCATTATTATTGTTTAGTTCTCCTTTAAATCAGTTTCTTTTTTTTATAATTTGTGTGTACCACAAAGTTTTTCCATGCTTTTGAAAAGTCTGCCATGTGCCTTTTGCATTACAGATAAAAGTTGAACATGAATTGACTTTTGTAGGCTAAAATGGCATAATTAATGTTTTGGGGTTGGGGGTATAAAATACACTACATTTTAATTAGTTGTTATACTGATTAATGATTGTAAAAAGGTAGGGTTGGAACAAGGGGTAGGCAGAAGAGGCACTTGTCTAGGCTGCAATTGTGGGGGGCGCGAGGCATGTGCACCCTAAGTCCGTTCTTCATCACCCCACTGATTGCTCCTCGATTTACTGTACCCCCACCGACTAGGGATGTAGCGAACGTCGGAAAAAAAGTTCGCGAACATATTCGCGAACTTGCGCAAAAATGCGAGCGGTTCGCGAACGGTTCGCGAACCCCATAGACTTCAATGGGAAGGCGAACTTTAACATCTAAAAAAGACATTTCTGGCCAGAAAAATGATTTTAAAGTTGTTTAAAGGGTGCAACGACCTGGACAGTGGCATGCCAGAGGGGGATCAAGGGCAAAAATGTATCTGAAAAATCTGCCTGTGTGTGCTTGGAAGAGATAGTGTAGGGGGAGAGCTGTTAGTGATTTCAGGGACAGATGATAGTAAGTTTGCTGGCTAGTAATCTGCTTGATACTGCTCTGTATTGGAGGGACAGAAGTCTGCAGGGATTTGAGGGACATTTTAGCTTAGGTAGCTTTGCTGGCTAGTAATCTACTGTTCTCTTTAAACAACTGCCATACGTTGACCTTGTAGGCATTGTTTGCCCAGTTTTTTTGGACGCAGCCACTGAAGCACAGTTGCCAGAAAAAATATGCCATATAAATGCTGAAAATAGTAATTTTTCGCCATACGTTGACCTTGTAGACATTGTTTGCCCAGTTTTTTTGGACGCAGCCACTGAAGCACAGTTGCCAGAAAAAATATGCCATATAAATGCTGAAAATAGTCATTTTTTGCCATACGTTGACCTTGTAGGCATTGTTTGCCCAGTTTTTTTGGTCGCAGCCACTGAAGCACAGTTGCCAGAAAAAATATGCCATATAAATGCTGAAAATAGTCATTTTTTGCCATATACGTTGAGTCAACGTATGGCAAAAAATGACTATTTTCAGCATTTATATGGCATATTTTTTCTGGCCTCTGTGCTTCAGTGGCTGCGGCCAAAAAAACTGGGCAAACAATGCCTACAAGGTCAACGTCATTGACCTTGTAGGCATTGTTTGCCCAGTTTTTTTGGCCGCAGCCACTGAAGCACAGAGGCCAGAAAAAATATGCCATATAAATGCTGAAAATAGTCATTTTTTTGGTCGCAGCCACTGAAGCACAGTTGCCAGAAAAATTATGCCATATAAATGCTGAAAATATAAATTTTTTTGGTTGCAGCCACTGAAGCACAGAGGCCAGAAAAATTATGCCATATAAATGCAGAAAATATGCATTTTTTTGGTCGCAGCCACTGAAGCACAGTTGACAGAAAAATTATGCCATATAAATGCTGAAAATATAAATTTTTTTGGTTGCAGCCACTGAAGCACAGAGGCCAGAAAAATTATGCCATATAAATGCAGAAAATATGCATTTTTTTGGTCGCAGCCACTGAAGCACAGTTGACAGAAAAATTATGCCATATAAATGCTGAAAATATAAATTTTTTTGGTTGCAGCCACTGAAGCACAGAGGCCAGAAAAATTATGCCATATAAATGCAGAAAATATGCATTTTTTTGGTCGCAGCCACTGAAGCACAGTTGACAGAAAAATTATGCCATATAAATGCTGAAAATATAAATTTTTTTGGTTGCAGCCACTGAAGCACAGAGGCCAGAAAAATTATGCCATATAAATGCTGAAAATAGTCATTTTTCGCCATACGTTGACCTTGTAGACATTGTTTGCCCAGTTTTTTTGGTTGCAGCCACTGAAGCACAGAGGCCAGAAAAAATTAAACCAGTAGGGTTTGCACCCTAGTTTGTAACGGTGGCGGAGGGAGGAGAACAAGTCTTCCGGCGTGCAGTAACCCTCCGAGATCCACCCCTCATTCATTTTAATAAAGGTCAGGTAATCGACACTTTTGTGACCTAGGCGAGTTCTCTTCTCAGTTACAATCCCTCCTGCTGCACTGAAGGTCCTTTCTGAGAGCACACTTGAGGCTGGGCAAGACAAGAGGTTCATGGCAAATTGTGACAGCTCTGGCCACAGATCAAGCCTGCGCACCCAGTAGTCCAGGGGTTCATCGCTCCTCAGAGTGTCGATATCTGCAGTTAATGCCAGGTAGTCCGCTACCTGCCGGTCGAGGCGTTCTTTGAGGGTGGATCCAGAAGGGTTGTGGCGCTGCCTTGGACAGAAAAACATTTGCATGTCTGACGTTACAGACCGGCCAAAGGGCTTTGTCCTTGCAGGTGTGCTCGTGACAGGATTACTGGCACCTCTGCCCCTGGAATGTTGATGAGTTCCTGAAGTGACATCACCCTTAAAAGCATTGTACAACATGTTTTGCAGGCTGGTTTGTAAATGCCGCATCTTTTCGGAATTGTGGTATGTTGGTAACATTTCTGACACTTTATGCTTGTACCGAGGGTCTAGTAGCGTTGCGACCCAGTACAGGTCCTTCTCCTTAAGCCTCTTGATACGGGGGTCCTTCAACAGGCATGACAGCATGAAAGACCCCATTCTCACAAGGTTGGATGCAGAGCTATCCATCTCCGCTTCCTCATTATCAAGGACTGCATCATCCACGGTCTCCTCCCCCCAGCCACGTACAAGACCAGGGGTCCCCAAAAGGTCACCACTAGCCCCCTGGGAAGCCTGCTCCTGTTGGTCCTCCTCCTCCTCCTCCACAAAGCCACCTTCCTCCTCTGACTCCACTTCTGGCACCTCTCCCTGCGTTGCAGCAGGTGCCTGGGTTCGTTCTGGTGATTCCGACCATAAATCGTGCGCTTCCAGCTCCTCGTCACGCTGGTCTACAGCCTCATCTGTCACTCGTCGCACGGCACGCTCCAGGAAGAAAGCGAAGGGTATTAGGTCGCTGATGGTGCCTTTGGTGCGACTGACCATATTTGTCACCTCTTCAAAAGGTCGCATGAGCCTGCAGGCATCGCGCATAAGCACCCAGTAACGGGGGAAAAAAATCCCCAGCTCTGCAGATCCAGTCCTACCACCCAGTTCAAAAAGGTACTCGTTGACGGCCCTTTGTTGTTGCAGCAGACGTTCCAACATAAGGAGCGTTGAATTCCAGCGAGTCTGGCTGTCAGAAATCAAACGCCTGACTGGCATGTTGTAGCGCTGCTGAATGTCAGCAAGGCGTGCCATGGCTGTGTAGGAACGTCTGAAATGGGCCGACACCTTTCTGGACTGGGTGAGAACGTCCTGGGTACTTGGAGACAAAACGTTGGACTATTAAATTTAACACATGTGCCATGCAGGGCACATGTGTTAAATTGCCCAGTCTCAACGCTGCCAACAGATTGCTTCCATTGTCACACACCACTTTTCCGATCTGCAGTTGGTGTGGGGTCAGCCACCGATCGGCCTGTGACTGCAGAGATGACAGCAGTACAGATCCGGTATGGTTTTTGCTTTCCAGGCATGTCATCCCCAAGACAGCGTGACAACGGCGTACCTGGCACGTCGAATAGCCTAGGGGGAGCTGGGGGTGCACAGGTGTGGAGGAGGAGAAGGAGGACCCAGCAGCAGAGTAAGAAGAAGAAGAGGAAGAAGACGAGGTAGAGAGCGATGGAGGAGTAGAGGTGGTGGCAGAACCGCGTGCAATCCGTGGCGGTGACACCAACTCCACTGTTGTTGTTGTTGAGCTACCCATTCCCTGCTTCCCAGCCATTACCAAGTTCACCCAGTGGGCAGTGTAGGTGACATACCTGCCCTGACCATGCTTGGAGGACCATGCGTCAGTAGTCATATGGACCTTTGGCCCAACACTAAGTGACAGAGATGCGGTAACTTGGCTCTGCACATGTTGGTACAGGTGTGGTATTCCCTTTTTAGAAAAAAAATTGCGGCTGGGTACCTTCCACTGCGGTGTCCCAATTGCTACAAATTTGCGGAAGGCCTCAGAGTCCACCAGCTGGTATGGTAAAAGCTGGCGGGCTAAGAGTGCAGACAAGCCAGCTGTCAGACGCCGGGCAAGGGGGTGACAGTCAGACATTGGCTTCTTACGCTCAAACATGGCCTTCACAGAAACTTGGCTGGTGGCAGATGACTGGGAATGGGAACAGGTGGTCAAGGTGGAAGGCGGAGTGGAGGGTGGTTCAGACGGGTCAAGGAGAGCAGAGGTAGAGCAGTAAGATGCTGGACCAGAAGGAGTGTGGCTTTTAGTTTGCCTGTTGCCTTTGAGGTGTTGCTCCCAAAGTGCTTTGTGCTTGCCGCTCATGTGCCTTCGCATAGAAGTTGTACCTATGTGGCTGTTGGGCTTACCAAGGCTCAGTTTCTGACTGCACTCATTGCAAATTACAATGCTTTTGTCAGAGGCACACACATTAAAAAAATCCCACACTCCTGACTTTTTGGAAGTGTGCGATCTGGCGGTAACAGTAGAAGTTGGCGGCATTGGCGGCAATGGCGGGTGCGTTGGCCGGCTGAACACAGGTGCCGATACATGTTGTTGCCCTACTGATCCCTGCGGGCTGTCCTCCCTGCTTCTTCTAAGTCTTATTCTCCTACTGCCTCTCTGACTCTCCGTCTCTCCATCTGAACTACCCTCCTCTTGCTCTCTTCTACTAGGCACCCACAAAACATCAATCTCCTCATCATCATTCTCCTCAGATGCATCAATTTCTTCTGACACATCACAGAAGGAAGCAGCAGCGGGGACCTCCTCCTCATCACTCATCATTATGTCCATCTCTGTCGTGTTCTCTGCCAGAATTAAATCTGGTGTAACGTCCTCATCTCCTTCATCTTCTTCTGGCAATAATGGTTGCGCATTACTCAGTTCAAGAAACTCATGGGAAAATAACTCCTCTGACTCCAGTGAAGAAGGGGCACCGGTGGTGGAGGAAGTGTTACGTGGGGTGGCCATAGCAGTGGAGGATGAGGAGGATGTTGTGGTAAAGTTAGAAACGGTAGAGGATGGGGTGTGCTGTGTAAGCCAGTCAACTACCTCTTCAGCATTTTGGGAGTTCAGGGTCATTGGCTTTTTAAAACTGGGCAATTTGCTAGGGCCACAGGATTGCATAGCAGCACGGCCCCTAGCACGGCCTCTGCGTGGCGGCCTGCCTTTGCCTGGCATTATTTTTAAAAAAACAACAACAACAAAAACTCAGTTGGTTTTTCTGGAAACGATAATACACACAGCTAGATGGCAGTTTGAAGAAAACAGTGTGCAAATAATGCCTACAAGGTCAACGTATACACAGCGGTGGATACGGATTACGTAAAATATATGAATGCTGCTTGAAAAAAAGTAACTCAAGTGGTTTTTCTAGAGACGATAATATTATCAATATTTAGACAAAATGTGAACAAGCTCACACAGCTAGATGGCGGTTTGAAGAAAACAGTGTGCAAATAATGCCTACAAGGTCAACGTATACACAGCGGTGGATACGGATTACGTAAAATATATGAATGCTGCTTGAAAAAAAGTAACTCAAGTGGTTTTTCTAGAGACGATAATATTATCAATATTTAGACAAAATGTGAACAAGCTCACACAGCTAGATGGCGGTTTGAAGAAAACACTGTGCAAATAATGCCTACAAGGTCAACGTATACACAGCGGTGGATACGGATTACGTAAAATATATGAATGCTGCTTGAAAAAAAGTAACTCAAGTGGTTTTTCTAGAGACGATAATATTATCAATATTTAGACAAAATGTGAACAAGCTCACACAGCTAGATGGCGGTTTGAAGAAAACACTGTGCAAATAATGCCTACAAGGTCAACGTATACACAGCGGTGGATACGGATTACGTAAAATATATGAATGCTGCTTGAAAAAAAGTAACTCAAGTGGTTTTTCTAGAGACGATAATATTATCAATATTTAGACAAAATGTGAACAAGCTCACACAGCTAGATGGCGGTTTGAAGAAAACACTGTGCAAATACTGCCCACAAGATCAACGTATACACTACTACAGCGGTGGATACGGATCTCGTAAAATTTATTATGGCTGCTTGAAAAAAGTCACTCCGGTGTTTTTTCTGGAGACGGTAATATTATGGATATTTAGACAGAATGTGAACAAGGTCACACAGCTAGATGGCAGTTGGTTGAATAACACACTGGGCAAAAAATGCCTACAGGGCAAATAATGCCTACAGGGCAAATAATGCCTAAAAGGTCAACTTATACACTACTACAGCGATGGATACAGATTACGTAAAATATGTTATGGCTGCTTGAAAAAAGTCACTCCGGTGTTTTTTCTGGAGACGGTAATATTATGGATATTTAGACAGAATGTGAACAAGGTCACACAGCTAGATGGCAGTTGGTTGAATAACACACTGGGCAAAAAATGCCTACAGGGCAAATAATGCCTAAAAGGTCAACTTATACACTACTACAGCGATGGATACGGATTACGTAAAATATATTATGGCTGCTTGAAAAAAGTCACTCCGGTGTTTTTTCTGGAGACGGTAATATTATGGATATTTAGACAGAATGTGAACAAGGTCACACAGCTAGATGGCAGTTGGTTGAATAACACACTGGGCAAAAAATGCCTACAGGGCAAATAATGCCTAAAAGGTCAACTTATACACTACTACAGCGATGGATACAGATTACGTAAAATATGTTATGGCTGCTTGAAAAAAGTCACTCCGGTGTTTTTTCTGGAGACGGTAATATTATGGATATTTAGACAGAATGTGAACAAGGTCACACAGCTAGATGGCAGTTGGTTGAATAACACACTGGGCAAAAAATGCCTACAGGGCAAATAATGCCTAAAAGGTCAACTTATACACTAATACAGCGATGGATACGGATTACGTAAAATATATTATGGCTGCTTGAAAAAAGTCACTCCGGTGTTTTTTCTGGAGACGGTAATATTATGGATATTTAGACAGAATGTGAACAAGGTCACACAGCTAGATGGCAGTTGGTTGAATAACACACTGGGCAAAAAATGCCTACAGGGCAAATAATGCCTAAAAGGTCAACTTATACACTACTACAGCGGTAGTAAAATAAAAAAAAGTAAAATAAAAAAAAAAAGAATATTAAAAAAAAAAAAATTAAAGTTGGTGCTGCTGAACTACTAGGAGCAGCAGATTAGCACACCAGTCCCACTCCCCAACACTGCTAGACTAATAGCACTGGGCTCTTATAGTAGTAGTAGTAGTAGTAGTAGTAAAACAACAAAAAAATAAATAAAAGCAGTCCTTACAAGGACTACTGTTATTGCAGCAGTCAGCAGATGAGATCAGAAGCAGGACAGCTGCCCACTGCAGCTACATACAGAGCACTGCAGTAGAAGGTAGATTACTAGCCAGCAAAGCTACCTAAGCTTAAATGTCCCTCAAACCCCTGCAGACTTCTGTCCCTCCAATAACAGAGCAGTATCAAAACGATTACTAGCCAGCAAACTTTCAACTGTCCCTGAAATCACTAACAGGCAGCAGCTCTCTCCCTAAACTATCTCTTCAGCACACACAGGCAGAGTGAAAAAACGCTGCAGGGCTTCGGTTTTTATAGGGAAGGGGAGTGGTCCAGGGGAGAGCTTCCTGATTGGCTGCCATGTACCTGCTGGTCTGGGGTGAGAGGGCAAAAAAAAGCGCCAACAATGGCGAACCCAAAATGGCGAACGTCGCGCGACGTTCGCGAACTTCCGGCGAGCGCGAACACCCGATGTTCGCGCGAACAAGTTCGCCGGCGAACAGTTCGCGCCATCCCTACCACCGACCAGCTATGCGCATGCACAAGTAAATGACCATGCTCACATGGGACGGTCTAAGGGACACCTCATAAATAGGCCCCTTTAAATCAGAAATTGTAGGTGCACATCCATTTCCTTAGACCGATATACCCAATAACATGTTTCTCAAGGTTGGGTATTTCAAACTCATGCATATCTTGGTTTTTTTGGAAACTAAATCTACAAGCCTTCTATCTACACATCTCACGTCCGCATAATAGGTGCTTAGGTGCTTAGCTTGCAGCGGGGAAAGTACAATTCTATTTAGAGCAAGCTAGAATGCATGCCAACTGCCACAAAATTAAAAGTGTCTGTAATAATGTAGCATTGTCAATATGTCAGTCAAGCTGACAATCATTTTGTTCCCAGTGAATACTGATTAACCTTAAAAGTGTCAGTCTTTTCAGCATCCTTCTGTAAGGGAAAAACAGGATACAGATTTCGAAGTCTTTTGATTATAATAATAATGCAGAATACAGTCGGTCTGCACCTGATCATAACCACATAGAATTCTTTTAGCTATGATTTAACGTTGGTCCCTTTAATGGCAACTATGAAAAAAAATTAAATCATTTTATGTTCATCTAATTGAAATTTCTCTTTTAAATGACACAAAGTAGCTGCTTTGTGCAGTTTTTTCATGCTCGAAATACTTTGAGTCAGTGGGTGTTTTCTCACATTTTTTTCTCCCAACAAACGTGTTTTTCAGCTAAAGAAAACACATTTCTATACAGCTAACTGCCTATAAGGCAAAGGCTTCAGAGGGTGGCAAATAAAAAATATCAAATCGACAATTTTTTAGCACCTGACCATGGCCAATATCAGGATTTTCATCATATTATTGAAGTTGGATCCATCTGTTACCTTGTCAACATGTACAGTGCAGAAGATTAAACATATGACTTTCATTATTTCCATCTATTACCACCTATACCAATCATTGGTGCCCATGTCATCCCTTATTTTATTTGCTTTGCTGTCATTTATCTGCTTTTTATGCATTTCTACTAGACTGTACCAATTTACTTATCTGCTATTAAAAAGCAAACATCTGATTGGTTACTTGCTTTGGCTTAGTAGACATAGGGCATACTTTGCACCTGTTATTAATTTGTGATAGCCCTACCTAAGCACTACCTTATAGTTAAAGGAGAAAATATAACCTTTTTTTGGACACATTATTTTTGACCCATTCAGCCTTGTTCTATTGTGATGTGATAGACTTGAAGTTTCCCCTGGGGAATGTGAGCTTCACCCAATAGGAAAAGTAAAGGGACTTCAAGTCCCAGAATGCATCATTTCACAATGGAACAAGACGAGATAAAGGTTGTAATACACCGTGAACCTATGGGATATTGGCAAATGATTCATTAAGGTATCATGGTTTATTTTCAGTCCGTGGAATCAGGTATGTTGGTATAAAAAATTCATATTTAGTTCTTGAAGATAGTGTTTATGCACCTTATCTACATAAGTCCAACAGACTGAGCTCATATCAAAAAGGGGGTATATTTTATAGAAACAAGGCAAGTCCTTTAATTTCTTCATGTCCAAAGTTAATGGCCTTGATCCAGGCAACAACTTACACTAATTCAGTGCTTTGTCGCTACTCCTACCAGCAACTAAATTAAGGCTCAGAATTAGTATCACATTGCATTTGGGGTGAAGAATCTAAATGCCATACTCTGGGACAGGCAATCTAAATACTTTAATGGTTAAAAAAAGCCAACTGCTGCTCCAAATGCCTTTCTTTTCCAATGGCTGTGCTCTAGTGTCTATTGAAAGGTTGCACATTTTGTTCCTTTGTTCCTCATCAGCTGTAGGCTCTGTTGGTAAATTGCTGTGGACTGGAAAAAACTGCCTATCCTGTTTCTTTATTGACTTCAAGCTCCTTGAATCAATACATATTTTAGGGTCTGTTAATTACTTTGTTGCTGGGTGAGTTTCTATTGTGGTGCTGGACTGTAGGGAGGTTCCTCTGCAGCTCTTGTTGGATTTTTAACAGCAATTTAGTTAATAGCAGGTAGTAGTGTGACAATCAATAATTGCTATTACCTCACCGCCCAAAACTCGAAATGATGTAATATTAAATGGCCCTAAAGCAACACAATTCCCTTAGCCTTTAATATAAATTATTCATAAAACCTTAAGGCCAGCTAAATGGCAAAAACAAACATGTACTAATGAATAAGCAACTGCAACTCATGACTCATCACATGTTTCAGCAATTTGAATGATCAATGATGTATAGTGCTTGTATTTTTATTGCTTCGGATAGGAAACATTATTGGACCATTTGGACACAATGTTAAATTTACTAGGTCCTTTCTCAGTGTAAGCACCATAGCTTTTTTGACAAATGGACTGTGTATCAATGCCTGCAGGAATTTAAAGTAAAACAGCATTTTTATTAGTGAGGATTACCACTGGATCCTCATCGTACAAAATAAGAGAAGTGTCTGTGGCTACGATTAGTACCAAAGCGCCCATCAAGTTTATGATGATTTTGTTGATTAACCTGAAAAACTTTTGTGCCAGAACAAAGGCAGTTAGTTAGGTTCAATGAATATCAACCACAAACAATTAACCTTCTGCCCCAATTAAAATGACAGTGGCTAAGGCTTTCAGTGTAATGATAAGGCTCTTCAAAGCTGATATTGACTCACATAAAACCACTCGTGCTCATCTTACCATCTGTACCAGATTTCTTTGATGATTTCATACCTAAATGGAATTTTGTAGGACATATTCTAAGGCATATAAAGGCATATCATCAATACAATCAATATGAATGTTTGTTTTATTTAGGCTGCTTATGGTTTCTGATCTAATAACAGTTGAATTATAAAGGTCTTGGATTCATTATGTGGAAAACCCATTATCAAGACAGCTCCGAATTACGGAAAGGCCATCTCATTTTATCCAAATAATCCATATTTCAAAAAATGATTTCCTTTTTCTCTGTAATAATAAAACAGTACCTTGTACTTGATCCCAACTAAGATATAATGAATCCTTATTGGAAGCAAAACCAGCCTATTGGGTTTATTTAATGGTTATATGATTTTCTAGTAGAGTTAAAGTATGATGATTCAGATTACAGAAAGATCCATTATTTGGAAAACAGATCCCATACCTGTACTCATGTTCACAGTTGCAATATGCCTGCAAAAGTAATCTGTCTCCATGCCTGACATACTTATACAGTATCTATTTCTTTTTTTGTAAATCAAGAAATAATAGGGATATTAAATAGGTGGCTGTTTAAATCTAATTGCTGATTGGTTGCCATGGGCAGCATCTCCAGAAATCTCTCCAGATATTTATCTCCAATGTTAGTAAACATGTCTCAATGTTTTCACCTTCACCAATGGAGATTGTGTTGTGGTTGGTTAAAAAATCATGGCCTCAATAATCATTTTTGTATAACCCTGAACCTTATTACAGGTACAGTATGAGATAAGTTATCCAGAAACCCTTTATCTAGAAAGTTTATAATTAAGAGAAGGCTGTCTCCCATAGACTCCATTTTATCCAAATAATCAAAATGTTTAAAAATTATTTCCATAATAATAAAACAGTACCTTGTACATGATCCAAACTGAGATATAATTAATCCTTACTGGAAGCAAAACCAGCCTATTAGGTTTATTTCATGTTTAAATGATTTTCTAGTAGACTTAAAGGAGAAGAAAAGCATTGAAACAACATGGGCTAAATATATCAACCATTATAGCAATACTATTATATTTCCGCAGAGCAGCTTGGTGGGACAAATGCATGCATGCTGCATGATAGAGCTTTCTGAGTACTTTTTTTTTACAATTTGCATACTTAACTCTAGAAGTCGGCTGAATTCCAATCAGATTGGCTCCTTATTGTTTCCAAGACAACTATACATAGACTCCTGCACATCCTGGTTCTATATAGGAGCAGTCTAAACACATGCTCGGCAAAAAAAAACAGGCAATCATTTAATTGCATGTTTCTTACAGGGGCACTAACTGCAAATGCTCGCTAGGAAAGAGCAGTGATGAGGAGAAATCAAAGATGGTGACTACAAGCCAGAGGGCATTGGTGCACTTGAAAGGTGGACATGTCAGAGCATACGCATGGGGGAAAAAACCTAGAGGTTCAGTCAGCAGCAAGGAGATGAAACAGTAGATGTGTTTATGTATTTGCACCTTTTCTTCTACTTTAAGGTATGAAGACGATCCAAAATACAAATCAGTTGCATAGGGCACTAGCCTCAATATATAATCTCACACCAAGTATGAACATGGTATGTATAGTTTTCCAAAAAATCGTGGTGTCTCCTTGCCGTAAGAAAAATCAGTGGTCCAAGTGGTCCTCTCTGTGAAGTAATGACACTCTGACTTAAGGCAGTTGCCTGATGCTGCCACCTTGGCAGCAGCGGTGATTATGTTTTTAGGGGATGTGGTTGGGTCCGGGGAGATAAAACAATTTGCACAGCTGAAGGAAGACTTTGGCCTGCAAAACCACATGCTCTTTAGATCCTTGGAATTACGTCACGTGCTATCAGCTCAGTTTCCAGAAGGAGCCCCGGTAGTAGTGGAGACTACTCTAGAAAAATATCTGAGACCCCCTGAACTTGTGAGGTCGCTTAGTTGGTTCTATGCCCTTCTCCTGCGGGATGACTTTGATCCGCTCCAACACTTCTGCCAAAATGGCAGCCTGAGTTCCCCCAGTTGAATGATGGAGACTCGAAAGAGATTTTGAGTCTAATCTCTGAGACTAATATCTCTAGTACATACACATAAAGTTTCTCAACCGCGTATACCTGACACCTCATAGACTGGCCCAGATCTATCCTGGTTGTCCTGATGTATGCCCCAAGTGTAACCGTGACCAAGGTACTTACAGAAACGTATTCTGGGACTGTCCTAAAATCCAGAGATTCTGGGTAGAAATAATGCATTATGCGGAGGATAAGTTTGGACTTCCCAACGTATGTTCCCCGAACTGCTGATTGGGAATAACTGAAGGTTTATCTTTGAACACCAGCAAATGGGTATGCCTTTTGCAACTACTACATTTTGCCAAAAAAGCCATCCTGATGACTTGGAAGGCGACGGCACCTCCGACTTTAAACTTCTGGAAAAAACTAATCACCAGCCTTCTTCCCAGTCAAAAGTTAAATTATATGGCTAGAGGCTGCCCAGGGAAATTTGGGAAAATATGGAATGCCTGGTTGGGGGTGAGCCAGAATATTTAAAAGACCTATATTTATATGCCTTTTCTCAGCAGAAGGCAATATGGGAATATGCATATATCTTGTGAAAGGACGTGGCCTATCGCTCTATAAGGACAGAAACTGACCAACACATCTTTGTCCACTCTAGGCTGCCCAATTAGACATACCTGCGTCAACAATACTTTGAGACACCTAAAGGAGACCCATCCCTTCCTCACTTCCTCTTTCTTCCTCGGACTATTCCTAAGCTCTATCTCTTTGATACTTTCTCTTTCTTCTTTTCTATATAAATGGATGTTAAAACTGCAATAAAGAAAATTTACAGAAAGACCACCAGGCCCCAAGATTTCTGGATAACAGGTCCCATAGCTGTCAAAATCCCTGGCTACATGTACATTATAATTAACTATAAATAATAAGAAGCAACCGAGGACCTAAAAAATAGATGGAACAAGAATATCTAATTCAAACTGAACATTCACATTAAACCTTTTTTATATCTTTTTTTAAGATTTGGAAAGACTTGGTTAGCCAAAAAAATGTAAAATTCTCTTTAAAGTGTTACAAATGATTTTCTATTATTGAGTATCTGAGTATCAAGAGCATTAGAAAACAAACACTGAGAAAAAGCTCCATTATTTGAAATATAAAAAGGGACCACATACAAATTGATTATAGAGTTTGAGTTAACCTTTTTGCTTATGAGTATCATAAGCTACTTTTGACAGAGAACAAGTGTAATCCTTTTTAATACGAGCTTTTACATATTTCTGTGCATGATGAATAAAGAAACAGAGAACATTTAAATGCCAGGAACATATCCTTTCAGCAATGCCAGCAAACTCATTTCCTTAGGGACTTGCAGAACTATACCCTGGCAAAGTCCAAAAGCCACATCTAAGCCTATAAAACAGTTTATACTCGTTTCTCTCCAATAGAAAGCGATAAATATTTCCAAAACTGGAGTAGCTCCTTCCTAACCAACATCTCGCTCTGCTTCATGATCTGCAGCTGGGGAACAAGGATGATGAAATTCAGAAGCACAGGCAGAAACGGAGGCTTCTTGTCTGAGCATTGAAGATGAAACCTGTGTTGGATTCTGTCCCAATCCCCTTTAGCTGATTTTCAGTTGTGTTTCTATGACACTCATTGCCTATTCCCACAGAGAATATGACTTTTGCATGCAGGCTCCAGAACCGCGAATGAAAAAGTAATGAGCATGCCCAGCCTGGTACAAAGATTCATGATTACTGATAGACGTGTGTTCATAACTGTGAATGGAGATTAAAAGTTGAAAAAAAATCAAGTGATCCTCGAGAGCTAAAATATCAGCCATTTAGAGCCAAATAATGAGCCAGACGATTGAGTCATATATATTATGTTTAATTGTGATCAAACATATTCAATGGCTGTTTAAATGTATGAACAAAATGAATGCACTGAGATGTAAATGTTGAATATTTGCAATAAAGAAATATTGAAAGATAAAATATCAGCCACTGCATTACTGCATTTGTTACATTCAATTTTTTTTTTACCATAGCTTCACCTTCATCTTGAATGAAGATATATCAAACAAATGCTGATTCAGAGAAATAGCTCCTATAAAATAAGAGTAGATGGTGTATGTATACATTACAAATTTTCACCTGTAAAAAATTTTCACAGTGTTTGAATTCAGATGGTTTCTATTGCTTATATTATAGGGTGTCAGCATGGTATTCCAGATTAATAAAATACAAATGGCAGAGCATTTGGTGCTGGAAAAATGCAAAAGTAATACATAGAGGAGGCTACATGTGAGAATTAGAATGGATGACTAGTTATTTAATTTCACAAAGTTGATAAACCTATAATACCCCTCTACAGTTTGTAATAACTGTACAATAGTTGGAAACTAAAAGAACTGTTCTAACCTGGGTAAGCAAGAGGAACCTTGTCTCAAAGAGTAAGTATGTCTTTAACAGTCTACTTAGTGCTTGGGTACCACTAGCTATTACACTAGCATATATTAGCATATGTATTGGGCTTCCATGAAGCCAAGTGAGGAACCAGTCATACAAAGAAAGGAAAAGATAAGGGATGCAAAATAGCTGGAATGAGCTGAGATGTTTAATCCAGTGTATGCTGACAACAGTCATTTGAGCAATGGTCAAAACTAGTTTGCCAAGCCAAGGACAACAAGGCTGGTAATGCAATGCAATGATAAAAATATCACCACTATACTGCATATATATATATATATATATATATATATATATATATATATATATATATATATATACATATATATATATATATATATATATATATATATATACATACACAGTATATATATATATATATATATATATATATATATATATATATATATATATATATATATAACTTTAGTTATATTGAACTACAGGTATGGAAACTGTTTCCAGAATGCTCAGGGCCTTGTCTTTCCATAATTTTGAAAAACCGGAATGCTTGGGTTTTTCCAAGTAACAGATCTTTCCGTAATTTGAATCTTCATACATTAAGGGGCCGATTCACTAAATTCGAGTGAAGGGTTCGAATTAAAAAAAAAATCGAATTTCGAAGTTTTTTTGGGCTACTTCGACCATCGAATGGGCTACTTCGACCTTCGACTACGAAAATTGAACGATTCAAACTAAAAATCGTTCGACTATTCGACCATTCGATAGTCGAAGTACTGTCTCTTTAAGAAAAACTTCGACCCCCTACTTTGGCAGCTAAAAGCTACCGAAGTCAATGTTAGCCTATGGGGAAGGTCCCCATAGGCTTGCCTGGGATTTTTTGATTGAAGGATTTTCCTTCGATCGTTGGATTAAAATCCTTCGAATCGTTCGTTTCGAAGGATTTAATCGTTCGATCGAATGAAAAATCCTTCGATCGATCGATCGCAGGATTTGCGCAAAATCGTTCGACTTCGATATTCGAAGTCGATCGATTTTAGTTCCTAGTCGAATATCGAGAGTTAATTAACCCTCGATATTCGACCCTTCGTGAATCGGCCCCTAAGCCTACTAGAAAATCATGTAAACATTAAATAAACCCAATAGGCTGGTTTTACTTCCAATAAGGATTAATTATATCTTAGTTTGGATCAAGTACAAAGTACTGTTTTATTATTACAGAGAAAAAGGAAATGATTTTTACAAATTTGTGCAGGGGACAAAATGTATGCATAGGTTAATATACAGAAAATATACATAGTTATACAGATTAAGGGGCCATTTATTAAACCTGCAATTTTTCTGGTTGAGTTTTGAAAGGGGAAATTCGAATTTTTAGAGGGAGAAAAACCTTGATCTTTAGAGATTTATTATACCCCAAAACTGCAAAAATCTGAATCCAGAAATACTCCATCTCAAACTTGTCAAGGTCATGTAGAAGTCAATGGCAGATGTTGCTATGTTTTTTCACTCCAAATTTTTTTGAGAAGACTTATTTATAAATTAATTAAACTTGTGGATGGGAGTTAGGTTGACTTTGTTTTAATAAAAAAATTAGATTAATTCAAGTTATAGTAAATAACCCCCTAAATGTTGGACGTTAATAGACATTTAAGAAAGGCATAAATAGGATAATAAGTCTTGCTATTCTTAGTGGATGGGTAGATGGCCTATACGTTCTCTATGCTAGAGCTCCAGAAAGTAGGATCTGAGGCTGAGAGAAATTGAAGGATGAAATTCTAAATGCAAGGAACAGATCGAGACAAAGGTTCAAGATGGGAGATGGCAGTGGATGTGGTTAGTGTGAAAAGAGTGTAGTTCTGAGAGGGACACAGGAGATGGCCAGGAACACATGGAGATATGAGTGTTGAGATGTAGTGAGCTGTGGAGGAGCAAGGGCTTGGCAGAAGGATTTTGTTTGTTATTCTTTGTTTGGCATTGTGTCAGGGGGCTGTAATGTAAGGTGTCCCAGTCACAGCTTACGGACAGAGAACAAGGAGCATAGTTGAGGGTCAGCCAGGTAGATTCCAATCAGGCAGAGCAGTACAGAAACAGGAATCAGGGATGTAGTTGAGGTCACAGGCCAGGGTCAACACCCAGTACAAAATCAGGATCCACAAGAATGGTCAGTAAACAGGCAGAGGTCGGAACAGGCAACAAAATAGCAGAAGTCAAGGACAGGCAAGGGTCAAAGAACAGAGATCAGAATAATAAGAGCAAGGTGCGGCATTCGCAATGTAACGCACCAGCCCCTCGCACTTAACTTAACATCTCCGGCGGGGGTCTAAGGGGGTGGGGTGCATCGCTAGTGCAGAGAGCAAAATTGTGTTCTATGCGCTAGTATTTCTTGTTTATTAACCGGAAATGCAGCTCTTAAAGTTACCAGGAGCGGCTTTTTGCTGCCTACTGGTAACTTCTGTCAGAAACACCACTGATAAGAGAACCTGGAACTATTAGGAAACAAACATACGTTTGGGCGATGATAATAGGAATGTGGTGTCTTTAAATATTCGAAATTTGTGTATTGTGCGCATCAAAACCTGAAAACGGTAGGAGCATCTGCCACATATAGATTGTGACAGAAGAGGAGGCAGCAGGGGTCCCCGCAGTGAACATGAGGACGTCCCCACCGCACCACTAGACCACCAGGTATTCCCACAGGTGCCAATACATAACTGAAAGCAGACATTTCAATTGAACTAATAACGTTTCTCTGTATATGGTTCAAACCCAAACACGAGAGCTTACAAATGAAAGCATTCAGAAAAGTGACGAAGAAACATATTGGGCTAAATTAACATGGTTTGTCAAGTGAAAACTCACGTACAAGATTCAATTCGAAAAGAATAAACTTTTTTCCAAACTCAGTTTTTTTCCCATAGACTTATTACATAATAAACACGGAGATACGATTTTCTGAATTAAATTGCATCTCAATCTCAGTTATGACTTTTTCTCTCTAAATTGAATCTGCCCATTTTGTTTTTGACATCTCTGATTATGCTGAGGCTGTGGTTGGGGGTATTATGCTGTATTTTGGTTCTCCTAGAGAATTTCACTGCCTAGTCTTTTTTTTTTTATAAGAGAAGAATAGAGCAGAATATAACTAGCAATTAGCATAACAAAAGGTGCAAATAAAACCCCAACATGGAATAAATGAAAGCAAAATATGGCTCAGAAATAATTGATCGTTGAAAGGATCAATCTGCAGATGCTGTTTTCATTAGTTCTTATCCATCAAAGAGACCAGTCTATTACACTTGATTGCAGATTTATTGTTCTGTCGAAACAGCACTATCTTATTTCAAGATAACTATTAATCTCCTATCGATGTGTGGTCTTGATGGTGATTAAAAACACCTTTTGTAAAGATTGCTCTTTCTTCCATTCAGTGATAACTGATCATTATTGGGTTTTATTCCCACCTTTCCCAATGAATATTTAAGTTGTTCTATTTTTAGTTCTTGGATATACAGATGACATCATGGTCCATGTTCCATAGTAAAGATTATCCATCTATTTATTACTGGCTCATAATTTTCATATGCCATGTTTTCCAAAATTGTAATTGATTTATTCGATTTATTAGAAAAAAAATTATATGCTGTTATCTCCCAAAATTCTGCTTTTCCACACTACATGCTTAAATTATATGGAGAGATAGCTGTGAATTTAACAACTGTGATTTTGTCCTCCAGGCTTTCTTGGCTTAGTTTGCTGCCCCTTCCTATGTTTTGTAATATTGTTAGATATTTATAAAACTTAGATACCTATTTTGCTCATAAGATACAGGCATCAACAATTCATAAACTGTTCTTGCACCCCAAAATTATGCAATTATTGCAATATAGATGTGAACATAAAGTGGACAGTAGAAGGGAACATCTCTTGTCTAACAGTACACTCCATATACAGCATGAATTTTTCATCCCTTTAGAGAACTTATTCACCTGCAAGTTTTCATGCCTCCTAGTTTTGTAGGCAGAGGGTTGTGACTTGGTTACAATGCCCTTAGGTTGCATATGTAAAAGCTGCCCCTCATCACATTCTGTCCCATGAAACATAAGCAAACTGTAGAAACCAGCAGCTAGTTTGTCATGGGATTTTAGGCCTGACCAGGGTGAAGCTGTTGTATTTGCTGTAGTGCAGGGTCAAGGATATTGAATGTTTCTTTGCCTATCGTTTAATTTTCCTAGTTTTTATGAACAGGCTACCTTGACTGCCAAAGCTTCCAGTGTCTCAAGCATTCTATAGACTTCTTTATTTCCAACCATCACCCTCCTGTAGTAGAAAGCCAGCAGCTGTTATGTTCCAGTACAGAATTTATATAACCAAACATAAATCAAAAAGCTAGAAGTCTATGGAGGCAAATCCATGGTACAGTATTATAGCTTGCCCAAGGGAAGTGAGAGGGATGGTTTCAATGATGACTGGAGCCTTTTCATCAATGCCATTTCCCAATGTTTTAAGCTGTTATCTCTGCTGTTAGTTTCACCACCTGTTTCACTTAGTGACAGAATGCAGAATCCATTACTTAATATCTTTACATATAGGTTACAGGTCATGTTAAAGATGTATAAATTAAAAGCATGAGTAAAAATAGACCTTGAAAAAAAGTTTGGGATGAAAACATTCTCTCAAGGTCAATCGCTAACAATATAGGATAGAAAAAAAACACAATCCAGGGCATTGCCTCTGTAAAATGATCACTGAAATGGCTGGAATTGTGTTCTGATTGAACAATGATGAACAACAATAAACCACAGTCTTTTTTTTCCTCTGCAAATTGTCACTTTCCATCAGCTAAGGGTTTGGGATTCTGTGGCCAAAACTAGCATCAGCTCTGGTGAGTGTTCTGCTTGGCACCCAGATACATGGACTTGCACTTGTTTTTGGCATGTAGCAACAAGAACATGGAGCAACAAATAATTAAAAAAAATATATATTTTTTTTTTGTCAGTGGGGGGGTAAGAACCCCTGGCATGGGATGGCTTAGTGACATTGTCTGTATATATAATAATGCTGATATATTCCTTATAGTTATAGGAATGTGTTAATATCTGTAATAAACACTCACCCTGGTGGCCTAGTGGGCCGGCGGGGAAGCCCGCCGCGCCTCCAGCGGGGACGCCCGAAGTGCGATGCATCCTCCTTGCCTGCTGTTGTGAAAATGTCTTACGGCGCGCACTTCCGGATTTTCTGACGTCATTGCGCAATATTTCAAAAGTATTTAAAGGGGCCTTTTGTGTTAAATCACTGCCCGTTGTTCTACTTTTGCAGCTTCCTGGGTGCATTTCTGATACTATTTGACTCCTGCCTGCCTGACTCTCCTATATTCTTTAATCCTGACCCTTGCCTGACTGACTATTCTGAAACTCCGTTATCCTGACCTGTGCATGCCTGGCCATTCTGATTGTCCTGCCGGTTTTTGATCCTTGCCTGTCTGACCTTGATTGAACTCAGCCTGAACCGACCTCTGCTTGTCTGACCACACTTTTTGCCTATCCCTTGAACTGTGACCTTCTGCCCAAAAGACTTTGCCAACAATCGTGCCCCTTTGCTCATCCAGAACCCTCGCTTGGCTCCTCTCTTAATAAGACCTGGCGGCATCCAATTAGCCGAGGGCTCCTCCCGAGGTGAAAGGCGGCTGTTAAAGGCAGAAGCAAGAGCCGTGACAAGGGAGCCTAGCATTGGTTCTGGATTATGGGTGCCGTTCGTGACAGTATCACTTTTCTCCTGTTTTTTCTGTTATACTGATATAGTTGCATTGTGAGCCCATATTTATCCAAACAAAAGGGATCACTCAGGATTTACTTTGAGTTTATCTGCCATATGTCCCATTTTCCAATTATAAATCAGTGTAGGTTTTTTCGTGAGCCATTATTTACATTTGACCCCTTTATGATAGCTGTTTCACTCCTGGTCAATCAGCGTCTGCTCCTAGCCAATCAGTAATTTGGACCTAAAAACCCAGAACCCGATTTCTAGAATACTCCAAAATACTACAGTGACATATCTACAATTTATTTAAATTTTTCATTTTTTATCTGATGCTTTTGCTGTGCCATACTAAGACAGTACCTTATACTTATAACAGAGTTTCCTTATCTAGAGAACTCCAGTCCAAAAAAATTCCAGATAATATATCCAATGCCTGTATTATTTTTAAAATATATATATATATTTTCTAATAATTGTACTGCCAGACAATGGCACTGACTATCTCTAGATATAGAAGGCCACAGAGTTAATCTGTTTATATTGCAAAGGATTTTAATAATACTCCTTGATGAATTGGTATCCCTTGTAGAGCAGTAAGTGTGTCACTTTAATAAATGATGGGAAGTGTATCCCAGCAAAATGCATTATCAATACCCTGTCACAGTCTGTGTTCAACTCTATTCAATAAAACATTACTGTCTAGTAGTTCATCTTTGATTGATGGAACAATATTATTGGCAATTGGTTGCTATCAAATCTCTTGCTGGCGAGATCACATCTTTATTATTTATTTGCTAGCTGCAAAAATCACAACATCATTAACTAGTAATGAATTTATTTCTTCTCTCATACTATATTCCACTCTCTATAGATAATACATCAGAAGATAATTATAATCCGATATCTCTGCTATACCATATGTATATATAAATTAGACTTTATAATGATGAATTTAATCCACACAGTGTACAAGTAGCACCATTCTGGATACAATTTGCAATGTTTTACTGGCAAATGCTTAGTTATGGCAAAACGTCTTGTACACAGCGTTAATAATGGCAATATTGTTGTATTCACTTGCCACAAGGTACAAATGGAACCATAAAATTACAGGCAGGTCCAGGCTGTCAGTTATTCCAGGTTTCCCTTGCACCAATGCTTGTACTTGAATGTAATTCATCAGAGCAGACTGAAGGGGGTGCATTGGTGCGTGTGTGCTCCAGATGCTTCATACAGTATGTAGCTCAATCAGTGATCATATATGTCAAACAAAGGCTTTAGAGTTTTGTAAGTAAGTTGTATCAGAAGTCACTCTAAGAAAAAATGCCATTATCCTGCCATTCATTTACATTCATTATAATTCTACCCTTGTTATGCTTACAGTGCCCCTTTTCACAATAGCTGCTAATGATGCTTCATTTCTTTGTGTTTGTCACAACCTCTACGTAGGGTCACTGTGGGGAGACTGGTGGTTGGGAGCTTAAAGGCTAGATGACCGGTTGTATATGAGCCTATAAGTAAATGCATTCCTTTTGACCCGAAACGCTTCAGGTTAAAAGATGTCCTAATAAAAATGTTTCATTTTTTTAATATTTGGGATCTGTCTTCACTAACAGTAATTCTCTCCCTATTTTTTGCTTTTGTAATTATTAGCCGGCCTGTATAGCTATAAACAGCTGTACTGAGACCCGAGGCCATGTTAAAGTGAAATGAGTTTTGCGAAATTGCAAAATTCACTGAAATGCATTGAAGTTTATGGGTGACAAAACAATTTTTTTCCCCATTGGAGTCTATGGGCGTCATTTTTGCAGCCAGACTTGGCCAAAAATTTCGCTCATCACTACAGGCCAGTAGTTGAATCCCAGCTGACGGTGTTCTAGATATTATTATTTTATTATTATTGACATGTATTTATATAGCACCAACATATTGCGTAGCACTGTAAAGTAAATGTGATTATACAACTAAATGACATGAATTATATACATAGAACATATGGAGTTACATACATCACAATCAATACAGGTACAAAAAGGTGAGGAAGGCCCTATGCATAGGCATACAGTCTAAAGGGAAGGGAATAATACACAAGGTGTGGGAGTGAGCAAGATCGAATTAAGTGGGTGAGAAATGTGGTACTGTATGTGGTGTTGCGTTTGGTAGTTAAGCAGAGTGAGGATAGGCTTCTCGAAAGAAGTGTGTTTTAAGAGATTTCTTGAAAGCAGAAAGTGTCAGGGAGCCGGGAGCTCCCTCCAGGGAGGTAGTCTGGATCAAGGAGGAAGCCCTCTAGTGGGAGCAAGATCGCGCTATCCGAAGGGTTAAGCAGAATCAGTAGTAGTGGTCACAGGCAGGAGTTAACGAGGGCAGGCAGATCAGATGCAAAAGTCCAGGCAAAGTTCAATAACACAGGCAGGTAACAGGAATCACAGGCAGGCAGCAGGAATCAAGGCTGGAAGCAGGAATCAAGGCTGGGAGTAGGAATCAAGGCTGGGAGAAAGCAGGACAGGAACCCAGGATCAAAAGTGGTTTGAATCCTATTCTTGGGCGCCGTCACAGTGTTTTGGGCGCCCTTTTATGACGAGATCCTGGCACCAGTGATGACGTCATTATGCAGCGACGCTGCAGCCATGTGTTCAGCATGGGCGCCACCATCTTGGATCTTCACTGTGTCTGCCGGGAATGTAAACAGTGCCGTCGGGTACTTCTGGCAGTCCTGACAGAAAGGTTGGGAGAAAGTCGGACAGACCGTGGGAGAGAGTTCCAGAGGAGGGGTGCAGCCCTTGCAAAGTCTTGAATGCGAGCATGTGAGAAGGTAATGAGAGAAGAGTTGAGTAGCAGGTCAGTAGAGGAGCGTAGTAAGCGGTTGGGTGAGTATATAGAGATGGGTTCAGAGATGTAGGGTGGGGCAGAGTTATGAAGTGCTTTGAAAGTCAGTGTCATTAATTTGAATTTGATTCTGAAAGGTAACGGAAGCCAGTGCAGGGATTGACAGAATGGCGAGGCAGAGGAGGAGCGGTTGCTCTGGAAACTTCAAGGGGTGGTTCACCCTTAAGTCAATTTTAGTATGTTATAGAATTCTAAGCAACTTTTCAATTGACCGTCATTTTTTTTTCTTTATTATAGTTTTTGAATTATATGTTTTCTTCTTCTGACTATTTCCAGCTTTCAAATGGGGGTCACTGACCCCATATAAAAACAAGTGCTATGTAATGCTACAAATTCACTAAAATTGCAACTTTTGATTACTCATTTTTCTATTCAGGTCTTCTCCTATTCATATTCCATTCTCTTATTCAAATCAGTGCATGGTTGCTAGGGTAATTTGAACTATAGAAACCAGATTTCTGAAATTGCAAACTGGAGAGCTGCTGAATAAAAAGCTAAATAACTTAAAAACTGCAAATAAGGAATAATGAAATCCAATAGCAAATTTTCTCAGTCTATCACTCTCTACATCATACTAAAAGTTAATTTAAGGTGAGCAACCCCTTTAAACAAGTAACCCCCCCCCCCATACCATGTAGGAGATGAGAAGCACAGAAGAAAAAGAGGGAGAAGGTGGAAATTAAGAGTAGAAGAAAAGAGTACGGGGAGGGGAAAAGAGGAGGCTAGAAAAGGAATTAATGCTGAAGAGTTACATGCAGATGAGAAAGCAGAAAGGGCAAACTAAACAAACATAGGATGAGAAGAGTAGTGGAGAAGTGAATAATGGCGAAGAAGAGAACGTGGAAGGGTGAGTTGCTTTCTCCCCTGATACAGGCACATAAATGGGAAAAATACATTCATACTTGATGAATGAACTCATTCAGTTGGGCTTATGTAGACAAAACCCATAAACAGACTCAACTTCCAAAAATAAACATAAAGATAAAGGGGCAAATTCTCTAACCTCCGAAAATTCGCCAGCGACGGCTTAGCTCACATCGCAACACTTCGCTAGGCGTAGATTTGCCAGGACAACACTAATTCACTAAAATCCAAAGTTGCGTCCAGGGTACCGAATGCTGGCGAATTTGCGCTAGCGTTACTGCGGCAAGCAAATCGAAGTTCCGCTAGTGTTGGCTAATTTGCATACGGTGGGAAGTTAAAGTTGAATGGACATATATGCTGTAGCAATTACACTACACAAGTCCAGGGAACCTTAATAAAATAAAATAGAGTTGTTATAATGCCCTACACATGAGCCCAGTGTATAGTTTATGTGTGTAAGGAAATGTAGGGGGGGGGGAAATTTACGATCTTTTGCAGCCTATCACCCTGAAAAATGAAAAGTCGTTTTTTAGTCCTGTCTACTCTATTGCACTTCACCTGGTCTGAGGTGGCGAAGGCAAGTCTGGCGCAAGAGGTTACGTTCAGTAAAATCCGCATCCTAGTGAATTTGCATGGATAATAACTGTGTCATTGTGATTAACGTTTGCATGGAATTCACCAGATGCTACTCTACTGCACCTATTGCCACAGCCCTCAGAGGTAACCACCTGACGAAGGGGGAACGCCGCAAAATGTTGTGACACAATAAACGCACATGGGGCTTGTCACCTGTTTGAATCGATCTGTGTACCGGTCCTAGTTCCTTTCTACATTAGTTGGAAGTGCCTGTGCACCAGACAGAAGCCTGTGCCAATTGGCACTCTTGCCCACAATTTAGAAGACGAGGCAGAATAAAGGTATTGCTGATTACAATTGCAAGTAGCATCTTTGGAGGCAAGTCACTGTAATGAATGGCATCAATGTGCAACCAAATCCATTTCTTTATTTATGAGTGCAGTCTATAATAAGAATGCCTCTCTTTGCATGCTACATGGTGTTTAGATCTGATAATGTGTATATAATAAAGTATTAATACACAGATGTGTGCTTTTTTTGTCTTGAAAAGCGCTCCCCTGGCAGCCTAAATGTTCGCTTCAGTACAGCATAAACATAGTAAAGAAAAATTCCGAAAATGCTTGAAACAAATGTTTTCTTTCCCTTTTTTTCCTGTTATAAAAAAAAATGCTAACTTATTCAGAAATCTCTTCAATAAATCAGAACATATGGCTGGGCACAGCAATAACCAACATTTGTTTTAGAGATGTAACTACAGTACAAGTAGGCTGTGCTCGGAGCATTGTTCTGCAAACATGAAACTAGAACATTATTAGTCTTAACAGAAATCTGTATCTGTGCTGTGGCCTCCAGTTTTTCTTTTACCTAATAAAACTGAGCTGCAGCCGTTTTTATGGCAAAGAGAGACTCTTTTCAAACAGAGCAGCACTACATTATGTCAAACACATTGGTAATAATTACTTCTTAATGATGTCATCTTCCTGAAGTGTTCACAAATACTGCCATTCTCAAAATTACTGCCAACATCAGGGGCGTAACTACAGAGGAAGCAGAGCCTAGGGCTGCAGGGGAGGGCCAGGAGGTATAGGGACCCTAATTCATATACAGTTTCAATAAATATTGGTAAAACAGGTCAACTTCGGGCCTAAACAATTCTTTGCTATGGGACCCAGTATTATTAGTAACATCTAATTACACCACTGGCCAATATAATTAAAAATGAATATATTAATAGGTATCTAAACCTGTCTAAAACTATTCAACTGGACTTCTTAGTTCTCCATTGTAGATAACCAAAAATTGCAGATGCAAGAGAATACACCAAAAATAATTACCAAATTTTCTTACCAAAAGGTTAATTTTGGATAAAAGAGAATTCACTGATGACATTGTAATTTACCAGTACTACAGGGTTCATTTAGCAAAGCACAATTGCAGTGCATTGTTTTTTTGACCCATAATTCTAGTGTCATTGTGGTCAAGCAAAACATTGCATTCACTGCAAGTGCATACGCTGCAGTTGTGTTCCCTGTGTCAAAAATGAATGCAATGCTGGCTGCACATTTGAATGAATTAGACGCCAAGGCATATAGAGGGGATTGCTGCATTCCAGGCACTTGCCAATTTTGTGATATTTGCACATATCTACTATGCCTTTTGATGCAGCCGGCAGAAGAAACCATGGAATCACTGCCAGCTTGATGGTGGCAGTAGCTCCAGGGTTGCTCTATATCAATAGACACTTGTATGTGATTTAAAAGAGGAGACGGGACGAAGACACTGCTTTCGAGAAAATCTATAGAGAAGTGAAAAGAGGTTATTGGACACCTGACAGTTAATGAATGTCATCAATGCATGCAAAAAGTTTCGTCCACGAATGTGTGACCATAGTTGGCTGAGGTCATAAATGAGGCCTTATGTCAGTAATCTCGCTGTAATCATAGAGCGAATATTATATTGTTTTGATCATTATATTATGCTATAATCAAACAGGAGGAAGGAGGACATACTGTGTATGTGTATATACATACATATATATATATACATATATATATATATATATATATATATATATATATATATATATATATATATCCTTTGAAATCAACAATGTTTGCTAAGGTAATTTAAAGCCTGGTGCCTCAATTTTCATAGTATGGGTCACCATACCCCCCCCCGCCACAAGCAAATTATTTCAACTCCTGGTGGCAGCATCAGTGTGTCCACTTGATTCATTTGCTGGCAGGTCTTTTTTTATGTAGTTCTCTGTCAGTACATTGGCAGCACATTGATTGCTTGAGTGTATGTAGTAAAGGCACTAAAGTTGTCAGGGGCTGTAAGTCGGTGGTCATTCATAGTATTTATGTATCATGTACTTGAAAAAGGCTAACAAAAGCCAAAATGTTGTTTTAGACTTTGGATATTATATATATGTATATACACACACACACACACAGTATGTCCTTGCATGGTTCAATGTAGTTTTAAACGAGTTTCATAGATACCCTGGAGCACACATCAATATAATTACAGTACAAAATCCATATATATAATGCCCCCAGAACACATTGGGGCACATTTACTTAGCTCGAGTGAAGGAATAGAATCTCGAAGTATTTTTTTGGCTACTTCAACCGAATTGGCTACTTCGACCTTCGACTTCGAATGGAACCATTCAAACTAAAAATCGTTCGACCATTCGATAGTCAAAGTACTGTCTCTTTAAAAAAAACTTTGACCACCTACTTTGCCACCTAAAACCTACCGGAAGGTCCCCATAGGCTTTCCTAGCCTAGATCGAAGGAAAATCGTTCGATCGATGGATTAAAATCCTTCTAAATCGTTCGATTCGAAGGATTTAATTGTTCGATCGAACGATTTTTCCTTCAATCGTACGAATGAAGGAAATGCGGTAAATCCTTCGATATTCGAGGTCAAAGGATTTTACTTTAATTAACCCTCGATATTCAACCCTAAGTAAATGTTCCCCATAGTATAAATACAGTGTCAGTTTCATGTATAATAACCCCAAAACACAAGGCAGGATAAATACACTGCTAACGTCTTAAATAACAGCTCCATTCTGTTGCTGTTGGAAATTCATTGGTGTTGGTTTGTAGAGGCTTAGCCTCCCCATGCCTTCATAAAAACATGTATGGTTTTTACACTGCACACCGGTTGTAACTCACATACTACACTAGTGATGCTGTTGGCCGGACATCTAGGGCACTCAGATTAGAAAATAAATATGAAATAAGAAACTATATCTATAGGAAAGTAAAAAAGAAACATTGCTTGCCAAACATTTCTTCAAAAGTCTGTCACTTCATGTCCCATTTAAAACGAGAAGCATATTGGATATAGCACAATGAACTCTTTGCAATTCAAGCCTCATTTTGGACTTTATGGCTCAACATGAACTGATTGGTTAATGAGGGACTTTGGATAATGGGAGGTGTTGTTGGCTAAAAATGTGTGTACGCTGTTATTTGGTTATCCTGATGAAGGGTGGGTTGGTGGGTTGCCCCCCCTCGAAATGTTGATAAACAGGTGGTCATAATAAACGGGTTAAGTTCCCAACTGCACAGAATTGTGTGTGTGCAGCTCTGTTCTATGGATGGAACATAATTTATTGAGAAGCCACACCCTATTTCCTATTGAAACGGATGTTGGGCTGTGCACACCACGAGGCAAGAAAATAAACTGTATGAGTAATGACTATATCTCTATATTTATCCTGTGATATTTGCAGATTTAGTCGCCGTGAGCACTTTAAGGTATGGAGAGAACTGAGAGAACACCTGACATTTAGGTGTAAATGATCACCATGCTCCTCAAACCTTAACAATTATGAGGATAAAAAAATGTACAGTTTATTGAACATCAACCGCGAAATGTTTCAGCTGAAGTTCCAAAGGTTCCGGAAATAAATGCTCAAGACATTAAACACTGCAATGGCAGAGCTCACTATAGTGGAAAAGATTAATTATGTGAGGATGATATTTATTTTCTTCCATTCGAAAAAAAAAAAAAGGTTTTATCATTTCAAGGTAGGGTGTGTTTTATTGCCGCGTCAGGCGAGTAAAAGACTTTAATGTTTTGTAAAATGGCTCGTTTCCTTTAGACTGCTCTCTGTTTAAAATGTTACTTGCATCATAAACACCAGCGACCCAAGCGTCCCAAGAATAATGAGAATACAAAGCTGAAAAAAAACTCATAATAAAAAAAATTCTCTTTTTTAAAGTATTTGCCTTCTTCTCACTCTTTCCAGCTTTCAAATGGGAATCTCTGACCAAAAAAAATACAAATGCTCTGTTAGACTGCAAAATGTATTGTTATTGCTACTTTTTATTACTCGTCTTTCTATTCAGGCCCTCTCCTATTAATATTTCATTAATCATCTAAGATACACCTTGTAAATGATGTCCTGGGAGTAATTGCTTTAAAAAGTTGTTCACTTTTAAATTTACCTTTAGTATGATGTAGAGAGCGATATTCTGAGAAAATTTGCAATAGGTTTTAATTTTTTAATATTGTAATTTTTGAGTTATTTTGCTTTTTATTCAGCCGCTCTGCAGTTTGCATTTTCAGCTGATTGCTAGCATCCAGATTACTCTGAATAAGGAATAAGAAACTGGAATATGAATAGGAGAGGGCCTGAAGAACAGGATGAGTTATAAAAAGTATCAATAATAATAATTCACTGAAGTCCAATTTTATGTAAGTTTTCAAATAAAAAAAAAGCTCGACCAAACTCCCATCCACGATTTTGCCTTATTTATCATTAAAATAACTCAGATAAATCGGATCAGGATAAAATCGAACAAAAACCCAAAATCGCTAAAAATTTTTCGAGTTTCTGCCCAATAACCCCACATTTTTTGGAATACCTGGCTAAACACAGTGCAAACCATGATATCTTCAAATTGGGTTAGGGACATCTGCCACTGACTTATACTTGGCCTCGACAGGTTTAAGATGGTGGATTTTCAGATTCAGAATTTTAGGTTCTTTTTTTTACCCATGAAAAATGTTAGTTTTTGCCCCATAAAGCCTAACCGTAAGAGTTTTGAGTTTTAGTAAATAACCCCCTTAACGTGTAGCCTTACAGAGCATTTGTTTTTTAGATGGGGGTCGGTGTTCTCCATTTGAAAGCTGGAGAGGGTCCGAAGAAAATAATTAAAAAAAAACTATAAAAAAAATGAAGGCCAATTGAAAAGTTGCTTAGAATTAGCCATTTTATAACATACTAAAAGTTAAATTAAAGGTGAACCATCCCTTGAGAGAGAGAGGGTATACTGCTGTTTAGTTAAACTGTATTTCATGTTTTGGAGCCAAATTTATATTGATCAGGGGCAGTTCTCATTGGAGAGATTCTCTTGCAATCACTGGGTCTCTGACTACACCCAATAAAGACAAGTGACTACCAGACTATATCTATAGACCGGTGTTTTGTTGAGAGGTGTTGCTTTAATAATCTGTTTTATTACAATATGTGGCTTTGTTGTTTTATAAACAATCTGCTGCGCCCTGCTCATGGATTATTGCAATTTTTATATATCATTTGGTACATAACTGCGTGCGGGGCGATATAAAGAGGGAACCCTGTGATTTTGTTTGGATTCAAGAGCAAAATTCCGAGTTTATCTACATGGCTAGAGTGTTTATTTTACTGGAGGGTTTCAAATCACCAGCCAAGAAAAACCGTTCCTATCAGTTCACTCATTGTATTGCATGTAATCATTTTAAATAAGAGTGCCTTAAATGTAGACCCCTTAAGCACTCCATTTGTTTCCCGATCTTCTATATACCTTTTATTAATCGCCACAGACTAATGTCTAAGTTTCAAATAATTACATACCCTTCAGCCAATTGCATATTGATAACAGTATTCCTTTTAGCCAAAGCCAATACTAATACACTGAATAAGCACTAATAGCCGGCGGAGGAGCTGCCCCCCCATCAGAGACTAGTCTAAGCAGATTGGCTCTTTGACATTCATTCTGAGTGAGGCCGTAATGGTCAGTCCTGGTGCTTTAAGTGGTAGTGAGATCAGAGTTCCTTCCCTACAGTTTTCGAAAAGCTTGTGATCAAAGAGCTCCTATATAAATAATTAACAACTAATGGGGAGCTCTTAATGTCAGCGGCAAAAGTGATTGATTAAATGGCACTTAATTGTAAACACTGCAAAAAACAATGATACATTTTTTATTATCCCACCCGGAAAGTGCTGTGGATTGTGTCAGCACGCTATAAATAATGAAACGTAATTATATATGCCCTGTGGAGGCAAAAACCATACGATAGATCTAACCTATAACCTAACGTTCTGACCGAGAGCTTGTGCAGAAAGCAGGCAACATCCTGAGAATGACAAGTTATATCAGGAGATCGCTGCTTAGGTTACAATGCATATATCAAATTAGAAGATCTGGGGCTGAGTTAAAGGGGCTGTTCAACTTTGTATTAACATTTATTATGGTGTAGGTGAATCTATTCTAAGCAACTAGTCATTTTGGCTTCATTATTTGTTTTGTAAATTCTTATTCTGCATGCATGGGAAATGGTATATGGTTAAGGGGTCACTGACCCCAGCAACTTAAAACAGATTAAAGTTGAGGACAGTTTTGTTGGTTTTTCAATTTTTAATTGGTTTCCTATTGATCTCCCATTGTGATGGCCAAATCTCAACTTGGTTCCTAGGGCAACTAAACAAAAACAAAAAAATCCAAATGTTTTTGAAAAATGTTTAAATTATAGGACTAAATGCAAAAGGTAACCCTTTAACAATGCAGCCAGAGTTCCCTATCCATACACAGAGGTGAACACATTGCATTTTCAATAACCTGCTAATAACCTGGATTTAAGCCCTATGTATGTGTCTCATTTCAGACACAAACATGTACAGGTATGTGATCCATCATCTGGAAACCCATTATACAGAAAACTCAGAATTACAGAAAGGGCATCTCCCATAGATTCCATTTTATACAAATAATCCAGATTAAACATTATTTCCTTTTTCTCTGTAATAATAAAACAGTATCTTGTACTTGATCCAAACTAAGATATAATTAATTACATGACATTACATGATTTTCTAGTAGACTTAAGGTATGAAGTGCCAAATTATGGAAAGAACCGTTCTCTGGAAAACCCCGTGTTCTGAGCGTTCTGGATAACTATCTTTTAATAAATCATATGCTCTTCTTACAGTCTTAAAATTATTATTAGAAAGGTTAATATAAAAATAAAGAGGCTGCTTGGTTTGGGTGTATTTTAGTTTTTACTAAATCAGATTAATAATCTATGGGCTAGGGTACCTTCCTTCCCCCCTACTTTTGTTAACATATAGCACCTAAACTATACTGTGGGCACATGTGTATGGCATTTATATAATTTTATTACGTTTTCCTGGGCTTTTGTAGTGTTATTTATTTGCTGCAGCATGCTCGTCCATTCAAACTTCTATGCAAATTTCAGATGGCTAGCGTAACTTCCAACTGCTCTTCGTAATATCGCTAGTGCAACTTCACAAACGATCGGTAACTTGTGCGCAACTTCCAAGGTAAGTAAATTTGCCCCTATGGCTTTAATCAGGGGTTTTCCCCATACATTCAAGAACTGTGAGCAAATAAATGTAACTATGGTACTGTAATCATAAGATTGAGATACCTCAAAGTGTCTCCACGCTAGACCCCCCTACCCTCAAGCTACATGTTTTCAGTGTCAGCCAGACCCTTTTCTGTGATATAATTGCTCATGCACTTAGAACCAGCACTAATCCATTAATGTAATGGGTTCATAGCATACCAGTAGTGTTTAAGAGAAGGCCACTCTAACAGTGGATGTATACAACACCTCTGCAACTTCATGGCAACAATGGATAGATCTGTATTTTCGTGTGGAATTTATAACGGTAAAGTGGAACTTTAAAAAATCTTTCAATATCAGTGGACTTATGAATTGCTGTTGAACGTTTGTTGTGTGAAGTTACGTTAGGCATCACTTTGCCCTAGGGAATGGCATCCACAAAACCATACTTTTTATCAATCAGCTATTTGCTCTATGGAGCTAGCTTATCAAGAAGATTTCCCGTAATGATGTATGACACTAAAGTTGCCCATAGACATGCAGATATAGCCTTATAGCCTTGTGCCGTGCAATCTCCCGATTTACCACTAACCATTCAGATTAATATAAAGTAGTAAAAAAAAGAAATCAGACGATGTTCTGGCCATTAATTGACAGACAGCAATCGTACAAAAGTTATGTCTGACAAATAATAGTGCCAATCGTTAGATAGGCAATACATGCAGAGATATTATCGTTAGCTACAGAAATCTAATCTGATCGACTATAGGACCGATCTTCATAGCACGAATAATGTTGTGACAATCCACACACAGTCTGAAAATCGTACGAAACGAAGATTGGTATGACCTTATCTTTGTGTCTATGGCCAGCATTACTCAGAATTTTTCTTTCTCCTTTTCCCACTGTTTCATTTACATTAAACATAAAGCCTCAGTCAGATTAAAAGGGGTAAATTGCAAAGTGCAAAACATGGGTGCTTAGCAGAGTGATTTGCTCATATGAAATTATTTTTTCCTAGAGGTGCAATTCTTTGTGCTCCTAAAGTTGCCCCCTTTTGCCTGCCCAAGCGGATCTCTGTTGCTAGTGTTGCACGCTTCTCTGGACACAGAGCATAGATTGCACTTTTCATCGAAGTAGCCCTTAGGTAATATGCGATATAGTCATTGTGATATCCATACATTCTCCAATGGGTGCACCAATGCACCCACCCAGCCTATGAGGAATTGTGCTCAGTTATGTGCTTAGATGCAAGGGAATATTGAAATTAACCTCAGCTCAGACTTGGTAGTATTTTCAGTATTCCTGTAGCAGCTTATGTCCACAACTGCAACTAGCTTGTACAAAGTAGATTTCACACTTATTTTGTTATTGATGCTGAGTACCAGAATATCAGAAAAATATGACCTACAACTTTGCATTCATATTGGTGGAGTTCATGCAAAATGCCTGTTTTATGCTGGAATTGTGGAATACATGCTATGTGTGTATATAGATAGATAGATAGATAGATAGATAGATATATATAGATATACATACACATATATATAGATATACATACACACACATATATATATATATATATATATATATATATATATATATATATATATATACACACACATATATATATATATATATATATATATATATATATACACATATATACACATACACATATATATATACACACATATACACATATATATATATATATATATATTATTATTGTTATTACAGACAAACCAAAGTAGAAAATGAGTAAATTATGTTTATTCTGGTCTAGCACATAGCCAGCTGACAGCATCTATTGGTCTGCTGCTAGAAGTGAACATGTATCACAGTATGTATTTGTTTACGCTGTTATTTTAAACCACTTTAGGAAAGCCACAACCCACTGAACCAATGGGACAAATTTAAGCAACATTTTTTGCAGTGAAAAATAGTGTGAAAAAATGTAAATGAAAAAGAAGCACTGGCTGATTGAATTTGGCATTTAGCTGCACACTCTATAAAGAAAATCCCATGATATTAAAGTGACAATATTTGGTGTATTCACATTCATACATCTATAAGTCTGCCTCTTAGTAAATCCTATAATGATTGTAATTTTACATTGTGAAGTTTCAAAATCATTCATGGATTATGTCAGGTGCTTTCTTTTTTAAATGGGTTCAAGGGTATTATCTCCCCCCTGCCCTCATAGCTTCTGAATTCTAAACATAATTTATCTTCCACTTTAACAAAAATCAATGCTCATTTAGTTTCTCGCATACAATTGATTCACATTTGCAAAGTACAACATATTTCGTTGTTCTTTCCTTCTGTTGCATTGGAAGGATGAAATTTGATCTGAATTCCTGCTTTTTAGGGAGATTCTTCCTAGTCAGAAGTTCATGTGGGCAGTTTTTGTAACAGCTACTAGTAGCATTTTGGAAAATTCCCAGTGACTGCCATCAGTGGGAAGTCTTCTTTAATTTCTTCCTGGTTGTTTTGATCTCCACCACTGTACACAGTAATCAAACAAATTTAAAAATCAATCAAAATTGAATATTTTTCCTTAAATTGGGAAAATTGCTGCAAAAAAATCACAAATTAACCTTTAAATACTCAAAAAAAATCTAAATAAAACATAGATTAAAAGGAATAAAACATGATAACGTTTCTTACCGATACAGTTCATTATGCAGCAAATCGAGATTTCAAAAAAAGAAAAAAGTGAGATTCTTGACAACCTGTCTGGGATGCAATAGAAATCTTTTTTTCATTTGTGATTGTGATTGTGCTTGATGAAATGCAAATAACCTGTTGGGGATCTTTTGCACTTTGTAAACTGGAAAAGTCAAATTTGAATGAATATGCTCTTAAACTAGACTATGGGTAATTTTACTGATATCCCTTACAAAGCATTTTCAGTAGGGTGGTGAACTACTTCTGTACTGTGTACTATCTTTATTTAAATTGTTATTGTACCCACAGTGCTACCACATATGTTGATCCCATGCAGTATAATAGAGGTGTAGTAATTATCAAATGTAATAATCCTCTATGCATTGTGTAACTTTGTATTGAATTTGTACGTTTGACAACATGCCTACATAGTTACAGTATATACAGTATAGTGTAAGGGTTTAGGTAGCTGGGATCAGCTTTCTGGGGGTAAAGCAGCCCACAGCACAATCAGAACTCATAAGGGGATTGTTTCTTTCTGGCAGTTTATTTTCACTTGCAGCAAAACAACATAAACAATTCAAAATAAAATCCTTGCCACTTAATGGGCTTCTAACTAATACAGGTCAGTTTTCCTAACTACCAGAAGAAGGCCTACTGCCTGTCTCCCCAAACCAAAGTACATACAGGAATATATAAAATCCCAAACCTTTTGGTGATTTCAGTCCCTCTCACACAGGCAGCTTTCCTGTGTCTTTTTCCCAGCCAGGAACTCTCCACTCTGGCTTGAGCTGCCTTTTTAATTAACCACCTGAGATACCTCAGGACAACTCAAAAAACCCGGGCTGGACTAGCAGTCCCGGAACCACTCTGTTAGGAACCTGGGGCATAAATAAGCTCCATCCTGGACTTTCCCAGGTATCCTGGTAGTGACCTCACCACATACCCCCCCTCCTTGTTTCAACCCAATGGTTGGAACAACTGAGGCCCAACAGGAATGAACCCGGGACAGGGCATCGACATTGCCCATTTCTGACCCGGGCCTATGTTTCACTGTGAAACAGTAGTCCTGCAGCGTGAGGAACCAATGATTCACTCTTCTATTGGTCTCCTTCTTTTGGGCCATTCATTTTAGAGGTGCATTGTCAGTAATAAGGTCAAATCTTCTGCCTAAGAGGTATTACCTTAAGGCATCTAGGGCCCGTTTTATGGCCAAACACTCCTTTTCAATTGTGGCATACTTCCTCTCACAGTCATTGAGCTTTCTGCTTAAGTACACCACTGGATGCTCTTCCCCGTTATAAAGCTGGGATAATACTGCCCCTAACCCCACATCTGATGCATCTGTCTGGACCACAAAGTCCTTTGAAAAATCTGGGGAATACAAGACTGGTTGTGCACATAACGCATCTTTGAGGGCCTGAAAGATTTTTCTGCCTCAGGGGACCACTTGACCATGACAGAGTTTTTTCCCTTTGTTAAGTCTGTTAAGGGAGCAGCCATGGTGGCAAAATGAGGAATAAACCTCCTGTAGTAGCCAGTGATACCCAGAAAATCTCTAACCTGCTTCTTATTAAGAGGGCGTGGCCACTGTTTAATGGCTGCTGTTTTATTTACCTGGGGTTTTAACACACCTCTGCCAATGGTGTAACCTAAATACTTGGCCTCCTCCAAACCAATGGCACATTTCTTGGGGTTAGCAGTAAGGCCTGCTTTACGGAGGGAATCCAACACAGCCTGAACTCTGTGCAGGTGAGACTCCCAATCTGTACTGTGTATCACCACATCATCTAAATATGCAGCCGCATACTGTTGGTGAGGTCTTAATATTCTATCCATAGCCCTTGAAACGTGGCAGGGGCATATTGTAGGCCAAAGGGCATTACTCTGTACTGGAAAGAACCGCCATTTTGCAAGGAACTTACTCTCCACCGTGGGGACCAAAACTAGTACTCTGTCTCCAGGTGAAAAGACATGTATTTTAGCATTACGGTTGTATATCCTTTGTTGGGCAGCCTGGGCTTGGGCCAAGTTTTCTCTTACAATGGGCATAATTGAAGCAATTTTGTCTTGCATTTGTGATATGTGTTCAATTACACTCCTGTGGGGTGTCACTTCCCCTTCCCAGGTTTCCTTAGCTATGTCTAAGAGCCCCCTAGGATGTCTCCCATAGAGTAACTCAAATGGGGATTAACCTGTAGAGGATTGGGGAACTTCCCTAATAGCAAACATAAGATAGGGTAAAAGGCAGTCCCAGTCTTTCCCATCTTTGTCCACTACCTTTTTCAACATACTTTTTAGGGTCTTGTTAAAACGTTCCACAAGACCATCTGTCTGAGGGTGGTAGACAAACAATTTACAGAGTTCCTTAGTTACTCTGGACATAAAAGGAGTACCCTGATCGGTGAGGATTTCTTTAGGGATCCCAACTCTACTGAACACCTGAAGCAATTCTTTGGCAATGGTTTTATCAGAAGTGTTGCGCAAAGGAATAGCTTCCGGATAGCGAGTGGCATAGTCCATGATCACTAATATATATTGGTGACCCAGGGCAGATTTTAACAAAGGGCCCACGAGATCCATGGCTATCCGCTCAAAGGGTATTTCAATAATTGGTAATGGGATTAAGGGACTACGAAAATGTGGCCTTGGAGTGGAAATCTGGCAAACAGGACAGGACTCACAGTAATCCTTTACCTGCTGATATACACCAGGCCAAAAAAATATCTGCAAAACTCTTTCGGTAGTTTTTTTTCACACCCAAATGTCCCCCCATTACATGATCATGGGCAAGATCCAACACCATTTTTCTGTATGGTTTGGGTACCACTAATTGTTCAATCACCTCATTTGATTTTGTTGATACTTGGTACAGTTGATCCCCCTTTTTTTTTTTTTTTTAACATGTTTTTATTTGAGATGATAAAGCAAAATCACAAGATATATTTTAACATGTTTACATGGAGCAGAAATTGTAGTGATTATGATATCAAACATAAACATTTCAATAACAATTTAAACATTCAGCTCAGTTACGATGAAAAGCATGGGGGGGGATATAGTTTCTATGAGGGGTGAGTTAGATAAGAGGTCAGCAATCTGTTAGTTTGATGACTTCTGGGAGGTGCAGTGTCGTATTGTAAAGATTCTTGTTGCAATGTTGTCAAGTATTGGGATGATTCCACGAGCAAAGGGTGGCCTTTGAGAGTTTCCATATCATACCATGACGTATGTCTAAAAGTGTAGATCGTGAGGCATTTGATCCGTTGTGGGAGGTGTGATATATAGGCAGACCAGGTGTTGAAGAATTTCGGTGTATCATGTTCTTTCCTGGTTACAGTTTCCAACCAGTCCATATGGAATATGTGATGCAATTTTTGTTGTACTAACACCAATGGAGGGGGATCAGTGTGTAGCCATTGTTGTAGTATTGTTTTCCTGGCTGCTGCAGCCAGTCTTCCCATGAGGTGCTTTTCAGTTTTTGTTAGTTGTGTGAATGAAGTAGGATTGCTGAATAGGGCCCATTCTATATGTGCTTGGAGAGGTTTCCCAGTTATCCGCGCACCATAAGAGATGACTTCTTTCCAGAAGGATTGCATTAAGGGACAAGACCATATGGTATGTATCAGGTTTGCCGCAGGGGTGTGGCATTTTAAGCATTCGTCTGAGGAGAGGTTACCCATCTTAAATCTTCTAATTGGAGTAAGGTAGGAGTTATGGAGAATTTGTAATGACATCTCCTGATATCTACTCACTGGAAGTGATGTCATAATTTTACAATGTTGTCTCAAAATGTCCGATTCTGTGGTGTTAGGAAGTTCCGTAATCCATTTGAAGTTAGGTTTGTCTTTGTCATCTACGTTTAATAATGGTTTAATGATATGATAAATGTGTGAAGTCGAAAGCTTCTTGGTTTTATGTTTCCATAGTTGGTTCAGTAGATTATTTTTGTCTGTAGTTGTTAGGAGTTGTAATGTAGCGTTCTCAAAGTGAATGATTTGCAGAGTCAAGTATATGTGGGTATTAGTAAACGGAAATTTTTCTGTTATTTTGTCTAAAGAGAGTACTGAGTAATCATTGTCTAATACGTCATGTATGTTATGCAGGCCACTGACACTCCAGTGATGCAGAATGGGATTTCGTATACCAGGTATGAAGTTTTTGTTGTCCAGCCATGATATGTAAGGGGAAATGTATAGTTGATCCCCTTTTAAAGTCATATGAGGATAGGACAACCTGAGCCCTGGCTCAATAGGTTCCCCATCAATTATTTTCACATTTTCTCTAGCTTTTATAAGGATAGGGTCTTTTAACTGTTCTGTACCGAAATTCTCTTTGTGTACATTCAAATCAGAGAAATCCACAACATTGTCAATATTACCTGACTCACTGGTTTCCCCACTAGGGTTTTGACCATCTTCAGGGGCCTCCAAGTCTCCTGCTAATAAAGAGTAAGGGAAAGCTGGGGTTTCCTGAGGAGGATCCTCTGAACCTGTTAGCTCTGAATTTTCTATGGGCACAGGTCCTTCAACCAATGCATCAGAGCAGGGAGAAACTGACTCCAGAGATCCCATAACTGGGGAAAATCCCTCCCAATTATTGCATCATGCAGAAGGTGTGGTACTACCCCTGCAGAGTGAATCACTGTACCAAGGCACGTTTTAAACTTTAGGGTTGCCACAGGATACTCCCGTGTGTCACCATGAATACAAACCACACCAACCCTTTTTGACTGTAACTTAACAGGGCCTACTGAGTCTAACTTTACCAAAGTGACTAAACTACCGGAGTCTAGCAATGCAAGCAATTGTTTCCCATTCACACTCACATTACACATTTGCTTTTCTTGAACTGGCACAGCAGTGCAGGCAACTGTAGCAAACAGGGACTGGCGTCTATTCCTGGAAGAAAAATCACATTGCATGGGATCATCAAGCAAAGGGCAATTTGCCACAATGTGACCAAAATCATAGCAACGGAAACATTTAACAGTCTCAGAATTAAACCTAAGAGTCTCAGACTTTCCAGTCTTAGATGGCCAGCCTCCTGGGGTTTTTCCAAAAGTCTCTCCCTTTAAGGGTGATTTACTTTTACCACAACCCGTTTCCCCATGAACAGTCTTACCAGTTGCCAGAGGGTACCTCCCTTTTAGGTGTGGAGCATGGAATGATGAGGAAGAGGTGCCAAAATTCTCAGCTGCAAAGTACCTTTCAACTAACTCCACAAGGTCATATGCTGTTTTAGGGTCTCCATGGGTTACCCATTTGCGCAGGGCCCCAGGAAGGGACCTCAGGTAGCGATCCAGCACCACCCTCTCAATAATCTCCGGTCCAGTCAGGGACTCCGGTTGCAAACATTTTCTCACCAGGTGGATCAGGTCAAACATCTGGGAGCGTGGAGGCTTGTCTGGGTGATAAGCCCAGCTTTAGACTCGTTGGGCACGAAGTGCCAGGGTAACTCCAAGGCGGTCCAGAATCTCTTTTTTCAGTTTCTCATAATCCTTGGCAGTAACAGAGTCAAGATCAAAATATGCTTTTTGTAATTCACTGGTTAGCAGGGGTGCCAAAAGACCTACCCACTGCTCTTTAAACCAACCCTCTCTTTCGGTGGTCCACTCAAATGTAGTCAGATATGCCTCCGGAACATCCTCTGATGTCATCTTTTGGAGGAAGCGGCTTACATTGATTTTGGGTCCATTGCTATGTATTACTGCAGGTGGCTCCTGGGGTCTCTGTGCCAACTGTTGGACCAATCCTGTCAGTACCTGCCGGTCTTCCTCTGCATCTTTTGCCAGCTTTTTAAACATGGCCATCATCTGCTGTTGCTGTGCCTGTTGCTGAGCCATTGTCTGTTGCTGCAACTGTAGGACCAGCTCCTTATGGCGGGCTTCCGCTTGCTGCTGGGTGGCATTATGGCGGGCTTCCGCTTGCTGCTGTGCATGCTGATGGGAGGCATTTGTTGCCTTCTGTTCAGCATTGGCTTGCTGAAGTGCAGCATTAACTGTTTCACAATCTCCTCCATACTGCACAGTTCTTAAAGGAGAAGGAAAGGTTAAAACTAAGTAAGCCTTATCAGAAAGGTCCACCTAAATACACCAGTAAACCCCCAAAGTAATGCTGCTCTGAGTCCCCTGTCAAAAGAAACACAGCATTTCTTTCCTTCTATTGTGTACTCATGGGCTTCTGTATCAGACTTCCTGCCTTCAGCTTAAACCTCATTGCCCTGGGCAAGAGCATGCTCAGTTTGCTCCTCTCCACCCCCCCTCCCTTCTCTGCTGTAATCTGAGCCCAGAGCAGGGAGAGACTCAGGCAGGAAGTGATGTCACACCATGTTAATACTGCAGCTCCTATCCTAAACAAACAGAGAGTTTCTAGAGCTTTTTACTCAGGTATGGTAAAACATTCTACAGAATAAATATAGCATTCTAGCTTGCACTATTGCAGCTAATCTGTAGCTTTCCTTCTCATTTAAGGGATCACCACCCCTTTATTTTCACAGTCTCTGCAATATTATACTGCCTTTTGTTGCTTTATTTTGTGCCATAGCACCCTCCACCATATGTAAGGGTTTAGGTAGCTGGGATCAGCTTTCTGGGGGTAAAGCAGCCCGCGGCACAATCAGAACTCATAAGGGGGTTGTTTCTTTCTGGCAGTTTATTTTCACTTGCAGCAAAACAACATAAACAATTCAAAATAAAATCCTTGCCACTTAATGGACTTCTAACTAATACAGGTCAGTTTTCCTAACTACCAGGAGAAGGCCTACCGCCTGTCTCCCCAAAACAAAGTACATACAGGAATATATAAAATCCCAAACATTTTGGTGATTTCAATCCCTCTCACACAGGCAGCTTTCCTGTGTCTTTTTCCCAGCCAGGAACTCTCCACTCTGGCTTCAGCTGCCTTTTTAATTAACCACTGAGATACCTCAGGACAACAAAAAAAACCCGGGCTGGACTAGCAGTCCCGGAACCACTCTGTTAGGAACCTGGGGCATAAATAAGCTCCGTCCTGGACTTCCCAGGTATCCTGGTAGTGACCTCACCACAATAGTGACCCAGTAGAGGAGCTTGAACAAAGGCACATGTCCAACAAATGCAACCTTTTGCTCAAATGAACCCTACTTAACCTTCACTTGATGCAGAAAATGCCTCTAAAGTTGTTTCCAGTTTGTACTAGAAGGGAAAAAAGTCCTCAGGAGGGAGGATTTTAGGGGGGCGGCATGCTGCTCAACCAAACCCACATTGGTTCAGAAACACTGGGGAGGGCGAAGGAGATACGGTAGTTTTTAAAATTTAATGTATCCAATCCCCATTGCTCTGTGGAGCCCTGTGCTACTCAGGTCTTATTGTGGGAGAACCAAGGAGATATTTCTGAGCAAGCAAGGGAACCGAGCGTGGTGTTGTCGACCCGGAAACAAGGAACGTAGTCAAAGCCGGGGCGGTTCGTAAACAATTAGACAAGCGGTACAAATTCAGGAGACGGGAGAGTAGTCGGTCAGGTCAAATAGACCGAAAGCCTAGAACCAAAACAGGATCCAAGAGAATAGTCGAAAACACAGCAAAGGTCAGGGCGTAATCAGGGACAGGCAGGATCAGTAACAGAACAGCAACATAGTAACAAACACACCCAGGAACTATAGAATAGACCTAACATTGGGCAATGAGCAAAAGGTGCTGAGCCTTTAAATTTTTGAATCTCGTGATGAAGTCATGCGCTGTAGCTTAAAAGCAGGAAGCGAGCAGCACGGCTTTCTTTTTCTTCCACAGTGTGCGCATTGGCGCGATGGGAGGAAGGTGTAGCGGGCGTCCCCGTCGTACCCCCATTAGCGCACCAGGGTAAGTCCTTACAGTAAATTGTTTGTGAAGCCTGGATACACACAATATTCTCCAAATACCCTAATGTGAAAAACTCACAGCATTTCCCTTTATTATAGTATTCATTCTCTTATATTTTATTTAATATATTGCATGTGTCAAAACATGAAAAACATTTTTTTTTTTGCCCAAACTAAAAATGTGATTTCATCGCATAAATCAAAAGATGCATAAATTTCATTGTTTTAACCTCTAGCAGCAGGGTTTAATGAGTCTGTCATTTTATTACATGTACAATGTATTCAGGAGATCTACATGTCATTAATTTTATTGCTAAATGTTATACATAATGTCAGTATAGATTTACACCATGTCTGTAACATATATATGTCTTAGTTATTTATTTTATGAATTAGCCAGTGATTTTACAGTTCACTAGCTGCTTGACTGTCTGAAATATTTGGAAAATTAATCATGTTTGTTGGGAAGGCAGTTACATCACTTCATAATGAGATTTACTGTTTAACCTGCAAACAGCTTTTAGTGTTTTGAAAAATAATATTTTTCTAATATATTAAATACTGGTATGGGATCTATTATCCAGAATGCTTGGGACAAGGATGTGGCACTTTTTGTGCAATTTGGATCACTATAATGTAAGGCTACTAATAAACATTTAAACATTAAATAAAGCCAATGGGATTATTTTGCCTCCAATATGTTTCCTGCACCTTATTTACCATCAAGTAACAAGTACTGTTTTATTACCAGTTTGGGACCTGTTATCCATAATGCTTGGGACCTGGGGTTTTCCAAAAAAGGGATCTTAAAGTATTTACTAAAACTCAATTTTTTTTTGAATTTTCAATAAAACAAACTCAAATAAACTTTGGTTCAAGAAAAGTCTCAATAAAATCTTGCAAAAACTCAAATTTGAATGAATCTCTCGTTTTTCTCTGAGTTATCGCCCAAAATTCACAATTTCTTTCAGATTATCATACGAAACCCAGTGCAGACCATATCTTCAAATTGGAATAGGGACATCCGCCATCGACTACTACGGAACCTCAACAGGTTTGAGATGGAGTATTTTTGGATTTGCACTTATAGGTTTTTTAATAAATCTTGAAATCTTGCGTTTTCCCCTTCAAAAGCCCAACCAGAAAAATTGAGCTTTAATAAATAACCTACTAAGTCTTCTAAAAAAATAATTTAAGCATGAATTAAACCTAATAATATTATTTTGCATCCAAAAAGGATTAATTATATCTTAGTTAGGACCAAGTAAAAGGTACTGCTTTTACTATTACTGAGAAAAAGGAAATATTTCTAAAAAAATTGAATTTTTGATTAACATAGTAACATAGTAACATAGTAAGTAAGGTTGAAAAAAGACACATGTCCATCAAGTTCAACCTTTTTTTTTTTTTTTATTAACTACCTATCTGCCAGTTGATCCAGAGGAAGGCAAAAAAACCCATCTGAAGCCTCTCCAATTTGGCTTAGAGGGGGAAAAATTCCTTCCTGACTCCAAAATGGCAATCGGACTAGTCCCTGGATCAACTTGGACTATGAGCTATTTCCCATAACCCTGTATTCCCTTACTTGCTAAAAAGCCATCCAACCCCTTCTTAAAGCTATCTAATGTATCAGCCTGTACAACTGATTCAGGGAGAGAATTCCACATCTTCACAGCTCTCACTGTAAAAAACCCCTTCCGAATATTTAGGCGGAACCTCTTTTCTTCTAATCGGAATGGGTGACCTCGTGTCAGCTGGAAAGACCTACTGGTAAATAAAGCATTAGAGAGATTATTATATGATCCCCTTATATATTTATACATAGTTATCATATCACCCCTTAAGCGCCTCTTCTCCAACGTGAACATCCCCAATTTGGCCAGTCTTTCCTCATAGCTAAGATTTTCAATACCTTTTACCAGCTTAGTTGCCCTTCTCTGTACCCTCTCTAATACAATAATGTCCTGTTTGAGTGATGGAGACCAAAACTGTACGGCATATTCTAGATGGGGCCTTACAAGTGCTCTATACAGTGGAAGAATGACCCCCTCCTCCCTTGACTCTATGCCCCTTTTAATACAGCTCAAGACCTTATTTGCCCTTGATGCTGCTGACTGGCATTGCTTGCTACAGCCAAGTTTATCATCTACAAGGACTCCAAGGTCCTTTTCCATAATGGATTTGCCTAGTGCAGTCCCATTAAGGGTATAAGTGGCTTGGATATTTTTACATCCCAGGTGCATGACTTTACATTTATCAACATTGAATCTCATTTGCCACTTAGCTGCCCAGCTTGCCAGTTTGTCAAGATCATGTTGCAAGGATGCCACATCCTGGATGGAATTAATTGGGCTGGATAATTTTGTGTCATCTGCAAACACTGATACATTACTTACAACACCCTCCCCTAAGTCATTAATGAACAAGTTAAATAAAAGTGGACCCAATACTGAGCCCTGGGGGACCCCACTAAGAACCTTACTCCAAGTAGAGAATGTCCCATTAACAACTACCCTCTGTACCCGATCCTGTAGCCAGTTTCCTATCCATGTGCAAACGACTTCATTAAGCCCAACAGACCTTAGTTTAGAAAGCAGTCCAAATAGATCACATCTACTGCCCCCCCCACTATCCAGAATCTTACTTACCACATCATAAAATGCAATCAAATTCGTCTGACATGACCTATCCTTCATAAAGCCATGCTGATTTTTGCTCATGATGCCATTCATTAGGACAACTTTTTGAATGTGATCCCTTAACAAGCCTTCAAATAATTTGCCCACCACAGATGTCAAGCTTACTGGCCTATAATTGCCAGGCTGAGATCGTAATCCCTTTTTAAATATTGGAATAACATCAGCTTTTCTCCAATCCATAGGCACCATACCAGATGACAGTGAATCTGAGAAAATCAGAAATAAGGGCTGGTCTAAAACTGAACTAAGCTCTCTTAGAACCCGGGGGTGTATGCCATCAGGCCCTGGAGCCTTGTTTACATTAATTTGTATTAAAGCTTTTTGAATCATATCCTGAGTCAGCCACTGACTAGATTGAGCTGAACCATTCGTTTAAGTGAGCCTGTGAACCCAGACTCCTCTATTGTATACACTGAAGAAAAGAACTGATTTAACACATTTGCCTTATCTGTATCTGTTACAACCATACTGGTACCATTATTTAATGGAGCAACACTCTCAACCTGCATCTTTTTACTATTAATATATTTAAAAAACTTTTTAGGGTTAGTTTTCACCTCCACCGCAATTAACTCTTCATTTCTTTTCTTAGCCTTCCGGATTGCTGATTTACAACATTTATTACAGTGTTTATATTCATTAAATGCAGCTTCTGTCCCTACAGATTTGTAGTTTTTAAATGCCTCTCTCTTCTTTCCCATTAACTTCTTTACTTCTGTATTAAGCCACACAGGATGATTCTTAGAGCTTCTACGTTTAGTCCTTAAGGGAATAAATTGAGAACAGTAATGATTTAATATCATTTTAAAGGACAACCATTTCTGTTCTGTGTTTTTAGCTGAAAACCTAATGCCCCAATCAATGCTCTGTAGGGCAGCCCTCAAGGCACTAAAATTAGCTTTTCCAAAATTCATGGTTTTTGTTGCCCCAGTGTATTTTTGTTTTTTGCACCAGACATTAAAAGATATAACCTTATGGTCACTATTACCCAGGGGTTCAATGACTTGCACATTTGCTATAAGTTCTGGGTCATTTGAGATCACTAAATCAAGAATAGAATTTTTTCTGGTAGGCTCCTCAACAACCTGTGCTAAAAAATTGTCGTGCAATAAGTTTATAAACTTGTTCCCATTAACTGATCTAGCAGTACCGTTGCTCCAGTCAATATCTGGGTAATTAAAATCCCCCATTATCATTACTTTACCTAAACTAGTAGCCTTTTCTATTTGCATTAGGAGCTTTGTCTCTTCCTCCTCACTTACATTGGGAGGTCTATAGCATACGCCTACAATTAATTTGCTGGATTCTTTACAATTGGTGAAGAACTCCACCCATACGACTTCTGCACCCTCATTTTCTAACATAACCTCCTCCTTTATATGAGCTTTTAAATCCTGCCTAACATACAGACATACCCCTCCTCCTTTTCTATTGCCTCTGTCCCTCCGAAACAAAGTATAGCCACTGATATTTACTGCCCAGTCATGCGACTCATTCAGCCATGTTTCGGCCACACCAATCACATCATATTTTCCTTCCATCACCAGCAGCTCCAGCTCTCCCATTTTACCAGCCAGACTTCTTGCATTTGTAAACATACATTTAATACTGGCACCATATTGAACATATGCCATGTGGTCCTCCCTCTCCTTAACAGTATCCCCAGCCAAATCTCCTCCCCCATTTTCCCTTTCTTTGCCCACTATCTCATCTAACCTGTCTACCACTGAATCTTTTACTGAACCCTCCCCCCCACACCTAGTTTAAAATCTCCTCCAACCCTCTAGCCATCTTCTCTCCCAAAACAGCTGCCCCATCATCATTGAGGTGCAGCCCATCCCTAGCAAAGAGCCTGTAGCCAACTGAAAAATCAGCCCAGTTCTCCAAAAACCCAAAACCCTCCTCCCTACACCAATCTTTCAGCCACGCATTAATCTCCCTACGCTCCCGCTGTCTCCTTAGCGTTGCTCGTGGCTCAGGTAATATCTCTGAGAAAATTACCTTGGAAGTCCTCACCCTCAGCTTTGAACCTAGTTTTTTAAAATCATTTTTGAGGACTTCACCACCTCCTCTAACTTTGTCATTGGTACCTATGTGTACCAAGACCGCTGGGTCTTCCCCAGCCCCTCCCAATAATCTGTCCACTCGTTCCACCACATGCCGAACCCTAGCACCAGGCAAGCAGCAGACTGTTCGGCATGTAGGGGCCTTGCGACAGATTACCCTATCCACCTTTCTAATAATTGAATCCCCTATAACTAGAACCTGCCTTTCCTTCCTTGCACTTCCCCCACCACCCGTATTAGAGCCACTGCCTCCCGGGGTGCTCCGAGAGTCAGCCTGCTCCATACATGCCAGTTCGGAGTTTTCCTCCCCAGCATCTTCAGCCAAAACGGTGAATTTGCTGTTTTGGACAAACTGTGGACCAGCCCCCCTACTCTTCTGTCCCCTACTTCCCCTCTTGACTGTCACAAACCTTCCTCCCTCATTAGCCTCCACTGCCCCTTCTCCTCCCCCCGCTCCACTAGCCCCTGCCAGTGGTTGCTCTGCGAGCCTCCTGTCATTCCCCACGTTTGCCGATGCTCTCAGTGCTGCAAGTTCACCCCTTAGAGTCTGCAGCTCAGATTCCAAGATGATAACCCACCGACATCTCTCACATGTAAATACTGCATGGAACTGCTGCTCCAACACCACATACATGTGACAAGACACACACTGAGTAATACCAGCAAATCCACTCATATTTACACTGGGTACTTACAGTCTCCCAAATGTAATTCCTCACCAACGCCTTTTCAGTTTTAAACGCCTTAAGGTTTTTAACGCTGCTTAACACTTAATTCACATGCAACACTTGGATCACATGCAACACTCGCTAAGCAGCTCCCACACTCGCTTTGCCTTCACAAGTGTAAGGTTTCAACCAGAGCACACAAAGCCTGTTCAGAATTTACCTGATTAACCCCTCCCCCTTAATTAGAAGAAAGAGGGAAAGGAGAAGAAAAAAATATATATATGCTATTTGCTACCAGCAGTAAATAAAAACCCTTATTAACTTTTTTTTTATGTTCCCCTTAGACCTCTAAAGCTAAAACACAAAAAGAAAGTAAATGCTCTTAATATATCAAATAGTTTACCCCAAAGAGAGACTCCAAAATGGACTCTGTGGCAGACAGCCTTCATGTAATTCAGTGGTTTTTTTTGGTGTTGGGTTTCTGGATATGAGATACAATATCTGTATAGAAAAAGGTACGTTTACTCTCTTAAATTACATCTAATGAGCATTTACACTTTCAGAAAGGTAACTGCATGGAAGGGAAATGTAAGGATACCTGGTGGTCTCGTGGGGCAGCAAGGAAGCGTGGCACGAAATTTAAATATTTAAAGATGTTTTTTCAATGCCCAACATAGGTCTATTGTGAGATAGTTCCTGGGTGCGCTTATGGTACTCTGGTTTCCTGTTCTTGACCCTTGCCTGTCCCTGACCTCTGCTGATTCGCTGCCTGTACTGACCTTAGCCTGTTACTGATTATTCTTCCAGATCCTGAGTTTGTACTGCATTTACTGATTGGTTTGACCCCAGCCTGTGTCCTTGACTATGCTCCTGATTCTGTACTGCACGGTCTAATTGGTATTGAACCCGGCCTGTTTCACAACTACGCTTACTCTTTCTCCATCCTTCCTGACACACATTCCAGTTCCCTTGCCTGCCCAGAATCCTTACCTTGGTTCTCTCACTATAAGACCTGGTGGCATTCGAGCAGTGAATGGCTTCTCCCAACGTGCAAGGCAGCTTTTATAGGCAGAAGTGTGAGTTGTGACCAGAACCTCTGTGTTTGTTCTGAGTTTGGGATACTGGACATGACTTGAAATCTAGAATTACCAAATGTCTGTGCTTAGTACTTCCATATTTCCTTTAGTGGGTTTTATCCATAACTGCAATTAATCAGCTGCTATCCAAATCACACATCAGAAGTGACAGCAATCCCCCACAAATGCAGTAACAAAACATATGCATCCTACAGTTTGCACACGGTTTGCCAATATTGATGACTAATTTGCATCTACATTGATTTCACTCACTGTTGTGCATGAGCTTTACGCTACGTTCATGAAGGAGACCTAAAATATTTATTACTTTTTCGATGGACTTTTATTTAGACTTTTTAGTTAGAAGACATTTCCAGCCTGGCTTTGTACATGATTTGTACATTTTAAAGTTGCAAGAAAAGAAAACAGAAGAATATGCAATTCGGATATAGTAATGAAAACTGGCCAGACATGAAACTGTGTGTTGTGTTTTTTTGATCTATTAAAATCAAAAAAACAATTACAAAAAAGGATCAGCTGATGACCTGAAATCAGGGGTACAGTGCCAATGAGGCAAAATGAAAATTTGCCTCTGGTGGCAGTACCGAGACGATTCCCAGGATCGGAAAAAAGCTCCTAGTACCTCAAAGAGCCGAATTTCCAGTCTTTAAACTGTTTTTTTTCCACTAACAATTTGAGTTTCCCCCAAAAAACTCAACCCGAAAAAAAATATAGGCTTCACAAGCCTGTTAATGTGTATATTCTCAATCACATATAGGGGAAAATTTACTAAAAGGCAAAGTGGCTAATGCTGGCAAAAATTCGCCAGCGCAACGTCATTTCGGCACCCTGTGCGCAACTTTGGATCTTCATGAATTAGCGTTGTCCAGGTGAATTTACACCTGTGTTACATCTCACCTCTAAAAAATGTATTCAAAGACCATCTCATTTGAAGTTTGTTGACCTACCCACTGTCCAAAAAGTCAAATAGTTTTTTTAAGGTAGTATACACAGCCAAAAGATTCAATCAAATCAATCATTATATCAATATTTTTAAAAAATAAAAAAATATATTTTTTAAAAACCTCCATCCAGAGGAAATTTTTTATGGTTTCAAAAGTCAAGTCTCTTGTCCAGATTATTGTGAAATGCTTTAATATATTTTCATAGAAAGAATTTAATAGATTAAAAAAAACCCAGAAAACTCTTAGTATGTTTTTTTCACAGTTCTCTGACAAATAAAGATCACTTTATCAATTTTTCATTAAGAGTTGAAAAATCATGCCTTTTTTATTGCGGAATTTAGCAAGGAGGCCTGCAAATATAATAGTTGTACCAAATACAATGAAGAAATCCTATACTTTGTCAGCTCATTATCTTTTTGTGGCCAACGGCAAGGTGACATATGGCCAGAATCTGAAACAGATCAGAAGCAGTGTATGACAATGCGGATCATTTAAAATATTTATTGCCTTCTGCTAATTACCAATAATCCCTCACCTCTCCATACCCAAGCAGAAGGTGGAGGTGATAACTATTAGGAATAGAGAACTTTAGGAGGTGGTTCTAAAATAACAAATAGTATATATATATATATATATATATATATATATATATATATATATATATATATATATATATATATATATATATATATGTATAAATTGGAATTTGTTGCTGCAGCCCCTACAGATTTTGCCATCCTGAGCATTTCCAGCCCAGTCTTTTCCATACAAATCTTCCTCCACATTATCCATCCATCTTATCATTGGGTCTGTTCATCATGGAGGATCCCCCTGGTTTCCCTTCTGTTACCTACCATTGCTCAAATGTTAATCTACAGTATTCTCTCATACTATTATCATCTATAATCACTGAGCCAATCTCTGACTCACAAAACATAAAATAGTTCAACCTCCTATAGTTCTTCACCAAAAAAATCCCAACATTTAGAATAGTGTAGGAAACATAACTGTAATTATTGGACTGGAGGTCCTGGGCCCACTGGGACTTTTACCTCGGGGGCCCCCACACAGTGTCAGACTGGGACACCAGGGGCCCACCCAAAGACCTTAGACCAGGGGCCCACCAATTAACCTTAGACCAGGGGCCTACTCTCAGTACTATTATTTTTCCTCATATTATAATCTATTAATACATCTATTTATCCACTTTGTTCTTTGTAGATAAAGCTATTAAAGATAATGTAAAGATGAACTCTAAGGTGCTGTCTCGTTCATGAAAAAAAAAGCACCACCAAAACTCCTGCAACTTTTTTTCTCAAATGCCAGCTTATTTAAGAAAAAAAAACGACAAAATATCATGTTTTTCTGCAGAATAAAAAGTCACTTGCCAGTGAGAATCTCATTATCCCATTCATTTTCAATGAGGCTTAAAATCAAGAATGTTTTAATAAACATAAAAAAAGTTGTCAGAGAACATTCCTATTGACTTCTATACAACCTCGCCAGCTTTTACTTTTCTGGTGACTTTTGGTGGTTTTATTCTTTAATAAATGGTGACTAACTGACTATTCGAGGTTACAAAGAATATTGTCGAGTATATTTATCCTTGTTTTATTTTACTGCATTTTTTTCTTGAATTGTGACTCAACTAGATTTTTGATAAATCAGCCCCTTAGAGTTTCTTGGTGCCTATTGTTGGTGACCCCACGCCTCTTCTGTGCTGGTACTAGCAGTGTAGTCTACACAACAGATGTATACATTGTTGAGTCTTTGAGATTTTTTCCATTTCCATTATCTTCCCTCTCCAATGTCCCCAGCTGTCAACAAATTTGATTCCAGCCCAAAGAGAATCCATTTAATTTCTTAGCTCTTGGTCATTGCGCAGTACTGTCATGCTTAGCTAAGGTGGCAAATTAATCACTATTGATTGGTAGAGTATTGATCGTTGGACCAAATTACGGCACTAACACGTTTAGTACATGCAAAAATGTTTCTTGCTTGCTCTTCTTTAATCACATTCCATACAAATGGCAGAATACATTCACATCATTGAATTAAAATTCGATATATACTGTATATATATATATATATATATATATATATATATATATATATATATAGGGGTGGGGGTTGGAGGAGAAAATTCTCAGCAAATTATACCTGGAGTCATTAGCTACAAGGAATGCAAATTATAACACAAATAATAAACTCTAATAAGAGTTAATGTACTATATAAAGATCATACCTTTTTTGCAGGATTTTCATATTAATACCAAGAGGTATAAAACAATACATATCTATGCAAGACTGGCTATATTAGGGCTATCTGGAGCAGTAATTTATGTGTTCTAAAAATGTATTTGACATGTACAACTATGTTTATTGTCCTTATATAGAGTTAAGCAAACTCACTTGAATTGATTTATATTGAGCACATGGCCTGTTCTTTTGTATGATAAGGCTGAGCCAGCAATGGAGCAAGCAATGGCTAATGGTTTATATGGATTTATCTGACGTAAAAATGTGCAGAGTGAGCCAGCCAGGTTCGGTAGAGCATAGCCCAGGGACTAAGGTATTATTCCAACAATTGAAACAGATTTATATGGCAAACAAAGAGCAAAAGAGTCAAAACATGTATCTTAAATTTGAGTTGTTAAAATTCTGTCCTTAAAACAGTGATGCCAATGCATAACTTCAAGAGATATTTGATCAGTGAAAACGATGATGGACAATTTGCAAAGTTTGCTAAACTCTAGCCTTAAGAAAGTGTGGTTGACTGCAGAGGACAGTTAAGTGCTTACTCTATATTTTTTGGATTCTGTGGGGTACTATAATTGAATCGAAATTTCCAGCCACTTGATGTAACATTCTGTAGGCTTCGCTGGTTCATCTGCAACTATTCTGCATGCATCCTAATCAGAGTCTTTCAGACTTATTGGGTTCAAGTCCTCCTCTTAGGACTTTACATCATGACAAGGTCACTTGCTTCCAAAGAAGTGGTATGGTCAACTTAAAATTATTATAGGGTATACAATAGAATTATATGTATAAAATAGAATTTTGTGCACAAGAAGGTCAATGTTGACCCATTCCTGATGTTGTGGGACACTGACAGAGTATTTATTTTACAAAATGCTCAGTTCCCCTTGCAGTGGAATGGCTAACCATTTGGCAGACCCAATGCCTTCTATGTTCTGGAAATTACAGTATATCTTATGGCAGAATAGCTTCATTGAATGAATAAAGAAATCTGTTAACCCTGTAAATTTGCTTCCTGACTTGTAAGGAAGTGTGCATTGCAGCTACAGTTGCACTATACATGTGGAACACAGAGGCTACACTCTTCTTTCACTTGCTTCACTTCTTACCTTTAATGATTTCTATCATACTTGGAGCATCATGTGCACTGCCTGAGTCTTGTGAAAACAAGCTCCATCTGTAGGTTTAGTTTGATAACTATGGTGACTCCCTAACACTTATGATGAGGATAATAAAAATAATATTGTTCTGTAAGTCTAGTTTGAGAACTATAAGGACTCCCAAAACTGATTTGATTTATAATAATAATCATTATAATAAAAATAAAAAGCCGGCTCCATCTGTTAGTGTAGACTGAGAACTATAAGGACTTCCAAAAACCTATGGTGATCATTGTCATTATCATAGTCATAAGATGTTTCCATCTCTATGTGTAGTCTGAGAACTATAAGGACTTCCAAACACCTATGATGATAATAATCATCATCATAGTCATAAAATGTGTCTCCCTTTATGCGTAGTCTGAGAACTATAAGGACTTCCAAACACCCATGATGATAATAATCATCATCATAGTCATAAATTTTTTCTACCTTTATGTGTAGTCTGAGAACTATAAGGACTTCCAAACACCTATGATGATGATGACCATAATACGTTTCCATCTGTAAGTGTATTTAGAAAACTATAAGAACTCCAAAACAGCTATGATGATAATAATAATATATTAGCCCCATCTGTAAAACACCTATGATGATGATCATCTACATAATCATAAGATAATCTCATATGTAAGTGTAGTCAGAAAACTATAAGGACTCCTATGATAATAATAAAAAAGCTGGCTCCATCTGTGAGTTTAGCGTTAGACCTGTAAGGACTTTCAAAAACCTGATAACCATTATTATAATCATCCAAACTAAGATGTTTTAAGATGTAAGATCTGTAGGAATAGTCTAAGAACTAGTTTCCAAACACCTATGAGGGTTATGTAATAATAGTTGGAGAGTTTTATAAAGAACTATAAAAACTTATTATATGATTATATAATAAAACATATATGTAATTAAAGGAGACAGATTTTGTTTTGATAACTCTGCAGGATGTATACTGTATAGTTCAAATACTAAAAAGAGACAAAAGTTCATTGCCTAACAGACTTAATCTGTCCTAATGCAAACATTTACCGAGCAGCCGAGTTAAAATCTTTGACTCATTATGAATGGTTCAACCCACACAAAAGTTCTAGCTGAATCACATTAATTCCAGTCTCCTTGGTAATAGATGGAATTTTGTGTCCGTGTCAGTATTCATCGCACATATGGAGAGCAACAGCTGCTTTTAGAATTTTTTTGAGGATATTAAGCATATTGAATCCAGTAAGAATGCATTGTGAGAAAGCAGCTAAAACCTTGCAGTTCACTGAAATCATTAAATATTCGCATAAAAACCTTGCCGCATCTCTAAAGTTATATTGAGTCTAACAACATCTGTAACGTACAAAACAACTGCCAACCACCTCTTCTGTGCTCAGCAAGGACATTGCGTTTCCCTCTTTGAGATGTTATAGTCTTGAAACATCTATAGAAATTACCAACCACTTGATTTCGCTCAATAGATAGTGGTGGAAACATGAAAGATGCAGAAAGTGGAATGTATAATATTAAATTGAATAGAGTTACCTATATTTATAGAATAGCCTGGAAGTTATTTTTATAGAAATTGTACAGAACAACATTATCAGAAATGTGTTAAATGAAACATATTCACTTGCAAAACATACATTAGTGTCATCCTGGAACGCTTGACATAATTTAATGGTATATGACTAGTAAATACATTCCGATTCAGTTTTTTTAATGCAAGCACAGCAAAGTACATATTCTTGTAATATATATTAACAACCCTTCATGCAGTTAGACATGAGCTGGCATACAGTCTAGCAAATTAAAACCAGAATTGCTTTTATCACTTTATTGATTAGAATTTTTTTCAAGGATTGATATGGAGTTGAGGGTAGGGATTCATACATAAAACTTTTATCCTTTTATCTTATTTCATCTTACACTAGGGGGCTGATTTACTAAAATTTGGATATTTATTTTTTTCACAAATCATATTTTTTTCCTCTAAAAATGTGTGTGTTTTTTTTTTTTTTGCATTTCTCTAAAATAAAAAAGGAGCCCATTTATTGAACCTTGAATTTATCTGGTCGATTTATTAAAGGGGAAAACTCTCGTCTTTTGAGGGGGAATAAAAACCTCGAACTTTTAGATATTATTATTCCCCAAAGCTGTTAAAAATCTTAAAATACTCCATCTCAAATGGCAGATGTCCCTAAAGTTGTTTCTTGACATTGTGATTTACAATTTATTTGATATAAATTTTTTCATTGAACTTTTAATAACTTTCATGCCATTCATGGTTCTAGAGAAAAATGGGGGGAATGTAATAAAAGTTGGTAACAGAAAAACTATTCTCAATGAGAAAAGTTATATCTTTGCATGAACACGTTTTTCTTTGAGTAAATTTAATATAGCTTTTGCAAACCCAAAAGCTGTTAATGACCTCTTCAGACATTGGATGAAAGTTTGCAATTTTTTATGGTTTGCACAGATGCACAGTGAACGTAATAAAGCTTCTTATTGTAAAATATGTTTGCTCCAAAAGATGCAAAACACCTTCAATCACTTCTTAAAATTGTGCAATTAAAATTCGCAATGCAATAACAGTTTCAGGAAGAATATTACATTGTGAGATGCAAATTTTTATTCTCATTGGTGCAAATTTTGTTTTCTTTTTGCAACTTTTATTACATTCCCCCAACTGAGTTTAATAGTGGTTTCAAAAACCTCTAAAATCACTTAAATTCTACCTTTGAAAAATAAGCATACCCAAGTTAATTTGACTTATGTCCCATGTTTACTGGATTTTGAGAAGAATGTTTTTTTCTATGGTGCACTATGGTGTATTAAATATTAATTTTCTCTTATTGATAAAGTGTGGTAATAAGGCTGGCACAATGTATAATGCATGGGCTGTTTTTTTGGGAGACTATAAAATGATTACTATACAGATACTACTATAAAACATGGTTCCAAAGGAACGATTACTGGCATCTGTTCATTGTCAGTTGCAGCCTCTGTAGATGCATACATAGCCATGAACGTGCTACACACACTCAGATATATTTTGTATTACATTTTTCTACTTCATTGAATGGGTCTTTGGGCTTTTCATCCCAGCAGTATATCTAAATAAAAAATGAAGCCTCAAGAAATAATCACCTTGTCATTTAACCCTTCACTAATTTATCTGTAGAAATCAACTGGACTTGCTGTGTTTTTCTTGAAGATGTGTCACCAGTCATCCGACTGGCTTTCTCAGTTCAGAATGACTTGTAAATAAGATCTTTCTGTAATAAATACCCTGGAATGTTGCTCCAACCAGCATAATATGTTTATCATAATCAGCAAGGATCTAATAAAGTTAAGTGTCAATTGCATTAGCATGGTTGGAGCTTTGAGGTCTTATCAAACCTTCCAGGAGGAGGTGCCAAAACAGCAATGTATGTGATAGACAATAGATGTCGACCCCCGCCTCTCTTTTTTTCCTATTTTTACATATTACACCTCTTTTGAACCAGTTGTTCTCCCTGTCTAGAATATGGACTTGGCAGTCTTCAAACGTGTGTCCTTGTGTTTTAGATGTAGGTACACTACATCTAGGTACACTGTAGGTCCTGACTGGTAAAACGTCTTCAAGAAAAACACAGCAAGTCCAGTTGATTTGACTTATTTCTACAGATATACCATGGATGAATGAGAATCTTCACAAACATCTCTAAATTAGTATAAATTAGTATTGTTTTTACAGTTCCAGCTACAAAAATTTCAAGATATCACTAAACAAGAAAAAATAATATACATAGTTACATAGTTAGTTAGTTACATAGTTAACTTGGGTTGAAAAAAGACAAAGTTCATCAAGTTCAACCCCTCCAAATGAAAACCCAGCATCCATACATACACCCCTCCCTAAGTTTAATTCAATTCTATATACCTATACCTATACTAACTATAGAGCTTAGTATCACAATAGCCTTTGATATTATGTCTGTCCAAAAAATCATCCAAGCCATTCTTAAAGGCATTAACTGAATCAGCCATCACAACATCACCCGGCAGTGCATTCCACAACCTCACTGTCCTGACTGTGAAGAACACCCTATGTTGCTTCAAATGAAAGTTCTTTTCTTCTAGTCTAAAGGAGTGGCCTCTGGTTTATGGGTAAAAAGATCCCCTGCTATTTGTCTATAATGTCCTCTAATGTACTTGTAAAGTGTAATCATGTCCCCTCGCAAGCGCCTTTTTTCCAAAGAAAACAACCCCAACCTTGACAGTCTACCCTCATAATTTAAGTCTTCCGTCCCTCTAACCAATTTAGTTGTACGTCTCTGCACTCTCTCCAGCTCATTTATATCCCTCTTAAGGACTAGAGTCCAAAACTGCACTGCATACTCCAGATGAGGCCTTACCAGGGACCTATAAAGAGGCATAATTATGTTTTCATCCCTTGAGTTAATGCCCTTTTTTTATGCAAGACAGAACTTTATTTGCTTTAGTAGCCACAGAATGACACTGCCCAGAATTAGACAACGTGTTATCTACAAAGACCCCTAGATCCTTCTCATTTAAGGAAACTCCCAACACACTGCCATTTAGTGTATAACTTGCATTTATATTATTTTTGCCAAAGTGCATAACCTTGCATTTATCAACATTGAACCTCATTTTCCAGTTTGCTGCCCAGTTTTCCAGTTTAGACAAATCACTCTGCAAAGTGGCAGCATCCTGCATGGAACCTATAGTTCTGCACAATTTAGTATCATCTGCAAAAACAGTACTTTCAATGCCCACCTCCAGGTCATTAATAAACAAGTTGAAAAGCAAGGGACCTAGTACAGAGCCCTGCGGTACTCCACTAACAACACTGGTCCAATTAGAAAATGTTCCATTTACCACCACTCTTTGTAGTCTATCTTTTAGCCAGTTCGCTATCCAGGTACAAATACTATGTTCCAGGCCAACATTCCTTAATTTAACCAGTAACCTTTTGTGTGGCACTGTATCAAATGCTTTAGCAAAGTCTAAGTAAATCACATCCACTGCCATCCCCAGAATCAAGGTCTCTACTTACATTCTCATAAAAAGAAATTAAGTTAGTCTGGCAAGATCTATTATACATAAAACCATGCTGGCACAAACTCATAGTATTATGATTTGCTATGAAGTCCAGTATCTTATCCTTTATTAACCCTTCGAAAAGCTTTCCTACCACTGACGTCAGACTAACTGGCCTATAGTTTTGAGGCTGAGAACGGGATCCTTTTTTGAATAGAGGCACCATATTAGCAATTCGCCAGTCTATCGGCACTATTCCAGATCTCAATGAATCCTGAAAAATTAAGTAAAGAGGTTTGGCAATCACCTAAAATACCTAAAATAAAATCTTTATGTAAAATCATTATGTTATCTGCCGTCAAAATCATTTATAGAATTTGCAGAGCTATGCAAATAAAATAAGTGGAGCATCTTGGTGTATAGTATAAGGCAGGAATGTTTACATTTTGCAGCATTTTTGCCTGTTAAATATGTTGTACCGAGTTTTTAGTGTTTTATTCACTAGTCAGTTGTGTGTTCAAGTGTAGCACGCTAATGGAACCCTCAAGGCAGGTGTTCAATTCTAGGCTGCCTTGTATCTGTACACCATATACTTTACATCTTGTCTAATGTGTTCCAGTTCTGCACACTGGATAATAGAACAAGGAGGCAGGCTTACTGGGAACAGATTGTTTTTCATTTTTTATTATTTCTGGTTTTTGAGTTATTTAGCTTTTTATTCAGCAGCTCTCCCGTTTGCAATTTCAGCATTGCGGTTGCTATGGTCCAAGTTATCCTATCAACCATACACAAGTGACTGGAATAAGAGAGGGCCTCACTAGAAAGGCTTGTAATAAAAAGTAGCAATAACAATAAATGTGTAGCTTTTAAGAGCATTTGTTTTTTTAGTTAGTTACCCCCATTTGAAAGCTGGAAAGAATCAGAAGAAGAAGGCAAATACAAAAAGTATAAAAAAATAAGTAACGAAGACCAGTTGAAAAGTTTCTTGGAATTGGCCATTCTATAACATACTAAATGTTAATGTAAGGGTGAACCCCCCTTTAAGAGAATACAAAAACTACATTTTGAATCATTTCTGTTTTTGTACAATTCATTCTTAGTTGCAGATGAAGAGCATTTTGTCAATAAAATAAGTTTTCCCATATCGCTCCATGTATATAAAAGCCTGAGGAGGATAGCGTAGAAATGTTTTCCAGACCTGAGCCTGCAGTGTTCAGTAATAAAAAGTACAAGTTGTCATCATTTTTCATTTCTTTTTTCACTTGCCACCTCAAAAAGCTGCACCTGCCACCAACTTTGTTATAATAAAGGCACAAAGCTTGCACTTATATGTTTACAGCATAAAAGAACCCCTCCACTTTGGATAAAGTACTTGTGTCCTTGTGTATTGGAATGGTCTGCCTTGTGCAACATTTATTAAGTAGCAGGCAGTATTGATAGCAGAATGAATAACTAAATGAAATATTTTGCATGGCTTTATAAGGTTTGCAAGCTTTTGCACAATTTTGCAAATAGTATCTTACTTCCAAATACTAAATGGGTCCTGTTGGGTTATACCCACTCATCCCTTAAGAGGAACATTATGATAATGTAAATTTGCCAATAACAATGCAATGAATATCCAAGCTGTTCTTGTTGCAGCTGCATAATCATTGTCCATAGTTTCTTTTTTTTTTTTCACTTCTGCTGCATTGTAGAATCAGAGCTGAAAAAGCAGTAAAGGAAATATCCTTGGTTTTGGATTTATGTTGTTCTTGCTTTTATTATTATCAATAACATTATTATCTGTAAGGTGAAAAAACATCACCTACATCGTTTAGTGGACATAAAAATATACAGCAGTCACAATTTAATATTCATTGGAAAGAAAGGCCACAATTATATACAGATCCAGTCCTATGTACTGCCTCGACTGTAACCTGCAAACAAGCCTAATATATCATCTGGAAGGCTTATTTTTCACCCGAATTGGATAGTAAATCAAAGGAACACTATTTGTCATGGGCCTAACTGCCTCTGAAGCAAAATTAGCAGCTTCCATAGCTCTAGTCCTTGATCCTCACTGACAGAAGTTACCTGACAATAAACCAAGGAGATTCTTTTTAACTATATGAGCTTCACCTATCAAAAAATATCCAATCAAAATACACGGTGGATCTGAGTTATTTGAAGAATGTATGGCCATTTAGTACACTGTGTAATGATGCACTAAAAAAGGTGTCCTTGATACCCTCGCTGCCCATATATTTTATTTGAGAGAAGAGCAATGGTGGATGAAAGGCAGAATGCTCATATTTATCATGCTTCTCCTCCTGTGCTTTATTCTATATCTGCACCACATAGGTTACAGTATGTGGTTCTTTAGCTGCTTATCTGCCAGTGATTACCAAGACTAATTTGTTTACAAGATAGAGTGTATTCTACTTGCATTAAATAAAATGTAATTCAACATTTAAAGCTGCTGTACAGGTATTTAGCTTTCTGATAACACTGTTTACTTTTCAAGTTAGATTGCAGTGTAATATCATGTCGTTTAAATAAAATGGTAAGTAGAAAAGCAAAAAAAATAAAAAATCAGGATAGCAAAAGACTGACAAAGTGCTGATAAGCAGAATTCTCATTGGTGAATTCTGTAGGACAAGGAAGGCAAATTCAATGGAGGGTGCCAATATTTTAGACACCCTCCAGTAAATTCAAATGCTGCTTTTTCCCGGCCCAATGCTCCTTTGATGGAAAAAATACACAACCAGAAAAAAAAAAAGTATGACAATTTCACACCGCTATTTTAATTGCTTTTCTCAGGCATCCTAAGTGCAGACTTAGGGGGTTATTTATCAAAGTTCGAATTTATCTCAATATTTTCTGAAAAAAACTCCTTATTCGCCTTATTTATTAATACAGTTTCCTGAAAATATCCGAAGATATCGTGAATAGTGATGGGCGAATTTATTCGCCAGGCGTGAATATGCGGGAAATAAATTCTGGACGCCGGCACATTTTCACCAGCGAATTCGAAAAATTTTCACCATTTCCCAAATTTCCAAATTCGCCCATCACTAATCGTGAAAAATACGATTTCAGATTTTTGACCGAAAACGTGTTATTGCACGAAACCCAGGGCAGATCAAAAAATCTTTGGGACTTCTCCCATTGATTTAAATGCAACGTTGACAGGTCTGAGATGCCAGATTTTCGAATTCTGACTTTTACCATCCTCGGGGTATAATAAATTCCAAAAAAATTATTTTGCCACTAAAAATTTGGGACTTTATACTAAAAAGACAGGGATTTGTCAGGTTTTTGGCATTCAGAGTTTAGTAAATAACCCCTTTAGACTTGCACATGCACAGTAATATTCAATTCATGCAAAAGTATTCTTCAATTTAGATCCCTTCAATGGGTTATTCACCAATTAATTTACTTTTAGTATGATGCAGGGAGTGATATTCTAAGACAATTTGGTTTTTGAGTTATTTCGCTTTTTATTCGGCAGCTCTCCAGTTTGCAATTTGAGCAATATGGTTGCTAGGGTCCAAATTACCCTAGCAACCATTCATTGATTTAGATTAGACACCGTCATATGAATAGGAGAGGACCTGAATAGAAAGACGAGTAATAAAGAGTAGCAATAACAGTAAACATGTAGCCTTTCAGAGCATTTGTTTTTAGATAGAGTCAGTGATCCCCATTTGAAAACCGGAAAGAGCCAGAAGAAAAAGGCAAATAGTTCAAAAACTATAATAAAAAAAAGAGAAACGAAGGCCAATTGAAAAGTTGCTTGTAATTATTAATTATATAACATACTAAAAGTTAACATAAATGTAAACCACTCCTTTAAAGACTTGTTTAGAGGCAAAGAGAAGATTTCAACCTGTATCTAGCGATGGGCGAATAAATTCGCCTGGCTCAAATTTGCAGCAAATTTCCATGTTGCTCGCATCAAAATCATCGTGCGATTTTAGCGTCCGATCGAAGGATTTTCCTTCGATGTACAAAAACGTAGAAAAATGCTGTAGAAGGTCCCCATAGGCTAACATAGCACTTCGGCAGGTTTCATTTGGCGAAGTATTGAAGTTGAAGTTTTTTTAAAGAGACAGTACTTCGATTATTGAACATTCGAACAATTTTTACTTCGAATCGAAGTCAAAGTAAATTCGAAGTCGTAGTATCCTATTCGATGGTCGAAGTATTCAACAATTACTTCGAAATTCGAACTTTTTTAACTTCGAAAAATCACTTGAACCTTAGTAAATCTGCCCCTTGGCAAAGTGAACAATTTTGCCATTGAGAACTCTTTGCTCCTCACGCAACAGTAGGATAGCGATTGTGAATTTTAAAGTTAGTGATAGTGTGCAGTGTATGTAATAAAACTTCTTAATGAAAACGTGTGCTCCAGTTGACGCAACCTGCAAGCAGGTGTTAAAGGTGCGCAGTGCACAATTAAGATTCACAATGCAATAAAAGCCTAATGAAGAATATCACATTGCGACATGCACATTTATATTTGTAAATTTGTGAATTTTATTACATTTTCCCCATTGACTTCAACCCCTCCCCGTCCCCTAACTTATATGCCCTTCACCGGTGTTAAAGTGCCCAGTGATGCTGCTCTTAGAACCTGGGGTTATATAATATCAGAAGCAAAGTTTGCTATACTTATAACCTGTATCAGCTGATAGAATTAACTGGTCACCTTTTTAAAAATAAGCATCTTATTGGTTGCTATGGGTTACTGCTCCTGGGCAAACTTAGTACCATTATTACATATGGGGTCTCTTTTATCTGGTTCAAGGAGCAGAGTGCAGAATTGCCCCATCACAAATGAATGAGCACTAAAGGCTTCACTTTTTGTACCCCAAGGTCAAATTAAATGACCTCATATAGCTTTCCTGTGTTCAAATAAATATACAACATTGCTGAACATTTCCTCGTTATTAACATGAAACAGTGTTACCATCACATTTTTCTTTGACTGTCACTATAAAACCTCATTCCCATCAACTTGTTAATTCTACTTTCCATTCATTCACTTAAACCCATTTTCCAATACATTTCCAGCTCAGGATGTTATTAATTAAATAGCTGTCCATTCCATAAAATGTATTTCCAGGCACTCGTATATTCCTTTCCAACTGTCATTAATACTTTTTTTTCTGATATGATTTGGAGAATTCTTTGCTTAAATGTGATCAACTGCAGTTTCCATTATTATTAACGTATTTCTCTGCACATGCTTTTTTCATCATTAAGCATGGAATCATTTACATTATAAAAGATGATACACATCCAAAAATGACCTTTCATGGGGAATTATGAGCCAAAAAAACATCCTGCTCCTGTAAAGCCCCTTAATTACAATTTGTTTTATAAAGACAGTTGTCCAAAAAAATAAATACATATAAATATTATGTCATAAAATCATTGCCATTGCACCCCATTGCATTGGAGTGTATGTACTTTTGTATTTTCAAATTATTTTAGATATAGAATTGGTTCTAACATAGCTATACTTGCTAAAAGTAGTATGGTTTTGTTTATACCTATTCATTTAAATATTACCATAACCCCCACTCTTGCCAATGCATCTAAGGCTTATGTAAGACTAGAATAAACGAAAAAAGATTAATTGGAACAAGTGATTGATTTGATCTTGCTTGGAATCTTTTAAGACATAAGACACAAGCTGCCTCTTAAGTACACTGACCTTATTCGAACATTAGCAAATGTCAGAATTAAACATCATATTAATGTTTTAAGAATACTAATCCCTAAACATTAAATCCTGATTGTGAACTTTAGTCATATCATGTGCCATGTTGAAGGTCATAGGGATCTGACACCGTTTAATAATGTGGCTGATATCTGATCCTGAAATGTGAGACGTTGAGGGATCTGGTATTAGGTTTAAGCAGGTTTTTCAATCTGACAAACTGTAACCCTCCAGGCATTAGTTATATAGGACCATCTGTGTTTCAACTTTAGAATGCTACCTCTTATCTCCCTTACCTCCCAAACCATCTCCCATCTCCCTTCCCTCCCAACCATCTGCCATACCTGCCAACTATCTCCCATACCTTCCAACCATCTCCCTTGCCTCCTTACATCTCCCATACCTCCCAAACATCTCCCATACCTCCCAAACATCTCCCATACCTTCCAATCATCTTCCACCCCCCTTACTTCCCAACAATCTCCCTTACCTCCTAACCATCTCCTATACCTCCCAACCATCTCCCATACCTTCTAACTATCTCCCATACCTCCCTTACCTCCCAACCATCTCCCATCTCCCTTACCTCCCAACCATCTTAACTACCTCCTAACCATCTCCCATACTTCCCTTACCTCCAAACCATCTCTCTTCTCCCTTACCTCCCAACCATCTCCCAATCCTTCCTTACCTCCTGCTTATTTTTGAATTCCTGACTTGGACACAAGTTTTGGTTGTAAAACCCGGGTGTACTGCCTTCTGTAGACTGCCAGTCCATATATGGTTTAGCCAATCATAGCCATTATTTGGCAACCCCCAGGAAGTTTTTCATGCGTGTGTTTATATTTGAATGTGAATCAAGGGAGGAAAGTTTGGGGACCCCTGCATTAACATTTGGAAGCTAAAGGATTTATTTCACTGGCCTGCAGTTGCAAATGAAAACCATGCATTGGTTTTACCGGGTATGAGGTTATTTTATACGTTACTGTGTAATACCTAGAACCTTATACGGGTATAGGATCTATTATCTGAAATAATTGACTATTGAGGCTTTCTGGGTAAGGGGCCTTTCCATCATTTGGATAGTAATACCTTTAGTTTGCTAAAAATCGAATAAACTATAAACAAATGAATATGATTGAATTGACACTTTAGATTTATGCAGCTAAGTTGGGATCAAGAACAAGGTACTGTTATTATTAAAGAGAAAAGGGATTTAGGCGTGAATTTTTTGAAATTAGAATAATTTGCTTAAGATGGACGCCATTGGATAAAGTCTAATCATTAGTTCTGAATAATGGACTCCTGGATAAGATCCCATTCATTTAATAGTTTAAAGGTTTGTAGGAAACAAAATGAAAGGTTTAACAACAATATTCCCATAGAGAAGCTTTGGTACATTCTCTATACTCTAACTGCTGTCAAATATCTTTAAAAGAAAAAACGTTTGTGCTCTGGTCTACATCCAGATGACCCGGACTCAACTTCTCTCTGTAAACAACACTGGTTGAGTTTAATCTCTCTATTTGCATTCATAATTAGTTCATCAAACTTCGAAGCCTGTGCTCCAATGGAATCAATGGCGTTAAAAGCGATTAGCGAAAGAAATTAGATCTTCCTATTGACTTCAACAAAACTGCAGCAAAACATATTGGCAAACAGTTGGAGGGAAAACTGTGGGTGTGAAGTCAGGAATGTCTGAAAAAGCGATTGCAATGAAGATTTCTTATACCAAATCTACAAAAAATACATTTTACTTTAAAATGTAGGTCTTTGGTTCAATTATCTTATTTTGTGAATTTTGAGGCTCCTTATATTATAAATGTGGGGTTGAAATAATTTAAGAATTATGTTTAAACACTACAAATGCCTATTAGCCTAGGTTAAAATACAGGTATGGGATCCATTAACCGGAAACCCCTTATACAGAAAGTCCCCAAATGAGGGGAAGCCCATCTTCCATAGATGATGTTTTTTTAGTAGATTTAGGGTATGGAAATCCAATTAGGGAAAGACGTCTTATCCAGAAAACCCCTAGTTCCAAATATTCTGAATTTCCTATACCTGTACTGTATACTGTATTGGAGGGGTCCTTGATTAGTTTCAATAGTAATAACAATCAATATGCCTGAAAGGATTACAGGCAACCTGTTTAATTACTACCATATTTGTAACCAATAACCAGGTATCATTAACTGGTCATGGCCACCTGTATGAAATGAAGAATCTGCTTGGTTGCTCTGGGTTGACATAAGTGTGAGACACAAAGGGGCAGAATTATCAAGGGTCGACGTGAATTAGAGGGAATTTTCAAAGTAAAAAATTTGAAATTCAAAGTAATTTTTTGGATACTTCGAACATCGAATAGGATACTACGACTTCGACTTTGAATTCGATTTGAAGTAAAATACTTCAGATATCCGACCATTCTTTAATCGAAGTACTGTCTCTGTAAAAAAACGTTGATTTCAATACTTCGCCAAATTAAACCTGCCGAAGTGCTATGTTAGCCTATGGGTACCTTCTAGAGCAGTTTTCTACGTTTTTTGAAGTCAAAGTAAAATCATTTGATCGATCGCTAAATTTCTTCGATTCAATGGATTTAATTTTTCGATTGTACTTCGACTGCAGAATAGCTAAAGTATTTCAATTAGATGGTCGAATTTCAAAGTATTTTTAAGTTCGAAATTCGATTTCGATAAATCTGCCCCATAATGTAAATAAATTTGGAGAGAAAAATCATCATGCGTCTTTTTACCCACAATAAAACATTTTCCTCCAGAATTCCACTGTAATTTTGGGCACACGGTGATTTGTACAAGCCAATTTAGCTCAGTACTTAAAGCTAATAGCAGATAAAAAAATTTTAGGGTTAAGAACCTGCCAATACAGATATGGGACCTGTTATCCAGAATGCTCAGGACCGGGGTTTTCTGCATAATGGATGTCTCCATAATTTGGATCTTTATGCCCTAACTACTACAAAATCATGTAAACAGTAAATAAACCCAATAGGCTGGTTTTCCTCCAATAAGGATTAATTATATCTTAGTTTGGATCATGTACAAGCTACTGTTTTATTATTACAGACAAAAAGGAATCACTTTTAAAATGTGGATTATTTGGATAAAATGGAGTCTATAGGAGACAACCTTTCTGTAATTCGGAGCTTTCTGGATAATGGGTTTCCAGATAACAGATCCTATACATGTACTGCCATGTGATGTAATAATGTGAACATTGTAGATATCCAATGTGCCCAAAGATTTTTGTGGCTTCGCCAAGACTTAATTATTATGGTGGTACAAAATGTAAGAATTTATTGTCACACAGAGCATGGAGTGCATCTCAACTTCATACTCAAAACAAAGGAAATAATAGCACAAGGCTTTCAGTGAACGGAGCCAGTGGTGCATAATCATTAAATTCTTCTCAATCAAAAACTGGTTTTGACCAGAATCGACTCCTAAGTATCTGAAAACTGAGGTAACCTCAATAACAATAATAACTATAGTCCCCAATGGCCCAACATATACCTCTGACCATTAGCTAATTGTAATTTAAATGGGTAGTTCACCTTTACATTAACTTGAAGTTGAATATAAAGTAGATGTTGATATTCTGAGACAGTATGCAATTTGTCTTGATTTTTTATTTTAAGGGAGATGTTTTGTTGATCTAACTCCCATCCACAAATTTAACTCATTTATTCATAACTCTTCTTGAAATTGTTGGAAAGAAAAACGTGGCGACAAAATTAATTCAATTCAATTTGCATTGTACAACATTTTCAAATTCATGCTCCGAAAACTCAACTTTATTGAATAGAAAAAATCTTCATGAACATCGGCCGTTGAGTTCTATATGAACTCGACACATTTTAGCTGGAGTATTTTCAGCAGCTTTTAGCTTTGGGGTAAAATAAATTTCAAAAAATTAGTTTTTTTCCCTCTAAAAAATGTAGTTTTAATATATAGTCCCCTTAGTGTTTATGTTCAGCAGCTCTCCAGTTTGGTATTTCAGCAGCTGCCTGGTTGTTAGGATTTTATTTACCTTAGTAACCATACAGTTGTCTGAATTAGAGACTAGAATGTGAATAGGAATCTATGTAATAAACAGTCACAAAAACAACAATAACTCTAAAACTGAAGCCTCATAGAGCAATATTTGTTTGGTTGCTGTGGTCAGTGACCCTATTTGAAAGCTTCTCTCTCTCTCTCTCTCTCTCTCTCTCTCTCTCTCTCTCTCTCTCTCTCTCTCTCTCTCTATATATATATATATAATGGATTAATGGATACAAATGTATGTATAAATTTAACATGGTTAGGGAGCATATTTATGAGACAAAGATAGTATAAGTACCAGTAAGGAGTGTGAATGATATTTACTTCATATTTCTGTGGGCAATAATGTTAGTAATTTTGGCAACAGAAGAATTTCAGACCTGGAAAGAAAATGTTAGGGAGGCAGAGAGGGTGAAATTCTATATTTAATATAATAGGGAAGATGTGGTGGTTAATGTGTTAGATGAGGTGTTGAGGGTTGTGAAATAAGACAAAAAAAGAAAACATGTAGATGAATCTAAAAGATGCCTTTTTTACTTAATGCAAGCAGAAAGTGGTTTGTCTTGCCTGAAGACTTTTAACAGACAGTTCCAGGCTTGCTCTTCAAGCAGTATGAGCCTTTTATTGTAATACCTCAATCTCCATGTGCATCACAGTCAGATCCCATTACAGCCAATGGTAAATGCCATGTTGTGCTCCAAAGATGTAAATCCAATACAAAGAGAGCACATTGTCCAAACAAGTTACAGCTTGAAAATGTCCTGATACTGCTGTGCCTTCTTAATAATGCTATGGCCGTATACAGACATAAAAAACACGCCGATGAGGTTTTCCATAGAAATAAACAAATTCAAAAACAAAATTTTCACTTCCCAATATAAGTGTAAATTCCCTAGCAGGACAGATCACACTACCCATGGTCCAGGATGAATTCCTTGAGAGAAAGCACCACAACTGACAAGAAAACCCAGACGCAGGAAGATGTGAGCATTTTTCGGCCAATATTGTAAACTATAATTGTTACCTGTGGCAGCATGTAGTATGTGGAGATATTTCTTCCCTTCTTTGCTTGTATTTGCAGTTGTTTGTTTCTGAGTGTTGTATCTCTGTAATCTGAGTTTTATTCCTTTCATAGTTGTTTTTTTTTTTTTTTTTGGTTTTAGCACTGGACATTGATTTTAATGAAATCCCCATAGTTTGCTATATCTTTGATGTAGCATCTAAAGCTTATTATAAGTTACCAAGGAGTTCCATGACCATATTAAAACAAGAGGCCAAAGGAGGAATATTTTTATACAAATCATGGAACTCCAAGGTGAATTCTAATATCTTCATATTTTGCAGCAGGGTGTATTTTATTTAGTATAATACACACGTTTCAGTGAATCATGTGACAATGACATCAATAAGCTCTGATTATAACGGATGACATCACTAAGCACTGTTTATTAGGATATAATTTACAGGATATTCATCGTGTGTATTATATGAATATAGCTCCTTTGGTTTACTGCTATATGATGTTGGTGTCCAAAGTAATGGAACACAGCACATAATACATCAGGCAGTTGCTTCAGCAGCCTATACAATAATATGAAATTATTACTCACTCTGACAATAGTTTGTTAGGATTCTAAAGATGTTTACAGTTTTGTTCCTCAACTTTTATTTTATCAGCAAATTGGATCATCTTGGGTCATCGGATCTGTGTTGTGCTGCAAAAAATTTCAGTAAATACATTTATTCGCTACAAGATTAAGCTTCAGATTTGGAACTTTTTTTTTACTAAAGTATTTTAGAACTGCTTTTAGTACTTTTAGTTCTAAATGTGTTTCATGTTAGAGGGAAATGCTATAATCAGTCTGCAGCTAAACTACTGTTCCTCTTAGGCAACCGCCTACTGCTGTTGTCAGAGCAACACAACTTTGTCATAGAATGCACCAAAAATAAACTCGGCACCTTGTTGACATGGAAAAGCAAATAGCTTTGTAGACGGTATTAGAGGATTTATGTTTCTGACGATCAAAGAGATTACTATACATGGTACAATAATTCAGTAGATAAATATGAATATAGATGGAGGAACCTTTATTCCAAAAATGTCTTAATTATTTTGAGAAATATCCATCTAGAGGTTCAACGCAATGTATGATGGTAGTGTTACTTTCTTGCGGGCCCGAAATGAAGTTAATCATGGCCCAAAAATTAGATTTCCCCCTTGTTTTGAAGACTATTTTATATTGTCATAAGAAACCTCAATTTTTCATATGATTGGAAATCATTATGGGGACCCACCGTAAACAGTGCGGAAAATTTAGATCCTGGTGGAACCATATCACAGGGGGACAAGGTTGCAGCAGAAGTTATTGTAGCCAATCAATAGTACTGTAAGTGACTGTGGAGAAATTCATGAAATTTAACAATAACATTAATTTTTTTCATGTAATACCAGGCAGGGCAGCCATCAGGGGGGAGAGGTGTAGGGGGCCCCGAGGGTAAGGAGAGAGCTGCTGACTTCAGGAAGACTTCTGTCCAATACTTCCCCTTATTGGTCACTGAGTTTAAGTCCCGGTTGAGCTGCTCAGGGATTGGATAGCTGAGGTTTGAACTTCTCCTCCAGCTCATCTAATCACCATGCAGCTTTACGAGGACTTGAAATTCTGTGACCAATAAGGGAAGAAAATGTTGTCACTGGAAGAAGATGCAGCCACCTCTGCTCCCCTCCTCCCTTCTGCAGTTGGTAGCTCACTTACAGCAGGTGGGCCACACTAATGAAGTAAGTATAACATGGCAGGACCCCCCTAAAGGTAACCCTTTGTGGTCCCTGTTGTGTGATGGGGCCCTGGGTACCAAATTTTTTTTAAACTTCTGGACTTCTGGACTACATGGACGTTTAAGGGGGGCCCTTGCCACCAATTTTCTTATAACATGGGGGGGCCTAGCCACCAATATTTTTTAATGGGGGGCCCTGACCACAAATGTTTTTTCAATGGGGGTCCCTGACCACCAATATTTTTTTATTAACATGTGGGAATTATAGCCACCAATGTTTTTTTTTAGTGGGGGGTGGACCTGTGGGGTGGGAAGGGCAGACCTGTAGGTGGGGCTTGTGGTGGGCGCAACCCAGGGGGCCCAGGAAATTTTTTCGTATTGGGCCCTGGGATTTCTGATGGCGGCCCTGATACCAGGAGCTGCATTTGCCCGGGTCCAGTAACAATAGATCCATGAATGCAATTTACTCATTGATTGCTATGGTTTGTTAAACTGGAGAGAAAATATTGTAATTTTCATTACATGTAACAAATCTTTAAAAATTCGAGTTTTACCCTTTAAAAACTTGACCAGAAAAATTTGAAATGTAATAAATGGCCCCATAAATATTTACAAAGCAAGATATTCTGCTATGATAAAATTATATATTTTTAAAAATGTAAGAACCTGCACTTTTGATATTTTATTTTTACTGCAGCTACTGTTTCTTAGCTCTTTAGTTCCCCTTGTTAATTCTACTGGGATCTCTCTGTAGTATAGTAGGTAAAGTAAACATTGGAAACCATGAATATTTGATATGAAGAGAATAAACAATTTTACGAGAATGCTGCTCATGGTTTCTACTGGTATAAGTTCAGTATTAAAACAAGAACGACTGCTGCTTATGGATGATCTGGAAGAAAAAACAGCCCCACAAATAATATGAAATTCACTTCTTCCTGCAAATGAAATAAAGAAAGCACATTTTTGCACATTGAATAAAGATAAAGATGGATCATGGGTGACGCTCATGATATTGCAAAATACAGGGTCCTGTGCATAGACGCACTAAACATGTCTCATTGTCAATTACAATGTAAGAATAGAAATCTTGAGTTCCGATAATACACTGGAACCAGAGCTTAGCTGGTCTTATTTGGAAATGCTTAGGAAGGTTGTATGAGTAAGCTGCAACTTATAGCCCTTCAACAAGAAATTAATTTGGGTAAGAATTTGCTAGTTCTGGCATGTTTATCTGATATAGATATCTATTCTCTTTCCTTCTTTGTTGGAGGGAGTAAAGATTCCTTCCCAGGATTTCATTACAAGAAAAGTTGTGTGTATGGGGCTGTGTTGTAATATGTTATGATGTGTAATATGTTCCCACATCCAGCTTAAATAGTATTAATACTAATATTTTTATCTATCTACCTAGCTGTCTGTCTGTCTATCATCTATCTATCTATCATCCATCTATATTTCAGTCTATCTACCTGTAAAGTATGCATTGCCTGTAAGTATAACCCTGGAACACATTAAAAACAAGAGTGGAAATCTCCAAACGCACTTGGGATGTTGCACTCCACTGTGAGCAAAAAAATGTCCAAAATTCCCTTGGTATTGGGGGCTATTGGAATTCCTTCTAGAAGAAGGCATGTTGGCACAATAGTCAACTGAAGGTATTATATCCAAGGTGATTCCCAAAGTTCTGTATGGCAACTTATTTATGAGCGGTTTGTTGCCCATGGGGGAACATCCCCACGGGTAACACTGTGTACCATCAGCCTAAGGTGCTTCTGTTTAATTGTGTTGTTTAGTAGTAGTTAGCATGCACTCTTGGGTCATGTTATAGGGACTGTTATATAGGAACCCTGAGTGACAGTTGGAGTGGTCTTCTATGTTCACTGGAGCACTTTTAGGGCCCCAGAACTTTTGTTGTGGGAGCAATATGGAACCTGCACACTACAGAGCTCAGACCAGAGAAAATAAAGTACAGACAAGGAAAGCAAAATTATAATCAGGAACTAGGTAAAGGTCGGTGTCAGTACCGCTCGGTGCGGCCTCTCCGTCCAGCGCCTCCATCGGCGCATCCAAGATGCTGGTACCCACTGAAGACAGATGCCGGCATGATGACGTCAAAGTTTATAACCCTTCCGGGTCATGGGTTCCATGCCCGAGTATAGCGTTTGTTTTGAACATTCCTGGGTGTGCTATAATTCCTGTTGAACTGATCTCTGGAATTTGACCCTGCCTGGTTATCTACTTTGCTGTTTAACTGCCTGCCTTTTGAACTCTTGCCTGGACTTGGATACGATTTTGCCTGAACCCTTTTTGTACTTCGATTTTTGACTTTAACCCTATAGCTTCCTCCTTGGTCCTGACTACTCCCAGTTGGGAGCCGATAGGCCCCCTGACAGTTGGACAGGCAGCTAGGATGAAGGTCAATAGACATGGAACTGGATAAGCATGCAGAGAACAGGCTTGGGTGAGATGTGAGAACCGGACGTCAGCTTGGGCAAGTGTACACTGCAGTGAATGGGTTTTTGAACTGAAAAGGGCACCAAAGTAGACTGGGCACTGAGAAATAATGACCTTGGGTTTTTCAGATATGACACCAAATATAAATTTTATTTTATTCCACTCAAGTACAAAATTAGTAGAACCTTGCGAAGCATCAAGTATAACACATCATACACTATTCCTTTAGTGCTAATATAAATGATTTTATATTGTATTGAAACAATTGCTTTTCACAGTGTCTGCTCCATCTGTATGCACTGGGTGTGCCTTACTGCCAGATATAGTGACATAACCTTAAATCGTTATATATGATTTTACCTCATTAATTAAAGATTTTGCAGCTGTTTATGAGTTTGATTCTGACAGAAAAAAGGTTACGGTTATTTTGACTCTGGAATTTGCAGATATGTAAATAACAGATCACTCCATTGATACAATCGGCAGACTTTTATAGCTTTCCTCTCTTTGTGAATCAGAGCATTTGGAACACTTCATTATTTGGTCTGACCGTGACAACGTGACATGGGTCTGTGCTTTGGAATTAGGTTATCAAATGCAGTTGGAGATCAGAATAAAATGACTTGCTTAAATGTGTAATAGGAAGACATTTGTTTAAAGCATGCATATTTAGCATACTAAATATTTAACTATTGTCCTTGGCAGTAATTCAGGCTTTTTAGCTGAAGAATGCAAATGACTTTAAATTCAGAAACCTCTCAGTTAGTCATAAGGGTCAGTTTTCAGTACAGCATTTACAAATTCTACAGTACAAATTATAAAATACTTGGAAAGCAGCCAATATAAGCATGTTTGTTCTTAAAGGGGTTGTTCACCTTTGAGATAATGTTTATGTATGATGTAGAGAGGGATATTTTGAGACAATTTGCAATTGGTTTTAATTTTTTAATATTTAAGGTTTTTGAGTTATTTAGCTTTTTATTCATTAGCTCTCCAGTTTGCAATTTCAGCAATCTGGTCACTAGGATTCAAATTATCTTAGCAACCATGCATTCATTTTAATATAAGACTGGAATATGTATAGGAGAGCCCTGAATAGAGAGATGAGAAAGAAAAAGTAGCAATAACAATACATTTGTAGCCTTACCGAGTATTTGCTTTTTAGAAGGGGTCAGCGACGCCCATTTGAAAGCTGCAAACAGTCAGAAGAAAAGGGCAAATAATTCAAAAACTATAAATAATAAATAATGAAAACCAAGTTGCTTAGAATTGGCCATTCTATAATATACTCAAGGTCACCTTAAAGGTGAACCATCCCTTTAAGGAAGGTGAATTATATGCCGTTTGTATGTGAATATTTTAACACATCAATTTATATATCTATATATTTATGTTATGCAATAAAAACTTTTATATATTTTTTGAAGCAGACATATGGCCGTGAGTGCTCTTTATTGCCAAATATATATATATATATACTGTATATATCCTTATGACGATCCCGTGAAGATAGAAATGCGCTGATATGGAGATGGAATAAACGTTGTTCATGTTGTTATTAAAATGGTGTGCCGTGAGTGCTTTCAACTATAGGACTATACATATATATAGGCTGCACATCCTGAAAAGCAATACCGGACCTGGGTGCTCATGCTAGAAAGAAAAATGTCCATAATGATAGCACTCACAGGATTTTTATAAAAGCAAAAAACATATCAATTCAAGAAAAAAGCTTTGTTGATCCAATGTTTTAGTCCCACACAGAGACATTTCTTTTCTTGAGAAAGATCCCTGTCAGATGGCGGGAACCCAGTGACATGAAAAAAAGGAAGTGATGTGTACCAATACAAACTACGTGAACCAATCACCTCATTCAAACAAAAAACACCACTGTGCAAACACTTAAAACACCATTATGATTATCAAAATACTATTTAGTATCATATCAAACATACTTAAATACCAGGTTTGACAAAAAGCCCCACCATGGTAGCTATTAAAACATTAGAACTTTATTCTTTTATTCTTGATAACAGTTAATGCTATATTTGGTGGTAGCGAAATCTTGTGGGCAAATTTTATTTTAAAATGACTGATCATATTGAAAAGTTCTCAAATATTATATTGGTCTGGTGGTCTGGAGTGACGTATGATGTACCTCTGCAATATCTGGACTGCTTATGATGTATGCTAATGTACAAGGATAAGGGACACCCTTACCTTGTACCATTTTGATTTGAGAGCCCTCAATTGACCTTAACGCTCACAATGGGGTTATAATATAGTGACTTTATCAATGTTAGTAAACCATTGACAAATGGTTTAAACATGAAACTATATTCATAGTGTAGTGTCCCCTGATCAATCTGCCAACTCTGACTTCACAGATCGGAATACAACCTACTTGTTCTGGATCTATAAGGTATTCCAGGATGGAATAATGATTATATTAATAAATATCAGTATTAATGTGTGAGATATACCTGTCACTACTGGAGTCTGTTGCATTCTTATTTGGCATTAGTATAAGACTTATGTGTGCCTCTAGTGCATGAGTGCCTGTTTGTATAGAATATAAAGCCTTGCTTAATAACGGGAAAGGATGAAATGAATTATTTGTAGCATCTACTTACACGTTATGCTATCAGGCCCAGGGCTGTTGCCACTTGGCGTATTTGTTATGGCATACAATATTTCTTTGTATGAGATTTGTTGCTGTAATTCTTTTATAGTTTCTGCATTTCAAAGCAGGCTCCTTTCTAGTAACCTTTATGATACGTTATGGATGTCATCTGTGAGTGCTATATAGTTGGACATTGAAAATGTTACTTCTTGGTTATTTGCTCAGTTTGATGTTTCCTGTATGTTTAAATCTGAGCATTATAATTTCTAGTTTGTGTTTTAACAACCTTGCTTGAGGTATCCCACATGTATCCCCATAATAACTAGAATGATAAGCCTCTTTGTTTATCAGTTGAAAAGTTCCACTAATTTTCTTTCTTGATTTGGTTAGCTCTGATGCAGTTTTCTTGGACCGTAAGTTTTGGTGATACTACATAGCTTTTGCGTTTGACTTTAACTGCTAAAAGAGTGAAACCCAAATTTCTGAATTAGAAATTGCTGCTGATTTTGTAAAGTTAAATGATCAGTAAGACCAAAAAGTGAAAATATTAAATATACATATAAAAGTTATATCTATCTGCAAATACTACCTTATTCACAGCATATTATATTCAAATGCATGTTTTTTCCTTTATTGCTTTATTGGGAGTATACATTTCTGTTGTAAAGCAAGGAGAATGAATGCACAATTTTGCAATAATAAAAAGCAAGGGATATGTGAATGAAACCTGATGCTTCCAAATGCTCCAATTAAACAAAATTAATTGATGAATGTGCTTAATTGGCAAGTCAAAATTTCTGTATATGTTCTGCGATTGGCTTCTAGCCATTGTGGATATTCTACTGGTGGTGCTATCCATCTGTCTGCCTGTCTGTCAGTTATCTATCTAGCAATCTATATATATATATATATATATATATATATATATATATATATATATATATATATCTGTCTCTCTATCTATATGTATTTCTCTCTGTACTAGCAAATGTGGATATTCAACTGGCAGTGCTATCATCTATCTATCTTTCTATCTATCTATCTATCTATCTATCTATCAACTATCTATCTATCTATCTATCTATCTATCTATCTATCTATCTATCTATCTATCAACTATCTATCTATCTATCTATCTATCTATCAACTATCTATCCATCTATCTCTTTTTCTATCTATCATCTATCTATCTATCTATCTATCTATCTATCTATCTATCATCTATCTATCTATCTATCTATCTATCTATCTATCTATCTATCTATCTATCTATCCATCCATCCATCCATCTATCTATCTATCTATCTACCTACCTATCTATCATCTGTCTGTGGCAGAAGAATTTCATCTAAGTACAGCTGAAGTATTTTAAGCACAATTTATTTCCTTTTTATTTCCTTATTTTCGGTTATTTACAACTCACAGCAACCCCGTAGTTATTTATTCCACATTTTATCTTCTTGCCTTAATTCTAATACTTTTTTCAGGTTTACACGGGGTGTACATACATATTAATGTTATCCTTTATCACATATCACTAATATGTATTATGTTTTACCTTCAAAACTTACAATAATAGCATTATATCTAATGGAACTCCTGCTTGTGTTTGTTTTTTTACTTGGTACTTAATATTTCACCTCTGCTGTTTCTGCTGTTATAATACTGTCTATATTAATTCTCATTAAACCCCTTTTTCATAAACATCTCCCTAATCTCCATGCTGGTTTCTGAGATTGTTCCACCTAAGAAAAAAATTCCCTTTAATCTTCTCAGCTGCCCAAATGAAATGCTTTCTAACAACGGGGGATTATGATGATAAGTACTTATAGTACATACATTTGCCACCACCTGTTTAAGAATATTTGTTAACTTGGCTTCTGTAATGCCTTCCCCAATGTAAATATCTAACACAGGACAATAAAAAATGTAATTTCCATTTTTTTCCATTTTTAATTTAAATTAGTTGTAATGTTTATGTATATGATGAAGAATGCATTGGAAAATATCTTATTGCCTTCAGATACTAAGGACAATGATCACTAGGTGCTGATGCTAGTGAACTGGTAACTAATTGGCATCCCCAGTGTTTTTCACATTACTTTAAATTGAAAAATCGTCAATAAAAAGATTTTTTATTAAGCCTCCTGATCCTTAATTTCTATACGGTATAGCCGTATTCAATGCAGATCACTTAGCAGACAGCACAATCCACGTCTGACTTTATTAAACTACATAAATAGATGGAAGAACTATACAGGAGCTGGGCACACACATAGAAGGGGCAGGAGGCGGGTGGTAAAGGTGCATTCCTAGCAATGACTATAGATTGAAGGCAGGTGCAAGATGCCGAGGAACCCTGTAGTTAATGGGAGGCAGGATTAAGTATAGGCTTTCTCTGCTCCTGCATGAACTTTGATACAACACAAGGTTCAGAGATCAGCTTGACCCTGCCAATAGTACAGTACATGTGCAAGCAATGCATACATGGGGTGCCATGATCCAAAAGTACAACATAATGTCACATCTTAGTTTTTCTTCTTCTCTAGGGAATGGAAGGTAAAAACATAATGTTTGAACTGCCATGGGTGCATAGTGTCCATATAGGGCTGCCAATTCTGGCTGAACTCATCATCGGAGAGAGTCACTGCAGCAGACAACTTTTCATTTATGCATAATGACTTCAATTTATCAATTACTCACAGACTGGGTAGTTTGTCAGTCTTCCAACTTCATGCTTTGTGCATTTTTGTCATTACTAAATAATCCTGATTTCCAAGTCTGCTTTTCATTTCTTTTCAATAATATGAAGCATTACTAGTTTTACATGCTGCGTATTTCATTTTACAGAAAACAAGTCCTACAATAAGTATTTTTGTTGTACAATTAATCTAAATAATCAGCTCAATAAATAGAGGATATTTTAAAACAGTTTACATGGGCATTTTTTAAAAAAAAATGTTTACCCTATTTTTCCTTTCTATTACAACAAGATCCTGGATTTACAGCCAAAAACTCAGTAGGCCCCAGTCCTGTTGGGCCTGCTGACTTGGGCTGGTCAGTGGTATGTAGTATAGAGATGTCGCGAACTGTTCGCCGGCGAACTTGTTCGCGCGAACATCGGGTGTTCGCGCTCGCCGGAAGTTCGCGAACGTCGCGCGACGTTCGCCATTTTGGGTTCGCCATTGTTGGCGCTTTTTTTTGCCCTCTCACCCCAGACCAGCAGGTACATGGCAGCCAATCAGGAAGCTCTCCCCTGGACCACTCCCCTTCCCTATAAAAACCGAAGCCCTGCAGCGTTTTTTCACTCTGCCTGTGTGTGCTGAAGAGATAGTGTAGGGAGAGAGCTGCTGCCTGTTAGTGATTTCAGGGACAGTTGAAAGTTTGCTGGCTAGTAATCGTTTTGATACTGCTCTGTTATTGGAGGGACAGAAGTCTGCAGGGGTTTGAGGGACATTTAAGCTTAGGTAGCTTTGCTGGCTAGTAATCTACCTTCTACTGCAGTGCTCTGTATGTAGCTGCAGTGGGCAGCTGTCCTGCTTCTGATCTCATCTGCTGACTGCTGCAATAACAGTAGTCCTTGTAAGGACTGCTTTTATTTATTTTTTTGTTCCAAAACAGAGCAGTATCAAGCAGATTACTAGCCAGCAAACTTACTATCATCTGTCCCTGAAATCACTAACAGCTCTCCCCCTACACTATCTCTTCCAAGCACACACAGGCAGATTTTTCAGATACATTTTGGCCCTTGATCCCCCTCTGGCATGCCACTGTCCAGGTCGTTGCACCCTTTAAACAACTTTAAAATCATTTTTCTGGCCAGAAATGTCTTTTTTAGATGTTAAAGTTCGCCTTCCCATTGAAGTCTATGGGGTTCGCGAACCGTTCGCGAACCGCTCGCATTTTTGCGCAAGTTCGCGAATATGTTCGCGAACTTTTTTTCCGACGTTCGCTACATCCCTAATGTAGTATGGTGACATGTGATTAGCTCTTTAGTCAGGCCTCCATTGGGGCCTCTGGGTCTGTTTTATTGTTTCAGAAATCAGAAAAAGAACTGCAGAGAATTATTGGGACCATTATGGACAATGTGGTCATTTTTGGTTTCTTATAATTGGGACACTAAAAACTTAGCATGCAAAATACCTTCAACTCTTCATATGCAATTTCCATAACATCCCAGTAAAAATCCTTTCCTGCTTCTTTTCCCAGCCTTCTATGTAGGTGTTATCAACTCAGTCTTCCAAAAGTCCCCCCTAGCCTACTGTGCTTACTGTTTGGCAGCAATCTTTTTCATCTTCATCTATAGCCTTCTTGTAGTTTCTAATCCTCTTACAAGACAATCAATGGGCAATTTTGTTATCATAGAATTAAAATTTTCTGCTTTAGGGTAAGGTCACACTGGGAGATTCTCTGCTTCCCCCTGTCTTCCGTTTGCTAGAATGAAAAAACCGCCTGCGGCATGGCACTCACGGCACTTCGTTTTTCGAAGTCGCCAGAAGTTTCCTCGTGAGGCTACTTTGGGCGACTTCAGAAAACGAAGCACCATGAGTGCCATGCCGCAGGCGATTTTTCATTCTAACAGGGGGAAGCAGTGCGAAAGATCAGTCGCCCCAAAGAAGAGGCGATTAGTCGCCAGGCGACTAAATCTATCCGAATCTCCCAGTGTGACCTTACCCTAAATGCAGCTTTAGGAATCAGTGATTCTAAGGGGCCAATTTATTAACATCAAGATTCATGTCACGAACGGTTTAAAAACACAAAGGGGCAGATTTATCAAGGGTCGAAGTGAAAATTTAGAATTTGAATTTTTGAGTTTTTTTATGGCCAAAACTGTCAAATTGGACTAGGGAATTGTTAAAATTTGATTTGAGTTTTTTTTTTTAAATTCAAATTAAATTTTCAAGATCTATTTTACTCTGACTATTCGCCACTTTAAACCTGACTAACTGCTGTTTTAGCCTATGGGGGATGTCCTGGGATCAATTTGGAGTTTTGCTGCCTTCCTGAAAATATAGTTTTTTTCGAAGAAAGAACTCAAATCAAATTTGATTCAAAATTGATTTGAGTTTGTGGGTCGATCCTACTCACCCGAGCACATATAATTTGATATTTTTAATAAATTGCAGTTGGTCGAATTTTGAGTTAATGGGAGTTCATGGGAGTTTAAAATAACTCCCATGAACTGGAAATTCGAACCTTAATCAATCTGCCCCAAAGTGATCACTATTTATTAAGCTTAAAAACCACGAAAAATGGTAATATAAAAGTATGCCATCTAAAAGCTGTCAAGGTCATGTAGAAATCAATGGGAGCTGTCCTTAGCAAATTGTAGACAAGGTCTTTTAGGTTTTTGTATTGTAATTCGAATTTGTTTTAACTTTTTATTAATTTGTGCTTTTTATATTGAGATATTTTTATAAATAACTTAGCATTCATGCTTTATTTAAAATTTGATTTTAGTTGAGGTTGAAAAAATCTCTAAAACCACACAAATAGGAATTTTGATAAATAGGTGGTACATTTGTTATGTAGATCAGCAAAAGGTTGCAGGCGCATACCTGGTCTCTCAATATCATGCACGGTGCTTGGGGCATAGGAGGACGGCACCTCCACCACTCAGACCAATCAAAAAACTCCAGCACACGTTTTCTGCTCAAACCTTTTTTGGCTTGACATTAAACACGGGTATTAACCCTTAAGCAGAAAACATGTGCTGGAGTATTTCGTTTGGTACATTTGTTATGTAACAAGCCAATTTTAATAAATATGGGACTAATACTTGAGGATAACAGATTTTGAGGGTTGTAATGCTCCAGGTTTGGCAACTCAAAAATGCAAGAGAATCCTTCAATGCTCCTGATCTTTATAAATCATAGGAACTTAAATATAACATTGAGCTTGACATGGTGGAACATGGCATATCATTTCCCCCATTGTGGTGAATAGAGGTCCTCTAAAACAAGCTGTACAGTATATGGGACCTGTCATCCAGAATTACTGGGATCTGGGGTTTTCTGGATAAGAGTTCTTTCTGTAATTTGGATCACCCTAACTTAAGTCTACTACAAAATCATTTAAACATGAATTAGACCTAATAGGATTATTTTGCCTCCAATAAGAATTAATTATATCTTAGTTGGGATCAAATAGAATTTACTCTTTTATTATTACAGAGAAAAGGGGAATCATTTTTAAAAATTGTACAGTAATTATTTGATTATAATGGAGCATATGGATGATGGCATTCCCCTAATTCAGAGCTTTCTGGATAATTGGTTTCCAGATAACAGATCCTATACCTTTACTGAGATATATTGCACCATTGAAGCCAAGCCTGCTTCAGTTGAATAATAATATTTCTCTGCTCCAAATAAAGATAATAAGAACTGTGGCTGTTTCTTGTACCTTGCTAAGTTTATTTATTTATTTTGTGCGTCCTTTCAAGGTAATTAGACATTTCAAAAGGAAATACTCAGTTATAAAAAAAACAAGTGCTGTCTTCATAAACTCATAAGTGTATTTTTATTTTAAAAACTTTTACAAAGTGTGAATATATAAGAAATGTCATTCGATTATGGAGTGTGCATAATCAATTTTAGCAAATCATCTGCATAATTTCAAGAAAACATTTAGTAATATATTTTGGTTACAGGCAAACTAGCATAACTTGATCATACTTGAGGAAAATCAGATCAGGAGAGTTATATTTAGAAAGATGCAATTAATGTTTTTTTGCCACAGCATTTCTCTTTAGAAAGTCACTTCACCTCTAAACATCCATGCACTGTATTTATTGTAAGGATTAGTTTTAGCCAGGATTATGAAAACTTTATTTAGGGACCTCCCCAGTTCCAATAATACTCTGTATACTGCAAACTGGTTATAACACTATAAATTGGAACCCAATGCTTCAGATGTTATATATTTAATTTTGAAATCTGACATGGGGCTAGACATGTTAGTTTCCCAGGTGCTCCCAGTCACGTGACTAGTGATCTGATAAACTAACTTCATTCTTTATTGCTGCACTGCAAGTTAATGTGATATCATCCACCTCCATCCCCCATCAGCCTATCAACAGATCAAGGGGAATGTAACCAAATTACAACTCCTTGAAACAAGATTACAGCTCACTAGAAAATAGCACTTATTAGAAAAAATCCCACTGTGGCTCCTTCAGTTACATTGAGTACACTTGTTGTTTCAGGAATAACATTTTATTTAGTAGAGTAAATTATCTGCAGTGTAAACACTGTAATTTAGATATAAATTCTACACCAAAACAATCATAAATCGCTTAAAATAAAAATTTCCCTGTACTTGTATAGATCTTATTTCTGCTCATCAACAATGTCTGCAGAGACCAATTATGACGAAAGACATCGCTGAAAAAGATTGTTACTGTTAATTAAGTTATTGTTAAAAAAAAGTTGTCTTTTAATTGTTCAGCTGTGACTAAGGAGGGAGTACTTTATACCCTTGGGAAGTCTGTGTTTGACCAATGAGAGACGGTCCTTTTAAAACAAAGATCCTAGCAACTATACGTGGAAGAGACTGATAATCCTGTTAGCAATTATATAATATGTACACACAATCAGGGGTGTTGGTGTCCACCCAATTTAGAAAAATAAGTAAATGTATTACAAAAAAGAAGAAAGAAAAACTACAAAAATTATACAAAAATATATAAATATATAAGGGGGTAATTTTTTGTATAATTTTTGTAGTTTTTCTTTCTTCTTTTTGTAATAAATTTACTTATTTTTCTAAATTGGGTGTGCTATCCATTACTATCAATATTCAGAACTTCATCTGGAGACCCTTATGGGGAGCCCCCTATGGATTAGCACCCTGCAGTGTGATTTAAGGGTGTGCACTTTCTCTCTTTATTCTGTGTTGGTGTCCACATCTTCTACCCAAGAGAGCAACTTTTTTTGACATTGCTATGGAGACATCAATATCAAACCCTAAAGTCCTATAGACCTGGGCACAATGATGTGAGATCTGAATTATGTATGTACAATAAAGCACTGGCAATGAGGCACAAATAGGACAGCCATTACCTGCTGCCATTGTTGTGCATACACATCAGGCACTTGTGCAACACAACATTGCATTGAGGAACACACACTTTCCACATGAGAATTGCAACTCATGCTCAGTTCCACCCAGTATTTTATATGTTGCCTGTATTCAGTCAATGAACCTGCCATCTTTCACAACCCATGACTTTTTGTGGATCAGGGATTGGGGCAGATCGAAGGTGAAAAGAGGATTAAGTATTTTGGTGATTATATTTCTGGTAAATTAGTAATTCCTGCTCTAATTTAGCTGGTAAATTATTGACTAGGCCAGGGAAATACTTTCTGGGTGGCAATCCTAGTTATCTTCTGAAGAAAATACTGAACAAAATATTAATTATAAATTATAGAGCATGTTTTATGCATTTTCTGTTTTGTTATTAAAAATTGTTGTATTCTTGCACTACCTCCTATACTGCGCACCTAAATTTATTTATAGTGTAACAAAATGTCAGCACTGGGAGTAAATATTAATATGCAATGATTCACTCAGACCCACCAGTGCTATTTTCTATTAATGGGTGAACCTTTGCTGTAAAGTGACCTTTGAAAAAAAATAAAAAATAAACATTTTGTTGGCTTTAGACAAAAAGCCAAAGAGCTTGCATGTTTTTACACACTGACTATATTTATCTAAAGGTCAGGAGTATTGAGAAACAATTGCAAATGTGGCATTTATTCTTTAGCGCTCTCAGCAAAAAGATTTTCTTTTTTTGATGAAAAAGTTTGTGTTTGTTAAGAGAAGGGCTCAAATGTCATTTTAAGAACGAGCATGAGATCAATCACAGGAGCTGAAACACATCTTAAAAGGCAGACAGGGAAATGGACAAAACTTTGCAAGGGTCTAGGTGAGTGTGGTTACCGAGCTACTCTCTTTGCCTTTAATTGAACGTAAATTAAGGTTTATAGCCGTGACAAATAGAAGCAAAAAAAAAAATGTTTGATGAGTCACATTACTACTGACTGATCTTAGACAAATTGGAACTTTTATTTTCTGTGTGCAAAGTGCTTTTTATAATGGTATTGGATAACTCATCTGGAAACCCGTTATTCAGAAAGCTCCAAATTATGGTAATGCCATCCACCATAGAGTCAATTTTAAGCAAATCATTTTTTTAAAATGTATTCAGTTTTTCCCTGTTATAATAAAAGAACAGTTTTTACTTGATGGTAACCAAGCTGCATGAATTCACATTGGTGGCAAAGCAAATTGGGTTTATTTAATGTTTACATGATTTTTAGCAGAAAGGAATAGTGATTGAAGTTAGAGACAAACCCCAAGTCCCAAGCATTCCTAATAATATATATCACGCTATATTTACAGTATTTTGTAAGACACATTTGAAAAAGCAGCATCATGGACTAACTGAGTGATGCTAGTGGTAACAGATCAAAGATATTTTAAAGGCAGTAAAGAAGAAGGCCACTAAATTGTACAATATGGATCCATTATCTGGGACGGCATTATCAAGAAAGATCCAAATTAAAGGAATTAACAGATTCCATTTGAAGCAAATAATTCAGATATTTAAATATTTTAGATTTTTTTTTGTCTCTGTAATAATAAAACAGTACCTTGTGCTTGATCCCAGCTAAGATATAATCAATCCTTATAGGGGGCATGTTTAATTAATATTAACATATTTTTTTTAGTAGACTTATATGAAAAACCAAAATACAGAAACCTCAGGTTCCAAGCTTTCTCTGGTGAACCTAATACCTCACAGGAATGTTTTCTTAAAGAAACAAAGACTGTTATATAAGGGGGATACACAAATCTAGACAGCATGAATTATTTTTGACAATTCAGGTTTTTTTACATCTTTTTTACAACCAAGCTCTTATTTGCATATATGATATACATGAAAAGCGAACTTGCCCATGTGGCCCTAAACATATGTTGGTATCCCAAGCAGCATCTAGTGGCCAATTACTAAATCAATCTAGCCTCTCTGCTAATTATATTAATATCAAACAGATGATGAAAAAATGAAAAGAATATAATTAGTTCTTACCTTTACCATCTTTGATCTTTATTATGGGGGTGCTTATTTGGAAGCTTGTCTATATACAGTTTAGGGAATTTGTAGAATATCAGAAAAACAGGCATCTATTTCTGGAACACACAGAAATAGGGCAATGCCATGTCACATAAAGGGCCATTTACTTGTTAAGTTCAATTTTGGTTGCCATTTTTTACCCATAATGTTGTATTTTACCTATAATTTCAGCAAATTAGATGCAAATTGGGATCTTGAATTTCCGGTGCTCTGTGTTAAAATATCATTTGTATGTGATTTATTTGCTGCAAGTCTGACCTGCCCATTGACTCAAATCATTGTGGGAACCCTGGTATTATCCCACCTGGTGATAGCTCCAGAGTTCCACAGCCGCTAAAAGCACACTTGCACACAACTGTACAGCCAGGAAAATGCATTGACATAACTATATGAAAGTGCAAGGACCGTGCATGGACGCAAGTTCATTGAATGAATGGCATCAAAAAGAGCAATATTTGTGTCCATTTTATTGCAACTACACTTGCTTCTACATTTGTAAATGACCCCTAATGTGTCTAGTTTCTTTATTTGAAACTGGTTTGCTTTTTCCTATAATTAAAAAAAACAAAACAGTACCTTGTATTTGATGGTAAATAAACCAGCATAAATTATGTAGGTATTTTTTCAACACTTAAATGTTTTAGTAGCCATGAGGCTTGATGCTCTAAAATATGGAAATCCCTTGTCTGCAAAACCCCCCCAGTTCTACGTTTCGTGGATAATAGTTTCTCTATGTGAAACACCCGTCCCCGTGGTATTAGCTACTTTGCTTTTCAGCTGTATTACTTATACATGTAGTTCTAAAATGAGCATTATCTATAACAAATGCCATGATCTAATTCTTTTTTGTAAAAGCAACTGAATATATTAATGTAAAATTCCAAAATACTTCAGCCACAGCTAGTTGAGCTTCACTTCAACCCTCTAGGTCCTGCCAACCTACTTGCTCCATATCCCACACTTTTGAAATGAACTCATTTATGAGATTCATAGCAAGTGTGGGATCTAATTTAAGTGATTTGTCAAAAAACAGCTGTAAGGGAAACGGCACAGGTCCTGATGAGTCATGTGAGCTGGATAAAAGCAGAATATTCTATTGGTATTGTGTGAATTTATCCAGGAGGTAGATACAACAGAGACTATTTAAACTGAAACAAAGTTAATGCTGCCGATTTCATCTGGCTGAATGCTAAACAAACATTAAAGGTATGTCATTCTTACAGGGAATCTAAACAGCCATCTGCACTGTGCAGGTTTGAAAGTAAAATAGTTCTGTAAAATAGCATTTGAAGTGCTGGCAAATGAAAAAAAAAAACATTGTTGTCATTAGGATATTTATAGATCAACACAAACTTTAACCACAACTTTACTTCTGTATGCAAAATGAAAAAGGGAACAGTATGTTTCATAGTTTTTCCTTTTCAGGAAATAAGGTTTTCTGTCTTTTTTGGTCCCTTCCTATCTAAAATCTCACCATCACTGACCTTTAGGCTGGGACCTCTAGGGATCCATCCCCACTACACTAAGGTGATACTTACCCATCAGGTTTTTGTAGTTTAACTGCTAATCAGATCCCACCTACACTTTCTTGAATGCTATTGAATACCTTATCTACACACCTTCTTAGGGCTCTTACGCACGGGTGGTTTTTCCTGCGCTCCCCTTTGTTGCTCATTCTTCCGTTCAGCCGCAGGGAAGCGCAGGAGTAGATGCACACACAATTATTGTGAAGTGGGCGGTACTCACACAGACGCATGTATGCGCCGAATGCAGGTGAAATGCAACATGCTGAGTCCCACACTGCGTTTGGCGCTTATATGCATCTGTGAGAGTACAGCCCACTTCACAATAATTGAGTGTGTCCACTAGGGATGGCGCGAACTGTTCGCCGGCGAACTTGTTCGCGCGAACATCGGGTGTTCGCGCTCGCCGGAAGTTCGCGAACGTGGCGCGACGTTCGCTATTTTGGGTTCGCCATTGTTGGCGCTTTTTTTTGCCCTCTCACCCCAGACCAGCAGGTACATGGCAGCCAATCAGGAAGCTCTCCCCTGGACCACTCCCCTTCCCTATAAAAACCGAAGCCCTGCAGCGTTTTTTCACTCTGCCTGTGTGTGCTGAAGAGATAGTGTAGGGAGAGAGCTGCTGCCTGTTAGTGATTTCAGGGACAGTTGAAAGTTTGCTGGCTAGTAATCGTTTTGATACTGCTCTGTTATTGGAGGGACAGAAGTCTGCAGGGGTTTGAGGGACATTTAAGCTTAGGTAGCTTTGCTGGCTAGTAATCTACCTTCTACTGCAGTGCTCTGTATGTAGCTGCAGTGGGCAGCTGTCCTGCTTCTGATCTCATCTGCTGACTGCTGCAATAACAGTAGTCCTTGTAAGGACTGCTTTTATTTATTTTTTTGTTGTTTTACTACTACTACTACTACTACTACTACTACTATAAGAGCCCAGTGCTATTAGTCTAGCAGTGTTGGGGAGTGGGACTGGTGTGCTAATCTGCTGCTCCTAGTAGTTCAGCAGCACCAACTTTAATTTTTTTTTTTTTAATATTCATTTTTTTTTTATTTTACTTTTTTTTATTTTACTACCGCTGTAGTAGTGTATAAGTTGACCTTTTAGGCATTATTTGCCCTGTAGGCATTTTTTGCCCAGTGTGTTATTCAACCAACTGCCATCTAGCTGTGTGACCTTGTTCACATTCTGTCTAAATATCCATAATATTACCGTCTCCAGAAAAAACACCGGAGTGACTTTTTTCAAGCCATAATAAATTTTACGTAATCCGTATCCATCGCTGTAGTAGTGTATAAGTTGACCTTTTAGGCATTATTTGCCCTGTAGGCATTTTTTGCCCAGTGTGTTATTCAACCAACTGCCATCTAGCTGTGTGACCTTGTTCACATTCTGTCTAAATATCCATAATATTACCGTCTCCAGAAAAAACACCGGAGTGACTTTTTTCAAGCAGCCATAATAAATTTTACGTAATCCGTATCCATCGCTGTAGTAGTGTATAAGTTGACCTTTTAGGCATTATTTGCCCTGTAGGCATTTTTTGCCCAGTGTGTTATTCAACCAACTGCCATCTAGCTGTGTGACCTTGTTCACATTCTGTCTAAATATCCATAATATTACCGTCTCCAGAAAAAACACCGGAGTGACTTTTTTCAAGCAGCCATAATATATTTTACGAGATCCGTATCCACCGCTGTAGTAGTGTATACGTTGATCTTGTGGGCAGTATTTGCACAGTGTTTTCTTCAAACCGCCATCTAGCTGTGTGAGCTTGTTCACATTTTGTCTAAATATTGATAATATTATCGTCTCTAGAAAAACCACTTGAGTTACTTTTTTTCAAGCAGCATTCATATATTTTACGTAATCCGTATCCACCGCTGTGTATACGTTGACCTTGTAGGCATTATTTGCACACTGTTTTCTTCAAACCGCCATCTAGCTGTGTGTATTATCGTTTCCAGAAAAACCAACTGAGTTTTTGTTGTTGTTGTTTTTTTAAAAATAATGCCAGGCAAAGGCAGGCCGCCACGCAGAGGCCGTGCTAGGGGCCGTGCTGCTATGCAATCCTGTGGCCCTAGCAAATTGCCCAGTTTTAAAAAGCCAATGACCCTGAACTCCCAAAATGCTGAAGAGGTAGTTGACTGGCTTACACAGCACACCCCATCCTCTACCGTTTCTAACTTTACCACAACATCCTCCTCATCCTCCACTGCTATGGCCACCCCACGTAACACTTCCTCCACCACCGGTGCCCCTTCTTCACTGGAGTCAGAGGAGTTATTTTCCCATGAGTTTCTTGAACTGAGTAATGCGCAACCATTATTGCCAGAAGAAGATGAAGGAGATGAGGACGTTACACCAGATTTAATTCTGGCAGAGAACACGACAGAGATGGACATAATGATGAGTGATGAGGAGGAGGTCCCCGCTGCTGCTTCCTTCTGTGATGTGTCAGAAGAAATTGATGCATCTGAGGAGAATGATGATGAGGAGATTGATGTTTTGTGGGTGCCTAGTAGAAGAGAGCAAGAGGAGGGTAGTTCAGATGGAGAGACGGAGAGTCAGAGAGGCAGTAGGAGAATAAGACTTAGAAGAAGCAGGGAGGACAGCCCGCAGGGATCAGTAGGGCAACAACATGTATCGGCACCTGTGTTCAGCCGGCCAACGCACCCGCCATTGCCGCCAATGCCGCCAACTTCTACTGTTACCGCCAGATCGCACACTTCCAAAAAGTCAGCAGTGTGGGATTTTTTTAATGTGTGTGCCTCTGACAAAAGCATTGTAATTTGCAATGAGTGCAGTCAGAAACTGAGCCTTGGTAAGCCCAACAGCCACATAGGTACAACTTCTATGCGAAGGCACATGAGCGGCAAGCACAAAGCACTTTGGGAGCAACACCTCAAAGGCAACAGGCAAACTAAAAGCCACACTCCTTCTGGTCCAGCATCTTACTGCTCTACCTCTGCTCTCCTTGACCCGTCTGAACCACCCTCCACTCCGCCTTCCACCTTGACCACCTGTTCCCATTCCCAGTCATCTGCCACCAGCCAAGTTTCTGTGAAGGCCATGTTTGAGCGTAAGAAGCCAATGTCTGACTGTCACCCCCTTGCCCGGCGTCTGACAGCTGGCTTGTCTGCACTCTTAGCCCGCCAGCTTTTACCATACCAGCTGGTGGACTCTGAGGCCTTCCGCAAATTTGTAGCAATTGGGACACCGCAGTGGAAGGTACCCAGCCGCAATTTTTTTTCTAAAAAGGGAATACCACACCTGTACCAACATGTGCAGAGCCAAGTTACCGCATCTCTGTCACTTAGTGTTGGGCCAAAGGTCCATATGACTACTGACGCATGGTCCTCCAAGCATGGTCAGGGCAGGTATGTCACCTACACTGCCCACTGGGTGAACTTGGTAATGGCTGGGAAGCAGGGAATGGGTAGCTCAACAACAACAACAGTGGAGTTGGTGTCACCACCACGGATTGCACGCGGTTCTGCCACCACCTCTACTCCTCCATCGCTCTCTACCTCGTCTTCTTCCTCTTCTTCTTCTTACTCTGCTGCTGGGTCCTCCTTCTCCTCCTCCACACCTGTGCACCCCCAGCTCCCCCTAGGCTATTCGACGTGCCAGGTACGCTGTTGTCACGCTGTCTTGGGGATGACGTGCCTGGAAAGCAAAAACCATACCGGATCTGTACTCCTGTCATCTCTGCAGTCACAGGCCGATCGGTGGCTGACCCCACACCAACTGCAGATCGGAAAAGTGGTGTGTGACAATGGAAGCAATCTGTTGGCAGCGTTGAGACTGGGCAATTTAACACATGTGCCCTGCATGGCACATGTGTTAAATTTAATAGTCCAACGTTTTGTCTCCAAGTACCCAGGATTCCAGGACGTTCTCACCCAGTCCAGAAAGGTGTCGGCCCATTTCAGACGTTCCTACACAGCCATGGCATGCCTTGCTGACATTCAGCAGCGCTACAACATGCCAGTCAGGCGTTTGATTTCTGACAGCCAGACTCGCTGGAATTCAACGCTCCTTATGTTGGAACGTCTGCTGCAACAACAAAGGGCCGTCAACGAGTACCTTTTTGAACTGGGTGGTAGGACTGGATCTGCAGAGCTGGGGATTTTTTTCCCCCGTTACTGGGTGCTTATGCGCGATGCCTGCAGGCTCATGCGACCTTTTGAAGAGGTGACAAATATGGTCAGTCGCACCGAAGGCACCATCAGCGACCTAATACCCTTCGCTTTCTTCCTGGAGCGTGCCGTGCGACGAGTGACAGATGAGGCTGTAGACCAGCGTGACGAGGAGCTGGAAGCGCACGATTTATGGTCGGAATCACCAGAACGAACCCAGGCACCTGCTGCAACGCAGGGAGAGGTGCCAGAAGTGGAGTCAGAGGAGGAAGGTGGCTTTGTGGAGGAGGAGGAGGACCAACAGGAGCAGGCTTCCCAGGGGGCTAGTGGTGACCTTTTGGGGACCCCTGGTCTTGTACGTGGCTGGGGGGAGGAGACCGTGGATGATGCAGTCCTTGATAATGAGGAAGCGGAGATGGATAGCTCTGCATCCAACCTTGTGAGAATGGGGTCTTTCATGCTGTCATGCCTGTTGAAGGACCCCCGTATCAAGAGGCTTAAGGAGAAGGACCTGTACTGGGTCGCAACGCTACTAGACCCTCGGTACAAGCATAAAGTGTCAGAAATGTTACCAACATACCACAAGTCCGAAAAGATGCGGCATTTACAAACCAGCCTGCAAAACATGTTGTACAATGCTTTTAAGGGTGATGTCACTTCAGGAACTCATCAACATTCCAGGGGCAGAGGTGCCAGTAATCCTGCCACGAGCACACCTGCAAGGACAAAGCCCTTTGGCCGGTCTGTAACATCAGACATGCAAATGTTTTTCTGTCCAAGGCAGCGCCACAACCCTTCTGGATCCACCCTCAAAGAACGCCTCGACCGGCAGGTAGCGGACTACCTGGCATTAACTGCAGATATCGACACTCTGAGGAGCGATGAACCCCTGGACTACTGGGTGCGCAGGCTTGATCTGTGGCCAGAGCTGTCACAATTTGCCATGAACCTCTTGTCTTGCCCAGCCTCAAGTGTGCTCTCAGAAAGGACCTTCAGTGCAGCAGGAGGGATTGTAACTGAGAAGAGAACTCGCCTAGGTCACAAAAGTGTCGATTACCTGACCTTTATTAAAATGAATGAGGGGTGGATCTCGGAGGGTTACTGCACGCCGGAAGACTTGTTCTGACTTCTATGCAGCTGTCCTTCTCTTCAAGCCTCATGACTCCACACACAGCTGTCCTTAAGCGTCCTCCTCCCTCCGCCACCGTTACAAACTAGGGTGCAAACCGTACTGGTTTAATTTTTTCTGGCCTCTGTGCTTCAGTGGCTGCAACCAAAAAAACGGGGCAAACAATGTCTACAAGGTCAACATATGGCGAAAAATGACTATTTTCAGCATTTATATGGCATATTTTTTCTGGCAACTGTGCTTCAGTGGCTGCGTCCAAAAAAATGCATATTTTCTGCATTTATATGGCATAATTTTTCTGGCCTCTGTGCTTCAGTGGCTGCAACCAAAAAAATTTATATTTTCAGCATTTATATGGCATAATTTTTCTGTCAACTGTGCTTCAGTGGCTGCGACCAAAAAAATGCATATTTTCTGCATTTATATGGCATAATTTTTCTGGCCTCTGTGCTTCAGTGGCTGCAACCAAAAAAATTTATATTTTCAGCATTTATATGGCATAATTTTTCTGTCAACTGTGCTTCAGTGGCTGCGACCAAAAAAATGCATATTTTCTGCATTTATATGGCATAATTTTTCTGGCCTCTGTGCTTCAGTGGCTGCAACCAAAAAAATTTATATTTTCAGCATTTATATGGCATAATTTTTCTGGCAACTGTGCTTCAGTGGCTGCGACCAAAAAAATGACTATTTTCAGCATTTATATGGCATATTTTTTCTGGCAACTGTGCTTCAGTGGCTGCGACCAAAAAAACTGGGCAAACAATGCCTACAAGGTCAACGTATGGCAAAAAATGACTATTTTCAGCATTTATATGGCATATTTTTTCTGGCAACTGTGCTTCAGTGGCTGCGTCCAAAAAAACTGGGCAAACAATGTCTACAAGGTCAACGTATGGCGAAAAATTACTATTTTCAGCATTTATATGGCATATTTTTTCTGGCAACTGTGCTTCAGTGGCTGCGTCCAAAATAAACTGGGCAAACAATGTCTACAAGGTCAACGTATGGCGAAAAATGACTATTTTCAGCATTTATATGGCATATTTTTTCTGGCAACTGTGCTTCAGTGGCTGCGTCCAAAAAAACTGGGCAAACAATGCCTACAAGGTCAACGTATGGCAGTTGTTTAAAGAGAACAGTAGATTACTAGCCAGCAAAGCTACCTAAGCTAAAATGTCCCTCAAATCCCTGCAGACTTCTGTCCCTCCAATACAGAGCAGTATCAAGCAGATTACTAGCCAGCAAACTTACTATCATCTGTCCCTGAAATCACTAACAGCTCTCCCCCTACACTATCTCTTCCAAGCACACACAGGCAGATTTTTCAGATACATTTTTGCCCTTGATCCCCCTCTGGCATGCCACTGTCCAGGTCGTTGCACCCTTTAAACAACTTTAAAATCATTTTTCTGGCCAGAAATGTCTTTTTTAGATGTTAAAGTTCGCCTTCCCATTGAAGTCTATGGGGTTCGCGAACCGTTCGCGAACCGCTCGCATTTTTGCGCAAGTTCGCGAATATGTTCGCGAACTTTTTTTCCGACGTTCGCTACATCCCTAGTGTCCACTCCTGCTCTCCCCTGCGGCTGAACGGAAGGAAGCGCAACGCAGGGGAGCACAGGAAAAAACGTCCTAGTGTGTAAGAGCCCTTAAAGGGGTTGTTCACCTTTGAATTAACTTTTAGGGGCACATTTACTATTGGTCGAATATCGAGGGTTAATTAACCCTCGATATTTGACCCTCGAAGTTAAATCCTTCAACTTCGAATATCGAAGGCATTTAGTGCAATTCGATCGAACGATTAAATCCTTAGGATCGAGCGATTTTCCTTCGATCCCAAATTGCCTAGAAAGCCTATGGGGACCTTAGACCAATCGTTTGCAAAAAAAAAAAAGAAAAAGGTCAATATCTCTTTAAATCATATTTCTACACAGATTAGATTAATAATAGTGAAATAGCTGGAGAAGAAAGAAATGGCCAATATGCATCATGCAAGGGGGCAGAGCATATACTCAATGACCTGACAAATAAGAAAATCAACAGATCACACTGTTTCAGAGGAAATATTCTGCTGACTCAGGAACAAATTATAGCAGTGTGAGCAAAAATAAAACTATCAGGCAAAACACACATTTAGAAATAAGCTACGATACTCTGAAGGTTTTTGAGAGCGAAACAGTCAGCTGTATCTTCTGTCCCATTCTACAGCCGGCATATTGCGGCAGCATGAAAATGAAATGATGTGTAGCTGTGTAAACAGTAAGCATTCCCCCATAGCTGGGGATTATTTATTCTTAATTTTACAAATGCCCTTCACATCTAAATGGTTTTCAAAACTACATGTGAACTTTAATGTGTGACTCTCTCTTTCTTGACTTCCCTGTGCATTCATGTAGTGGCCTCCAATCCACATATAAAAGAATGAAAATCAGCATAACCTCACGTCAGACCTCTTTCTGCAATGAAAGACACCAGAGATGTAGATCAGATCAGTTCAGTGTAAAAATAAAAACTGGATAAATGCAAAGGCTGTGCAAAATAAAAAATGTTTCTAATATAGTTAGACAAAAATGGAATCAATAAAAGCTGGAGTGAAGGGATGTGTAATGTAATAGTTAGAACCAGTGAAGTAACTAGAGTGCGCCGGGCCACCCTGCACCCAACATACTCCGATCCCCATGCTACCACCCACTTCCTGCCTCCACCCACTCCCCACCCATACTCCACCCACTCCAGTGTGACTCCGCCCACACTCCGTCCGACTCTGCCCACTCTCCGCCCTATGCTGACTTGTGCTCTGCTTCCCCGCCACAGGCAAGAGAGCGGCTGATGAAGGGGGGGGGGGTTCTTCTTAGCTATAGAGGAAGCAGACCCTCTGGTCAGAACTCAACTTTCCACTTTGCATCTCTCTAACTCTTAGTCAGTCAGAGACTGGAAGGGGGAGACCATGGGACAAAACTGTCCAGTTAGTTTGCTTATGGTCCTTAGCATGCAGGTCAGATGCAAAATCAAATGGTTATGACCATATGCTCCCCCCCTCTCAAGTCAGAGAACTACAAAGCAAGAAGTTGGATTCCATTATGTTAGACATCCACTCACTCCAGCCTGTATGGATTACATTCTTGGTAACTAACTATATTGAAATTTTTTTTTATTTTCACAGCCCATTTATTAATATTTTTACACTGAACTGTTCCTTTAATTGTATGGCACTAATATGAATCGTCATTAAGTAATAAATCTAAGCCTAGTTTGCTCTAGGGCATTTTCTTCACTTGGTTTGATGGGGAAACTAGGGAATAGGGTTTAACATCTCTATAATAGTATTGATCCAAGCATTCAAAGTGTCTGTGTCTACGCACATGCTCTTTGCTCTTTGAGCAGTTCTTGAGAAGCTATGGTTAGGGCATGAACTCATGTCCATTTCCCCAAAGACCTGAGGGCATTCATCAACATTTAAGACAAAATGAGTTTACTGTTCCGGTTTCACGTGCTTCATAAGTAACTATTATAATCAGCAGAGCTGTATTCTTACTTGAAAGGTTTTGGGTCACTTTAAATTACATATAAAAATAAATCTTAAAGTAGTAGGTAATGGATGATTTGTGAACCTGGGTCTGTGAACCTGTATAATCTACTGGGACTCCCTCTTTTAGGACGGCATAAGTAGCCTGAGCTCCCACAAGAAGTCATCGCTTGTAGCTTTCCAGCCACAGCAGACAAATGACTTGCCCAATCGATGAAGACACATGAACGCCAGAGCCGGACATTGAAAAAAAATACAAATCAAATGCTCTTCTTCATTTTTAAACATAGCAACATATTTTCCACATGCAGTAATACAATATTTATTTTTGTTGTTTTTGTTATAACTATGAGAATTGTGTACAGCGCTATTCCAGTTGATCACCGACTTCAGCACATGGGTTTACGAAGCATAATAAAAAGGATTAAATATTTACATACTCTCCTTTTAATTCTCCATAAGGGATTGGATTAAGTTCCTGGCCATCTACTGCGCTTTTGCCATGTTGTCATACTTCCAGAGTAACATGCTGAATAGAACATGCACTTCGGCTTCAAAGTGTTCCTGCTTTCATTTCAGACTTGCTGACATTCTCTCCTGAATTGACACGGAACATTCTTCCAATCACTTGGCAGCCATTTGAAGGCGACACTGTCAAACCAGGATTCAGCTCTCGCACAAAAATGCTGCAGCCTTGAGATTAATTGGAACAACTGCCTGTGTGTAGCAGATTTTTTTTGACAGTAAAGGAAATTCTCCAGTGTTTATTTCACCTCAGTAGATGAACAGGGTCAATGTATCTCGCAGGAATCATCTAAATGCCAGTTAGGGACAGAATTTAGGTGAATGAATATTACTTGTTGAGTGCTGCCACCCATCTGACTCTTTTTATATATATATATATATATATATATATATATATATATATATATATATATATATATATATATATATATATATATATATATATATATAGATATAGATATATATATATAGATATACAGATATATATATATATATATATATATATATATATATATATATATATATATATATATATATATATATATATATATATATATATATATAGATATATATATGAAAAGAAGATCAGCACTCACTGCTTTCTCAAGGATGTTTCGGTCCCCATGTGGGACCGAAATGTCGGATAAGATGTGATTTTTGACAAATAAATCAACATGGATTCACCAAAACTACAGTGAGTGCTGATCTTCTTTTCATATATATGAACTACATTTGGATCGAGCACCACTGGCCTTACCTTTTGGTTTGTGTGCGGGCACTGTGGGACTTCATATATATATATATATATATATATATATATATATATATATATATATATATATATATATAGATATATATATATATATAGATATATAGATATATAGATAGATATATAGATATATAGATATATATATATATATATATATATATGTATATATATATATATATATATGCAGCTATAAACCTTTTGCCTACTAATATATGTAAGAACTTGGGGTGCTTTTTAAAATACTGTGGCACAGTCTGAAAATAAAATGTAACGTAACCACGTAACACAAAAAAGTTGTATCAAAATTGTCTTAGTGGGTTCAAGGAAAACTAAAGCTTAAATAAAGAAGTAGGCTAGAAATGTTGTACATTATGTTTTGGGCTTCTGTACCAGCCCAAGGCAACCACAGCCCTTTAGCAGTAAAGATCTGTGTCTCCAAAGATGCCCCAGTAGCTCCCAGACTTCTTTTCTGCTGATTCACTGCACATGCTCTGTGCTTCTGTCACTTATTGAGCTTAGGGTCCAACACACAATATACTGTACATATAGAATATAACAGAATATAATCAGTCCTGTAGCATCAGTTTATATTACAGGCCAACCTCATTTTCTGCTGGATAATTAGTGACGACACTTTCCAAGATGGTGACCGCCCTGTGACAAGTTTGAATTCCTGGATTGAGATGCTGAAACTTAAAGCTGGTGCAAAAAAAGTCATTATATAAAATATGACATTTTTAGCCATATTCATTTTTAGGGTTTAGTTCTCCTTTAAATTAGAAGAGAGGAGACTGGCCAGACAAGTGCTTTCTGTTCTAAAGGTGAAAGAATATGAAGATGAGGCAACTACCAATGGGACACAATAGTTGGTGTCCAAGAAACTAATTATGACACTATACATACATATTGCATCAACAATCAGGAGCCAGAGCTGACACGGATAAACAAACGTTTAATGGCATATCTGGAAAACAGCGCGAAAAACTGTCCTCAATGATTACTACACAACTGAATCATCATTATGGTGACCCATTTTAAAAATAACCTGTACATTGTGGGATTCAAAAAGCTGGAGTTTAAAGTCTGGCCACCATATATCAAGGACAAGGTTGCACAAAGCCTGGACCTGAAGGTCTACACTCAGACATGGTTACATTTAGCAAAAAACCAAAGTATACGTTCAACCCACTTCAAATGTATTATAAATGCCACTAGATCAGAACTCTGTCTGTTAATTGGCTCATGTGACCTAACATGTGGTTTATATGTGTGCACAGTGAATCGTACGATCTCAGGGGGCGGCCCTTATTTTTTAAAATGGCAATTTTCTATTTATGATTACCCAATGGCACATACTACTAAAAAAGTATATTATTATGATAATGGTTTATTTACATGAAGCAGGGTTTTACACATGAGCTGTTTTACTTAGTATCTTTTAATAGAGACCTACATTGTTTGGGGGGTATAGTTTTCCTTTAATGGAAGTTTTAATGTGGCTGGTCTATAAAATTAATAGATACACTTGAATTTGAAAACAATTACAAACTAGTACTTCTTCACGTGTCTGATATTTCAGGACACACAATACAGTAAATTGGTTGAAAAGACCAATGTCAAATATGTTTGTGAATTCTTCAAAGAAATGCAGTTATTCTGTATGATGCCAAATGTGATTCTGACTAATGAGATTGACTGTAGTTGGGTTTGAACTAAACAATTAGATGCCTTATTTGCAAAGTCCCTATAAAGTCCAGCCTGTTTTTATTTTGGATGTACATCATGATGGTCATATATTTTTAGGCATGGTATAACTATATGTAGTCCATTCAAATATTAACAAATGTTGTCAATTTAGAAGTCCTAAGAGCCCTACTAGAGCCTACATTTGTTACCATTAGTTTCTCCATGAAACCTTGAGAAGGGAAATGAAAACAGAAAATTGTGAAAAATAAATGGTTCAATGTGCTTAGATGCACATCATTAATGTGATTTACAGTTTTTATCTTTATAATTATTTACAAATATCCTGTGAAGCCCAGAATGTGAGATCATCTGCTTCTTTAGATTAAATCACCCTCAGGATCTGAGGAGCCACATGGTATGTGTTGGCAGTTGTTGCATAGCTAATCCCCACTGATTAACCAATCCAGTTATTGCCTGAAGATAAGCAATATACCATCAATACTGATCCAGAATCTTCCACGCAGGAGATGATACCATGAACTACAATTATCATTTTTTACTTTTAATATGGTGTTCAGCGCTGGCTCAGGAACCCAAAGAACATACCAACTACACGGTCTTAATGTTATCATTATTTTAATTTCAAAATAGTTATCTCTCTGTTTAGGATCTTCTCCTATTGATATTCCATTCTAACGTCCAAACTGTTGTACGGTTGCTAGAGTAATTAAAAACGATGCTCAAAATTCAGGAATCAGTTCTGGATTTGGCCAATGGCATCTTTTGCAGGATTCAAATTCCAAGGGGCACATTTACTTAGCTCGAGTGAAGGAAAAGAATAAAAAATACTTTGTATTTCTAAGTATTTTCTTGGCCACTTCGACCATCAAATTGGCTACTTCGACTTCGAATCGAACGATTCAAATTAAAAATCGTTCGACCATTCAAAGTCGAAGTACTGTCTCTTTAAAAAAACCCACCTACTTCGCGACCTAAAACCTACCGAGCACCAATGTTAGCCTATGGGGAAGGTCCCCATAGGCTTTCCTAGCTTTTTTTGATCAAAGGAAAATCATTCGATCGATGGATTAAAATCCTTAGAATCGTTCGATTCGAAGGATTTAATCGTTCGATCAAACGATTTTTCCTTCGATCGTACGAACGAAGGAAATTCGGTAAATCCTCGACTTTCGATCTTCGAAGTCAAAGGATTTTACTTCGACGGTCGAATATCGAGGGTTAATTAACCCTCGATATTCGACTCTAAGTAAATGTGCCCCCAAGTGTTTAGCAGAACCAAATCTGAAACCTTAAGACAAGCAACATTAAAGATCAGGACAAATGGGATGTACCATTTTTTTGTTTATTTGTTTACAATTGGTGCTATTTTTTTTGTATTTTTCTCAGGTTTTTATATGTAATTAGGGTTCAGTTTAATATTTTGTTGAGCATTTGGCATTTTACCAAATAAAAAAAAATGATGCAGCATTCCTAGCAATTAAGCTGTAGCAACCAGGTAGTAGTTAAAATTCCAATCACAATGTTACAGCACAAAAAATGTGAATATTTTAAAATCGCAAAAATAAATGTTAAAATTGAAGATGAATTTCAAACAATCTGGCCACATGGTGCTACAAGATAATAATGCTGAACAACCTCTCTTTCTGGCAGCTGCGGTCAATTGATTAATTGATGTAATGAAATGTAAACTTAGCAGAATCCCAATAGAGACCATAGAATAGGACAGAACTCCACAGATAACCTCAGTCTTGTTTTAGAAGCTCAGAAACAAAACTTAGGGGCGAGTTTACTAACACTGGAGAAAAATATTTCCTGTGACGATGCAGATCTCAGCTTTTGTTTTCTAACTTGTAGGTGACTGCTTAAATCTAATTGTTGATTGGTTGATATGGGCAACACCGCCAGTTCACCAATATTTATCTCCAATTCTAGTCAACACACCCCTTAAAGTGGCAGTTTCAGGGTCATTTCCTTGCTCAAACCCTCACATGGCTATGGTATGTATTCAATGAACTAACTGCTGTATTATAGGTCTCAGGCAAAAAAATCAAGAAAACAAGTGTTCGCTGGTATTTTATTATCAGTGGGGTACAAAACCCTGATGTACAAAAGGTTAAACCCTGAGGTACAAAAGGTTTAAATGCCAGATTTATAGGATGCGTTTCTCTTCACGTGGAGACTTATTTAAGGTACGATTTTAGTGTTTTTTAAGGTTTTTGAAACCACGACTAAACTCACAAACTCTTAGGGGCACATTTATCATGGGTCGAATATCGAGGGTTAATTAACCCTTGAATTCGACCGTCGAAGTTAAATCCTTAGAATTCGAATATTGAATTCCAAGGATTTTGAGCAAATACTTTGATCGATCAAACGATAAAATCCTTCGAATCGAACGATTCGAAGGATTTTAATCGATCGATCGAACGATTTTTCTTCGATCAAAAAAAGCTTAGGAAAATGATGGAGAAGGTCCCCATAGGCTAACATTGTACCTCGGTAGGTTTAAACTGCCGAAGTAGGTAGTCAAAGTTTTTTTTAAAGAGACAGTACTTCAACTATCGAATGGTCGAATAGTCGAATGATTTTTCGTTCGAATCGAAGTCGAAGGTCGTAGTAGCCTATTCGATGGTCGAAGTACCCAAAAAAAATGAAATTTTAAGTTTTTTATATTCCAATCCTTCAATCGAGCAGTAAATGTGCCCCTTAAACTACGAATGTCATACAGGCCGGATTTATATAGTCATTCATCGCCCCGTACCCTAACTTTTATTCAATCAAATGTTCATCTTCGGACCAGAGCAATGGGGATTGGCGAACAGGAAATTTTAAAAACTATCGTATCTCCTGTGCTCCCCAGTGTTTCTGAACCAATGTGGGTGTCTTGGGCAGCATGCCACCACCCCCTAAAATCCTATCGCCCTAGGCCTGGGCCTTGGTGGCCTCTCCACAAATCCGGGCCTGATGTCATGCCATTTATTAAAAGTTCTGAATAAAAAAGTAAGAACGGAAAATTACGCTGAACCATGAGCTAAAATATATGAAAACCTCTAAAAAATGTTCAGACAATTTGTAGCTTAAAAAAAACCTCTAAAAGTCGGATTTGATTTAAACCATTCCAATGTGATCAGCGTAGCTCCCATTGACTTCTATAGCACCTTGACAATTTTTACAAAAGTTTTGTATTAAAGGTTTTTGTGTTTTTTTCATTTGAATCTTGAATTTTTAGAGCTTTTTTTAAAAAAATGGGAAAACCACAATTTTTTTGCGATTCTTGGAAAAAAATTAAATTCAGTTGTTAGTAAATGGGCCCTTTAGCTTGCCCTTAAATAGATAAGCACATATAGCTGTCTGTAGGAAAAAGGAACTTTTTTTGCCCTACTTTGTTTCAGACATCAACACAGTAAGGTTTGTACACTGCATCAAAATGTTTATTTCTGGATACGAGGTGTGCTTCCTAGCTGCAAATGATTATTCTCATATAGTGTAAAGCCCAAAGCACGGTATTCTTAAAGGGGACCCGTCACCCAAAAAAATTATTCATTATCCTATTTTATCACATTAGTCAAGCAAAATGAACTTTAATTACACTATATAAATTATTTGAATCTTGTTTCCTTCTGTATGGGAATTCATAATTATAGCAAGCAGGCAGGAGCCATTTTGTGGACACTGCTATTAAGGCAAGCCTTGCATCATCTCAGAATCTTGTTTGTGCATCAGAATGGGGGAACCAATGTCCATCCCCATGCCCTGGCTACACAATTAAATGATGAAGACAACGAGGGGAATGTGGGGAGAGCAGTGACATCTAGGAAGTGCTGAATGGAAAGTGAAAGTAATTGTCTGCCCCGCCTCTATGCCTAGGTATTGAGGAGGGGCAGACAATATTTGATTGACAGATGAGATTTTTAAATAAGTTTACAACAGCTATAAATGCTTTAATAAAAAATAGAAATTAGATTTCATGTTTAATTTGAAAAGGACTTTTATAATACAGATTTTTGTGTCTGGATGACAGGTCCACTTTAATTCACTATTTAGTCAACGTTTCAGTGCAAGAAGAGTTCCACTATTTAGATCCACACAGTTACCTGGCACTGCAGTAGTTCCAAGTTTCTCAGCATAAAACATTGATTTCAACTCTAATTCTGTTATTTCTTCATGCTGCCCCCTGCCCCCCATCAAATGTCTTCACTACTGTTTGGCAACCTGTGCTTTATGTAGACATAAAAAAGCGCCTCTAGTAGTATGACATTGATTATTCTACTCTTATGGTTCTCACAGTAAAACAAGTCCGCACAGGCAATTGTTTTTTTGTTGGCCTGCTGCCATTAATGCATTTGCAAATGTAAAACACATACAAGTGATATTCTCACAGGTTCGGACTGGGCTGGCAGGACACCGGGAAAAAACAAGGTGGGCCCCGGCGGCCCAGGCCCTCTCCCTTAATCTGCCGTGCCCAAGAAAAAAGTGTGCGGTACGGGTTGACGTTTGTGCCAGTGTTCACGCATGCACGCCGGCGTTTCTGCATGCACGGTACGTGCCGGCATTCTCGCATGCATGTGGGAACCCAGTGGGCCCCTGTATTTATATATATAAAATTCTGTTTACCTGTTTTATAGGAAGGGATTCTTTTAAAAAAAAAGATAGTAATGTTGAATATTTTCCCATTAGCGTTATCCAAATACTCCTTGCTTGGGTGCTTTTATGCTATCATGAAGCTAAGATTTAGTATATTTTACTTTTCTTAGCCTCTTCATCCTCTTTCCAACCACTGTGCTCTGAAACACAAAGAAACGCAGGATTAATATCCATAATTACTGCCTCTGTTTCATTTAATGTAGTAACATATATTAGCTGTTCATGTGTAATGACCCCCTAACAAAAAAGAACTAATGGCATTTAATGGATGTTTGCATCACTTTGCTTTGAAGCAAATGATAAAAAGTTCACTAATAAATACAAATAAACCCTTTGGTCTGCTCAGTTCCTCACACAATAGGGAAAATGATGCTGTTCTCGCTGAATGTGTATATCAGGGTAGCACTCACATATCATTGAGACTAAAGTGAATGATAAAAGGCTGTGTAGTTACAGATGATGATATACTGACACAATCTGCCCATCATTTAGACATGGCAACACAGTAAAAATATTACTAATATCAACCAGAATCAAAAAAAAATTGAGTCACATTAATCAGGACTCTTAGGGGCAGATTTATCAAGGGTCGAATTTTGAATTTGAAAAACGTCAAATTCAAATTCAAAAAGACCTACCGAAATGTATTTTAAAAAATTTGGCCTAAAAGGTCCGTTTTAGATCAAATAGGTCTGTTTTCGATCGAATTTGAATCATAAGAATCGAATAATAGCGCATTCGAACAAATTTGTTTTGAAGTTTTTCCAAAGAAGAAACTTTGATTTTTCAAAGTCCACCAATTGACTCCAAATAGGTTCTAGGGGGTCCCCCATAGGCTAAAACAGCAATTTGAATGGTCGGCGTCTAATTTTTAACAAGAAAGCACATGATAAATTTGAAAATCTAATTTCAAAAATTAGCTCGAAATTCTAATTTTCACTTCGACCTTTGATAAATCTGCCCCTTAGTTCAAGGCAATGTAATCACAATGGGCTTCTCTACTGGGGTAGGAATAGATGTGGGGCCCTGCTCAAGATGGGATCAGTTACTCCCTGTGAATAGTTAAACAGTAGGGACACTTTCATTAAAGGGATACTGTCATGGGAAAACATGTTTTTTTCAAAACGCATCACTTAACAGTGCTGCTCCAGCAGAATTCTGCACTAAAATACATTTATGAAAAGAGCAACAGATTTTTTGATATATCATTTTGAAATCTGACATGGGGATAGACATATTGTTAGTTTCCCAGCTGCCCCCAGTCATGTGACTTGTGCTCTGATAAACTTTAGTCACTCTTTACTGCAAGTTGGAGTGATATCACCCCCCTTCCCTTCCCCCCCAGCAGCCTAACAACAGAACAATGGTAAGGTAACCAGATAGCAGCTCCCTAACAGAAGATAACAGCTCCCTGGTAGATATAAGAACAGCACTCAATAGTAAAATCCAGGTCCCACTGCGACACATTCAGTTACATTGAGTAGGAGAAACAACAGCCTGCCATTAAGCAGTTCCATCCAAGTGCTGGCTCTTTCTGAAAGCACATGACCAGGCAAAATGACCTAAGATGGCTGCTTACACACCAATATTACAACTAAAAATACACTTATTGGTTCAGGAATACAATTTTATATTGTAGAGTGAATGCAGTGCAAACAGTGTAATTTAGAAATAAAAACTACACTATAAAAATCATGACAGGATTCCTTTAACAATAAAATAAGAACAGATGAAATTTAGGGACAGCTTTGAATGTTGGCGGTCAAGTAGACCACACTTACTTTGGTGTGGAGTGGTGGAATAGTATTTTTACTGTAGAGAGCTCTCATTTCACCCCTTCATTAACAAGCCCCTACATATCTGACCTCCCTACCATTAAGTTTTTCTCACCAGTTTTTTTCACCAAAAACTACTTTTATCACAGATGTTTACAACCCCCATATCATTAGTGTGATAACAATACACTCTAGGCAGTCTTGACACCCTATTTAATGTTAGTATAGGGAAGGACCAATAGGTTTACTATCCTCCCAAGCCATGTATCCATTTATGACAGGCTAATTTATGTGATAGCACTTTCTAGGAAAGGGAGATAGTGTTCTGAACCACATGGGGCAATGAAACCCTAGACCCTTAAACTCCCCTAACTGTCTCCACATGGTGTCACATTGTGCTGTCTCTGCTTGAACTGTTCTGACCTATTAGATCCTATGCTGTACTTCCTCTGTGGCTTTGTATCAACCCTGTGGACATTGTCTTGGACAATAAAACCTCTTTTATCTATTTGCTGCAACCTCCTGGCGTTCTTATTTTACCTTTAAGCACATTATCTTCAATAAGTTGCAGTTTCACTACACCTCCCCTTTATTCCTTCCAAATAGAAAAGTCCATCCTTATGGGGCAGATTAATCAAAGGTCGAAGTGAAAATTTGAATTAAAAAAAAATTCGAATTTCGAGCTAATTTTTGTGTACTGTGACTAGAGAATAGTCCAAATTTGAATTTGAAAAAAAAAAAAAAATTGAATGTCAAATGTACTGTCTCTTTGACTTCGATCATTAGCCATCTAAAACCTGCCAAATTGCTGTTTTAGCCTATGGGGTACCTCCTAGAACCTATTTGGAGTCAATTGGGGGCGTTTGAAAAAAAAAAAAAAAGTTTTGTTTTTTTTTTTGGAAAAACCTCAATCGTACAATTTGAATGCACTATTACTTTGAATTCAGACGAATTTGAACAAATACAGACTATTCACCAGCAAACAAAAAAAATTTACATTTTTTAATAAATTTCAGTTGGTCTTTTTTAATTCGAGTTTCGACGTTTTTTTAAATTCGATAAATCTGCCCCTGAGTTTTAGAGTCTAATGTAACAGAATCTCTATTTGCCTAGCTGTGCAAACATCTAATATAGTCAAATTATGGTTACATTAGCATTTACCTGTCTTTCCATGAATGGAATGGAATTTTGGTCTGGATTGTTATGCCAGCATACAGTTACCAAATATTGTACAAAACCTTGTTCATAAGATGTTGCCATTACAGTAAAACTCTCAATTTATATTTTTCAGCACAAAATAGTGTTAAATGGCAAAATGTAAAATCAAGGAAATGCATTAAAACAAATTATAAGTACTCAAAGGATATAAGCACAAGAGTTAGTTTTACTTTGAAATAATATATTTACTGGGGCTCATTTATAAACTTTGCGCAGGGCAGATTGGTTCGCACAGTGAATATATTGGCCCCCTGCATGGTTACATTATATAACTGAATTTTTTTTTTCGCAGTGCGAATGTCTATAAGAGCTTTTTAAATATGTCAAAAATTGCAAATATTTTTGTGCACAGCCTGCGTTTAAAATACACCACAACTATGGTGGCGGAGAAAATATTTGAAAAGCAGTTTCACAAATTGCGAATTTAAGTTACTGTCAACGCTATTTTTGCACACAACAACCTCGCACAGTGGGCTCACTCATGTAAACACCTGTCTCATTGGCGAGCCATTTGCGAAAATTTATTTGCAATGCGAATTAGCAAAAATCTGAAAGACAGGCAGAGCAGTGCAATACATTAGCGTTCAGGAAAAAGCATGGGCAATACAACCATTTGCGAATAAATATGCTCTGTTATTTATAAATGACCCCACTGTGTTAATAACAGGGGTTAAGCATTGCAACATTAATGGACTATAGGGGGGTCCATTTGCATGACCTTTCTGACGCAACCTAAAGCAATAAATGAATGGTGCATAACTGTATGAGGTGCAGACTTTAAATTAAACTTGACTACTTACACACAGAACCATGGAAATATGTCTGGTTAGTATTTTAAACCTCTTATTTTCACTAATAATAACAATCACATTGGACAAATAGCCATTTTCGGGAACATCAGGAAAAAGGTTTGGTGTAAAATCCAGAAAACATGATGCAAAATCAGGGAACAGCACCCATTCAAATGCAGTATAAATTGGTGGGAGCACACAAAACAACACACAATGTGGGAGCCTTAAAATCAGTATATGTAGAATTGATGTTTTACTGTACATGTATGGCCTGGTTAATTTCAAATGCTGAAGAAGGATTGGGTAGGCATAAAAAAATTATAAAATCATGATCCATTTACTCTTTCTTGTATAAACTATAAAAACCTGTCAGTCTGCAGTACAGTATTGTAAAGTAATAGACTAATCTCTAAATGGTGTCAGACTGTAAGATAGGTAAAGTAAATAAAGTTTTGCTCAGCTTTTTTGTTTTGAGCAGTGCTACGGTAGCTGCCTAATATTTCAGCAGTTTCAGAGAAAGCTGTTACACTTGCTGGACATTTACAAGGCCCCATATTGTACTATCAAATGCAGGGAGGGGTAATAAAGGGATTTTTCCTGGCCCTGCCAACGAAAAAAGGACCTGTGCCCACCTTTCAGGCCACAATCAATCTGTTTCTCTCCATGCACATACCTGGGAGTCATGGGCGCAGGCAGAGAGTTGGGGGAACATTGGTCCTTACTATGCCTCATTTGTGGGGTCTCCTGCCCCTAAAGCTATACCATGGTGCACAACTTTTTTCCGCTAGCATATAAAGTTCAAAATATATTTATTGAAATGAATCAAGTGCAAAGAAAAAATGATGCACACAAAGGAAAATATTTGATATGCTTGATTGTGCCTAGATCTGTATATAAGTTTATTAATGCATCACAAGAGCAAATTGCTGAATGCCCTTTCTCCCATAAAGTGCATATGTAGCATGATAACTAGTAAATACATCAGCACTATTGTTGACAATTGTATTAGTCATTGTTAGACTGGGTCTGTAAACCTTCATGTATTCAACTGAAACTGTAACATCCTTTGCCATAATACACCTTTTATCCTTCCCCTTCTATTGTATTCTCCTTTAGAATCCTGTGCAGTCAACACTGGTTCAATAGAAATGGCAAGTTACACACAGACTGACTAAGCGTTCAAGGCTTATTGTGTGACTTCAGAACTAGCAACATTTACAAGATGTCAGTGCCATGGTATCGTTTTAGAATCCTGTGTTCTGCTCCAGCCTGTTAATACACCCCGCGTATTAATTAAGTTAATACGCAGAGCTTTGCATTCACAGTACAGGTTTACTAAGCTGAGATCAATCTCTGATACTTTGGCGCAGGGTGCACTTTAATTAAAGTGCAAAAGGGGAATTAGCACAGGGCCCACCATAACACAGCAGTTCTCATCAATACATTTTAACTGAAGCATCCAGAAATGGCAGACCTCATCTTGTAATCAGAAGTTTTCATCATAAAATGTGAAAAGGGGTTTATTTTTACAGTGAGATGTGTGAAGTTGTGGGATTCTCTCCCTGAATCAGTCGTGCTTGCTGATACATTAGATTGCTTTTTATCAAGTAAGGAAATTCAGGATTATTGGAAATAGTGCTTAGTAGATCCTGGGACTTTTCTCATTGCCATGTTGGAGTCAGGAAATATTTTTTTCCTATCTCTAAGATGGATAAAGCTTTTTTATGGGTTTTTTGCTTGTGTCCAAGTTACTACGTATGTTACTACTCTTGTTCTCCCAGACTGTTCCATTTTATATAAATGTCTATATAAAATTCTTACAGTGAACCTTGTACTATTATAGATTTGCCAGAGGAGGGACTGTTGACCCTCTACCATGGGGCCCACCAGTGCCTTAAAGCAGCCCTACTATGGTAAATGCAGTCATTTTAGGGTGTGTACATTTTTGCTGAATTACAGCTTCAGGTGGAGCAGCCAACCCAGGAGACAGTTTAGAGCCAGAAAAGATCATCTGTGTTTATACAAAATGCCAACATATTTGCAAGTAATACACTGTAAGATGATATCAAGGAGAATATCATGCTCTGAAGGTGTCATTTTCATGCCTCAAACAAAGGGCTCACTTTGTATGTATCTGGGTATCCGTTATCCAGAAATCCGTTATCCAGAAAACTCCTTAGTGTCCATGTTATACAAATAATCCAAATTTTTTGAACATTAATTCCTTTTGCTCTATAATAATAGAACAATACCTTGTACTTGATCCAAACAAACATATAATTATTCCTTATTGGAAGAAAAAAACAGCCTATTGGGTTTATTTAATGTTAACATGATATGGAGATCTAATACCTGTACTAAAATGGGAGACATAGGCTCACAATATCAGGAGGACAGCAAGGTGTTCTTGCATTCTTGCCACGGGGATGTATCAACCTCAGTCTTTTTCTTGCAACTTGACCATCTCTCCGTAACATCTGTTTATCTTTTTGTGCCTAATTTCTCTACCTGATCCCACCACCTCACAGTCTACCTCAGTCAGGCCCGGACTGGCAATCTGTGGGTTCTGGCAAATGCCAGAGAGGCTGGTGAACGATGCCATAAAAAGTCACTATTTAGTGGGCTGGTTGAGGGCTGTTTGGGCCTCTATGTACTTGGAATGGCATGGCCTATTTTGACTCCCAGTCCAGACCTGACCTCAGTGTTAGAGGTTTAGTCAAACTTGGTATGCGTGCTAATAAAAAGTCACTTTGGTAGATGGCAAAATATCCATTCCCACTTCTCTTTCTCCTTCTCGTATTGCTTTTTCCTCTTCATAGCTTGTCAAGCCTTCAGACACATACTGTATGTTAAAGCTATGGAGCAATTGTATTGACATTCACACTAGGAATCCTGTAGGAGTCACAGACATTTGACTTTTGATTGAACTGATTCAAATGGTTGATTGATCATCTAAAATCTTTATTTATAATTTTCTGAGTATCCAGGATAAAACTACTGGTCTGGGATAGACAATCCATAATCATTATGGGTCACTCGCTCCATATCAGTCATCATTACTGTAAATCTGCCCTGGGAATAGGATTTCCCACCAATGTCTTTATTTTTTTTAGTTTGTGTTATTTCATTAACAAGTAAATGTATATTTCCTACACATGCGCCAAATCCAGAATTTGGTCTGGAATTTAGCTCAATCCTAACACTTGCAGGATTTGACTGAATTCTAAAGGTCAAAGTCAATAATTCCAAGCAGGTTTTCCACGATTTCTAAAAATAATGTTTAAAAAAACAGTTGCCACGATAAATTAAATTATATTTTTAGATGTAGATTTGGCTCTATATTTGCTTTTGTGTAGGTTTCACTATTAGGCCAAATCCAAAAATTATGTATTCAGTGCATCCTTAAAAAGTACATTTATTTGATTTCTTTCCCCTAGTTCTTTTAATAAATATTTACTGTTTAGCCTGACGTTTTAATGACAGCCTAAATTGCTGGTGTCCCAGGTTGCCTGGCCATTGCCTTCCAAAGCTTTGATTTAGAGTAAGAATTCCTTTACAAGAAGCCAACAGGGTGCCATTACTAGGGACTGGTTCATAATGGAATAGCAGAAAAAAACAGCTCTGTAAGTCTTTTGGGTCCTTGACAGAATGGAAAATAACGAAAAATAGCCAACTTTTTTATTATTTTTAAGTAGATAATTAATGTTAAATGAAGAATTAATCCTATATTTACCTCTTGTCAGGCTCTGCTGGGGTTTGATCCTGGGAACCTCCTGGTTGTCAAGGCTGCTCTCCCTATCCACCAGGCCAGCAGAGCAGCCACCAAGCTCTTATTTCCTTTTCATCTGAGTCCCAAGCTTAGCTATTTCACCCCAGCATCCTTATTGGTGGGTTGGAGTCAGTCAATCAGGGATGACCTTGCCCTTTATAAGCCTAGCCTACTTGAGCACTGAGGCACTGTCCCTGGCTCTCATCTCCTTGCTCTGGCTCTTGTCTGTCCTTCTCCTGGTTCCAGCCCTGTCTGACCTCCTGCTCCAGTTCTCCATGGTTATACTCAGCACCACCCTGTTCTGTCCCAGAGTATTCACCCAACTGCACTCCTGTCTACATCCAGTCACAGATTATTCACCCTCTGCGTCCCTCCCGTCCAATCACAGATTGTTTACATACTCCATCCTGTTCCTGTCCGTACATTATCAGCTCCTGCCTGAAGGACTCACCTTGGCTTCATCTTCTTCTTTAGTGCCCCCTTTCTTTCCTGACACCTCTTTGGGTAATCGCCATGTTTCTTTTCTAAGGAAGGCCTTTCGTACCCAAAGTTTAACAATTCACTTCTAATTGTCAAATATCTGTTTACTTACAATTTCATAAATCTAGCTCATATACCCATGGTAATGGAAATGGACATTCAAACATATGACAAATGTATTTTAAGAGAAATTATATTTTTATCTGATGCATAATTTCCGACATGTTTTTCTCCAAACACAAGAGTCTTTCACATCGAGGACACTCTTGACTATTGAATCTAACATAGAAGAATATCAATAGACCTCTAAGTATTCTCTTGTGACTGAAGTGCAAATAAGCTGTCTATTGTATAATAATCATATTTTAATAAATCACTCTGGTGTTTTCCAGGAGACAGAATTACTTGACAATGTGGTGCAAACAAGAGCTCCACTGTGATTGCCGTAACTCAAAAGGATGATCTATCATCTTGCTAAAATTGTCACCTCGCTGGGCGTTTTATCACACCATAAAAGAAAATCTAAATATGAAAGTTGGGGGGGGTGGAAAAAACATAAATGGTGCTCCTTATTCTTTACTAAACAGATGCTGAGTCATAAAACATATTGTGAAACAAAGCATTGTGTCGTCAGTAAAAAAGGTTAAACCGATTGTTATTGTTGTTTATACATTTTGTGTTTTACTTCAATTAAATAGCAGCTTGTGTTTTCTTTAAGAAACAGAACGTACAATACATATTTATAGGGCTGCGAATAAATACAACTGACAGCACCAGCCATGGCATATATATATTTTTTCTTATTGAGAAATTATACTCGGCTGCTCAACGTGATGAAATCTTGGTTTTATGACTTATTCTTCCCCAAGCTGAGTGATATATGGATTCAGTAAAATATGTACAAGTCCCTACTGACAATCATTTTCATAATACTTTAAGGGTACTAGATTATGCTTACAAGTCAGGCAAATGGGGACAGAGCTGTAGGAGGTGAGATTGAAAGACAATCTCATTTCAGGGTATTGTCACTTACAATGATCTTTCATATCCCTCTGGAAAAAAACAATGCAGCTTTCTTCTTATAAACATCTCAGGGTTGAAAGATTGATATGGTTCTTTTCATGGACGGGTGGTTTTAGATACATTAGAATTGGAAAAACACAACCTATATGATTCTCTTGAGTACACAATGCAGATGTTTTCTCATGCACGATGCTATAATTTACTTTATCTATCTTTTAGTGTTTCTGCTCTGCGTATTATTGGCAGGCTTCACCAATACATACCAATGCAGGCTCCTCCAATACATGCCAGCGTTACCTGGCTTGATTGGAAAACTCATTGCACTAAGGAGCCCCAATAAGATCAAAGTTGTTCTGCAGTTGGGAATCACTCAGCATACTGCCCTGACTGTGCTTAACTGGGTGAGTCTCTAGGCTAGGTTATTCCTTGTAAATGGACATTTTAGAAACAATTGTGGGCTTTGTTCCCAAAGGAAGCAACTGTAATAAAACCTACCTGCCCTGGTGGTCTAGTGGGGCGGCGGGGACGCCCGCCGCGTGGTCCTCTTCCTGCGCCATCTTGCCTCCCTTAGGGCGCGCGCCTGCGTGTTGTTTATAGGTGCAAACACGCTGGTTTAGCGCAAATGTGCGCGATTTTGGCACAAATTCTTTCCCCTATAAAAGGCCCATTCTGACTGCAGACAGATGCCCGTGATAGAACTTGGTTTCTAGTGGTTTCCTGAGCCTTGTGCATCTGATCCTGTACCTGTTTGTCCCGATTATCCGGTTTTGACTCCTGCCTGTTCCCTGACTAGATACATGCAAAGAAACGTTCGCGGACCACATGACACCTGTGAACCTATCGGTGCGCTCGTGAGTACGTAAATATTACGAGAATACTCCTCCATTTGCCTTTGAAAAAGCCTATAATCGGCGAAACGTGCGTCAGGCAACGCAGCTCCGCCGCTAAGCTCTTTAGCGGTTTAGATAGGGGAAAAGAGAACCGCAATGAAAGCTCATTAGTGGGATTTAGTATGTGGGGAGGTGGAACGGAGGAAACTTGCTATTAATGGGGGGTCCGGAATTCCATTGAGCACATGTTTAGCCACTCTGTCAGTACAAGGTGTTGCTTTTTTTAGCGTCTAGGGAATAGGCCATAAAACATAGGTGCCTTTTGAGAGGACACAGTGTTAGTTTAAAACAAATTTTGCACACCGTACTGTACAGTGGTGGATCACTTTACTAACACTATATAAAGGGTTTTTGTGTCCAGATATTATACAAGCGCAATTTGGATCATATTTGTGCTCAATGAATACTGTTATTAAACAGTTTTATTTCCAAACTCACCCCCAAGAGAGAGTTTAAGGGTTTGACCCAAAGGTTAACTCTCACCACATCATTCAATCCTCATTTATCCTCTCACCTACCACCATTATGTTTGCTTAGCATTGTTCTCTATGTACCCCATCAATTCATTATAGGGTTATTGGGTGATGTAGGATCTAAAATGGAACAGTTTAATGAATCAATTACGCTGCAATCCCTATTCACACATAATTTAGATCGAATTTCCACCCTTTTCTTAATTGTTTTTAAGTGATTTTATGAATTATTCCCCTTCACCACTGATGAATTTTAGGAGTCAATAAAAGTTATATTTTACCAGGTTTCATATCCATGGGTCATAAGTCGTGGGTCTAATCATGTTTCATATCCACAATAAGCACTTTGCAGTTTTCACCTCACAATGAATTTCAGAAGATTTTTCACCTTTATTTAACTTTATTAATTACAAAAGTATTTTTCACCAATTAACATAATCAATGTATTTGCTTGTTCACGATGAACTAGCTGATAACCATGGTTTTGAAGACACAATTACTCATTTAATTTTCAAATAGATTGTGCGACGCTATATACTCCTCCTTTTTTGTTTCTTTCTGTGAGCATTGAGATTATTTCCTGTTCCCTGACTACTCTGCATTCTGTATCCTGACCCTTGCCTGCCTACGACAACTCTTCCATCTTAACCCCTTGATTGACAACCCAGTTTGACCCTCGACCCAGCCTGTCTGACCATCCTTCTGCCTAATCCTTTTGTACCGTGACCATTGGCCCAAAAGACTTTGCTAACAGCCGTGCCCCTTTGCCAGCCAGAACATCGCGCCTTGTACCACTCGTTAAGTCCAGGTGGCACCCAAGTAAGCTGAGGGCTCCTCCCGAAGCCCAACCAGACACACTACTGGTGAAGCCGAGCCGAGACCAGGGTGCTTGGCACTTGTTCTGGTATTGGGTGCCGGTCATGACACCAACACACCTTGTGAAAAACCATACAGACCTAGTGATTGCTTAAAGCAGTGATCTCCAACCAGTGGCTTGTTAGAAACATGTTGCTCGCCAACCCATTAGATATTGCCACCAGTGACCTCAAAGCTAGGGATGCATCGAATGCAGGATTCGGTTCGAGACTCAGCCTTTTTCAGCAGAGTTTGGATTCGGCTGAATTCTGTGCATGGCTGAACCGAATCTGAATCCTAATCTGCATATGTAAATGAGGTGTGGGAAGGGAAATCACTTGACTTTTTGTCACAAAACAAGGAAGTAAAATAAACTTTCCCCCATCTTTTCCACCCCTTATTTGCATATGCAAATTAGGATTCAGTTCGGTATTCGGCCAAATCTTTCACGAAGGATTCGGGGATTCGGCCAAATACCAAAAAGTGGATTTGTGCATCCCTACAACAAAGCAGATGCTTATGTTTTAATTCCTCGCTTGATGGCAAATTTAGTTGCATTAAAAACCAGGTGTATTGCCAAACAGAGCCTCCTGTAGGACATAGAGTCTGCCAATAGTCAATAACAGTCCATAATCCCCCCACCCAGGAATTTTTTTAAATCTGAATTTGGCTCATAGGTGATACAGTTTGGGGACTCCTGGCTTAAAGGAATGATTAAGTGGCTGGGCCCCCCATCCCTCCAAAATGGAATATTATTGAAACATTCACAGTTGAGTTCCAGTCAACACAAAGATTATTTATTCAGACCATGGGCTAGTGTCCCTGGTCCAAGTTAAAGCAAACTCCACAGTATACAAAGAGATTCTTGACAATTCTGTGCTTTCTGCTTTGTGGCAATGGTTCATGGAAGGCTTTTGACTGTTTTCAGCTGTTTCAGCACAATAACGCCCCCATGCACAAAGTGAGGTCTGTAAAGAGTTAGTTTGCTGAGATGAGATTGAAAAACTTTCCCAGTCTCAACCAAATGATCCCCTGACGGATGAATTAGAATGACACTTGTAAGCCAAGCCTGATTCCTAATATCATTGCCCAACTTTGCTAATCCGACCAATAATGTTAAAACATCTAGTGGAAATGTATCAATAGAGTGGATGCAAGAAAAGCAGCACAAGGAGAATCAGCTTCATATTAATACCTTTCATTAAGGAATGAGATGTTGGACAGGAATGTGTATGGACACTTTTGGCTACATAGTTTTATTTTTGGAGTAATGTGAAATGCTTCAAACCTGACCTCAAACCCTACCTTGGGTGCTATTAATACATAATACTTAGCTACTGTGTGTTCTTATACCAAGTATTATATTTACTGTTCAAGTGTTGGACCAACGCATAACCACTCCTCCATTATATCAATACAAACAATATACATATATAAAATATCAATACCAGTGTTCATACGGATATTACTAAGTTGTTTATATTTTTGCTTTCCAAGAAACACTTTTCAGATTGGTAGTTGGGCTTTATCTCACAATACTCATTTACAGAAACAGATTATCTGTGTTTGCCCCGAGCGATTCACTTTTTATGAAAGAATCATTCCACAGTCTCAAATTCAACATCATTCCGTAAACCACTAGGAGCCCATGCAGTGACCTCAATTAACTGTGCAGTAAAAAGTAAGAACGGTGGAATTAACCCTTCCTAAGCAAGGTACTGTGTGGTGGAACTAAGTACATTACTGGACTGGGAGGAATGAGTAAGTATTACAATAATCCCATGTACAATATGCAAAGTGGTACATGGCATTTTTAAAATGAGTCCGCAATATATTCTTTATAATGCAAAAGGTAAAGGAAAGCTGTAATGGAGAAATGTTTTATTAGTGTAGGGCTGATAAAAAGTTTTTTGTTGTTTCTAAATTTAGATATCTTAAACATTGTGCAAGTGACTGTTTATGCAGCCACTTTTACCTCTTAAACTCGCCATAGAAGTGCAGATTATAGCCTTTGTCGCCAGTCTTCTGACCTGCAACTAATCATTCAGATTAATATAAAGTAGTAAAGAGAACAAATCATACGACGCACACGATTATTGACAGGCAGAAGTTATGCTCCCTGTATGTGCCATAGTCTGTCTGCCCTATGCTCCCTGTCTGATAGGGTATTAATGGTTCAAATAAGGTATTCTACAGCTCTAGGTGAGAAGTAGGATGTATTCTTAACTGATATAAATAAAGAGAGCATGAGAGATAGGTAGATAGATAGATAGATTCTATTCTTAAAAGATAGGTAGGTAGATAAAGGAGCATTAAACCATACTTACCATGATTTTCTTTTCCTGGCCATTCTCCATGTCAGCTACGTATGGGGTTAGCTCATTCCGTTTGACCCCAGACAGAAGACACTGCCAAAAACTTTTAAGCCTTCCCACTCCCTTACACAGGTGTCTAATTAACAAGCTGCCACGTTAATTAACAATAAGAAATAGGGGGGGGAAAGCTGCTAAGTAGTGATGGGCGAATTTATTCGCCAGGCGCGAATTCGTTGCGAATTTGCGTGTTTCGCCGGCGTCAAAAAATTTTTTTCTGAAAAATGGACGCTGGCGTCAAAAACGGGCGCCGGCGTAAAAAAAACGGGCGCCGGCGTCAAAAACGAGACGCCGGCGCCGTTTCGCGAATTTTTCGCCATTTCGCGAATTTCGCGCGACATTCGCGAATTTTTCAGCAAAGCGAAACGGCGCAAATTCGCCCATCACTACTGCTAAGGTAAAATGGCTGCTGACTCCTCCTGTTCACTCAATTTCACGCACATCTTCCTGCCTCCGACCAATCACCCTCTGCACTACATTTTCCACAACCCTTTGCACTTAACCATTCCAGCTCCCTTCCTAGTCCCTGTCATGGCCCCTTCTCCTCCACTTCCTTACGGTTTCCCGGGGCACCCTAGATGAACTGTAAAAACCTGTGTATCCTTAGGATAGAGGACACATCATTGCCTATGCACTAAATAGCGAACCGCTGCCACAATGCAGTATAGTCACTTATATTAAACTTGCACACCATACCTTAGAATGCCTGCTAAATCTAGAGTCCTAGTACAGCTGTAAGAGAGGACTGCCTTAATACTTGTTGTACCTTTTGTTATGATCCTATACCAATTTGCATTACACTAATTCCTAGTGATAAACAGCAGGCTGATTATATAAGGCTGATTAGTAATTAATACAGATAATTACTACATGGCAGCACAGAAACCAGTGCATTTAGCATCAGAATTTAATAATCAGCCATGAAGCATCATCTTATATTACAGGCCAACCTCATTTTCTGCTTGATAATTTGCAACAGCCCCTAAATTTAGCTTCTCAACAGCTGCTCAGAGCCCACTGAGCATGTGAGTGTCACAGACACTTTCCAAGATGGTGACCCCCTGTGACAAGTTTGAAGTCCTGGATCATTGCTGCTATTGACAAGCTGAAACTTTAGGCTTGTCCAATAGGTTCAGTATATAAAATATTGCATTTTTAGCCATATTCAATTTTAGGGTTTAGTTCTCCTTTAAGGGGTGTTCCCGAAACACATTTGGCAACCATTACACAGCAGCCACCTGCTTTTAAATACAATAAACAGTTGTTTGTACTTTATGAGGTGGTGTCCCTTCAACTTTTTCTTTTTTTTGGTCTTGTAAAGATGTAAAACATAGAGTATTCCCTTTACCAATACACAAAGCACTACAATGCATGCAAATGGCCTGCAGTAATAAACACAATATTAAAGTACTGAATGGCCTAAACCCAAAAGGACCATGAAACCCCTCATGGTACATAGTATACAAATAGTAATAGGCAAATTTGTCCATTGAAACACGTATTTGTCCCATGAAACATGAATTTTGAGGCTCCAGTAAATGTTGACGCCGGCGTTAAAAGTCAATGGGCGTCCAAATAATGTTGACGTGACGGTTTTGATGCAACTAACTTTTCCAAGGCGCAAAATTTTTTGAGTTTTTGCGGTAGTTTCATGAATCTATTCGCCGGCAAAATGTGGAAATTCGCAGAGAATTCACGCCAGGTGCATTTAAAAGGGTTGCCCAGAACCCACATGAATGTGTACAATGATTAGCCCAACGCTAAACTGATTATTATGATTATTATTATTAACATGTATTTTTAGAGCACCAACATATTGCACAGCGCTGATGATTAATGACCATTGCAGTGGAGCTCACACTATAATAAATGGCCTTATATACAGAGGGCTTGGCCTGAAGCACACAACTTAGCAAACTAAATGGCCTTAACCCTTAATACAATAGCAATGCACATACAGTAAATTACTAATGGCCATAAATCTAGAAGGCTACTACTGAAATAAGCAATGTTGGCATATGAAATGGCCTACACTCTAAAGCTGGTAATTACCATATGAAGTGGCCCACACAATTATAAAATGTTTTAAATAATGAGGACTTACACTGACAGCTCAGTACAGTATATTGAATTAATTCCAACATTAAGGATAAACCATGGGCAGCTGCCCTGATACCAGTATTAGAATGCTCACTGGCTTTAGACAGACCTACTCCTGTGTTATACCCAGTTTAAAGGAGAATTCAAACCGTAACATAAAAAACCCTAGCCCCATCCCTATGTAGACCCCCTCCCTATTCCCCCCCAGCCTACCTGATACCGGGGGCAAATGCCCCTAACTTTTTACTTACTCCTCGGTGCAGATACTGTCCTCGGGAGTTAACGGCCGCCATCTTCTTTTCTTCATTAAACTTCGGAAGCAGACAAAATTTCCGAAGTCACGAACATTTCCAAAGGGAAACTCGGTAACATAGGGGTTTTTTATGTTACAGGTTGAATTTTCCTTTAATAACTAAATGGCTCTAATGTTAAGGGCGGGTAGAGATACACACAGTAAATAATTACTAGGTGGCTCCCAAATGTAAAAGGGATCTGCATTTATATACCCAGTATCAAATCAGAGTGACAATAACTGCAAAAGCCTATAGTGCTATACACAGTATATAGTTATTCAGTGGCCTTGATTATAAAAAAAGGCTATGCAGTGCTCTACACTGTATGATATCACTGAGTGACCCTTTATGTAAAGGGTAAAGGGCATCTATTTCTATATACGGAATACAATTACTGAGTGGGCCTGATTGTAAATGGCATGTAGTGCTATACACAGTATACTATTACTAAGTGGCCACATTTATAAAGGGCCTGCAGTGCTATACCCCATATATAATTACTGGGCCATTACTGGTCTTAATGTAAAATGAGCAGTAGTGCTATGCACAGTATACAATTAGTATGGCCCAGCTTGTAAAGGGCATGTAGTGTTATATACAGTATGTAATTACTAAGAGAGTAAGATAGAAAGAGAGAGAGAGAGAGGGAGAGAGAGAGAGAGAGAGAGAGAGAGAGAGAGAGAGAGAGAGAGAGACAGTGAGATAGATAGATAGATAGATAGATAGATAGATAGATAGATAGATAGATAGATAGATAGATGATAGATAGATAGATAGATAGATAGATAGATAGATAGATAGATAGATAGATAGATAGATAGATAGATTGATAGAGAGAGAGAGAGAGAGAGAGAGAGAGAGAGATTTATAGATAGATAGATAGACAGACAGACAGACAGACAGACAGATGATAGATAGATAGATAGATAGATAGATAGATAGATAGATAGATAGATAGATAGATAGATAGATAGATAGATAGATAGATAGATGATAGATAGATAGATAGATAGATGATAGATAGATAGATAGATAGATAATAGATAGATAGATAGATAGATAGATAGATAGATAGATGATAGATAGATAGATAGATAGATAATAGATAGATAGATAGATAGATAGATAGATAGATAGATAGATAGATAGATAGATAGATAGATGATAGATAGATGATAGATAGATAGATAGATAGATGATAGATAGATAGATAGATAGATAGATAGATAGATAGATAGATAGATAGATAGATAGATAGATAGATTGATAGATAGAGAGAGAGAGAGAGATTTATAGATAGATAGATAGACAGACAGACAGACAGACAGACAGACAGATGATAGATAGATAGATAGATAGACTTGGACATCAATGTGACAGAGTAATAAAATGTATATGATAGTTTCCATCAAAATATCTCCTGAAATGAAGCAAAAATGAAGCAAATAAAAAAGTTTGTATACAGTAAATTAGTTCCCTGTATTTGTTTTCACAGTATGCTTTATCTTTTCCACTGCTTCACTGAAAGGATTTCCATTGAAATACTGCTCCTCAGTGCAAAATCAAGAATAATATAGGTTTCAGGCCGGAGCTTTTGTCTTCTTCAGCAGAATAGATTGCAGAGATCTTGTTTGGATGCCTCTTTAGGCTGAATATGTTTTTATAGAGAGTACTACAATACATCATCTCCTCGGGATATCTACATCTTAAAATATCTTTAAAGTGCTTCAATGCAAGTAGAATGGTCCCGGCATGCTGGAATGATATTCAAGATAAAAAAATACTGAACTGATAAAAAAAAAAAACACTGTTTTTAATTAATTAAGTTTATTCTCACATTTCATTATGGCTTTGTTTTATCATCCAGTTTGCAAATTCATTCACATGAAATTAGTATTGAATGTGTTAAAACGAAAAATGTTACACATTTTTACTTTTTTCCTAGTCGTCACCCCCCCCCCCCCCCGGGCCCCTGTACCCATGATGTCTATCCTGGTTGTATTCTTAAAGCAACATTGCTCAACACAACATTTCTCCGGCTCTACAGGGTCAGAGACCCAATGAATTCGAGAGAATCCTCCAATGAGAAGTTCATCTGATCTATGGAAATCTAGCATGTTTTTTGTTCTTGCAATTGAAGTTTTTCTGTAATAGAGCAGCTAAGCAGCAGTATGTTTTCCTTCCTCATGTCTGATTATACTGGTTTGCGAACTGTTATCCAGAATACTTGCAGCTTGGGTTTTTCTGGATAACAGATCTTTCTGTAATTTGGATTTTCATTCCTTGGGGTATAGTTATCAAAAAGTAAAGTTAGAGAGCGCCACAGTCCTCTAGAGGGAAATTCGGACACTCTCCATTCATTTCTATGAGATTTTAAAAGGCATATTTATCAAACTTTCACCCATTGATAAATAATCTTTTAAAAACTGAATGAAGAATGGCGGAATTTCACTCTAGAGGACTGTGGCGATCTCTAACTTCACTCGTTGAATAATATACCCCAATAAGTCTAAAAAACCATGGAGACATCAAATAAACCCAATAGCCTGGTTTTTCTTCCAATAAGTATTATTTATACCCTAGTATGGATCAAGTGCAAGCTACTGTTTACAGAGAAAAATTAGATCATTTTTAAAAATTTTGATTATTTGCATAAAATGAAGTCTATGGGAGACAGCCTGGATAATAGGGTTTTCGGATAACAGATCCCATACCTTTGATATGTTTTCAATTGAAAGTCAGTACAAGGTATCAATATCATTTTTGCATAATGAAAGAAAATACTTAGCAACTGTATAGTATACACTGATTACACATTTGAAATTATTGTACAGGTATAGGATCTGTTACCTGGAAACCCGTTATATAGAACGCTCAGCATTATGGGAAGGTTGTCTCCCATAGACTCCATTTTCATTTCATCCATCAAGGATTAATTATATCTTAGTTTGGATCAAGTACAAGCTACAGTTATTTTATTACAGTAAAATAGGAAACCATTTTTTAAAATTTAGATAATTTGGATAAAATGGAGTCTGTGGGAGACAGCCTTTCCATAATTCAGAGCTTTTTGGATAACAGGTTTCTGGATAATGGACCCCATACCTGTAGTATAATATCAGAAAGCCAAAATTTGCACACGTATTACAACAGGATGACAGAAAGCAGAAATGTCATTGGTGAATCTTCTTATGGGGACAGTAAAACAGTTTTAAGGAGGGTTTAAGCCTCCTTTAATTATAGATAAACAATACCTTGGTTTATTAGCATTCATATTTAAGAAACAGATATAGAGCCATTACTTTCAGTCCCAGGGGAAGTCCCCGTCGCTCTTATGCCCGAGGAAGAAAACTCATTTGATCTAGAGCTGAATTTACAGTTTAATGTAGAAATTTGACAGTGAAATGTTGATTCATGGAATGTTGGGGAGGCTGCATTCAACCCTCCTGCAGACTGGAAGGGACCTGGAGATTGGGGCCATTCAATTACAAAATAATAAATCAAGAGTAGTATGATAATTAATCCTCTACTACAGAATTATGTCCGTCCTGTGCAACATTCAGCCACTCTCCGAAGCTTATCTTTGAAGCCATTTCCTATCCAACTACAATTCATTCTTTAGTCCTATACCGTTTTCATTTACACACAAGGTACAGTATGAATTCCTCTTTACTAGGAAGCTTAGCGAGTCCTGGTATAATGTGCTGCATGCATTGAATTGTCCATATCTAGAACTTTTTATAGAATTTCCTATCTTTGGTAAAGCATGCTGTTTCTGACTTTTAATTCTAATTCCATATCATTTCTGAAATGTCAGTTCTGTGTAAACATGTGAAATGTACTTTTCTTCCATCTGATTACTTCTCTTGCTTTTTACAGGGGGTTATTCAGACGCAATCTCTTATACTTTTCCTCCGTAAGGAATGTAGAGATGTATGGCTCCATTTTTAAATGTTGCCCATTCCTCTTAAGTTCTTCTTTAAAAACTCTTGGCAAAATGAATGATTTTATTCCTTTAATTACCAGTTGAATAATTAAGCTGGCTGGCTAAAGAGCAGAACTTAACTAAGTCTGGCCGTTTAGCTGCTCTTGTGAGAATGAGAATTGACTACTCCTGTGAAACTATCCATGCAGTCTATAACGTTTACAAGACACTCAGTATGTCAATATACTGATACAGTGTGATTAATAAAGCACCAACAAAGCACAACATTGAGGTGGGATTTATATTTAGATGAATGACGTTGCTGCAATTATCCCAAGGTCACGGCTGGTCTGATTTCAGAAATGCCTGTCCAGAAGAATTGACTAAAGCCGAGCAAAGAATTTGGATATACAAAGCAACACTTTATTATTAGGCCTCTATAGCCAAGATTAGAAATTGTTTTTAGCAGTAAAGATCTGTACCTATGTAGATGCCCCCAGTAGCTCCTCATCTACTTTTCATCTGATTCACAGTTACAATCGATTTGCTTCTGTCACTTGAATTAAAACCATGCGCTAAAGAAATAACAATAGCTGGCACCGGTGAGGGTGTAGAATCACTCTGGGTAGAGATTTTGACTGGGCAAAAGGTAACAAAAAGAATTATCATTGGTGTATGCTATAAACCACCTCGTATAAGTGTCGAGTATGAAGCCCAGCTACTCTTGCAGATACAAGCGGCTTCACAGCTGGGTCAAGTTGTTGCTATGGGTGACTTCAATTATCCAGACATTGACTGGGGTAATGGGGTTGCTAAGACAGAAAAAGCTAGTAGGTTTGTAAATATGCTGAATGACAACTTTTTATTCCAGCTCGTTCAAGAACCTACTAGGAATAACTCCCTTTTGGACCTTGTAATAACTAACAATACTGAACTCATCTCTAACATTTGTGTGGGTGAGCATTTAGGGAATAGTGATCATAACATGGTCTCCTTTGAGATTCTGTTGCAGAAGCAATTCTATAAGGGAGTAACTAAAACACTAAATTTCAGACGTGCAAACTTTGACAGTATAAGGGCATCTCTGCAACATATTAAGTGGGAAATGGTTTTTTCAGGGTTAAACACAGAACAAAAATGGGAAATGCTGCTTAATAAATATACTTGTCAGTATATTCCACTTGTAAGCAAGGAACGTCGTTGCAAAGCAAAACCTTTTTGGTTCAATAGAAGCGTTGGTGTTGAGGTGGGTAAGAAAAGACATGCTTTTAAAACTTTCAAGTTAGCTGGTACAGCCGAATCATTTATAAGGTACAAGGAGGCCAATAAATCATGCAAAGAAGCTATAAGGCAAGCTAAAATTGCTATAGAAAAGGATATTGCAGCAAGCAGTAAAAAAAATCCAAAATTATTTTTTAAATATGTTAATAGTAAAAAAATGAAGCAGGAAGGGGTGGGTCCCTTATTATCAGAGGGGGGTCAGCTGGTTGATGAAAACAAATTAAAAGCGCAGATTCTGAATTCATATTTTTCATCTGTCTACACAAATGAGGAATCAGTAAGTGAAGGTTTCCTTCTTAACAGTCCCAATTCTAGTAATACAACTAATGATGCATGGTTCACACATGATGAAATTCAAAAGAGACTAGAACATGTTAAGATTAACAAAGGTCCAGGGCCAGATGGTATTCATCCCAGGGTAATTAGCGAGCTTAGCTCTGTTATTGCCAAACCTCTTTACTTAATTTTTCAGGATTCATTGAGATCTGGCATAGTGCCGAGAGACTGGCGAATTGCTAATGTGGTGCCTCTATTCAAAAAAGGGTCCCGTTCTCAGCCTCAAAACTATAGGCCAGTTAGTCTGACGTCAGTGGTAGGAAAGCTTTTCGAAGGGTTAATAAAGGATAAGATACTGGACTTCATAGCAAATCATAATACTATGAGTTTGTGCCAGCATGGTTTTATGCGTAATAGATCTTGCCAGACTAACTTAATTTCTTTTTATGAGAATGTAAGTAGACACCTAGATTCTGGGATGGCAGTGGATGTGATTTACTTAGATTTTGCTAAAGCATTTGATACAGTGCCACACAAAAGGTTACTGGTTAAATTAAGGAATGTTGGCCTGGAACATAGTATTTGTACCTGGATAGAGAACTGGCTAAAAGATAGACTACAAAGAGTGGTGGTAAATGGAACATTTTCTAATTGGACCAGTGTTGTTAGTGGAGTACCGCAGGGCTCTGTACTAGGTCCCTTGCTTTTCAACTTGTTTATTAATGACCTGGAGGTGGGCATTGAAAGTACTGTTTCTATTTTTGCAGATGATACTAAATTGTGCAGAACTATAGGTTCCATGCAGGATGCTGCCACTTTGCAGAGTGATTTGTCTAAACTGGAAAACTGGGCAGAAAACTGGAAAATGAGGTTCAATGTTGATAAATGCAAGGTTATGCACTTTGGCAAAAATAATATAAATGCAAGTTATACACTAAATGGCAGTGTGTTGGGAGTTTCCTTAAATGAGAAGGATCTAGGGGTCTTTGTAGATAACACGTTGTCTAATTCTGGGCAGTGTCATTCTGTGGCTACTAAAGCAAATAAAGTTCTGTCTTGCATAAAAAAGGGCATTAACTCAAGGGATGAAAACATAATTATGCCTCTTTATAGGTCCCTGGTAAGGCCTCATCTGGAGTATGCAGTGCAGTTTTGGACTCCAGTCCTTAAGAGGGATACAAATGAGCTGGAGAGAGTGCAGAGACGTGCAACTAAATTGGTTAGAGGGATGGAAGACTTAAATTATGAGGGTAGACTGTCAAGGTTGGGGTTGTTTTCTCTGGAAAAAAGGCGCTTGCGAGGGGACATGATTACACTTTACAAGTACATTAGAGGACATTATAGACAAATGGCAGGGGACCTTTTTACCCATAAAGTGGATCACCGTACCAGAGGCCACCCCTTTAGACTTTCATTTGAAGCAACGTAGGGGGTTCTTCACAGTGAGGACAGTGAGGTTGTGGAATGCACTGCCGGGTGATGTTGTGATGGCTGATTCAGTTAATGCCTTTAAGAATGGCTTGGATGATTTTTTGGACAGACATAATATCAAAGGCTATTGTGATACTAAGCTCTATAGTGAGTATGGGTATATAGAATTTAATTAAAAGTAGAGAGGGGTGTATGTATGGATGCTGGGTTTTCATTTGGAGGGGTTGAACTTGATGGACTTTGTCTTTTTTCAACCCAATTTAACTATGTAACTATGTAACTTACCCAAGTTTAGGCGCTAATTACAATATACAGTATATAAAAATATGAGTAATTGTGAGTGTTCAGATTCATGTTACATGGTTGAATAACAACCACTGCATTCTGCTTCAAAATTCATTAATAATCAACCCTGTTGCATCAACTTCTATGACAGCTTTAACCTCACTTTCTGCTATTGTTTTGATGTTTTGACACCTAAGCTTAGCTTCTCAACATCAGCCTAGAGCACACTGAACATGTTCAGTGCCACCGACACATAAAAGATATATCAAAGAAGACACTGCAGCACTTATATTCAAGGTTGGTTCTTTGATTTATGACCTGGCAAGGGTCTAAGCTGCTGGAGCACCCATCCAACAAGGTTTAAGGTGGCTGGTGCTCTCCCAATCATAAACGCTGTGCTGCTCTTTGTTGACAATTTTGAAGGCCTGAATCATTACTGTTACAGGGCTTCTGAGCCCCCTTTTTTAAAGGATATTATGGGGCTGATTCAGTAACTTCGAGTGAAGGAATCGAAGTAAAAAAACTTCGAATTTCGAAGTGTTTTTTGGGCTACTTTGACCATTGAATGGGCTACTACGACCTTTGACTACAACTACGACTTCGAATCGAACTATTCGAACTAAAAATCGTTCGACCATTCGATAGTTTTCTTTAAGAAAAGACTTTGACCCCCTAGTTCGCCATCTAAAAGCTACCGAACTCAATGTTAGCCTATGGGGAAGGTCCCCATAGGCTTTCCTAAGTTTTTTGATCAAAGGATATTCCTTTGATCGTTGGATTAAAATCCTTCGAATCGCAGGATTTTATCGCTTGATCGAAGGAATAATCCTTCGATCGTTCGATCACACTATTTGCGCTAAAATCCTTCGACTTCGATATTCAAAGTCGAAGGATTCTAATTCCCAGTCGAATATCGAGGGTTAATTAACCCTCGATATTCGACCCTTTGTGAATCTGCCCCTATAAGTTAAAGAGGCGTTCCATGACCATATAAAAACAAGAGGCCGAAGGCCAAATGTGTTTTTATACAGGTCATTAGTGATGTGAGGATCGGAATTTGACCTGCCACCACCCACCTCTCTCAGCCCACGCCGCTCGACTTCCAGACTTCCACACCACCCGACTCCCAGGTTCTTTTAATAGCGTCTAAAAAAGTTTAACCCGGAAGTCGGCACACGCCATTTGTAAGATCTCGGGGGTGGGGAGAGCAGTCAGAACAGCTCAACCAGCACCCGCCCGTGACCCGGAGAGGGGGGTCTGATACCCGCAGGTATCGGGCCGGCCCACACATCACTACAGGTCATGGAGGTGGTGACTTCTAATATTCTCATATTTTGCAACAGGGGGCACTTTATTTATCATAATTCACAAGTTTCAGTGAGTCATGTGACAGAAATGACATCACTAAGCTCCAATTATAACCAATGACATCACTAAGCACCATTTACAGGTTATTATTTACAGGATATTACTGGCGCTTGTGTATTATATACAATATTTCTACCAAGGACTGGGCACATTTAAACAAGGATAGTTCCGATTTCAGTGTGTTCATGTAAGTACTGTACCCCCTATAGAGTACAGCCAGGGTAGATTTGCCAATTGGCAAACCTCAGTATAGTTGATTAGTTATAAAATCTATGACATTCCCAAGCATAGAGGACACACAATAAGCTTATCCCTGGAAAATGTTATCCATTGGTAGCTAAGGAGGTCGTGTATCATAGCATGTACGGTTTTTCTGTAGTATAATTTTGAATTGTTTTGCCTTTATTTTTTAATGGAGCCAAATGATTAATCACATACAGTTTTCTATTGACCAGGTGCACAAACCATCTACTTATTTATCAGTTGACTTTAGAGGAGAACATTGCTTTTTATTTTCATTAACTGTGCATCACCTTTGAGCCGCAAGAGCTGCATTTTCTCACTGCATAAACAATACATTTTGTATAGAGACTAATGCATCAAAGTGGCATCAAAATCTGTTTTTGTAAAAACGCAGAAATGGTTTTCAAAGAACGGGGAGCTTATTTTCTTCTGTTACGGAGCAGAATTCTTTTTTATACCGCACGGATGCTAAGAAAGCACGGATTTTTATAAAGCAATTACTCTGAATATCTCCTATCTCCCAGGAATTTGCATATATTAAGGGTTTTTTTCTCAAGCCTAGCTTGTTTTACAAAGCTTGTTAAGCTGCATTCACCCTTTAGTTTTTGCTTGTAGTGTTTCATAAATAATGAATTACCTATTCCGCTTTAAATGAAAGCATATTTTATGGACACAGGCTTGGAGACTCACAATTTAACAAGTGACTTGTGTTAAGCAGCAGTTCTTTTAATTTTAACCTCCACAAACATTAATATGAAAGAGAAATGTATCAAAATCAAATGTTATATTCTGGTTTACTGTATGGAGTTGAAGGACTACCAGGTTGTTATTATTATTTTATATTGATAGAGCACTGAAATGTTATTATACTGTATGTATCAATATTATAGGACAGAAATGAAAGGTGCAATGTAGCAAAAGTAACCAGAAAATTCTGGACAAACTGAAGATTTGAGGTGAACCGAAATGCCTTTAAAGGAGCTGTTCACATTTAAAGGGGACCCATCACCCTAAAAATGTATTCCAAATCCCTATTTTATCACGTTAGTCAAGCAAAATAAACTTTAATTACACTACATAAATTATTTGAATCTTGTCTCCTTTAGTCTGGGAATTTATAATTATAGCAATTATAGTCCATTTTGTGGATAGTGTTATTCGCAAGCCTTGCATCATCTCAGAATCTTGTTTGTGCACCAGAATGGGGGACCCAATGTCCATCCCCATGCACTGGCTACACAATTAAACGGTGAAGAGAACTGGGGAATGTGGGGAGAGCAGTGGCATTTAGTAAGTGCTGAATGGAAAGTGAAAGTAATTGCCTGCCCCACCTCTATGCCTAAGGCATAGAGGTGGGGCAGGCAATATTTGATTGACAGCTGGGATTTTAAATTGCGTTTACAATAGCTATGAATGCTGTAATAATAAAAAGAATTTGGATTTCATGTTTAATATGAAAAGGACTTTTATTATACAGATTTTTACGTCTGGGTGACAGGTCCCCTTTAAATTAATGTTTAAATTAACGATTGGAAATAGAGACTGGAATATAAATAGAAGAGGGTCTGAATAGAAAGATGATCATTTGAAAGCTAGAAATAATCAGAAAAAGGAGGTAAATAATCCAAAAAGTATTAAAAAAAAAACAAAAAAACGATGAAGACAAATTGAAAAGTTGCTTAGTCATTCTATAACATTCTAAAAGCTGGCTTAAAGGGGGTCTGTGATATACTCAATATGATTCCAAAAACGGAATGCTTTTTGGAGCTTTGTGTTTGTATTGCAAATGGTCCCCAGATTAACATCTGCAGATGCAGTGGGCAACTAGCATTTATGGAATTCGAAGGATTTAGCACAAATGCTTTGATCGAACGATCGAAGTAAAAATCGTTTGATCGAACGATTCGAACGATTTTAAGCGATCGATCGAAGGATTTTTATGCGATCAAAAAAATTTTTAAAAAGTGCTGGGGAAGGTCCCCATAGGCTAACATTACACCTCAGTAGGTTTAAAGTGGCCAAGTATGAAGTCAAAGGGGTAAATTTATCAAAGAGTGAAGTTCCGCCACTAGAGTGAAATTCCGCAGCTCTCCATTCATTTCTATGGGATTTTGAAAGGCGTATTTATCAATGGGTGAAAGTGAAATTTCACCCTTTGATAAATACGCATTTAAAACCCCCATAGAAATGAATGGGAAGTAGCAGAATTTCACTCTAGTGGCGGAACTTCACTATTAACTTCACTCTTTGATAAATATACCCCAAACTATTTTTTAAAGAGACAGTACTTTGACTATTGAATGGTCGAAGGATTTTTACTTCGAATCGTTAGAATCATTCGATTCGATCGAATCTGACCCATTCAATGGTCGAAGTACCCCAAAAAAATACTTCGAATATTTTTTAATTCGAATTCTTCACTCGAGCTTAGAAAATCTGCCCCATAGACTTCAATGTATTTTGCACTGAAAAGTTGAGCGGAAAAACATCCCTTGAAATAAAGGCCAACTGATTTCAATGCACTTTTTTCGTCATTTTGCAAACAGGACAGGTTCAATCATCCCTTGTCACAAATCAAAGATGTATTCTCTATCGCTTCCTTCACATTTCAATGCTCTTCCTTAGAATAGGTTGGCAAACACCTCCGCCGTACTAAAACTTGCATCATTCCAACACTTTGATTTATAGGGGGAATTCTGGTAGTTGTAGTTCAGCAACAACTGCAGTGTAAAATGTTTTGTATGCCTCCTCTGACTCATACTACTCTAATGATGAGCAGATCGTGGATGCATCAATGTAACCCCCGTGGCACTGTTATCTGCATGAGTGACCGGCACATTTATGAGATGGAACTGTTTAACGTTCCAGTAAATGGGCACAGTTTCAGCAGTTAAGATGAATGCTGTGTCTCTGCAATAAAAATGTGACCCAGAGATTACTGGGGGAATTTATCAAAGGTTTCCAAATGGCATCCAAATGTCTTCAAAATTTCAAGGTTGCTGATGAAGGGACACATTTGCCTTGGTTACGACATGACATATCACGTTTGAAACAAATGGCTTCAATGATGTTGGTGCAAGAAAAAAAGTGTATTGAATTCCAAAATCCAAAGATCGTCACGCATACCTCCCAATATTTGGAAAATAGAAAGAAGGAAAAAAAAAGAAAATGTTTTGACCGCTCCCATGTTATGGCCACACACCCATTTTTTTTTTACAAAATTTGGCAAGTTATGGAAACACATTTCTGGGGGTTTTAGTGTCAGGTTTTATGTGGTATTACAGGTTAAGATGTGAGTCGCAGTTCTCCCAAGAGACTTGCTTATCTTAACTAGTTACACTTGTTCCTCTGCTTATCTTAAAAAGTGTGCAGTATCTAAATGCAGCTGCCACATATTCTGGGCTCTCTGCCGAAAGCCCCTTATTTCATTAAGGGACCGATTCACCAAGGGTCGAATATCGAGGGTTAATTAACCCTCGATATTCGATTGGGAATTAAAATCCTTTGACTTCGAATATCGAAGTCGAAGGATTTTAGCGCAAATAGTTCGATTCGAATAGAACGATTAAATCCTTCGAAGGATTTTAATCCAACGATCGAAGGATTATCCTTCGACCAAAAAAATTTAGGCAAGCCTATGGGGACCTTCCCCAAAGGCTAACATTGAGTTCGGTAGGTTTTAGATGGCTAACTAGGGGGTCGAAGTTATTTCTAAAGAGACAGTACTTCGACTATCGAATGGTCGAATAGTCGAACGATTTTTAGTTTGAATCCTTCGATTTGAAGTCAGAGTCGTAGTCGAAAGTCGAAGTAGCCCATTCCATGGTCGAAGTAGCCCAAAAAAACCTTCGAAATTCGAAGTTTTTTACCTTCGAATCCTTCACTCGAAGTTAGTGAATCGGCCCCAAAGTTTTAGAAGCATTGTATCTTTTTCTGGCAGTTCAGTGCAGAAGATCAAAGAGAAAGACGGGACATTTCAGTAACAATCTGGGACTGAGGGTTGAGCTGTGAAAATCGGGACTGTCTCACGAAAAACGGGAGGTATGAATCAGGTATCATGCAATTACTATCAGCGGTTTATCTCCACTAAGCCACAACATTGTTCCTCCAGGACAATGTGACATAAATGTATGAATAGAAAAATTCCTGTTATTAATATGTAACCAAAAAGAAAATTAAATGAAACTTGAGCATACTGCTCTTTTGATCGCTTTTGCAATGGAATTTCATTTTCTTTTATTAAATATTTCCAGTTACTTACTGCTCGATTTCTGGTGCTTTTCTCAAGGTGAGCGAGGTCCATGTCAGATTAAACACCTTATTGCAAGAGGGGGACCTAGAGGACAAGAGGTTGTAATCCCTTATAAAAGTTTCCTAAAGTATCCTCTAATGACCACAGATGATCAAAACGTTGTTCTGCAATGAGAATATTGCATAGCAGGAAGTTCATTAATGAATCAAAATAATTCACAGTTTCCCAGCCCTATACAGTCATCTATTAGTCATATTATGCCTATTATGTCTAGTGATGGTCGAATATATTCGGTAGGCATGGATCAGCTGCGAATTTCCGAGTTTCACTGGCGGCGAATGTATTTGTGAAACTGCGGTAAAAATTTGCTGTGTTGAAATTGGCGCCCAAATCAAAATTCGACAAAACGATTTGGACGCCCGTTGACTTTAATGCATTTGGACAAAATAGTTTTTTCCCGTTTGGCAAATTTTCCAGTGAAGCGAAACGGGACAGATTCGCTCATCACTAATTATGTCTATTATGCCTCCTATTGGGGAACAAAAACACTGCATTGTGAATAACAAATATGGTGATGTGTTTCTGTTATTGCAACAAGCACATACAGGGGACAATTTACTTAGCTCGAGTGAAGGAATAGAAGAAAAAATACTTCGAATTTCGAATGGTCGAATATGGCTATTTCGACCTTCGACTTCGAATCGAACGATTCGAACTAAAAATCGTTCGACTATTCGACCGTTCGATAGTCGAAGTACTGTCTCTTTAAAAAATACTTTGACCCCCTAGTTCGCCACCTAGTTCGTCCCCATAGGCTTCCTAACAATTTTCTGATCGAAGGAAAATCCTTAGATCGATGGATTAAGATCCTTCGAATCGTTCAATTCGAAGGATTTAATCATTCGATCAAATGATTATTCTTTCGATCGTAGGAATAACGCTAAATATGGAATATGGAAGTCGAAGGATTTACATTCGGCAGTCGAATATCGAGGGTTACAGTATATACGACCCTAGGTAAATCTGCCCCGTAATGTAATCAAATTCGCAAACAGCAAAACTTTGCGAATAAAAATTCACGTCGGAATGTGATATTCTTTGTTACACTTTTATTTCATTGCGAATCTTACTTGGGCATTAGGAACCTTTAACACCTGCCCTGCAGTTTCGTTAAAGATTTTGTCTCAAAACACGATTGCGAAATTTTATTTCACGTTCGCAAATGCAATTTGGTTGCAAATTTTGCGAGGAAGTTGTTGAGGTCTTTAATCATTCAAAAACACCTCAATCATGTTCGTTAATATTCGCAAACCTCTTTGCAAATGTTTTTTACGCTAATTAAGCATACAGTATTACAATGTGTCTATTTTTCGCACTATGCACAGTGTTATTGTAGGATTGCCCAAGGTCTCTGTGCTCTTTATCCTTGGAAACCCCAGTTAATACCGTGTTCAGTGATGAGTGGGAGGGGGGTTTGGCACAGGTCCGGACTGAGAATTAAAATAGGCCCTGGCATTTCAGGTACACAGAGGCCCAATCAGCCCACACATAGGCCCAAATAGCCCACACCAGCCCAATAGATACTGACTTTCTATGACACCTTATAGCAGCCTCTCTGGCATTTGCCAGAACCCACAGATTGCCAGTCAGATTGCCAGTGCCTGGTTTGGCACATAGTTGTACCCCATACCACCCCCTACTCATCCCCTAACTTGTGAGTAATTCAAAGAAATGAGTTAGGGAGCAGTAATGGTCACATGCCCCATTGAAGTCCTGTCCTTACCGCTTGTCCTTTGGTAGGTGGTTAGAACAGGACTGGCCTGTGCCCCCTGATGCAGTGCTGTGCACATTACGCACATCCATATTTTTTATCTGGCTCAAGGTGCACAGAGAAGCAATTTCTACAGGCAGAAAAGCTCTGGATTAGCACTAAGGGGTGCACTCTGGCACTTCTGCGAGGGGGAATTGTAAACAAACCCCTTTCATTTGATTTCAAAGATAAAAATAACAACACATTTATCAAATATATAGCATTTCAAAGAGTTGCAGCTGAACAAACATGAGAGCAAATATGAACACAGCCCATGTGCATTGAAACACTGATGCCATTGTCTCACTTTTCACTTGTCATGCGTTTGATTCCATGTCAGACTCTTGTGATATTAGCACAGTCCCTTGCTTCCATGATGATTTCTGTGTGCACCGGAGTGCAAACCTGTCAGGAGTTGAATATAAACGAACATGCCCAGCTATGCATAGAACACAGAGTAAATGCTCATGGATACTAGAGCCTACCAAAGAACTTGCAGTAAATGTCTATGACGAGTCGCTTAATATAGCCCAGAATAAATCCAGATGCAAAAGCATCAGTAGTGGAGTGTATAACGTCCTGCAATAATAACATTCTCTTAGTGATGTAATAAAGAAGGGTGGAGTATGTGGCCATTTATCCACCAGTGTAAAAACAAAGGCACATTTGTGTCATTAGTGCTGAACATTTACTGTACCATCGTCGAGTGACAGCTCATTACCTTGCTTCACCCTAACACTGCTATAGAGGCAGTGACACATTCGAGTTATTTTGGGGATGGGGGGAATGTGTGCTTAGTGATATGTCCAAAACATCCAATTTCATTGACTCTTCTCTAACTGGCTGTAGTTCTAGTCAAACACCCAGTTTGCCTCCAAGCTATGTACAGTAGAGTAAGGCCTTTCATTATTCTGGGTCAGACACAAACAACCTTTGACTGCTATTCCAGATGGGTAGTCTGACCATTTAATGAGATGTGACAACTCTAAGGAGATTAGTACAAGCATTTTGTCTAGTGCCTGGGTACAATCAGAGGCAGCATATTAAATAAACCGTCATCGGCATAAGAACAACACTAATGTATCTATAAAGTAGATTGGCTGCCATTTAAGTCTGGAGAAAGTGTATTACATTGTTGTACTTAGCCTTGGCTGGATAACTGATCTCAAAACTACATTGGTGATGAAAAGATTAAATTAGAGGCAAACACTGAAAGCGTATATGCTGTGTGTAATATAGGTATAGGACCTGTTATCCAGAATAAGGGGTCGGATAAGGGGGTCTTTCCGTAATTTCGATCTCCATATCTTAAGTCTACTGAAAAATGAGTTTAAACATTGATGAAACCCAACGGGATTGTCTTACCTCCAATAAGGATGAATTATATCTTAGTTGGGATAAAGTTCAAGGTACAGATATGGAACCTATTTTCCAGAATGCTCGGGACCTGGGGTTTTCTTTATAACAGATCTTTCCGTAATTTGGATCTCCATACCTCAAGTCTACTAAAAAATTCGTTTGAACGTTGGTGAAACCCAACAATATTGTTTTGCCTCAAATAAGGATGAATTATATCTTAATTGGGATCAAGTTCAAGGTACAGGTGTGGGACCTGTTTTCCAGAATGCACGGGACCTGGGTTTTTACAGAGAACAGATCTTTCCATTATTTGGATCTTCATACCTTAAGTCTACTAGAAAATCATATCAACATTAAATAAACCCAATAGGCTGGTTTTGCTTCCAATACGGATTAATTATATCTTAGTGGGGATCTTGTAAAAGATACTGTTTTATTATTATTACAGAGAAAAAGGAAATAATTTTTCAAAATTTGGAAAATTTGGATACAATGGAGTGTATGGGAGATGGCCTTTCCATAATTCGGAGCTTTCTGGATAACGGATCCCAAACCTGTACTGTTTTATTATTACAGGCAAAACGGAAACAATTTTTATAACGTTGAATTATTTGATCAAAATGGAGTCTTTTGGCAACTCTCCGGATAACAGGTTTATGGATAACAGATACCATACCTGTATCATAATTTTGTCAACTCTGTGTTCAGGAAGGACCAGCTGGGGGGAACCCATAGGTTACCCCTTCTCACCCTCACCCATCCCCTAACTTGTGCATTATTGAGGCAATCAAGTTAGGGAACGTTGCCATTCTTTACACATTATTTTTCAAGGGCCGACTGAATTTTACATAGAACTACTCAAGAGCCTAATTCCATTGCACAGCTTGGTGTATATGCATTTGATAACTAGGCACCTGGATGTTCTGTGTTGGTGTGTGTGTGTATAGGAGAGAAGGAAATAGAAAGACACACAATATACAACACACACATTGTTACATAAGGCTGGAAGTAAAGCAGTAACTGAGTGACCCACACTTTTAATCCCTGAAAACTAAAAAGAAAGTCAGAAGAACATACAATCCTACTAGACGAGCACCCTGCTAAGATTCGCTGTTTGTAAAATGTACCTTTTTCTAAGCTTCTAACAGTTACATGACCCAACTGCCCTCTTCCTTTTTCTGTACAGTTCTCATGCAGAAATTGCCATTCTATGGGGAGCTGCACACAGACACCAATGTGGGACTTTCAGATACCGGAGCAATAATAAAATAGTTCCAAATGTAAGGCCAGTTACATCATTAAAGGAAAATTATATTTCAGTCTAAACATCATCCGAGGTTTGGTCCATAAATATTTTGGTGCATGATTGTAAAGGTTTTTACAGTGGATGATGCACAACTGGTTTGGCAATAGCTCAATAATATGAACAAATGAATGATTTCATTAAATAATGACCAGTGGGGTTTGTTGTGTGCAGTGTGTATCTTACTAGCCTGTCCTGACGTTTCAATACACAACTTATTAACATTAATGATGAAAAATAACGCCCATGGGTTTATATTTATCAAAGAGTGAAGTTAGAGATCACCACAGTATATTAGAGTGAAATACCGCCACTCTCCATTCATTTCTATGGGATTTCACTCTAGTGGACTGTGGTGATCTCTAACTTCACTCTTTGATAAATAGATCCCAACTCCAATGGGTAAAAAAAATTGTCAAGTGTCAAAAAAGACTGATACATTTTGGCAAATTTTTGCCATTTGACGAATTTTTGGCAAAACGGGTCAGATTTGGCCATTACACACAATTAACATTTCTACTTTGTTATCGGGGTATATGAATAAGGCCCACTGCATGCCGATGTTGATGGTTATACCTGGTCTTACAGTATATACAGGTATGGGACCTGTTATCCAGAACGCATTGGGACCTGGGGTTTTCAGTAATTTGGATCTTCATACCTTAAGTCTACTAGAAAATCATTTAAACATCAAATAAACCCAATAGGTTTGTTTTGCCTCCAATAAGGATTAATTATATCTTACTTACAATCAAGTACAAGGAACTGTTTTATTATAACAGAGAGAAAGGAAAATTCGCAGGGGCATTTACTAAAAGGTGAAGCAGACAATTCGCTAGTGAAAATTCGCAGCACTAGAGAAGTTTTGCACCGTTTCGCCAGGTGAATATTTGCTCAGGCGATAGATCGTTACTCACAAATTTATCAGTACGAACTTTCCAATCCGTTACCCTTTTAACCAGAGTCTGGTTATACCTGGTTATACCTGGCGAATCAATAAGATGAAGCTACATCCTTACCAATCTTATGTCAGTGACATCATATCCTGAATGCCAAAAAAAGTCTTAAAAAACGACAAAACTCTGGCATTTTTTCATATTTTAATGTGTGATTATGTTTACAAATTGTAGCTGTTAAAGGGATTCTGTCATGTTTACACTGCAATATAAAATGTAATTCCTGAACCAATAAGTGTATTTTGTTTAGTTGTAATATTGGTGTGTAGGCAGCCATCTCAGGTCATTTTGTCTGGTCATGTGCTTTCAATAAGAACCAGCACTTTAGGATGGAACTGCTTTCTGGCAGGCTGTTGTTTCTCCTACTCAATGTAACTGAATGTCTTGCAGTGGGACCTGGATTTTACTACTGAGTGTTGTTCTTAGATCTACCAGGCAGCTGTTATGTTGTGTTAGTGAGCTGCTATCTGTTTACCTTCCCTTTGATCTGTTGTTAAGCTGCTGGGGGGGAGGGGTGATATCACTCCAACTTGCAATGCAGCAGTAAAGAATGACCGAAGTTTATCAGAGCACAAGTCACATGACTGGGGGCAGCTGGGAAACTGACAATATGTCTAGCCCCATGTCAGATTTCAAAATTAAATAAAACAAAATATGGTTTGTTCTTTTAAGAAATTCAGCAGAATTCTGGAGCAGCACTATTAACTGATGTATGCTAAAAAAAACATGACAGTATACCTTTATATATATGTTATTTACACTTTTTCAACCATTTGAAGCTCATGCCACATTTGTTTTAGGATGGGCTCATGTCTAGGACAATAGAAGATTCTGTTTGTTTTTATTTTGCTTCCTTGGACATTTAAGTGGCCACTTTCAGCAATTTCACCAACAATCACTATTAAAGACATATAAATGACCTGCATGTACCCACCATATTTAAATTGATGTAAGTGTAAATATGTTAATGAAGTTTCACTAGGAAGAAAGTGATGCTAGAGAAAATTCCCTTAGAAACATTCATGCTGACGACATTTCACTGGCGAAACTTGCAGAATGCCAGAGAAACAGCAATGCCATCAAAATTAGTTCTAGAATAAAATAAAAACCCAAGCAAGAGCTGCCGACAATAACTGAAATGAAAGCACGGGGGGGAAAAAAAGCTACAATAAGTGGAAGATATAAAGGCAAAGCTTGTGGATTGTGATTTCTCTGCAGAGTTGTTGAAGCGGGCAGGGAGAGAGGAAGAAATGAATAAAATCAAATATATTGAGTGCCGCTATACAAAATGTAGATAATTGAAGTTCCAGTTATTTCTGTCTTCAGTAGATATAGGAATGAAGTTGACATCTGCAAAAACCTTTCATACTTTGGGAAAATGATGGATCCTGCAGCACTGCGCCTCTGTTTTCCTATCCCCTGCAGTCCAAGGCTAGTGTCAGTGTATCACTGTTACAAGTAGGTTGTTGCGGCAAATTATTTTTGCTACAACACTACAACAGGTGTGACAAAAGGCTTCAGGAAGGTGGGCGAGCAGGGGGCACTCAGACTGGTTGCTATGGGTTTCCTCAACTTTACAAAACAAAGATCAAAGGACATATTTTCAGACTTTTTGGATCCCAAATAAGCCTTGACCCTAAAACATTTTTTACGGGTATGGGACCTGTTATCCAGAAGGCTCGGGACCTGAGGTTATCCAGGATAAGAGGTCTTTCTGTAATTTGGATTATTTACTAAACCTCGAATTTATCTGGTCGAGCTTTTTGGGGCAAAAAACTCGAATTTTTCATGGAAGAAAAACCTAACATTTTTCGAGATTTACTGTATTATACCCCAAAGCTGCAAAAAGCCTGAATCCGAAAATCCGCCATCTCAGAACTGTTGGGTCATGTATAAGTCAATGGGAGAGTTATCGTAGTTTGTGCTGGTTTTAGCACTAAAAATCTGACTTTTTCAGGGTTTTCTGGAAAAAACTTGAAAAAATAGAGCGATTCGGGGAAAAAGCCAGAAAAATCGGAGCCATTCGGGTTTTCTGAAGAGTTCTGAAGAGTATTTTTGATGCACAACGCCATAAAAGTCTATGGGCATCATTTTTGCGGCGAAACAAGGCGAAAAAATTCGCCCATCCCTAAAAAGGATTATTTTGCCTCCAACAGATTATGTTTTATCTGCAGGGGCAATAAACAGGGTTTAGGTGCATTACTGTAATCCAATATACCTCAACTTTCTTTTCTGTCTTTTGTTCCTGGTTATAATAACCCAGCCAATTACATTTTTGCTTTTATTGTTCTATATGCAGCTGGCTCGAAAAAAAAGTCTAAATATTCACTGATTGATATGCATTGCTACCTAGGTGCAATTGTGCCCAATATTGATCAATGGGCCCTGATCCAGTGTATTCAGTCACTTGTTGTCCTGAAAGGTCCTAGAGACTGGAGATGCCTCTTATATTGCCATTCTAGGGTGGTGGGAGTTAACATAACATATTAACAGGTGCAAAGTTTTGATCTGACTCTTGTAACTCATTGCTGTAACCAACCCACAGGTAGCCTTACTGGTTTGCTGTTTAGAAACAGTCAAATGATTGTTTTATATGGAGCACTATGTCAGTGCAGGCCCGGACTGGCAATTTGTGGGTTCTGTCAAATGCCAGAGGGGCTGCTATAAGGTGCCATAGAAAGTCAATATTTAGTGGGCTGGTGGGGGCAAATTGGGCCTCTTTGTAGGCTGATTGGGCCTCTGTGTACCTGAAATGCCAGGGCCTATTTTAATTCTCAGTCCAGACCTGTGTCAGTGTCTGTTACAGGTAAGGCTCTGTTATCCGGAAACCTGCTATCCAGCAAGTTCTGAATTACAGGAAGGACATTTCCAATAGACTCCATGTTATCCAAATAATCCAAATTTTTAAAAATAATTTCCTTTTTCTCTGTAATAATCAAACAGAACCTTGTACTTGATCCAAACTAAGATATAATTTATTCTTAATGGAGGCAAAAAACAGCCTATTGGGTTTATTGATTTTCTAGTAGACGAGGTATGAAGATCCAAATTACAGAACAATCCATCATCCGGAAAACTCCAGGTCTCAAGCATTCTGGATAACAAGTCCCATACCTGTATATCATCCTTATTATTCCTTTTCTACGTACAAACATATTTCTACTTTTCTTGCCCTCTGAGACTAATGCCTTCATAAAATCATTCTTAATTTTTAAAATTATTTCCTTTATCTCTGTAATAATAAAACAGTACCGTCTACTTAATTTAATATATAATTAATCCTTATTGGGGGCAAAGCAATCCTCTTGGGTTTATTTAACATTTAAATTATTTCAGTAGACTGAGATCAAAATTTACGGATATAGACCCCTTATTCAGAAATCCCCAAGTCCTGAGCATTCTGGATAAGAGGTGCCATACCTAATGCCTAATACAACTTTGCCATTCCTCACTTAGCAGGCTCATAATATTCTTTGTTATTGAGTATATATCACCTGTTTTGTACATGTACATGTTTCAGTCGCCCACGGGATTTAACATGAAGAAGAATTCCAAGAAAATAATGCACTATTCATTATAGCTGTGGGGAGTGAGATAGAGATGCAGTATCAAAAAGCATCAGAAATCTACAAAGAGGACAGACTGATACCGAAGTAGCACTGATTATAATTACACCCCCCTATGAAGGCAGCCGACTGATACATAGATAGTGAGAAAAGTGACAAAACTTCAATAAACTTTAATAAAACTCCACAAACCGAGGGAACTGAGCATTATAAAAACATCGGTGAATAAATATCCCCATCCAGCAGTATCAGTTACTTCAATATTTTAGCTAACACATTTGTCAGAATCATCAATTCTATTCATGCTGCAGCGTGGTGGGGATTTTAATTTGCTATTATGTTATTTGTCTCCCTCCGTCGGAATATTGGCTTGTAACCGAAACCTGGTGTATTAGGTAACATAGCTTCCTAATGCAATTGGGGCATTCTGCAGTCCTTCCTTTACTCTGTTCAATGGCTTACAAGATCCTACAGGGTCCAATGCAGAAATAACTCCATTCTCACAGAAGATACATTGAAAATAAAATTAATTTTCCCTTATCATGCCCCATGTTTGCTAATATAAACAAACCATCATTCCCATTTGCAGTAACAGAGCAGTTATATAGTTACATGTATATTATCCAGTGCTCAGAATGAGACACGCCATGATGGACAGAGGACTGTCTAAAGAACGACTTGTCTATAGCTTGGCTCTGTTAAAACCCCTCTTTTTAAGTGTTTCTATTAATATCCAGACCTCACCCAATCACAAGGAACAGGGGCTACAACTTGAAGCAATTACATTAAAACCCTTTCTCATCAACTACCACTTTCAACTCTGAAGCTCTTCCATTTCCCGCTGGTCCTATGGGACCAACTTAGTATCTTGGCTATATTTATCATTGAGCCTTTTCCCCTGTCGTCGCCTAGTGTGATCAACTGAATGGCTGTAGAACCTCATTTCACACCGTCAGGTTCCCTTCCCCCATTTACTTTGTAACCTCCTGATGTATTAGTAAATGACATTGTAATGTATCACAATTGCATCTTGGTTTTCTGTCTGACGGGGGTTTTGTCACAGACTGTTGTATAGAATTGTTGTATTACTAAAGCACTACCCAACAGATGCAAGGTGTTAGTATAAAAGGACAAGAGAAGTAGAAACATGCTTGTAAGTAGAAAAGAAATAATAAGGATGATATACAGGTATGGGACCTGTTTTCCAGAATGCTCGGGATCAGGGGTTTTCAGGATAAGGGATCTTTCGAGTAGTCTATTAGAAAATCATGTAAATATTAAATAAACCCAATAGTCTGGTTTTGCTTCCAATAAGGATTAATTATATCTTAGTTTGGATCAAGTACAACGTACTGTTTTATTATTACAGAGAAAAAGGAAATCATTTTTAAAAAGGTGGATTATTTGGATAAAATGGAGTCTAGTGACTTTTCGCCAGCGTTGCACCCACATGGACATCGCCAATCTACTAAGAGGCGCAGGCGCCAATTTGCTAGCGGAACAGACTAGAGGTCATTCGCACTCTATCACCAGGTGACTTTTCCATCTGATGAACGTACGTTACGCCACAAGTTTACTAAAAGGCAGATTTTACTGAACATTGCCTCTTTCGCCAGAGTTGCCTTCGCCACCTCAGACCAGGCGAAGTGCTATAAAGAAGCAAGATCTTCCTCAATCTTATGTCGCTTACATCATATCCTGTGAGCTGAAAATGCATCAGCAGGATTGCCTGCAAAAGTCCTAACAAACTTTTTTCGGGGGACTGTTTTTTTCCAGACATTTCCTACCAGGCCCAGACTGGCAATCTGTGGGTTCTGGCAAATGCCAGAGGGGCTGCTATAAGGTGCCATAGAAAGTCAGTATTTAGTGGGCTGGTGGGGGCTGTTTGGGCCTCTGTGTGGGCTTATTGGGCCTCTGTGTGGGCTGATTGGGCCTCTGTGTGGGCTTATTGGGCCTCTGTGTGGGCTGATTGGGCCTCTCTGTACCTGAAATGGCAGGGCCTATTTTAATGTTTGACCTGTTTCCTATTATATGGAACATTGATTTTACAGTGGGCTCATGTAGGGCATTATATTAACTCTCTTGTCTTAATTAAGGTTCCCTGGACATGTGGAATTTGTAAGTATTTGCACCGACATTTAACATAAAGACCTCCATACAACTTTAAATTACCTGCCCTATTCAAATTGACCTAAGTGCAAGATCACTAGCGAATTTTCGATTGGCAGAAATGAATGCTAGCGCATATTTGCTAAATAACGCTAGCGAAAAGTTGCCAGTGTTCGCCGCCCAGTACGAAACTCTGCACATTAGGGAACTAGCATAGTCTGAGCGCATTTGCGACTGGTGAAGTGCTGCGATGGGTGCGAAAGAGACGCTGGGGAGAATTCGCCAGTTAGTGAATCTGCCCCCATGAGAGATGGCATTTCCGTAATTCAGAGCTTTCTGGATAACAGGTTTCCATGCTTGTACCATAATTAGCTTTTTCAACCAAATAAATGTTTTCTACATAATCATTTAAAATTACTAGATGTTTCCTTTCAACAAATACTGCCTGTCTATAGATTGTTATGGGTTACCAGACCTGTAGCAAACATTGCACTGTTATTAAATAAAGTGCTAAATTCTGCTGACAGCTAGTCCTATCTTTGGCAGGCCCGGATTTGCGGCAAGGCCGCATAGGCCCGGGCCTAGGGCGGCAAAAAAATAGGGGCGGCCCCATTCAATTACAGCAGCTGCGCCGGCGTGTATTTGCCGGCGCGCTGGGAAGGGGAGGTGTGGGCGGGCGCTAGGACCGCGCGGCCGCCTGGTCGGACCGCGCGGCCTAGGGGCGTCAGTCAAAGAAATCCGGCGCTGATCTTTGGAGCAATGGCATATGGGTTTTCAGAGGATTTCTGTCTATGTAGGCTTGACATGTTCTTATCCATCATGGTAATGAGAAGGAAGTGAAAATTTCTCTATTAGAAATTAGCAAATCGATTTGCACAATCCATTATTAGACACATATAATGGAATTCGGCAATGTGCAAACCACGTCACGCGTTTTTATGACTCATTTTAATTGATTTGACTGAATCTGTAAGAATTTTTCAATCTGAACTGCTATGGGTAGCAAAGCGTGTCCGCCTTGCTCATCTCTGATAAGCTATAGATTAATGTTGTATATAGATGAGGAAAGTATTGCTGTTAGCATGGTCTATAGCAGGAATGAGGAATGTGTGGCACAACAGTTGTAGGGAACAGGTTCCAGTAACAAGAGCTTCAATAGGGAAGTCAGGTGATGTCGTTTTGGCACTGCTAAAATGCTGCTATACTTTGGTTTCTTCATTACGGTGTGTTTATACTGGATTGGTAGTATAACAGTAATGTAACAGGTGAATGGATGAATACCGTCTAGTATCTCAGCTGCTGACTAGTAGCACAGATTACCCTGCAAATCCTTTCTCTCAGTTGGGCCCTCACTATGAAGTTGGAGGAAGCTGATGGAGAAAATGAATAAGCAGTAAATTTTAAACCATAAATAGGATTTATTAACAGTAGCAGCTGGTACTGTCTTAAAGGAGAAGGAAAGTAATTTTCTACTTAGGAGTGCGAAATGTTAGGTGATTGTATTTACTTACCTGAAACCCCAGGCCAGTGCTCCTATCAGCAGAGAACTGCACCGGCTTGGGATTATTCCAGCGAGCACCACAGAGTGATCCCCCTTCCTTCTTCTTCACTCTTCAAATTTCCCATGGTAGACACATGTGCAGTAGAAGAAATAGACGGCTTTTTCGCTGCGCATGTGCAGCTGCCAGAAGAAGGATGAAGAAGGAAGAGGATCGCTCCATGGTACTCGCTGGAAGAACCCCTGGGCTGGTGCAGTTTTCTGCTGATAGGAGGAGCAACGGCCTTGGTGTCAGGTAAGTAAATACAATCACTTCGGGGTGACTAACATTTGGCACCCCAAGTGAAAAAGACTTTCCTTCTCCTTAAATACCATTACTGTAGGAGATACAAATTTGCAAAAGGCTTACGTTTTACCAGGAGAGAGATACCCTGTAGCGGTCTGGTTCCCCTTTAGTTGTAACCTCTCTGGGAGCAGAAAAAGTTCATTACCAGAGGGTTGTCCCTACATTTTATCAGCTGGTGGGATGGGAGGCCACAAATAGGGGCAAGGGGGGGCATTTGCCCCATCCTACATAAATTGATTTTTATTGAGGTTAGAGGAGGCTTAGCCTACCCAAACCTCTTGACACTTTTAAAACCTACTAACTATTATGGGGTCTGTGGGTAAGAGACCCAAAATTTTAGATCCCGGTATAGCTACCTGGAGAGGGAACCTTAAACTTCCTAAAGCCACTCCAATACCTGCACTGCTTCACCAGAACGCAAACTCTGAGGGCAGAACCAGCAGCAACGAAAGGAGATTTGACAGTGTGCTGGAGGAATAGATGGAACTCCTATAATATAACCAATTTATGAGGTAGGCTCTTGCTGCTGCTGACTCCAAGGGAATTGCCTCCAACACTGATCTGTTATTTATCATTGACTTTAAGCAAACAAAACTCGCCCCCACTTTACTTAAACTGCCTCATCCCCCTCCCTAGACATTATCTAGACTAATCGTACAGCCCCTGTTTAGTTTTGGCAGTGCGTTTCTCCACAATAACAGCATTAACCATTTCTTAGCTTAAACTGCCTTTCTATGTTTTAATCAAATGTTAAATCCATACTCCATGTGGATTCCACTGTGGTTCCAATAAGTATTACAAGCTGCAAAAGAGGTAGAATGATAGGTGGATACAACAGCGTAAGGGTGAAGCTTTGTCACCCACTGGTGATCACACTCTGCAGGTGACAAAGCACCCAAAAAAGAATTCCCTGTTGGGGTAAACTCTGCAGGTAATTATGCTTTAATCACATAATCAGGTAAAATTGCAAGGGCCAGTGTGCCATCACCCTAAAATATATGTAAAGAAGAGATAAGGGTGAATGCTGGATACAATATTCATCCTGATGTATGTTCTCAAAATACTATACATGAAACTGCCTTATTTCCTCGTATATGTATGCTAAGAGGAGGAACCCTAGCTAGATGCCCCTTAGTGCTCATTTCCTAAGCTCCTGGGCAGGTTTCTTATTGAATAGTGCACTGCATGGCTTGGTATCTTTGACACCAAATATGGGTAAAAGTATTGCCCCTTCACCCAGGAAAATGTTCTGCAGACGCCCATGGTTTGGAGAGCAACCTCCAATTGCTTCTCCTTAGTGGAGCTTGCTCAGTCTAGCTGAACTATCTAGCTCACAGCTCATTGACGGTTCTAGATGGAATTGTACTATTCACTGCCACTTATGCTACTTCATCCTTGAAGGCTATTTATCACTTTTTATGGTAACCCACTCCCCCCCCCCCTTAGTGATCTACTGTATGTTCATCTTTCATGATGAACAATAGATAAACCCAGCTGACTGCCAATAATTTACACTCTATATAGAGAGAGAGAATTAAAATAACCCAACTGTTACAGTACCAACCTAGAATTGTGGTGCTCTGTGATATAGAACAACACTTCGTCCAACCTTTCCCATATAATGGGCAATTAAGCTGACATACAACATATTTGTGGGCCTTGTTCTATGAAAATGCTGTATCATGCTTGACCTCTATGCAGTTTTTAGACATGAAGTGGACCTCCAGTTGGAATAATAATGCAGTGTATAAGGACAGATGCAGAAATGAAGGTTTTGGTATTTTGATGATAGTGACAAATATTCACTTCTCTACTGCAGAGTGGGATTAGGACTAAGCATAGTTGAGTAACGCATGGTTTAAAAAAAAAAACTAAACAAATAACAGAACTTAAAATTGATTTCCTATATCTAAACTAATTGTTGTTCTTATAAACATCTTATTTATAGATTTCATTTTCTGTAATCTTTTTATCTTATTTCTTACTACCAGATGATATTACAGATGTGCCTACATCTACCTCCTTGACACTTACAAATGACACAAAATACACTTAAAGAAGCGCTCGAATTCTTTAACCTTTCAATATTTCACTATTAAAATGTTAATAACAATCAGGGTCGGACTGGGGGGGTCAGGGCCCACCGGGGCTGACACATCAGGGCCCTGCCCCCCAGTAGCAGGGACCCCCGTCGCTTCTCCCCAGTGGCAATTCCCCTCTCTGCCCCAGTCTCTGGACTCCCCCTCTCCCCGCCGGCGCGTATCTGCTTCCTTACGCGATGGGGCGAGGGAGGTCAGGACAGAGCACTGGCTAGCAGAGCTGGGCCCAGGGTCGGACTGCGGCGGGTCAGAGGAGCCCATCAGGGCTGACACATCAGGCCCCACCACGTCCCCCCGCCGCTTCCCCATCTCCCTGCCGGGCTCCCTCTGTCCCTCCCTCCCCGCTGGCTCATACCTGCTTCAAGTATCGCGCCCAGCCTTTCTTACATGATCAGGGAAGGGGAGGATCGCCGGCTATCCTATGTCTACCGATCTTGTCTGGGCCAGTGGGGCCCATGAGGGCTGGGGCCCACCGGGTTTTTTCCCGGTTTCCCGCCGGCCCAGTCCGACACTGATAACAATGTTGTACTGGCTTAATTCCTGCAACGCTCATCCCTTTACTGAGTGGGTTCAGGTGTACAGTAGATGCCCCGAACCTATTGCTTAAATCAGGATATTTAGATATGCATTTATATTAAACTCACCTGGTCTCCTGGTCTCTGGTCTGGGTGCAACGCCCCGAACCCTCAGCTTAGGGAAGCTTTGATAACCAATATGATACCCTTGCGGCGTGCACACGACAGATCAGCAGACGGCAGTGAAATAAAACAGATTTATTAGCCAAACATTTTCCCTAAAGCGTTTTGTGTGATCCCACAAGTACTCATAGGTGAAATACACAAACCATAGAACGATGCCTGTACAGGCCTGGATTTGTGGAGAGGCCACCAAGACTCAGGCCTAGGACGGCAGGATTTTAGAGTGCGGCATGCTGCCCCACCACCAGCGCCGATCCGCGCCTTTATGCCGCCTGAGGCGGCCTTCCGTTGCCGCCCGACCCCTCCTCACGGCGCTCACATTTTCTGCGCAGGAGGGGGTCGGGGCATGGCACGACGCTAGTGCAGAGAGCGCAATTGCGCTCTCTGCACTAGAAGAGCCGAATTTCCGGGTTGAAAACCGGAAATTCGGCTCTTATTTACCAGGAGCGGCATTTTTGCCGCCCCTGGTAACCAGGGGGCGCTGCCGCCTGAGGCGAGTGTCTCAACCCGCCTCATTGGTGGAGCGCCCCTGCCCACCACACCCACATTGGTTCAGAAACTGGGGATGCACAGGAGATACAATCGTTTTTTAAATTTCCTGTGCGCAATTCCCCATTTCTCTGGTCCCAATGAAAATTTGGGCAAATAGAAGGGAGGGCAAATGGCAGCAGGCCTAGTTGTGCCCGCTATGTAAATCCGACCCTGCGCCTGCACCAATACACAATGTCTGTACCATAAAGCCACAGATGGACAATATATTAACCTTCTTTTAATAACGTGCCCATTCTCCTCCATATTACTCTCCTTTTTTCCATATTCCCAGTGGGACCAACTCCGCATCATAGCTGGATTCACCCCTCCTGACACAGAAGAGGATCAACGGTATAGTTGTAATATCTTTCTTGTACCATCTGTCCTAACTCCCCTCCCCCATTCCAATTGTCATTGTTCACCTTTTGGTACATGTGACCATGTTATTGGTGTCATAAATCGAAGACACAATAGAAATGTAATAGGTTAATGCAAGGTTACTCAGACTTCTTAAACAGAACACCTTTACAAAAATCAGGACATTTTAAATACATTCATCTAGTGATCAATGCAGTAATTCAAGTAATACTGAAGGAACTGAATAAATATTCTAGTAGGATTGTGTGTCTCTCCCTTTTAGCTGGTTGATGATATTCTATCTTGTGTTCCATGAAGACTTTCATAGTCCGTTATCACATATATTCCTCTTTCTAAATTTTGCAAATGTAATCAAATTGGACTCAACTCCACTTATTTATTGCTATAAATACTGAGAAATAAGCACACATTTATCCATGTAATATACAGGTACTGTATATTTGTATTATACAGGTATGGGACCTTTTATCCAGAAAGCTCAGGACCTGAGGTTTTCTGGTCTTTCTGTAATTTGGATCTCCTTACTATAAGTCTACTAAAACATCCTTCAAACATCCGTTTGGATTGTTTTGCCTCCAATAAGGATTAATTAGATCTGAGTTAGTATCAAGTACAGGTATGAGATCTGTTTTCCGAAAACCTATTATCCAGAAAGCTCCAAATTACGGAAATAGTCTACATTTTTTAAAAATTTAATAACAAAACAGTATATTGTACTTTATCCAAACTAAGATATAAGTAACCCTTACTGGAAGCAAAACAATCCTATTGGGATTTTCTAGTAGACTTAAAGGAGAAGGAAAGGCTAAAAAGAAGTAAGCTTTATCAGAAAGGTATATAAATACACCAGTTAACCCTCAAAGTAATGCTGCTCTGAGTCCTCTGTCAAAAGAAACACAGCTTTTATTTACTTTTATTGTGTACACATGGGCTTCCGTATCAGACTTCCTGTTTCAGCATAACCTCCAGGGTAGGGCTTGAGCATGCTCAGTTTGCTCCTCTCCCCCTCCCTCTTCCCATCCTTGCTGCAATCTGAGCCCAGAGCTATGAGTGAACAGTGAGAGACAGTTAGTGATGTCACACCGAGCTTATATGGCAGCTTCTATCTTAAACAAACAGAGACATTGTCTAGAGCTGGTATGGTAAAGCAATCTGCAGAATAAATATAGTGTTATAGCTTGCACTATTGTGGCTAATATGTTGGCAATAAACTGTCTTGGAGCTTTCCTTCTCCTTTAAGGTATGAAGATCCAAATTATAGAAAGATCCATTATCTGGAAAACGTAAGGCCCCAAACACTCTGGATAACAGGCCCTATGCCTGTACAAGGTACTTTTTTATGAATATAGAGAAAAAGATGATGATTTGATTTGATTACATTGGACTCTATGCAAGACAGCCTTTCTGTGATTCAAGATTTCTGGATAAAGAGTTTCCAGACAACAGATCCCATACCGGTATTATATTTCTGCTTTGATATATGTTCTGCTTTGATCTTTTACATATTTTAAAAATGTCACCATCACAGTGTTGGCTTTGTGATTCTTTCAGTGTGCTGTGACCCATCACCTTTGTGGCCACACAGTGCACTGGTATTTAATACATTGCCATCAATGCTCCTTTGTTTAATCTATAAACCCTACATCATATATATACCAGATTCCAATATCTTCTACCAATGAGCTCTTACAAAGCCAAATTGCCATTGTCACACATTCTTATACATCATTAGTAGTTTGATGCCAGACTAATTATTTAGTGCTAGAGGTTCTTCAGCCTCTGGTGACTCTAAGCTCCTTGTTGTTGACCACAAGTTTTTGCCTGTTTCTCTGGTTCCACTTTGACTTGTCCTTTGACTTTCACTGCCTGCATGGAGCTCATCATGATCTTCAGCTATGAATCTGTGCAGCTTATATTGACCTTGGCTTCTCCTTGATTATTACCTTTCTGTCTCCGTACACTGCTGACTATCCACAGTGCACAAAGCCCTGTTGTCAGTTCCAAAGGTCCCTGGGATGTGGAATCTGAAGGTGTAGCAGCTGACGTTGCATTGGAGCTGTTATGCACATTTCCTGACAGTTATATGGCTCTGAACGAATGGGTTTTTAGCTTTTATACCATGCATTTGCATGTATCTGCCCTGATTTCAGAGGTAAGGGTTATTATAACGTCTTTTATTTTTATTTTTGGGACAATGTAAGCCCGGACTGGCAATCTGTGGGTTTTGGCAAATACCAGAGGGGCTGCTGTAATAGACACTGACTATTTAGTGGGCTGTAGGGGGGCTGTTTGGACCTATGTGTACCTAAAATGACAGGGCCTATTTTGATTCTCAGTCCAGGCCTGCAATGTTGTGTTTAAAGCATGAAGCATTAAATATAGCAAAGGCCAGCATTAGCAATGATGATTTAATAAGGATTTGCTATATTGAAGGTACAGTAGAGAACTTTTCTGACTCCCTTCAGGCTACATCACCTTAACTTTACTGGTTGATCCATTTATGAAAGACTGCAGTGGCAAGATTCTGGCAAATAGTTTACTTGACCGGAAAAAAAGCATTAGTGACATCCCAGTAATGATGGATGTGGAGAATGGGCAGCACTGTTTGTGTATAGTTTTGTTGTGTCATCATTTAAGCTTGACAGAAAACAAATACCAATTTCTACCACCCCTGCATCAAAGAAAAGAAAACATCAGTATTGGTCCCTGCAGAAAAAAATGGTATTTTGGGAGATATGATTCATTCCTTTATTTTTTTTTTTTCTTCAAAAAATTAAAAACTGTGCAAAGCTGGCCAAACATGGACCAATAAAAGCTGATGACTCGAAATCAAGTTTGCATTTTATTGGCCTATGGATGGCTCTTGCCAATTCACATGCCTGGAAAATGTGAAAATCCATGTTCCAAAGAAAAATGTCTTTGTTTAAATGCACCAGTGCCCTGTGATTGAGTGCTTAATGTCTAGCTGAACTAACATTTCCAGTGGCAGCCTATTTTTTAATCTGCTGCTTACATGTACCGATGTGAGAATAAGAATGAGATCTGGTCAGAATATATGTATGTCTATATGTATATATATGTGTGTGTGTGTATGTTATATTGTGCGCATAATGTGACTGTGAGGTATGCATTTCTATGTGTTAGGTTAACTGTGTATTGATGTGTGTGTGCTATCATGGAGGAGACAAGAGATGTGGCAGAATGAGTTGAATATATTTCTGTATTGGATAGGTGTATATTCTTGTGTGTGTGTGTGTGCATGTGATAAAGAGAGACAGGTGTGATTGTATTGTGTGTGCAGAGCTGGAACTAGGGGTAGGCAAAGGTAGAGAGGGCAATCACATCAATTATCCAGCACACTTGGTACATTCAAAGTCTTTTTCTCATAGGGTGCCCTCAATAACATGTGTTCACCTCCACATATCTCCAATTGCGAATGTATAAGAATTGCAGCACTCCAATTATGCATTAAAACCGCCTTTATACCAAATGTAGCATAGCGACGTTTCGGACACAAGAGGTCCTTTTTCAAGCTAACAAAGCATCATTAGCACTTCCTTTTATACCCATATCAACTAGTGGTTATCACCTAGAATTACATATACATAAAACATCCATATCCCATGGTTTACATATAGTTCATACATATTTGTATAACAGTAACATATACTAGACATTTATAACATATCATTTCGTTAATTTCAGCATACCATTTTATCATAGCAGAAGAGTAATCTAAGGCAGTCTATTTTTTTCTTTAATTCCTGTGTATTCAATGGGATGATTTGCATTGCACTCTTTGGCGCAAATTCACTAAGCGCCGAACGCTAGCGTTAATTCGCTAGCGTTTGGCATTTTCGGTACTTCGCAAATTCACTAACGAACGCTGGAGTAAATTCGCTAGTGTTACTTCGCACACTTACGCCAGGCGAATTTTCGCTAGCGATGTAACTATGTAAATTCATTAAATTGCGCAGTGTACTGAACGCTACCTTTTACGCTAGACTTCCTTCGCCACCTCAGACCTGGCGAAGCGCAATAGAGTAGATAGGGATTGTTTCCAAAAAAGTCAAGTTTTTTTCTAAGTCCCAAAAAACGCTGGCGTGTTTTCTACATGATGGGTGATAGGCTGAAAAAGATCGAAACATTTTTTGGGGCTCCCCTCCTTCCCCCCTACATCTCCTGACTCATGGCAACTTACCTAGACAGTGGGCACATGTGTAGGGCAAAATAAAATTTATATTTGCTGATTTGAAGGTTTTCTAGGCATTTGTAGTGCTGATACGTATTCCTCCATTGAAATTTGAATTTCGCGCCGTATGCAAATTAGCCATCGCTAGCGAAACTTCGCTTCGCTTGGCGAATTAACGCTAGCGCAACTTCGCAAACTAACGCTACCCCTGTGCGCAACTTCTGATTTTAGTGAATTTGCGGACCGCTGGCGAAAATGCGCCAGGAGAACTGCGGCGAAGTTGCGCCTGCCGCAACTTCGCATCTTAGTGAATTTTCCCCTTTATCTCCTAGAGAACATGGGATTTGGATGTTTTATATATATATGTAATTCTAGGTGATAACCACTAGGGTATAAAAGGAAGTGCTAATGATGCTTTGTTATCTTGAAAAAGGACCTCTTGTGTCCGAAACGTTTTAACGCATAATTGGAATGCTGCAATTCTTATACATTCGCAACGGTAGAGAGAGAGCCAGGCGCGTACCTCTTCCACCTATTTACCCCTAGTCTGGCCTCTCTTTTCCACACATTCAAAATAAAATATGTGCTCTGTGGCGCCCCGTGTGATGTCACCACATTAACGAGAGTGATAGTATGCAAGCTGTGATTAAGGGAAACAGTTCTTTGGATGAGTCAGTGTGTAATAGAGAGATAAATAAAAGAGAGACAGGACAGGGAATACAGCTGTACCAGGCTTGGGGCTAAAATGGGGCCCCGGCTGAAGACCCAAAGCCGTGCCGAAGCCATGAAAAACCCCAAAGTTGAAGTCCTGAAACCACGAAAAGACCAGAAGCTACGAAAGTACCCGAAGAAGCTGACGAAGAACCTCAGGTAAGTTCCACTGAACGCCAATGTTTTTTTTTATTTTATTAAACCCCTGGCCAATAATAATCTTTTAAAATATTCTATGAGGCCCCTGACCACCAATGTTTTTGTAAAAACTTTTATAGTGGGGGCCCTGGCCACCAATGTTTTTTATAACTTGTGAGTGAGGGAGTTTACCGTTTTTAGCGTTGGTGTCTGTGTGGACTTTTTACTGTTGTGTGGGGGGGATCTGGGGTGAGGCCTGGGGGTGGGATCTGGGGTTGGCGGGGACCAGGGGGCCCAGAAAATTGTGCTGTTATGGGGCTCCGTGATTTCTGATGGTGGCCCTGAAGAGAGATGTTATGGGTTCATATATGCAATCATTTGAGTGTGTGGAACTCTGTCTTTGACAGAGAGATAGAATGAAAGTGAAACTGTATGAGTGATAGTGTCAAGCTACTGTCGAACCCTGGATTTATGTCTCCAGATTTAAAGCTAAAGGGTTTATTCCCATACTTTCTGTTTGGTATTCCCACTGATTTTTTTACACTTGCCTCTAACAAAACGATGCATTACTTTGCACCAAAAACAGTGTTAGCTTAGTGCTAAATGGATTTTTTTAGTATGATGTTTTTCATTTTTTATTATTTCTGGTTTTTGAGTTATTTAGCTTTTTAGTCAGCAGATCTCCAGTTTGCTGTTTCAGCAGTCTGGTTGCTAGGGTCCAAATTACCCAAGCAACCACGCATCGATTTGAATAAGTGACTGGAATTTAAACAGGAGAGGGTCTGAATAGAAAGACGAGTAATAAAATGTAGCAATAACAATAAATGTGTGGCTTTACAGAGCATTTGTTTTTTAGATGGGGTCAGTGACGCCCATTTGATAGTTACAACGATTTTGAAGAAGGCACATCATTCAAAAACTATAAAAAAGAAAAGGCCAATTGAAAAGTTTCTTAGAATAAACCATTCTATAACATATTAAAAGTAAATCTAAATGTAAACCACCCATATCTCACAACACAGGAAACAGCTTAGAACCAGCAATGTCACCTTTATCTACAGTATTGCTTTCTACAGCTTTCCTTTTACACTACTGAGTGTACATGAGAGGAGCTTTGTACCCAGTACTGTAGTAGTACATTTTCAAGTGTGCGTTATAGGGCAGCAGATGTGATGCACTGTTTGTTTGCAGTTAAAGCACCTGTGTTTCAAATAAAACATAAAATATTCCTCTACATATTGCCTTTGAATATTTTACATTTAAGCGCCCGTAATATGTTTTCCTAGATTTTGTATCTTATTTTCTCATGGTCCCCTGAAAAAACATATTGTAAAACTACTATATGTGTGATAAAGAGAGGAAAAGAGATAATTGAGTGAAGTGTGTGTGTGGGAGAGAGAGAGACAGAGAAAGCAAGTTTTGTAGGTCTGTGTGAGATGTGTTATGTTAGTCAAGTATATGTGTGTGTGTATATATATATATATATACAAGGGAAAGTTGTGCTCACCACTATTTTTTAAAACCATTAGGCGGGGGTGCAATGAGGGTGTGACCACAAAATACTGTCTTAAGTATATTTAATGGGTTGAGTGCAGAGGACCTCTTGTAGTTGACTATATATATATATATATATATATATATATATATATATATATATATATATATATATATGTGTGTGTGTGTGTATGTGTGTGTAACAGAGAGAGGGTTTGTGTGTATGTGTCCGTAACAGAGAGGGTTTGTGTGTATGTGTGTGTAACAGAGAGTGTGTGTATGTGTGTGTAACAGAGAGTGTGTGTATGTGTGTGTAACAGAGAGTGTGTGTATGTGTCACAGAGAAAAAATATAAAGTAACAAAATACATTTTGTGTGTGTGTTAAATGTGTGTGAGACTAAATAAGAGAGAGAGACGTTTTGTATGTGTATGAGAAATAAATGAGTAGATTTGTGTACACAAGACAGTGAGACAGACAGAGCTGTGTGTGAAATGCGGAGCTTTTATGTATAATTCAGCTTATGTTGCCTTAGCTGCCCCCCAGTAATAGTTGTGGCAATGCAGGTGTGTGTGTAAATGCAGGTATATATGTGTAACAGAGAGAGGGGTTGTGTGTATGTGTGTGGCAGTGCAGGTATATGTGTGTAACAGAGAGAGGGTTGTGTGTATGTGTGTAACAGAGAGAGGGTTTGTGTGTATGTGTGTAACAGAGAGAGGGTTTGTGTGTATGTGTGTAACAGAGAGAGGGTTGTGTGTATGTGTGTAACAGAGAGAGGGTTGTGTGTATGTGTGTAACAGAGAGAGGGTTTGTGTGTATGTGTGTAACAGAGAGAGGGTTTGTGTGTATGTGTGTAACAGAGAGAGGGTTTGTGTGTATGTGTGTAACAGAGAGAGGGTTGTGTGTATGTGTGTAACAGAGAGAGGGTTGTGTGTATGTGTGTAACAGAGAGAGGGTTTGTGTGTATGTGTGTAACAGAGAGAGGGTTTGTGTGTATGTGTGTAACAGAGAGAGGGTTTGTGTGTATGTGTGTAACAGAGAGAGGGTTTGTGTGTATGTGTGTAACAGAGAGAGGGTTGTGTGTATGTGTGTAACAGAGAGAGGGTTGTGTGTATGTGTGTAACAGAGAGAGGGTTGTGTGTGTCAGTGCAGGGCCCCTGAGCTGTAGTTGGTGAGTGAGAGAAGGACACACTGAGGCTCCCGGGCTGTGTAATGAATGGGTGAGTCCATGTTCCACGTGAGTCTGATGTGCTCCTATTGATTGTGTCTCTAGACAAATGCGGAGCTTGTGCTTTGCAGTCTTCTCGGGGCTGCAGTGAAGCCGAGCTGAGGGATGTTGCTGCTGCTTTAATTCAGCGTCACGCCAACTTTCATCAATAACCCCCTACCGGTCCAATTGGAAGACTCTCTTTTTTTCCTTTCTTTCCTTCCTCCTCTTCCTTTCTCTTTTTCCTCCGGCACCATCACAGACAAGTCCCCGGCTTTCTATCGTAAGGAGAAGAAGGAGTGATTTGTACTGGGATCCACAGCAGCAGCAGCAGCCGCCAATGGAACTGTCCAGGGTGCTGTAACGAGAGAGACAGAGGGAAAAGCTGAGTCTTCTTCACTCCAGACCCCCGGCGGCAAAGGGCTCAGTTTCGTTTTAGAAATTGAATTGGCAACGCTGCAAATGGGGCAAAACGAGGCGCGGACTGTGTTCCTCCTGCTGCTGAGCATTGTGGGTGAGAGCCGAGGAGGGTTCCCCAACACTATCAATATCGGTAAGTAACAAAGGCACCCGCCGACCCCACAGCATCTTTGTGTATTTGTATATAATGGTTCAGTCCTAGAGGATCATCACTTACAACTTTTCCTTTTATTGCAAAATGATAAGAAATCACTATTTTCCTGCATGTTGCTCTAAAAGCAGGCTGCATGCATGATGGCAAAGAGTGGGGTCGGCGCCCCCAGTGCCCATGGGTATCACCGGGCACACACTGCAGGAAAGTTCCTAGACTTCAGCCGAGACGTTCCCGGTTCCAAGCGCATTGGTTCGGGTGGATGGGCAGGAAAGCGTCGGTACTACTGGTGCGATCCGCATTGTGTGCGTCTTGGGGTCGGGCGATGTAGGCGGGAGCGTGTTTGCGCGCAGTGATGCAGAGGTTAAAAGTGCTCCCCAAAGTGACTTTGCGAACCTCTCGGTGGCCTTTACTTTCCAGCCCCAGAACCTCACGCAAAAATATGAAGTCTTTTATTGTGTTTCTCTGCAGTATAACGATAGCCCTGCTATTCCCAGTAGTCGCTGTGGGATCCAAGGAACCAACGCCAGTCCTTACCATCTCCCGACCCCATGCCTTCGGTTTAGCATCAGTCAAATACATTCATCAAAAATGACTTCCCCAGCCCCACTCACATACACGCATTGATCTTATTCTTAACAATTACAAATGAACCGATTTAACACACACTGCCCATGTTATTCTATGGTGAATGGGGTCTGACCTGCAATGTGAGTAGGGAATGCACATCCTCTGTACTGTCAATATGTGTGTGTACATTACACTGATTCAAGAATAGGAGATGAAACCAAGCGCCCCCTCCAAGCTCATGCACCCTGTTGCAGTTTGCCTTTCCTTAAGTGATGCAACTGCAGCTTTAAGTCATGGAAGTGAATGAAATACAGCCCAGATGCATTACTTCCAACAGAAGTTTGTACTCCTGCAAAAACTTTATGACCCTAGTTGTACAGTGTTTTTGGCACAGTCCTCCCATGAGCCCAGCTAAGCACAGAATCAGGGAACATTGGAGCCTCTGGAGCTGTTCACATTAACTCAGGATCAAGCAGCCTTCAGCTATTCCCAGTCTCCCACTTCCAGCAGAGCTGGCAAGAGAATGCAGGGAGAATGGGAGTCTTAGTTGTAACGGCGCCTATCCCTGAACTAGTGGAAACTGCAGTGGTTAGATCATAGAGCTGTAGAATGTAGAATGCTGCTGCTGCTGCTCCCCTGCATTATGCCCAGCTGTAATGATAAATGCATCCCTATATGAAACAATGGCACCTCAAAGAACTTCTTGTATTACAATAACAGTGAAATGGCTCATTCCTTGTGATTTTAAAGATTTTTGTCATTGGAATCACAGCTATATGTGTTACTGACATTTTCACATTAAGCAGTTTTTGCAAACACAGTAGCCACAGCCATCATTGCTCTGACAAAATGAACGAGTTCCGCGTTCCCAGCTGCACCGACAGCCAATCACAATTCTGAATGCTCCGGCTGTAGAACTTTTGGGTGAAATTTGCACCCTGCTCAGTTGCAATAATTCAGTTCTACTGACTCCAGGCAACTAGCTATATTGGTTTGATTCAGAATATCGTTTCTCAGGTGTTGGGAGACCCCCCCATTTTTGTGCCATTTTTCCTTTTGGCTAACGACATAAGGATACTGAAAACAAAGGGCAAAATGTGTGTTCTTTATTTGTTTAAAGGATCAGCAGATGCAAACGGCTGGAGTATGTTGGTTGTCTATAGGACTAGGAAATTAAATCACTGTAGGAAAAATAACATTGCGATACCCCCAACGTGACCTATTTTATAATGTATTTTGGGAAAGGACAGAGTATATCCTGTCATCCCATGGTGCTTGTAATTGTTTTATAAAGTTTTAATTTCATCTACGAATTCCATTGACAATTCCCGCAGTTCATCGACTGAGCTGCATGCCAAAGTGGGTAGTGGAGGGATACGTTTTTTTTGTTGTAGACGGGGGAATGATCATTGGGAATTGGCAAAGGTGTTTTCTATGTGAATGTCAGCAGGTCGCATTAGAGAGTGACAGGGACAATGGCTGCCCTTTAGCCTCTGTACGTAACCCTGCACAATTTCATTCAGCCACATCTTGAGCACTGCTGACTATCCTTGCCCTTGTTTTTCCCTCTGGGAGCTGGAGAAGAACTGAAGTCAGCAAACTGCATTAAAAAGAACACGGCACAGAGCTGTCCAATGCTTGGGCTTAGCCTGTTCCCTAACCATTTCATTGCTGTAAGGAAAGCAAATGCAATGCATTTTGGTCCATTTACATGCACCCATTCCCTAATCTAATTTAGCTCCCATGTATTTCATTTGCCTTCACAAAATCTGCCATGCAGCAAAAATAAAGAGGCCTTGCATATTCTGCTGCAGTTTGGGCATAACTGTCTTTATTGTTTTCAGGTGGACTGTTCATGAGAAATACAATACAAGAGCACAGTGCTTTTTTATTTGCCGTGCAGCTGCACAACACCAACCAAAACAACACAGAGAGGCCGTTCCAGCTGTTCCACCATGTAGACCACTTAGATTCGTCCAACAGTTTCTCTGTGACCAATGCATGTGAGTACAGTAATGCCAAAGAAATGCAAAACCATCTATTTTAATTGACAAAGCATATTTCTCTGTTGAATGCCTACAAAATGGTTTTTTTTTTTGAAGCAGAAGTCCTGATTTATTGGACATTTGCCTTGGTGTCTATTTATCATACAAACTCCTATTCAATCTCAAGACTATTGCATTCAATGGGGAATCCATATTGGTAACTTGGGGCAGAGAGCCCTACAAGATGAAAATAAACGTGTTGTTCCATTAAAATGTTGTTTGTAGAAATGGTGCAGAAGTTTCATGTGTAAATGTACAATCAGGTTGCTGTGGAATTGGAATTTTTAGATTTAATATTAGCCAGGCCAAGGGGACATCCACTTTTCAGCATTCCTAGTAAGGAACATGGATGATAACAATAGTTGGCATGTTTGACATTGGTGTGCTACATATTAATTGTATTGTAGGTTAAACATGGGAGCACCATTTTATTCATGAACATACGCTGGTGGAAATACATTTTATTCTGAGAGTTCTAAGTAATATCATGCCATTTAATAAAGAATACTAAACATACTTCAGACAATAACCCTGTATTATTCAAGATGGCTTTGTCACCTGTACCCACAATTACAAACTTTACTCTATTTCAATACTCCTTGACTCCCCTGTAGCCACAGAGACACCATTATGTGCATCACATAGCATGAATGGGTAGACCTGTGAGGTCATAACCAGGGAAATGGGGGTATTTAAGTGACCAAGAAATACATTTTGCACAACTGTTTATGTATTTAAAAAAATGTTTGTTCCAAAATTCTGTCTCTTTGTAATATTTCACCATTTTCAGATAGAATAGACTTTATGGATGCTTTCGCCAAAAATTCGCCGGCGGCGAATTGACACTGACTCCCATTAAAGTCCATGGGCGTCAAAAATTTTTTGATGCACGCCGAAATTGTTTTGACACACGTCTTTTATTTTTTTTTAACGCACAACGCCATACAGGATATACGTATATCTGGATTCTTCAGCCCACAGCCCTCCAACTATTGCTCAGCTACAATATTGTCAGATTGGAAATTCTAGGGTCCACCAAGGAACCTAAATCTGGGACACAACTGTTAGAAACACAACATAACATGCTAAACTGAGATGCAAATAAGAAAGAGATAATGAGCATTGTCCTATAGGAGAACCCATTAGAGCAGTGTCCCCAACCAGTGGCTCATGAGCAACGTTGTTCACCAACCCCTTGGATGTTGCTCTTGTTCTTTTTGAATTCCTGGCTTGGAGGCAAATTTTGCTTGCATAAAAAACAAGTGTACTGCCAAAGAGATCCTCCTCGGGAGTACCAATAGCCAACCACTGCGCTTATTTGGCACCCCAAGGAACCCTTTTCAAGCTTCTGTTGCTCCCCAACTCTTTTTACATTTAAATGTTGCTCATCAGTAGAAAAGGTTGGGGATCCCCACTTTAGGGCCTGATCTCAATAGGATATTCGCTAGTACCATGCACCTATGGCATCTTACAGCAGCCCCTCTGGCATTTCCCAATAAACACAAATTGCCAGTCTGGGCCTGCCTTGTAACCTTGCAGGCTATTCCTGAGTTACAACTTCAAGCATCCATGTCTGAAGGTGTTTCAGAGGTTCTGAGAGGGTTCAACTCGACAGATTTGAGATGCCTTGTCTGAATTTTTTTCTATTTTCTTTTATATCCATAAAGTTTGATGTAGTGACCCCTAATATTAGCTGCTGCAGACTTTCAATATAGGTATGGAAACCCATTATCCAGAAAGCTTCAAATTACAGGAAGGCCATCTCCCATAGACTCCATCTTAATTAAATAATTAAAAATTGTAGAAATTATTCCTTTTTCTCTGTAATAATAAAACAGTACCTTGCACTTGGTCCCAAATAAGATAGAATTCATCCTTATTGAAAGCAAAACAATCCTATTGGGGGTTATTTAATATCTAAATTATTTTTTTAGTAGACTTGAAGTATGGAGATCCAAATTACAGATAGATCCCGAATCCTGAACATAATGGATAATAAATCCCATATGCATTTCTCTATATAACATAAAAGGGAAAGCTTGAAACAACTAATTAAAATAGCATGGGAATAAAGGCATAGCTGGCATCGAAGGCAGCCTTTTCAGAGTGGGAGAAAAAAGCATTTTTTTCATTTTGGATATGTACACACATTTGCTACATAAATGTTTTATTCCCTTTGCTGGCCACAATTCAATAGAATATGCTGATGAGCACACTAAATCTAAGGAATTTCAAGACATCACCATTTTATGGTGATATTTAATGAGTTCTTCTCTGCAGTACCTGATTCATTTCTATGGGCCACATGAAATAATAAGTATGCCTGGGAAATTGATGTGTGAAGTGTTGCTGAACGCAATCCCCGAGGTGCAACGTTATATTAGGGTTTATATTACATAACTCTTTAAGATCTTCCTACTTTTGCAGTCCTCTTCATTGCTGGAATTACTAATCAATGTCTGTCGTCCAGGGCTAAGTTTATTGCCCGCAGTCAGATGTCTGCAGCTGCTAATACTGCTTTGTAAACCAACACAACAGATCTTTGTAGATAAAATCTAGAAGAGGCTTGTAAGACTGAAAGGATTCTGCTTCAAGGTTTCAGAAACACAATGACAAAAGCTCTAGTGCAGAGAAAAAGATCGGAGTTTGTCGCTTTCGGATGCACAAGGCATGTAGATGGGGGCATGTGTGCACTGCATCGATGTCAAGGATCTTTTTAAGCAAAAGGACAAGTCACTTGTATGGAACTATATTATTTTTCATGTGGAAAGCTTATTGATGCTTCCTACCTTAAGTAGATGCATCTCTTCCACTAAAAGTTGCCAAACTGTATGTTTTGTACTGTGCAACACAGAGGGGAGTTTGGTTTAATAACCCTGGTGGTGCAGGTTATTCTAATTTTATTCTGTGGATAGGATCAGAGCTATCAGTGTCTAAGATAGAGGAATGTTAGGAATATTGCTGATGATAAAATGGCAGGAGCTGATGTACAAAAAAATTACATAGACTGCAGGCAATTGAAAATTGGGCAGACAGCAAAAGCAAGTCCTTGAAACAGGCTGAAGGTCAAGGTGGGTGGCAGGCAAATGTAAACCAAAATCAGGCAAAGGTCAGGACAGGCAGAAACCATGCAGTGTCAGGTAACAGGCCAAGGTCAAAATCTGGATAGGGAACAAGGACAGGAGCAGAATTTACAAGGCAGGAGCAGGGTCAAAGGAACAAAGTTGCAGGAACAGGAAATCAAAAATCAAGGATTAGGAAAATCAATATTAGGACCACGATCAATGTAAATCTAGGCTAGGAAAAGGTAGAATGGCCAATGATCCAGCATTGGGGAGTCTGGGAAGTAGGCTTAAATAGCCCTTTAATGAGCTATTGCCTGCAGCCGAATAGGGGTGTGGGTCAGGAAAGATTGACATGGAGGCAGTATCAGAGAATATGTTCTGTCAGGGTCAAGTTGCCGCCACACTACCTCCTGTGGCTCAAATGGGAGGAGCAGTGGGAGAAATACAACAGGACCCTTGCTTGAAATCAGGGAGTTTCTGACAAGGAACTCCAGCAACATCTCTAATATCAACATAAGGGTTTGTAGACAATATTAAATCTAGACACAATAGTAGTAGTTTTCCAATAATCTGTTGTGATACTGGGATTCCATATCGTAACATTTAGCAGACATTTTATATCTAATCCTTTATTAAATAATAGATTCTAAACACCAGTCTCACTATTATCTAGAGTTTACTTCTAGAGGCTTCAGTTTCTCATACAAGGTTTTAAAATGTAAACCTAGCTCTCAGCATATTTCTGCTCGCCTATTATCAGTGCGCCAAAAAAACCTCTAAAATCGGAAAATAGGAACCAGAGGTTCTGTGACTAGCACAACAGCTTTAGGGGGCCTATATAATCAATTTTTTTAAGGAAAAATAACAAATCTCCCTAACTGTCGCCAGAGACTACCTATGTCAATCTTGTGGTGGAACTGGGTGGTGATGGGTCACTAGATGCATTGTGGGGGGAAGTGACATCATGCGCAATCGTGTGTGTGATGACACTTCTGCAAGATAGGGTCCAAGGGTTCTGGACCTAAATACAGCGCTGGGTGTAGAATTTAAGTTGTTTCAGAACAGTGTATGGTTTTATATGTTCACTACATTCTAATGTGGCCTATACGGTATTTGTTTTTATTAATTCAGATGGCCTAAATTATGTAGGAAAGGCTTTCTATGGATTTTTAAACCGAATATACCTTTTTGTTTCATCTCGATGTAATGAAATTGCATTTGATTTTTATATTTAACATTGCCTCCAATCAGTTATTCTCCCTTTTTTATATAGTGTGGTTCGAACATTTGCAAGCCATTTCAAGTGAACCATTTCTTGTTTTGCGTATGCACACATTCATTTCACTCGCCATGTGCGCCACATTTTGTGCGGAATTTTTATTTTTGCCTTCCATTTGAATTATGTTATTTTTATGTTGAATCTTAGGGTTTTAAACCGGTTTGGTATTGAGTATAAATATGTTTAAAGGCATCCTGTCATCAGAAAACATGTTTTTTTCCAAACACATCAGTTAATAGTGCTGCTCAAACAGAATTCTGCACTGAAATCCATTTCTCAAAAGAGCAAACAGATTTTTTTATATTCAATTTTGAAATCTGACATGGGGCTAAACATTTTGTCAATTTCCCAGCTGCCCCTGGTCATGTGACTTGTGCCTGCACTTTAGGAGAGAAATGCTTTCTGGCAGGCTGCTGTTTTTCCTTCTCAATGTAACTGAATGTGTCTCAGTGGGACATGGGTTTTTACTATTGAGTGTTGTTCTTAGATCTACCAGGCAGTTGTTATCTTGTGTTAGGGAGCTGCTATCTGGTTACCTTCCCATTGTTCTTTTGTTTGGCTGCTGGGGGGGGAAGGGAGGGGAGTGATATCACTCCAACTTGCAGTACAGCAGTAAAGAGTGATTGAAGTTTATCAGAGCCAAGTCACATGACTTGGGGCAGCTGGGAAATTGACAATATGTCTAGCCCCATGTCAGATTTCAAAATTGAATATAAAAAAAAATCTGTTTGCTCTTTTGAGAAATGGATTTCAGTGCAGAATTCTGCTGGAGCAGCACTATTAACTGATTCATTTTGAAACATTTTTCTTTTCCCATGACAGTATCCCTTTAAATTTACCCCTGAGGAAGTCATTTACTGATAAAACACCTTAGACCTGGGATACCACATTGTACTGTTAAGCTAAATATCTATTGAATATGTATTGAATATGTATTGAAATTTGTAAGTGAATGAACTTTATTTGATAACTCACGTGACTGTGGGAGTGTGGCTCGCTTTTATATTTGTATCTACTTTTTTGTGGTCGTTAAACCAGTGTTATGATAGTAGGGTTGCAAAATCATTTTTAGATTTGGCATAATACTGACTCCTCCACCAAAGATTCAGCCAAAAACCAAACTGACTCCAAAGCCTAATTTAGAGAATTAGAACCATCCTACCTCAACTGCATGATTTTAAAAAAATGTTTAGTTGCATAGTGGTTTAAAGTTTTGATTTGAATTTTGTTAGGTTAAGAACTAAGGGTTTTGGCCATATCATTGATTTGGTGTTGTCCAATATGATAGATAAAGAAGCAAAACAAAGGGGCTGTTAATATGCAGTTCATGCATTGGTTCTAGGCAATAATTATGGAAACCTGTGGCACTCCACTTTGATTTTAGACCTAATGGCATAGGAATCTAAAACTGAACTGCTGTTAAAGGCAGTCATCATTTTCAAATGTCAGAATGCTTTTCCATGACATAGTGGGTGAGGAAAACAAACATTTTTTGCACACGCTTTGCACAATGAACACTGTGAGTTCACCCATTACCCAGCCATGTGTGCTTCCAGAAAACCTTTTTATGTCCCTCCCGCTTGGGCTTTCTGTGTGTTGGGAATGACAGAAAGAAATAGATGATCTCCGCTACGAGGAAGTAATTTAAGGCAGGCTAGACGGACAGGGTTGTTAAAGTGACACATTTTGTTTGTGTTGAAAGAACTCTGGTCTTGAGATTTTTGGGATTTCTGTTTCAAAAGTGATGCGAAGGCGGCAAACTGTGAGAGCACAATGATGCAGTGTGTGCCATTTTAGTGCTTTAGAAATCCCTGACTCCTTGATAAATAATCTTTCTGTGCGTCTGTGTATTTAAAGCTGCCACTACAAAGCAGTGTCATTGAAGAGCACAGTAGCCTGACTTGGTACCAGGGTAACACGCAGCACATAGATTAACACTTTGCGTCTGAAGGGGCCTCCAGCTCATGTTATGTTCCACCGGCGCTAATGGCATTAACAAGATAGGGGCTGGATACTCCAGGAGTGTCAGACTGCATTTGAAAAGCGAGAAAACATTGTTCTTAGGGTATAATGGCATCCACACTAGAAATGGAAGGAAAAAACATATTTCAAGATGTTTATGATTGTCTGATATATTATATATATTATAGTTTTTCATACATACTGACCTATTGGCTCTGTTGCATTGTAGATCCAAGAATCTCACCAGCCAGCTGCTCATTATGGTGGGATGTGTAGTTCAGCAGGGACAACTCTGGACTCTGATCCACCAGCACATGTATTATTTTATTTTTAATTCAACCATTACTTAACAGCAATGTATAGAGATAGTTAGGGAAACATATAATGGTTACCACTGCCCCACTTTTATATGAAGCCTTCACCTAGTATTATGTGTCAACTGTCGTAAAACAAGGCTGCTGATAGGCTCGAGGAGTGTTGCACCTGGAAAATAAATAGTCACATAGTAAAAATCTCCTATGTCTCAGACGTTGGCAAAACCAAACATAATACTAGAAACTGGATCAGAAAGGCAGCTTTTTTTTGTATTTGTATTTCAGAATATGCAAACTGAAATACACATTTAAATGTGTAATATGTCTGAGGTCAATATGTTTAAGAAACATTTCATTAAAATCAAGTGAATATCAATTCATTCATCATGTCAGGGAAATAACTAAGGACTAAGATAGTAATGAATCAATGCTAGTAACATAGTAAGTTAGGTTGAAAAAAGACACACGTCCATAAAGTTCAACCTTTTTTCTTTTTTTAACCTGCCTAACTGGCAGTTGATCCAGAGGAAGGCAAAAAACCCATCTGAAGCCTCTCCAATTTGCCTTAGAGGGGGAAAAATTCCTTCCTGACTCCAAAATGGCAATCAGACTAGTCCCTGGATCAACTTGGACTATGAGCTATTTCCCATAACCCTGTATTCCCTTACTTGCTAAAAAGCCATCCAACCCCTTCTTAAAGCTATCTAATGTATCAGCCTGTACAACTGATTCAGGGAGAGAATTCCACATCTTCACAGCTCTCACTGTAAAAAAACCCCTCCGAATATTTAGGCGGAAACTCTTTTCATCTAATCGGAATGGGTGACCTTGTGTCAGCTGGAAAGACCAACTGGTAAATAAAGCATTAGAGAGATTATTAGATGATCCCCTTATATATTTATACATAGTTATTATATCACCCCTTAAGCGCCTCTTCTCCAGCATGAACATCCCCAATTTGGCCAGTCTTTCCTCATAGCTAAGATTTTCCATACCTTTTACCTGCTTAGTTGCCCTTCTCTGCACCCTGTCTAATATAATCCTTATGGTTACCACTGCATGTCATGCCCCATCCAGTATACTGTATATATTACATAAGTATGTAATTTAACATGCTAAGTTGGAGCTTTCCTAAGTTATGTACTAAAGCTACTAGTACTAAGTACTAGTACTATGCAAAGGCGTAACTTAAATGATACAAGGAGGATGGGTCAACCTCATTGATTGTTTTTAAAGGAGAGCCAAACCCTTAATTATAAAAAACCCCTATCGCTCTACCCTACATAGACCAGCCCTCCCTGCTCCCTCCCCCCCAGCCTTGGTGTTATCCCCGGTAAATGCCCCTAACTATTTACTTACCCCTCGTGCAGATTTTGTAAAGTGGAGTTAACGGTGGAGTGGAGTTAACGGGTGCCATCTTCTTCTCTTCGGTAATCTCTGGGAAGAGATTGGCGTATCAGAGCATACGCAGTTGGAGCACGACAACTGCGCATGCCCCGAAAGTGATGGAAATTGTGGAAGCGCCAGAAGCAGACCGGAAAATTTCCGAAGAGAAAAATATGGCGTCCGTGAACTCGGCTGCACAGGGTAAGTAAAGAGGTAGGGGCATTTACCTGGAGTACCACCTAGGCTGGGGGGGGAGCAGGGAGGGGGGTCTGTGTAGGGTAGGGGTTTTTATAATTAAGGGTTTGGTTCTCCTTTAAACAAGAAATGGTGGGATTATACTGTTTTTAAATTCTGTGATTCATGGGATAATGCCAAAGACACCTATGAAGTACCGGAGGGTACGAAATGCACAAGGTGGTTTATATGGGGTCAGTATGTACTATTTTTTTTATGCTAACTCAGCAAACTAGACTCATCCCTTATTAAGGAATTCTTCCTTTGCATGTACTAAAGCTTGTCCTGAAATTACTTCCAAGTATTGCCGCCCCAGTGGGCTGGAGGATAGGGAAGGCTCCATCTGGTGATATAGCTTCTCAAGGAGTAAAAATGCTGGTCACTGGCACTGGGATGGGTCTCCAGTGTGTCCAGGTTGGATGAACTTCTGCTTGACCAGGCTTCTGTACACAAGTGCAGATTTATTTTGACAGCCAGACTAGTTTGTTGAGACTGTATTTGCCCACACATGTAGAGAGCTTGATTATTCAGCATAGGCCCGGTCCTCCTTTTACCAATCAGCTCAAAGACTTCTGGGGCTATGTAATTAAAAGTCACTATATCAACCAATGAGCAGGGAGCATTTACTGGGTACCTATAAGCAAGCATCTAATTGCATGCTGTGGATTAATGCACCTGGGAAACTTTCTGCCTTTTATAACATGTGCAGTGCTAGACTGGGGTTCCAGGGGCCCACCACAATACCTTTCATCGCCTATTTTATCAAACTATTCTACTTTGCTGTTTAATCACTTTATTATCTTAATAATGGCACCTTAAATATTATCATCTATCCTACCCCCCATTTCTTCTCTTTGTTCTTACATAGAAATGTGGAAGGCCATGGTATAGCCATACAAGGGAAATAAGTCAGTGAGGGCCCACTGGGAGTTTTGCTGTAGCCATGGTGTGACAGTCTGGCACTGCATATGTGGGATTTTCTATGCCGTCTGATTTCGGCCAGTTGTAGAACCTTGTATGACACATATATGTAAATGACCAGACATCCAGATGGAGAAACTTTTTGTAGACATTTGATGCTTCCGCCCTGTCCCAACATATCACTCCATTTACACTGATCATTATTACACTGTTGTGTTAGCAATGTGATTTTACAGCAACATTTTCGGTATATATGTCACAGACAGCTTTGCTTTGGAGATATCTAACACACGAATGATATACAAGTACAGCATTCCTGGCTAGTGGAAAGGCGCTTATTTATCCTCTCTGATATTTGATCGGAAGAACATTTTCTCCTTTGCTACAGCGTTAGAGTAGATGTTTGCAGTGCAGATCAGAAGTCCAAGATAAATACAGGCTTGATTCCCATTGCAAATGATTGCAGAATGGAGAATACGGCGCCTTCAGTAGCTTGCTTCTTTACACAGAGCCGTGGAATTAATACGGGTTTTGGCTTTGGCTCTTCAGATCAGATTTACTTGAAAGGAGCTGTGTTTTTGTGCTGTGCTATTGCAGTGCATTTCACTCGATCTTCACAGCCTCTGCAGTGTCAGCTCATTAGCACCCAGATCTCATATCCCCGCTCTGCACTGTCATTGCAAAAATTGCTGTTGTACACCTATACAGTCTTCTGTGCTCTCAAATTACACTCTGTTTGCAAGTCACATTAAGAGGGGGAGAAAAAAGAAAAACAAATGTAACCTTGGGGTTATTTTTTCTGGAATATGGCTGAGAAAGAAGCAGCCCAAATCCTATTTTGTTCATTAACGCCGGGGAGATAGACAGATTAGTGAGCGGATAAAAACTGTAGCTACAAGAATGAATGCTTTCATCCAAAAAAAGAGAGAGCTGGCAACGGATCCGAACACTTCAGGGCAGGTTTAGACTGCTGCTTTCGGCACCTTTGTCTTAATTGGGAATTTAGAGCTAGGCTGGTGGGGAAGATAGAAAGTCTAAGCCAAGCTCATTTTGTTCTTCAGAACGATGGCAGACCTTACTGTATGTCTACGGCAGTTAATTCCAGGGCATTATTTCTGTGAAATCATTAAGGTTTTTAAAAGAAGGACTATAATAAACTATGAAGTGAACATAAGGGGGCCCTCCCTTACTTTTAACCCTTCAGACACTACAGATCTAAACTAGAAATACAAACACTACAAATGTGACATTTCTAGGGTTTGTTGCTCATCAACTCTTGCTGGCAATGCTTGCCATTTAACTCATCCTTCACTTTAACAGTTAAATAGTCCAGGGCTGTATTTAGGGCTGAATTTAGGTCTAGTATCACCCTAGACACCGGACCTAACAGTGCCGCCAATGTATAGAATTTTTGAATATTCAAATCAGGGTTCAGAATTTGGTTTGGGATTCGGCCGAATTCTGAATCCTTTCACTCTCACACAATTCAAAAAAAATATTGCCAGAGCTACAACATTTTATTTATGTCATCACTATAACAGTGTCAAACTTGTGAACACAAAGTATTAGAGATAATAGGCAACTACTTTAAGATGTTGGAGAGTTTTGGTTTATTACCAAAATCATCCGTAACAGTGATTCAAAAGAAGAGCAATATCCATTGCACTCTTGCTGTACAGGGAGTATACTAACCCTTTAAAAGGTTTTTGAGCGAACAGTTTCACACACAGACACAAACATACACAAACAAACATACACACATATGTGATGGATAGATAGATGATAGATAGATAGATAGATATATAGATAGATAGATAGATCGATAGATAGATAGATAGATAGATAGATAGATAGATAGATAGATAGATAGATAGAGAGAGAGAGAGAGAGAGATAGAAAGATAGATAGACAGATCGATGATAGATAAATAGATAGATAGATAGATAGATAAATAGATAGATAGATAGATAGATAGATAGATAAATAGATAGATAGATAGATAGATAGATAGATAGATAGATAAATAGATAGATAGATAGATAGATAGATAGATAGATAGATAGATAGATAGATAGATAGATAGTAGGGATGCACCGAATTCACTTTTATGGATTCGGCCGAACCCCCGAATCCTTCACGAAGGATTCGGCCGAATACCGAACCGAATCCGAACCCTAATTTGCATATGCAAATTAGGGGTGGGAAGCGGAAAACATTTTTTACTTCCTTGTTTTCTGACAAAAAGTCACAAAATTTCCCTCCCCGTATATGCAAATTAGGATTCGGTTCGTCCGGGCAGAAGGATTCGGCCGAATCCGAATCCTGCAGAAAAAGGCCGAATCCTGGCCGAATCCCGAACCGAATCCTGGATTCGGTGCATCCCTAATAGATAGAGAAAGAGAGATAGAGATAGATAGATAGATAGATAGATAGATAGATAGATAGATAGATAGATAGATAGATGGACAGATAGATAGATAGATAGATAGATAGATAGATAGATAGATAGATAGATAGATAGATAGATAGATAGATAGATAGATAGATGATAGATAGATAGATAGATAGATAAAGAGAGATAGATAGATAGATAGATGATAGATAGATAGATAGATGATAGATAGATAGATAGATAGATAGATAGATAGATAGATAGATAGATAGAGAAAGAGAGATAGATAGAGAAAGAGAGATATAGATAGATAGATAGATAGATAGATAGATAGATAGATAGATAGACAGATAGATGGACAGATGATAGATAGATAGATAGATAGATAATATATAGATAGAGAAAGAGAGATAGATAGAGAAATAGAGATAGAGATAGATAGATAGATAGATAGATAGATAGATAGATAGATAGATAGATAGATAGATAGATAGATAGATAGATAATATATAGATAGAGAAAGAGAGATAGATAGAGAAAGAGAGATAGAGATAGATAGATAGATAGATAGATAGATAGATAGATAGATAGATAGATAGATAGATAGATGATAGATAGATGATAGATAGATAGAGAGAGAGAGAAAGAGAGAGAGAGAGATAGATAGAGAGAGAGAGAGAGAGAGAGAGAGAGATAGATAGATAGATAGATAGATAGATAGATAGATAGATAAAGAGAGATAGATAGAGAAAGAGAGATAGAGATAGATAGATAGATAGATAGATAGATAGATAGATAGATAGATAGATAGATAGAGAGATAGATAGATAGAGAAAGAGAGATAGAGATAGATAGATAGATAGGTAGATAGATAGACAGACAGACAGACAGATAGATGGACAGATAGATAGAGAAAGAGAGATAGAGATAGATAGATAGATAGATAGATAGATAGATAGATAGATAGACAGACAGACATATAGACAGAGATAGATAGAGAAAGAGAGTAGAGCAAAGCCAGTAGATTCAGTGCTTGAAGACAACTTCAAGCTGACATGGCAGCTTAATGGCCCATAATTGCGCCTATGGCCTCCCTGACAGATATCTGATTGGGAAGGGTGGAAAACTACATCTGGTGAGAATTAATATAGCCTGAATGTGGTCCTGATCTGAGAGATCTGCACTGCTCATTGGCTGAGGGCCAACACCAGCTGACCATATGCATATAAATCTGACATTGGCCAGATTTAAACATGGGGTATTGGGTGATTGTGTGAGATTTACAGACAATATCAAACATTCATGCAAACATTTGAACTGATACCGAACATACCTATATATAGATGAATTATTATTGGTTGGATAGATAGATAGATTCAAAATAGGTATGTTTAGTATCAGTTCAAATGTTTGCATGAATGTTTGATATTGTCTGTAAATCTCACACAATCACCCAATACCCCATGTTTAAATCTGGCCAATGTCAGATTTATATGCATATGGTCAGCTGGTGTTGGCCCTCAGCCAATGAGCAGTGCAGATCTCTCAGATCAGGACCACATTCAGGCTATATTAATTCTCACCAGATGTAGTTTTCCACCCTTCCCAATCAGATATCTGTCAGGGAGGCCATAGGCGCAATTATGGGTCATTAAGCTGCCATGTCAGCTTGAAGTTGTCTTCAAGCACTGAATCTACTGGCTTTGCTTGTTTTCTTGGTTTCTACTATTTCAGTCCACAAGTTGAATAGGTCCAAAGTTCTAATACGTAAAAACTATTTTCAACCATGACAACTGCTCTAATCACACAGCAAGAACAAGGCAGTGATCGATCTTTTGAAACAGAAATAAAGATTCAGCACAGTCAACCATACCTGCTCCAACTCTGTAGCTTACATAAGGCAGTATTGACCAAATCAGAGCTTTTACGTACAACATCTTTGTACATTAGTCAGTCATGACCATTGGCCTGGTTTAATATATATCTAACCACTCAGTGAGAAGAGATATTGCAATTCTTAGTGACATTAACTAGTGCAACAGTGATCTAACTAGTGAAACTGCCTAATTCAGCCCAACCAAACCGGCTCAGAGTAAAGTCTATAGTTTGCAGGAGGTCTTCTGTCTTATTTTTTTACATTCAGGATAGTTGTACACTCATGAAACATGGCTTGTCTTATTATATCTCTCTATCTGTCATCTATCCAGCCACCCACCATTAGTCCATCTATATTTCCCTGAGTCTGTAAGTTATAGAAGGTCTTAAAGTTGAGGGCATGGAAATGTTTTATATACAGGATCTTGAATGTTCATATTTATGTAAATTATCTTAAGAAAACTTGAATATGCCAAGATGTGACTTTTAAACACTTAGTAGCTAATGAAGTATGTGTGATATTCTGCTGTCATGGGTATATTTATAATCATTTATAGTCTGTGTCACCCGCAGACTTTATAGGAGTTTCTTTTCATTACATATGTTTACTTTTCTAATTTAAGAGCACAGCTTTAAAGTGATACTGACACTAGGGGGCGATTCACTAAATTCGGGTGAAGGGTTAGAATAAAAAAAACTTCGAATTTCGAAGTTTTTTTGGGCTACTTCAACCATCGAATGGGCTACTTCGACCTTCGACTACGACCTTCGACTTCGAATCGAACGATTCGAACTAAAAATCGTTCGACTATTCGACCATTCGATAGTCGAAGTACTGTCCCTTTAAAAAAAACTTCGACCCCCTACTTCGGCAGCTAAAAGCTACCGAAGTCAATGTTAGCCTATGGGGAAGGTCCCCATAGGCTTGCCAGTGATTTTTTGATCGAAGGATTTTCCTTCGATCGTTGGATTAAAATCCTTCGAATCGTTCGATTCGAAGGATTTAATCGTTCGATCGAACGAAAAATCCTTCGATCGTTCGATCGCAGGATTTGCACTAAATCGTTCGACTTCGATATTCGAAGTCGTACGATTTTAGTTCACAGTCGAATATCGAGGGTTAATTAACCCTCGATATTCGACCCATAGTGAATCGGCCTCTAAAACAATTATTTTCAAAATATTAATCTACATTTAAAGTTACCTATAGGTCTTGTTGATCATTTTTCACTGATAGTTATGTTTTTGTAAGTAATTGTTACTTGAAGTTCCTTAACCTGACTGTTTTGCCAACCTGACTGTCCCTTCTCCCTGTTAGTTAGAGTTTCTGAAGCTTAACGGACTCCTGCTGCACAAATATGGCAGCCCCCCTCATACAGGGACATGGGGGTAAGAAAGGTAATATGTAAAAGCATCTGGCAAATACTTTTATGGCAAAATTATAAGTCGTATGCAAAGACAATATTGTGATAGATAAAAAAAAAAAAGGTTATTTTTTGGTGTCAGTGTCTCTTTAACCTCTAGGATAAGATTTTAAGCAACCCATGGAAATGATGTTTTTCTGCCTCTGTCTGATGTTTAGAAAGGAGCGTTCCTTTAATCTGCTGATAACGTTCCCCTTAAAAAAATAGGCATTATGTGCTGCTGCCGGTTTGTTTAGCTTCTTTAGATGTTGTTAATTGGAAATGGAAATGGAAAGCCTTTGCAATTAGTTCTTTAGTAAATAATGATGCTGTGTGTGTGATGGAAGCGCTTTCTTAAAGTTCTTCACTAAAACGGCAGCTGAACACTCTTGCACAACCATTTAGCTACAGAGTCTTCCAATAAGAACTGTTTCTGTCTATAATTGGCTCCATGTTCATCGTTCCTGCAATTTTAAGCATTAAACACCGTTTTTCCAGCATAAAACAACTAAACAGCAGTATGTCCTCCCTCCTCATGTTTTATTACATGTAATATTGAGAATCCTAAATTTGCACAGTTATAGCTGTACTGTATGTTAGATTACAGCAAGATGACTAATGTAGTGCTGGCAAGCAGCATTCTCATTGGTGATTTCTCTTGTGTCTGCAATTAAGCTTGGATCACTTTCTTAAGATTTACCGGGTATTCAGAAACCTTTAAAAAGTGAAAGAGCAATAACAATCACAGATTTGCTTCTAGGTGTCAAATAGATCACTCCAAATGTTGTAAAAATTAAATTCCTTGCACCCCTAAACACGTTTCTAGCTCTACGATGTGGTAAACAAGACTATGTGGAAAACAAGGCAGGCATGCTGTAGCTGGATAAAAGAGAGTTGGCTTGCCAAAAATATTGTATGGGGCAGTAGGGCTAACCTGCCTACCCACCTGCCTCTTGCCACCCCTTGTGCCTGCCCGCTGTAGATAGTCCACAACAGGGAAGGCAAATTTTCAGGGGCAATAGCATCTACATAGTAACATAGTAAGTAAGGTTGAAAAAAGACACACGCCCATCAAGTTGAACCATTTAGTTTTTCTTTTTTATCTGCCAGTTGATCCAGAGGAAGGCAAAAAAAAGCATCTGAAGCCTCTCCAATTTGCCTCAGAGGGGGAAAAATTCCTTCCTGACTCCAAAATGGCAATTGGACTAGTCCCTAGATCAACTTGGACTATGAGCTATTTCCCATAACCCTGTATTCCCTCACTTGCTAAAAAGCCATCCAACCCCTTCTTAAAGCTATCTAATGTATCAGCCTGTACAACTGATTCAGGGAGAGAATTCCACATCTTCACAGCTCTCACTGTAAAAAACCCCTTCAGAATATTTAGGCGGAACTTCTTTTCTTCTAATCGGAATTGGTGACCTTGTGTCAGCTGGAAAGTCCTAATGGTAAATAAAGCATTAGAGAGATTATTATATGATCCCTTTATACTGTATATTTATACATAGTCATCATATCACCCCTTAAGCACCTCTTCTCCAGCGTGAAGAACCCCAATTTGGCCAGTCTTTCCTCATAGCTAAGATTTTCCATACCTTTTACCAGCTTAGTTGCCCTTCTCTGTACCCTCTCTAATACAATAATGTCCTGTTTGAGTGATGGAGACCAAAACTGTACGGCATATTCTAGATGGGGCCTTACAAGTGCTCTATACAGTGGAAGAATGACCCCCTCTTCCTGTGACTCTATGCCCCAATAGAGGAAACAGACCCCACATGTCCAGGATCCCCGCTTCTCCAGGCCCCCCGCGACCTCGGGGTCTACTTCTTCTATAGCTACACCACTGCCAGTTACCTGTATATGTAGTAATCATGTTGACAACCAGACATAAAAGATTTGACTAAGCCAGTGAGGTGTGTGCTCATGATTGTGGGATGGATTATATGGAAATGATGATGGCATATACAGCATGTCAATGACACAGTTAGGCAGAGGGCTTTAGACATTTTTGGTGGGCCATATATGGCCTTTGACTTGAGCCTCCAGTTGGAAAGCCCTGATCTTGGCCTCCAGTTGGAAAACCACGATCTTTGTTTTCTTGTAAACTAAGGTTTATGATATACAAATCCACATATTTTATATAGATCAGTGGTTGAATGATGATGTAAACCTGGATGAGTAGTAAGAAAAAAATCATGGTTGTAGTTGGTTCTATTATATAAAAAGGGATCTATATGCAGGATATGAGTGATCTCCCTCAGCATCCTGGGGAAATGAGCTGCATGGATTGATCTGCAAAAAATAAAGTGGTTATGTTGGTATACTGATTTAAGAGTAAGAGGCAAGCTCAGCTGAGGTTTTCATAACGTTTGCCATCCCGTCGTCATTTATTGTTGGTATAGATTAGTGCTACTTGGTCCCTTTGCCTTATGTTGGAAACAAGTCAAGGGTGCAAGGGAGCTTTATTCAGTTTTTTCACTCAAACCAGCAATGCTTTGCTTTCACTGGAAGTGACATCAAGCTACAGCAGAAATCAATCGATGTGAACGCCAACGTTCCAATCTATGCAATTTCTTCTTTAAAGACACCTTTTTAAATCATTCATTGGTCAACATACACTATCATTCACATGCTTTGTGAGCAAAGGGATTCTGGGAGTCACAGTTCAAAAGCGACACCAGCCCCATGTGATGCCTCTCTGCGCTTAAATAAAGAGCTATTCACGCCTTACACGCGTTAGTGTGAAAGACTCCATTTCACAAATATAATTAGCCTTATGCATTTCCTGGTATATACTGTCGTTTCTCAAGAACTGCTTTATGCCGTACATTATTTATCAAAGATGAAAGCCCGCAGAGTAATCACTGGCGAAGGAACTAAACATGGTTTTCAGACCAGAACTAAACCTGAAATTTAGGCTTTTATACTATCCATGAATGATTTCTATAATGCTGTATTTGTACCCTAGCCGTGAATTATTTGCTTGTTTCGAGAAAACCCATAACATAAAAAAATCCATTGGCAATACCGCAAATGTGACTTTGCTCAAGGAACACATCCAATTTCATCTTCCCTTTCATTACTAAATTTGCAGCATTGAGTCCCACTGGAGGCATATTCTATAGTTCTGTCTTTAGGTGCGGAGGCATTTTTCACTCAGCCAATTTCATTCTCCTCTTTTGCCATTTTGGCGGTGTATCCCGCGGACAAGTTGTTTCTCATTTGCATTAACTCAGTTTGTGCCAGAAGGGTCCGTAATATATAGCACTGCATGTTCATATTTCACATTACAGCAGCAGCCATTTATATGTGTAAAGAGAAAAAAAAAATGATAGAGTTAAGTGCTTTTGTTTCTTTAATCCCTTTAAGTTACAGAATATTTGATGCATTTGGTGTCTGGTTGCTGCATCTTTAAAGGGTTGAGTAATTATCTTCCTATTTCAGCCAGGGAAAATCTAACTATAGTATTATGGTATCATACTGTATGTACATTTACCTACCAAAATAATTGGTATTATGTCTTTATGATTTGGACTGTACAATAGTTGGAGCTAGAGTTCTGCATCAGGTCAGGTACCTACTGTGATCCCGCAGCTCTTGGTGTGGAGCAGGTTGGAAACTTTAGCATATGTTTTTGGCCTAATTCAGGTTTTCTTGTGACGAAGCAGCTGAACAGGTAAGCAGATCTGGGGTGGATCTCTGCTTTAAGGATCAGGCTTGATTGCAGGTCTACTGAACCAGTTCTAGGACAGCATTCTAGCCTGAATATTTTAAAGCTATGGATATAGAGGCAAGAGATGGTTATTTTGAGGCCTAAGGGAAGATAGTTAAAAGTCAGATATTTTAAATAGAATTAGCTTTCCCTGTGCAGTTGACAAACCAAAGTGCTGAACTCAATGAGGCTCCTTGATATATAAATATAAAATAGTCTATAAAGAAAACAAAGGTTTATTTAGTCAATGTTTCAGTCCTGATTGGGACCTTTCTCAATATATATATATAATATAGTTATCCAAGGAGCATTCTACACTACGAATCAGTAGCCTGGGCACTACTAATGAAGAAATGTCATGTATCCTGCATTGCCATCGACTCTCCCATGAGTTGCCTCTTACAAGGCCAGTACAATAGGTGTCCTCTTGCATACCATTAAACATCATACACTGGAGGTTCCAAGGTGTATTCTGTACAAACATGTTTTACAGATAAAATAAAGGGTTACTGATAACATGCTTTACTCACACCTCTAATTTGGGAAAAACATTGTGAACTATAGGATGGCCCCAGCTGATTTGAGACTATATTGTTCCTTCCCAAAGCACTTGCACACACAGCAGAGAATGTTCAGAGCTATCGTGGGTCACCTTCTGACTGCAGCTGCTGTGGCTTGTGGTGTCCTGGCTTGTCAAGTTTCCAGTCTTGCATTTTATAGCTGAGAGATTCCTTTGCTTAGTTTTTCTTCAAAATCATGTGCTTATTATGTAAGGCGGGTCAGTGAGGGCAAAGAATTATTAGCATCACATTCAGCTTTGGTAGTGGCAGTCTCAGCTTACTTGAGATACTGTATTTGAACTGTTGTACAGTCACTGCTCTTTTTTCCTTCATTAACAGGCCCACTAAACTATCACTCTCACATATGATACACAGAAAAAATACAATATATATACAGTCTATATATATATGTATATATATTTGTTGTAGCTCTTTTGCATTGTATTCATGGAGCACTGCTGGAGATTGCTGTTTTTGTTTTCTAATTAATTTAATGTGTCACTACATTTTTAAAATGTTACTTGTGAATGGGGATATATGTGTACAGGTATGGGATCTATAATCTGGAAACCCATTATTCAGAAAGCTATGAATAATGGGAAGGCCACCCCCCATAGACTTCATTTAAATCCACATTTTTAAAAATGATTTCCTTTTCCTCTGTAATAATAAAACAGTACCTTGTACTTGATCCCAACTAATATATAATTAATCCTTATTGGAAGTAAAACCAGCCTATTGGGCTTATTTAAAGTTTATCTGAATTTCTAGTAGACTAAGGGGGTTATTTATCAAACTCCGATTTTATCTCAGAATTTGCTGCTACAAACTCCGCTCGAGTTTTTTAGGCTTATTTATTACTACATTTTCCCAAAAATTACCTTTGTGGGAAAAGCTCCAATTTTCAAGATTTTTTCAGGAATTTTCCCCGAAAACTCTGAATTTTTCAGAATTTTCACCCGAAAGCTCCAAAACATCGTGGAATTGCCCAAAACCCCCCACACAACCAAAAATCAATGGGATTGTTCCCATTGACTTTTATGCAACCTCGACAGGTTTGAGATGCCGTGTTTTTATATTCGGGCTTTTTAGCCCTCGGGGTTTAATAAACTCCGAAAAATTTGTGATTTTTTTTTAAAAGCCTAAAAAACACAAATTTTTCCGATTTCGTGTATTCGGAGTTTAGCAAATAAACCCCATAAAGTATAAAGAGCCTCTATTGTGTTATAATGACATAAGCCAGACGTGAGTCCAGCGACTGGGTTTACGTTTAGCTTTTACAGAACAAATGGATGAATCTGAGACAGCATGTTCCCCTGTAGTAAAAACAATTCTGCAGGAAAACTTGAAAAAGAATTGAAGACCTTTAACAAAATGATAGCATTGTGAATGCTGAAATTTGAGTTTTTGAGAATGGCATAAATGCATTGGACACCAGTAAAAATGCAGAGAAGAAATTCTCACTTAATTGTCTACAAACATATAATAATATTGGCAAATAGTGTGGAGCAAATGCTTATATATTTTGACTTTTTTTGTAAAAATGGATGCCAAGGTATCATATTATAATCAATCTGTAGCACTGATGCTTTTGGTCCATACAGTCTAATGCAGGTATGAGACCTGTTATCCAGAATGCCTGGGGCCTGTGGTTTTCCAGATAAGGGATCTTTCTGTATTTAAGACCTTAATACCTTAAGCCTACTAGAAAATCATGTAAACATTTACAATAAACCCAATAGGCTGGTTTTGCTACCAATAAAGATATAGGGGCACATTTACTATTGGTCGAATATCGAGGGTTAATTAACCCTCAATATACGACTGTCGAAGTAAAATCCTTCGACTTCGAATATCGAAAGGATTTACCGCATTTCCATCAATTGAACGATCAAAGGAAAAATTGTTCGATCGAACGGTTAAATCCAGTGATCAAACGATTTTCCTTCGATCAAAGAAAGCTAGGAAAACCTATGGGGACCTTCCCCATAGACTAACATTGGTGCTCGGTAGGTTTTAGGTGGTCGAAGTTTTATATAAAGAGACAGTACTTCGACTATCGAATGGTCGAATAGTCGAACAATTTTTAGTTCGAATCGTTCGATTCAAAGTCGAAGTCGTAGTCGAAGGTCCAAGTAGCCAATTCCATGGTTGAAGTAGCCAAAAAAATACTTCGAAATTCTAAGTATATTTTATTCTAATCCTTCACTCGAGCTAAGTAAATGTGCCCCTAATTATATCTTAGTTTGGATCAAGTACAAGCTACTGTTTTATTATTACAGAGAAAAAGGAAATAATTTTTAAAAAATTTTATTATTTGGATAAAATGGAGGCCTATGGGAGACGGCTTTTCTGAATAACGGGTTTCTGGATATTGGATCCCATACCTATATATATTTGTTATTTTAGTCCTGTATCTTTAATTACCTGCAAAATCACAAAATGTACAAGCAAAATGCTTGGTTCCTGTTTGAAGCAGAGTAGAGATCTGCTTGGCAAAGAACCTGTAAACTAGAAATCAGCAATTTTTGTTCTGTATGTTATTTAGTAAGATGAACCTGAAAATCTATTTGATTTTAAACTGTTCCCTCCATTATCAACATTCCGGTTATCTGATGGAATAAATTACATTTCAAGAGCAATCGCTTCACAGTTATCACCTGATACAGTACCCGGAACCAGTGAGCAGTTACAGTCATGCACATGTTGGCTAGGCAATGATCAGGAATATTGCATTTTTTCCTTTGATAGGAGCCGCTGACTCCCATTACTTCTTTTATCCTGTCACTGTATGATATTAAATAGGTGGGTTGATTGCCTGGAAGCTCTGTGTTGCTGGAATTGACTATATAATTTGGGAGCAGACCAAGACCACAATTGTTATTCTCACACACGGCTGAATGTTGCCAAATTTGCATCTCCCATGTGTTCTGACCCCAGAGCTGTTCTCCACCAACTGGTATCATCAGATCCATTTCTATTTATGTCTTAAAATATGAGAAGTAACTCACCAGATACAGATTAAAATGAATGGCAAAAGAGAATATTTTCTCTTTTGCCCCAATATACATGGAGTCTTGCTACCTAAAATCCAATGGGTATATCTATCTTTGGAATAATTCCTCCACTTTTATACACATCATAGCCATTCAGTCTTCCCCATCCCATGTTATTCCTGCAAGCCCTGGGTGAATCACACTTCTACAATGCCTATTTCTTCACATCAAAAGTCTTCCAGGTGGTAGAAACTTTTCTTCTAGGTGCCTATATGTGATACTTGTATCCATGCTTTATGACACATAAAGGTCCATGGTCTATGCCATGGAATTTTAGGGAATGTAGTTCACTGACCAATGGTAAGTGGCCGCTGATTTAGTGTATCATGAAGATTTCCATTTGAGAAAATCCAACATAGTCTTTATTTATACTGTGAACTTATACCATGATTTTATGTTATTGATGTGGCTCTAAAATCTAGTAGACGTAAATCTAAAGCAATTTGGATTTGCTGATTAATAATTGAAGATCCGAGCAGCTTCTTCAGTCCAACTGACTGGTACGAGCTCTAAAATATGGCCATGAATTTAGGATTGTGATGTGCCTTTAAAAATCCCTACAGTTAGTTATTAGTTATTTTTCTGTATACACTTCTCTCAGAAGCTACTACTTTCAGACTCCAGGACGGTTATGATAAAAGTATGATAACGGTATAGTCTTCAGTGGTCAGTTTGTGTGGGTTGCTCTTGAGCCTTCCATGTTGTATCACAATACATAAATGTTGTTATTTAACGAGCTTTGCAAGCTCCATGAACACACAATGGGGAATAATGCACTATGGTGAAAACCAGGAACATTTTGTCTCAGTAGAGGAGTTCATTATAGCTTAAGTTAAGGAGAAAACATAGTCCCAATGATGGTTTGTTTTTTTTTAAAAAAAATAGTTGTTAGCCTTTGGAGCATCAAAGAAATTAAATATAGTATTTTTCTAATTTAAAAAATGCAAATCACATTTTTCATGCAAGCCCTGTTTATTTAGTTCATGATGGACTAGTGTATATTACCTTTTTAAATGGATATTATCACTTAAAATATGAAGTAGGCATGTCAGTCACCAATTTCCACCCTCCTCAGGTTTGTCAATGAGATGGTAAAAAAAGCCCCATAAGACTGAAGACTAACCCTAAGGCAATAGAACCCACACACCATTTGTACAAATGAGAGTGATTCCAATAACATCATTCTCCCAGCTCTCTCCAGAATCAATAGGTCTGATTAAAAACAGGAACAATAGTCAACTGTCCATCAACTAATTCGTTCTTGTCCATTTATCCAACACCCGCCACATCTGCTGTGGCGTTTTTTTTCAGTCCCACTAAGATGAACATTCCCTTTTTATGGCCTTATGACTTTTCTTTTTACGTTAATGGGGCTATGCAAACCTAAAACAGCTCACAGATGGCTTTGCGGTCACTGAATTTCAAGTTACACACAGTCAAAATAACTAATAAAAAATGCATCTCTGGGCTCGAGCTGCCAAATATTCTATATCTTAGCCTGCTTGTTGAGGCACATTATTATTTTTGCTGATGAGATGTTTGCTAATAATATTCAATAACCTAATTAAAAATAACTGTGGATCACTGTAAAGCATGAAGACAGACACAGAAAATACATTGCTGTGAGAGGGAACGCTAACATTTGCAGGTCATTTTAAAAACAATGGATATAGCCATGGTATCCTCAGTAGTTTTCTGTAGGAACATTCAAGCATTGAGCTCAGTCCATTGGGGCTAATGTTGGCTTAGTCTGTGCAGAGAGTATAAATCTTTACTGGGTAGGTGGAGAAAATGAAGTTCATTGTGTAATGTAGACACAGAATGTTGTGGGTGGCCATGGAATTATCATGATGAATATATTTTAGTATGATCTCAGGCATTTGGTTGTTTAGCATGTTCATTGGAAAGCAAAGGGGGTGTGGATTAAAGCTTCTTGCTCCTTCATCTTATCATCTCTCTTGCCATGCTTCCATTTTGACAAATGTACAGAACTGTCACCGAAAGGGCATGGGGGGACAACTATGTTCATTATTCAGTATTATAGAGATAGCCGTTAGTGTTGTTGTCCTTCTTAAACCAAGGATTATATCAGCAGTTTAAAATGTAAGCGCCACTACTGCTGCAGGATGAATATCCAGATTGAAAATAGACACATTTTAGGTATATATTTATTTTCTAGGAGACAATATCCTATGTCCTAAAGCATGCAGCAGAGTTTTTTAGTTATTTTATCCAAAATCTTTGCAGTTTCTTTGCAGTGCAAACCACACCCAGGTTTCATCAGAATCCATCGGAGCAGCTGCATGTAGTGTTTACTGGATTTCTGTATTTGCTTTGACCTCAGCCCTGTGACAAAGCTTGAGTCTGAAGCAGACAACCTAAATGACTGCTAAAAGCTTTCTAGAGAAAACTCAACATTTTGAAATATGCGTTCATCTTTCACTTAAGCCAAAGAAGTACGTCTTCTGCGGGCGCAGGCTCTAAACCTCATGCAGTTAATGCAGATAGATCCAGAAGGAGGAATGATTATTTTTTATAATTAAATACAGGATGACACTGAGAGTTATGAAACGAGTGCTGTGGGCCTGTGTTGTGAGCGTGTACAAATATGGGACAGATAAACCTCTCAAATAATATGGGCAGAGGTTGAAACAAAAAAAAAACTAATTACAGTTTTACAGGAACATTTTAGACTCTGAGTAAGCAAACTAATGGGCTACAGAAGAGAAATCTAAATGGTAAAGAGACAAAGATTAAGGAGGATAGCTGAATAATGTAGAGCTTATAATTGTACACGCACTGAGTAAATGTGCCTTCAACCAGATATACGTATGTTTTGTGCATTCTACCTGCAGCAGAGAGGTAAAAGCTAATTGTGACTGGCTGGTCTGGGATAGAGCTATTTAGCCCAGTGGTAGTAAATGAGCCTTTCTAGTCTGTGAAGCTGACAATCTTAATTCTGGTGCCCAAGAGACAGAGGGATACAGTAAGCAACATCACAAGTAGGAATCAAGCCCTGGCTCTCCTCATTGGGAGTTAATTGATGGAGACCAGTACAGCCAGCAGTGATTAGGAGGCTTTAGAAACTAAGGCAGGAATGTTAGAAGGCTAGAGAGTGGCATAAAGGCTTCTTCCAGGGTTTCCAAATGAGATTCTTTAGTTCAGGGAAGGCATAGGCTGTGTTCTGCATGGAGGAACTGCTGAAAAGCATTGGCAAATGATAATGTAATTGCCAGAGGGAACTGCATTGCTGTGTGAAGAAAGGATTAATTGTGCTAGCTCTCTGCTGAATTGGTGATTGAAGGAATCCAATGCACTATTCATCAAATATTTTTTTCCATCTTACATGGGATTGTTTCTGTGTGCTTCTGTGTCGCTTATTTATTATTCTTGACAAAAGAACAAAAAAAAAGAGACTACAACATATAACATTAATAAACAGAATGGTGAAAAGCAATGTTCTGGTATATCTTCAGCACCAGAAGTAAAGACGGGGAATTTATAAAGGTTGGAGCCCTCAATGTAAAACCATCAGCCCTCCAATTGTTGTAGATCATCAAAATCTAAGTGGACAAATATCTGAGATTCCTTACTTAAATACATAACAATGTAATTATTTTCAATCTGTATTTTAATAATGCCCCTCTCTCCCCTGCCCTTAATCCAACCCTGCTTCTAGTGGTTATCACCCACTGAAAGTGACCTTGTAATGAAATCTAACATTGGGATGAACATTATTCAAAGCAACTGTAAATATTGTGTAACATAGTAAAATATATTCCAATAATAGTCCATTGGGATGTTATGAGTGCTAATCAATGCCAAGAGATGCTCCTTATGCCCCATTAAAACGCCTATGTATTCAGCTACATAGATAGATGCCAATTTATTATTTATCAATATTTTCTTAACCAGAAATGGGTTCCCATGCTGTTTTGGGTGGGTCATAGTGATCACTTGAGTGTTAATACGTAATGCTTCTAAAACAGACACTTTTATTTAAAAGAACATATGCTGTTCTTATTGAACCCTGGAATTACCTCCATATTCATTGTGCTGGTAGCTCCAAGGTTCCATGGCATTAATAGTTGGACTAGAACATGATTCAGTAGAAGTTAGGGCAGTGTGTATGGATGAATGTATCTTTAATGAATGGCTTCAATAAGAGCCTCATTTGCATACATTTTTGTGCAACCACACTCACTACTGCGTTCATAAATGATCCACATTGACTGAGAGATTTGGTACAACTGTCATGAAAGCCATAACCAGCTCACGACATTCTTAATCCTAATTAATAGGTATAAAAGGTTATGAGATAAGCTGATGTCCAGACTACCATATACAGGTATGGGACCTGTTATCCAGAATGCTCGGGACCTGGGGGATAACGGATCTTTCCTTAATTTGGGTCTTCATGCCTTAAGTCTACTAGAAATTCATTTAAACATTAAATAAACCCAATAGGCTGGTTTTGCTTCCAATAAGGATTCATTATTTCTTAATTGGGATCAAGTACAGTGTACCGTTTTATTATTACAGAGAAAAAGGAAATCATTGTAAAAAATTTGGATTATTCTGATAAAATGGAGTCTATGGGGGGCAGCCATTCCGTAATTCAGAGCTTTCTGGATATCGGGTTTCTGGATAAGGGACCTGTATTAGGTATAGGATCCCTGTATGATGAGCAAATCTGTTTTGCTTCACTGAAAAATTCGCGAAACAGCGAAAAATTAGCAAATCACATTAAAGTCAATGGGAGTCAAAATAATTTTGACGCATGACAACTTTGACTCGAGCGACAATTTTTATACGAGCGACTATTTTGTCCAAATGCAAGTCAATGGGTGTCCGAATAATTTTGATGCATGATTTTAATGTGCGTGACTATTCTGACGCACGACAGTTTTTTTTGTTGCAGCGGATTTTTCGATGGCGAATTTTCGCCGCAGTTTCGGATTTGTTCGCTGGCTGAGAAATGTGGAAATCCACAGCAAATCAAATTTATTTGCCCAACACTACCATATATCACACATTGCTATATCCAAAACTCATATCACATAAATACCAGGAACCTGCTTTAAAACTCTTTGCTACAGGAGGGATCTGATAAACGATCTTCCTGTACACGAGCAACTTGCTCCAGTATAATGAGGTACATGAAAAACTTTTTATGGTGAAAATGTCTAAAGATAACATTTGTAGGTTTCCACATCAAACTCTGCATTGCCTCAAGAAAGAGATGTGGAAATAAAATACATGAGTTGCAAGTAAAGATTCTGCAAAAAAACAGATACATCTAACCCCATGGCACCCACTTAAACTTTAAACCCTTTTCAGGAAATATAAAGCAGTGTTTTTTCAGCAGGGGGCCTTGTTAAATATTGGTTATACACAGCCCCCCACCATGTTTCCTTACAGAAAGATAGGGGACAGATAAATTACGCCGTTTATTAGAGAATCCTCTCCTTCAAAGCACTCAGAGCTTTTTGACTGATAAATCGGATTCCATTTGATAAATGAGCCCCTTCTGCAGATCCAGAATAATTCCCTACTGTTAGATTTCATGCAGCAAAAAGCCCTTTCAGTATGGCTGAAAATAAAGCTGATTAAGCTCTTTGGAGTTCATCAGTTGGCTTAGATTTAAAATGCTTGATGTAAACACTGACAGCTCCATTCTTTTTAATGGATTTATGGCATAGACATAAATAGAATTAACTAATAGGCTATTGACCTCAATTTTGAAGGTTTTTTTTCCCAGTCCTCTTCTGGGACTGCAGGATATCTAAGTGTGTGATAAAGCAACTGACCTATATTATGAATGAGAGGGGGGGGGGTTCTAACCTGTAACCCTCCTGCTGTTTGTCTGTTTGGTGGTGTCATTGTCTATTTATGACTTTTACAGAGTGCTCTTTCATACAAGAGCAGTGTGCTTTTATTGGAATAGTAGCACCTATTAATAACAGTTTGCACTGCAATTTGCTGTCTGTTTATAAAACCAATTGTAATAATATGTAAAAAAAATATCATATTCATTATTTTTGGAGACAGCAAACCTATTTTAGAGTTCCCCTCACTTCCCACTTATAATTCAAGGGCATATTGCATGTGTGGTGGGCCAAGGTGATGGATAATCGAAGTACAAATCTACCAGTACCTGAAAGAATACTGGGTAACTAAGTGGTAAGAGTAGTCTATGGGGGGGGGTTATAACTTAAGCATACATTTACCTGTTGTGGGAGCTGTATGACCTAAGATTAATCTTCGTTTTGGCTTATCTTGCCCATTAAAGGAACAGTAACACCAAAAAATAAAAGCCTTTTAAACTAATTAAAATATAATGTACTGTTGCCTTGTTGTTTTTTTGACGCAGCGGATTTTTCGCTGGTGAATTTATTTGCTGGCAGTGAAACTGATAAATTCGGCACAAATTCTCGCCTGGCAAATTTATTCGCCCATCACTACAGATAAGTTGTGTAACAGAATACAATGGTATTCTACAGAGTGCAACTGTTATCTGCTATGTAACCAGTGCTTTGAATGGCATTCCCCATAGCTACACAGCAGCTTGTTTATAAAAACTAGAGTAGTGTTTCTAAAGCAAAAACACCACTTGTACTACTGCAGGGAAACAGTACATTATATTTTAATTACTTTAAAGACTACATTTTTTGGTGTTACTGTTTCTTTAAGTAAAATGCTTGTGATATTATCATCAGCCATAGTTAGTGTTGCTATATTGCCTGGGGCATAACCAGGGTCGGACTGGAGGGGTCAGGGCACATAGGGGCTGCCTCTTCAGAGCCCCTGCACCCCCATCTCCATTTTCAGACCTCCTTCCCTAGTCATAGCAAACCTCCCTCCCCAGCTAACATCCCTCTGTCCTCTCCCATCCCCCTCGCGGTGAGTACCTACTTCATGCTCATCTGTGAGTGAGCAAGTGGAACGGGCCGGGCAAGTGGGTGGAGCAGGTGGGACAAGTGAACAACGGTCAAGAGCGGAGGGGGAGGAGGTCAGACTGTGTGGAGTAGGACTGGGCCAGTGGGGCCCACCGGGTTTTTTCCTGGCAAGCTGCCGGCCCAGTCCAGTGCTGGGCAAACTAAAGAGGAAGAAAACCCTGGAGGTATAGGGCCCCCATGAGGCCCTAATTAATGAGAAATTTCAACAAATATTGGTAAAACAGGACAACCTCTGGACATGTTGGGGCCCTAAAATTAATTTGCTGAGGGGCCCAGTACTATCTAGTTACGCCACTGTATATGGCTTGTATTGTACTGACACAGTCAGTTAAAATGACTTATGATACCAATTAAAAGGAAAGAAAGGTAAAAGTGATGGAAAAGATGGCAAACTAAGTTACAGCCATAGATTGTAAAGGGAATCTAAGCCTTCTATAAAACTGCCCCATTATGCCCATAGTGCTGGAACGTAATTTACACAGACCAGGTGCAGATTTTCTTCCATTCACTGGATGGGAATTTTGAGACACTTTTCAGTAATCCAATTTTTACTGGTGGCCTGCTCAGCATGGTCATGTCACCCCCCAGTGTAAACAAAGAAAAAGCTACAGATAGAACTGTATCTAGGCTACTAATGATTATTTTCAACCATTGTTCTTGCCTTATAACATTTTAATTAACAATTTTAATGAAGAGCTCCCAACTGCATCTAGAAAAAGTCAAAATCGAAGGTTGTATCTACTTATGGCATGCTATGGTGAAAAGTGTAAAAAAATAGTTACATAGTTAAATCAGGTTGAAAAAAGACAAAGTCCATCAAGTTCAACCCCTCCAAATGAAAACCCAGCATCCATACATACACCCCTCTACTTTAAATTAAATTCTATATACCCATACTAACTATAGAGCTTAGTATCACAATAGCCTTTGATATTATGTCTGTCCAAGAAATCATCCAAGCCATTCTTAAAGGCATTAACAGAATCAGCCATCACAACATCACCCGGCAGTGCATTCCACAACCTCACTGTCCTGACTGTCTTAGCGATAATGTGCAATGTAATATTTGCCAGCGAATTATTTTACATTGTGAGCAGCACTAAACATATCCTGTTTGTAGATGTCAATGTTACTGATGATGTGTCAGAGGGAAAATGACCGGGTGAATGCTGCTATATGTTTTAGGAAAATGTGATGGTGCTGGCAAATGGAGGGGGTATATGCAGTATAGATGATGTGGCTTGGGTGGGGAAGATATGCCCAATCTATATACACAGTAAGAAAATGTAGGCTTTACATGTCCTTTAAAAAGTGTTAAAAAGTTGGCCACAATATTCAGTGTCAACTCCAGGCTCTGCTGTGTGTGTGGGAGTAATAGAAAGTAATGACCTGAGATAAATAAGTTAGGGGCCGCCATATGGGGTTTACCTTGATGTGGTATGGTGGCTTTTCAACTTTATGATCATAACTTTGTAACTAAAAAAAAAACCCTGTTTTGTAAACACATGTACTTGCATTTATACTGAATTGCTTATGACGCAGGGGACCAGGGAAGTGCATTGTAAGTAGTACTTCCATTATACTTAAATATACTTTAATTTAGCCTTAAGAGTGCTTCAACAACCCCCCGGAATTTTGTAAAGTAATAGAAAGTAATGACTTATTTGGAAATGAGTGCAGAATATTAGCATATTAAATTTCCCCATTAGCTGCTCCCATTGTCCCAGATTAGCTTGCAATGCTAGAGAGGTTTTAAACATCATTTTTAAACAAAGCACTTGATGTATCCTCTGGCCTATTTATCTCCCTTTTTTCCAGTTATCAATTTTCAGTAGCTACCCATTTTGTACGATATTTCATACTTGTTCATGGTACACAATTACTTACACAGATATCCCTTTTATTCTGAAATTATAGGCCTGGCAGGATAAAGGTTCATTGTCACTTGGCATATAATAGTGATTTAGTTTTTCCACATTTATACGTATCAATCAATCTATTGGCTCAGAAGCTCTTCCCAGCTACCCTTTGCTTCGGCCACATGCAGTAAGTGAAGCAAAATGTTGACGATATTCTTAGGGTACAAAACTGTCAGTAGGGAAGTGGCAGAGAAATTGGCAGGAGGGACAGATGGAAAGAGAGTGAAAAAGTAGGAAGTTTGAATGTTAATGAAGTTCTGAAGTTAAATAAATAAATAGAAAAAACAAGGGCTCATATACAGGTGGGTGCAAGTTTCTCTTTCTATGTAAAGAGTATAACATGGGTAAGACATGGGTGTCCCCTTGCCCCATTCCTTTCTTATACATCATTCTACTGGTTCAAGTAGGAGAGCCTGTGGGCTGAAGACAATGTCATAGAGAAGTAAAGGTAGCCTTTTTACAGTAGAGTACTACACTCCACTGACAACCAGCACTTCGAAACAGACAGACCAGAAAGGCCTGGCCCTAGGGTGGCATGACACCAAGTCTGCAGTTAAAATCTACACTTGGGACTGGGTGGGAGATTCAAACCACTGTAAAAAAAAATTGCCAGCCCATTCCCCAGTGTGTTAGGGGGAGCACACTGTTTGGGAGTGGGGACTGTCGGATTTATGCTCCTATAGTCCTCCAGGGATATAAGATTCTCAGCCACGATGAGTAAGTCCCTCTTGGATTTAAATAAATACTTACTCAAATCGAGCCTGGCCCCGAAGTTCCCCCTGGGCCTGACTTGAACCAAACAGATTCTCTCAGGAAATTAACCAGACAGCTTTATTTGAGGTATACATTAATACAGAGTATTACAATACAGAGTATTAAATAATAGCTCACACGCCCTGAAAGCTCGTGAGGACGTTGGGGGACAATAAGCAATACAACAGATGACTATTTAACCATTTCTTCTTCCATGGGGCTGATCCAGAGGCATCCAATCATCATTCTTGTTTTAGCATAACTGTGTCACTATTTCCATCTTAGGGACAGACTCACAGTCTAAGTACAATAGCCAAATAAGGTATAACTGCTGTGTCAGCTCAGTGTCCAGAATGGTATCTATGCTGTAGTTTCTGAGACAATGTGTCTTGCTTGACCTTGCACTATACTTGTGACATGAGACAACAGATGTATTTCTTGTTCTGTGCAAACATTCTACATTCTAATAACAGAATGGCCTTTAACCTTGAGCTTCTTCTACAACACAGCAATTCTGTATTTAGTGTCATATTCTATAATCTTTGTTCTTTGATGATAACCACATATGGCTTAAATCTAAAACTCCTGATATCTACAGGGACAAGCATGTACCTGGCCTAGGAACAAGTACTTGCCCCCCGGGCACAGAGCAAACCATCACTGTACCTGGGGCATATTCAAATGTTAAGCATAGGGCATAATAAGTGGTGCAATGTGGTTCCCCTCAGCTTGCTTAGCACTTGTGCCTGCCCATGATAAATAAGAACAATAATTTAAGCAGTATTTGCAAGCTACAATACATTTTCCATGTTGGCATACATGTAGAAAAAGTGAAAAATAAAGTACTGTGATTCTTTTAGCTCAGAAACTGGTGTAGTGTATTTTTAGAGTCCTTAAATCTCCTTTTCCTTATGTTTCCCATCTGAAACAATGCAGCCGCGCAACTCAAAAGAGTAATGGTGACGGGTGAAGACCACCATGAGAGCCTGATTTTATAATCACTTACTGTATCACCACACTATCAATGTATTGCCCATGTACTAAATATTTACTTTGTGTAGACTATCTGTACCTTAAAAATGAGCAGTACCTGTATATCATTATATAAGCTTTATGTTCCGAATTCCTTCTGTTCAGCAATGCACAAAAGAAAAAGATGAACTTAAAGGTACATTGTGGACCAAAGCTATATCTTTGGCAGACCCTTGTCAAAATATAATATTCAAAATCATAAATACAGGACATGCATCTACAATAAATCAAATAGTTGACTACTTAACTGCTGTCTCTTTGCAGTTCTAGCAGCACCCTTTAAGGCAGAATCATTGAATGGTCAATCTAGACTTTGTACTTCGGTATTGTAATAATACATGTTGATAGGATAGGTATAGGGGAGAATCTGTTGTAGTCAACATTTCCAACCTTAATCAAACAATCTTTTTGTCCAATTATCCAATATTATTTTGTCCTATTGACTCATTTTTCTTAATCTTTGAGTCTGCTTGTAGAAAACAGTGTTTGTTTAAACCCTTGATCCCTTGGTTCTGCCATCTTTTTTTTTTACAATACGAGCAAAAGAAACTGCCAGAAAAAGATAAAGACCAAGGATTTCCCAAGTCACAATATGATTTGGTCCAACCCATCGTATCAATTTATTGAAGTTGGAGACAAATCTTATACACGAAGCACCCTTAATTTATGCATCAAATATTTACAGCAAAACCTACTTTCCCGTTAAAATGAATGGTGCATTGTCTTTATTGTGTGCATCAGCTGCATCAATAGAGCTCAACCTAGTAGTAACTGAAAAAGAATGAAACAAGAAAATAATAAAATTCTGTGTATGCAGATTCCCCTGGGAGCCCCTTAACTTGGATGGATTCTGTTCTCAAGCTAGCCTTGGTCACTAGTACCTTGAACTTGAGGGCAGGGTCACCTATTTGGCTGTAAGAGCAGTTCTATGTTTTTCTGTGTTGTGGAGAAATACAGTATCTCTATACTCTACCGCCAGTAGCTCTTTTTTTTACAAGTCTATACAAACTCTGTGATTCCTTTGTTCACGGTCTAACTCTTTGTGAGTGCAGAATCCACATTGTACAAATATGTAGAGAATACAAGTTATTTGCACACAACAAGATGTCCGACAATATATGGAAAATGGACTTTATTTCAGGAAATATATAAAGAGTGATGGTATGGAATATGCTTTGGCTATGACAGCGCTAACCAGTGTGAAATGATTGAGATGCTCAGAGCCAATAGAAGATATCTAAACATCTGGTAACAAATCCATTCCTTATCTTGGACTGATGGGCTGCCACAAAGACATCTGTTATAGATTTTACTCTTGCTTTAGCATACCTATGAATGCATATTTAGATGGGAGTAATGTCACAACCTCAGCATTGTGATTCTCATGCACTCCTGGCCAGCCCTAGGCTAACGCCATGTGAAAATAATGAACTTGGCAATTAGGGAAACAGAACACAGATGATATATTACATAATGTGTTAAATTTTCAGTACATTCTGCCTGTGTATGGATAAGAGCAGAACGGATTCCTATATATCTAGATAGATATGCATTTGTGTCAAATTCCTACATTCCAGTCATTCTCTGTATTTCCAGTTGATTCAATTTCTGCTGGTGGATAGCATTTCAGAGTTAATGTTGTATATCTTAAAGGGATCCTGTCATCTGAAAACATGTTTTTTTCAAAACGCATCAGTTAATAGTGCTACTCCAGCAGAATTCTGCACTGAAATCCATTTCTCAAAAGAGCAAACAGATTTTTTTTATATTCAAATTTGAAATCTGACATGGGGCTAGACATTTCGTCAATTTCCCAGCTGCCCCCAGTCATGTGACTTGTGCCTGCACTTCAGGAGAGAAATGCTTTCTGGCAGGCTGCTGTTTTTCCTTCTCAATGTAACTGAATGTGTCTCAGTGAGACATGGGTTTTTACTATTGAGTGTTGTTCTTAGATCTACCAGGCAGCTGTTATCTTGTGTTAGGGAGCTGTTATCTGGTTACCTTCCCATTATTCTTTTCTTTGGCTGCTGTGGGGGAAAGGGAGGGGGTGATATCACTCCAACTTGCAGTACAGCAATAAAGAGTGATTGAAGTTTATCAGAGCATAAGTCACATGACTTGGGGCAGCTGGGAAATTGACAATATGTCTAGCCCCATGTCAGATTTCAAAACTAAATATATAAAAAAATCTGTTTGCTCTTTTGAGAAATTGATTTCAGTGCAGAATTCTGCTGGAGCAGCACTATTAACTGATTCATTTTGAAAAAAAAATTTTTTCCTATGATAGTATCCCTTTAATAAGAGAAGATGATTAGTATGGCAACCCTTTTGCTGTGAGCCCTGTAGCTTAAATAGAGGTTTTCAACCCCACTTGACCATCAGCACTCTTGGTTCCTCAATAATAAGAGGGCCACCTTCCCCTGTTCTAAAACCCAAAAGCAAGCCCTTCACATTCAACAACATGACCATACATATTGAGGTGTTAATGCAGAACACTCATAAATAGGCTTTCAGCAGAGACATATAAAGTTTAAAGGATTAATTTTGTGCACAGAGCATTCTTCATACTTACATTCATATCTAGAAGCTGCCCATGGTGTCAGACAATACTAGCATGCAGCATTGTCTATTTCATACACAACAGGAGTAGATGCAGTTATTTCTGTCTGGAGCTAGTTTTCTTTCAAAAATTTGCTTAAACATTGTACATATTAAAGGCATGTAGATTAACTCTTTAGCACCACTTAGAACTCCAAATTAAGCATTATTGTAGCTCTCTCTCTCATTCACAGATATGCAAAGATGTTGTTTTCTGTGCATTTATATTTTTTGGGTAGGAAACAAACAAGGGCAAATGTAACTTATAAGTCGGGTGTATCTTTCTTAAAAAGAAGACCTAGGTTTATGTTTATTATTGGCAGATACGCATAGTATATCTCTTGTATGCTGCGGGAAATATATCTCCTCTGTTTATTTTCTGATTATATTTAGAAAGAGCCAGCAAAGCACAAAAATGCTGACAAAAAAAGCAAGAAAACCACAATTTTCTAAAACAAAGCCTGAACTGTTAAATGTTTTTGCATCCTGTTAAATATTCAACAAGGTTATGTTGGAAATGAGAAAGAACAAGTGCACAGACCTCATTCATCATTGTCCACTATTGCCCCACAAAACAGGTTTTGGTATGGTTTTGACCTTGTAATCCATCAGAAAGCTTGCAATCAAGCTGCATATCAATCTTATTAGCAATCCCCTGTGTGTTCAATAGATAGGGATAAACTAGTGCTAAGCTTGAAATGAATCCACTTTCACTGAATTGATGTCTAATAACTAGACCAACAGCACTGTCTTTCCATTAGAACTAGAAGCATGTATCTTGTATCATGTATCAGCTTTCATAAAACATGGAAAAGAGAATTCAATATTCTCCCTAGAACATTAATACTAGAAATATGTCTGCAATATGTCTGCAAATTCCAATACTAAGCCTTTGGATGGATTTTAACAACAGATAACCATATACTGTAGGTTGTATTTTAAACTCTGGTTAACACATTGGGGCAACTAAAGGCAACCTTTGTAGTTGCTTCCATGTGTGCCGTGAGAAATTGTCAATAAGCATGCAGCTGGAGAGATCTAGTGAGATGGTGCGTGTTTGCACTTATGCTGGCACTGGAACAGTTAAAAGAAAGAGTCACATCACAGTCACTTCATTGTGCCGGGAGTAACAGAATTCCAAGCAATCTGGACAGTATTCCACCACCTCTTTGAGGAAAACTCCTTAATAGATGCATCTTGGTAAAGATCTCAAAGCATAACGTTTCAGGCCAATTTTACCTTTAATCTTGAGTAGCAGACCCAGCAGCTGGTCAGGTCCAAGGGCTATAGTGGGTCCAGATATTCTGACCATTCTAAATTGTCTCTATACATTTAGTCCTCTTAATGTACAGTTAGCCACCCCAGAAGTCTTTAAGGTAGTGATCCCTGACCAGTGGCTCAAGAGCAACATGTTGATCACCTTGGAAGTTGCTTAGTGGCCTCAAAGCAGGTGCTTATTTTTGAATTCCTGGCTTGGAAGAAAGCTTTGGTTGCATAAAAACCATGTATACTGCCAAACAGAACCTCCAGTAGACGGTCAGTCCACATAGGCTACCAAATAGCCAATCACAGCCCTTATGTGGCATCCCCAGGGACTGTGTTCAAGCTTGTGTTGCTTCCCAACTCTTTTACATTTGAATGTGGCTCATTGGTAAAAAAAAAAAGGTTGGAGACCTCTGCTTTAAGGAATCAGTTCTAAAACCAATGAGGGCAGTGTTAAGTGAGTGAATCCAGATATTGTTTTACACCTGAGGACAATGGTTTGTCTCCTAAAACACTGTTGACCAATCAGTTGGAAGCTTGAATTACTTCAGTATGTGCCACTCAAAATCCAACTCTAGAGGGTATATTTATCAAAGAGTGAAGTGAGAGATCTCCACAGTCCGCAGAGTGAAATGCCGCCTCTCTCCATTCATTTCTATGGGATTTTTAAAGGCGTATTTATCAAAGGGTGATAGTGAAAGTTCACCATTTGATAAATACGCCTTTAAAAATCCCATAGACATAAATGGAGAGAGGCAGCATTTCACTCTGCAGACTGTGGAGATCTCTAACTTCACTTTTTGATAAATCTACCCCTTGATACACGGGGAGGCCGATTCACTATGGGTCGAATATCGAGGGTTAATTAACCCTCGATATTCGACTGTGAACTAAAATCGTACGACTTCGAATATCGAAGTCGAACGATTTAGCGCAAATCCTGCGATCGAACGATCGAAGGATTTTTCGTTCAATCGAACGATTAAATCCTTCGAATCGAACGATTCGAAGGATTTTAATCCAACGATCGAAGGATTTTAATCCAACGATCGAAGGAAAATCCTTTGATCAAAAAATCACTGGCAAGCCTATGGGGACCTTCCCCATAGGCTAACATTGACTTCGGTAGCTTTTAGCTGCCGAAGTAGGGGGTCGAAGTTTTTTTTAAAGGGACAGTACTTCGACTATCGAATGGTCGAATAGTCGAACGATTTTTAGTTCGAATCGTTTGATTCGAAGTCGAAGGTCGTAGTCGAAGGTCGAAGTAGCCCATTCGATGGTCGAAGTAGCCCAAAAAAACTTCGAAATTCGAAGTTTTTTTTATTCTAACCCTTCACCCGAATTTAGTGAATCGGCCCCTTACTGTACATATTGGAGTAAGTAGGGTCTATCGGTTCATAGTTTAAAATATCTGCCTATTGTAGAGCTAATGTCTTATTGCCGTATTCTCTAAATGTTGTCTTTTATAGAAAAGATAGTGTGCCTAATGTATTGATTACCACAGTGCTTACACGCATGTAGCTAAGCAACACTTTGGGGCCCATTTACTTCGAATAGAGGAATAGAGGAAAAATAGTTCAAATTTTGAATGTTTTTTTTTTTGGCTACTTCGACCATCGAATGGGCTATTTCGACCTTCGACTACGACCTTCGACTTCGAATCGAACGATTGAAACTAAAAATCGTTTGACTATTCAACCATTCGATAGTCTAAGTACTGTCTCTTTAAGAAATTCTTCGACCCCCTCGTTCTCCACCTAAAACCTACCGAGGCCAATGTTAGCCTATGGGGAAGGTCCCCATAGGCTTCCTAACAATTTTCTGATCGAAGGAATGTCCTTCAATCGATGGATTAAAATCCTTCGAATCGTTCGATTCAAAGGATTTAATCGTTCGATCAAACTATTATTCCCTCGATCATTCGATCGTAGGAATATCGCAAAATCCTTCGACTTTGATATTCAAAGTCGAAGGATTTTACTTCGACGGTCGAATAATCGTTTGACTATTCGACCATTCGATAGTCTAAGTACTGTCTCTTTAAAAAATTCTTCGACCCCCTAGTTCGCCACCTAAAACCTACCGAGGTCCCCATAGGCTTCTTAACAATTTTCTGATCGAAGGAATGTCCTTTGATCGATGGATTAAAATCCTTCGAATCGCTCGATTCGAAGGATTTAATCGTTCGATCGAACGATTATTCCTTCGATCATTCGATCGTAGGAATATCGCAAAATCCTTCGACTTCGATATTCAAAGTCGAAGGATTTCACTTTGACGGTCGAATATTGAGGGTTAATTAACCCTCGATATTCGACCCTAGGTAAATCTGCCTCTTTGTGTATTGCTGTTGCCAAAAGATTTACCTATAACATTGAATCTAAAATCTCTACTAACCGTAATAACTCTACAGGTTTTGCAAGGATTGGCACCACACTTATATGCACCTACAGTAGACAACCAATTATGTGATATTGTCACGGATGACACCAAACTTGAACACAAGGTGGTACAGATTCCAACACATGATTTATTGTATGCACAACTCGCTGTCTCCCAAATAACCTTTGTTATGCAACTTATTCCTAGGAGCTTTGCCTTGTTCATCAAAAATGTCCAATGTAGAACAGTTTCTCCTGTATCTCACAAATTGCCCACAAGGGATAGCATTAAATGAATGTTTAGAATGTCAGTGGAATGTATGGAGGACTGTGTTAATATGTGTAATTTGTTTGAAAATGCAGTGCAACCTGGTGAGTCTCGAGCAATTGCAATACTGCTTTTATCTTACCATGTGGGATATTATACATTGAATTGGCCCTAGGATAAGTTTGAAGGAATCTGGGCAGAAAATGTCTTTAATTGGCCTCCACAAACAAAAATATATTACCTTCTGCCCATGAATCTTCTTTATATTGTTATATTGAATTGTAGTCAGTCCATAAAGTGCTATAGGTACAAGTTAAAGAAAAAGTGCAGACTAGCATTACATTTCAAATTGATCTATATCAGATCTATATCATACTGGTTGCATGATATCATCTGCCCCTCATACATTACATTCACTGGCACAGCCTGGCGCATAATATCCAAGTCAAAACAAAGCTGATTTCATGCGCTGTAGCTATCTAGTTGGTCTTATTCATCTCGCCCTTTACAATCCGTAGATATACATGCATTCATTTTGTGCTGCAAATAAAATCACTAACGCGTGGGATATTTTAAATGGGAAGGAATGTTTGAAAATACTACTCAAGGACAAAAAAAAGAGAAGATTAGAGGCTATTTCTGCAGCAAGTAACCATGTTCCCTTCCGCTGGTAAAAATGATCTGCTGCCTCCCAGATTCTCTTCAATTTCAGATTTGTGCTCTGTTTTCATGCTGTTTTGCTGCCAATAAAAACTTAATACATTTTTTAGAATGTTCACAGCCTGTGAAAAAAATTCAGCTTCGAGAGGGTTTAAAGAGGACTTATTTGAAATAATGAATAAAATCAGCCTAAAGTCGGACCGATGGTCTGAACAATAAGGAAAGTCGCCGTTCCCATTTCACTTTAGGCTTCTTGTCATCAGGGCTCCTAAAGAGCTACTTCAGAATGGAATCCTTCTTAAACATTTCTAGGTATCCGAGTAAATCATGTTTTTAATTAAGAGCCATGAATGTAACGTTCAAAGGCAGCTCTGCTATTCTTAATGAATTGGATTTATTTCATAAACATTCTGGTGCCTCCAAAGTTATTAGCTAAAGTGTCCTTATGAAAGTGCTCTACTAGCTCCAACCTGGTGAATAGAAACACAGGGGGGAAGTCTTATTATAAGCACTGATTTGAAACCACTGTCCCTTCATAACAAAGCCAATATATACAGTATATCAGCAGTAATTATTAAGCAGCTAAAGCTTCTTGATTAACTCAGAGTGCTGCCCAAGTAGTACAGAAGCACTGCCAACATCGTATCAGTATTTCTATTTTATTTTTTAATTAACTTTGTTTTTTCTTCTTCAACTATACTTTCTGGTCTCTAGTTTTATGCTCTCATAGAATATGAAGTGCAGTTTTGGTCTCCTTTAGTGAAACTGAGACAAGACAATACTCTTGCTGAGTCTTTTTATTTTGGGTAAGACTTTTCAGAAGACATTAGAAGAAAGGCGTTGTGTCTTAATGTGTGAAAGGAAGTCCCTTCCTGAAGTGGTTGTGCCTATCTGAACCAAGATATCTCCAATATAAAACTAGAAGTCTTTATTAGGTCCAATAGACCTAATTTACCCATTAAAGGTTTTTCATCTTCTAAAGCAAAATGGAGACAGTTTCATATTATGTTTTGTTGCCTGCCTCTTGATTATATAGAAGCTAGGTAGGATTCATGTGGGTAAAAGGTTACATTTGATGGACATGTCTTGTTTTCAACCTCAGGTTAGTGATGGACGAATTTATTTGGCAGGTGCGAAACGGGCGCGAAAATTCACAAATTTTTGGGCGAAACTTCACAAATTCGCCCATCACTAACTCAGGTACTTTTAACACTTAGGGGGCTATCAATCAAATGTCGAATTTTAGAGCTTTATGAGCTTTTTTAGACCTCAAATGATCTCACAACTAGAATGGTTTTTAATTTAAGAAAAAACTCTTATGTAAAAAAAAACTTGAATCAGTGTAGTCGGGGTGAAAAACTCAAATCCTTGAATTTATCGAGTTTTCTGTCAGAAAAAAAACTTGAATAGTTCGAATTGATCAAGTTTTTCGAGAGAAACCCACTGAAAAACCATTATAAAGGCTATTGACATCTTCAGTTGGTTCAAGGGACCTCTGGCATTTGACCTTGACAGGTTTTAGATGGTGTATTTTCGGATTGGAGCTATTTCCAGCAGCGGGGTATAATAAATCTCCAAAAATTCGAGTTTTAAAAAAAAACTTGAAAAATTTGAGTTACCCATGTAACTCAATTTTTTGTGTGAAGAAAACAACAACTCGACCTTTGATTAATAACCCCTTTAATGTGGGGCCAATATTAGATTATATTACAGGTTGCTGGATTTCATCATGAACTGCCTTTAGATAAAGCAATGGGTAAGTCATTATAGGGATTATTTGCAAAGTGCCAATCGGGCACTTTGCTTTTTTTGTGTGCAATTTTTACACAGTATTCCTGCTTTAATGGATTGCCACAGGTCTCTGTTCTACGCATACTGTGTTACATTGATTCATCACTGCTGTATCCAAGGGGGGGGTGACCCCTTGGAACCCCCCACTCCCACCCTCTTTCAGTACCCTAAAAAGCAAATTAGGCTACACAGGCCACATATGGCCTTGTCCCACATACATACTCTGTACATTGTGCCAGATTTTTCTATCGAGTGCAACGTGCAGAGTACATTCAAACCCAGAGTAGAAGTGCTCTCTTACTCAACTTAGTGCACTTTCACTTCTTTCCAGGATCTTTGTAAACGGGCCTGTGGTGTTTATACAAAGGGCCTGTAGGTGTCACTGTGCACAAGAGTTATACTGTTTACATAGTACTTTCTAGACTGTTTTAAAGCATTAGAGTTGAAGGGTAATGGCTGCATGAACCTGCTAATAAATAAATAAAATAAACTGATATAATCTACTCATCCTTGGCTACCAAAACATAACAGGGCCCTTATGTCTTCATCTGCAGTTCTGTAAACATCTGCAACTTTAATTTGAATGAATACTGTGTTGCTAGTTACAACTAGCAGCAGGTCCATATAATGGCAAACTTGGACTTGATAAAAATGACTATGTCAGTAAGACTGAATTATTTTGAAAAACACTGCCGAGTTTGTACTTCATAAGTAAATGCAACTGCTATCTACCTACCTGATTGGAACTCTCACTAGATGCCCCCATATTGCTGTGCACTGGAATCCCACAGTAAAGGTCATATAAGCCTTATATATATCTATAGCAGGGTTGTTTATACTCAAATTTTTACTACAAGCATCAAGCATGATATGTGCTCTAATCCAACATCCACAGGGATAGGAAAAGGTTTACATCCCCCTTAGGAGCATTTATTGAGTTCCTTCCTAGTAATCAGCAGGAGAACCATGATTATTGGTGCAGTCACCTTATGAGAGATACGCAAATATAACATGGGATTAGAAAGAATAGCATAAGAGATTGCAGCGTAATAACTTAAGCTTCTTAATTCTGTTTTTTACGTTCATTACACTTCCGCTCAACTACAGTTCGTCTGAAGGCATACAAATCAATATAGTGACATCTGTAGGACATAGCTGGAGTCATGCTTTCTCAGCTCTTGTATATCCTGCATGCATAAAAAAACAATCCCTGAAAATACAATTTGTTTCCGACAGCCTTTCATTGAGGAATAATAAAAAAGAGTACATTTTGTGCAGGAGGTAAGACGGCCTGCTGCAATGAGGACAGATCGTTTGAAATATTATCCCCTTGATAATGTGTCTCATTTTCTCCCTCAGCAGAGGCAGATGATGGCTCTTTGGTGCACCTCTTAGAAGCTGCAGATGTTCTTGAATTGATCCACAGAGAGTGTGTACACTCCACTGCATTGATATTAAAAGCTGTATTTTATTTTTATGTATTTCCTATCAGCAAGGAGTAAAAGAACTATAATATGATTTAATTTGTTTACATGGTATGGGGTATTGATTGGAAAAAGGCTAGCTATAATTCTAAAGTTGGAATATTACGGCAATTCCCTTATTACATTATTAAAAAATATATATGGCTTTTTTTTTTGTTTATTGTCTTATGTTTGTCTTGGGAGAAGCGGATATTTACTCCCAAAATGCACCTAAATGCTAAATCTGGCCAGTTTTTATTGTGGGCTGGAGACAGAGGGTGTATAGCAATAAAATGGAAAATAGTGAGCAGGATAAGAAAGAAGGGAAGTTCCAGAAGTAATTAAAACTAAACTAGTTTATACTTGACTCAAAGTAGCAGTAAATAAAATGAACAAAGAATATGGTGGAAACATTAAACATTCATTGATATGGAGGCACAACAAGGTTCCCTTGACCATATAGAATTGAAAATATATATAACCTGTGTGTATTTTATTTCAGTGAATATTTGAGTATTCTAGCAAAATGTTCCATAGGTTACATGCTTGCTGGGTATATATTTTTTTTTTTTTTTAAAAAAAAGCTTGTTAGGTTGTTGCTAGTGATGGACGAATAAATTCGCCAGACACAAATTTGCGAATTTCCACATTTCGCCGCCAGCAAATTAATTTGTGTAACTGCGGCAACAATTCGCAGGCAAAAAAATCCACTGCGTCCAGTGCTCGTATAAAAATTTGCAAAATTATTGACTTTAATGCATTTGGACAGAAAAGTCACGCCCATAAAAATTGTCGCTACCGTCAAAATAGTCAAGTGTCAAACTTATTTTGATGCCTATTGACTTCAATTTCTCTCTGTTTAGCGAATTCTGTTGTAAATGGCACAGATTCACCTATCCCTGGTGGTTGCCAAAGAGGAACTGTCATTATAAGAAATATAGGGACTAAACTCTGTACAAGTCTTATAGGCTAACTCGTGAGTCAGCAATTTGTATGTCAGACTGAGTTGTTTGCAGCAGGAAAAAAATGGAAGAAGTGCACCTAGAAACATTAAATATAGACTTTAGATTGGATGAAGGTTTATACTGACAGTTTCCCTTTAAGCATTTTGTGCTATATTTAGGCAAATTCTGACCTAAAAGGTAGTGAGTTGCCTTCCAGATTTATTATATAAACAATTAAAGTACCTAAGGTGCAACTTGGGTGTGTCATAGTTTAATGGGAAAAAAAAGGTTGTGGTTATTGCTTGAAACCATCTTTTAAAAATACATATATTTAAAGAAATGTATACATTTCTGACATATACCTTCGCAGAGAATAGAAGCCACACTGCTGTTATCCCAACCATAAGCCTTACGCATTGATGAGAACAGCTGTTCATATGACCTTAATTTCAGTCTACACAATCCTTCTGTTTTTTTGGATAATTTAATGCCAACCCTCTCGCAGACTGTAGATCGAACTATGTCGTAGGATAAAAGTCTTGTGTGGATTACCATACATTTAATCTGTATAGCTCTATAGAACAGGTATGGGATCTGTTATCTGGAAATCCGTTATCCAGAAAGCTCAGAATTATGAAAAGGCTGTTGGAACAAAACCAGCCTAAAGGGTTTATTTTCTAGTAGACATAAGGTATGGAGATCCAAATTATGGAAAGATCCATGATCCAGAATGGCCCAGGTCCCGAGCATTCTGGATAACAGGTCCCATAACTGTATTTGCAAAGCCAACTGTATACAGTTTCATGTAAAAATTATTTCCTTTAGATGTTAGTCTTAGCTCAGGTGGTGCAAACTTTGCACTAGGTCTAGAACATATACCGGTAACAACCAATCAGATATTTGCTTTGAAACAAGTGACCAATGAATGCTGCCCACTAGTTCATTGCCATGGCTTCATAGAATTGGATGATCAAATTTGCCCATTGTTGCATAGCCCCTTGGCTGGATTGGGGACAGTTTTGTGGGTAGGTGTTGGGTAGTAAGACGAGGTTGACTTTTTTTGTAGAGTCTTCATCTTGACTGACCCATTTAAGCAGTTGCGTAACTAGATATTACTGGGCCCCACAGCAAATTATTTTTCAGGCCCCCAAAATTTTTAGCAGTTGACTTTTTTTACCAATATTTATTGAAACTGTATATGAATTAGGGCCTCGTAGGGCCCCCTGCAGGCGCAGGGTCTGCTTCCTCTATAGTTACGCCCCTGCATTTAAGCCATTTGTTTCAGATCTTGTAATAGATGTCCATGAAGTTTCTAGCTGTTCATATTTTTGATGGAATACATTAGTGTATACTAGTTTTGGAATCATAGAAATGTTGACCTTTTTTTTTTTTGTTATTAACAAGCAAGTTGCATTGAGAAAATAGAAAATTAGCTTTGTATCATGTGGTGCAAGGTTCCAAAGATTCAGACCTCAACCTGGTGTTATGGGGATCCAATAACTTATTTCAACAGTTTAAAGGTTGAAGGCCAGAGTGCGTGAACATGGAAACAGTTCCACATCTCCTACATCTGCACACAACTTCCATCAGGATTTTTGTATGCTGGGTTTACCTTAAAGCAATGATACAGGTATGGGACCTGTTATCCAGAATACTTGGGATTTGGAGTTTTCTGGGTAATGGATATTTTTGCAATTTATACCTTAATCCTACTAGAAAATTATTTAAACATTACATAATCCCAATAGGCTGGTTTTTCCTCAAATAAGAATTAATTATATTTTAGTTTGGATCAAGTACAAGGTACTGTTTTATTATTACAGAGAAAAAGGAAATCATTTTTAAAAATGTGGATTATTTGGATAAAATGGAGTCTATGGGAGACAGTCTTTCTGTAATTCTAGCTTTCTGGATAACGGGTTTCCGGATAACGGATTCCATACCTGTACCAGGAATTAACCTCATCCTTAAAATTGAGATTAAAAATTCACAGGCAAACTTGGAATTGAAAATCTTACTGTTATAGGAAATCTGCATAGTTTTTATAATTTCTCACTCTCTTGAAAAGCAGCTGTATGGAAGCAACTCACTCATAATTCAGGATGTGCTGTTTATATATTTTATCCTCCCTGGAAGTTTTCTGTAGTAAGTAACAATCCATTTCACCATTTTGCTTCTAATATAACAGATCTATTTAAAGCATCTCTCAGGAAGCAGATTGATATCAGCGATGATTATTACTTGTAATTTAATATATGACGTCCTTCCTGGTCTATCTATACATATCGTTATAGAAACAAGCAGTACATTATTTTATCACATAGAAAAAGGTGGAAGGGTCATTTTGGGGAGGGCCATCAAACATTTTCTCTCATTTGCTGCCTGTTATTTTATTTTTTATTGATCTGTGCATTTCTGCATCCAGAGCCCATTTCTGCCCAACAAATAATTACTTCATTAACTAAGACATCGTATTGCAATCATCACGATATTGTTTTAGTTTCTATGTTACTATTTATATAGCCAGCAAAGTGACCTTGTCAATATATATTGTATTCTGGGGCATGACGAGTTAGTCAGATATTCCCATGTGCGGCTGGTGTCCTAATGACCGAGAGGATGTGAAGCGTTCAGCAGAAAAGCATGCGAGGATTACTCTTTATCTGCTCTGCTTCTTGGATCTGTCATCAACGTAACCAATTTATTTGAATTCAGAAATATATTAATACAATATAAGCCTTCATAGGACATGCACATAAAACAACCCATTCTCTTCAGAACAAAATGGAATTGCAGTAGTTGTCACTATTGATTAGTTTTCCCCTGATGTCAGACTGCAGATGATTTACAGAAGCAAGTGCAAAATTATTTGCCAAGTTGTACATATTAAAAGATTTTTGCAAAAGTACTTGTATTAATACACTCTTTGTACCTATCGCCAGTATGCTATCTCAGCATACTTATTGGGAATAATGCAAAGTACAGTAGGGTTACAGTAGAGTGCACGGGCACAAGGGAGCCCTGCATTAACATCTGCTGTGAGCAGATGTTACTTCCAGAATTTTGTTTGTGCACTGTGCTTACACACACAACTCACTGAATGTCATTTCTGGAGGAGGGCACAACTATGCTCCAGAGGTGACACCATTTTCATACAGATTGACAGAAAAAGCAGCAGCAAGACTTGCAAGATATTAGGAGGTTGGATCATAAGGAGAATGCAGCATTGCTGTCTGTTATGCCATATGTCCGGTATCTGTGACGATAGCCCAATAGATGCATTGAATCCTTCTGTTTGGGAACTTAGCAAGTTTTATATGTTGTAATCATGAACTCTTAGATCATAATATTTAAAGGGATACTGTCATGGGAAAAACATTTTTTTTCAAAATGAATCAGTTAATAGTGCTGCTCCAGCAGAATTCTGGACTGAAATTCATTTCTCAAAAGAGCATAAAGATTTTTTTATATTCAGTTTTGAAATCTGACATGGGGCTAGACATTTTGTCAATTTCCCAGCTGCCCCAAGTCATGTGACTTGTGCTCTGATAAACTTCAATCACTCTTTACTGCTGTACTGCAAGTTGGACTGATATCACCCCCTCCCTTCCCCCCCCCCCCGCAGCCAAACAAAAGAACAATGGGAAAGTAACCAGATAGCAGCTCCCTGACACAACAGCTGCCTGGTAGATCTAAGAACAACACTCAATAGTAAAAACCTATGTCCCACTGAGACACATTCAGTTACATTGAGAAGGAAAAACAGCAGCCTGCCAGAAAGCATTTCTCTCCTAAAGTGCAGGCACAAGTCACATGACCAGGGGCAGCTGTGAAATTGACAAAATGTCTAGCCCCATGTCAGATTTCAAAATTGAATATAAAAAATCTGTTTGCTCTTTTGAGAAATGGATTTCAGTGCAGAATTCTGCTGGAGTAGCACTATATCACTGGTGCGTTTTGAAAAAAACATGTTTTCCGATGACAGGATCCCTTTAAGTTTTAATATTGACAACATATTTGTGTGCTTCTGTGTTCATAGTTTTTGGAAGGGAGAACACTGCCTTGTGGTATGTTTAATGTGAAATTGTTCTTTTCTGTGATTGTTTTGCACTAATAAAGTCTTGAAGTGAGTTGCTTTGCATATTATTTATGTTTAAGTACCATATAGTATAGATAGATAGATATGGATAGATAGATGATAGAGAGAGATGATAGATAGTTAGATAGATAGATAGATAGATAGATAGATAGATAGATAGATAGATAGATAGATAGATAGATAGATAGATAGATAGATATGGATAGATAGATGAGAGAGAGAGATGATAGATAATAGATAGATAGATGGATAGATGGATAGATAGATAGATAGATAGATAGATAGATAGATAGATAGATAGATAGATATGATGGCATTACAGAATGTAGGGGGTGTAAGCCTTCTAAGCCTATGATTTTCCAGTTTTTGGTATACAATTATCCACCCATATTATTGACATTTACCTCCTGTTGCCTGTCTGGGTATCTGTCATTATTGTTGCAGCATGCATTACCTTGCTGGAAGCCCTTAGATTAGGTGACTTAATCACTTGGAGGTATATCTTGGCTGATCCATTAAAGGCTTACCAATACTACTGGATATGAAAATGAGGAGCTGCAAGAGAGTTTAATAGTAAACAAGAGGATTTTGTAATTACATCGATAGACAATCATATAGGAGATGGCAAGGCCAAGTACAAGAATATACAAGCAATCACACTGGGGATTCTGGGGCAGAAATAAATAATACGGGTTAATCCTCTTTTGAGAAGACTGAAGTTTCATTTTATCCAAGGTTATGTGGTTGTAAGCAGAAATGTCATCATCTATGGATCTCAATAAATAAAATGAGAAAACTATGGCTTTTCATTAGAATATCTTTATTGTGTTTGGATTGCTGATTGTAAACCCAGGCTGACAGAAAGACAGTACGTGTTCATATTTCACATGCATGCAGCAAGGGCTGTTTTTCCTATTAATTTGGGCCCCTCAGGTTATTTGTCAGAGTACTGAATGGCTCTCTATGATAATAATCACCAAATAAGCTGTAAATAGCTGCTGTGTGCTTTTACTATTGCCCGCATGTAATATTGTTGTCTTGCCTATACAAGAAGACTAAAGAAGAACTGATCTTGGAAATAGCAGGGTAATTTCAGATTTTTCACAGCAGCAGCAAACAACAGTGACTGTGGGAAATGCAATTGAGAATATGCTGCAAAAGGGGGGGGGGGGGCTGAATCGATGAATCAGTAGATTAATAGGAGACAACCCACTGAGACTTAAAACATCCATTTTTCTTTCTCTGAGTGCCATAAACACCTATCAGTATCCACTGGGAAGGATTACCTGCTCTGACATTAGTGACTTCATCTACCCAATGGACTTTTAAGATACCATCCACAGCTTATAGAGAGGAGATGCTTATTTTTACAAACATATCATAGTATGTGTTGAGCTATGGGAATTTATTTGTTCAAGGAGTGGTGATTCCAAATCAGTGAATTGGCATGCTGTTCCAGTTCATAGCATCCCATCCATTTATTGGGGATTTAGTACAACAGTATTTGCTGGAAAATGCTGTTGGCATTGACTAGGGTCCAGGGCTGGATTTAAAAATTGTGGAGCCCTAGGCCCCCCCTGGCTGCATGCACCCCCACCCGCCCCCTGTCCGCACCCCCCCTCAGTTACATGCACCACCCTCTATCCACAGAATCATGTCACTAATTGAACCCACCACCCACTGTTATGCAATCTTCTTCACTAGGCTGGCAAGAGATTTAAATGTACGTCGAAACCTTCAAACCTTCCGTCGAAACCTTCAAACCTTCCGCAGATGTCTGCCTCCCTAGGCCTGGGCCTTTACACTCCTAAACTGAAGTACTGTAGTATTTCTTCTCTAAAAATAGTGTATCTACATGAATGGCTCGTACACTAGGAATAAACAAAAAGTCCATAGACTGCACCAGTTATTACAGTTCTAGATAGATAAAGCAAACTTTGCACATGCATTTGTATTTGCTTCAAGCCCGGTGCCCCAAAGAAACCAGACAGATGTTTGCTATCAAACAGCAGACAGTTTCTAAATGCCCCTGCTGAATGGATGCCAAGTATTAATAGAACTGGACCATACTTTGCACCTGATACTGCATTTCTCCCTAAAGTTTATTAATATACTGTGGAAAGATATCTCAATGTACCTTTAAGCGTCTCTTTATAAAAAAAAAAAACCTCACACATGCTATAGCAATTGTAATGACATATAATAGCACAGTCCTAGTTATATTCATATGTGATAATCCTACACTTAACTGACAGTAAGTGCTCCATTAGAAAGTCAAGTACTTCCATTATCCTCTAAATGAAGAAACATCTGCAGCGAGGTGAAAGTCATAAGATAGCTGTTGGGAGTTGGTTGTTTGGCTGAACACAAATAAATATACCCTATATTAATAAGCCATTATCTATGGATTTAATTTAGTTTATATACATTAGCTGTGTCCCTTTGTTATGTACTGCCAGGGTTCATTTTAACTTATATAATGCAGAGCTTTTATAAGATGTACAGTTTTGCCGGATTTGCACACTCTTATCGTTTTTATTCATAAGGAATATGCGTTATAATAATTGAGACTTGAGCTTTAACAAGTATGTTAGAAGATAATTGAATGTTTAACAAAAATGGAGACAGATTTTGAACAGGCCAAGAAAATCACATTGGCAAGCTATAGATTTCTCTAAAACCATAATCAGATTTTTTTCTTGTTTTTAAACAAGATGCTCTTATTTAATTTGTTCATAATTATTGTTAGAAAGTACTGACATAATGGGGCTCATTTATTAACGCAGCGCAGCGCATAAGTGGACGCAAAAGATTGTCTGCGACATCACGAGTGTGATCGCTAATATATTTGCGTGATATTGCGCATAACACAGAGCTTTTGCGATGGTTTTGTTTATGCGCATTGCGCAAAAGATTGGGCATTTATGTCGCAAACGATGCCGTGGTTGTTAGGGGCGTGGCTGTGGGCGTGGCTACAATGCGCTTGCACTGCGGCCGTCGCAGATTTGCGTCTGTATATGTGCAAAACTGCACCCGGTCAACAGCACCACAATTTTTACGACTGCCTGTTTGTGGCGTAATAGTAACGCTCTTCAAAATGCGCATTCCTGCCCAGCTGCGCTAGCAGAGCCACACTGCTAAACTGGGTTCTGGCAAATACAATGGTGCTGCTGTTGGTGGGGATGTTTGTTAACTCAAAGTTTACTCAAAGATGAACAACCCCTGTAAAGTGCATATTAACCACGCCTTCCACCCAACATGTTTATATTGACCAAGGTTCCTTTAAGGGTATCAGGTAGGCTAAACACCTTTGCAACCAAACAAATATTAGCACAGAAACAAATGCAGATGCGTCTAAGTGAACGCAATATGCGCAATATGTGACGCAACTAATTAAAGCAGCGCATTCATACATGAGCACAACTAATCCTTACCTTTGCGGTATCTTCCTGTGCGCACAATTTATTATAAGCACTGCGACAGCTGATACGCAGTTTCACACAGTTTCACAAGTCGCACCTACATTAGCGCACAAAATCGCACTGTTAAGGTATCGTGCGCTACATTATTAAATACTCGCATGCGCTGGGCAAATGTCAGGCCACTGCGCTCTTTTTAGCACTGCGCTGCGTTAATAAATGAGCCCCAATGTCTTTATTTTTCTACTTTAAGAATATCAATCAAGGCATAACCTTCTTTAGTCTCAGGTATTGTGGGTAACACAGGAACAATTCAGGTATGGGACCTGTTATCCAGAATGCTCAGGACCTGGGTTTTCCGGCTAATGGATCTTTCTGTATTTTTGACCTTCATAACGTAAGAGGATTTGGGTGCCTCCAATAACGACTAATTATCTCTCATTTTGAATCAAGCATAAGGTGCAGTTTTAAATTTATTGGGGAAAAATGAAATCATCTTTAAAATGTTTAATTATGGATAAAATGGAGTCTCTGGGAGACAGCCTTCCTGTAATTTGAAGCTTTCTGGATAACAGGTTTTCAGATAATGGATCTGATGCCTGAATATCTTCACAGTGTCCCTTTCAATAATACCTGCACATTACAGTACAAAAACATTATAATACTATACCATACTGTTCAATTTAGGCTGGAAATATCTCCTAAAGGGTGTGGGTTAGTGGGTTTTAGCAGGGGCGATCCTGGCCCCTCCGCCGCCAGAGGCAGCTTGTTGTTGCTTCTGCCCCCCCTCCCCAGAGCGCTCACCTTTATGGTCTGGGAGGGGGTCTACGAGGGCGGCGAAGAAGGCCAGGAGCATAATTGCGCTCTCTGCACTAGAAGAGACAAATTTCCGGCTTACAGTACCAGCAGCGGTATTTTTGCCACCCCTGGTACACAGTGGGGCGCTGCCGCCTTAGGCGAGTTGCTCACTTCTCCTCGTTGGTGGAGCTCCACTGGGTTTTAGGCAGAAGGGGGTGTGATTGAGCAGAACTTGGTAGAGAAAAAATTCCTCATATTTTGCCTGTTTCTGAATTACATTAAATTAATAGGCACAGTTATCCTTGACAATGGTTTACCATGAGCACGTCTCGGTAGTCCGTGGCACCGATGGCGGAGCCCACTCCGGCACTGCGTCTCGTTGTTGGTCGTGAGATTTCGGCAACTCGCCCGAAGCTTGTATCAGAAAAGACAATTTACTCACGTACTGACCGCTGACCAAATCATATCAAGGGACGCCTTGTGTAGTTTCAGTGTGGCTTTATTACAGCATACAGTGCTTTACATGCAGTGGGTGTGTAGACAAATCCTACGCATTTCGTGCCTCTATACCAGGCACTTCCTCAGGGTAAATAGTTCACCATGCCCTTATATTTTCCAGGAAAATTGTGTAGCCAAAGTCCCTGAAAACCTAGAAATTTGTCTATGTTATGGACAGTTCAATGTATTTCCTTGTTCTCTGTACATGGCCCCAGTTTAATTAGTCCATGCTTCCTTTTCGGTTACATTTTAAGAGATAATACCACAATAAAAGGGCTGCAGGAATAGTTCGCCGGCTTGAGAGATTGGAACATTTTAATTTTTGTAAAAGTTTTAGCGTTTGTGCTGTGAACACAGTCTTTAGAATCCACAATAATGAATGTAGGCACATTCTTCAACCTGAAAAAAAAAAAGCCACACATACAGATCCGGAATTACTGTCAAAGGGAATGAACAAAACTGAAAACAATACTAGGTATTTTATCTCCAAGGCTCCTTTTTCTATTTTGTTTTAGTAGTGCAAAATATGGAGTCATTTTGAAGGCAAATGCAAGCGATCAAGGGCAATTTGTCTACAATCATTTCTAAAAAACCAGCAAAGTACGTTAAACTGTAATTTCTTTCTTCATTTCTGAAAGGCAGCACACAAGCTTGAAATAGTGTTGATGTCAAGCTTAAAATCAAATTTACAGACTCACTTAGATCCCTTATAAATTCTGCTATTTTGATAACCCCAGAAGTCTCACAATTCACCTTATTTTCTGCTACTCTGATATTTGCCAGTAGAGCCTTGTAGTTTTGCAGATTTATCTGCCCGTAAATTTTGCTGATTCAAAACAAATTCAATGGAAATCATTTGTAAAGAGAGCTTAAGCAGATAAAAATATACTGGAGCTCCCTTAGAGGAAAAGAAATAAAATATTTTTTTAGCTCTAATTTAGAGAGCTCTGCAGATAATTCAGCTGCCCGTAAGTAATTATGTAAAAATGTGCTGGCGAGCTACACAAATAATGTCATTTATATGCAAAAAGTTGTCACAGTGCTGTGTTTAAAAACCTTGGGAGTAGCCAGCATAAAGTATATATTGTCGTAGGGCTATATGTAAATATTTCCAGACATTTACTCATAAACAACATCTGTAAAAGTGCAGGAAAGCAAAGTAGATATCTTTACTACATATAATATACCATTTTCCTACTGGGGCACAAATTAGCATTAAGGTGAAAGAATTGACTTATAGGATAATAAAACAAAGACTGAGCATTTTCAGTTCCAGACCTGTTACCATGGTAAGATCTGTATATGTAAAAAAAAAAAAAGAAAAAAAAAAGATCTTGTATATAAGCCCCGTTGCTGTTATTGTGTTTTGATAGAGTTGCAATTCTATGAACATTATAAAAGGCAGAAATATATATATATATATATAATAAACAAGGGAAAGTTGTGCTCACCACTAGTTTTTAAAATCATTAGGCGGGGGTGCAATGAGGGTGTGACCACAAAATACATATAAACAAATACAAGATTCCTCTGCACTCAACCCATTATCAATATATTTAAGACAGAGACATTTTGTGCATACTGCTACTGAAAAATGCCTTACCCTTTAAACAAAACAGGGATTGTTTGTCCATATATTGCAATATATTTAAGCTGGCCAACTACGTCAAAGTCATCCCATATCTGGCCAGTCCTATGCTCAATTTTCATCTGATTCATTAAGAATTCTATGTTTTAATTATACATTTTATAAAAGGGACGAATACGTTTTACCTGCAACTTACTTGCTGCTTTCGAAAGTAAAACACCCAACCTTGGCTGCCCTTTTATTAGACACCAGTGGGATCACCTGACTATAGTTGGGAAGGGTGGGAGCTACAACATGGAGCTGGTCACTGCTCCTGTAGAACTATAATAAACAAGGGAAAGTTGTGCTCACCACTAGTTTTTAAAATCATTAGGCGGGGGTGCAATGAGGGTGTGACCACAAAATACATATAAACAAATACAAACAATCCCTGTTTTGTTTAAAGGGTAAGGCATTTTTCAGTAGCAGTATGCACAAAATGTCTCTGTCTTAAATATATTGATAATGGGTTGAGTGCAGAGGAATCTTGTATTTGTTTATATATATATATATATATATATATATATATATATAGACAAATACAAGAGTCCTCTGCACTCAATCCATTATCATATATATTTAAGACATAGACATTTTGTGCATACTACTACTAACTTAACTATAGATATAGTTAAACAATTTAGCTTAAAGGAGAGCAACACCTATTCCAATTCTTATAATTCACCAATTCTTATTACACTAATGAATGGGAAACACACTTTGCCTAGAAGGGTTTAAAAACAAAAAACAATTCATGTAAACCTGGATCGAAGTATTACTGCCGCTACAGTATTTCATTTTGGGTATTCTTTTCTTATTAGCCTTCAAGACCTTTAATAAAATGAAATCCCCTTTTCATTTCTATTTTGTCCATAGGGAAGCAGCAGGTTTTAATACGACATTTGTTTAACCATTTTGCTTCTCTTACTGCTTCGTACTGTAAGTTTCATTATGCAGGACCCCACTGATAAAAAATAGCAGCCGTTTACGAGAGAGCGTCTCCCACAGAGGAACTGGTCCTGCTGTAAGTGCTACAAGATGAGAAAATGAACTGAGCTATTTGTCAGAGTGGAATAGATAACAAGGTAAAAGGCATGCAAAGCATTGGGGAGAACGAGGATTAAAGAGAATTTTATAAATAGTGAAGTCAAATTGGAGACAAATACATTTAAGAAACAACTCCAGAATACAAAAACGTATTTTACGCTTTCCCAAACAGTTTTGCAGCAAAAACACACATCACTGTTTTAACTTAAAGAAAGTCAGTTGGAAACTAAATAACAAAAGTGATGTTTCGGTATTTTAGGCCCTTAGTTCAGACACTGACTGGGTTTTAGCGAAAGCTGTTGGGATAGTGTTGGGCAAAGCAAAGTTGGGCAAGAAAATACAAAAGATAGAGTTATTGCAGCCCCTGCTGTCTCGAAAATTACTTTTAGAGTGTGTTACCTCTGCCTTCTTTACACCTCACATAGACAACACATGAAATATTCATGGGCACAGAATCATGTATTGAAAATATAGAAAGAACCCAAAGAGCATTGGCTGTCACTGACTCGATTGCTGCTATAACACAACCAAACAGCAACAGAATGAGAAGCAAAATGTGAACAAAAGCCAGCAAAAAACTACATATTGGGAGGTGGCAAATCAGAAGACCCAAAATGTGCCCTTTGGGTACCATGCCAACATTGTTGATGTCAATAATAACCTGATCAAGCCATAGCTTCTTCAACAATATAGAAAGCAAATTATTTTATGTACAGGTATGAGACCTGTTATGCAGAATGCTTGGGACCTGGGGTTTTATAGAAAATGGATCATTCCATAATTTGGATCTTCATACCTTAAATCTACTAGAAAATTATGTATAAATATGTAGGCTGGTTTTGCTACCAATGAGGATTAATTATATCTTAGTTTGGATCAAGTACAAGGTACTGTTTTCTTATTACAGAGAAAATGGAAATACTTTTTAAAAATGTGCATTATTTTGATAAAATTGGAGTCTATGGACCTGTATACACTCTGTTAAACTATAGCTGAGACTTTGGAGCAGAGGAGTAATGCAAAGCTATACATATCTGTACAAAAATTCATATTGGAAATATTCCAGCTAAAGGTGCCTTCATTATCGACTAATGCCTACATTTTCAAATAATAGATTTTGTTTGTTCAGGCAAATTAAAAATGGTTTCATCTCTTGCCCTCTAGTTAACCACGTAAATTGCATTATGTTTTCTCAACTCTATATTGCCCATATGATTGGACTGTGTTAATAAGATTGCATTTTGCTTTTCTCTCTCCTTAATCGCTGGAACAAAATGTTTAACATTTATTGCTTTTGGGACAAAGCTTTGAGGAAACCGATCAGATAAGTCATAGACGAGAAAGTGCTTGCTTCAAATTGCTTTGGTAGCCTTCAACGACCTTGGGGCCAAACACAGAGACAAGGTTTAGCTGTTCAATTACTTCCCAAGCTGAAACCAGTTACTGCACGTGTGCATTTGGCGTGTGTGTACAATTTGTCCTTGCTTTTGTGGTGAAGATGTCAAGAATCCAACTTAATCCCTTTAATCTAAAAAGTAAATGTGTCTAGTGCACAAGGAAAAAAATGAGGGAAACTTATTAAAGACCCTATCAACAGGTCAGTCACGGCACAATTGATGGAACGTCAAAAGCTGCACACTATCCTTTTTTCTATTTTCTTTTTTTTTTTTAAAGTATTGTCAGGCGATGTTCATCTTTCATTGTCCTTCCATTGTCACTGAAAAATTAAAAACCGACTTAAAGTAGTTTGGAAGTGAATTGTTATTTATTTAGTAAAAATATTTGTTCTCTGGTTCTAGTAAACATTATTACATATAGCAGGGCCACAGCTACCGGTACTTGCCTGTATAAAATAGCAACTAGAACAATATCCATACAAAGTATCATTGTTGGAGGTGAGCCTAATGGAGGCCATCTACTATAAAGTACATTCAACCAAGCCCTTTTCAAGACAGAAGCCGCCAATCCAGAAGCCTCCACTCCAGGATCAGGGTTTTGGATGTGCAGACAAGTAACTATTAGGTGCTTCTTTAGAAAGTTTTCAGCAGTTTTGGTGGTCTTCTTTCAACATGTTTCAACGTGTTTGGACTAGACCCTGAACTCATCCAACTGTTAACCAAGGTGCTAAATAATCATACCAGTGTGACCTAGCCCACCGTTTGGGTGGCAAATCAGGCAATCTTACCAAATAGGAGGGGACCTATACTTGTACGCCCAAATGTGGTCAAGGAAAGACATGAATGTGGAAACTGGAATGTAAAATGGGAGCATACACTGCATTTAAGAAGTAGTGACAGGTGCATGATACTATATGTTAATGGGATTGGTTGGTACAGACATTATGATCTATTTTGGGTTTAAATCAATATGTTCCAAAGTAGATCAGATATGGTACATTGTTAATATTGTCATGCTCCATGTTTATGTTTTAACTTGCAGATCAGAGATGAATATAACAATAATATAAAAAAAATACTTACAGGCAATTAATGTGATTCCATTATGCATAAGCATACTCATAATTTGACTGCAATACTACATACTGTATATCCTAAATAGCTGACTTGGTGTTTTTTGTCTATAGTTTGTTCACAGTTTTCCAGAGGAGTCTACGCCATCTTCGGATTCTACGACCAAATGTCGATGAACACTTTGACGTCTTTCTGTGGAGCCCTCCATACATCCTTTATCACCTCGAGCTTCCCAACAGATGCAGATGTCCAGTTTGTCATTCAGATGCGGCCACCACTTAAAGGAGCTATTCTTACCCTTCTTAATGAATATGACTGGCAAAAGTTTGTTTATCTCTATGACACAGAAAGGGGTGAGTACCAATACAAACATTAATGTGAAGATATGCAAGATATAAAGATATGTTAAGATATTAAATGGCATGTGCAATTTTTGCTACATTCATACAGCTCCACATGTAAAAAGGGAGGCAATAGAAAGTCCATGGTTTTGTTTTTTTTACCCATTGTGTTATGACTGTTTCCTGTTTACTGTATATCTGAATCTTTCTTCCATCAAGCTGGTTGGTGAAGGGGAAGTATTAATGCCAGCAGACTTTCCCAAACAATCTGTACAGGTTGGTGGATATTGGGTGAATTGCCTGGTTTCTAAACTTTGAAGGGAGGTGGGGGTTAAAATGTAATTGGAATTCTAATTTATTTCTGTATAGCGGGGTCTCAAACTTTTTTTACCTGTGAGCAACAAAGTGCTGTAATTGGCTATTCATGGTCCTAGGGCGACATCAATTAAGGGGCGGCATGCCGCCCAGCCACACGAGCGCTAGTGCTTTGTGAGAGAGTGACAGAGGCTATTCAGGAGCCCCTATGTGGATTGACAGTCTACATGAGGCTCTGTTTGGCAGCATACCTGGTTTTTATGCAACTAAACTTGCCTTAAAGCCAGGAATTCAAAAATAAGCATCTGCTTTGAGGCCACTGGGAGCAACATCCATGGGGTAGGTGAGCAACATGTTCCTGAGCCACTGGTTGGGAGTCTCTGGTGTATAGCAGTTAGCAACAATGCTAGATTAATCCTAGATTAATGACATAAAAGCAGTTACACTTGTTATAATTGATGATGTATTGTTCATAAAAAGAGATTGCCTTTGCTCTGATGCTGGTACTTAATGCTGCTTCTAAACACTGGGTCATTGCTTTTATCTCTTATTCCTGAGCGCTCACAATTCAGAGCAATAAAAACTCATGTAGTTTGCGCCTCATTTGCATATATGTTGTTATTTTTGTACACAGAAATCGAAGCAAAATTAGATTAAATGGCATCTGACGGTTTATTTTTATTGTGCAGGCGCCAGAAGTGCATATTCACCCACCCTGCCATGGTTATTTCATTCAATCCAATAATGACTCCAAACACATTTCACATACATGGAAACAGATAACCTATTTTAGCCTTGGGTCATACACTGTATCAGTGTTCAAAGTCGCTCATCTACTTACCCAGTCTGATTAGTTACAGGATTTTGCAGCTCCAGAGGCACCTTTGTAGAATATATGAGTGAACTTTTTCAGGCTTTTTTGTTATTACTTTAAAAGGTGTCATTTCACAGCTTCACAAATAGATGTCAACGCTTAGATTTTCCTAGTTCAATGTAATTCTACCCTCGCATTCATATGTTCATCTTTTCTAGTGTTTTTTTTTTTTGCAGGATACAATTTACATAAACAAAGTGCAGCAATCAAACCAGTGATATAGTATATTTTCTTCTCCTTTTAGAAAAAGAATGGAAGCATAATGAATGTTGTTATATTAAGTGTTTCCCAGTGAATCAACTGCAATTTAACTCAGTTTGTTTTTATTGAAAGTGCATGTTTTTTTCGCCACAACGTGAAAGAGCTGAATGCACCTTGACTAGACTAAGTGAGAAGGTAGAATGAAGTCCATCAGTGGTAATGATCTCTTGTTTGTAATGGAGGTACCTACAGAATATAAAATCATCTGTTCAGTAAAAAAAAAGATGCGCTGGGTGATTTATGGTGATATTCTTAAGCAGTCATTAAATATAGCTGTAGCAATAATTAAAGTTCTGCTAGGAAAAATGTTTCTCCTTATGCAGGGCTAGATTTAAAGAAAAGGATCATTCATATGTTGCCATGGATTGACTAGGATAGATCAACCCTGGTTTTGCAAAATGCACCCCCCCAAGCTAACTCCCAAGCATAGACCTGATAACTAAACATATCCATATCCATATAGAACCAATAAATGGAAATAAGATGGCCCTAAATAAAAAACAGACAAAGAACTTGCTTGCAAGTTACACTTATGTATTTCTTAGTCCCCAAAATCAGTTTCAGTCTTTGATTCTCTAATTTTCACCGTGCCCTCTTTCACATAATAAATATGGCTTCTGATGAAAGAATGAAAGGTTAAAAGTTGTCCAAATGTGCTATGCTTTTAATGTTTTTAATATCCTTGCAGACTTTGGTTTTGGAGCTCATTAAATCACAGCATACAGTTATGTGTTTCTTTAGTAAGTGGCCTTTCAGGACAGGCACTGGCAATACGGAATTTTTCCTACTGTAAATGAAATTCTAGAAAACTATTTAAATGTACCTTCTCAAATAAAAATAATTTATGGAATGATTATTGCACGTCCAGTCTGTAGGTTATCCACATTTAGATGATACCATGGCAATTGTGTTGAATCATGTCTCTGCAAAGTGACTGAAACAAATTACAGTGGAAAAATGCATAATAACCAATTGTATAATCATAGACCCCCTCTTAATGTGACACACCTTAATCGTCTATGATGCAGCCAATCCTTTTCCAGAGTCACACAATCAATTAAATGGAAGCCACCTATGTGTAGTCAAGGGGTTGCAAGTGTAGTATACATTAAATACACTTATACTTTTTATAGGTTCTATTTAAATGGTCGAATTAAACTGGAGATCAAGGGTCTTCAACAGAAACCCACTTTTTCTTCTGGAGGATAAATAGGACTTTTATTGGCTTCAATCTGTATATATATATATATATATATATATATATATATATCCAAGTCCAAAGGTGCACTCCGTAGACCAAGGCAGTACCTGGGTGCTCAGCAATGAGGGTAGATAGAGCTTTGCAAAATAGCGGCACTCACAGGGTTTCTTAGTGCAAATAAAAGATTTTTGTTGAACTCGACGTTTCAAGCCCACACAGGGCTCTTCGTCAGGAGAAAACAAATGAACAAACAGAGTCCCCACAAACCCATACATTTTAAACCCTTATTTGGCGCCAAACATAGGTTGCCATGGCAACCCAAATGCTCACCAGTGCTCAATACACGTAGTACAAACATATATGTGGTAAATACAACAGAACCCATTGGCATATCTAGGCTAAGGCAGCCCTAGCGTTTTAGTACGCCAAAGAATCGGTAGAAAAGAGAAAGAATGGCTCATCGTGTCAAATTAAATCCACCAATTCAGCCCATAATGAACCGGCCAATCAGAGGAGCGAGTCAGGTCTGCCTGCCCAATCCGTATGCGGTATAGAGGTGGGAGTGGCCGGGAACGGCACTGGACTTCAGTACATGGTCTCCTACGCCAATGAGTCCTAGCAACAGTGGGGCACAGCGGCGAATATGTGCGCTGCAATCCAAACGCCATAGGTAAATGTATTCACGGGCAGCAGTCTCCTGTGCTAGGAGAAACATATTCGATTACTGCAAAGCGCCCGGAAGTCTGGTTAGCGCGGTTAGCCAGCCGTGTTATCTCACCACAAATAGTGGATTATAGGTGTCACGCCCACGTACATTTCTTAGAGCGATAAACAGAGACAGTAGTGTACTTCCGTCCAACCCCACGTATGACCGTCAACCGGGTAATTCAAGCCTGTCATGCCAGGTTACCGGGGCTAGTGGTAATTGACATGGTCGATGAGCCATATGGGAAATAGAGGTTAGGTAAGTCTGGAAAAGAGGAGCATAGGGGGAAGGAGACACAATCTCTGCCAATGGATAAATTACATTACAACATAGCACCATAAATATTGTGCAATTAGTTTGTTATGCAACAGTGACATTGTAAACGTCCATAAACATATGAGCATGACACATCACAGTGATCATCATATTAGTAAGCATATATGTCCATTACAATTGGGAATGATTATAGAAAACAGCCCAGGGGAAGGGTCTCATTCAGGCCACAGGGGGCAACAGTGTCCAAGCGATATATCCACTTGAACTCACGTTTCAGGAGTGCCAGGTCTCTGTTGCCACCCCTGGGCAGGGGTGGTTGGAAATCAATCGCCATGCATCTGAAGGTTGGTAGTCCATGTCCCTTATCCAAGAAATGCCTTGCCACCGGCTGTTTTGCTGTCTTTTCTTTAAGGGTCTTACTGATAGCCGACCAATGGTTCGCAATCCTGCCCCTCAGTTGCGTGGTGGCTTTGCCAACATAGTACAAACCACATGGGCATGTTATGATGTAAAAATGATGAAGTGCAAGAAAGTCTGTGTAATATTTTATATATTTTACCCGTATGTGGGTGAGGGAAGTCCTTGCCTGTTAGCATTGACCTACATGTAGTGCAGTCTGGACAGCGGTAGCAACCAAGTTTCTGTTGTGTGGTTAGCCAATTAGATGCTTTGGTTGTCTTACTGAGAAAATCAGTATTCATCAGGATATCCTTTAGATTCCTGAATTCTGCAGCAAATGGTGCGGGATCCTCGACCGCTGCTCTCTTGACTTGGTCTTGTTGGTGGTGGAACAGGTGGGGAAAGACTTGGTGACTGTAAAGGAGGATATTGCCAAAGTGGAAATGAGCCAGCTGGATATTCTTAAAACAGACAACACTTGTGACTGGTTAAAGAAGTTGACCGATGTAGTTGCTAAACACAAACAAGACATTACCAACTTCAAGCAGACCAAGGTGAGGAAGGTTGCCGATGACTACAGACAAAAACGTGTTTATGGCTGGCTAATGGGGATCAAATCAGAACGATATTCAAACATCAGACGACGACATAAGCCAAGGGCATTAGTAACGGTGGACAGCTTAGATCAATCGACCGACTCTGACTCTAGCCCTTCAACACAAGTAGAACAGAACCCTTTTTTAGGGGTAAAAACACGCTCTCGACTAGACAAAAGAAAAGAAAAAGAAGCCACGTCAGAAGGAGCAAGTACAAAACTAGGAGGGAAACCCCCTCGGGGGGGAAGAATGTGATTTTCAACCTCAGTCAACATACTCTCACACCAGGAGAAACCTCTCTACTCAGTAAAGGCCTTTCATTATACCGAGCTTGACACCTGAACCTATTGAGATTTTAAGCGACATACATAGGTTACAGCGCAAATTGAAGCTACAAGAACACTTTAGATATAGCCCTAGTACAACAACTCCATTATTTAAACCAACAAGCAAGTTTGAACCACCTAACACACCGGCGGCAATCCGCACCTTCAGCAATATTATGTCCAAAGAGATGACCCAGACCATACACCAAACTAGACCTCATCAAAACCTATCTCCAATGGAGAGGCAAGCAATTAAGACGCTGACACAGGACCAAGACTTAGTCATTCGCCCAGCAGACAAGGGGGGAGGAATAGTTCTTCTAAGCTATGAATACTACAGACAGGAGCTTCTAGGCCAATTATCAGATGTTTCTACATATCGATGCTTAACAGGAGACCCCACGAGTTCAACAAAATTCAAAGGAGAATTGGATAATAAGCTGCGCATGGCCCATCTGGCTGGCTGGATTGACCAGAATACACTGAACTTTTTGACTTCAGAATTTCCCAGGATCCCTATTATATATACATTGCCCAAGGTCCATAAGTCGCAATCTGCACCTCCGGGTAGGCCGATTATCTCAGCAGTTAACTCACTATTTCAACCTGTGGCAACTTACATTGATTCTTTTTTACAACCATTGGTTGTGAATATGCCATCGTACATACGTGACGCTATACATGTCATACAGATCCTACAGAGCATTAGACATTTACCAGAGACCTTTCTTCTAGCTACCATGGATGTTAAAAGTCTCTATACCGTCATACCTCATGATCAAGGGATTCAGGCCTGTAGAAGAGCACTGGAGACACGCATGGACAAATCGGTGCCAACTGAATTCCTAATGGAGCTCCTTGAATTAGCTCTTACTCGTAACTATTTCAGATTCGAGAACAGTTTCTATTTACAAACTTCGGGCACCGCCATGGGCAGTGCCCTAGCGCCATCATATGCTAACCTCTTTATGCTACAGTATGAACAAGAGAACATTATCAAGAAGGCCGCAGACAAACTTATTACATATCTACGCTACATAGATGATTTACTACTGATTTGGAACGGAGACTCCACAACCCTGAAAGATTTCTTCAATATGCTTAATCACCTGGACTCACCAATAAGGTTTACCCTAAATTTTGATGAGCAGAGTATTGAATTTTTGGATCTGCAGATCTATAGAACAGACGTTGGCCTAGGCACTACCCTGTATAGAAAACCCACTGATCGCAACACGATCCTACATGCCGGCAGTGATCACCCACCTTCTACTATTCGGGCAATTCCCTATTCCCAATTTCTGCGGACAATACGCAATAATAGTAATCCCGAAAAAGCCCAACTCCAACTGAGAGAGACCTTTGATCGATTCCTAGAAAGGGGCTAAAAGGAACAACTGCTGAAACAACAGCTCCACACAAAGAAATTAGAGTGCTCACCTGTTCTCCATACAACCTTTTCAGGTATCCGGTGCTAAACAGCCTATCAGGCCTCCTGCCTTTGACCAGTCCCAATATAGCAATTCCACATTAGCTGTAGCACACGAGTCTTTGTTTAGTGATATAAAACGTGTTCTTTATTGGCTCAGTGCAGACATCCAAACATGGCAACGTTTCGGGCCACACAGGGCCCTTTACCAAGCTTGATAAAGGGCCCTGTGTGGCCCGAAACGTTGCCATGTTTGGATGTCTGCACTGAGCCAATAAAGAACACGTTTTATATCACTAAACAAAGACTCGTGTGCTACAGCTAATGTGGAATTGCTATATTGAAACAACAGCTCCAGAGAGCCCTCACATCCTCCCAAGCAGATCTTTTGACCAGCAAACCCAAAAAAGATATATCACTGACTAAGATGATCTTCACGACCAAATATTCACATGTATCCAAGGACCTAAAGAGATGCACATATAAGAACTGGCCGATTATTGCTATGGATAATACCTTATCATTATACCAAGCCCCTTCTCCTATGTTCGGCCATGGCCGAAATCAGAATCTAAAGGATATCCTGATGAAGACTGATTTTCTCAGTAAGACAACCAAAGCATCTAATTGGCTAACCACACAACAGAAACTTGGTTGCTACCGCTGTCCAGACTGCACTACATGTAGGTCAATGCTAACAGGCAAGGACTTCCCTCACCCACATACGGGTAAAAGATATAAAATATTACACAGACTTTCTTGCACTTCATCATTGGTGGTTTACATCATAACATGCCCATGTGGTTTGTACTATGTTGGCAAAGCCACCACGCAACTGAGGGACAGGATCGTGAACCATCGGTCGGCTATCAGTAAGGCCCTTAAAGAAAAGACAGCAAGACAGCCGGTGGCAAGGCATTTCTTGGATAAGGGACATGGACTACCAACCTTCAGATGCATGGCGATTGATTTCCAACCACCCCTGCCCAGGGGTGGCAACAGAGACCTGGCATTCCTGAAACGCGAGTCCAAGTGGATATATCGCTTGGACACTGTTGCCCCCCATGGCCTGAATGAGACCCTTCCCCTGGGCTGTTTTCTATAATCATTCCCAATTGTAATGGACATATATGCTTACTAATATGATGATCACTGTGATGTGTCATGCTCAAATGTTTATGGACGTTTACAATGTCACTGTTGCATAACAAACTAATTGCACAATATTTATGGTGCTATGTTGTAATGTAATTTATCCATTGGCAGAGATTGTGTCTCCTTCCCCCTATGCTCCTCTTTTCCAGACTTACCTAACCTCTATTTCCCATATGGCTCATCGACCATGTCAATTACCACTAGCCCCGGTAACCTGGCATGACAGGCTTGAGTTACCCGGTTGACGGTCATATGTGGGGTTGGACGGAAGTACACTACTGTCTCTGTTTATCACTCTAAGAAATGTACGTGGGCGTGACACCTATAATCCACTATTTGTGGTGAGATAACACGGCTGGCTAACGGCGCTAACCAGACTTCCGGGCGCTTTGCAGTAATCGAATATGTTTCTCCTAGCACAGGAGACTGCTGCCCGTGAATACATTTACCTATGGCGTTTGGATTGCGGCGCACATATTCATCGATGTGCCCGACTGTTGCTAGGACTCATTGGCGTAGGATACCATGTACTGAAGTCCAGTGCCGTTCCAGTGCCGTTCCCGGCCACTCCCACCTCTATACCGCATACGGATTGGGCAGGCAGACCCGACTCGCTCCTCTGATTGGCCGGTTCATTATGGGCTGAATTGGTGGATTTAATTTGACAAGATGAGCCATTCTTTCTCTTTTCTACCGATTCTTTGGCGTACTAAAATGCTAGGGCTGCCTTAGCCTAGATATGCCAATGGGTTCTGTTGTATTTACCACATATATGTTTGTACTACGTGTAATGAGCACTGGTGAGCATTTGGGTTGCCATGGCAAACTATGTTTGGCGCCAAATAAGGGTTTAAAATGTATGGGTTTGTGGGGACTCTGTTTGTTCATTTGTTTTCTCCTGACGAAGAGCCCTGTGTGGGCTCGAAACGTCGCGTTCAACAAAAATCTTTTATTTGCACTAAGAAACCCTGTGAGTGCCGCTATTTTGCAAAGCTCTATATGTGTGTGTGTGTGTGTGTGTGTGTGTGTGTGTGTGTGTGTGTGTGTGTGTGTGTGTGTGTGTGTGTGTGTGTGTGGTGTGTGTGTGTGTGTGTGTGTGTGTGTGTACTTCGGAAGGGAGGGCAGGAGCACAGAGGGAGGTATCTTCTGTCCATTCGTTTCCCTTATTGGTCACACCGCTTGAGCTGCTCAGGGATCGGGTAACAGAGGTTTGAACTTCTCCTCAAGCTCATCCAATCACCATTCATCTTAAAAATGGACTTAAAATTCTGTTGCCAATAAGGGAAGAAAATGCTGTCACTAGAAGAAGATGTAGCCACCTGTGCTCCCCTCCTCCCTTTTGAAGTTGGCAGCTCACTGACAGAAGATAGGCCCTGCTAATAAAGTAAGTGCAACATGGCAGGACCCCACTGTGGTCCCTGTTATTGTATGGAGGGGACAATGGCCGACAATTTTTTTAAATGGATATTTAAGGGAGGCCCTAGCCACCAATTTTTTTTACCATGTGGGGTCCTAGCCACCAATATTTTTTAATGGGGGGGGCCCTGACCACAAATGTTTTTTTATGAGGGGCCCTGACCATAAATATTACTTTTATGGGGGCACTGACCACCAATGTTTTTTTATTTTTACTGTGGGGTGGGAGGGCAGACCTGTGGGGTGGGGGAGCTGACCTGTGGGTGGGAGGGTTGACCTGTCGGGTGGGGCTTGCGGTGGAGTGGGTGCAGCCCAGGGGGCCCAGACAATTTTGTCGCATGGGGCCCTGTGATTTTTCATGGCGGCCCTGGCCAAGATACACCACTTTTCATTAGCAAGTAACTGCTAAAAAAGATATCCATGCCGTTATCCTATCCTACTTAAGCTACAACCACGAACTAGTCTCCTGGGTTCCCTGTTATAACCTACTACTGACTAGTCTCCCGGATTCCCACCTCTCTCACCTGCAAACACTTTTAAATTCTCCTCTTAGAATTGACCTGCTCATCCACTGGTGAAGTCTTTATCATGGCTGCATTTAGCAGAATAACCCCCTGCTAAAGCATTTCACTCCTCTACTTCTCAATACATTTCTTAATTTGTCTCCCTGTACTGTATATTTCTGGTCATCTCCTCTGTCCCTTTTAAGCCACCATCTTTACACACCATCCGCACCCACTTAAACCTCTCTCTTCTCATCTTGAACCTTTCTTTCTTGCTGTTCCTTATCTATTCTATCAATTTGGAGCACTAAAACAATATCCAGTACAGTCTTAGCAGCCAAGGTCAGTGCCCAAACCTTTGTACCCTTCTATACTATAAAAATATACAGTACTACATAAACTATAGTAGCGATATATAATAAGGTTATACATACACATACACCATTGGTATACAGGTATTAACAATTAATATATATCATCCTTGAAAAAGGTCCCAACAGGGACCGAAACTTTGGATAAAGATGCAATAAAAGATTATTTTTTTTACATCAAAGGGAGTGCTGGTCTATGAAACATTGGTATATATATATATATATATATATATATATATATATATATATATATATATATATTGTTTTTTGAAGGATTTATTTTAATAGGTCACTTATTGAATAAGGTGAGATTATGGCAACTTTGAACACGGGGGTTTAAGTAATTTATCCCAACTGAATTAATTTAACAGTGTGAAATGTCTCATTTGTCTCTTCAAAAGTTGTTCCGCTTGTGGGTAGCTGTAATTCTCTATCAGGAATTTTACAAGATCTTAGCACTGGGTTTACCCTTGATTTCTGTCACTTCCATTAAGAGATTAAGTTGATTTAAAGATGATTAATAATTATCCATCCTCCATTTTTACAGTCTGTCTTCCTCTGAGATTGTGATCCAGGATATAATATTGACCTCAGGTTTTAAAGGCAACATAGTTATGGCCTAGACATTTTAAACAGGTCCTGACATGACATTTCAGTAAAAGACTGCCATTTCCTGATAATAATAATATAACTTGCCTGGCTGCTAGTAGGATCTGCTTCCTAGCAGGGTGAAATGATATCACAATATAAAAACAATAAATAAAGAATAAAATAATGTAATTCTGCTGTTTGGTAATAAAGCATTTATCAAGATATAGACAATATGTGACATATACAAGTTTTATAGATATATTTCTATATTTAATAATCTAAGTCACAATTTAAAGGGATACTGTCATGGATACTGCTGTACTGCAAGTTGTAGTGATATCGCCCCCCTCCCTTCCCCCCCCAGCAGCCAAACAAAAGGACAATGGGAAGGTAACCAGATAGCAGCTCCCTAACACAAGATAACAGCTAACTGGTAGATCTAAGAACAACACTAAATAGTAAAAACCCATGTCCCACTGAGACACATTCAGTTACATTGAGAAGGGAAAACAGCAGCCTGTCAGAAAGCATTTCTCTCCTAAAGTGCAGGCACAAGTCACATGACCAGGGGCAGCTGGGAAATTTACAAAATGTCTAGCTCCATGCCAGATTTTAAAATTGAATATAAAAAAATCTATTGGATTTCAGTGCAGAATTCTGCTGGAGCAGCACTATTAACGGATTCATTTTGAGAAAAAAATGTATTCCCATGACAGTATCCCTTTAAGTTTGGTGCTAAAATATACATAGCTTTTCATTGTTTTGTTTTGCATTAAGTCTGCAGTTGTTAAATAGAACTGTCAGCTGGTATGTACTATGCCTGTTATCTCATTCATCCATATTTCATAACCATTGACGTCTTTTGGTTACTTCTGGGAGTTGCAATTGTATTTTTGCCAGATCATTCAAATAAAGTACTGACAGAAGCTTGATATTGAAAGCTAGGGTGCTTCAGCAGCTAGGATGATGAAAGTTTTGCATGATCAATATAATACAAACTGTATTCCTGTCTAAGCAGAATGGTCCTATCGCTTAGGATCTCAGAATTTGCATTCTTCCAGGATCAATACCATGTTGCTACCATTCATAGATTTCAAATGAGGTCAGATGCCAGCCTAGAATGTTTGATCACACACGTCTAGTTGTAACATGATGCAGACAAAATGAGACTTGGATCGGGCACCTGGAACTTTACTGACCAATAGAAATTAATGTATGTAAATGCCAATGTACCAGTCAAAGCATTCACATTTCACAACAACTAGACAACAGTATTCAGAATGCCATAGTACATATGTGATTATTTGCTTCATCTCACACTCCAATAAATGGCTGCAATGCTTCAACTTAACTAGAGCCTGGTTTATATGAGCAGGAGTTTTAAAAAAAAAATAGCCTCAAGCCATGTCTGTTCATAAACCTCCAGATTATTTATATCAGACAAAAAATGGGAAGATTTAGGTTGGAGAATTGAAGAATTCTAGCATCCATATGCCATCCACAAACGTCTGGGCACATGGCCAAGGGAGAGCTGTACCAAAGCCATAAAGATTCAACAAAACTGTAATACACCTAAAATAATGTGCAGAGCTATTAACGCATCGCTGCATTTGTAATGTTCTGCAGCTTAATTGTTCTTCCGTGGTATCGAATATATAAAGCTTTTGGTTTATTGTTTTACACTATATTCAACGTTACGCTCAATCTGACTTGCATTTTAAAAAAGTTCAGCACAGTACAGCATTATCACTGCAGATGAATGAAACCTTCATCACCATAGAAGTAAAACTAGATTTTTTTTACTGAACTGAATCTTGTAATTATTATTTCTACATGGACCTAGGCAAGCTGCAGGCTGAAGTTAAGGTCAAAAAGATAATGCTCAGAGATCAAATATCCACCAGTGAGTAAGGGAACATCCAGGAGCATGGTTATGTGACCAAAGTGACCCAGGACATGTATGTTTGTGTAATGGGAGCACCAATGCATTCAGGCAGAAGCACAATGAGAGATAGAGAGCTTGGAAACCAGGGCAGGACATGCAGTGGTCCATTACCTTCTTTAAAATGAGCTGCTGTCCTTACTGGAATCCAAATAGGTGTTCTGTTTTTCTTTACTCATGGAGGGATACGTTGCAATGTAAAGAAAACATTATTTAGTCCCACTTTCTATTGTAGTTCATTTCCATCTGTACAATGTCCCTTCCTTAAGCCCTCCTGATGGCGCAAGTAGATCTCGGCTCTATAGTCAAGTGATATATGATACTACTACTAAATTACAAACACAGCAAGTAAAAATTATGTTTTTTAATTAAAAACACCAAAGTAAACCATGCTAATTTAATTTGGTGACTGTCAGACTAGCCAATTGCAGCAGTCATTTCAATCTGACTAGGGTATTACAGGGTTAAGGATGTACAGGGGCATTGTGAAAAGCAATAGACGAGCTGAGATTGTAGAAAGGCCACTTTATTGAACATTAGTCATACTTGACTTAAAATCTAATATCCAGTTTTGGAGTCTATACAGATACACATAAATCATACAAAGGCCTTTCAGAGGAAAGCTATGAAATATGGAGTGTGTACAACAAATCAGCAGGAAAAGCTAAAAAAGATTTATCGGATATATTTGGGTGGAAAGAAGTAAAAGAAATTCTGTTTAAATCTGGGTAGGAATTGGTAAAGTTTTAGAGAACTTTGTAGCAGGAAATTAAATTTAGCAGAACCATTTAGGTTTTGTTGGAGGCAAAAAATATTTCTAATGCATTGTCATTATTTATTTGTGCTATGAAGATTTAACATAACCTCTGCCTGCTTACCCTAGTCATTGCCTATTCACCAATAAACATGCATATAAGCTAACCAAAGAAGCTAACTGTGCATTGGCTTCTTAAAAGAGTCATAAAAAAACTGTTCCACCGCTCTCCCTTGAGCTATGATGCCTACTACCAAAAATGGAATTACATATCCAAGAACATTCATCTTTGTGAATTCTACTGACCAAAAAAATGAGGGTTCACCAATGAGAATATTGTAAACAATATGGCTTTGTGGTATTGCTCTGTTTTCATGAAAAAGCTTCTATTTCCAGTTGCAGGAAGAACATGAAGACTGATTTACACAGAACAGGTGCCGTTCTAATTGGGGAATTCAAGCTGAATTTGCATTTTCATAGGCAATTGTACACACCCTTGGGGGCCCATTTATTAAACCTCAAAGTTATACGGTTGAGCTTTTTAAGGGGGAAAACTTGAAAAATAAACCTTGAATTTTTATAGCTTTATTATAACCCTAAAAATCCAAATACGCAAAATATGCCATCTCAAACCTGTCAAGGTCACGTAGAAGTCAATGGCAGATGTCCCTGAAGTTATTTCTTGACATCGTGATCTGTGCTTGATACTCCAAAAAAGTCTTGGTTTTTATCCTATAATCTGAAAAAGTTGAGTTTTCACAGCGTCAATTATTCAATTCGAATTGACGCTCGATTTTGTCACTCTTATTTTTTCAAGAAAAATTATTGATAAATGAGTTTGAGGAAGGGAGTTTGGTTGACTTTTATTAGAGTTTTAGTAATTCAGCCCCTTGAAGTCACTGGACTACAGCTCCCAGAATGATAAAACCATTGATACAATGTAGGTAATTTGTAGTCCAGAAAGATTTCAGCAAAATTTAGTTGAGCTCAGTGTTAACAACTCCTTAAGAAGCTACAGCCCTGTTCTTGTGGTTTGGCTCATTGTGTGGAGTACATAAATACATGGAGAGTAAACCGTTGTTGAAGTGCATTTGTTGTGAAATTATATGAATTGGTTGCATGTGTAACAGTGCTTAAATTGCACCTATCCTAAAAATGTATTCCCCACCAGAAGTGTCCCACCCATGTATCTAATCAGAGAGCCAGGATATCATTATGTATCCATGTGTCTGACCAAATATGCTCGCCCCTGGGTACAGGGGCATATTGCTTGCTAGGAGCATTTTCTGACCCCTATCAGAGTGTAGCCTTTATTAGCTTTCACTTCTGGAGGGGGAAGCATTTTGCTATAGTAAGTGCCATTTAACCAATTAAAAGGTTTTTAAGTAGGGTTGCCACCTATCCAGAAATCCTCCAAGTTGCATCTGAAGGGTGCACTAACACTAGACGCCATCATAATACTGCCGAAATGACATTGTGCATTCTTCTGATGTCATTGACTTGCCCCCTTTGCCTGGGTTTATAGGCCAGCAAAGCACAATCATACTGGTAAGCAGTACCTGGGTCAGAATGTCACATTTTGCACCGTATTTGCCAATTTTCAATCAAAATGTTGGTGTGTGAAAATATAAATGTTTGACACTGAGCTAGAGCTTGTGCTGAGCAGAAACCTTATAGTAGCAGCAATTTTTGATTCTGGTTAAATATCAAAGGAAATGAAATCACCTGTGTGTCTACCTTTAATATTCCCAGGGGTGCAGAGTTTGACCATTGCTCAAGCACCTGGACTTAAATATTTCCATGCTATGGCTTCCAGGATGCTCGAGATCTTATTGGTATATGAAGCTGTTAAGCAAACTCAATGGGGATAAAAAGTGCAAATCCAACAAAGTCTAGCCAATTTATAATTCCAATAATTTCATAATTTACCACTTCTGTGGTACTGAGGGCCAGAGTTTTCCTGGTCTACGTGGTGGAGGGCCGATAATGGAAGTCAGCATTGACCACTCCCTGTTTTTAAACCACTTTAAAAAACCCATGTTAACACAAGATCTTTTAAAACCATATCCAAAGGTGGTAGCATGCCAAAAAAAACAAACAAATGGATACCCCTAAATCCATATGCCTCATCCTACCCTGTGGATAACACAGCACCCCCCAGCACATGATTAAACACCTTGGGGACACCCTAACAAGCATTTTCAAATGCTAACAAATCCCCACCAGGTTCACCTCCCACAGGCAGAGTATGACACACAAAGTGAGCATAGGGCAGGCAGAGTATGGCACACACACAGGGACCATAGGGCAGGCAGAGTATGGCACACACAGGGAGCATAGGGCAGTCTGGATCTGAAGTGTGAACCATACAGGGCTGTATGGGTGTGAACAATAGAGGTTTTACAGGTGTGAACAATGTAGGGGGCATTAAAGGTATGAACAATGCAGGATCTTACTGTCTGAATTTTAGGTGTAAACAATGCAGGAGCCAGTTGATCTCAGTACTGATACCTTTTAAATATACACAAGGTAAGCAGTCATAGAAGGCAGACTTTCATGTGGAGTCCACCAAGGGGGACCCAGCCCATGGGCCGCCAGTTGGACAGCCCTGATTTGCATAAATAAAATCCATTCTCCTAGAACATCCTTCTACACGTCATTCTTAAACAGATGTTGTTTTGTTACCAGGTTTACCAACGCAACAGTAAATGATAGCTGCTGGTTTGGTACATTATCTATGTATAATTTGACAACATAATGATATAGTGACACTTAAATATACAGTAGTCTAATTAAGACAGACGTGAACATAATAAAGCTTGTTCACTAAAGGGAAGCAAGATGCAAAAAAATAGAAAAAAATCATGTTTTGTGGCTACAATGGATATTGTTCTCCTGTATTTGTACCACAGCTGTAGGGTGCAAGGGTTTGGGCCTGATACTGAATAGGGCATGCATGCGCAGCTCTTCTTGGGTGTCTACACGCACACACCTTACTAATTCATAATTTCTCGGAATCTAAAATGAGCCTTTACTTGTGTTGTACAATAGCATATGGCTAAGCATTTTTAGTATTCGTATACATAATAGTATTCTATAAAAGAAAAAGGTATGTCTATCAATATACAATTGGCCTAAAACTGGAATGAAGTGAATGCTGTGTGTTTGGAATAATAAAACATTCAAGTGGTAGGAAACACTCCAGATATGGTCTGTCTCAAGAGCTTGAATCATTTATGGGTAGATGCTGGGCTATTTTTCCAAGCAACAAAGACTGAGATGTATAGAAATATTTTGGTGCCAAAGCATAACATCTAGTAAACTAAACGTAAATTATTTAATTCATTGGGTGGTGCAGTCATTGAAGGTGTTTGGTTTTATCTTTGTGCAGTGAACAGAGAATGTAAAAATAGGGATAATATGAACCAGGCTCCAAAACGTCAGCCATCATTAGTCTACGGGGTTTTTTAGTGGTGCTGTTTTGATGGTTGGTGGGTTACAAGTTTTGAGGATAAAAACTAACAATCAGTTTCGTATTCATTCTGTTTTGGTACAAATTAGTTTACTAACAGAAGCTTTAGGAGTTTTCCTTGTAACATTCTGTTTATGTTTGCTTCTCAGCAGCCGTTGGCAGGCAGCCGTTGTCCTTCCTGATAGCTGGAAACATGCCATTCTCTTTCACACACGTCAACATAAACATCTATTGTAGTCACACAACCAACTTATGCCTACACATACTGTATGTAACATTCATTTTGTTCTATCCATAGTCAATATAAGGATGTTCCACGTTCTTGAATGATAAAGATGCCATTATCTTGAGGAAGCGTTCTCTTGTCCTCTTGTACAGCCTGTTGACTAAAAAGGCTTTGTATGTTAGGTTCTGCCTTGTAGAATAATATTAGGGCCCACAAGACTGCTTTCAACATAAAATCCAACACTTCAGTATCATTGTCCTAGAGTAAATATTTGAGAATATATAGATATGAAAAAATATATGATATTATATATTTGTTGGGGTGAGGAGGGTTTGGGCCAAAGAAAATGTTTTACATAGATTCCAGGGAATGTAAAACAAGCCCTGTGTGTGTTTTGATGTATTAAAACTTCACAGGTGCATATTAAAATGTAGCAGTCAAAATGGTCTTATGAGACCTTTTAAGCCATAAGGAAGTAGCTTATGAATAATTGTGTTGGTATGAATATGTGATGTGGAATTCATAGTGCCTTGGATGTCACATATACTATAGCTTGCAAATAGAACCTTTCAGCAAACTCCCAATTTGGGCTTAGTATTCCATTCTACGGGAGAAAAGTATGTTGCATTATTCCTATTAGGAATGATCTGTCTCTGTGTGAATGTACTGCAGGGAAAAATCCTTTTTTTTCCCTGCAATTCTACATTAAGAAAGCACTTTAGGTTTGTTGAGTTCTAAAGCTTGAATCAGAGACATTTGCATTTGAAAGACTTCTTCGCCTCTTTCTGCAATCTGCCATGTTGTCATAATGAATGCTAAGAACATGCAGGGAACAAAGATACTTTTATTAACAAAATATCTATTTGGTACAATGCACGCATGTTTTCTGCTTCTGTATGCTTACATATAAACATATCAATGTTTAGCAGAGCTTAGGAGCCTGCACTACACAGAGACATAAAGACTGCAATGCCTCTGTACACCCTGCTTTGAAAGATGCGTTTGTGAGGGAGGATGTCATGGAGACAAGGAATGTAGGAACATTAAAAGAAGAATGTAACCATAGCTATCATGATAAATGCATTATAACCGTGAATGCAAAGCATTTATTTTATGAAGCTGAGGGGTTTTCACCTGTGATGCATCGGTGCGTGAACCAGAAAATCCTACAAAAATTCTTTCGATTTTGTGACTGGAAGGATGTAGAAATAAATATAACAACTTTCTGAATAAAAGGCATAACTATTAATGATTTAAGCAATGCTTTCATATATAATGTCTCAAAAAATATTAAAGGCAGGGCAGCTAATTGTATAATGGAATAGTATACTACAGAAAACTGTGTATAAATACCTCAATAAACATGATACATAGGGCATTTGCAAATAGGGTGTGTTGATTGCTGTGCCCAATATATGCCACGGATCTAATGACAATTATATGGAAAGCATTGCAGATTTCCCCTGCACCTCATATTGCTGTCCAATACAAGAATGTTTATTTTTATAGCCTATTTGTTGATGTAGAGCAGGGTTCCCCACCTTTTTTACCCATGAGCCAGGCCTGGACTGGCAATCTGTGAGTTCTGGAAAATGCTAAAGGGGCTGCTGTAAGATGCCATAGACAGTCACTTTTTATTGGCCAGGCGAGGGACTGGTTGGGCCTCTGTGTACTTGAAATGCCAGGGCTAGTGATGGGCGAATCTACTTGCCAGGAGCGAATTTGCAGCGAATTCCTGCGATTCGCCGCCGGCGATTAAATTTGCGAAACCGCAGTGAAAATTCGCCAGAGTCCAAAAACAGACGCCAGCGTCAAAAACGGATGCCAGCATCAAAAACTAGATACTGGCACTGTTTCACAAATTTTTCGTCATTTCGTGAATTTCGTGGGAAATTTGTGAATTTGGTCAGAAATTCGCTAATTTTTTGGCAAAACTCCCCAAATTTGCCCATCACTAGCCAGGGCCTATTTTGACTCCCAGTCCAGACCTGCCATGAGCAATAAAAAAATGTAAAATGTTGGGGATGTGAAACATGAAAAAAGTCCCTGGGGATGCCAACAAAGGGCTGTGATTGGCCATTTAGTAGCCCCTATTTGGACTGGCAGCCAACAGGAGGCTCTGTTTGGCAGAACATTTGGTTTTTATACAACCAAAACTTGCCTCCAAGTCTGAAATTCAAAAATTATTACCTGCTTTGAAGCCACTGACAACAACATCCAAGGGGTTGGTGAACAAGTTGCTCACTAGCCACTGGTTTGGCAATACTGATGTAGAGCTACTCCCAACAGTTCCCACTGATATCAATGGTCGTCTCTTATAATGCACATTATAATTTATTCTTATAGAAGGTCCTGAGTTACTGACAACAAATCATTCTCAGAATACAGAATATGGAGATATGTAGTTTGTTTTGTATATGATTTTCCTTTTTTACTTTATGAATAACTGCTTGTAAGTTTGAGCAGAATATCTCTCTCTGGTGAAATCATTTCATGGATTGATTGAGGATGAAATCAATATACACTTTTTTTTCTGGAGATTAATCACTGGTACACAACCCCCAATGCAACAACGGTGATTGTCTTCTTCATAGGAAGCATAGATTTTATGTCATCCTTTCCAACTACCTATAATGTAAATATGCCAGTTACAAAACAATGGATTGTGCAAGTTTTGTAAAAAATAGAAAAAAAAAAAAAAAACAAGTGTTACTTATTGTGCACAATACAAAAAATATGTAGTTTGGTGATGGGATTTTATGACTTCAAGCTGATTTTTTCCCACTACAGTTTACACACCAATACATCAGGATGTATAAACCTGCTGGCATTACCAATATATATTATGTTTGCCTGTATGAAGCATTTCATAAGTTATTCATTGTTCCGCAGAATGAGCAGAACAAGTCAATGTATTTTTGTAAGCCAAAAAGTGACCTTAATTGCTTATTGAATAAACAGCAAGTCAAGTTAATGGTTACTGAAACCTGGGGTTGTGCTTTGTAGAAGAAATTTGACATGTTGAGATGTTATTGGTCAAATAACAAAACAAAGTTAGAAAATGATTGTGGTGGCTTTTAGTTATTTGCCTCCAGGTTTTACGGTAGTGTGCCTTTTACCGCTTGCAACTGGAAACATGAAAAGTTGTGGCAATGCAGAGAGAGGGGGCCTTCTAAAAATCTGAACCCCATCCATGATCCCAAGTCCCCATATTTACATTAATTGGATTTGTTCCTGTGGCTTCTGGATATAATGTAATATGCATTGCACGTATCATGACCCTTTTTTACAGCTTTGGCAAAATAAAATCAATGAGCCATTAATAGTGGAACAGAACACTGGTTCTGAGATAGGATGAACCTTTTCAAGAATGAAATGATACTTATTATTCTGTATATCTTACGTCAAAACTTCAAAAAGGCAATTGTTAGTGCATAAAAAGCACATCTTTCTTCCCCTAACAGCACCGAAGATGTAATTAGGCGCCCACTCTTTTATTTCTCAAGAAGGCCTAATTTCTGACACTGAAGTATAAATGATTTGTTAATCATTGCAAATGGAAGCAAGAGATCATTTTTGTAGAATAACCAGGCATTATGAGCTATGTGCTCCAGGTTTTTAGTTGGCTTATTAATTGCTGAAATGTTGATTTTTAATCAGCTGCACAATGGGGAAAGTCAACACAATTAGAATTAAAAGTATCAGAGTTGGAATTCGGTCAACAACAAATGTGCCTGTAATAATTTTTATTAAAATTTAGATTATAAACTATGCTCCGTGACAACTTCATAAAGTAAGTGATTTTCTATATGTTTGTTATTTGGTATTTATGTATTTTGGTGGCCTGTGAATTAATTTGGGAGTTCTATAGTTAATAAAATTTAATGAATTGAGATTTAATTTACAGAGTGAGTTTTTTTTAGATACTTTTTAGAAATTAGAAAGTAAAGAAGATTTTGGTCATTAAATATTGGAAATGAAGGAATAGTGGTTATCACCAGAATATATAATGACATTTATTTTCTGCGCTGTATATGGGCCCCATTTATTAAACCTCGATTTTTTTTTCTGGTTGAGGTTTTTAGGGGGAAAACTTAAATTTTTCGTGGCAAAAAAAAACCCTCGAATTTTTAGAGATTTATTATACCCCAAAGCTAATAAAAATCCAAATCAGAAAATACGCCATCGCAAACCTGTTGAGGTCATGTAGAAGTGTCAATGGCAGATGTCCCTGACCTGAAAGTTAAGTTTTCACAGCGTTAACCATAGAAAAGAAATTGACAAAATTTTGTCTTGACATTTTGTCGCTCTGATTTTCTCAAGAAAAATGTATTGATAAATTAGTTAAAATCATGGAAGGGAGCTAGGTCAACTTTGTTTTCAGAAAAAACTGAGATAAATTTGAGTTTTAGAAAATCAGCCCATTAAGGGCACATTTATCAAGGGTCGAATTTTGAGTTTCCAAAAGCTCCCATACACTCCCATAAACTCGAAATTAAAAAAAATGGCCAATTAAAAATTTATTTAGAAAATCTAATTTTTTAAATTCAGTTGAATAGGATAGACCAGATTAGATTCAAAAATTTTCTCCAAAAAAATTTGATTTTCAAAAGTCCACCAAATGATTCCACTAATTTTTCTCCAAAAAATTTTGATTTTCAAAAGTCCACCAAATGATTCCATCAATTGATTGTAGGATGTCCCCCAATTCTGCAAGTTTTAGATGGTGAATAGTCGAATTTGAATTCTTCAAGGGACAGTACATGATAAATTTAAAAATTAGAAATTTCTCAAATCGAATTTAGACTATACCCTAGTCGAATTAAACTAAAATAAACGTAAAAAATGTACTTTTTAAATTCAAATTTTCAAATCTGCCCCTTAGTGTGTGATTTACAAAAAGATTTTTAATTGTATTTTTAATCAAATTTTTGTGAATGTTTAGAGCTGGTACAAGCTGTATAATGATTTGCTGGGGAATATTACATCGTCCATTATCGTTAAGCAAAGCTAAGCGCTGCTCTGGAGTTTTGCTAAATATTTGAGCACAAAAAAACGCTTTGGGATTGCAACATTTTATAACATACACTAAACATAATTGCAAACACTATTTGTTTGCAAACTTTGCGATGCAGTCGATGAGGGCTGAAACCGATCAAAAAGCACGCAAGCAATGAAAATCTTGGTGGCTAATGTTCTCAATGGTCTTTTGAACATTTTTTATGAACAAAACATTTGACATTCCCCCATTAGAGAATGTTACTGAAATATCAGTTGTCTTTTCCTGTTTTTAAGGGGAAGAGAGGATAATGGGGTAAGGAAAAAGGAGCTGGGGTAGATAATGGTGTACATGAACTGTTTTATAAATATAGGGGGAAAGCCACAATGAATGGTTCAGAAGACAATCAATTCTTGTGTTCTGTGTCTAGTAAAATATTTTAAAATTAATTTAAGAGAACAACTGGATGGGGTAGCATACTGAAGCCAGGGTTCCCATATTTTATTTACATATGCTTTGCAAAGCTGATAGGATATTTGTGAGTTTTTCATTCACAAACATCCAATTGATTTTGCTTTTAAGCTGATGGAAATTTCCAAAATTTCGCAATTTTCACAAGGTTGTACTTCATGATAGTATAATGAGAACATTTTTGCTAGTGATCTAAATTTCATTTGTGTAAGACTTTTTCCGGAACAGGTGTTTAGTAAGAAAGGGTGGATAAAACTTTGTATCACAACAATATAAAAAAATAACTGTAATGATCAATGACGAGAAATATTTGGAGCAAGAAAATGATTGGACAAAAAATAGTTGTGATGGTTGCAACAGATGCAGATCATGTTGGCATACAGTGAAGAAAAGTAAAGACAACAAGGTAAGAAATTGGCATAGAATGAGAAAAAAGAAATGTAGATTAGTAAAAGAACTGATTATACCATGTTCATAGAGTAATAAGGCTTGAAAGCTACTCTGTTATGACAAATGGAACCTTGGCTTGAAGATATCTGCTTACAATTTAGAATACTCCACAGGGTTTGTGGTGTCAGACAAATTAATTCACCAAGAGTTCAATTTCCCCCGAGAACTGAGGAATTCCATCTCATGTCTTGTCTAGCACCACATCTATCCCATTGTGCATTTCCTCAAGAAAGAAGCAACTTGTCATGAGATGATTTCTGAAGCATGAACAATATGTCACAATTATCTGCAAAGAATGTTATGTCCTGTCAAAATATCAGCTTGAACTTGAAGTTGTAAAGCACTGAATTTTATCCCCCATGTTTTCTTTGGAGAGTGCTTCAACGAAATAACCACAACTCCTGAATCATTTTCACTTTTATATTGAAACCATTAGAGACAACTTCAGTTGTTCAGTTTATCAGCAAGGTCATGTTCTGGATCGAAATAGTTCTTGTATACATGATCAGCCACAAACTCCCACCTACCCCCACTCAAATTATACGTCCAACTTTGCTGCATAAAGGTGATGTAAACCTTCTACAATTGTTGGTGGATTACAACTTCAAGAATTCCTGAGCATATTATCAAGGACTAAAGCATGATGGGAGCTGTGGTTCAGCAACTATGGGAATTTGCGGTAAAACCAAATTTCCTACTTTTCATACTTTCCAGGACCAGTAGCCCAACTAAAGAGACAGGATCCTCTGATAAGAACTCTGCCTGCTCTAACTCTCTGTTTCTGGTCTAATAAGATCTTGGCCAAGGGCAGTAAACACATTTTTATAGGTCTGAGCACATACATAGCATTCTATCTGCTCTTTTGATTACAATGTAATATTACAAGTAAAAATTGCATGGTATAAAATGTTGAAAAACAAAGAGCTGGAATATAGTATGCGAAAACACTCCAGCTAAAACCTGTTGAGGTCATGTAGAAGTCAATGGCAGAGGTGCCTTGAACTATTTGAAGATGTTTTTAGCTTTCATGATCTTGGGTTTTTTTCTGTGTTTGCACTCAAAAACTCGATCAATTTGAGGTATTCAAGGTTTTTTTTGCCAATAACTTGATCAATTTGCGTATTCACGTTTCTCCCCCACTGCATTAATCTAAGATTTTAAGATACAGGTTTTTTCATAAAAAGAAAACATTCAAGCTAAAAATTCAGCTAAAAATGTAAGTTTTTCTTGCAGTTCCTAGCAAAAAAAATCCAAACACCTCTAAAAGTTTGAATTGATTTAAAATGGGCCAATAAGATCAGTGCAGCTCCCTATGGGACAACTTTTACCTGGTGAAGTTTTGTATTTTTCTTGGTTTTTATACTTAATAAATCTTGAATTTTTATGGCTTCTAAAAAATAAATATAAAAAAACAAAACGCAGACCCCCCAAAAAAACAAACGCTGACAAAACTCGTGCAACTTTTTTCTTGAATGCTAGCTTATTTAAGAAAAAAAGCAACAGAATTATCCCGCTTGCGTTTTTTGCTGAAAATCACAGCGAGAATCACATTGTCCCATTACTTTTCAAAATCTCAAACGTGTTAATAAACTGGGAAAATAAATAAATAAAGTTGTTAAAGAACATTCCCATTGGCTTCCATACAACCTCGCCAACTTTACTTGCTGTGCTTTTCTGCACCAAGGAGAAATCGTCTTCCGGCATCTTCTATCCTTTTCGCAGCAGCACAGTAGAGCAAGAAGTCGAACTTCAACAAAAAAGTCACCTATTTCATTCTACTGCACATGAGTCTGCCCTGGGAAATTTTAAGAAAGAAGAAGCCGGATGAGGATTACTCCGTGGTGCTCGCTGGAATAACCCCCAGGCCGTTGCAATTTTCTGCTGATAGGAGCCAGTCCAGGGTTTCAGGTTAGTAGATACAATCACTTGTGGGTGCCTAACATGTGGCACCCCCAAGTGGGAACTTTACTTTGTCATATTTGAGGTTTCGGAAAATATTTGTGCGTTTTTGCCGCAGCCTCATTTTAACTCTACGTTTCTCTCAAATCAAGAAAAACCGCCAGTTAGATTTTTGCTTAATCAGCCACTTAGAGTTTGGTGGAAAAAATTTAAATTTCATTGGCCCCATGACTGTGTCTTAATAGGTATTGTTTTTATCAGTTATGACTGACTGCTGAAATATCAATAATAAATGCAGATGTAGACTTTGGAAACATTGAAAGGGTTGAATGTACCTCTCATTTCCTTACACTAATAACTGGCATGGTTTCAACTAAGGACCAGGGTCTAACTGGGCTCGTGGAACATCGGGAAAAAATGGGGGGGGAGGGTGTGGGGGCCCTAAAGCAGCAGCCCCGGGGTGCCACAGTTCCCCAGTGCAACACTGCTAAGGACTGATTACACCTGATTTAGGACCAGCTAAAAACTGCAAGCTGCAGACCTATGAAAAATAGCAGGCTTCTATTTGCTTGATCATGCCTGACCATTTGCATGCAAGTAACACCTTGCATGCAAATACCTTATTATAATCAACAGATGTTGTGGCTGTTTTGATCACATTGAGAACAAAAAAAAAAAGACTTGGAAATTAAGGGGGGGCAACCAACTGCCAAGTAGAATAAAATAATGGGTATTTTCTCCTTACAGTGTACAGCCTTTTTCCATTAATTAGAAAAATAAATCAAGAAGCGAGGTGATTTAGACCCAAGACGGTCAGCTCTGTGCCGCTGCCAGTTCAGATTCAGATTTCAATTAAAACCTTAAGCCAAATGCCTATTTTAAGGATTAGCATACAGTTGTTTTGTTTTTTTTTGTTGCTAAACCTTTTTGAGTAAGTTGGGTAAAAGCCCATATTATTGGAATATACAAATTATAGATACTGAAAGTTCCTGTTGGTTTTCTTATTGCTTAGAAAACACACCACAGGTTATCCATTACTGCTCCAGGTACTAGTCTGACTGCATGATAATTATCCTTGACTTTTAAGGAAAAACAACGTTTGTTTAGCTATAATGGTAGCCACAAACTTTAAACCGTGATCCTTATTTTTCTATACAGATAAGTGGATATCCAGTATAATTAAAAATATTTAACATTTACTATTTGGAGATATTTTGTACATTTTTCATCTCTATAATACAGAATATTACAGCACGATTCTTGCTTTTTCTATCTTGAGACTAGTAGTAACAGAGGTACAGTAAAGAGAAGAGAAGTAAACAAATTTCTCTTACAAATAGCTACAATTGATATCTACTGAAAATGAAATAGACTAGGTGATATAAAGCAAGTAAAATGGGTACAAGTGTGGATTATGTACAGTAGGGGGCCCATTTACTAAGGGTCGAAGTGAATTCAAAGTGAATTTTCGAATCCAAAAACGTCGAATTTCGAAGTAATTTTTGGGTACTTCGACCAACAAATAGGCAAAAATTCGATTTGAATTGAAAAAACTTTGAATATATTCGACCATTCGAAAATCGAAGTACTGTCTCTTCGATCGAATTCGATTGAAAACGACTAAATTCACTTCAAAAAAATTTGGCTATCGAATTTCTACACTTCGATGGTCGAATATTGAAGTTTTACCACTTCGAAATTCGACCCTTAGTAAATGTGCCCCTAGGTGTTGGCCAGGTCAGTTAAAGCAAGTTGTGCTGAAGCTGTAGGTTGTACAAGGCAAAGTCTAAAATTGGTAGATGTTTCTTATGTTGATTGATACTCTTTCTCAAGTCAGACTAAAAAGTTATTTTTGTGTGGGAGGGAGACTTCCATTCCATTATGAACACATTATGATCTTTAGAGCACTAATAATGGCTCCTTTTTATTCTGCACCCTGGAAAGTATGCTTTGCTGCAACATGTTTTTCACCAATCCCTAAACAGACACAAACCAAACAACCTGATAGCAAGAAATTCTACACCTGTTTGAGTACTTACTTGGTTTGCTTTGTCAATGTACATTGTCTGAGTAAGCAGTGTTTAGGAAACATTTTGGAATAGTATATAGCACATACAATTATCTCTGCATGTGCTTCTCTGACACTGTTGGGTCAAATGATAAATAGTAATAGTCAGGCCCAGATATGTGGATAGGCCACCTAGGCCCGGGCCTAGGGCGGCAGGATTTTAGGGGGACGGCATGCTGCCAAACCGCACCCACATTGGTTCAAAAACACTGGGGATTTGCTGGAGATACAATCATTTTTTAAATTTCCCGTGAGCCAATCCCCATTGCTCCAGTCCAGATGATGAAAATTTGCACAAATAAAGTAGAGGGGACAGGGGCGACAAAAGGCAGTGGGCCTAGGGGCGCCCACAATGGAAATCCGGCCCTGGTAATAGTTAACTTTTGTTCTATCAGTTCTAGCAGTGTGTCAAATGATTGACAGTTGATTGCCATAACACAGATCTCAGCTGTTCCTTGCCTTTGGCTTTGCTACAGATACATTTTATATATAATGCATAAAGTTCTCATTCTGTTGCTCAAGCATTCTGTACCATGCGGAGAGGGGAATGGAAAGTGGCTAAGCAATATAACTGATTTGTTTCCAATGAAGTAAGATATACAGATTACAAATAATTGTGCACAGGAAAAAAAATAGTTTTAGCCTTCAACAACATTTAAGGACTAATATTTTTGTTTCCTACAAATTCCATGCAACCTGATCTTCCTTGGGACTTTTAATCTGTATTGTCACAATTTATAATAGTAGCTCAGATTTATTTAACAGGGACTTAATACTGCATCATGCTAGAGGAAGAAAGGACACTTTTTTGATATCCATATTTGATTAGAGAACACTGAGCACTCATGGAACTTAATTTAGGTGCAACAATTTAATGGTGTTAGTTTGGTGTTAGGACGTCTTGGTCCTTTCTTTCTTAAGATCAAAGGTCCTCTGTGTAAGGGCTCTTACACATGAGCGTTCCGACCTGCGCTCCCCTGCGTTCCATTTTTTGGTGTTCAGCCGCAGGGGAGCGCAGGAATAGACGCAAGTCATTATTTGAAATGGGGCTGTACTCACTCAGGCGCGTGTAGGCGCCGAATGCAAGTTCAGACGCAACATGCTGCATTTTTCCTGCGTTCGGCGCCTACACGCGCCTGAGTGAGTACAGCCCCATTTCAAATAATGACTTGCGTCTATTCCTGCACTCCCCTGCGGCTGAACGCCAAAAAACAGAACGCAGGGGAACGCAGGTCGGAACGCTCATGTGTAAGAGCCCTAAGACCTAAACATTGACTGTTTTGCACATAAATGTAGTCCCATGAGTGCTCCACATCCTTCATGCTGATTACATTTTCTGGAAGCACCTGGGCTTTTTTGCCTTTTTTTGGGGATGAGTGTGCTTCCTTTCTGACCTATCTAAATATGTTGTATTGCACTGTAGTTGCTGGAGGTCTTTTTACTGGGGCCTGCTCCTGAACATCATCTTTCATCAAACTTGTAACCATATTGATTTAATGTAAAGGTATTAAAGTTTTTGCAAACTCTTCTAGTAACATGGGTTTCCTATTAATAGTCTGAAGGCACAGGTGTAGGACTCAAAGTTTGTCTGTTTCATAACAAGAAAAGGATAACAAATACTGCCAAAACTGTAGGACCAGGCAGGTAGTTAAAGAAATTACTTTATTATACAGCAGAAAATGGTTTTATGGTGATTCAGGGGCTGCCCTGTTTGTCAAATGCCAAAAACAGAGTGTGGAAATATATATGCACATAGACATATAATCTCATTGGATTAAAGGTTCACTGGCTCTTAGTCCATCAGTGATTGGATAATCCATAGATCATGGTTCATACTGAAAGTCCAAAATAATGTATAAGTAACGGTGTTCTTAGAATGTCTAGTAGTTATACATTGAACCCAGACACTGCAGATGCACTGGGGCAGCCTATTGTAGGAAAGGAGTAGTTATGACTGTGAGTGCTGGTACACAAATAACTGCTTAGCAATCTCCATTTAAACATGGGAGTGATTTATGGGAGGTGAACATTGGTAAGTGCAGTAACATTTTCAGCTCAGAGTATCCACGTGGACAACACACTTGGATTCAAGAGACCTTTTCCACCATCCCCACATGAAGCACCTGGCCAGGGGGCCATTGCGAGAGTTAGCATTACTTAATACAACTGGAGAGAGAGCTGTAGAAGCCCCCAGTCTTAGAAATATTAGTTAAGCAGCACTCTAACTGCTACATACTCATACTGTTAAATTGAAGTTTAGCAGCTCAAAGCTGTGGTGGGAGAAACAGTTTTGAGTTGACTTTTTTAAGAGGTTTGCCTTTTGAAACCAAGTGACTGTGACCCTTTTTGTTATCTAATATATGGTCAGGCCCCTCCTTAGTTCATGAAAAGGTTATACATATATATATATATATATATATATATATATTATACAGTTTGGAGCCATTATATTCCTATCTACTGTAGTTATAGTTTTGTGTTGCTTGCCTAAAGTAAGCTATGACATGTATTTTGGCTTGAGTTCTTAATAACTCTTATTATGCACCTGATGAATAGTGTACTGTTCTAATTATACAGCTCTACGTAACCGATACCAGAGAATTCAGCAATTCTATTATAGTCACAGTTTTTAATTACATAAATGATTAGGCACTTTAGTAAAATAACAGCATATTGTTTTAGCAATGGAGAACATGAATTTAATATCCAAAATGTGTTGTGTTTCTATCGCCTGTTATTTCTAAAGCATTCAGAGATACAAAGGATATTGGTACAGAGGCAGGCTCTGTTTATGGGAGCATTTACCATAATAAATCAGAGTTCTGTATGTTCTTAGTATTGGTCACTAGGGTAATGCAATATTAAAGCTCTCATTTTAAGTGTATACTTGTTATACACTGTAGCATGTTCCTTAAAAGGTGAGTATACAGTGCATGTAGGCTTCACAGAATAATAAAGTACATCCATAAATATAGTACACCTATAAATAATTGATGCATTGGCAATGTTTAAGTAGAAATACTTGTACTTTTTTTAAATGACCCAGAGTGTACATATACCCTCCTAGCTATTGAATGAGCACTATGGGAATAATAAACCCAACTGATTAACACGTACTACACTAACTCAATCATACACATTGTTATACACCATCGCACACAATTACATTCTAAACCAGAGAAAGTTGTTTCTGGTCACACAACCTGGCTTTACTGGCCACTGCTTTGCTCTGTGAAAAAGCTGTTGCTTCTGTATTACATTACGTGGTTTTTAGTCAGGTGTCAGTAGGAGTTTGAAGGACATAAATGCTCCACAACTAGTGATGGGCAAGTAAATGTGCCTGGCGCAAATTTGCAGCGAATTTCCACGTTTCATAGACGGCAAATACATTTGCAAAACTCCTGTCAAAATCCGGCTGCGGCATAAAAATTGGACGCGCGTTGGAACAGTCGCCCGCATCAAAACTGTCGCTCATCAACACTATTCATATGCCCATTGACGTTACTGCCAGCGTCAAAATAGATGAGAGCGTCAAAATTCGAGTTTCGATAATTTTTCTGTGATTTTCAAATTTCACGGGAAACCTGCTAATTTTTTGGCGAAACGGGAGAAATTCGCCCATCACTATCCACGACACATAGCAATAGGCTGTTTCTTATGTACTGTGAAGCCATTCAAAAACAAAAATTGTCTTCTGGCTTGGACTCTTCCTTCTTTTTTTTCCATGCACCACAGATTTGACTTAGGAGTGGAATTTATTATTATTATCTTATTTCTTCCAGACATTATGTTCTTCTAGTTTGCTCCATTAATCTACAGTATTTGAAATAAAAACTCTGTACATTCTAAAGTACATATTCAGAGGTGCCTAGGCCTGTGGCGCAAAGTTTGGATGTTGGGACCAGGGAATAACCAGGAACTACGGAACAACCAAGACAAGTGCTTGCGGGATACAGACTTTATTTATGCAAAGACAGGTCAGACAGGGAAAGCAGAGAAGGTTGGTAATGTCCAAGCAAGGTAACAGGGGGGTGACAAGCACTTCAAAGTCAATGATCACAACAAAGTATTAAATAAGAGGTCATAGCATGCACACAGTAGGGCCTATAAACGAGCAACAGCCATTGGCTTTAAATAATGAAATAATAATTTCTCACCACCCAACATCCTCGAAATCCTGATGTCATCACACGTTATCAACTCCCTGATGTCATCACACAATGTCCAGTGTGGGGCCAATGGTCTGGTGTTAATGAAATGATGTCACTAGGACTGTGTGGCGTGATGACCAGGGGCGTAACTACAGAGAGAGAACAGAGCCTGTGGCTGCACGGAGGCCCTAGAGGTATAGAAGAGGCCCTAATTAATGAGCAATTAATTTCATCATATATTGGTAAAACAGGACAATCTCTGGATATGTTGGGGGCACTACAAATTTGCTGTTGGGCCCAGACACACTTGATGAATCCCTCATACCTTTCAGTAGTAATATATATATATATATTTAAAAAATATTTCTTCCTTTATAGTATTTCTATATAACTATATGCCCCACTCTGAGCTCTGTATAATCCAGTATTGATGCATCTATTGTTACTTTACATATCATTGGATTGTTAATAACTCATTTAGCTAACAAGGGTTATTCTATGCATATGCATACATATCAATAATACTTATGCATAATCTCAGTGTCCCATTAACAACCAGACCCCCCAGATATCCCGTGTCTTCACATAAAAATCTTCCTTCGCATTGAGGGTGTTGATCCAACGCCAGCATTCCCTGAAAGAAAACCGTCGAGCTTTGTTATTTTCAGTTCATTTCCCTTTACTTTTCTGTTGGCAATGACTGCTCCGGGGGGAGATTTGCTAAAGGCTACTCTTTCAAGTGATGATATTACATTTAAATTAGGCTGCAAAATCAAGAAAAGGTCACTGCACTCGTTACATTTGCAGATCTAGCATATGATCTGATATGGGATTTTGGTGACTACTTAATGATTAATGCTGGAAGGGACGTGACTGCATGTGTGGCATTAAAGGAAAACTTTAGAACAAGCTCTTCCCAATATCAGAACAATTGCATCTATGCATGGTTAAAAACCATGTTTCCCATCTGTAGCTTCAAGTGGTTTGGGTGATGGGTTTAAAGCAGGGTGGGTTGGAGGGTTTTATAATTTGGTGGGTACTTTTTGAAACCAGTTTGATATTTTATTGCAGTCAAATATCCTTTCAAAGGTGAATGGTCTTGCTAAGGCATTTTTGTTTGACCCCCTGAATCATATGCAAAACATCTATTATGGCGTGTAAAAGTTTAGAATTGCTCAGCTGGAATGTGAGGGGACTCCAGGATAAAATCAGAGGTCAATGATCTTTAACTTGAACATAATGTCATTATTCTGCAAGAAACACATATGACACATAATAAAATGATGTCCCTCAGACGACCATGGCTCAGCAATAGTTATTCAAACTATACTAGAGGGGTGTCTGTAATAATTAGATGGAGGTTGATATTCCAACTGGTCAAGATTAAAACTGATCCTAAAGGTAAATTTGTCTATGTCCATGCTAAACTTGACGATAGTGAACTGCTCTTAATAGGGGTGTATATACCCTGGTCATTTACTTGTCTCTCCCCAACATACTTATTTCCTAACTTGCCTGTAATCTGCATGGGAGACTTTAACTGTGTACCAGACACAACACCGGAGCACAGTCTTCCCAAGGTTTCAACAATATTTATTTGTACAGGGACTGGTAGATGGGTGGTGGGCTAAACATTCCATGGTGAAGAAATATACAATGTCCAGAAAAGACCTAGCACTATTGTCCTTAGACCTATTCCATGTACACAGCATGTGCAAAATTTACCCAGAGGGGTCTCATAATGAACAGCCTGAAGTGGATGCTATAAAAATCTATATTTGGGGACTAGTTAATTCCAAGTACTTGGAAAAAGAAAAGGGAGAAAGGGGTCCAGCTTGAAGATAGTCTAACAATAGCAGAAACTCAATATAAGCAGCACCCCACTACAGAGAACAAAGCTTTCTGGCTTCTTAGATCGCAGGAACACCAGGCATTTTCACTGCAATAGACACACAAAAGTATTTGATACTCTAAACACAAGTTAGCTCAGTTTAGACACATAATTGGACTTAGCACTAATGTATAAAGAGATTGCCCCATCCACAACTATACTTAATATCCACACCATGGATGGAACCATGATATCAGACATGCAAGGGATTAATAATACATTCCGAAGCCATTTCTCCAATGCTTATGCATCTTAGGTTGGGTACTCAACGGCAGAACTCCAAGCATATTTAAATTATGTGCATTTACCTACCTTGCCTGCTGAGGATAAAAACAAATAACTCAACAGGAAATATAGGACGCTAACAGTTCATTTCCCAATGGAATCCGTGAATTTGCACAGCCCTGGCGAATCTACGCCTGGCGAAGTGCGGCAAAGCCAAAGCTGGCGCAACTTCGAAGGTAAGTAAATTTGCCCCTGTGTCTGAGGCCCTCAATGTATTAATACTTAAAAAGGGGAAAGATTTTACACATTGTGAATCCTATCCTTCTATATCCCTGTCTGGCCTTGAGACTGAGCAAGGCAATTCTTTAACTGGTCCATAGAGATCAAAGCGGGTTTATGTCCGGCAGGTGTATATGCCTGCTTGGTGTATATGCAAAGGGGTAAACCCGACAAATTGGACTTGGTATGGCAAACTTGGCTGTGCTCATCGAATCTTGAGGACTGTTCCTCCCAACACCACAATTGTTTTTGTTGTTGTTATATTAAAAGCAAAAAAAACAATTGGCTGTAGTTGTATTTAGACAAAAAAAAAAAGTATAGCATTCTAGAGATCAGAGTTTCTTATTACTCTGCTTCAGTTAGGTTTTCTTCTCTCTCCTGCTCTTATTATCAAATGACCCTGTGGTATCATCAAGCAGCAGTACAGTAAATATTAATGAGCCTTTCAGATGAAGGGCGATTGATGCTCCTTTGTCTTGTGGGACATAGGCTTTGAATCTGACAATATATTCATACTCCTTACCATAGTCATGTGAGTACCAGGCTATGGATTTTGCTGCACAGGCATAAAAGTGACAGTTTTTATATATATATATTTTTTCCCAAAGCCACACCACTTTAATTGATATTGCACTATGTTTTCAGGTTTGGTTGAATTTAAGAATGTGCTTTTATGAGGCCACTTGAACCTTTGGCTTCTACATGGGGTAATTTTTTTTGATGGATTGAGGAGGAAGGAGGACACAGATCATTGCCTTGCACTGGGGACCTCAAAGGTTTCTTTCTTGCATTGCATTACAGAACAGTATAGTGAATAATGGGGGTCCACTTACTTTTCAGGGTTTTCAAACACCATTAGAAAGAAAAAGAAAAAAATCAAGCATATCCCCATGATTTTACCCTCTAATATTGTTTCCCATAATTCTAGAGGAATTATGACACCACAAAGTGATACAAATCTATGTGCCCAATGCCAGAGGAGTAAAGATTTGCTCTGGGTAGGTAACTGCACAAATTTTCATGGAAGCATACTGTATATTGGCTTTCAGTTTCACGTCCTTCACTTACTTGATGTTCAGTAGACGCAATGGTGATCACATATAGGCCTGACATGAAAAAGCAACCCTGTATTTAAAACGTTAGCCTGCATTAAGCCTGAGTTTGCTCTAGATTGCCTTATGCGCAAAGTTGGCCCGGCTGGTGAATCAGTGAAGAGTACTCATACAACCAACATATAAATACAGTGTATAGAGGGATATAATCTGCCCTTTTCTTATATTTTCAGTGTACTGTATGTATCTGTTCTGTTTAATAAAGAATCGTGTATGCCTGGTAGACATATCCTTTCTGACAAAGATGACTAGTGCTGTGACCCCAAAAAAGCCACTGAAATATTATCATCACATATTTATACATATATTCTTTCTAAGTTTCTGAGCAGTCTAAAAAGACTGGGGGATCAGAAGAAACAGAGGAAGCTAGAATGAATGCATAATAGATACGTAAGCTGAATGTTTTAACCCTTTTAACAACTCTACCATTTATATTTGGGTTGCATGGAAAACTTTGGATATGTGGGATGTTTAGACTCTCTAAATGCTGCTTTAAGTCTATCAGAAAAAGCTGGCTCATCATATGTAGACTGTGCTCCTGGAGGAATACCTTACTAATTAATGAGTTCTGTTTCATAGATCATAAGGTAATATTAGCAGAGGCCTCATTGCCTTATCCATCATATTTAACATTGCACATTGTGCAGTGCTGTTCCTATATTAACTATTGCACACAATAAACAGAAAAACACACAAAAAAGTGACGTATTAAACCCACCTGCCCCAGTCACTTGCAATCTACCCCAAACCCGACCCACTTCCATAGTAAGCCATGGCCCTGCAATCTGGGCCCCTCTTGCCCAGCCTGGGGAATGTCCCAAATAATAACACCTTTTCCTTTCTCTTTTATTCAGAGAGATCAACCGTAAAATAGTGTTATATATGAACAAGCATGTCATGATACAGGCCTGTAATAGTTAATAAAACAGGCCAAGGTATCATGAGAAATATTTCTGCCAACATCTAAATCAGACACATAACAGGCCTCTTTTCACTATGGTCAGAGGGGTCAGAGCTGTAATGCCCTCCTCCATGCCCTGGCTGATAAGAGCCATTCCATGGGGAGGGGGGAAGCCCAAGGAGTGAGAACTTAAAGTTCCCAGCAAGACCCTCAAAGGTGAAGTAAAGGTTACATATAATGTATACTCGAATATATTTATCCTTACAGAACCCATACCTGTTGTAACAACAGTATAAAAACTTGATGATGGGTTCAAGGGAATATCATCTTTCCAACGAGTCCAAACATGACTAGGTTTGGTACTCAGTGTATTAGATGTGAATATCTGGGCAGGTGCAGGTCACACAGTATTGATGTTTAGTATCTATGGAATCCCTGAGAGAATTAATAACCAATGAATATTATATCATCTCTCTCCTATGTTCCAATAAGGAGTTATGGTCATTATATTCTTGGTTCAGTTCCTACTCACAGGAGGTCATAAAAACTCAATCTGTGTCCTGCTAGGCCATGCCCCCTTGCATTCCTGAGGGAGGGGGGAGTGTGCAGTTACCTGATGCCCTGAAATCACTAATAAATAGTCAGCTCTTCTGACTAAACTTTGGATTTACTTTGGAGGACCAATTGCGATTGGAAGTTATCCCGTTTGTTTCCCCTTGCCTCCAGGACCAGGAATTCTATATCTTTGGAGTTAAGTATAGGTTTTCCATGTTTTCCCTTTTATTTTACAACTGTTTGTACTTGTATTATTGAATGTATGTCTCTTCTGTAACATCTTTTTTGTATTTTGCACTGTTATACCTTTTATAATATTAAAGAGAATTTAATAAGATTGTCTTTGATGTTCTAAACGAACCTAGCCTGAAAGAGTGTAACTGTGAGCCTTAACCCTCTGCATACTGAAATACTTGTTGAATCAGTAGGTGTATTGTGAATTATTACCTGTTAGAGAGAACAGGGGAATAGTCACATTAGGTTTCTATCGCCTGTGAATGATAGATGGTGGCAGCGAATGAGTTGTGTGGGTGTTGGTTGGTGTTTGGGGTGCTTTTGTGTTAGTCTAACCTGTGTGCAAGGTGGGTGAGAGACTGAGTGAGTGACCCCTGATAGCCACACCTAAAGTCACGTGCGGTTGGAAGTACCATGTTCGTGACAAAGCATATCTAAAATATAATACTCAAAAGGTGGAACAATTTATCACAATTTAAACACAAATGTATGATTGTTGCCAGTGGCCTCTTACAGATCTCACTTGAACAACTCTTTCTGCTGAGTTGCAGTTATCCTTAGGAGCCACCTTAAATCACCAGTGTCAGATCCAGTTGTCGTCAGAAATACATCAAGCTAAGTATATTAAATGTGAATGGCTGCAGGCAGGGCTCATTATGACATAATTCTATCTATCTCTGTTCTGACCTCTGACCAATAGACGCTGCTCGGTTCATCCTTGGTTGGCTCCTGTGAAGTGGAAACATTCATTATTGAAAATCCTTCTAGACCACAGAACACTAACCAGCAACCCCAAGGCTGCTTTTGAACTACAATTCCCATGTTCCTTTCCTCTGCTCATAAATCATTGTTCAGAGTGTTAAAATCAAATGGCCAGGAATAAAACATCAACCATCATGATGACATGATGAGATCTAGGAAACAATCCACTAATCCTATTGTGGGCCTCAGTTTCTAAAATGATTGGAAAATGCAAACTCATCACACACCTACCATGGTTATTCCCGTTTTTCTTTTTTTTAAAGAAAAAAATCTTTTCAAATTTGAGTGCCAGATAAATTCTGCACAGAACTTTGCACCGATTATTAAAAGGCAGGTAGTTCAGCCCAAGGCAAAATAGGCATGAACATGTTTGTTAACACGTCCCAGGTTGCAAAATATATTTGCTGTAAAAGTTTAGTGCATGAACAGAAAGCACAACATTGTTTATCACATTGTGTGCCTAGCTCCTAGTTCACATTAATAGGTGCAGCCGGTGCAAAAAATGTAAGGTCAACTATATTTGGACACATTTATTAAAATTCAAGGTCCTGTTTTTTTCTGCAAAACGTAGGCCAAAAAATCGCAATGAAAAAAAGGTGTATTGGAGTTCTGCTTTTTGGAGTTCCAAAAATAGTCACCATGCTATAGTAAGATATGGTGTATTTTCCTGTGGGTAACAGGAAATCACCAATGAGCAACTTGAAGTGCAGGGAACCATCAATAATTTCAGGCAGCAGTGAAAATAATCTATGGATTAAATAGTCATTTATTAGGACAAAATAGCAGCCTAACTCATTTTGTACCTTATGGGGCACTTATTTAAAGGCTGGCAAAAAATTGCCAACAAATTTATTTCCATTCGAATTTTCCAAGTTTGAATGTTCAAGATATATCAATTGAAAAAAACATATAAATACAATTGAAAAATATGGCAGCTAAAACCTGGAAAGCTCTATAGAAATCAGTGTTCAGTTGGGAAAACATAATTTTTTAATAAATAATTAGCCCTGCCAACGACAGGTTGCCCACCCTGGGGGGGAGCTCCCGTTGTGGGCAGCCATGTTGTACAGAGCGCATGTGCATAATGAGTGAATCTTCCCAATTGCATGCATGTATCCCTAAATGGCCACCCACACTGGTGTGTGTATTTTTTTTTAAATAAACTATTATTTGCTGTGGCTTTTATTTAAAGTTTTTCCCTGTAACAGTTTTTTCATAAATATGCTGCCAACTCTGTTGAGTTTAAATAAAATTTATTTCTGCAATCAGCTTTTTAAAAAAGTCTAAAAAATGTAAAATCTGCCTCTATGTTTGTGGCCTTTTAATGCACATGAGCTTGAATTTTTACATCTCAACGACACTTTTTGGCATGGGGAGCTTGAGCATGCAAAACCTAAAACAATGCAGCCTTCCAAAGCTCTCAAAAATATATCTGTTTAGCTCTTCATTCAAATCCCAGTGAAAAAATTGAGAGAAGGGATCATTTTGTTCGTTCTGTGTGTGTATGAATGAATGCTCACCGCCTCTGCTTCATTTGTATGAGACCAGAGACAAGTCTCCTACGCAAACTCATTATTAGCATGAAACTGCAGTCATTTGCAAAGATTGCATTGGAGAATTCTTTTAGTAGGAAAATGAGAGAGAAATTTAGTCCATGTTGTTCAGACACATGCCTGATTTTGGTTTTGATTCATTCCCAATATATAGACATTCAAGGATTAAAAGTGAAAGAAATACGCTGTAAAAATGCTGAATTTACTTCTACTTTTAAAGGATATAGGCAAAGCTCTATTATTTGAATAGTTATGGAAAATTGGGGATTTATAATAATAGAGGTAACAAAAAAATCTCCTTCAGAAACACAAATGAAATTGAAACCATATTATATTGGGGAAAGTGGTATAGGTTTCATTATTGAAAGGAGCAATATACTTTAGATTGGTGATAATTAGCATTACTTGTTTGCTTGTGAAATGCATTTACTGGTACAGTATGTGTGATAGGGGATGTGAAGCGGTTAACCATGTAACATTTGCCTTGGGAAGGGAGTTTGTTCCTATAGGCTCAGGGGTAGTGAATGTAGTTCCTGCTCCCTAATCTCTATAAGAGCAGGGAGCACATGGTTCTGTCTCTTTAGACCACAGTCCAGAGGGAAGGGATGGATGCTACTGGAAAGCCTGAGGAAGTAGGCCTCAGTAGGAAGTAGGTTTGCCACCTATATGTTTCACCAGATGAAAACTGACTGGATTTCGAAATTAGGAAACCAGACAGCTTAAAGCAATTGAAAGCTTTAATCAGCCAACCAGTGATCACTACATCATTAACATGCCCCTGACATCAACGATCCACACCTCCTGACATCACTGGTCGGCCCCTCTGCCCCGACTTCAACCAGTAAAAAGGTGGCAACACTAGTATGAAGATAAAGCCCTTAATGAAGGCCTTTGTGAAGTCAGAGTGGTATCCTTGAATAAGAAAGATTTCGGCACACCCACATGTCTATGTGAAAGTTCTAGTTTAAGGCCCAGTTGCAGTAAGGTGTCAAATATAGTAGTGAGAGCAGCTGATAAAGGTACCGCTAAGTATTTATAACTAAACATTCTCTATTTCCTTTCCAACCATTAAACAGCCATGCTGCCATGCTTTATGGTGTCACTGGAAACATTTATCCAAAAGGCTGGAAAGACCTGATATAGGTTTATCTAAAGGCAAATACACAGGGGGCATTTTATCTCTAATGTTTTGTATCGGGTTCAAAATGGTGCAAAAAACTCCTTGCCATTGTGGAGGCTAAGAACCGCAGCAGGTAAAACCCTCAAATTCAGATTACTCAATTTGAGCATTTTATTCTCCCTGATTCTTATCCCTCACAATGGCAATGGAGACAAAATGTTTCTTTTAAAATGTTAGCTGAAGAAGGGCAAACACCACCTGTGAAAATATATAAAAGCATGAAAACCCGACTATACTTATTAAACTTAAAGGGGTTGTTCACCGTTGAGTATGATGTAGAGAGCAACAATTTGCAATTTATTTTCATTTTTTATTATTGAAGGTTTTTGAGTTATTCAGCAGCTCTTCAATTTGCATCGTAAGCGATCTGGTAACTTTCCCTAGCAACCATTGATTTGAAGAAGAGTCTGCGATATGAATAGGAGAAGACCTGAATAGAAAGATTAGTAATAAAAAGTAGCAATAACAATACATTTGTAGCCTTACAGAGCATTTGCTTTTTAGAAGCAAATAATTGCATTGGATATAAGTGGATTACTTTGGTTAAATGCATAGGGAGTTTTTTCCTCCTATGGAACAGAATCATATAGGTGCACTGTGCCTCAATTTCCTGTACTTATATTCGGCTAATGATGCACCCCTGTTATAGTAGTAATGAATGTAACCGCTATATTTCCATGGCAGTGCCTTTAACAATGATTTTCTGCAAAGCCTTTCACTGCTGCACTGCATACTCATAGATATATATTTATTTTCTGTGTTTTTCTGTGCCTAGTGTTTTCATAGGATGCCTACTGTTGTCAGAGAAATCATCACGCATAAATAGTTAATCTTGGGAAAGCATTGATCTGTGATGGCGTCTGACATTATTCTCGGGAGATGGCTCCTCTGCAACAGTTCCCTCTCTGTAGAAAAGCACTTTGATGTTGCTCTTGCTGTATCAGCCCCCTAGAGAATAGAGGTTTATAGAAACAAACATAAAATAAGGTATTATATTTTTCAAGGACCTTTGCGCCCACCTGCAAGGAATACAAGCTTCTGCAAGAATGATAAAAAGACACAGAAACAGTACAAAACCATTTCTTTTTCTAATGCCAAACCGTTATACTCTTATTAAATGTATTAGCATAGAAGAACATGTACATTCAGTTAAGGGGTATATGTAAAGACTTTTGGAGTAGTACATTGGACCATCGTGTTCCTATCTAGTCAGCTGAATCAGACAAAATGGATCAGTAAACTGACTCCCACTGATAATGCAGATTATGGTACCTTCCCGCATACTGTGTAAAGTACATACAGTACATTTCGGAACAGCTGGTCACCTAGTAATAAATACTTCCAGAGTCGGATTTGGGCTAGCAGGGCACTGGAAAACACCCACCTTTATGGGCCATGCTGACCCAGACCTGATCCACGTGGATGTCCCGCCAGTTGGCAGGCGCCAGTCCGCAGCTGTTAAAAAGGAGGAAGGCATTATAAGGTATGTTGCGTGCATATGTGGGGACAAGGAAGACACCTTGAGGTCACAAGCTGGGCCCTTCAGGCTGCAGCCCCGTTGGGCCCCAGATACGTCAGTCCAGTGCTGAATACTTCTAGCAGAGTAAATACTACATGTATGTCAGTCTATCATAGTATTATTAAGCAGGTTGTAAATAACTGAATAATAATATTAATCCAAGTAGGGTTGCAAACTTTCTGTAGGACGAAACCTGGGCAGAGGGATGGGTAGTGATATCATAGGCAGGGCCGTGATATCATAAGAGTGGGAAGGTGCCATCATGGGGCAGGCCTATGACATGGATATGGGCGATTGGTCAATTGCTGCATCAATCTAAGAGAATTCTGCCTGGTATTCCTAATTTGGAAAAACTGGTCAGGCAGTTTTGACCTGCCCAGCCCTTTTGAGAACCGGGCTGTGCGGGTCAAACCCAGACAGGTGGCAACCCAAGTGGCCCACCGGGATACCAGGAAAACTCCCGGTGGGCCAAAGTTTCAGTGGGCTCTCATGCTGCTAAATCTATTGGCCTATTTCATGGCCATTCCCTATTATATAAGAACAAAGAGGCTAAATAGATGTAATAATATATTATAGTATATAAAGAAAACAAACTAGAAGAATAGAGGTTGATTGAGGAGATGAAGAATATTGGTAGAGTGGGCCCCTGGTCTAAGGTTTTATGGTGGGCCCCAGGTCTAAGGTTTTTGGGTGGGCCCCTGGTGTCCCAGTCCGACATTGTTTGGGCTGAATAAAATAGTATTCAGAATACTGTCATCACCAGGTGTAAGTTTTCACGATCACCCTCAGTGACCTGGTCAGCCTACACTATATCACCTTGTAGTAGATTCTTCTATTCATTTTACTATTGCCAACATATGTGCAGAAGAACTGAGAAGCAAGCCAAATCTTATTTGTTTTTCTCCATTCCATTCCAGGCTGAAATGCCAATATAACCAAGAAGTAGGGCCTTAGGACAAAAATAAGCACGGGGGAGTGGAGTGTTGCAGAACAATAGTTCAAACAAGGAGGCACCAGTAAGGTCATGGTCAGAGTTCAGGTGATTTTCTCCATTCCTGCATCTCTTTGACTGGCTGTTATGTCATTAGAATCAAGGAGCAGGGCCTTAGGATGAAGTTAAGCATTGGGGATGGATTGCAGAACAATAGTCCAAACAAAGAGGCACCAGAAAGGCCATGGTCATAGATCAGGTACAGGGCATGGCAAACAGTGGAAATACTAAGGATTGACACAAATCTCTTTAAATTAGCACTAAAAGAAAAAGGACTTTTGGCACAATCCCTCCCATTTGAAGTCATGTGTCTCCTTACTCATGTTATAAGCAGCGCAATTCTTATGTGTGGTTACCCCAAGATTAAACAGTAGACCCATGCACTTTTGTTTAGCAATATGATTTGAAATATGCCATTATCTCAATAAACCTGGAATGACTTTATTTTAGTGCAGCCTCGGGAGCAATAGGTTTTTAAATGGAGAGTCACTGATGGCACGAGATAATGGGCTTTTCTTCAAGAGTTAAGATGCTATTCTACAGGGATCCACTGGCTTTATCTAGTTTAAAGGTGTAACAGCCATCAATACTGTATATCTGCATACACTGTTAACCAGAATAACAATTTAATTTTATATACTTTTATATAATAATTTTAACATTATATTAAGAAATTTGGTGTTGTCCAATAACCAATGGTAATTTACTTAAAGGAGAAGGAACGCTACCAAAGCAGTTTATTGCCAATACATTAGCCACAATAGTGCAAGCTAGAACACTATATTTACTCTGAAAAATGCTTTACCATTCCTGAGTAAACAGCTCTAGAAACTCTTTCTGTTTGTTTAGGATAGCAGCTGTCATATTAGCTTGGTGTTATATCACTTCCTGCCTTAGTCTGTCCCTGCTCACTTATAGCTCTGAGCTCAGATTACAGCAGGGAAGGAGAGAGGAACAAACTGAGCATGCTGAAGCCCAAGCCCTGGAGGTTTAAGATGAAAACAGGAAGTCTGATACAGAAGTCCATGTGTACACAATAGAAGGAAAGAAATGCAGTGTTTCTTTTGATAGAGGACTCAGAGCAGTATTACTGTGAGGGTTTACTGGTGTATTTATATAGACCTTTCTGATAAAGCTTACTTAATTTTAGCCTTTCCTTCTCCTTTAAACACAGGTATTTATTTTTTTAAATTCATTTTCCTGGCAGATATAAAGAGTAGGCTTCTAGCGTTTTGCTTTTGAAAGGGCATTAAAACCTTTTCATGACAGATGCAGCATCAACCCCCTACTATGCAGCCTCCATGGACCCACTATAACCTTTGCCCCATAAGGACTCCATGGTTGCAAAAATAATAATTAACAGTCAACGTGTAAAATAAAGAACCTGTCCTTGTAACATAAACATTTGTATAATAAATATTTAACAGTAGCAATCAATACAAACTCCAAGAGGGTTGACCATGAACCTGTAAAGAGTAGATATTTTATAGTATTTTATAAGATCATTATTTGTAAATAGTGTTATTTTGGTTGTAGTGACTAAATGGCTCTGCTAGGAAGGGGGTCCACATGAGGAGGTTCTAGAGCAGGTTTTTCTCTGTGGCACTTGGAGAGACTATATAAGGGGAGAGCAGAGTGCTGCTTCCTCTTTGGCTATTGTGAGATGGAGAGTGAATGGTGTCATGGAGTCTGAGGGTTACTCCCTCAGTGAAGAATGAAAGTGGGTCAACAGTTAGATAAGCAAGTGATAGGTTATGCCCATGGCGCTCACTGCAGGTGGTGAGAGTGAGAAACTGAGGCTCCAACAAGAATTAAGGAAGAGGCCAGTGCACTGGTTGTACTCACCAGACAGGAAGCCAATGTAGAGGGTACTATAGGACTAGATAGGCCATAGGGCCCTTAATGCAGGCTGACCCCTGTGCATGTGGTCTGTGAAGTACAGAGTTCCTGGCCTGCAGAGAGAGGCAGAAAGGTAGGCTGCAGGAAGACCCAGTGGCTTGAGAATCCTTGTTCTGTTTATTGATGATAACCTTGGGTTTGCGTAACGATTATTTTTGTAGAAGCTATACTGTGATTGTAAATTAAATTACTCCTGGGTTCATCAGTTTATTCCCCTCTAAGTCCTCTTCTTTCTGTGATGATGTCAATCTTGGTTCCATTTACAGGTCATTGGGACCCTAGGACAATTTGTGTTGTTCACAGAGATCAGAGTGTTTCTATATGTCATATGTTGATTATAAAAACAGAATATACAAAAAAATGAGGCATGATGGACTGATTATTATATCTGTTATAAGTAGTCATATCATGCAGACTACTGTGAAGCTGTATATTTGGGTTTGCAATGTCACCTAAAATGACCTGCGAAGTCCAGACATCCAACCTCAAAGGACCTCACCTAAAAGAGTTCAGTTCAAGCTGTAGCTACAACTGCTGTAAGCCATTTCAGCGATATGGCAGTATCTCTTTTTAAGTTGTCATCTTATTTTTATCTCCACGCTTATGATAAGCCATGAGGCTATATCACCGAAGTCCCAGCAGAAAAGAGAAAATGCAGGTGAAGCAAAGGGAGAAGAACAAAGAACACACATGATAACTTCTCTGCAATTCTTCTTTTTTACCTTGACATCCTAACTAGAGATGGCGCGAACTGTTCGCCGGCGAACTTGTTCGCGCGAACATCGGGTGTTCGCGCTCGCCGGAAGTTCGCGAACGTCGCGCGACGTTCACCATTTTGAGTTCGCCATTGTTGGCGCTTTTTTTTGCCCTCTCACCCCAGACCAGCAGGTACATGGCAGCCAATCAGGAAGCTCTCCCCTGGACCACTCCCCTTCCCTATAAAAACCGAAGCCCTGCAGCGTTTTTTCACTCTGCCTGTGTGTGCTGAAGAGATAGTGTAGGGAGAGAGCTGCTGCCTGTTAGTGATTTCAGGGACAGTTGAAAGTTTGTTGGCTAGTAATCGTTTTGATACTGCTCTGTTATTGGAGGGACAGAAGTCTGCAGGGGTTTGAGGGACATTTAAGCTTAGGTAGCTTTGCTGGCTAGTAATCTACCTTCTACTGCAGTGCTCTGTATGTAGCTGCAGTGGGCAGCTGTCCTGCTTCTGATCTCATCTGCTGACTGCTGCAATAACAGTAGTCCTTGTAAGGACTGCTTTTATTTATTTTTTTGTTCCAATACAGAGCAGTATCAAGCAGATTACTAGCCAGCAAACTTACTATCATCTGTCCCTGAAATCACTAACAGCTCTCCCCCTACACTATCTCTTCCAAGCACACACAGGCAGATTTTTCAGATACATTTTTGCCCTTGATCCCCCTCTGGCATGCCACTGTCCAGGTCGTTGCACCCTTTAAACAACTTTAAAATCATTTTTCTGGCCAGAAATGTATTTTTTAGATGTTAAAGTTCGCCTTCCCATTGAAGTCTATGGGGTTCGCTAACCGTTCGCGAACCGCTCGCATTTTTGCGCAAGTTCGCGAATATGTTCGCGAACTTTTTTTCCGACGTTCGCTACATCCCTAATCCTAACCACCCACTCTGTTCTCCAGGAGCTACAATCACTAACATGGAACATTGATTATGAAAGATGTGCAGTTCATGCAAGAAAACCAATAATGAAGCAGTATTTAGATTTGTGTCTTTATTCATTTGATCTTGAAATAGAAGCATTAGAAAATGAATGACAAAAGCGGTTTCTAGAGAGAAATAAACCCTTAAATACTCACAATGGAAGAACACATATAAACAATTACTACTTTTATTGTCCTGCAAAATTATATTCTTTTTGTATGTTATTTCTTGTTCTGACATCACGTCAAAGAGCACCAACAAATCATTTTAATGACAAATTATATCTGAGAATGGCCAGCTTGTCACTTGTCTTTAAGTCATATGATGTCAGAAAGGAATGTTTTGGATCAGTATGATTAATGTGCATGGGTCATTTTAAAAGATTTATTATGTTTTACAATTTTGTATGTGGATGTTTCTAAATGATAATTATGTATTATTACATTTTTAACAAAATCGAATAAAAAATGTGCAATACATGAACAAAATTGGGACTTGCAGTATCGCAGCCACATCCTATTGCTGAAACTACAAATTTCCTTTTTTTTTTATAGATGCAGCTGATTTAGTAGATGTTATGTTACTAGTCAAAATGATTTGTTCATCTGGTTTTAATGGGATTCTGGGATTGCAAAATTATCCCCTTTTATGATGACTTTTTAGGATCTTGCTTATGCACGCAGCACTGTACAGCAGAACAATAAACGAGCAGAACAAACAGTAGTCTATATTAAAATAATAAATATGTATAGACCCAGAGGGTTTACTTCCCCTATGTCTTGAAATTCCCCTACTAGTTTGTAAATTGTCTTGTTGCTAAAGTATATAAGGTACCAGTAACGCAGTGGTACCTGGGTAGGTTAGTGTTGACCTAGGGATATGTGTGACTGTTTCTGTTTTTAAATATAGCAATTGAAAAAGGAGGTGGCTCTTCCTCTTTGGCTTTCACCTGTTGACCAGGGTGGATGTGTCTGGGGAGCCTGGGATTTAGGTCCCAAGACAAGTGAAAATCAGGGAGAGGGACCCTGTGAATGAGGAATAGACAGTACTTAGTAGTTAGAGAGGGTGCCAAGAATGAGTAATCTCCACCAAGGAGATTTTGTGTGAGATAGTGAGACGGAAGCCCTTGGAGCTTACAACCCAGAAATCACATCCTTAGTGGTCATTCTCAAAGCACTTGTGTTAGGAGAATATCTCTTTTACATTTACACTGAGGTGTCAAACATGTGAACATGCTTATAACTAAGGCTACTAGCCAATCTTGTAAGTAACCTTAGCATTTTTCAGTGCCCATGTTATATGTGTCCTCTAGTGTAAATCTTTAAAGCAGTTGTGTAACTAAAATAAAAGATGTTTCAAATCAAAATAAATTCATTATTCTTCAATGTCTTGATACATTTTAGTATTTATCTTAGATTTGGTATTCTTGTATCAAAATCCACGTCCTTGAATTGAATTGTGGTTTTGATGATTTTTAAATAATTGGTTTTAAGAGTATATCCCTGATGGATCTCTAGTACCACAACAGTGCATTTCAGAATTGCTGTGCATTCAATGACAATATATCAGTCATAAAAGGCCACTTGATAGGAATAGAGTTGTCTGACCTGATCACAAATATCCAACGTATGTGTAATTCAAAAGTAAGAACAGAAATCAAAGTAAAAGCAGGAAGCTATTTCAGCTGAATTGCGTTTATTTTGCTAGGGGAGTGTTTTTGTATTTTATCATTTTTCTTAAAGATGTTACTCCTGTACTGTATATTGTAAGGGTATATTACCTATTTCATACTTTCTTATTATTAAGCTGCTTTTACGTCAGGGGACATGTGCACAAAAATACTGTATATAAAGAATGGTGAATTAAGTCTGCATGTCAAATAAACTGTAAACATCACATTATTCAGCCCCCAGCAATACTATTTGGACTTCACTTCACTTTTACTGTCTATTTCATATTTTTATAATTCAACATATGCTGGGGAAATGTGCAGAAATATATAAATATAATTTATATAAAGAATGGTAAATAAAGTCTGCATGTCAAATAAACTGTAAACATCACATTATTATTATTTAGCCCCCAGCAATACTATTTGGACTTCACACAGGGGACTTTCCCAAGGTGAACCTCAACAAATCAGTTAATTGCTGTCAGATCCACGTTATTCTATGGGAAGCCATCATGCCATACAATATATAGTGGATAATGTACCCCCTACTGTAATTTATAAAGATATTATAAGTCACAGAGGAGTTATGTGACCATATAAAAGCACGAGGCCGCAGGTCACATAACTCACATAATTCGGTGGCCTGGGGCAGGCCCGGACTGGCAATCTGTGGGTTCTGGCAAATGCCAGAGGGGCTGCTGTATGGTTCCATAGAAAGTTACCATATAGTGGGCTGGTAGGAGGCTGTGTGGGCTGGTAGGGGGCTGTTTGGGCCTCTGTGTATTTGGAATGGCAGGGCCTATTTTGACTAACAGTCCAGGCCTGGCCTGGGGGCCCCTGTTAAAAACGGCACGTTCTGACGTCAGAACGCACTGTTTATAAGGATATAATTTACAGTCTGGTCCCATAGGGAAATGACCAGACTATAGATTATATGAGGATAAAAGATAGTTTCAATGATAAATAGTTGATTGAGTCCCAGTCTTATATTGGAAGGGAACGATATAAAATCTATTCATATCAGGAAATCATTGATTTTGACTGTCATTCTCTCATGGTGGGCCCCTGAGCATCTCCTCATGCTCCTTGTGTGATCCACTGGTGACCCAGGGGCCAATAGATTAGATCAGATTACCCTGATTTGGCTTTGGCTTTGCTTGTTAAATCAAGTCAAAGTGTACTTGTTGAAATGAGCAGTGGTACTGGTGTATGGCCAGCTAAAATTGTAAGCTCTATAGAGCATGGACTTTCTTCCTACCGTATGTCTTACAACATGGCGCTTAGTATCTGCATATTTATACTATTTATTTATTGTTTACTGTCTTCTTTGTGAGTACTTTATTGAATTTTATATTGTAAAAGTGTTCTATATCCTAGTAGAGCTTTATACATAAAGTTATACAGACACATATACTGTACACATATATATACACTTCAAGCAGAGATATAATTGTTACAATTGTTACTGTAGAAATGCTGTTTGTCTGAATTCAGCTTTACTGTTCAGCAATGCAGCCAATAAATGATTTGATTAGAGGACTAAAACACTTGACATGATTAAAGTAGATAGGTAGAATTAAGGACAAGGAAGCCAGATAACTCATGCACAAGGCAAGATGTCAAGCAAAGGTATAATTATCTTTATGAAGTCAAGGGGTAAAACAGGGGTTGGTAATCATGCCCTGGACTCCTCTCAATATGCTGTATAACATATTGTAGTACCACTGTACTTGCTAAATCGAATTTCCTTCAGTCACCGAATAAAGTTCTCTTTTTCATTCAGAAAGACAGCTAAAGTTCCAAGTAACAGTATGCCCAACAGCACAATTCTTGTTTGAGTGTGGCCAGATGGGAGATGATGCAAATAAGCACAAGATGCTAATGTGCAGCATGACATTTTTCAGAAAAGCCCTGTAGAGTTCCCTATGGTCAAAGTTGCTCAGAAGACAGATGGGCAAAATGTCTAGCCGGTGCCTTGGCAGTAGAATGCTGCAGGTGTTGCTTCCCTACTGGTTCCTCAGACCATTGAGTTCTGATGCCCAATGCTGGCTCATGGTTGTGCAGCCAAGTTGTAGGGTTCATCTCCCCTGCGCACACCAGCATCTGAAACCAGCCCTGATGTACAAAGAGCACACTGGGTTATTTGTAAGTATAAAAGGCTTAGCAAAGTATATATATATTTATTTACATAGTTAATATGGGCTGGAAATTGACAAAAAAACACACCAAATTCAATATCTCCATATAATTCCCAGTATATATAGTGAATAATGGAATAATGTACCCCCAGTACCCCCTTTATAAAATATAAGGATATTATAAGTCACTTATAAGTTCCATGAGCGTATAAAACTTTATCCCACTGTAAAGAGTAGGTATGTCCCAGAATGCTCTATGACATGACAGAATGCTCTATAATATTATAGAACATAATCAAGGCTGTAGTTGGGGAAGCCAGTATAGGTGCTTTGATTGGTGCATCACAACCTGAGATAGGTGCATACATATATTTACGAATATTAGTGTAGCCGTTGAGATCATTATAGCCTTGGATGTTATGCATATCCTAGAAGTCATCCAAGCCACTCTTAAAGACATTAATATAATTTGTCCATTTTCTGTAGACTTTGTTTTAGGCATTTTAAAAGATAACCTTTTCTCTGTAATAATAAAACAGTGCCTTGAATGTGTGCATAGAAGTGCTGAAAGGTTGTATCTACAATGGAAGCAGATTTTAGTGGTTTTAGAGGTTCTTGAAAGCACGAATAAACTATTTTTTCTCTAAAATCACAAATGTCATGTCATTCATTAAAAAATGCAATTATAAAAAGTGGGAATAAAAAAACTTTGAATGATGCCCTAAAAGTATGAATACCAAGGGGCAGATTTATCAAGGGTCGAATTGAAAAATCAAATTTTTAATTGGTGCAATTCACTAAAAAACATGTCGTTCTGTATAATATTTAAGAAGCGGTGTCTTTCAGTGAGAGCTTCACAAGAAATATACAGCTTTATCAAAGTCAGAATTTCTCTCAATAGTTACTGAAAACAACTCTGACCAAATCCACACTTTTTTTGGGCTTATTTATTAATACACTTTCCTGAAAATTTTGTTTGTGGCGAAAAAATCCAATTTTCACTGGGTTTTTTTTTTGGATCTTTCATCCGATTTTCACAATTTTTTCGGATTTTTCGCCAAGAAAATTTGGGGTATTGCCAAAAACTCAGCGCACATGAAAAAATCATTGGGAATTCTCCAATTGACTTATATGCAACCTCGACAGGTCTGAGATGCCGGATTTTACACTTTCCCGAAAATTTTGTTTGTGGGAAAAAAATCATGAAAAATCAGTTTTTCATGATTTTTTCGTATCTTTCATCCGACATTCATGCTTTTTTCAGATTTTTCATGATTTTTGCATTCGGAGTTTAGTAAATAACCCCTCTTGTGTGCCTTGCTCCACAGGAAACAGTTTTCTGTAGGCTTTTAGAAAATGTGTTGCATCTGTAAATTGGAATGTCAGATATCACCAAGAACCTCCAGCCCTCCAAACAACAAGAAGTTTGTGCGTTTTAGAGTAAATAAACAAATGTATGGATGTAATTCTTTAAAGGAGTGATTATATATGAGCTGTGGTTCAGAGTTAATGGCTAGAAATATGCTTATTTGTCTTATATATCTTAATGTAACATACAGCTAATCCTTTGAGTCCGTACTGAGACCAGAGAAGTTGTTCTTAGAAAATGACCTCATCCGGAGAATAGTGATGGGCGAATTTATTCGCCAGGCGCGAATTCGCGGCGAATTTGCGCGATTCGCCGCCGGCGAATAAATCCGCGAAACGGCCGCGAAAATTCGCGGAAAAAATTCGCCGGCGCCAAAAATTTTTTTTCGAAAAAACAGACGCCGGCGCCAAAAACGGGCGCCGGCGTCGAAAAAACGGGCACCGGCGTCAAAAACGGGCGCCGGCGTCAAAAACGAGACGCCGGCGCCGTTTCGCGAATTTTTCGCCGTTTCGCGAATTTCGCGTGAAATTCGCGAATTTTTCGGCGAAGCGAAACTGCACAAATTCGCCCATCACTACCGGAGAAGGTTATTGTTATAGCTCCAATCAATGTGAGTGCACGGATAGTGTGGGTTGATTATATTTACCCTTGATTAGGGTGTACTATTTAACATTTTCTCTGAAATAACTAAAAAAACGGAGAAGCCTGTTCGGCACCTTATTTTCATTTTCTAATAATACTTGTCTATAAAAAGGCAGAGCGTTTTGCAATCATTTTTGAAGGAAGTTGCGTGTCTGTTTCCAGTTAATTATCCTTGCCCTTTGCTTCCTTTGTATTCCCTTTGAAGAAAATTGTTAAAATGTAAATAGTTGCCATTGCAATTCTGAATGTATAAATAGGTCAGTCTTGAGAATATGTTCTTGCTGGTCAAAAAGGTTTCTGCATATTTATATATCTGTGTTGGGCAGTAGACGAGGCTGAAAAAAGTTGAGTTAAATGTCTTTCAATTCTTTGTAACTATAAGCTGATCTGATGCTGTTTCCAGTTAGTCTCAGATGGAGGGAAAATTTAAGTTTGTCCCAAGAGTACTCATTTTCATTAGTCCAACCCTTTCTTGAAATTATCAGAATCTGTTAATGAAGCTATATCAGGGAGGGAATTCCAAAAGTTAACAGATTTCACGTTACACCTTAAGATGAAACCTTCTTTTTTTTCCAAATTCAAGTATCCTCTGTAAAGAGTGAATGTAAATAATACTCCAGATAAAGATTATTTTTTTGTACTTATACACATTATATTTATGCAGAGTCCTCAAAATAATACAGTTCTAAAAGAGAATCTATGTTTTGTTCCAAAAATATAAATATGTGCAAAAATCAAAGAAAATTTGCAATTTATGCAAATTGGTGCACAGTTTTTCTACAAATGTGCCCAAAGTATTGTCCCAGGAAAATTCATAACAAATAAAAAAACAAACAAATACAAAAAGTATTGTAGAAATTATACCTATTCATGACACATTTTCATAAATATCTACATTGAGCTTTCTATTTGTCCACCTGTCATTAGCTCTTCCTATACCTCCTATAAAATACCATTTTGCATTGCATCTGCTTTAGTCTTTTATACAGGTACATTGCCCTGTATCATATGCATCTGATTATTTATAAAAAAAAAGAGAACATCTTGTGCCATAACTTATTTTCTGTTGTAAAACTTGGATTGCAGGTCACACAATGAAAGCAAGCACTTGAGTGATAGATGCTCCCAGAAAACCATTTTGCAATAATGTTTTCTGATTTGAAAGTGTTCTTTTCATATTCTTAACAATAAAGTGACTGATTGTGTCATTTTTCTTCTCTAGGATTCTCCATTCTTCAGGCCATTATGGAAGCAGCCGTACAGAACAACTGGCAAGTGACAGCCAGATCAGTGGGGAATGTAAAAGATGTTCAAGAGTTTAAACGCATCATAGAGGAAATGGATCGGCGTCAGGAGAAGAGATTTGTGATAGACTGTGAAGTTGAGAGAATAAACACAATTCTGGAGCAGGTAGTTTTATTTTGTTTTTATTGAGCTCTGCTTAGGGGAGTACTAAATGTTTTGCCTTCAACTATGTCTTGGAAAGTGTGCCATACTCATAATATATAAACAAACATCAGCATTGGCTTCGTCTTTCTGCTAAACATTTCTCAATAGTTTAAAGGGGAACTCCAAAAAAAACATAACAAGCTTTTTGAAAAGTAAACATAATTTCAAGCAACTTTGCAATATACATCAATTAAAAAATATGCAGACTTTTCATGATTTTTAACGGTTTCTGACAGTTCCCTAAGCCTAGCCCCCTGCTCTCCTGCTGATCTGTCTGACTACTTTACTGAGCTGGCTGACTACTGGTACTTTGTATCAGCAGCCAGCTGTCCTTAGCCTGCATCCTCCAATTCCCACAATTGTGGGTTATGTAGTTCCTGCATGCTGTCTGTAAGTTGTGGAGAAGTTGTTACAATTTGTAACATCAGTGTTTAGTCCCTCCTTCCCTGCAAGGATTTTAAATAATGTAGAAAGAGAATAAATGTTAACCAGCTAGCAACATAGAAAATGGCAGCAAAGAAAATGCCAGCATAGAAAATGGCAGCATAGAAAATGGCATTTATTCATACTTTTTGAAGAAACAGGTAACAGTGATGGGTATATTAGGGGTTCTCTGTTATGCTGGCCTCATTATCAAATTTTGGTTTGGAAGTCAGGGTTCCCCTTTAAGAAGAAATGATGAACAAAAATTCTTTATCTTTTGCTCCTCTATTTGGCCATAAAAACATGTATTACCTAGCATCAATTACCAAATAGCCATAGAGCTTGTGTTTTATTGGGCGTGTGGCAGAGGAGTAATTATAGGGGGAGGGCCACCACCAATATGAAACGTTCTCCTTATTATTTGTTATTATTGAAACCTGTACTTGTCATGTACTATGTCAGTGCCAGGTATAAAAGGTGAGCACAGCCCCAATTGCCCCAAACCCCCCACTCCTTAGCTCATCTGCCTACACTCACCCCCCCACACACACACATGACTCATGCACCAAATGTCACACAGTCAGATAGTTGTAAATCAGCAAGCAGGGAGATTCCTGCACCAGAGGCTTACAGAAGGGTCAGAATTAGATGTAGGCAGGCAATTTTTTCTGATGGCCCGGCGCACCTGCTCACACCTGCCCACAACCTCCCTTCCCCCGCCATGAGCTCGCTCAGACGCGAATGCATCAGTTTAAAGCAGAAATGAATTATTATTTATGTTGTAAATTAGTATATAATATCATATTAGTAAGACATACATTATATATAAATTATAAATAAACATTAAAAAGTTTGGTTCCATGACCATGTCATAAGTTTTTGGTTCTATGTAAAGAGAATGCTGATGTCAGCAAATGATTAAAGGGTTACAATACCCCCTTATTCAGCATATGTTCAGTGAATAGGGCTTGTGCAGAACATACTTTTTGCCTATTATTTTAATCAGGAAAAATTGACGGTTCTTTTGAGCTAAACAGGTCAAACAAGAAAATTAAAGCTACTCCATGTTTGGGCTTGTGAGGTAGATAATTATTCCAAATTCACAGATAATCCCATTGCATAATGGACTCACGACACAAGATGAAGGTAGAGGGTTGCACGCATCTAATTATATACCTCGTAAGGATCAAACATGGAGTAGCTTCTATTTCACATTTGCCCTGTTTGTTTTAAGAAATAATGAGACATAGGTTTATGTGTTCAGCACAAGCTCTATTTATTGCAATTGTGTTGAATAAGGGGGTATACTGCCCCTTTAATCAAATACACAGGGATTATAAACAGCCAACTAAACGAAACTATGGTTTGAATAGAACACGTGGAGCTTTGTTTATATGAGCACTACTAAATTATTTCACAAATGGCTTGAATTGGTATGAAAAATAATATATTTGAGCAATTAAAGGTTTAGGACGTGCCCTTTTTTTCAACAGACTATTGGTAGCTGTTTAAGGAACTAATGGGTCAAAGGGTTAAAACAGGCGAATCGTTTGCTCCAGGTCTTGTAACCAGTAGCAACACATCAGATCCTTGCTTTCAACCAGCATACCAGAAAATGCTACCCAATGATCGATTGCTATAGGGCATAGAATTTAAAGAAAATAGTTGCACGTACTATAAATCCTTTAATGTAAGGATCAACTGTAACTTAATTTATATTCATGTTGGTGCTTATTAACCAAGATAATTTACCCTGCAAAAAGAAAATGAGAAATAGAGCAGCTATAAAATCTGAAGAAATAAGATAGAACTAAAGAAAATAGCAGGAGAAAAAAGAAAGGGGTTGCTACTAACTATATAAGAAATCCTTAAATCCTTATAAGAAAAAACATGAAAAGACCTTGAAGGATAAGGAGAAGGCCCTTGTATAATGGGGACTAAATGTGGTGGGAACGGAACACTACATTTTAGGTACAAAACATAGGATTTGTGCTTTCGGTGCATCTCCTTAATAAATGCACCCTACTGCTGTACTAAAATGGGTATTTTGTTCTTGATGAATTTTAACCTCAAAGATTTATACAGTGGCACATCTCTCGCGGAGAGTGCCAAGCCTCATCCGTATTGATAAAGATCATGGTTTGAAGGAAAGTTTAATTATTGAATATTGTTTAGCTGGAAAAGTAAACAACTCTGATTACTTCTGTCGGTGCAAACAGCAGTAAATCTCAGTATCTGTAGAACCCCTGTGTGATTTATTTGTTGGCTTTCTCTAATCAGAAAAAAAAAAATCATTTCTAAGCAGAAAGAAAGCAGCGCTAATAAAATGATCACATGAGACCTGTAAGCATAATTGGGAAGTTCAAATAGAGCCCTCACAGGGCAATCATACTGCCTTTCTTCAAAACAGACTGAGAGTCAGCAGTTTTCTTTTTTTTACTGTTTAGACATTTGTAAGAGAGAAATATGCAATTTATACACACACATATATATAACAAGGGAAAGTTGTGCTCACCACTATTTTTTAAAACCATTAGGCGGGGGTGCAATGAGGGTGTGACCACAAAATACATATAGTCAAATACAAGAGTCCTCTGCACTCAACCCATTATCAATATATTTAAGACAGCGACATTTGTGCATACTGCTACTGAAAAATGCCTTACCCTTTAAACAAAACAGGGATAGTTTGTCCATATATTGTAATATATTTAAGCTGGCCAACTACCTCAAAGTATGGCCAGTTCCTACACTCAACTTCAAGAATTCTATTGCTTCATTATACATTTTGTAAACGGACTACGTTTTACCTGCAAATTACTTGCTGCTTTCAAAGTAAAACACCCAAACGGTGTTGCCCTTTTATTGGCCACCAGTTGGTGTCCCTTAGGTTTGGTGGTTTTTAAATTATTCAGCTTTTTGTTCAGCAGCTCACCTGCGTGGCTGCCAAATTCAGTGTCACTATGTGACAGATGGGAAGAGGCAGATCATAAAAAACTATTAAAAAAAAAATAAAAAAAATTAAGACCTATTAACATTTTTAAGAATTGGACATTATTTAACATACGGAAAACTAACAACACCAAAAAATGAAAGTGTTTTAAAGTAATAAAAATACCATGTACTGTTGCCCTGCACTGGTAAAACTGACGTGTTTGATTCAGAAACACTACTATAGTCCATATAAACAAACTGCTGTGTAGCAATGGTGGAAATTAAAAAAAAGTCTATATGGCACAGGTTAAATAGTGGATAACAGATAACACCATTATGTTCTACAGAACTTATCTGCTGTAACCTGAGCCTTTTCTACTTTGAATGGCTGCCCTCATTGCTTTTCAGCAGCTTGTTTATATAAACAATAGTAATGTTTCTGAAGCAAACACACTAGTTTTACCAGTGCAGGGCAACACTGCATTATTTTAAAACATTTTTTGATGGTACTGGTCCTTTAACTAAGCTTTTTACAGGCTGTCCAGAGTAAGTGAGCCAACTTATCTAAGAACGTCCTCCAATAAATTGTGGGGTTACAGCAAAGCCCATACAGGCATCCAAGCAGTGGGTGAACACTAGAACATCTAACTTTGTTTCCCTGATTAATAAATAATACTGATGTCCCAGTGTCATTGTTAGTATTGTACTGAACTTCTTGATATATCATGGTTTCTTACAAACAGTTCATTCATTTAAAGGAGGTTTGTCTTTAAGTTCACTTATATAAAACCTACAATAACAGAAAAAAAAGTTAAAGCCTTTTCTTGACCTTTTATTCTGTGGTCCAGTTTGCTTTTCTCTAGCTTCCAGTAAGAGAAACAGTGATCTTTTGCACTCTGCTATTTTTACCTTAACAAGCTCCCCAATTTAGCTTATCCTTCTGCTTGGAGTGTTCATGTTTAGATGTTAGTTGGAACACATGAACTGAACAGGGAATATTACACAAGGTGTGATGCTTTCAGAATTTGCCAGTGGCACACAGACCGCATGCGGATTTACTTTAACCGTTTAACCGCAATCTGTCATCTCTTCTCTAGTATCTTTTACTTTGAGTCCATTACAGTAATGCCTGTCTTTTTTTTTTTACCCGCTCTACTCTTGATAGACATAAAGCATTGGATTACATTTAAAGGAAGTCAAGTAATTATATTATTTCATGTAATGCAGCTTACAGATGTCTTTTTCATTATACAGTAGGTCAGGTTATGAAGATACCTTAAATATTTCTCTTTCAACAATTTCTTTTTTGCTTGGATTATAATAATTGCCGGAAACGTGTAAAAATGTCTCCAAGAGCCAATAACACGAAGGTGTAAATGAGATTTATGGGCTTCTGCCTAGTAGCTAAGGAAAATAAAGTGTAGGGGTTTAAAGTGGGACTGTTAATCCTATTGGTCCCTACATTTACTTTAATTTTACTGGTCTACAGGATCCATCATAATCCAGTCTATTATAAAGGATTATCAAGTGTTGAGCGCTGTGGTACAGTTACACCAGGGTCGTATCCTTAATCTCAACATCACTCTCCAAAGCTTTCTCTAACTCATCAGTGTTAGCTACCCATATAATAAAAGAGAACCCTCCAATTGCACCTGACCTGTGTTGAAGCAAAGGCTGCTCTTTCTAGCTACTCCTAACTGTTTTACATTCCTAAAACATATTATAACATACTGCAGCTGGAGCTGGAAGCATTAAATACAGTTTTACTAGCACAGAATCACACATTCATCAGTATGTCCTCCCTCTTCATTTCTGATTATAGTGTATTATAGGAAAGCCAAAATTTGCATTTATCTTTCTATATAATATAATAGCAGGATGACTGATGGGATGCTGGTAAGTGGATTTTCATTGGTAAATTTTCTTGGGGCTAATGACTTTAGAAAACCAAGGGTTTAGATGTCCTTAATATAGTTCATTATCTGGAGCATATAAAGAAACAAAAAATGGACACATTTTTCTCTGTGTGCCAAGAATAGGAATGACAATTACATGATAGCAGCTGCCTAAAATTCCTTAGATGAACACCTGTCAAAATAATAAACACCCACCAATACAGCTGAATAGATATCACCAGTGGGTGGAGTGAATGTTACTATATAATAGGTTGAAGGGAGGAGCGGTTAGAGACTGTGTCTACTGAAAAGAGTTGTGTTAGTCTTTACAAACTAATTAAATTGTATTCTTAATCTGTCAGATCCGTACAAAGCAGTGTAGAAATATGTATTTGTAATTGTCCCAAATCACTGGTAATTACTATTTCCAGGTAGAGGTATTGTCTCCTCTGTTATACTTTGGCTATTATTAAATGTATTCAATCTGGTCTAGTTGCATTCTTAGCATGTTCAAATGTCTAAAAATGTTATTCATTTTGATATACCATTCATTATTCCCAAATGAAACAGTTGCCTCTCGATTTATTTATATCTGTATTTTATTGTGCTTAAAAAACAGTTCACAAGCAATACAACTTTATGATCTGGGCTTGAAGGAGAACTGAAGCCTACAAATGATTTGGCTAGAATTAGTTAGTCTTTTTTATAAACTGAACTTGTATCAGAAGAAAGGTACATCAGCCCTATAACAGGAATGATCTAGGCATCCAAAATTGTCCAGAGGAGCTTGCCATCTTAGATTTCTCAGCTGATCTTTTGTGTCAGTGACACTGCACATGCTCAATATGCTCTGGGATGATGTTAGGAAACAACTTTGGGGTAGTCTGAAGTCATCAAACAGAAAATGAAGTCAAAGAAATATGGGCTCATTATTATATTCTGATTCAGAGTGCTCTGGTTCTGAGGTGGCATGTGATTTATATCCTTTTAATTTTGTTATACTTTTGCTTCTTACATTTATATTGCATTGCATTATCTGATGTATTGCAGTGAGATGAAGTGTGACATTGTGAACCCTACAATGATGCATTACACCTAATGCATTTCCTCTGCTCTCTTTTAATGGATTAACTGGAGCAGCCAGAAGTTTTCTATTTCAGCAATCTGGTTGCTAGAGTCCAAATTACCCCCAGAAACCACTGATTTGAATAAGAGACTGTGTAGCCCTACAGATCATTTGTTTTTCAGATGGGCTCATTGACCTACATTTGAAAGCTGGAAAGAGTCAAAAGAAGAAGGCAAATAATAAAAAAATTATAAAAAAGAAAAAATGAAGGCCAAATGAAAAGTTGCTTAGAATTAGTCATTCTATAACATACAAGAAATTTGCTTCCCAAGTTTATAACTTACCAGTTTATGGAAGAGGTCCAGGTTCAACCTGAACCTTCAGCTGAGGGAGCCGGTCAAAGTGTATTGTTGTAGAGCAGGCACTTAAAGATCAGTTTTTCCAACAAAAATTCAAGTTTATTTGTTACACATAGAAGCAGCCTAAATAAAAGAGTTAGAAAAAGAAAGCAAATAATACAAAAACTATTAAAAAAGAAAAAATGAAGGCCAATTGAATAGTTGCATAGAATTAGTCATTCTATAACATACCAAAAGTTAACTTAAAGGTGAACCATCCCTTTCAAGGGTTGGATTGACGAATAAAGATAATGGCAGAGAAGGAAAGAGAAGGGGGCCAGAGATAAAACATTTAAATGGAGATTCAACAGAAACTAGCCTTTTCTGTTTTTTGTTTGGCCCACAGTCCCATTACAAATTACTTTCATCTAAGAGATACTTTTTTGAAGGGAGGACAAATCTCATAGTTGTGTACTAACAATACTTACCTCAGAGCAAAGACTGTATTTATTTAACCTCTGGCATGAGAGTATGTCTTTATAGAGTAGCTGCCAACAGCTTTGACCTCATGAATAAAAATATATCTACGGTAAAGATTTCTTTTTATGATAATGAAGGAGTTAAGCCTACCTATGAGCAGGCGAACAATCCAGAATGAATTTCCGTGTTTGCATTAAATCCTCCTTGTGTAATCCTTCCATGGACAGCAATGTCACTATTCAATTTCCTTTGTCCCTCGTAAGCTTCAAGTGTATGAACACTTGATAGATTTACTTGTTATACTCCTACCACCTTCCCTCCTGCAAAGCCCTGGCTATTCTTTTATCCCGATAGGATGAGCATTCATGTGGGCAATTGGTTCTGCCGCGCTTTAATAATCCAGGAGTTCCAGGCTTCCTTCCGAAGGCTGCGACGAACAGGCCCGTTATTAGTTTGAGCAGTTGGAAGGTGCATGGGCTGCATTTCAAAAGAACTATTAGTCACTAATGAGACAATTACAATTTGTATAACCCATATGCAAAGGTTGCTAAAACAGTGCAGCATGAAGAGTTCAGTGTGTAAAGCTCTGTTCCTGTATCAGGGCCTCCCTGAATGTTAATACCAGCTGAACACTCATACATAGGTCTTCCTTTGTCTTGCATCTTTAATTCCTTAGTACACACAAAGAAAACAGCTCTCCAGGTTTTCAATGCAAGATCCAGCCGAGTTCTGTAGAAATGATAAATTATTTATAATGTGACAAAATGTTCAGAATTAAGTGAGAAGAAAATATTCTATCAGTAACAGAAAAGTGAGCATTTAAAGCTACAGTACAGGAATGGGAACTGTTATTTGGAATACTGGGTACCCGAGAGTTTCTGGATACAGTTTTTCCTCGGATTTGGACCACCATGACTTATAACTACTAAAAGCATTTAAAGGAGAACTAAACCCCCTAAAGAGAGAGTCCCCATCCACCACCCTCCATTCGTCCCCCTCCCTGTTTCCTCCCTGCCTAGTCCATTATTTTTAAAAGTGTCCCTGAATGTCACACCGACCTATCAATGCAAAGTAGTGCAGCGGAGCTCATGGGCACCATCTTTGGTATCTTTGGATCCTATTGTTTATGGAGCTTTCCAGCACATGGACAGTAGGTGCGAATACCAGACTGGCTCCATTTACACATGTGCGAAAAAGCTCAGTGTCGGTGGTCCCTAGTGAAGGAATCCGAAGATGGTGCCCATGAGTTCTGTTGTGTTACTCTGCATGGATAGGTCAGCGTTACAGACAGGGACACTTTTTCATGTAAAATACTATGATAAGAGGAAGCATGGGGGGATGAATGGAGGGTAGTGGATGGGAACTTTCTCTTTAGGGAGGTTCAGTTCTCCTTTATATATATTACGAAAAACAGGATATTATTGTTATTAGTATGGATTTATGCCTCCTCGGTTATCCTCATGTACATGGAAGTGTCATGCTATTAAAGAAAGAAAGAAAATGCATAATGAATCGCATACCTTTTTCATTAGAATTGACTCTTATTTTAAAGAGACACTACCCTGACCAGTTATGTTAAAAAAATAGAAAATATGGATTTGTCTGCCTGTTCTTGAACCATACTTTAGGCAGCTATTAATTGCCATATAATGAATTTTTCATCAAATCTGCAGGGTGCTGGCCAAGTGTTGGAATGGGACAATAATAACCCACCAGACCAGGCACAAAAGTTGAGTATTTAAAAGTGTTTGATTCAGCCCACTGTATGTAAGGCCAAATTGAGAAAATAGCAGCTAAGTCTAAAAATATTTGGTGAGATCAGCAGTAAAAGTGAGACGCAATTGTAATTTCCAAATGATGCTTTCCTAAATGTCCTATATCCCAGGTTAAGTAAGTATTTATATTCTGCAACTGCTAGGGGACATAAAAAATCCTTATACACAGCTTGAACTTGCTTCAATCTTATACACTGCACAAGTGGTGCTCTATTTGGTACCATTGCCTCTTGTAGGAGAGAATATTATATCACATATTCCCAAATGGCCCTCACACAACGATGAGATGTTTGTTGAGCACTTGAGGAAGGGGCTTGTGTCTGAAACATTTGCTAGGAGCTCAATAACAATTCACAAATGCACAATGCATCGCTGAGAGAGTGCCATATGGGAATATAATATATAGGATACAAATATTAAATGACATAGTAATTTCAGCACAAAGAAGCAATAAAAACAGTTATGCACGAGTGGGTGTAAATATTAGAATAAAAAATTCTAGTACTTTGCCTGAATGTGTCCGTTGTTTTATATTTAACTCCTTTAAGACTTCACAGTTCCCAGTTCAGTGATGATTTGAATTAGCATGCCACTTATAAAATTTTGCCGCCCTAGGCCCGGACCTTTGTGGCCTCGTCACAAATCCGGGCCTGGCCATGATCCATGTGCACTTCAATAATATACCCAAATCTTCACTGAAGGTAATCTATCCGCACAGCATACTGAGGTAAAGAAATTCCATATTTTTAGTCACAATAAATAATGTTTTCGCTACGGAAGGTACAAATTCTTGTACTCACCATTGTATATATTAATCATATAACTTTGAAGGACTTATGTCCTGCACAAAGTAAAGCCTGATTTTACAGTCCTAACTACAAGAATCCAAAGAATGTTGTGGCTGGTACTGTCTGTGAGTATACTGATTTAACAGTGTGAAGTGGACATTGTATGACTTGCACCAAATTGAAGCTAAAGCTGAATGCATGGAGCTTGCTCACTAAACTACTTGCTGTAACTACAAGGTTTCCATCCAACATGTGGAGGCTTATTTATTAAAGCTTGAACTTTAGTTATTTTAGAGGTTTTTGAAACCACAACTAAACTCACTTTCTCTAAAACCATGAATGTCATGAAATGTATTTAAAAATCCCAAATGAAAAAACACAAACAGCAAAAGTCACAGAAAAGACACAAAAACGAAAACTTTTTTATTTTTGCACAAAAGCCAGCGTAAAAAATACCAGAAAACTTCTAAAACCACGGATCAAAGAAAGATCTGCCAGTTCTTTTAAGGGACATCTGCCATTGACTTCAACATGTTTTCGGTTTTAGCTGAAGTATTTTCATATTCTGAATTGTCGCAGTTTTGTCGCATAATAAGTCTAATGGGGGAATGTAATAAAAGTCGGTAAAGGAAAAAATATGCCTGTTTGCGAACAAGTTTTCCTTTACGCCAATTTAATATAACCTGGAAACTGTTTAGTGACCACTTCCGACAGTGGAAGGAGATTTGCAAATTTTAAAGTTTGCGCCAGTGCGCAGTGAATGTAATAAAACTTCTTACTGAAAAAGTCGTTACGTTTGCTCCAAAAGATTACGACACCTTCAAGCATTTCTTAAAATTGAGAAATGCACAATGAAAATTCTCAATGTAATAACAGTTTATAGAAGAGTATTACATTGCAGAATGAGAATTTTAATTCTTATTTGTGCAAATTGTTTTGCTCTTTGCGACTTTCAATACATTCCCTATAAATTTTTTTCTGCAACTTTTTTTGGATTTTTGGCAATAAAAAGCCCGACCCAAGAAATTTGTGGCTTTATATTTGCCCCTTAGGTTCATAAAAGATCAAATGAGCCATTGAATCTTTATTGGAATTTTGAATTTCGGTTTAACTGACCAATCAATTAATCTGAACCAATAGGTTGATCAATTTCATAGAAATCATTCTTTCGATAGTGATGTTGCTCAGAATTGAAAGTATTTAATCACATTTTCAGATTTTTTTAATAAATAAGCAAACATTTACAGTAAATTAAAAAACAATGTAGTTTATTCAGAGTAAAAAGAACCTCTTAACATTTCACAAATCGGCCTAATCCCTGGCTAAGGAGCTTTTGGTATCTGTATCAGATGGGAGGCTGTGGGGCCCCAACTTTTGGCCAGTAACCTGGGACAAACAGAATGTAATGTTTCTTGAGTCTGGCTGTTCAGAACATTGAGTGCTGCCGCATAATTCAACAGCATAATAAAGTATAAGTTTCAACAACAAATGATTTAACCTATTAGTGCATTAATTTCACCCGGGGTGATCCATCATCCTGGCTAAACTAAAGGCTTTTAGAATGATCTGTGCTGTAATCATTGTTCAGCTGAAAGAAACATTATGAATTTGTTTATTTTTATGCCAAAATATTAAAACACTTTCAACACATTTTACACTGCTTTATTACCGCCTGCAAAAAACCCTCTTGGCACAATTGCAATATCATACAGTATCCACTTCTGTAAACATTTAAAATGTAATTAATGAAGGATATTTGCAAACCTGAAGAACATTCTCATTTGTTACTGATGCTCTGAAAGCTCTTAAAGGCATTATTCCTGTTGAGTTTTCCAGATCAGCTTTCTTAAATACATTTGTGCTAATAGCATGTCAGTCAAATATTGGTAGGAAGAATTGGGTAAAAATTACATTTCTTAAAATACATACCGAAAATATTAATGGTCATTCAACAAATAGACATATTGATTTACTGGCATATCTCCCCAGTGCCACATAGTCAAGTTAAGATAAAAAATATTAAAGGCTAACTATTCCTACAGCATATAGAAAAAGTCCACAAGCAAATGGCCTTAGCCCACCTATTAATAGAGACCAACCAAGTATTTTTCATTCATAAAACTGAAGAAGGTGCCAATCCCCCCTTCCCCCCAGCAGTTTGTCAGCAAAACAATGGGAAGGTTACCAGATAACAGCTCCCTGGTAGATATATGAACAGAACTCAATAGTAAAAATCCAGGTTCCACTGCGACACATTCAGGTACATTGAGTCGGAAAAACAACAGCCTGTCAGAAAGCAGTTCCATAGTGCAGCACTGGCTCTTTCTGAAAGCACATGACCAGGCAAAATGACCTGAGATGGCCTACAAACATTACAACTAAAAAATATATACTTGTTGGTTCAGGAATGAAATTTTCCATGGTAGAGTGAATTATTTGCAGTGTAAACAGTGCCATTTAGAAATAAAAACGACACCATAAAAATCATGACAGAATCCCTATAAATATGAACCAGTAAACCTTAAAAGTCATATCCAATCATTGTACAAGTCAATAACAGAAAAAAACTTGGAATTCAAACAATCTGGGCTAACGAAGAGTGACCTTCAATCTTGTAATGACTGCATCTCAAACTCATAACATGCTAAACTTACATGGATATGGAGGGCCATTCAGAAGGCCAATTACAATGATAAACAGAGTGGGTGCTTATTTACTGTCTTAGATAGTCCTAGAGCTATAGAAATGTGAGTGCAATATGCTTTTATATATCCTTTTTTATGCCCTAAGTGTGGGTATCAAGAGAAGCTGAAATGCATGAAGTCTGAAAATCACTGCTCTAGTTCCTGCCCCAGATATAATTGTATCTATAATGTTCCCCATGCAACTTGTTCACAAATTATGCCTATCTCCATCACATGCCCCAAAACACATATTTTTTATTCACAGAATGTAATTGTTAAATACTAGATTTCTGATCATAAGGATAAACCCATACAAAAGGGACTATACCACCCTCAATTTAAGTTTAGGCTTATAGACAGCACCAACTTCATTATAAATCCAGAGATATTTGACTTTTAGAAAGTACCAACCTTTCTTAAAAGGATAGGCAGACTTAACCGTACAAAGGGCATTTGAGATTTTGTATTATGGATATGGAATTCCCTGAATGCTGTACCATCTAATCAAACTGTCACCTTTCACGTAACACTTACGGGGTTATTTACTAAGCTCCGAATACCCAAAATTCCCCGAAATCCGAAAAATTTGTGATTTTTTTTTAATAAAATCTGACTTTTAAAAAAATCACGAATTTTTCGGAATTTATTAAACCCCCGAGAGCTAAAAAGCCTGAATATAAAAACACGGCATCTCAAACCTGTCCAGGTTGCATAAAAGTCAATGGGAACAGTCCCATTGATTTTTGGTTGTGTCAAGGGGTTATGGGAATTTCACAATGTTTTCAGAGATTTCGGGGAAAATTCACAAAAAAATCGTGAAAATCTAAGCTTTTCCTGCAAAGCAAATTTTCGGGAAAATGTAATAATAAATAAGCGTTAAAAACCCGAGCAGAGTTTGTAGTAGCCGATATTGAGATAAATTCGGACCTTGATAAATAACCCCCTTACTGTTTAATTGCATTTAAATTATATGCTATAGATTTATTAGCATACCAAGCTGGAATATAAATATGAACAAGCCTTTCCTGCCAACAGTTTGCCACTTACAAATTTTGATAACCCATTGGTGATATCATACAGTTTTTTTTTTCAAATAAAAGAGCTGGTTTAAATACAATGGCAGGAGCAGTGCATTTAGAAGACTGAAGGCAAAAACCTGTTAAGTGATCATTGCTATCATCATTGTAACTCATTTATACAGTATTTTATTTAAATTAGCATGAAGCTATGGGAGCCGTACTTCATTTGCAAAATGCATTCCTGTTTGACTTTATAACATTTCCCTTTATCATATAATACTCTTACAGGGCTGTAATAAGGGATGCAATAGGCCCAGACGCTGTTAGGGTGGTCCAGAGTAAAGTGAGCTCAGTGGAATTTATGACTTCTTGCCAGTTCCATTATAATAAAGTAATTTAATACAGATATAGGATTTGTTATCCAGAAACCCGTTTTCGAATAGGCTCCAAAGTTCATCTGCTATAGACTCCATTTTAATCAAATAATTCACCTTTTTAATATATAATTTCATTTTTTCTCTCTAATAATAAAACAGTACCTTGTAATTGATCCCAACTAAGATATAATTAATATTGATTGGTGAGAAACACTCCTGTTGGGTTTATTTAATTTAGCAGACATAAGGTTTGCAGATGCAAATTACAGAAAGACCCCTTATCCAGAAATACCCAGGTCCCAAGCATTCTGGATAACAGGTCCCATACCTGTAATAGGAGCAATGTCTGCTGGTCTAGCAATCATTAATAACCAATCATGTTTTCAATCTAACAGTAAATCAGCCCTCGTGGCGTATGTGGTGGGAGGCCCTAAGATTCAAAAAGTCCAATTACTTTATAATTAATTCTTTTAGTCACTTTATATGATGACCTGGATGGAAATAATGGAGATTTGTGTAGACATATTTTATTTATGCCATTCTAAACCTTGAGGTTGATAGGGATACTTTTCTAAACAGTAAAGCACAGGCTAAAATTGCCTTAAATAGAACCTTAACACTTGGTAACCCTATCCAACTCTGCCTCTAGCTCTGTAAAATAGGTGGCCCAATCTTAGTTACAGATACAAAAATATTAATATACTGTGGGGGACTGGGAAGGTTAATAATATCACAGGGGATTGGCTACACCTTATTCCTGTATCCCTCACCCCAGCTGCACTTACTCACTTAATACACTTTTTTTGATTGCTGCAAAATCCTGGTGTTGCTGGTCTTGACAAAGGGACTCCTCAATTGACCCTTCGCCTTCAGCTATCCCATTGAACCCCATTGTTACACACCATAATGATACACCAGGAGCCAGAAATGCTGAAAATGGCCACAGCATTTATTCACATTTTATCAAATAAATAGGACCTTGCCAGCCTCACCCCAAGGCAATATTCAAAGCTAGAATTCCATAAGAGATCACTACTATGCTCTGCCGCTCCTCACTTGAGATCAGCACTATGTCATTATATCCACCACTGAGTATTAGACTGCCTCTACCTACAGAGAGGATGGCCCCAAACTCTGCTACGGGCAGGAGCTGCATCTACCATCATGAGAGAATTTCATCAGCCCTGCTGTCGGTCCGGAATCTGCAGTGTGTCGATGATAGGAAATCCAAGCAGACTGTCATCTAGCACAAGCAGTAGTAGCGTCGGTATCAATCAACCTACTGTGCAGTCACAGGAGAGAACCTCCTTTCTCCCTCATCTAAATTTACCTGTGCAGTACTCTGGCAAGGTCCTACCGCTGCTGTGACAAATAAAAACTTAAAATACATTATCATATATCCACTGTTTTGATCCACAGGAAGGCAAAAAACCCTGCCTGAAGCCACTGCCAATTATGCCTCAAGAAGGAAAAAAATTCCTTCCTGGCCCCAATGGCAATTGGAAACATTCCCTGGATGAAGCATTTGACTTTCATTTAACATGAATAATAACATGCATGTTTATACTGTATACCTGTAGCAAAATCACAATATAACAGTACATGCAGGAATACATCCACATTTGCTTTATGACAATAAAGAGAAACTGTTGACATTTCACAAAATATGCAAAAAAAAAAAGAAGAAGATAAGGAAGTGAACAGCCTCTTCCCCTGACATCACATCCCTCTCATTCTCCACCCCCAGCCCAGACTTCCCCTTTACTCATTCCTTCTCACCCACTCACAGCTACTTCTGATTCTGCCAGTCTTTAAATATAAACCAGTATAAACCAGTGTAATTTGGCTGCTGGACATTCACAACCCTTGTCATGCAGCCCCTGCGTTTATAGCTCCAGGGATTTCCTTTTTTGAGAATGAAGCAAAAAGACATTTTTTTGGAAGGTATACTGTCCATATTAAGAAAACACAAACCTCATGGGACCTCATGTAAAACTGCCCCACTTCTTTAAGTAAGTTGCTCAGATTTATACAAAATATTCACCAATGAGAATGCAATGTACAAGCTCCACATCAGTCATCTAACTGTTATCTAACACACAGAGAGAACTGTGCAAATTATCACTTCTGATAAAACACTATAATCAGACACGAAGAGGGAGGACATACTGCTGTTTAGTGGCTCTGTTATAGGAAAAACTGTGTTTAATTATTTTCAGCTCCTGTTGCACGAACAAGATTCATGGAGTTAGATTTCAACAGGACAGGTGCAGTTCATATTGGATCATTTTCTTGCATTATTTGGGTTACTGGGGAGCTGGAGAGACGTTTTATAGATTAATATTGCTTTACTGAAGAGCAAAAGTGTTGAAATCCTCTTAGGGTAATGGCAAACTAGGGTTCTTTAATTGGTGCATTACTAGTAAGTCAAAAACTCAGTGCCAAAGTGCACAAAACAGTCCCCCATATATTTGAATTGAATTTGCTTGACAAACACTAATGTGAGTACCTGTCAGGCAAGTGCAGTCAGGAAAAGGGTAGTAATACATTTTCAGCATGACGTGAGAGCTTGACAGGCAATTTCCATTAAGGTCTAAGGAAACCATTTCGGGTGATTTGGCACCATGCTTTCAAACTGCTGAAAAACATGTTACACTGTAAGTGCCAAAATGCTTAATATCATCAAAAACAATATGCGACAGAGGTTGCTTGTAGAATGCACTACTGGCTCCCAGCATGCTTTAACCTTTAATAACATAGTAAGAGTAAAAGGGTAGAGCCAAAATTTGAGTAAGGGGGTTATTTACTAAAATCCAAATTTATCAGATTTTTTAAAGAAAGAACACGATTTGACTTTATTGATCATTAAAATAAGCCAATTTTTTTTTCAAGTTTTTGACCCACCCCCTATAAAATCTGATATATATAACCAAAGTATTGCCCTCAATTGCATCTCTGTGATTTATTGTCACATTGCAGTTAATGATAATTGCAAGACAGTTACATAAATGTAATATCTCGTCTGTACTCCTGAACACTGTAGCAATTGTTCGACACCTAATTTCTTATGATATATAAATACTGTATATATATATATATAGATATGGGATCTGTTATCCCGAACGTTCAGTACCTTGGGATTTCCAGAAAATGAATCTTTCTGTAATTCAGATCTTCATACCTTATGTCTACGAAAGTATCATTTAAACATTAAATAAACCCAATAAGATTGCCTTGCCTCCAATAAGGATTAATTATATATTAGCTGGGATCAATTTATAATATACTGTTTTATTATTACAGAGAAAAAGGAAGGAAATAGTTTTTAAACATTTTAACTGCTGGGTTAAAATGGAGTCTATGCTAGATGGCCTTCCTGTAATTCAGAGCTTTCTGGATAACGGGTTTCCGGATAACAGATCTCATACCTGTACATAGCTGAGCCTTAAGCTGGCCATCGATGTTGAGATTTTTAAAAGATCCGATCCTCATCGTGAGACCACGATTTTCTCGGAAAATTTACCATCAACTAAAAAGACCAATTTGCCAGGAAAACAAAGGGGAGCTGCCTGCTTGGTCCTGCAAACATAGATAGATTGCACTGGGACCAACAAAGATTTTTTAACCTGGCCGATCAATTTACTGACAGATGTCGGTCAAAAAATCGTAAGATGTACGATTATTTGAATCCCACTAACCGCACGATAATTTCGAAGGATTGATTGGACTTCGCTAAATTCGGTCGTTTGGCAAGAAGAATCGTTGCGTCTATGGGGAGCTTTAGGCAGGCATTATGTCATATGGGATTCAATAGATTAAAGGTATTTTATTTTAATACGTATTAACATTGTCACATGGGGTCAGTGCATGTTTGTACAGTTTCTAATAAACCCAATGACCTGTAACAACCTTGAGACATTTAGAACATGTACATTATAATCTGCACTTCTGAGCCCTCTTGTCACGCAAGTCCACCGTGCAGTGCTGTAAAACTCGTCTTGCGCATTAATATTTATGAAGTGGGAACCTCTGGATGTGTTGGGGAAAAAAAGGAATTAACATACAATTACAAATCGTTAAGGACGTTTAGGGTCGTTTAAAGATCACAGTGTTTCTGCATTGTGGAATTAAACAATAAATCTGCCGTGAATATGCGTTGTCATAGAGGATAGAAACCCTGTTTCAGGGCATTAAAATATCAGAATATATATGTAAAAATCATCATAACTGCTGCATCAGACATATCTGAGTGACCTTAATACAAAGCAAATATATTCAACCCAGGAACATAGGCACTGGCAGTGTGCAAACATCAAGGCTGCTGTAGGTGTCTTAAAGGGACTGTAAATCTTCTATATAACTGCCCAACAGTGCCCCCTAGCTTTTAAAAAATGTGTCCCCAGGTTAATTATTAAATGTTATTTTCCTGACAGTCAGGAACGTCTATAATGAATTGACAAATTGATAAAATCATTTAATAAATACCTGTGTTAATTCATCAGAATGTATTCTGCTCAGTTCATTCATTGTTATAGTTTGGTAATGCTGTCCAAATGTGGTTCTTCTTGATGCAAACTGCATGCAGAGCAAATGATTCGGACAAATATTTGCCATGCTGAAACAAATCATTGCAGCCAGGAAAATAAATGCTCTACTGGTGTCATCTTGTCATCTTTTTTTTTTTCAAATGATACATTGTCTACTTGGTTTATAAGTCATGCTTTACTAGGAGTCAACATAAATTAAATCTATATCTGTTATCCAGAATGCTTGGGACCTGGAGTTTTCCGGATAATGGATCTTTCTGTAATTTGGATCACCATACCTTAACTCGGCAAAAAAAATAATTTAAACATTAAAAAACCCAATAGGCTGCTTCCAATAAGGATTAATTATGTCTCAGTTTGGATCGAGTACAAGCTACTGTTTTATTATTACAGAGAAAAGGGAAATAGTTTTTTAAAAATTTGGATTATTTGGATAAAATGGAGTCTATGGGAGATGGTAACCCACCCGCTCCCTACCCACATCTGCTCCCCTTTATTTATAGACCCGTGCCGACACGCCCGCAGTGACATCACAAAAGGGGCGGGGCAGGCGGAAGTCTATAAATTCCGGTGCCGGCAGTACTAGGTCGCGGCTGGGGAGAGCAGGAGAAGAGCTCGACCCGCACCCGCCCGCGACCCGCGCATTTCATCCAGGGGTCGGCCCGAACCCCCGACCCATGGGTGAACCCGCTGGTCCCGCAAGCCTCTTGTCGGCCTGCACATCACTAGGTGACGGCATTCCCATAATTTGGAGCTTTCTGGATAACGGGTTTCCAGATAACAGAACTCGTACCTATATAGTTATAAAAATATAAATATATTAATTATATCTAATTGTACATAAGCCATTGGTTAAAGTAGGGGTAAAAGGAGCCACACACCAGCTGTTTAATGTTACAATTGCACGTTGGATTCATGGCCAGAGCAATATACTGTTAGACAGTCAGTCTGCCCTTTAATCGGCTGTAAGGTTTAGTGGGGCTCTTGCTTTTGATAAACACACAAAGAGTGATATGATTCTAATCTAAATTCCCTCACACAGATGAGAGCATAGAATGTATATACTTGTATAAAGATGTTACTTTTATAGAATTATATTATTGTACTAAAAACCAAACAACGCAAATGATTATAAAAATGGACTTTTTCTGCATTATATGATCAATTTTCTTTGCAATGTGCGTGGTGTTACCCTGGATTTCATGTGCCAATTTAAAGGAAAACTTTACCCCCATAATTAATACTTTAGCAACAGATAGTTAATATCATATTAAGTGGCATAGCAAAGAATGTTACTTAACTGGAATATATATTTAAGTGAAAATTGGCCTTTTGCATGTCTTCCGTGAACCACCATTTTGTGATGGTCTGTGTGCTGCCTCAGAGATCACCTGACCAGAAATACTGCAGCTCTAACTGTAACAGGAAGAAGTGTGGAAGGAAAATACAGAACTTTATCTGTCAATTGGCTCATGTGACCTAACATGTATGGTTTGTTTTTGTGGGCCGGCCCTTACTTCTTAAAATCGAGACCTACATTGTCTGTCTTTAACCAGCCCAGGTCCTCTGTTTAATGAATTATGGCTGATTTTGGAAATACGTTTATTAGCTGTTATTATAATGACATGCACTGTGAAACCTAATAAAAGGGAGTTGTCACTATAATATTCTAAACTGTAGAAGATGTAGAAATGATTTTTCCCAAATAGGTTTCATTCTTGTTTTTGAGATATACATGATTTATTAGTGTGCTTCCTCAACCTAATTTTTTTTACTGCAGACAATTTAGCCATGCTGTGTGTCAGTAGTGCTGACTCATGCTGGAATCAACCACTTGGAGCAAGTGAAATCTGTCAGTGACTCATAGCGCAAATGTTTTGGTTGCAACCTGAAAATAAAATTAGGTTGAGGAAATCACACATATATAAGTGGTTTTAATTAAAAAAACAGTTTTCATTTATCATTGTGAAAACAGCTATAATCTACCAATTGCCACATTGCTCTAAAGATTGCTTTACAAAGCAGCTCCAGTATTTGGCTCTATCACTTTCAGCGAAAGGCTACGGAAACAGAGTCAAGCAACCACACGGAATCAGCTGACATTTTCTGCTAGAATTTGAATAACCCATTACCTGATCTGTGCGTTTATTTATTTTTTTTCTTCTAGGTTGTAATCCTCGGCAAACACACAAGAGGCTACCACTATATGCTGGCTAATCTGGTAAGGCCTTCTATTATTATTAAATAAATAAAAAAAAGGCATACACAGGTGCTTCTGGGTAATTCATTCCCTCGAATCGTTGTCAGATTTAATCATCCATATAGGGGCTGCAGGATGGCCTCCAGATCCCTGGGAAATGCTGTTGGCATATACAAGAGATAGTGAACTTTGCTTTGTTCCTCTGGTATTATGTTATATTACTCCTCTTGTTTGAAATATAAAGAAACTGTTGGTTTCCGCTCTTCGGTGTTAAGAAAATTTACATTATGGATGTGATAATATTGACATTTTCCACTATATGTGGTCATGTCCTCTTATTAAGACATTTTGGCAAAATATCCAAGAATTTATAAGAAAGGGAACTAACTCCAAAATTAAACTTGTCCCACAATTTACACTATAGATTATCTTTATATATAGCTCTGATTTTTCTGTTGAAATGGTTAATTTTTGATTTTTTGGTTATGGTAGCAACACAGAAGTCAATCTTTTTAAAATGAATTACAGATACTGTTCCAGTTTTGGAAATCGTTCTTCGATACATTTCTAACCTTTGTTTACAGGATGCAGTTAAATATAAAGTAGGAGATCATCTGGCAAGAAAACATTTTAGAACAAAATAGTCTATTTATTTAGAAACATTAGAGGGAACACAAAAAAAATAACAGTTTATTTACAAATTTTTGGGTAAAGAATTTGAGTTCCGAAAAAGGTTTTGTTACCGGTCTAGATGAAATTTGTTCCATTCACATAAATATAACTATAATACTTTCCTTTTTAGATGTTTGTCAGGCATGGAGCTGTACTCAAATATTTTTGCCACATGGTAGTCATTAGTACTAGTTATTTCTAGTTTGTACTAGTGTTAGTTAATAGGGATGTAGCGAACTGTTCGCCAGCGAACTAGTTCGCGCGAACTTCGACTGTTCGCGTCCGCTGCAAGTTCGCGAACGTCGCGCGACGTTCGCCAATAGGCGTTCGCGTCAAAATCGTTCGACCATTCGACCATTCGATCGCTAAAATCGAACGATTTTCGTTCGAAACGAACGATCGAAGCCATTGGATTGAATGAAATCATTCGATCCAATGGCTTCGATCGTTCGATTCGAACGAAAATCGTTCGATCGAACGATTAAAATCCTTCGATCTTCGAATCGAACGATTTTCGGATGTTCGAAGCTCGCGAACTGTTCGTGAACTGTTCGCATTTTTTGCCGGTGTTCGCGAACAGCGTTCGCGAACACATACACGGCAGTTCGCTACATCCCTATTAGTTAATATATTTTAATGAATTATTTTATTTTAATTTACTCAGAAATGTCATGTCACAGTATGATATGAATTGTTTATTGCTGGATTATTATAAAATTCAATAAAAAGAATTTGAAAAGAAATGAAAAAACAGAGAGACGCCGCTGGTATTTCCTCCATGAACACTGGCTGACATCATTTGGACAAAAGGAACATTTTGTCTGTACTCTCCGTTAAAGCTAAAAATACGTGCCGATTTTAGACACATGCCCAATATGTTTTCCTGGCAAACATTTAATGCTGTGCTACATTACCTGGAGCCTGATAAGCTCGACTGTTCCTGTACAAACTGTCACATAGCTGTCAGCCGTCATTTAAAGTGGTGTAGGAGAAGCTTATCAAACTCTCCCCATGGCTAAATAGGATGCTCTGTCAAAATACAGTGTGTTCCGGTATAAGTTAGAATTACACTGTAAATTTACCCATCATTATTGACAGGAATGTGGCAAGGATTATATGGGTACATCATGTATTGTATATGAACATAAACTGAAAAAAGGCACAATATCATAGTTTTGCCAGTTTATAGATTGTATCTTATAGCTACCCAAGGTCCAAAAAATGAAGAATTAAAAACAAAAATGGGATTTGGATAGAAATGCTGATCAGAGGTTCAGAAGCCTTATTACAGTATTAATCAATTCTGATATTGTTGTGCTTCCCTTTGAGTGTCAGTGACATGGCACATGCTCAGTGTGCTCTGGGCTGTTGAGACAATCTTAAGGGCCGTTTATAAGACTCACATAAACATTTTGACTAACAGTACAGGTAGGGAGAATTCTCGGGACACAGGGTTTTCCAGATAAAGGATCTTTCATTAAATTAGCTCTCCATACCGTAAATCTACTAAAAAAATTAACATGAAATAAACATAATATGATTGTTTTGACTTCAATAAGGATTAATTATATCTTCGTCAAGATCAAGTATAAGGTTCTGTTTTATTATTAAAAATAATATTTTAAAAATTATTATTGACGAAAATGGACCGTCCAGTAATTTGGAGCTTTCTGTATAACGGGTTATCGGATAACGGATCCCATACCTGTAATAATACTAATACTAATAATACCCAAGCCTTATCAATACTGCAAGCCCTATCTAGGCAAATTCTAGATCACTATTTTTAGACTGCAATCCTAGTCAATAGCAGGTTTCCCCTAGGGTTGGGGATAGACAACCAAAGCTGCTGCCGTGTACAGTAGTTTGAGAAATGGTAACGTATTTTCAGTAAGTTATTGCAGTGCTTGTGTATTAGCTCATTTTAGGTAGGTCTAAATACAAAGTTTGGTTAACATATAGAGCGGTATTTATTAAAATCTGAATTTATCTAATTTTTTCAATTAAAAAAAAAAATCATGACCAAATAGCAGATTTGACCTTATTTATTCTTACAAAAGCTCGATTTAAGCAGATCGGGTAAAAACTTGATATAATCAAGCGGAAACTCAAATCGAACGGTTTTTTTTGGAGGTTTTTCCCAAATCGCTCAATTTTCCCGGCCTTTTCCCGAAAAGCCCGAATTTTTTTTCCCGAAAAGGTCGGATTTTCAGGCTAATTCCAGCGCAGACCACAGAAACATCAAAATAGGACAGGGACATCTGCCATTGACTTATACCCAAATTTGGCAGGTCTCAGGTGGCGGAATTTTTGGATTTTGGCTTTTTCCTTCATTGGGCTTTAATAAATCTTTGGAGAAAAAAAACTAAAAATTTGGGTTTTGCCCCAAAAAGCCAGACTGGAGTATAGTAATATGTCCTTACTCCTTACAGTTGTTTGAGCACTATAAGTGCACATGTTAGAACAGAAAAACATTTTAAAAGAGGAATTACTGCAGTACTATAGGAGTGATCACTCTTATTCCAGGTGCTAGTATTTGAGTGCCACACTCAACTTTAGAGATTTAGAATGAATCAAGTAAAAAAGAGTAATCCTAATATTGTGTATTTTAGAAAATGTCAAATGACCGGAAAAACAAAGGCAGAACGTGCTGACTTTTATTTTCTTGGTGACTGATGTGTTCCTGAAATAATTCCTGCAATTTTGTCCTTGTCATATTGAATTCCTCTAACAACACTACTTTGTGTCACTAATGGCCTTTACTTTTGCTGTACCTCCTTTTAGATCCGGCTTTCTGAAAACAGTATGTGATACCTGTATGTAGCAAAGTAGACTAATCACTGAGGAAACATCTAGGGGCAAATTTACTTAAGGTCGAATATCAAGGGTTAATTAACCCTCGATATTCGACTGTCAAATATCGAATATCGAAGTTGAAGGATTTAGCGCTATTCGTTCGATCAAATGAAAAATCCTTCGAAACGTTTGAACGATTTTTGTTCGACCAAAAAAAGATAGCTAAGCCTATGGGGACCTTCCAGATATGCTTACATTGACTTCGGTAGCTTTTAGGTGGTGAACTAGGGGGTCAAAGTTTTTTTTTAAAGAGACAGTACTTCGGCTATCGAATGGTCGAATAGTCGAACAATTTTTAGTTCGAATCTTTCGAATCGAAGTCGTAGTCGGTGGTCGAAGTAGCCCATTCGATGGTTGAAGAAGCCAAAAAAAACATTTGAAATTCAAAGGTTTTTTTCCTCTATTCCTTCACTCGAACTAAGTAAATGTGCCCCCTAGTGTATGATGCTTTGAGTCTTCTAAAACCTCCATACTTTCTCTTTTCATTTTTAAGTATAGGTTTTATGAAGGTTCTAGTATATCCGAAATGCACAAAAACTCACAAACTATTTCATACCTCCTAACTGGCTTTTGGCAGAGAGCCCAGAATAGATACTTAGATACTTTTGCAACAATTTATGTTTTTTTTAGGTCTCTTGGGGAAACTAATTTGCAGCTTAAAGGGCAGTTCACTTTCATTAGCAAAACTGTAATAACACAGAAAAACCGCAGAAATGTGTTCAGACTTTTCATAACCTGCCAAATTTTGGAAAATGGACGTGGTAATTAGGGGGTGTGTCCATAAAATGGGCGTGGTGAGACATCAGTAGGTTGTACTTGATGGTAACTAAGCTGCATGAATCCATATAGGTGGCAAATCAGTCCTATTGGGTTTATTTAATGTTCAAATGATTTTTAGTATCCTTAAGGTATTTCAGATCCCTTATCCCAGGTCCTAAGCATTCTGGGTAATAGATTCCATACCTTGCTGTTGACGTGTATAATGACATCTAGCCTCATTTACTAACACAGGACAGTGTGTACAGTATAACTTTCAGAGGCAAATCAGCCTGTTTTTTTACCCACAATGCAAAATTTTCCCAAAAACATTTAGCACAATTGTGGCGACACAGGAAATTGTGTCCAGCGGTGTCCAATGTGCCAGAATTAATGCAATTGCACTGTTGCTGCTACAATTTTCACAGTGAGGATTGCATCAGTTCTAGCACACTGCGTTAAAATGGCATTAGATGTTGTTCTTTTGGTCAGATTGGGCCAGCGAGACACAGAGAAAAACCCAGTGGGCCCCAACTCTCATGGGCCCCACTGACCCAGACCCACTCCCTGCCTGACTCTTCAACAGTCTCCCTTACCTCCCCCCCAAATCGTGGCTGCAATAAAAGAGAACAAGGCATAAGCAGGGGAGGTGGCTTCCAGTGCTGGTGGGTGGAAGAACCCACGACTAAGGCAGGGCCCCAGAGGTATGTGGGGGCTCCTGAATTGGCAACCCTGGTGGGCCCAAATGAGAAGATTTAGCAAATATAAGTGAGGTAACAGAAGGGCAAAATTTTTGTTAAATAGTGTACAAGTACATACCTTTTTGTTAAACATTTGTTAACTGCTTAGTATGTTACTCAAAATACAAAAACAGTCATTTATAAAGTCACAGCAGACTCTGGCCTCAAACTTTTTATGTTACCATTCTTGTGCCAATTTTGTTTGATTTTCTATGCCATGTTATAAGAATTAGTACAGTAGAATACAGTCTAAAATGAATCTGGACTCTGTCCTTATTGCGCCATTGACCTGCAGATCGCCAGTTCAAGGTTTGGCATTCCCGTGCAGCAGATGTTAGGGTATTGACATCCAAAAAAGACAGCTCTCTAGTTCTCTTAATTGATCAGAGGTAACATTTCTCAGAATCATAGCAACTTGGCTTGTGTTCCAAAATCCCATCTGGCTTGAGAAGCAACTGCATTATGAAGCTTCCTAAGCATTTGATAGCTTCTTTGGTAGATGTAAATAGAGAAAATTGATGGAGATCTATTTAATATGTTTCGTGTAATTCCAGGGCTTTACAGGCATTACGCTGGAAAGAGTGATGCACGGCGGAGCCAACGTGACCGGCTTTCAGATTGTGAACAATGAGAACCCAATTGTGCAGCAATTTTTACAGAGATGGGTTCGACTGGATGAAAGGGAGTTCCCTGAAGCAAGAAATGCACCACTAAAGGTATAGTGTAATGGAATATATTATCTTGGTCAGGTCTGATGTTCATCTATGCACTTGAATGGATTCAGGCTACTGAAAGATTGTTTATTTGACGTGGAGGGTGTATCGTCAATTTTGAATCATACCGTTTTGAATAAGGTTTCCATTAGGAGCATGCTTTGCCCATATAACCTATGCAAATCCTGCATGTAGAGAAACAGGATTGGTGTTAGAATTGGTTGTTTTGGAAGAGCGAGCTCTATTGCATCTTCTAGGCAAAGTGAGACCTCACTATTAGACATGACTGTCAATCAAACTCTGATTTCTGCATTAAGAGAGGGGGTAGTGAAGAATAATGTTATTATTTCAGAAACAGCACATCATTTTAATTGATTATATTTAGAAAGTTTATTATTTCCATGACATAAACGTATATACATTTTTCATGTTTTCAAAGCTCACCTGCAATAATAAGAGAAAACTTCCACTATTGAAATTATTCCATTTATAAATAGAAAAATAATTGACCAATCAATGAAGGTGAATCCTAATAATTCCCTAGTCTGATGATGAATTTAAGCCAGGAGGAGATCCCCCTTTCATTCCCCTTTAAGATGTATAATTCTAAAGTGAAAATATACAGTATACTTGAAATTACATTTATATCATTTAATTTTCAATTATGTTTTTATGTTTTATCCAAATGGAATTATAATTAAGATATTTAAATGATTTTGCTTAGCCAGAATAAATGTAATGCGTTAAAAATCTACCGAAGTCAGATTTAATTTTTCCAGTTATATTTAATTTTTCAAGTTAGTAATAATTTCACAGACAAGGAATTATTTATTAGTGATTGTTTTCACTTTCTTTTTTTTTAAATAAAAGCTATTAACTGGCAGTCCATTATTATTATATGTTATATTCCAGGATGAGAGTCATGTAATACTTTTATAATTGTGTGCTGGGCCTAGCAATATAGATGTGTAACTGAGCCTTTAACTTCACTGTGGCCCATTGCTTAAATTCCCATGGAGCTTAATAGTTATGTTGTGTTTTTATAGTAAAATTACAAACTGAGCAATCCTTCTTAGATCTCAATAGAACAGCGCTATTGGGCTTTGAGTTGAAATCCAGGAAATGGAGTCATGATTTGACTTAAAACCAAGCCATTATTACTATAAAAATACACTAAGGGGCAGATTTACCAAGGGTCGAATATCGAGGGTTAATTAACCCTCGATATTCGACTAGGAATTGAAATCCTTCGACTTCGAATATCGAAGTCGAAGGATTTAGCGCAGAAAATTCGATTGAACGATCGAAGGATTATTCATTCGATCGAACGATTAAATCCTTCGAATTGAAGGATTTTATTCCTTCGATCGAAGGAATATCCTTAAATCCTTCGAATTGAAGGATTTTATTCCAACGATCGAAGGAATATCCTTCAATCAAAAAAACTTAGGCAAGCCTATGGGGACCTTCCCCATAGGCTAACATTGACTTCGGTAGCTTTTATCTGCCTAACTAGGGGGTCGAAGTTTTTTTTAAAGAGACAGTACTTCGACTATCGAATGGTCGAATACTCGAACGTTTTTTAGTTCGAATCCTTCGATTCGAAGTCGTAGTCGAAGGTCGAAGTAGCCCATTCGATGGTTGAAGTAGCCCAAAAAACACTTCGAAATTCGAAGTTTTTTTACTTCGAATCCTTCACTCGAATTTAGTGAATCGGCCCCCTAAATGGTAATGTATTTTAAATAAATCTGTTTCCATTGAATATTCAACGAGTACACTGTTTATTATTTAATGATTATAAACTGGGCCATCACATATTTTGCATATTTCATTAGTTTTAGTCTAAAAGGAAAATGTCAGTGCATTGTAATACCCAGCAACATTTTTAGGTATGATATTGATTGAGAAATGTATGGTCTATGTAGATATGGGGGGGACACTCCCACCAAATCTTTGAAGCATTGCTGAATTCAGGGTACCCTAGGAGCCATTATAACAATGGAAAGAATTTCACATATTGGGAGTTATTTATAAAGGTTGAATTTAAGCTATGTGAGCTTTTTAGACCTTGAATGAACTCACAACTGGAATGGTTTCTAATTTTGAACAGTATGAAGGCTATAAAAATCTCCAACTGGTTCAAGGGACCTGTGCCACTGAATTCTACATGACCTTGACAGGTTTTAGATGGTGTATTTTCGGATTAGAGCTATTTCCAGGGTCGGGTATAATAAATCTAGACAAATTTGAGGTTTTTTTTTTAACCTGAAAACTTGATTTTTGACTCGAAAACTTGAATTTTTTTGTGGAAAACACAACTCGATCCTTAAAAAATCTGTCCCGTTGTATTTGGGACTGTGGATTGGATGGCATTGGTGTAGATATTTGCTTCATCAAACGATTCGAAGGATTTTCAATCGATCGAAGAATTTTTCTTCAATCAAAAATATCGAAGTCGAAGAATTTACCGCAATTAGTTTGATCAAACGAAAAATCGAATGATTAGAAGGATTTTAATCAATCGATCGAACAATTTTTCTACGACCAAAAAAACCTTAGAAAGCCTATGGGGACCTTCCCTGTAGGCTAACATTGAGGTTCGGTAGGTTTTAGGTGGTGAAGTAGGGGGTCGAAGTTTTTTTTAAAGAGACAGTACTTTGACTATCGAATGGTCGAATATTCAAACGATTTTTAGTTCAAATCATTCGATTCCAAGACGAAGTTGTAGTGGAAGGTCGAAGTAGCCAATTCGATGGTCGAAGTACCCCAAAAAAAAAACACGAAATTCGAAGTTTTTTTACTTCGAATCATTCACTCCAGCTTAGTAAATGTGTCCCCAAGTGTTAGAGTATAATAAATATTAAACAATTTGAGTATTGTTTAACCCGACAAATCGGTTTTTGACTCCAAAATAGTATAAGTTGTTGTTTCAAACTTGGGTTTTACTGTGCCATTTAATCATTATCTTTTTTCTTTATTTACAGTATACATCTGCACTAACCCATGATGCAGTCTTAGTTATAGCAGAAGCTTTTAGATACCTGAGAAGACAAAGGGTAGATGTCTCTAGAAGAGGGATTGCTGGAGACTGCCTCGCAAATCCTGCTGTGCCCTGGAGCCAAGGAATAGACATAGAAAGAGCCTTAAAAATGGTAATGATGAGCCACTTAATGAATGGTACAAAACTTTATGATGTTAGTAGCACTGTATTATATTTATGTTCACAAGCTGCTTGGCTCAGCAAGCAAACTTTACATTACCTTTCCAGGCAAAAGTGTGTGAACTAAGAAATTCAAGTTTTGAAGCAGAGAAATGAAATACAGGTATGGGAACTGTTATTCAGACCTAGGGCTTTCCAGATAACAGATCTTTCCATAATTTGGATCTCCATACCTTAAGTCTACTAGAAAACCATGTAAACATTTAGGGGTCGATTCACTATGGGTCGAATATCGAGGGTTAATTAACCCTCGATATTCGACTAGGAACTAAAATCGTTCGACTTCGAATATCGAAGTCGAATGATTTTGCGTAAATCCTGCGATCGATCGATCGAAGGATTTTTCATTCGATCGAACGATTAAATCCTTCGAATCGAACGATTCAAAGGATTTTAATCCAACGATCGAAGGAAAATCCTTCGATCAAAAAATCCCAGGCAAGCCTATGGGGACCTTCCCCATAGGCTAACATTGACTTCGGTAGCTTTTAGCTGCCGAAGTAGGGGGTCGAAGTTTTTCTTAAAGAGACAGTACTTCGACTATCGAATGGTCGAATAGTCGAACGATTTTTAGTTCGAATCATTCGATTTTCGTAGTCGAAGGTCGAAGTAGCCCATTCGATGGTCGAAGTAGCCCAAAAAAACTTCGAAATTCGAAGTTTTTTTAATTCGAACCCTTCAGTCGAATTTAGTGAATCGGCCCCTAAATAAACCCAATAAGCTGGTTTTGCTTCCAATAAGGATTAATTATATCTTAGTTTGGATCAAGTACAGGGTACTGTTTTACTATTACAGAGAAAAAGGAAATCATTTTTTAAAATTTGGATTATTTGGATAAAATGGAGTCAATGGGAGCCTTTATGTAATTGGGCGCTTTCTAGATAATGGGTTTCCAGATAACAGATCTAATACCTGTAATATATTCCACCATCATCAGGAGTGGAATTGTGTTATATTGAATTTGGAAAGATTGCACTGAGATTGTATCAAGGTTAGGAGCAGTCTATATTTATTTGTACACTTTCCGTTAATATCCATACAACCACAATTGGCAAGATCATGTACCACTGATACTGATAGGCAATGTTGCTCATTAAGGCACCTATCTATAAAGCAGTGCAAAATGGAAAAAGGTACAAAAATTAATGTAAAATAAATAGCATATTTATGAAGTTGTTTACTTCTCCTCACCATTCATTATAAGGAACTGGTGCTGGAATGCAAGTAATAACACAATCACAAGTCTGTTTGGGTGTTTTAACCCAACCCTGCCTCATTTTAACATGCTAATAAGGGTATATGCCGTTTACAAAAAGTTCATTCTAAAGGGATTCCAAATTTAGCAGTACAGGTATGGGATCCGTTATTCTGAAACCTGATACCAATAAATCTCAGAATTACAGAATGTCTCCCATCGACTCCATTTTATCCAAATAATCCAAATTTTTAAAAATGATTTTCTTTTTCTCTGTAATAATAAAGCAGTATCTTGTACTTGATCCCAACTAGATAATTAATCTTCAATTGAAGCAAAAACAGCCTATTGGGTTTATTTAATATTTACACAATTTTCTCAAGTTATGAAGATCCAAATTACAGAAAGATCCGTTATCCAAAAAAAACCCAGGTCCCGAGCCTTGTGGATAACAGGTCCCATACCTGTACTTAAATTGTGGATTGTGTACATCTGCTGTGTAGTCCAGAAAACTCTGAATTACAGGAAGGCTGTCTCCCATAGACTCCATTTTAACTAAATAATTACAATTTTTAGAAATGATTTCCCTGTTCTCTGTAATAATAAAACAGTAACTTGTATTTGAGCCCAACTAAGATATAATTAATCCTTATTGGAGGGAAAACAATCCATTATTTTTAGCAGAGTTAAGGCATGGAGATCTAAATTATGGAAAGACCCCTTATGCAGAATACCCCAGGTCCCTGTACTAGACTATTTTATGAATGGATATGCAATACAATACCAATGAATAAAGTCTTAGCAAAAGAATTGATATCCCTATATCAGCAGTGGGGATTTTATCCTCTTCATTGCAACATTGGATGATCAGTGTACAGTCTGCCTAAGGTGTAAACAGCTCCATTACTGCTACTTGCCTCTATCAATGTTTTAAGAAAATGGTAATTACAACATTTACCAAAGTACATCTTACTGTCACATTAAGGTACAAGTGCAAGGAATGACCGGGAATATCCAGTTTGACACGTACGGAAGGAGAACTAACTACACGATTGATGTGTATGAAATGACTCCCACGAAACCTCGAAAGGTGGGTATAAATGCCAGAGAGGAATAAACCTTTTCTTAGCGGAGAAAATATGCTTCAGTGCAGCTCCGGAGCACAAGGCATTCATTAGTACTAAGAGCTTTCTTGTGTTTAAGGAGCTTGGGAAGCACAAAGAATTATAAAATCATGTACCTCTAATAAATGGTTGTATGGTACTCTATCCTACAATATTACTTTAGGAACTATTACTGAGCCGAATAGGGAACATGTTCACTCCATGTGAAGATCATGATATAGAGTAACCGCTAACTTAGCCATTTAATAGTTATTTCAGATTACCATTTGTTGTTAATATTTTTTATTTACTAAAAATAAAAGTTATTTATTGAAAAAAAAAAGGTTCTTTCCACATAACTGCGCAGTTTCCATCATGCAGATGGGGATGTATTGACATTTTGCTCAGTCCAGCTACTTAAAGGCAAATAATAAATTAGAACTTAAATTAAAATCTCCTGTTATTTATTGACTCAAGCCAATGTGCTCCATGTGTCCTTCAGTGAGGGTGTTTGAAGGGATATTCTCGTTTCAATGTACAATTACACTTCCTTTTTGTTAAATATGTAGGTTTAGTTCTACCCACAGGTACATGAGGATGAGATAGTGTTTATAGTAACTGTGGGATAATAGTCTCTGGGAAGGGAGTGTGGCTGTGGGATAGCAGGTATAGTAGGGAGAGATGGTGCCTATAGTAACAGTGGGATAATAGTCTCTGGGAAGGGGCTGTGGCTGTGGGATAGCAGGTATAGTAGGGAGAGATGGTGCCTATAGTAACAGTGGGATAATAGTCTCTGGGAAGGGACTGTGGCTGTGAGATAGCAGGTATAGTAGGGAGAGAGGGTGTCTATAGTAACAGTGGGATAATAGTCTCTGGGAAGGGAGTATGACTGTGGGATAGCAGGTATAGTAGGGAGAGATGGTGTCTATAATAGCAGTGGGATTAATAGTCTCTGGGAAGGGAATGTGGGATAGCAGGTATAGTAGGAAGAGATGGTGCCTATAGTAGCAGTGGGATAATAGTCTCTGGGAAGGGAGTGTGGTTGTAGGATAGCAGGTATAGTAGGGAGAGATGGTGCCTATAGTAGCAGTGTAGTAATAGTCTCTGGGAAGGGAGTGTGGCTGTGGGATAGCAGGTATAGTAGGGAGAGATGGTGCCTATAGTAACAGTGGGATAATAGTCTGTGGGAAGGGACTGTGACTGTGGGATAGCAGGTATAGTAGGGAGAGATGGTGCCTATAGTAGCAGTGTAGTAATAGTCTCTGGGAAGGGAGTGTGGCTGTGAGATAGCAGGTATAGTAGGGAGAGATGGTGCCTATAGTAACAGTGGGATAATAGTCTCTGGGAAGGGACTGTGACTGTTGGATAGCAGGTATAGTAGGGAGAGATGGTGTCTGGGAGGAAACTAGAGGATTAGGTTTAATAACATACTTTCTGTTCTTTGCTGAACCACAACTACCAGAACCCTCCAACTGCCAAAGCCTTACAAGGCTGGGATTTGAAGTTTGTTGGTACTATAAAGTGTCAGCAAAGTTTGTTACAGGACAGACGTCTCTTGATATTTAGCATTTAATCGGATGCAGTCAGGTACATATTGGTTACCTGGGTCATACAGTGCCTCATGGGTTGAAATTATTTATGTGTATAAAGATAAACAATGTCCTAAACTTTAAAAAAAAAAAAAAAGAATGTCCTAGAAGAGAAAAGAATTACTTCAGTTGCCACCTATATACAGATGAAGCCACTTGGATTTGTGAGTTAAATGCGTCATGACTCAGGGGTAATTGAAGAAACCGTGTTATCTTAAGTCATCTTAACTCATTTAATGCATTTAACCTTTTCATTAGCATACCAAAGCTCCATTGTTCAGAATGGTGGATGCTTTAATTAGATGGGATGTTGTGACGCAGTTTTCTGTGTTAAATGAGATAAATGGGATATCTGTGTTTAGTTATTCTGTGTCAAACAGATAAACCAAAGTGGCTGCATCTGTACACACGTATATATGTATAAAGATATAATGGAATGCAGTTGGTCTAAGCACACAATAAGTCATGTCTCATTATGTACTATTAAGTTAAGGGAGATTAAACCTACTTAAAAAATGATTTATTTTCCACTTCATGTTTATTCTGTATATGTACAGTATATTATACCATTATAAGTGATTAAATGACTCTACATGCTACATGGGTAGTAAAGTTTTTCTACCACATGTTGAGTTTGTGAATCCAGTTCACCCAATGACAAGACGAGCAATAAAACACAGTGAGAATAACTCTATTACAGAGGGTTGGAGAATGAAAGAACTGGTTTGCTAAACCAAAGTCAATGAAACCAAAGATTTTTTAAGAATACATTTTAGCCAATCTGAAAGCATCCGAACACTGACAGCAATATTAAAGGGGTTGTTTTCAAGTTAGTGTTTAGTATTTTACAGAATGTCTTATTCTTAGCAACCTTTCAACTGGTCTTCGTTTTTTGTTTTTTATAGTTTTTTAATTATTTGTCTTTTAATTCTGCCTCTTTTAAGTTGTCGGATGGGGGTCACTGACCCAATCTGCCCAAAATTATGACTCTGTGACGATATAATTTTATTGTTATTGATACTTTTAATTGCTTATCTTTCTACTCTTTCTACTTTCTACTTTCTACTAGGCCCTCTCCTATTCATATACCACACTGGAGAGCTTCAGAACAAAAAGCTAGATAATTCAAAAACGATAAAAATAAAAAATGAAAACCAATTGCCAATAGTTTTACATCATGCCAAAAGTAACATTAAAGAAGTTTATGGACTTGACTTCTAGTAACTGATTGTCTTGCAGGTTGGACATTGGAATGAATATGAGCGCTTTGTGGCAGTTCCTGATCAGCAGCCTACAAACGAGTCTTCCTCTGTGGAGAACAAGACAATTGTCGTGACAACAATATTGGTAATGAGCTATTTTTAATATTATGCCTACCAATGAATCTGTACATGAAATAAGAGTTTTCATACATTATAGAATAATGGTGTAACGACCACGTTGTCAGGAACCTTGTTCGGTGACTGTACCTTGCGGACGCACAGGTGAACCCTGTGGGTTCCGTTGTTCACCGACGCCCTTTTGGGCACCCGGCTTTCTGCTGTGGAATCAAACAAGGAAGTGCGTGGAAAAATCGTAAGCGAGGTACCAGCAGGGTTGAAGAGAAGATGTAGTCGAAGTCGGGCAAAAAGGTTCAAGGCAGGCGGCAAAATCGTAGTCGAGAGTCAGGCAAAAGAGTCAGAAACTAGGAATTCAAATATAGTAACAAAGTTTAGGCAGGATCAGTAAACTGGAACCAGCTTGCGCACAGAAAAATGCAAAAACCAGCGCCTCAGTATGACGTTCGCCGTCACTACGCGAGTGTCATGACACTTGGCGTCACAAGGGACACGAAACAAGAAGTGAGCGCCTGCGCACCAACAGGCAAGGAAAGACACGCCAGGAGATTACCGAAGTCTCTTACCTCCGGGCACATCTCTCCTCACCTGTTGGTGCGAAAGTGCGCACTTCCAGTTTCATAAATGGACTTTACTATTATCAGCAGCCCTCTTTTGTTACTTTGGGTCCAGATATATATTTAGAATCAGAGTAACTGTCTTTTGAACTTAAGTGCAGCACAGCACTCACATCACCTTTTTGTGTTTCAAAATAGAATTGTTATGAAGACAAATAGGAAGTTGTAATTAAAAGGTTGTCGTAGTAGTGAACGGTTTGGATTGAAGAGACCCGCACACACAGTGCAGTAATAAACAGTAGCTATTGCTTAAAAATAAGTGAATGATGTTCCATATTGGAAAAAGCAAAACTCTGAGTGTGATTCCAGCTAGCGAACCCTTTGCCTGTGAAACTAAGGATTGGTATGATTTATCTTTGCTGTTTCATGGTTTCATGAATTGGCTACTTCGACCTTCGACTTCGAATTGAACGTTTCGAACTAAAAATCGTTCGATTATTCGACCATTCAATAGTCAAAGTACTGTCTCTTTAAAAAAAACTTTGACCACCTAAAACCTACAGAGGTACAATGTTAGCCTATGGGGAAGGTCCCCACCGGCTTACTGAGTATTTTTTTATCGATCGATGAATTAAATCCTTCGAATCGTTCCATTCGAAGGATTTAATCACTCGAACGAACGATTTTTCCTACAATCGTTCGAACAAACGAATCACGATAAATCCTTCAACTTCGATATGGATTTCACTTCGACGGTCGAATATCAAGGGTTAATTAACCCTCAATATTCAACCCTAAGTAAATGTGCCCCCAAGTGTAATGTGCAGTTTCAGATGCAAGTCACCATGCTTTTTCCTATAATTCTAGTGTAATTATGGCCATATAGGGCATTCAGTCCACCACAATTGCACCTAATGCGTCAAAACCGACGCGTTTGCGTGTGTGAGATAGCAAATTAAATGCAGTCGGAATTGTGTCACTCCCACCACTCAGAACTGCATGTCATTTTTTTTTTCACAAGTCTGCTGGGAATATTGATGAAACCTGCTGTGGGAAACCTGAAATTTCTGCCGCTTTCAGGGTGGCATTAGCGCCAGGGTTTCCCATCGTCGATAGGTGCTCCTGCATATGATTCAGCAGAAGAAACTGGAAGCAATGGTGCTTAGGACAACTATACTGAAGTGCGTGTTCGCAAGAAGAGTGGAAGACTTCTAGGAAACTGAAAAATGTATCAAAACATTTACTGCTTTGATCCATATGCCCATTCATTAGTCTTTGATTGCTTTACGCAATCCAATACCATTCTGTACTATGGAGTGTTGGAACTCAGCTGCATCACTGAGTTTTAACACCCCTACGAATCATTGATTTGCACAAACTGATGAGCATTGCATAAAAATGAATGCTAAGGAAGACAAAGGTGGCTTAATAATGTGAAAAAGATCTTGAAAATCTTATTCCTTCTTTTATTCTGGCAGTTGACATGACTGCTACTCCAAAAATAAACCAAAGCATAGTAAATCTGCTGCTTGGTTTATACAATATTAAAACACAAAGAGAAATATCCACGTTTCCTTGCCCTTTTAGGCAGGTCATATATTGTGAACATAAAAATATATTCGGGATTCTTTTTACAGTAAAGTGATGTGAGCTATTTGTTCCTTGATCTTTTATCAAAGGAAAACCCCTATGTCATGAAAAAGAAGAACCACGAGCTGTTGGATGGAAATGATAGGTATGAAGGATATTGCGTGGACTTGGCCAGTGAAATTGCAAAGCATGTTGGGATAAAATACAAGCTGTCAATAGTAGAAGATGGTAAATACGGTGCTCGGGATCCAGAAACCAAAATATGGAATGGAATGGTGGGTGAACTTGTATATGGGGTAAGTATGTTTAAGTTACATTTATTCTTTGGTTTAAAGTCAATGTTGCCAGGGAATTTTGTCAGGATAAGAATTTTCTCCATAGCCTTTTGTGTACACTATCACCTCCCATGTAGTAATGCCCAAAAATGTTGGCTGCATACATCAGAAAATGTCCTCCTTACCTGTAGGAATACAAGTCCAAAGAAGCTAAATTTGTACTTGTTTGCTCTATAAAGCTGCTAAATGGCATCAGTACAGGAATTCAGGAAACCAACTTTGCCTTTATTTTCTAACTTGCATTAGTTTAAAGACCAAATAAATGTTTGATTTGTTATGATAGGTAGCTGCATCATTGCAATTTACCACCCACAGTATGTTTATAAATCAATCTCATTGTTTTTACATTATATTGTAAAGTATTTGGGAAATGGCTACACTAATTAACCCTTTATGTATCACACAGTGTATCATTGTGCCATCACTGTACATTCTATATTTCCTGGTTTTCCTTTACTCTATGTTGTCTTTAAAGACATGGCATGGAAAGAGCAAATAGCCAGCACACAAAGGATTAAACCAGGCAACCTGTAAGGGCAAGGCCAGACGTGGCGTTTTTGTGGCGTTTTTACATTGCGAACAGCCAGGCGTAAATACGCATAAACTGCACTTGCACTACCACTGAAACAAATGGAAAACGCACTATGGCAATTCACACAGGGCGCTTGCAAGCTGAAATCCGCCACAGGACGCCAGTATTGGCGTTTTTTAGAAAAAACGCCAATACGTCAAGAAACGACCAAATTAATAGACTCTATGGGATCTGCACCTTTGAAACCACACTTTGCGCAAATACGCAGCATATTTTAAATATGGCGTCCAAATTCTGCAATGAGAACAATGAGAAGTGCATGTTGGGAAAAGAATCGTACGTGCTGAAAAACGCTTGAAAAACGCATGGTGACGGTCGCATGTGGTGGCTGTTCTTTTTTAAAAACGCAATGTAAAAATGCCACAAAAACGCCACGTCTGGCCTTGCCCTAATGCTGTTTATAAAAAGCAAAGAAAACAATATTCTCTTTCAACAACTACTTTTTTTAGTGGACTAGAAATATTATCTAATTGTTATCCTTTAAATGTAATTTGTCTTATTGGAGGGCCATATATTTGAGGTCAGGGTTGTCCAGCTGCCCTCCAAGAGATTTTTTTTGATGCCTCCAAAATCTTCATAAACCTCTTCTTATGGTGTAACTATGTTATAACTATGTTATAATAATCCAAATCCAACAAATGTGTATGTCTATTGGGAGAGTATAGTGCTATACTAATTAAGATTATAAGTTCCAAAGATTTTTTGATCTGCGCTGGGTTTCATGCAGTAACCTGATTTTCGGGTTTTCAGGCAAAAATCTAGTGGAAATTCTGAAAAATTCATAAATTCGTATTCACGATTTTTTCGGATTTTTTTTCCGGCAAACAAAAATTTTGGGAAAGTGTATTACAAAAAACCAATGCGGATTTGGTCTGAGTTTTTTTTCCTGAAAATATTGAGATAAATTACCCCCTAAAAGTCTGAATAGGGTAGCCTGCAATGCATTGATAATAATCCAACATAGAAGCAGTCAGTCTCCAAAAAACACCATATTTTATATAATTTAACCTAATTGCCTACATTAAAAATGTGTTGGTTACTTTAAGTCAGTAGGGTCTTTATAATTCTTAAAATAATAGCACTTCACTTGTTAAACGAGACTTTGTGATTGCAGAAAGGAGTCCCAGGGGGTAATGTAGTAAAAGTAGCAACATTTGTACCAGGGCTAGTAACTCATAGCAACCAAAGAGATGTTTGTTCAAACAGGTGACTAGTTCATGGCACCTGCTGATTTGTTGCTATGGGCTACCAGATCTGGTGCAAACGGCTCTATTTTTATTCTATTTCCCAGTAGGAGTTTAAGTGATCAGTTGACATGAATGTTTCAGGGTGCATGCATTGGTCGATTTCTTGGTTTAATTCTTGGGGATGCCGGTTATAGATTCACAGAACAGGAGTCTGAGTAGTTGTTACATACACTTTACAGTGCTGCCATGACTTAGGACATCATTGAAGGACATGTATAGGATCCGTTATCCGGAAACCCGGACTACGGAATAGCTATCTCCCATAGACTACATTTTAATCAAATAATTCGAATTTAGAAAAATAATAAAAAGATTTTCTTTTTTCTGTAATAACAAAACAGTACATTGTACTTGATCTAAACTAAGATATAAATACTCCGTAGGAGCTCCAAAATATTCCTTGCTTAAATGATTTTTAGTAGACATACGGTATAGAGATCCAAATTATACAAAGACCCCTAATCCGGAAAACCCAAGGTCCTGAGCATTCTGGATAACAGATCCAGGTACCTGTACTTTATCTTAGGGCAGAGACACACTCAGAATCGGGGAGATTAGTAGCCCGTCGACAAATTTCCTCTTCTTCGGGCGATTAATCTTCCTGAACTGCCTCCCACCAGCTAGAATGTAAATCACAGACGGCATGGTACTTGGAGAGCTTCATTTTCCAAAGTCGCCCAAAGTTTTCGACTTCGGAAAACAAAGCACACCAATTGCCATCTCACCAGGGATTTACATTGTAGCCGTCGGGAGGCAGTTCAGGGAGATTAATCACACCGAAGAATAGGAGATTTGTCCCTGGGCGACTAATCTTCCCGAATCTGAGCATGTGTCTCTTGCCCATGTTGTTTAAATGAACTTGGGTAACTATAGATTAGGGATACTAAACTATATTTAATAATATAACCTCCACCAGTCTTTCCCTGTCTCAGTACTAATTATGGATACCATGATATAAAGAATTAGACTGCAAACTTTTTCTCACTGAACAGTCAACTTTTTCCCTCTTTTGATAGAGATCTAAATCAGGGCTTGTTTGTAACACAGCTGTGTTTTTCAAATGAGATCTTTATCAAAGACTTTTCTGTAAACCCTATTGAGCAGGGGCGCTTATAATTAGGGTCTTGCAGATAAGCCTGCTTTCAAAAGATGGCCCATGAGAAGGATATTATATTACAATCATCCATTTTTCTTTAGGCTTGTACAAGATCTGGAGTGTTATCACAGCTTGACAAGAAATTGACTTGCAGGGAACGCAACCTTTTAGTTAAACAGTAAATTAATTTTCTCTGGAAATTGCTTTTCAGCCCTTCAGAGGTCATTTTTTGTCATGGGGCTTGATTGATCCATTGCAAATGTCAATATGCATCGACTGAGCTGGTGTGTTTAAAGAGCCGGCATCATATTCAGAAAAAGCATTGATTTTTACTTCTAAACAAAATCCACATGACTATTGTGGAGGAGTGTAATGTTATCTCGTTACATTTCTAGTTGAATTGTCCTGATGTCCCATTAGTCTCCCGAGGACTCATTTAAGAAGGCCATTCCACATATTCAATAATTTTACATAATTTTCTGGGTGGGGATGTCTAGGATAAAGACAAATTGCTCCCTGTGTCGCTTCATTGTTAACCAGATTCACTGGAATAGCTTTCTTTCACATCAGATAAAGACTAAAACTAAGTATGATATTGAAGGGACAAGAAATATTGGACGTTTCCAATCATCAGTCTAATTAAATTGGCATTATGGCCTATATATAACTGATTATAAAGGTTGATTGCTAAAGCAACTTCCTTTACAATACATAATCATTTTTCATATTGAATGAACTTTTATTTTCGCTATCCATTTATAGTAATAACATTATATTTGTACCAGGGGTATGTTTTTTTTATTATTAAGGACCATTGATATCATAAGATATATATATATATATACTGTATATGCACAGAAAAACTATTACTTTTCACATTACAAAAATAAAGCACAAATTTGCAGAAATATTTCTGGTAAATACTGGCTGGCAAGAAAGTGCTTCATGTTTGGGAATAAGAATTTTATTTCTTTGCAGGGTCATTTTTCTTTTTCTTTATAGCTCGGTTTAGCTGATGGTGCCCAGTCCAATGTGAGAAATATTTTATAAAATAATGACCCAGAGTCTTGTTTAAAAAACGCTTACATTCTTTTTCAACATCATTTATCACCCAGAGCCATTTGCCTTAATAGCGTAATGCTATATTTTTTTGAGTTATAGATTGTTAGCTTGTGTGAATGTCATCAAATAATAAAGAATCCTGTACTATAAAGAAACAAAACCAGCACTTAAGTTAAAATGCTTACTACATGTGCAATTTAGATGGCTTCGTGCTTGATTTATGGTTTCAAGCTGAGAGATATGTCAGATCATCGATATCAACAAAATATGGTTATAGTGGTAAAAGTGAAGTTTTTGTTGTCAGATCAGAAAAATCAAGATTAAGAAAGTATTTTAATATATTAATACTGTTTTTTTTTTTCTTTAAGGATATCTATGATCATAAAGGTGGCATATTTTGTTACTACAGATCAAAACAAGTTACTTTGTACAAGTGTAACTTAATACTCCCTTTTTTGCACATTCTCAGAGAGATGTAAGATTTTGCTGGCCCTTGATTTTAAAATCTTACTCGGCCTAAAAATCCTCACTGCATTATGTTGTCATTGTTGATACTTGTGGTGTTTATGCCCTTCAATGAAGTTGCCTATTCATACTTTTTCCTTTGTTTTCAGAGAGCAGATATCGCTGTGGCCCCGCTCACGATTACTCTGGTACGGGAAGAAGTCATTGATTTTTCCAAACCATTTATGAGCCTTGGAATCTCCATCATGATTAAGAAGCCTCAGAAATCTAAACCAGGAGTTTTCTCTTTCCTGGATCCATTGGCCTATGAAATATGGATGTGTATAGTCTTTGCTTACATTGGCGTCAGTGTAGTTCTCTTCCTAGTTAGCAGATTCAGCCCTTATGAATGGCATTTGGAGGACACTGATGAAGCTCGTGACCCTCAGAACCCTCCCGATCCTCCAAATGAGTTTGGGATATTTAACAGCCTGTGGTTTTCCCTGGGTGCCTTTATGCAGCAAGGATGCGATATCTCTCCAAGGTTTGTTACTTATCACTCCATTACCTTCTTGCATTTTATGGTCATACACTGACGTCATGGTGTATATATGTCACTTAAATCTTAACACCAAATTTTGTTTTCTTCATCATATATTCACTTAGTGCTAAGCATCATCATAAACACCCATTGCTTGCCACCATCCACCATGTATATTGGTTTAACCTGCCATACCATTTATACATGCTTGCTCTAACTTATATTCACCATGTTGAGACTGTAAAATGCATAGGGTCTTTCTGTTTCAGCAATGCTTGGAGGTCTACCGTGTTTTTGCTGCATATCTCATTTTACGGTCATCTGCTTGGTGCATATAACATATGCTGCTATTCCAAATAACAGTTGGTTGCGTTAATAAATACATGCAACAGCAATTTAATTACCTCGGTCATTTTGCTTGTGACTGTGCATGCTAGCTTCTTCATCATGACCGTTATTGCTTTGCTTTCATATGTTTTGTTTTGTCCATGCCGCCATTGTTTCTGTAACCTCATGTGTTTTGCACGGTTTTCATTAGCCTTCACAGCTGTTAAATCAACATACTCCTTTCAGTTGATTCTGATTATTCATTTCAGGGCTGAATGCTGTTTCCTGTTAGGGTCCCCTGTAGCAACTTCATTAAATGTAGGGCAATAATTAAAATGTATTTTTAGAGCGCCAACATATTGCGCAGTGTTAGGAAGACCTCTTGTTTAGAAGTCAAGCCATACAGTTGTATCATGTCTCCAAATTTCCCTACAAGTTTTTAGGAATTGTATTAAATTCTAATATACTCGAATGGGCTTTTTAACAATATCAGAACTGACATTCGGTAGCTTAGCTTCTAATTGTATGAAGCTAGAGACAAAGATACAGGACATCAGAGCTAAAACTGTGGCCATGCAATAGAATGTGGCTTGTAATGGTAATTAGGAGTGCTCTACCTTCATTAAACCCGTGTAGGTTTCAGGTGCTGAACTGGAAGACCCTTGTCTGCTTTTTGGGTCAACTTACCATCCAAAGTAAGAAATCCAGCAGCACACTCTAATTAATGCAAAAATCCGTAGTGTTTTATTAGCCCATATATGAACAGAAAAGGGGCAACATTTCGGGCCCTACTGGACCCTTTATCAAGCCTTTTTATAGAATGTGGCCTGGACATGCCTTGTGATGTCACATCATGCATGTGGCCTTATCAGCTCTTAGAAAGGGGTTTAAAGTGGATGGAACCACGAAAGGTGCAACATTTGACCCTCTGGTGTCAATAACAATCACTTGAAAAGCATAACACTTGCCATATCTGCATTTAGAAATGCCATGTACTTTAGATGTCCTTTTTTATTCCTATTGATATTTCTATTAGCACTTTTCCTAAACACTCCATTAAAATCTTTATGAGACTTAATTGTTTTAATTGAATGTGCACCTGTGACAAACAGGGGGCCACAACGGGGTCTCAAACCAAGCACGAGACAGGTGGGCAGCTAGCAGTGCCGGGCCAGCATGGCCAGGCACCGTTGACATGCGCGAAAAACCCTGCAGGTGAAAAAAAAATGCACCACAAAAAGGATGACGGCACAAGCTGGCCAGAGTGGGAATCGGGGACCAGAGTAGGGTGTAGGAGAGGCAGAGAAGGTGCGTGCCTGGCACCCCCCAAAGCTTTTTGCCCTAGGCATGTGCCTACTCTGCCTACCCCTAGTTCTGGCCCTGGCAGCTAGGCATGAGCTAAATAACAACAGTAGCTTTTGTCTAATAGAAGAAAAATAAAGTCAGACACAAGAAGGGTTAATTGAAGGTATGTACTGGCACATCAAAGCAAGACACTACAAGCGTTAAAGCAGCACAAAATAGTCGTGAAAAGACCAGGTCAGGGATGGCAGAGTTTAGGTAACAAGTCAGGCAGACAAGGGTCAAAGCAGGAACAAGTCAGGAGCTCTTACTATGGACAGACTCACCAATAGGATTGGGACATCATGAGCTGGCAATCGATAACAGATATTGGCAAATCAATAAGAGACACTGTTAAGGCTTACATTTTGGGTCTTGTGCTAGACAGTCCCTGCTGTAGCAAATGTTTGTTATAATGTATGTGCTACTTACTGTATGTACTCTGTTTACAAAATAATTATTGATATACTCGTAAATGTAAAAAAGGAGAGACTAGCTCTGCCTTTCTTGTAAAGTTCGTATACACTTAGGTGCATATGTATTATTCTGTGTAAAAAAAGGCAGGATAATATACTACACATCTTCAGGCTTCGCAATGTAAAAAAACAGTGTAAACAACAACGTAAAGATTTTACACGTTTTTTCTTCCAACGGAAGCAATGTAAAATAATGGCAGCAAATATTGCGTTCGCATGGCGTGTTATTCTACACAGCTTTTTTTTGGGGCGAATTGCAACGTAGGCACTTTATAACTATTCTGGATATTTTATTTCTATAAGGATAATATTATTCACAGTGACAGTGCCATGGTTTAAAAGCAAACATTTTTTAGAATTAATGGTGATGTGGGACATTAGGCAATACTGTTTTGTGCATCTGGAATTCAGTGGAAGCAGAAACGTGATACAACTCGCCAAAGATTTTTATCACATCATGGGTGTCCCGTGATATATTTCCACGCAGGGGGACCCAAGCCCTCAACATTACTCCACTGATGGAATATCTAGTTAACTAGCATAATAGAAAAGGTTGTTTTTTTTTTACACTCAGGCTCTGCCCAGTCAGCAGTTCATATGCCATTTATTACTATATGAATATACTATTCAAAACAACATTTGCAAGAATATATAAAAACAATACGTTTAAAGGTGCTTCCTTGAACATTTGGAACACATGCAGGGATTTTTGTTTTCATTTATATTATCTTTTTAGGTTTCTAACAAATTCTGGCCAAGATGTACAATGATCTGTGCATATTGCCCCCCAAAAACTGATCAGGCAAAATAAAAAAAAAATAAAAAACAGGACAACTAATGACTCAATGCAATTAAATTCAGTTACATTTGACTCAGTCTTGGCAGAGAAGACCAGGAGACCATTTACTAAGGGTAGAAGTAATATTTGGGTACTTCGACCATCGAATAGGCCAAAATTCGATTTGAATTGAAAATACTTCACAAATTCGACCATTCGAAAATCGAAGTACTGTCTCTTTAAAAAAAACGTTGACTTCGACACTATTAAACCTGCCGAATTGCTGTTTAGCCTGTGGGGAACTTCTAGAACATCTGGGAGTCTTTGGCTAAGTTTTTAGAAAGTTTTTTTTGTACCATCCTTCGAAACGTTCGATTCGAAGGATTAAATTGTTTGAACGATTTTTACTTCACTCGAAAACTGGCGTTTTATGACATTCGATGGTCGAATTTCGAAGTTTTTTAACTTTGAAGTTCGACCCTTAGTAAATGTGCCCCATAGTGATAGCTTCCATTCAGGTTCAAGTGCAGATTTGTTCATAAAGTAGACTATAGGTAACCTATTTCCAAATAGTTACATCAACGCATCGATTTAAAGAAACCATTAAATAATTGTGCATTATCACTGTATTTTGCTCTTGAAAAGTTGAAAGAATATAGTGTACTTTCACTAATGGTATTTATAAAGTTTACTATGAAATAGAATTTTGCCTTGAGCCAAGCCCAACATTATGTATGCATTTTATGTGCTTTTCTAAATTTCTAGTTCTCTAAATGTTCGATTTTACAGTCCTGTTTGTTCTTTGTGTTTTTGTCTCCAAGTCTGCTTTGCTTTTAAAACAAGGTGTGAGGATATTAAAGCTGCTGTTGACCATGTGTTAGCCCAGTTGGAAAGACCGGCAAATAAGCTTTGGGACATCACATGGAAAGCTCTCAACATGTTTTACTTTCGCTGCTTACTGCTTGTCAGCAAAATTATTGATGAGTTTGCTACTTCAGTGCTTGTGGTTAACAACCAGGGATTCTAAGCTCATTTATTTCCATTATAAAATACATAAAACCATAAAGACATTAAAATGGTCACCGACCAGTCAACCCATTTTTATAATACTACTTAAATAGCAGCTTAATCATACATATATTCATTTTTTTAAAAAAAAAAAATAGTTGAAAACACTCTAGGCAATTCCCAAAAATGTCTTACTTTAATGCACTTTTAATTCTGTATTCTCAAGCCTTTTTTTTGCCCATATTTCCAGTAATCATATAGCGCAGAAACATTGGAGGAGGAACAAACAGCCACCTTGGTTTTATTTATTTTATACTGTACATAAAATGGAAATAACATGACCTTTGAATGAAATTTGCATTTATTTTGCATGCAAGTGTTAGGCTGATTTCATCAGATCTTCACTCAGGTCATGGAGGGGGCACCAAATCATCTATGGCCTGAAGTGGGAAAAATATTTTATTTGGGGTATTAACAACCAATTCTGAGATGATTGTTAAAAGTACAGTTTTTATATTTGTATTTTTTGTTCTATAACATTTTGGAAAGCAATTTGAATTTACACTTCCTGCTGAGAAGATTTGTATTAGCATTGATGATATTGTACGAAATGGGAGAATCAAGCAAAACTGCAGTATAGGTATGGGACCTGTTATCCAGAATGCTCGTGACCAGGAGCTTTCCAGATAATGGATCTTTCCATATTTTGGATTTTCATACATTTGGTGTACTAAAGTAAAATTGAAACATGAATTAAACCCAGTAGGATTGTTTTGCTTTCAATAAGGATCAATTAAATCTTTAAATTAAGGCACTGTTTTATTATTTCAGAGAAAAAGGAAGTCATTTTTAAAAATGTGGATTATTTGGATAAAATAGAGTTATGAGAGATGGCCTTTCCGTAATTCGTAGCTTTCTGGATAACGGGTTTTCGGATATAGAATCCCATATCTGTATTACATATCATTCAATGCTGAAACCTTTTAGATTTAGATAAAAGCCTGTATTGTCATTGTTGTTTGTTTAGTTTAGTATAACACAACACATTATTTTTTTGTATTTTGTCTGAGGGTTGGCTAGCACAGCACTTGCTCTTTTCTAAAACAATTCTTGCATTTAGATTGACTTTGGCTTAACTCAAGTGTCCCTCGCTCGGGCACATAAATAATATAAAAACCGAGATCTAGACCAGAGACAAAGCTGAGTCTGTTAATTATGTCTTAACACCATGCCATGCCAATAAAACCATTGCAATACAATGTTTGTCAGCACATGTAGACCTCTAAGAAATGAAACTATGTTCTCTGGTAGGTTTTTACATATTTCATGTCATTTGTTCTATTGCCATTAAATTTACATATATTATTTTGCCTATGAATCATTTGACAGGTTCATTATTTTAGAGACTCCCGTCTGGGATCTTGTGAAGCCTTGCAGTTATAGCAATAATGGCAATAGAGAATGGTATTTCTTCATTAAACAATATGCAGACAAAGCTAAAAGAATGTACAACTGACTGTATAAAGTGGGATGCAAAGTCATAAGAAAAGGGAAACTGCAACATAATGGGCCTAATGTACTCCAACCAAACCATTACTGTCCAATTTCCTCAGATGCTTAGGGGCAGATTTACTAAAGAGCAAAGTGGCTAACGCTAGTGACTTTTCGCCAGTGTTGAACTTGACCTATACACCATATATATATATATATATATATATATATATATATATATATATATATTTTTTTTTTTTTCATAATTCATGTTAAATGGATAGTCAGATTTTCTTAAGTCTCTTCTCTGCTCAAACAGTCTATGGCTTTTGCAATTTCATTACATAAACAGGGAAATTAAGCAACTCCATGTTAGGTCCTTTTAGAGGTTGATAGCTATATTACTAGTATTTAACCCCTTCAAACCCCCCCTTCACCCCTTTGTTGTCACTAGTGATGGATGAATAAATTCGGCAGGTGAATTTTCTGAGAAATTTCTGCGTTTCACCGTGGGCAAATAAATTCGCAAAACAGCTGTGAAAATTCGCTCATGAAAAATCTGCTGCGTCAGAATATTTGAGCTTATAAAAATAGTCACGTGTCAAAATTATTTTGACGCCCATTGTCTTTAATGCATTCGGACAAAATAGGCACGCCTATAAAAAATTTTGCAGGCGTCGAAATTCATGCAACAGATTTTTCACCATTTTGCAAATTTCGCAAAAGCAAAATGGGACAAATGCGCCCATCATTAGAAGTTGTGACTGTTTTGTTTGCAGGAGTCCATAATGCAGGGGGATTATAGGTGCAATTGCTAATGAAATTATCCACTTGATTATAAGCATAGGCAGTATTAGGCCTAAGGGTGGTCACATGGGGAGATTTAACTGCCTGCGATAAACCTTTGCTAATGCGGGCGACTAATCTCCCCAAAATGCCTTCCCAACGCAAGAATGTTAATCACCGACAGGAATTGTTGCTTCGGTTTTTTGAAATCATCCGACATTGCCTCTCAGAGGAAACTTCGGGCGACTTCGGAAAACTAATGTGAGGCTTATGCCATCCTGTTGGAAATTCACATTCTTGCTGGAATTTAGCTGTACACAGTAGCAAAGATTTATAGAAAGTGACTAGATCTCCTTTCGTGCCATCACTTTCATGGAGTATTTCTCCTGTATGTTTAAGTGCACCTTAGCCAGAATAAGGCTAATCTAAATCAGTATTCACTTATAGCAGTGGTCCCCAACCAGTAGCTCGTGAGCAACATGTTGCTCTCCAACCCCTTGGATGTTGCTCTCAGTGGCCTCAAAGCATGTGCTTATTTTTGAATTCAGACTTGGAGGCAAGTTTTGGTTGTATAAAAAACAGGTGCACTGTCAAACAAAGCCTCAATGTAGGTTGACAATGCACATAGGGGCTACTAAATGGCCAATCAGAGCCCTTATTTGGCAACCCAAGAACATTTTTCATGCTAGTGTTGCTCCCCAGCTCCTTTTACTTCTGAATGTTGCTCACGGGTTCAAAAGGGTGGGGATCCCTGACTTATAGGGTGCCAAGCAAGCACACATTAATAGAATGGCAGAGTAAATCTTTAAGAGCTTAATCACCAACAAACATCCATTTTCCCCCAAAGTCTTATATTCACCTATTTTTGCTTTGGATCTAGGAGCTATTAATAGATGCTGATTTAACACCTAATATACAAGTTTTTATAAAAAATTTTGTATCAAGCACATCACAATCATTTCACAGCAGAGCAGAAATGTTTTTATCGTTCTATTTACCCCACACATTTGTGAGCATCTCTATGTGATGATAAAGCCTCTGTATAGGGTCACTGGCTTCCAGGGCACATATAATGTGGAGACCTTATTGATTGCTTTATTACAGTCGTTAACGCCGGCCCCATGATGACACTTAGAGATTACAATGTCATTTCATGGGGTTTACAAAGGTCCCTGGAAGGTTAAAAGGTTTCATAGTAGTTAAACCCATGTGTCTGTGCTACAGAGTCAATGTATGTGAAAATAATATTGACATTATCGATTTATTACTTGCTTGATACAGTCTGGCGAGGCTGCCGGCTGTAGTCCATACAATGCAGGGGTTAATTCCACTCTATTTTCAAGAAGTGCACGGTTCATCCATGCAGCTAAAACAGGCATCATTGACCTTGAAATGTGCAGAATAATTAATTTTGGTTCATTGCTTCAGTGTTTTCCATTTCACCAATTTGCATTCTTAAAGGGGCCTCATGCTATGAGTTGTATACCTGGCAACAACCTCAATACATCACACAGCTGTAAAGGCACAGTATCCTGAAAAGTTGTGAATTCTGAACATTTTCTAAAACATCTCTTGCTGAGTATGATAAGGGCATTCTTACATCTGAGATGTTCTTGCATCAAAAAGATTTGCTCATTAACAGCACGAAAGCATTCTACTACTTTGTTCAAAGGTGTCCACTCTTTCTATGGAATATTTAGATTATTATTATTGTTTATAAAGAGTCAACATATTCTGCAGCATTGTACAATAAATGGGTTTACTAAACATACATATTTACAAAAAAAAACAAGCAAGTGACACAAAAGAGGTAGAACAATATGGCAGTTTTTAGTTCATGGGCAGATTTATACCTTACAAAAAAAGGTGATAGTTTATGTGAAGTCTAAACTCTCAATGTCAAGCAATGTCTCTCAATTAATGTCAAATTGCTCAGAGTGTTCCTCTAAATACTTTTGCAACTGACATTTTCTTTCTAGTTTTCAGTGTATTAGTGGTTTTTAAACTGTTTATATAATGAATTTGAATATAACAGTGCCACCTGCTGTTCCTTTGAAAATAATTCTGAAAGCCCCTGGGTGCACCCCTTAGTGCTCAGTGTTGTGTCCCTCTTTGCAGAGAGAGGCAAATCAAAAGAGCAGCAGAGCAAAGAGCTTAACCAGTCCTAACTACCTGCCTTAGAACAGGCAGTAAGGACAGGAGCCTGATGAGACCTGCGCCTCCTGCTGCTCTAGGTAGGGGCTGGGAAGGTGAATGGCACTTCTGAATCTAGCACAGCCTAATGCCGACCACACTAGATTCAACAAGCAGTCAACTGGTCTCTGCCCCCCGAAACAGAGCGCAGGGAACAGTGATTATTTGCACAATGTCCTGTTGCAGTGCAGACTGTCTGGGGCATTGTCAATGCGCCCTATAATTTTTAGTTAGCAATAACTGGTTGCCTGAAATAACCAGCAGGTGGCGCTGTTGTTCAAAATTCATTACATCAGCACTTAAAAAACTGCCAATATCTCGACTACGAGAGAAAACAATTAAAGTAGTATTACATTCATTTGTTTTGATAATTTACCTTTACTTTAAGTTGTGTGCCATTTAAGATGGTATATGTCAAACTGATTATATCACAGGCCTGTATATAACATTTTGGTGTTATATTACTGCTTTTTGACTATTTGTCCTATATTTTCAGTATGGCTTTATGGCAGCTTTTTCTGAGAAACATAAATATCCACAGGGGCAATGCTGTGTGCCAACAAGTAACTATTCAACTCCCATGTTACTGTTTTAATTATTTCCACTTAAGTAAAAGTGAGAAAACCCCACATTATTGTTCAGTATTTGGTCAGGTTACCCCCATAGCTCATAGCAGATTCATAATAACATTGTCATAAGGGGTTGGATTTTGTAGTCAGGATGGAATTTTTCCCCCTCTGAGGCTTCAAATGTTTGGGGTTTTTTTTTTTGCCTTCCTCTGTATCAACTAGCAGTTAGGCAGGTTAAACTAGAGTTAAAAGGTTGAACTTGATGGACAGGTATCTTTTTTCAAACAAACTTAGAATGCTGTAGTTCCAGAATTGTAAAGGACAAGTAAAAATTGACCCTGACTCCAAACCTAAGTGGCATACTTATACCACCAACACCTTCCGCAACCCTTCTCTATATTCTACACATTGAAAGGCAAATATAAACTGTTAGCACTCAAGCCACCAATCGAAATTCCTTCCTGCGGCCTAAATGGCAGTAATCATTCCTGTATGATGGGCTACAAAGTCGGGTAACTGTTTTGGACCCAACTAAGGAATTATTCATTCCCACCAGTCTTGGCAAACCATTATTGGTTAGTGGAAACATTTTCTACTACATTAAAAAGTAAATATGGGGCTTAAGACTTTCAAAGGGTTAAGCATATTTCTAGGTTGCAGTAAATATTTAAAAAAGTGAATGCATTCCTTACTTCCGAGTGGACAGCCTCTAGAACTGAATCCCCTTTAGCACAATTCATAACCCACAAGCAATATCATGGCCATTTATGCAGAATGCATTTGTAGCTTTGCAATGAGCTGTTGCTTATGGTCTCTGCAATGCAGAACACGGGATACCGCACACAAGGAATGTGATCATCTTGCGCTATCGGTGATTGTGAAGCACAGCACAGGGACATATTTATAAAACGGTGAAGTTTATGCTACAATAGAGCAACCTTTGGTGCAATATTGATGACATACATCTAAAGCTGCAGTGGGTAAAGGGCTGCTATAATTTCACACAGTATGCGTTTTAAAAAAAAATATGTGTATGCCAGAATATACACCATTACTTTATACCACAAAGGAAAATGAAACAAATGTTTTTGCCTTGGGACTATGTACAGTGTCCAAGGCAGTTACCCCTATGTGCCCACCCCTGGAAAGTCAGCTCTGGTTGATCATTCCATAAAAGATAGTGGTTTTATTATCATAGCTTCATGTGTTGCAGTAGTTTAACAGGTAGAAGATGATGGTTTTTACTGCGTGCATGAATATTTGAGATGAATGACATAATAATAATCTTTCTTTTCCTTGCAGGTCCCTGTCAGGCAGAATAGTCGGAGGAGTCTGGTGGTTCTTCACTCTAATCATAATCTCTTCCTACACTGCCAACTTGGCTGCTTTCCTTACTGTGGAGAGAATGGTGTCCCCTATTGAGAGTGCAGAGGATTTGGCCAAACAAACAGAAATAGCTTATGGTACTTTGGACTCAGGATCAACCAAAGAATTTTTTCGGGTAAACGACTTGAATTTCATCATATTGCAAATATTCTGTTATGTGACCGAAGTAACTGACCAAATCTGTATTTGTGTCACACTGATCAATGTAAAACATAGTAATGAAAAGTCTGAGTGATTTTGTGTAAAATGTGGGGATTTCTTTTATTTTCTTTAGTTTTATGCTGCAATAATGCTGTAATTTAAACCATCCTTTTACACAATGTCAGTGTTACCTATTGAAGTCAATGGAACAAATCCTGGCAGCAAAGAATCTGTCAAATACGGTGTAAAAAGCAGTTAAAGGAGAAGGAAAGTCTTCTTGCACTTGGGGGGTACCAAATGTTAGGCACCCCCAAGTGATTGTATTTACTTACCTGAAACCCCGGGCCAGTGCTCCTATCAGCAGAAAACTGCACAGGCCTAGGGATATTCCAGCGAGCACCACGGAGCGATCCTCTTCCTGCTTCCTATTTCTTTGCACGGCTGTCCATTCGTAGTAGAGCGAAAAGCCGAACTTTAACTTAAAAGTCGGTTTTTACATTCTACTGCGCATGCATCTGCCCCGGGAAACTTGAAGAAAGAAGAAGCCAGAAGAGGATCACTCCGTGGTGCTCACTGGAATAACCCGGGCCGGTGCAGTTTTCTGCTGATAGGGGGAGCGGGGTTTCAGGTAAGTAAATACAATCACTTTGGGGTGCCTAACATTTGGCACCCCTTTCCTTCTCCTTTAAGGTCATTGCGGTTTATGTATGTATGTATTTATTTATTTATATAGCATCACAATTTTAGGATGTGCCCTACAGGAATATAGTTATGTAGCTTTATTCTGATACAGCGGGAATTCTAGTACTGATTCTCTTCCTTGTGGTGCTACAGGAGTCCTGTGTCTCCGCTACAGGGGAGAGCAGTTACACTATGATTTCCCTTGCCTCCACCAGGGTCAGGACAGATTGGGCTGTGATACACCTCCTTGGGAAATTCCCGCAATCACATAGAAGAAAGGTTCATAGGTTTATTTGCAGGACATTGTTCCTTTAAATAACTGTGACACATACAGCCTGCTAGCCAGGAGCAACTTCTCATAATATTTCCAATGGTTTTATCTCTGAGCTGCTGGGAGGATTCCCACTTATGTGTCAGTTTCTTTAGAGTCCTGAGAAGGACTCCATTTGGCTTTCCGTGCCCTGAGAAGAACATGCTTTGCTCTTCAGAGCCCTGACAAGGACCCCCTTTCCTTCCGCACCCTAAATAGAGTGAGCCTTTATGCCACTGGGGTTCCCTACTAACTTTTCACACACACAGTGGTATCTGGGACCTTGCAGCACTTTGCCTTCACTCTGCTGCATCTCTCTCCCAGCACTTCCTGTGCAGCACTTCCTTCCTGTCAGCTCACAGGGGTGTGACTCCTCCACCTCCTTAGACATGCCCAGTGCAAGCAGTCATGTTGTACAGAGCAAATAATGAGCTTCTGTTATCACACAAATGCATATAATGAGCAAGTTGTGGCATTCGCTCGTTATGAACATGCGTGTTCCCCAACATGGCCGCTCTAACCAGGTGCAGGTGTCCTAGTGCTGAAGTGGCAATTATTTAAAAAAATATATATACTGTTGACAGCACCTTTGGTTGGGGAAAATATTTTTACCCAACAGGTGCTCTTTAAGTAATACCGTAAAAAAAGAGTAATCTTTGCTTTGCTTTGGTGTTTCAATACACAGTTGTGATGTGCTCCAAAGAGCTTAAAATCTATTACAATTTATGTGACATATACACAGAATTTAACATATATGCACAAAATCTTTATACAGCTTAACTGCTGACTCTTTTATAAATATGACCCTAACAACAGTTAGGGTCCCACTAAATTGCCACTAAATTGGTTACTGTCCAATATTTCTTTGGTTACTTGGTTACTGGCAAATATTTCCAATTTCTTACACAATATTTGGACTTCTAAAAGACACTTTTGGGAATATCACCCAGTTATATATTAGTTTATGGCCAAAAGCATCTGTATACCCTTCTAAAACTACATACCCTAAATGATAACAGTCACTCTCCAGTTTCCAATCAACATCAGCCCCAGCACTATTCAGTGGAAACATGGCAGCTCTCAGTATGCACAGTAGCAGGTGTCGGCAGTAGTGATGTAAAGGTCACATGCATTTGACTCTTGAGCTGTGGAAACCCATTGTCACTAGTTATCAATCACACTTCAGTCTGATGGACATGTCTACGTTTGATAGATACCAGGAGAATATTACCTGCCTGAATGCGTAATTCAAGCAATAACTTGCTGGAACTAATTAAATGAATGAATGATGATGATGATGATGACAAGGATGTGACTTTTGATATCCTTGTATATGTTAACAGTAGGATGGTACATTGTGCCTTATATTATCTCAGTGCTTAAATATAATCAAAGGCTATCGCAAAAAGAGCTGGCAGTTGTACTTTCATAACAGCTAACAGGGCTGCAAATTGCTATAGCCCTGATTTAAGTAATTTATACCCCCCCCCCCCCCCACAAACACACATGACCAGTATACTGAGGCCCCAACAGGCAATAAATAGTGACTGACCGGCATTTTATAGCAGCCCCTCTGGCATTTGCCAATATTCCAGTGTAGGCCTGTCCCCCAGTTTGGTCCCCTAACTTCATGCATTACCAGGACCACCTTCTCAAACTTCTAAAAATAGGAGTGGGGGGGTGCGAATAGATCAGCTATGAAAACTTGGGGGCATCCTGCTGCCTCCCTTATCAATTCTGAAATTCACTTTTTCTTAGATTTTAGAAATGTTTGTTTAATAAAACCATGTGATTGGACTTTCTATTACTAGCAGTGCAGGCACAATCTGTATAACAGGCTAATGCACAGTAAAATGCTACTTTGCACCCTGTGTTTTATGGGCAGTGTTATTTTGATATATCCTGGGAATTGCAGAGCTATATGTAATCCTGGCTGCTTCATTGATTTGTTTTCCATTGTTCTCATATTCTAGTCCCTGGTTATACTTGCTATTGAGCTTAACCACTTTAGAAATAGATGTGCTGTGCCCCTTGACAAAATAAGCGGAGATGTGAAGCTGGCAAAAACCCTAAATTACATTTTAGTGTGGCATTACTGCCTAGAATCTACTCTTTTATTCTCCTTCTTTGCCTTTTTTTATTCTGTTACACATTTTGCTAATCTTTTTTTCTGTATTACTGTTTTGGCTGCTTCTTGACTTTTTTTTATTGATTTAACCCTGTGATTCTATGTTAAAGGGCCAATAGTACTCAGACTAATCTGTATTCAACATAAACCAAACATACAGCCATTTGCCTTTTTAATTTTATGTAAAAGAAATCTAAATAGTATTTCTTAAATAATATATATATATATAGATACTTTTAGTTACAAAGTTTGTACAAAGCATGCATAAGCTGACGCGCCCCCTGAAGGCAATGTACATGCGTCAGTCCTATCCTAAGTGAAAAAAAGAAAGTGTTACCTTTGGGGGGAGACAGACCATACCTGCTTTTCTCTTTATTTAGCATGATCTCTTCCAAAGACACCATTGGGCAGGGTTGGGAAAGCAAGCATTTAAGGATAGAGCCACCTCCCCAAAATATAACGTTTTTTAAAACGAAACAAGCTGAAATGCCGCTCCTCACCTTTCTTATTGGGTGCACGTGGGCAAGGCTTAATTTACATACAAAACAAGGTAGCCCCAGCACTCCCAACATATAACCCCCTAAAAAAAATATTCTTGCACAACTGAACTGTATATATAATATGTATATATATACAGGGCAGCTGACGGGGGGGCAGGGGGAGAGTTGTTGGGGGCCCGAGGGTAAGGGAGGCCCGGCCACGCCGCACTTTCTTGATTAGCCGGGCCCCCTGCTTTCTGAGAGCTGCTGACTTTGGGAAGGCAGGGTGGGAGCACAAGGGGAGGTATCGTCTGTCCATTACTTCCCCTTATTGGTCACTGAGTTTAAGTCCCGGTTGAGCTGCTCGCGGATTGGATTGCTGAGGTTTGAAATTCTCCTGCAGCTCATCCAATCACCATGCAGCTTTACCAGGACTTAAAATTCTGTGACAAATAAGTTAAGTTATAATGACAAAATGCTGTCATTGGAAGAAGATGCAGCCACCTGTACTCCCCTCCTCCATTCTGAAGTTGGCAGCTCACTGACAGCAGGTGGGCCACACTAATGAAGTAAGTGTAACATGGCAGGGCCACCCTAAAGGTATCCCTTCGTGGTCCCTGTTGTGTGGGGGGGGGCCTGGGCATCAAATTTTTTTTAAACTTCTGGGGGGGCAAGTTTTTTTACATGGAGTTTAAGGAGGGCCCTGACCACCAATTTTTTTCTCCATGTGGGGTCCTAGCCACCAATATTTTTTAATGGGGGGCCCTGACCACAAATGTTTTTTTCAATGGTGGGGCCCTGACCACCAATATTTTTTTATTAACATTTGGAAATCATAGCCACCAATGTTTTTTTTTTTTTTTTAGTGTGTGGTGGGGGGTGGACCTGTGGGGTGGGGAGGGTGGACCTGTAGGTGGGCGCAGCCCAGGGGGCCCAGGAAATCTTTTTGTATGGGGCCCTGCGATTTCTGATGGCGGCCCTGTATATATATATATATATATATATATATATATATATATAACTCTAGGTACTCTTCAAAGGACTAATTCCCCCCTCCCAAACTGTACCACAAGGGATTAATATAATTGCACAGATAAATGTATCTACAAGCCTTAGAGGGCACCATGTTGCTCCTCTTCTCTGAAACTGAAATCCTCTAGTTAAAGCCAGATCCAAATCAGCTTCTCCATGTAGGCAGTATCAGAGGGAAAAAAACGTGAAGTAGTTTGAGATGTTGATCCTGCTGTGATATACTAGTTAGTATCACTCTCCCGGCTATTTCCCATCCCATGTATAAATAATCACTCAATATTACCTTCCCTTGAAGCAGGTCTAGTGATGAGCGAAACTGCCTCATTTCACTCTATCAAATATTTAAAAAAAAAACACAAAAAAAATCACAAAATGGAAAAAATTTGCAAAGATTTTTTCTCAGACCAAATGCATTGGAGTTCAGTGGGTATTTGGATATTTCTTCTCATTTTTCATTGTGAAAAACCTTGGTTTTTTTCAGCGAAACAAAACGCATGATGACATTTAAGCACAGATTTGCAAACATTTTCACCACTTGGAAAAATATAAATTTTGTAACAAACCTGTATGAGGTCAAAAAAATTGCTCATCCCTAGCATTTGCAATGTATTGAGCTGTCTAATGAAAAAATTTAAATGGCAATGAATGATTTTTTTATTCTTATTTTTGTTAATATTTATCACTTTCTAATTTATTTTGAAATACCTACCGCTCTCAATGGCATCTTGCCATTACTGAATTGTATCCCATAATACTTCTCAACAGGAGATATCATTCTGTCTAGTCTGATGGGTTATCATTCATGGTTATCATTCAGCAATAACTATCAATATTAATGACATAGTCAAGACTTTGGCATATAGGAAGACAATAATGTTAATACTATTACAGCAAAAAGGCTTTAAATATTTCCATTCTAAAGATTAATAGCAGCAATACAGTGCTTGGTATCTACACAAAGCTGCAATGTGTAATTATGGGTAAATCATAAAACAACCCATAGACATACATTTAAATTACACTGTTCTCTTTGTACATTGATCCTATATATCTATATATTTATATATATATGTCATTACCCCTTGCAGCATATAATTACTATCAGCAGTGTAGAAAAACAAATGTCAGCTCCCCTGTGTAGGTCACTGTGACTATGATGATCAGACAGCAGATGGAGCCATCCATGTATTCAGATTTATTTGTATTTATTTGGAACAATTCATTCCAGACCCCAGCTGTCAAGGTAATGGATTTAGTTGCTCTGTCTCTCTCACATCGGACAGCTTCTATGAGCAAACATCATCTCAATTATCTTTACAGACTGAATGAATATAGGTTTGTAGACAATGATTTTTGAGTTTAGCTAGGGGATGAAGGAAGCGACAGTGGAATTTGCAACTCTTTAAATGTTGGCCAATGAAGTAAATACATTGCTTCCATGAACTGGAAGTGCCTCCATTCAAGCAGAAGGAAAGAGATAGTTCTGCAATCTGCTGACTGCTTTCTATCTTCCATATTGTCCAACACTCCATTTTCCTTTTCAGTTTAACGTTTTGCTTCAAAGCAGAGGAGGAAAAATGAACTAAATGCTTTGCTGGTTTCACAGTAGGAAATAGATCAGCATGTCTAACATTGTACCAAATATCAAAATTATACTTAATAAATGGTATGAAAAAGAAGCTGAGTTTCCTGATGCTCTCAGAACTAATAACTATTGTGCAGTTCCAAAAGACCTGAAAAATATATTTGAAAATGTAAGTATCTAGTAAAATGATTATTTTTATCATTCAAGCTTCAGAATTGTCAGTAGTGAGGTAGAGGTTACAAGGCACATCAAAAGGGCCCTAATTACTCCGATTTATAATATCCTTATATTTTACCATAGGCGGTAAATAATTTACAGTTTGGCTATTTTTTCCCATCACATTCCCTGCTGCATCCCCTGCAGCTCACCCAGGACCCACCTACCGGTGCTTCCACTGCTGCTGCCACCACTTCCCACCTCTAGCAGTAGCAGCAGTGTTGTCTTGGAATTAGGTTTACCCACAGAACAATTCCCTCACCACAGGCCTGGAACTTGAATGGGCGTAGTATTAGAGCTGCCTGGAGGAAAGATAGGGTAGAGAACCAAGATGAGGATGGGAGGATAATGGAGTTATAGAGGAGAATAATAAATGATGAGCTGAGACACGGTAGGTGAGAAGAAAGGAGACAGAGGAGGGGGATAGAATGGAGGTAGGGGTGTGACTATGGATACCTCCAAGCCCTCTCCCGTAGGTGTGTCCTACCGGAGAGTGTGTCCATGTTGTGTGTGAATGCTGGTGCCAACTAAAGCAGGGGCTATTTACTGGCTCATCCTCCAACACAGCAATTGATTCCAAAAGGCTCAAAGTTGCCATTGTTTGTGGTTACACCTCTGTAGCATTCTTGATGATCTACTTGTGTCTGCATCTTGTGGCAAGTTGTTAATTTCAACTATATTGCATCATTTTCCAAAAACATCAAAGAACAAATGTCGCTTTAATGCAAGAATTTATTTAAAAGAAAATGTATACTGTTTATTGATTAGAATTATCGTCAGTATATGTTTCCTTCGATATCATGTCATAAATAAATGTGTTTAAATAACATTTGCACGAAGAACATTTATATTAAATATATTTTATTATTATTATTATTATCCTTTATATAGAGCTGCTGATCTAGTATGTAGCATTTGCAGAGATTTTTTCATATGCTGTAGTTAATATCATATATATATATATATACATATATATACATATATATATATATATATATATGTGTCTAAGTTGACATTGTTTTTATATTCCCAAAATATGCATCATTTGTATAAAGTGTTAAAATGAATATTGCATATTGTAAGTTGAAATCTTCATGATATTATATAAAGCAAACTTTTGCTAACCTGTGGCTTGGGACCCAAATATTGGTCCCCTGTGCTGTATAGGGTGTATCTTACTGATTGCGTGATCACCTTTAATAAAATTGCATTTAAAATAATGCATAATTAAAGGGATACTGTCATGGGAAAAAAAATGTTTTCAAAATGAATCAGTTAATAGTGCTGCTCCAGCAGAATTCTGCACTGAAATCCATTTCTCAAAAGAGCAAACTGATTTTTTTTATATTCAATTTTGAAATCTGACATGGGGCTAGACATTTTGTCAATTTCCCAGCTGCCCCAAGTCATGTGACTTTTGCTCAGATAAACTTCAATCCCACTTTACTGCTGTACTGCAAGTTGGAGTGATATCACCCCCTCCCTTTTTTTCCCTAGCAGCCAAACAAAAGAACAATGGGAAGGTAACCAGATAACAGCTCCCTAACACAAGATAACAGCTGCCTGGTAGATCTTTGAACAGCCCTCAATAGTAAAAACTAGGGATGCACCGAATCCACTTTTTTGGATTCGGCCGAACCCCCGAATCCTTCACGAAGGATTCGGCCGAATACCGAACCGAATCCGAACCCTAATTTGCATATGCAAATTAGGGGTGGGAAGGGGAAAACATTTTTTACTTCCTTGTTTTCTGACAAAAAGGAACGTAATTTCCCTCTCCGCCCCTAATTTGCATATGCAAATTAGGATTCGGATTCGGTTCGGCTGGGCAGAAGGATTCGGCCGAATCCGAATCTTGCTGAAAAAGGCCGAATCCTGGCCGAATCCCGAACCGAATCCTGGATTCGGTGCATCCCTAGTAAAAACCTATGTCCCACTGAGACATTAGTTACATTGAAAAGGAAAAACAGCATCCTGCCAGAAAGCATTTCTCTCCTAAAGTGCAGGCACAAGTCACATGACTGGGGGCAGCTGGGAAATTGACAAAATGTCTAGCCCCATGTCAGATTTCAAAATTGAATATAAAAAAATCTGTTTGCTCTTTTGAGAAATGGATTTCAGTGCAGAATTCTACTGGAGCAGCACTATTAACTGGTTCATTTTGGAAAAAAAATTTTTTTTCCCATGACAGTATCCCTTTAAGCCAATTCTTGGGTTGCAAAGCTGACCCCCAGACTTAAATGGGAGGTCCTGAGAGAGTTAAGAAATCATGATCTATATATATCAGGATGCTTATGAAACAGGGTAGCCAAGGTTTTGAGAATGAAAAAAAAAGCGACTGAGAAAACAAAACTTAACAACGTGTTTTTACAGCTTTCATTTTTTTCCTTGAGCACTATTTTTTTGTTCATGAAACAAGGGGTAATCACATTGTTACATTAAATTTTCAATGAGACTGAAAACCTCAAATGTTTTAATAAATTGGGAAAATAAATAGGGCTGCACCACGAATTGAGAGAAAATGCCAACTTGATTTTTTTTTTTTTATATAAATCTATCCCTGAGTTTGTGTTGCAGATCAAATATGGCTGAAATTTGAAAACGAAAAAAAAAGATATTTCAGTGTATATGAATAATTTACATTTTTCAAAGTGATCCATATTCATTATTTTATTAATATGCATGTATATTTAATTATGCCCATTATTGCTGTCTTTTCTTTTATATGCAGAGATCAAAAATAGCAGTCTATGAAAAAATGTGGTCATACATGAAATCAGCAGAGCCATCTGTATTTACCAAAACCACCGACGATGGGGTGGCCCGGGTTCGGAAATCAAAAGGAAAGTTTGCCTTCCTGCTGGAATCTACCATGAATGAATACATTGAGCAGAGGAAGCCCTGCGATACCATGAAAGTTGGAGGAAACCTCGATTCCAAAGGCTATGGAGTGGCAACACCAAAAGGCTCAGCATTAAGGTGGGTGGAATAATATAACAATATATGTTGTTATAGTATTCCACCTTCCCTGATGCATTGTGTTTGCTTTTCTTAATCCTTTTTTATTTATTTGACCGTTTTTAAGGTAGTATCATTTACCCCTCTTTTCCATGACAATATGGTAAAATGTCTTTTCATTCACGTAATGCATCTTTTTGTTTTCATTTACATCTCTCTCTGTGTGTGTTGTCTTCTCTGACTGTTTGTTGCTGTTTCAATTTTCCAGTCCAATGGCTTTTTCAATCTAAATCGTAAAAGCCATGTTTAATTGCCATATGTGCTGAATGTTAATTGCATGATGTGGTGTTTCTGTTTTTCTACTGAAATATGTTGTAATTTTCCCCATACCGCACGTGTCTGTTATAAACCCCTCCAGACACAGGCCACCTTATAGTAACTAACTTATTCTTTACTGTTAACTACTTTATAGATCTATACCATGAAAATTCCAGACAATTTGTCCTCTTGTGCTCCTTTCTTATACGCTATAATTTCATATGTAGAGATGTGCGATTTTTGTACAACTTTCATATTTATTTCCCCCCAAATTTAAAAACAGCAAATATGGCAAATCACTGTTTATTCTAGAGTTGTAGATAAATGCAACGGGACGCTCAGTCCTTCTCATGCTGGTTTTCTTATTGCAAATCTCTAGCTGTATTTTTTGCAATAATATGGCTGAAAATGTTCCTTCTATTCACACATTTGCAGTTATTATTCCTTGGGAAAACAACCTGCAAAAAGAAGTATGAAAAAAAAAATCCCATAAAACCGATTTGAAGACATTCGCACAACTCTATTCCTAAGCCTTTTGTACATTTTCTTACAAGTTATGTTTTATCGTTTCAAGAAATGCTGTTAACCTGGCAGTATTAAAACTGAATGAGCAAGGACTCTTGGACAAATTGAAAAACAAATGGTGGTACGACAAAGGAGAATGCGGCAGCGGGGGAGGTGACTCCAAGGTCAGCCTCAATGTCACCACAATCGGGTACCTTAGTCAAGAGTAATCGGCAAGACTGTTATTCCGGTAACTGACAGAAAATCTAAACATTAAATAACTGAGAAATGGATCAATTTATCCACTCGTTTTTAAAGTAGCTTTTGAAATTTGAAATCAATGCCTAACTGATTGGTTTGGTCCTTTGCACTGCATACCTATTCCACTCAGATTAAAATATCAAGGGCAATGTTTAGCTTGCAGGCTTTAAGATGTGTGTGTAAAGGAGCCATTTATTCCACGTATACATTGCTGCTAGACGGAAGATAATGCCTTGTGACACAGACAAGAAATGTTATTATAGGGAACTTTTGCAGCACACATATATTCTGTTTTAATTCCACCATTCCTAGGCTAAATCTAGGCATTCCAACCATTTCCAGCAGCCCATGGATTTTGTAGATGACCTTTTTTGATAGTGTTTTCCGTTTAAATTTGTATATAGGGCACTTTGATCATCTCTACTTGTGGAGCTGGTGAAAATATTCATTGCACATTACGAACAACATGAAGCACGTGTCGCTTCACATTTAAGGACAATAATTGCAGATCCAGGGTGACCCATGGGGCGTTTCCATTTATGTCATTTGAAAGACACTCACCATATGTAGCCGGTGATTTGACCTTCACTAAGAGCACCAGAATTATTTACCATACATTTAATTTCAGTTTTAATCCACAAGTGTACAGGACTTGTTTAAGCCTGGTGGTGAGAGAAGATATTAATTGAGAATATTGCTGCTTGTAAAGAAATCTGAGATTGTGATATTGTCCATAGAGACAGGTTTTTATCAGAGACATAAAATACAGAAATAGTTTTCTGTGTAGTCTATCACAGTGATACATTTACCGAACATCAAAAGTGATGCCATGGGGGCTTTTGGGACAACTGTAACCCATGCCTACCACCAGTGGTGTGAAAGTCCCTTAAGGCTTACATTTATGTTAATTTAACTATTTAATTGTTGGTCTGTGGCTATGGGAATTTGTCAGAATTTTGTGATCATTCATTTTCAATCTACCCCCACATTTGGCACCAAGCAGACTTAGCCAAAGGGACTGGAAATGCTTATGAGTCAGATGGATCATTTTGCAATAGTTTCACAGTTGCATTTCCAAGTGGGCCTGTGATCTGATGTACTCACTGAATCCAGCCATCATTAGGCCTGTTTAAGATTTGTTGTAATTGTTTTTGTTGTCCTCTTTAAAAGGTAGAGTGTTCAAATAAATGATTTGAAATAATTCAAAAAAGTAAGCTACAGTATGGCTGGCTTTTTCAATCTAAACTTAAAAATGAGGGTAAAAAGGAAAATTTGTCAGACAAACAGGGAGAACACAGACTTACAGACATAAGATGGCCATAGACGCAAAGATCCGATCGTTCAAATCCTCGATCGATCGGACTTCCCCATCTCCTGACCTGCCACTAACCTTCAGTTTAAATAAAGTAGTAAAAAAACAGATCAGTCAATGTTCTGCCGCTGACAGCAATCGTACAAAAGTTTATGTCCAACTAAGCTGGTGACAGTCTCCCACTGAAAATCGTACGATCGGCAATACACGCAGAGATATTATCGGCAGCCGACAGAAATCTTTTAACCTGTCCGATCGACCAAACGACCGATCTCCGAGGGACTAAAAATGTCGGGACTCTCCACACACGGTCTGAAAATCATACCAATTGAGAATTTGTACAATCAGATCTTTGCGTCTATGGCCACCTATAGAGTGGAAATTTGTTATACAATGCTAATAACATTCTTTGCAGCCAGACACACAGTAAGATTCCTTCTTATTAGTCGGGTGAGTTAATTGACAGTTTGTGGAGGTTCATACTCGTGTGCAATCTTAGGCCTCATTGTTGAGCTTTGGTATCTGACAGAATCCTAAGAAGGGAGTCCTAAAGAGTCCTTGATGTTTTTAATCTGGTAAGCAGTGAGTTATAGAAGATGAAGAGATTTTTCCTTGTACATAAAATATTAGATAGTTCCAGTTAAATATTTTTCACACATGATTTTTCTTCAATAAAGGCCCACTTATTAATGTTATAGTGCATAGGTTGCGGCAAGTGAAAAAAAATAAATACAATATGGGCATGGAGAGGCATCCACTACAATGATTAGGAATTGATTGTGTCACACAGGCACGGGAGGGTTACCATCCACCTTTAGACACAAATAAGTATTCAGTTTGAGGACTGGTATTATAAATGTATGCACAGTCTCTCCATAATTTGCCATCCCCAATTTTAATGTCTAGATTGAAAATATTTATGAATTTGAAAGTTTATACTAGAGTTAGAACTAGTTGATATACAAGCAATTTATTTGGAAATACTCATATACATTATAACCTTATATATTTAATTTTATTGCTAAAGAAAGCAAAAAATTAGTTTCAACTTACAAAGGCTTTTATGTAGCAAATCAAACAAACAGTAATGATTCAAGACTAAAACAGTGAATAATACATTTCTAGCCAACTCTAACATGATTTGTCTACTCCAGAAGTCCAGTTGCTTTATGCTACTACTAGATATTGTATATCGTACCTGAATGAATGAAAACCTTCAAAGACATTGTCTGATTGCCTGACCTTGAATTCTTAGAAGCTGTGCAATGTTGGAAAACAACAGACATAGATTGTTCCAGTGCATGTTACTTAATGCAGGGAGGGTCTATTGTTGCTTAGCAATGTGATGTCATGTTTGACCTGAGTGATTTTCTTGATTTCTTCCTCTTCCTGTGTATGCTCTCTATGAAAAGTTCCTGTTGCAGACATGTTATGCTGAAGTGTGTATGCTGAGTTCTATAAAGCCACCAAGTTACTGTTCACACAGAAATTGGTGTGTGTCCTCACTTACAGAGAAGCTGCACATGCAGATCAGCTTTCTGCTAACAGATTATGGATCCCAGCACCACTGGTATCTGATCCTGAGAATCTCTGGAGAGACAGACAGAAGCTGAGCACATGGTAAAATGGCAGCTAGTCTGAAGTTCAGGTCAGGCATAGCGAAGCTGAATAACACAACTATCAGCTATGGAAATTTAAGGTGGAAATGCTTTTATGTAAGGATGATCTGTGGGAGGTACTCAGCACAGAGAGGCCAGAAAACAATCCTGAGGATTGGGATAAAAGAATCAGACAGGCTAAAGCAGTTATTAGCCGACTGGTGGAAGATGATCAACATCAGGAAAGAATCTATAGCAAAAGGTATGCAGAATGCACTGCAGGCACTCCACTAGAGATCAAACTTAAAAAGTAAACTGTACCTGCTGCGTAAGCTTATACAGCATGAGACTGCAGAAAAATCAGGAAATGCAGGAACATTTAAATGGAACTTTAGAAATTGCAGAACAGCCATTTAGCAGCTCTCCTTCTATGCAGCCTTCCTGAATCATGTAGCCCGCTGATAAATGCCATTGAAGTCAGACCAGAGTCAGAAATAACTCAAAGGCAAGTTAATTGATGAATATAATCGCAGAAAGAAAAACAGAGCTGTGAAAGAAACTATAGCACCAAAAACAGCTCTAAAAGCTGGAAAAATTGCAAAAGGAGATGCACAGAGCAGAGGGTGTTTTCGCTGTAAAAAGCCAGACCATTTAAAGAAAGATGGCTTCATATGGAAAAATGAACAAAACCGTGCAGTGGCAAAGACAGCAAAGGAAATTGCAACGGGTGTTGCACATAAAATTTCAGATAGTATAGATACACAGTGGAGTGGATGTTTCAAGCTTAAGGTGGCCATACACGGAGAGATCCGCTCATTTGGCGATGTCGCAAACGAGTGGATCTCTCCCCAATATGCCCACCCAAGGTGGGCAATATCTGGCTGATCCGATGGTGGGCCCTATGGTTCTGAAATTATAGCTGAGGGAACAGCAGACAGACACCTGTACGAGCTCAAATGTGGACAAAACAAGGCTAAAATTGTCACTCAATCGCCTCAGAAATACATTCATACATAGCACAGACGTCTGGGACACAGACATCCAGGTGCAACTTTTAAACAAAAATATTACTTCTGATATGGATATCTTACCATGCAATACAATCATGAAATGCATCTGCTGTATCAAAGCAAAGGCAACAATGTTGCCACTACCTAAAACAATCAGAGCAGGGCAAGTCAATCCTTATAGTTGATCCACAGTGATGTGTGTAGACCAATGAGAACACAGATCCCAGCTGGAAACAAGTATTTTGTGACTTTCATAGATGATTACTCCAGATACACAAAAGTATATCTGATGAAGCGCAAAAGTGAAACACTGGATAAACAAATAGCATATATAGCAGAATCCACAAACAAATTCCAGCGCAATCATGTGACACTAGGATCTGACAATGGAGGGGAGAACACAAGCATTAAAGCTAAAGGATATCTAAAGGAACAATGCACTCAACATCTATAAGTGCTCTATATACTCCAGAACGGTGTAGCAGAAAGAAAGAATCGCACACTTGTAGAGATGACAAAGTGTATGCTAAATGATGCCAACCTCCCAAAACAATTCTGGGGAGAAGCAATAACCACAGCAACATACCTACAAAACCGTCTACCAACAAAATCTATAGCAGCTACCCCTTACGAGCTGTGGAATGGTAAGAAACCTAGTGTAAATCACTTGAGAACATTTGGTTGCAAGGCATATGTGCACATTCCAAATGAAAAATGCCACAAACTGGGAGACAGTGCTACAGAAGGTGTATTGGTTGGATACAGTAAGCAAAGTAAAGCTTACAGAGTTCTAAATCCTAAAACCTGCAAAGTGACAGTAAGCCACAGCGTATATTTTGACGAGTCTTCCTTATCAAAAACCATGATACCTGAATCCTCTGAAGAGACAACAACAGTGTCTGTGACAGGAGGGGTATAACCACTTGCCAAAACAGGTGACTCTATGAAGCACATGATGGAAAATTCACAAAGTTGGAAGACAACCAAGGATGTACTAAGTTGCCACAAACAGAAAAGGTAAAGCAGCGTACGAAACACATTGATGTGAAATATGACCTTTTGAGGGACTCTCAAGAACAGGGCATCATTGAATTGCAGTACTGTCCAACAGAGACTATGGTCCAGCAGACATATTAACCAAACCATTGCCCAAGGATCATTTTGAGAAACTGATTGAAAGAATAATTCTCGTGGAATAATCTCCATACTGTTGAGAAGGGGAGAAGGGGATTGTTCCAGTAAGTGTTACTTTATGAAGGAAAGGTCTGTTGTTGCTTAGCAATATGATGACATGTTTGACCTGTAACCCTGCGTGATTTTCTTTTTCCTCTTCCTGTGTATTCTCTCTATGAAAAGTTCATGTTGCACACATGGTATGCTGAGTTCTATAAAGCAACCAAGTTACTGTTCACACAGAAGTTGGTATGTCTGTCCTCACTTACAGAGAAGCTGCACATGCAGTTCACATCAGCTCTCTGCTAACATGCAACTCAATCCTCAAGTTATAAAATAAGGAGGACTTGGGAAAATTAGTTTGTTTCTTGAGCAAGTTTTTTATCGGTGGAAGTAGAAGCTGAAATATGTTACTGCTTTCTGTGCTTAACACTAACCTCATGGGTATATTAGGTTTAAAGCAGTTGGAAATAAATAAGATGCTTCTAACACCTTTTTGGTCAATGGCTGTAGCTCCCAAACAATGGGACTACTCCCTCCCCTCAGTTAGGAGAAATTTGGAAATCATATCTATTTTCTTCTGTATATATTCCTGGAAGCTTGAAGGTCAATTAATTTCATGGTGTTCTGCTAGATATTTTTTAAACGATGGCTGGTTAATACAGTGGTTTGTACATATGTGGGTAAGATAAAAAGACCTCAAATCAGACAATTTCTTCTGCCTGTGTTGCTGGACCATACATGGCATAGCATAGACCAGAATTTTGTAGTTTTTGTAGATTTTCCATGATAACAATTTCTCTTTAAAAAAAATGGTGGCAGGCAATAATTTGCATGTTTTAAAAATAGACACACATACAGTATACTAACAAACTCATGACATATTTCTAAGTGGAAAAGGTATTCTAGAGTGATGGACCTTAATATGATACTAGAAAAGCTACGTTAATCCTAGTGCATTTTTTGTAGTTTGTTGTTGTTATTCTTTTAACAGTGTGTGCCGATTACTCAAAGCGATATAGGCAGGACCTGGTAATAGAATGTCACTTGTAGTGTTAAAACTAAGGTGATGATCACAGGTTGCCTGCAGTTGAAGCTCTTTGTGTCCAGGATCCCTGCTTTATCGCTTTGTATAGTTTGAAAACAGTTTTAAGTTTGAATAACATAAAATAACATAATATAATGTTATTTATGTTATTTCCCACGTGAAGAACTCCTGTAAACCTTGCAGTATTGAAACTCAGTGAACAAGGCATCTTAGACAAGCTGAAAAACAAATGGTGGTACGATAAGGGTGAATGTGGAGCCAAGGACTCCGGAAGTAAGGTCAGTCGCAGAAGGTCTTTTGAATTGATTAGAAGTCCCATTTTGACTCACGTTCATGCACACAAAGTTTTTTTTTTTTGTTTTTTTTTTTAAACAAAATAGGCATTCAAAGCATTGCAACTACACAAAGAACATAAAGGTTCCTACAAACATTGAGAAACATATCTACACCCACACTCTTAATACTGGAATATTCCAAAGCTTTTTGCATTTATGAAAGGCCAATGTTTTGGCAATGTTTTGGCCTCAGAAGAGCAATATTTTTTTCATCTACTATCATACTTTATTTACAAAGCCCCAACACGTTTTACACACTTGAGAGGGAATTACAACCTAGGCTAATGTCATATCTCTCTCTCTATAAATGTATGTAAATATCGTTTTAAGGGCAAACAAATTTGTGATACACTATATATATTTGAAGCATGAAAACATTTTTTTCATACTGAAAATTTCTATTTTTGTAGCCTCTAGTAGGTAATCGATAGCTCACTCCATCCAATTTTCATATTGATATTCATATTTATAATGCATTGACTTGTTTTGCTGCTGTCTAGCTAATGAGTCTGCTATTTTCTACCACTATGGTGGACCACCCTGGCAGGCATATGTTTAATTAATTGTAGACTATTTCAGAGGAAAAATGCTTAGTTTGAATTGTTGACATTTTAGAAACTAGTACTAGACATCAAAGCAATGTAATGCAGTCAAAATAAATATGCCTGAATGTCACAAGACGATGCGCAATATACTTGGCCTTTATATACCGAATATTAATGACTTTAACCAATCAAAATATAGCATCACACATATGATGTCCAGATTATATTGTTCAAATGCAATGGCATTTAAGATAAGGCTACATTTTTTTCAGGTTATTTTATTTGTCCAGTATCCATCCAATTTGAATGTTGAAAACTTGATGAAATACAAACAAAATCCCATGTGGAAGATATATATACCGACATATTAGCCACATACCGTGCATGATAATAGTTATTCTTTTTTACAGATAAACAATGCAGGCAGTGTAGTTATATTTTAGAGAACGGCAGATAACAGAATGCATGCATTTGTAATATAAATATAATGAAGTAACAGATAGGAAAGTCTTGCATAGAATACATTACTTATAACTTACTTATAACTGACAGTATATTGGCATTTATTTGTAGTTTAGAAAAGATTTGCCAAAACGCTCAACCTTGCTGGTGCCTCCTAGTCAGGGTAGGAGTTCATGATAGTTCTTCATTCTTGGCTTCATCTAGGAAAACTAACCAATGTGTTCATTTTCCTTAGGACAAGACAAGTGCCCTGAGTCTAAGTAATGTCGCAGGGGTATTCTATATACTGGTTGGAGGGCTTGGACTTGCCATGATGGTAGCTTTGATAGAATTCTGTTACAAGTCGCGAGCAGAGTCCAAAAGAATGACACTCACCAAGAATACACAAAATTTTAAGCCTCCTCCTGCAGCCAGCACCCAGAATTATGCTACATACAGAGAAGGCTACAATGTCTACGGAACAGAGAGCGTTAAAATCTAAAGGGTACGGCAATGGTCACAAACAGAGAAAAAAGAGGATTGCCTTTTTTTAAAGTCTGTTTAAAGGGGTTTGTTCACCTTTGAATTAACATTAAGTATGTTGTAGAGAGTGCTTTTCTGAGACAATCTGCAATTGGTTTTAATTTTGTATGATTTGTGGTTTTTGAAATATTAAGCCTTTAGTTCAGCAGCTCTCTAGTTTAGAATTAGAGCAGCCATCCAAATTACCCAAGCAACTAGGCAGTGGTTTGCATGAGAAACTGAAATATGAATAGGAGAGGATCCGCAAAGAAAAAAAAAAGGAACAATAGCAGTAACATTGTAGCCCCACAAAGCAGTAGGATTTGGCTGCTGGGGTCAGTGATCCCTATTTGAAAGATGGAAAGAGTCAGAAGAGGAAAGCAAATAATTCAAAGACTATAAAAAAATGAAGAACAATTGAAAGGTTGCTAAGAACTGGCCATTCTATAACATACTACAAGTTAACTTAAAGGTAAAGGGTACTATTATTACATGAACTAAGCAAGTGTAGTGAATGTGTAATAGATCTTTTGCAGGATACGTCGTTTTTCTTATACCTAAGGATTTTATTGGTATTTTCTAAATCTCACTGATGTAGACTTTTGCATTGTCATCGATCATTGACATTGATCCAACAAGGGCATTTATGTGTCAATGCAGCTGGTACTTCCTTAATCGTCCTTAATAATCCCGCATACATATATTTTCCTTCAGGTTATTACAAAGAAGAGCCAATAGATCATACAGAACAGAATGAGGCTCATCCCTCGATCCCAAACGCCTGAGCCAGTCCAACTCTTTCCCTGGTGTCGAGGATGACACAAACTGCTGATGGTGCAACAAACTCTTAGCGGAAAGAACTTATTTTTTTGTTTTGTTTTCCTTCAGTGCCTTAATGGAACATTCTGATGATTCACAACAATGCAAACCATCACTGAAATTCGAATGCTTTGCTTCAAAAGAGAAATAAAAAAACGAAATCTGAAACTGGCCACACCACAAGATCCTCGTGTACAAAAATGTACTCTTGTAAAGGACAAGTTCTCTATAAGCCATCGTTTAAATAACACTCTACAGGGCCTCATGTACTCAAATATGCATTTTTTTTAAAGGTGCATTCACTCCCATGTTTAAATAATGTCCTTCCGCCCTAACCCGCATCTCATTTTTTCCTCATTGAAGTTGCATTGCTGTATGTTTAACTCAAAACTGCTCGCAGCAACGTCCATTAAAGAAGGATGTTAATGGCTTGCTATCCGAAGCACTTACACTTTCATATTATGGATCAAAGAGTGAAGGAAAGGATTACTGGAGTTAAAGATGGGGTAGCCAGAAAATATCACCTGTAATGTAGGAAAGAGTCTAATAGTCTAAGATCAGAACCTTACGAATGCCTGTAATAAAGAGAAGTCTTTATGTATGAGAAGAATACATTTGGAGCGAGTGCACTTTCAAGTTCACACGAAATGATACGTAAGATACATAGCGGATGGCAAGGTGTTAGCAATGCTCTTTTTACAAGCAGTATGAGGGAAAACAATTATTTTACTAAAATGGGATTTTACAGAAATTAATCATTTCCATGCCAGAACATCCATGCCATGAATGTAATATTTGTATCATGAAAAATGCCATTGGTTTCTAAGCAGCGTGGTCAGTTCCTATAGTTACTGTACTGATTGCAGTGATTCCATTGACCACTCAAAGGCAACAAATGAGTCTCACAGTTTTCTGTGTTTTTTCTAGTCTTTAATAACGGAATTATTCTATTAAAGTACACATTGTTGTTGTTGCTGCAGCATGAGGCAAAATATAATAATGTTCAGAAGTTTACATATATTGAACTGAAATTGCAGCAGCCTGGGGAAACAAAGCTTTGCAATTTTAATCTTAGCACCTTTAGGGTCATGCCACATGGAGTGCTTTGGGCACTATGAGCAAGCCAAAAATACAGCGCCAAAGCGCCCAACTGACTTGCTTAAGAAACACCTGCAACTGCTTGTATCAGTGTTTGGCGGTTGCTGTTTGCAGCATTTATGCTGCAACTATTGTTTGCAGGTGACTCCCATTCAAGTCAATGGAGGCTACTAAATACATGGCTCTCAATGTGCCCAAAAGTGCCCCCCGTGCCACAAACCTCATGGAGAGTGAGGCTTCTTTAAAGTGAGCTTATACCTATATAGCTGTGAGTAATACAAAATAATCATTCAGACTAGGCCAGCTTGTTCTTTAGTAATGCACATTTATTTTAACTGATTAATTAGGGACACTATAATAACGTTAGCTAGTCTGGGTATTTGCAAATGAGGACATAACAGTTGTAGATATTTATATAGTATAGATGCAGCGAGTCCTCTGAGTCCTTTCTTTTCCTTTTGTTAACTGGAACCAATTATTTAAAAGCATATTAATACAGGTATGGAATCCGTTATGCGGAAAGCTCCGAATTACTAGAAGAACATCTCCCATAGACTCCATTTTAAACTAATAATTAAAATTTTAAAAAAAAAAGTGATTTCCTTTTTTTCTGTTATAATAAAACTGTACCTTGTACTTGATCCAAACAAACATATAGTTATTCCTTACTGGAGGCAAAAACAATACCATTGGGTTTATTTAATGTTTGAATGATGTTTTTAGTAGCTTAAAGATATGGAGACCCAAATTACAGAAACATCCCTTCTCTGGAAAACCCCAGGTCCTGAGCATTCTGGATAACAGATGTCATATCTGTATATGCTAAGTTTATGCAAAGGAATATAGATTGGGTTGTTTAATAGGAACTGTAAGATTTTAATTTCTCCTCCTAAATAGGTTTCTTTGTGTTACAGTAGGTGAGTAACATGATGATGCTAGCTGAAACAAAATATATATATACATTTGTATATGTATATACATATACATAGCTCATTAATAATATAATGCTAGTAACATATGACAATAGTATATTATATAGTGAATAAAGTATAAAAAGTATATTATAAAATATAAGGACATTATAAAATGCAGAGGAGTTCCATGACCATATAAAAACACAAGGCCGAAGCCCAAGTAGTTTTATACAGGTCATGGAACTCCCAGGTGACTTCTAATATCCTCATATTTTGCAACAGGGGTTACTTTATTTATTATAATACACAGGTTTCAGTGAGTCATGTGACAGAAATGACATCACTAAGCTCCGATTATAACCAATGACATCACTAATACACAGGTTTCAGTGAGTCATGTGACAGAAATGACATCACTAAGCTCCGATTATAACCAATGACATCACTAGGCGCCATATAAGGTTATAATTTACAGGATATTCATGGCTCAATTGTATTATAGTAGTATATACAGTCATCTCACCTCTACTTCAACCCACTGGTCAGTACTGACCCAAAGGAATGCAGATAGGAACCGAACTTAGCATCAATAAGATATTTTTCTAATTCAGATTTTATCCATTTTGTAATTTATTCATTGGAAGCATATATATTTTGGATTCCCCCGTATACACAGTCTATGTTGGATGGAGAGTTATATCTAGGTATTGTGCTAATATGAATTTAATTGTGAATTTTAGGGATCTGTACAGAAAACTTGATGGGCAAGTGTCTTCCTCAAAGGCATTTTTAGTGGAAGTTACATTTCACAGAGGGCATGCAGTTAGGGTTGCCACCTTTTTGTAAAAACAAAAATACCAACTGTCCAATATTTTAATTTTAATTCCTTAATTAATACCATCACCATCAAGAATCATTTTAAATGGCCAAATATAGCTTTAAAGGGCCGAATTACTTATATTTCAATTTCTATTTTTTTCATCATATGTTTTTTTTTTATTATTCTAAAGCTTCCAAAATGCAAGATTTATAAAGTGTAAAAACGGGCAGAATCTTTGGCAAGAAAAAGCAGTCGAGGTCCCATAGAAGTCAATAGGAGCTGCACTGATCCTATTGGACCTAATTTTAATAAATTCAGATTTTTAGAGGTTTTTGGAATATATTTTAGGAACAACACACTGTTTTAGATATGTTTGTACTCCTTAGTGCATTGTCCAGCGTTTTTTTTTTTCATTCATACTTTTTATATTTGGATCTTTTAATAAATGACATGACATTCGTTATTTTAGAGAAAATGAATGGTTTCAAAAACCTGTAAAACCATTAAAATGAGACCTGGGCCTCTTACAGTTTGAAAGAATATGTAAGATTGCTGTGTCCTGTAGACCAAAGGCAAAATGAGAGGGGCTAAAATAAAGTAACAGCTCATTAATAAGATTTCAGACATATTTTTATACCTTAGCACCAAGTCGAAGCAAGAACTTCAACGATTGTAATTAAGACCAATTAAGCATGATGATAGTGAAACGAATTTATCCGAAACAGAATTTATAAATATATAAACCATCTAACTATTTACTATAAACAGAAATCATCAATGTAAATTATAATTTTAATATATAATAATATATATTTTGGTTCCAGATAACGTGATACCGTTTTATTTGTTTGAATAGGAGAACATGATTTTCAGGTTTAGTTCCCTTTAAACCAAACACCATGGTTCGGTATGTGTATCCATTGCTCATCCCTATGAATTCCTGTGCAGCCATTAGGCATTTCAAACATGTGAAATACTTGCCTTATGATGTTCTTATTTTTTTGTTTATAAAATCATGGTCTGTTCACACTTCCACGGTCAACCTTCTGGAGCTTTGATACCTCTACTTTTTAGACCTCTTTATATTGTTTCTTCACTACTTGGCCTTTATCAATATTCGTTATCCTAGAATGAGTGTCAGCAGAAACCTTGCTAACTCGCTTTAAAGGACTGGTCGCATCAGGTGTCCAACTTGTCAATGTTGAAAACGAGAGTTGTACAGTAACCTTCAATACGTAGTCCTCAACGTGTCATCATCATGCAAACTGAATAAATTCAGAAGTAGAATATCATACGCCAACTCCATAGAGAGACACATTTAGCGAGCTTCAGTAAACATAGTTATCCATAGCTATTGTTCCATGATAACAAGGATATGTAATGTTCTTTATTGATAAAAACATGGAGGCCGGCCTTTAGACGCTATCTATTTCAGGCCAGCAGCACATTAGAAAGCAGTTACCTGTGAAGCCTCGGAGTGGACGATGGCTACAAAAAAATGGGCAAACTTCTTATAACGGAACTGTGATTTTTTTTTTCTTTCTTTCTAATGTTTAAATGCTATTAATTATCCCAATATGGGACACGAAAGCTGTGCAGAATTAAAAAGAAAACACAAGAAAAAAAGGTTTTCCCCAAATGTGATTTAACCCCTTCTGAGATAGAGCTGCCAACACAAAGTTTACTTTTGGCAGCGCCTGTCAAGTTAAGGGATAAACCTTACTGAATGAAATTACTTTTTAAAAGCGCGTCTCAAGCCGAAGCAATGATGTTCGGTATTTTTTTAACAAAATAAAATAATGCATGTAAAAAAAAAAAATGTAAATTGCTTACAAGTTTCTGCCATTACTGCAAAAGGTCAGCAGTAAAGTATTTCCCCCCCCCCCTTATTTTAGAAATGATTCTGTTTAATTTAAATTTCCTGATTTCCTTTTTTTTTTTTACTGCAGATTGGTGAGCAGTAAAATTGCCAAGCAAACTTATGGCTGTAAAGAAAATAACTGCATGTGCGGACAGATTACTGAGCCTCATTTTAATGAGGCATGTACAAAGTTTTAATACATTTTGTAAATAAAACTGTAAAGAAAAGACTGCATTCTCAAGTGAGCATTCCTTATTGCCTTATTCTCAATGAATTTTAATAATTCATTCATGTGACCAGGCAGGGCCAGAACTAGGGGTAGGCAGAAAATGGAAATAGGGTTCCGCACACCGAAATACTTTAAAATCCAAAATCTTTATTCAACCATGTTTTCAAAGGCGCTGCATGGTATTGCTTGACACGTTGCAGGCGCCCTTAATCAGATAAGGAAAAAGGGTATAGCAGTGAAGGCGGGAGCAGGCCCAGATTTGTGGCAATGTCATAAAGGCCCAGGCCTAGGGCAGCAAATTTTTAGGGGCGGCATATGACCCAGCCACATCTATTATACACACCGGGAGCAGAGGAGTTTTCCAGCCTTGGGGCATGTATTTTGGAAATCTGGAGCTGGGGAGGGGACACTGGGATTCTAGATAGGTACCTCTTCTGCCAGCCCTGCTCTTATTTCTTTGTTCTTAGGAAGGTGAAAGTGCAAGTGACTGCAGAAGAGAGAGAGAGAGAGAGAGGGTAAGTTGAGAGTTGGCAAGTACCAAACAGGGGTACCATGGGGGGGGGGCAGGTTTTGCAGAAGGAGAGTTGCCAAATGGAAGAGGCTAAGAGGATAGTTGCGGGGAAGGAGATGCCAGGGACTTGCCTTGTCTTGGGCACCATTATACATTGGCAAAGGTTTGTGGCCTGTAACCAGGACAAAAAAAATGTGTCATGTTATTAAAGGTACACTATATGCTGAAACATTTGTGCGAAATTCTGTCTACTACAGAAGAATATCCTGGCATAGCCGATGGAAGGCAGTTAGGAGGGCAGTTCTTCCTAGGGGGGATGTTGTTTATAGATGGGTTTAGTTCTCCTTTAAAGAATAAAAATGCAGGCCGGTCCTTCGAAAGAAAAGACAAAAAGAAGATAAGCATTTTCCAAATGCAAATAAAAAAAACAGGAACTGTGGGCTGTTAAAAGGTAATGTTTTAGAAAGCTGTGAATTCCTGGGTAGACCATCTCCCATAGACTCCATTATAATAAAATAGCTCACATTTTTTTAAAAAAATTACCTTTTTCTCTGTAATAATAAAACAGTAGCTTGTACTTGATCCAAACTAAGATATAATTAATCCTTATTGGAGGCAAAATAACCTATTTGGTTTTATTTCAATATTTAAATTATTTTTAAATTACAGAAGGACCCCTCATCTGGAAAACACCCAGTCCCACACATTCTGGATAACAGGTCCCATATCCTGTATATATTTTAGCAATGTATTGTATAACTCTCAATACTTTCAAAGCAGATTTTCTTGCCCACTCAGCAGTGACCATAATATTAATATTCTGATAAGATGACAATATGTCCCTACTAATGGCATATTTTCTAGGGTAATGGTCTCATGCTATCTTGTCCTAGTTGAAGTTTCAATATTTCTTGTATTCGTTTCTTGGATTCACATTCATCCAGGTCATGGTATATCTATAGAAATAAGTCAACTCATCTAGACTTGCTGTGTTTTTCTTCTTTCTTCAATTCTGAATTGAGATAGCCGGTTGGATGACTGGTGAAACGTCTTCAAGAAAAACACAGCAAGTCCAGTTGATTCAAATGCCTATAGACACTTGGCAACCAAAGAGTAGGCTAGATTTGTATCATTATATTGTTTTTTTTTTTCATTGGAAGTCCTTTCCTATTCAATCTACATTCTGGTACTCGAAGAAATATATGTTGGCTAAAAAATTTAGCAATTAAAAAATAATCTGCAAAGTGCCAATGTCAACAGCTGTCTAAAACTTTAATTTTAAAGCAAACTGTCCCTATTATGTACCTTTAAAATTTCAATAAAATCAAAACTTCTGCATCAGAGCAGGTGGCATATTGCAGATGTTTAAATAACTTCTAAGACAAGATGGTTCTGTTTTGTTGGATTGTTCCTCTTTTGTCTCGAGGCATAAGCATGTGGACATAAAAAGATATAATTATTCCATTAACGAGAGAAATCCCTAAAGCAATATCTGCACTTAATGTCTAAGCTGTAAGAAGTAATCAGTGTTCTGTGATGCTTGCTAAAGCCTGCACCAGCCCAAATCAGAAACATAAAGAGAAGACTAAAGCTTAGAAGTCTGTATCTAACTGAAAAGGAACATCCGTTCTAATTATAAACTATAGGCACAAGGAAAATAAGTACAGGGAAACAGTCTCTATCTCAGTTCCACTCATGTATTGTCATTGTCATTCCCCTGGAGATCTCTCACTCAAGGGACTCAACCATGGAACAAGGTTGTTTGGTGATTCAGAGCAGTTCTAGCAGGTTTTAATGGTAAAGTCTTCACACAGATTAAGATGGCACACAGGGGAAAGCCTGATCTGGGGGTAAAGCAGAAATATAAGAAAAAATGTTTAAAAAAAGGAAAATGGAAGAATCCCCCACCCATACAATTGTAAAATAACGCTTACCATTCCCTAATGTGCACAAGATCTCCCTTAAGACTTATGGTTTAGACAACTGTACATGAATAAAAATGATACATGTGGGGGACCTGTTATCCAGAATGCTCAGGACCTGGGTCTTTCTGGATAACAGGGCTTTCTGTAATATGAATCTTTATACCATAAGTCTGCAAATAAAATCCTTTAAATATTAAATAAACCTGAAGGAATTGGTTTTGCCTCAAATAAGGATTCATTATATCTTAGTTGGGCTCAAGTACAAGGAACTGTTTTATTATTACAGAGGAAAAGGAAATCATCTTCAAAACTGTGAATTATTTCATTAAAAATGGAGTCTATGGGAGATGCCCTTCCTGTAATTCAGAGCTGTTGGATAATGGGTTTCTGGATAACAGCAATATAATAAAAAGAGACAAGTTTTGAAATTCAAGCACGTTTTGACTGGAAATTGTCTACGTTGGAGTCACAAAGGCAGATCACCACTTTCATCATAAACTGGCCAACATTATTATCCCCTAAATGTCAAAAGATGAATATGATTTTATTAAAAAGATAGACTGGGCTTCAGATGGATATAGGGCTCCATTTATTTGCTGGAATTTACAATGTACAGGTACAACAGTCTCATGTCACATATTGCAAAATGCTACAAAACACACGTCACAGATATTTAAATTAAATCTTTTCTATGGGGTATTAAGCACAGACAGGGTATTATTAACACCAGCAGTAGTACTTACTAACATTGTCAGGAAATGGCAAGTTTTGAATCCTGGTCTGTGAGTTGACCGAGGCACCCTTTCATTGAGCCACCAAGGGCTTTTGGAATTGCCTGCAGCCAATACTCCACTTAACCATATCTTCTCTCTGTTGCCTTCAGTCTTCATCTCTGATCTTGTTAAGGTCAGGCGCAGACAATTAAGTAATCAAGCTCCTATATAAACAAATGTCTGTCTGCTAGCTATTGCTCATGTTAATGTTCTAGCCACTGATCCTGGTTCCTGATTGCCTTGCTCCTTGCTCCTGGTTTCTGATTGCCTTGCTCCTGGTTCCTGTTTTCCTTGCTCCTGGTTCCTGATTGCCTTGCTCTTGCTTCCTGATTGCTTTGCTCCTTGTACCTGATTGCTTTGCTCCTGGTTCCAGATTGTGTTGCTCCTGGTTCCTGATTGCCTTGCTTCTGGTTCCCGAATTGCTTTGCTCCTGGTTCCTGATTGCCTTGCTTCTGGTTCCGAATTGCTTTGCTCCTGGTTCCTGATTGCATTGCTTCTGGTTCCTGATTGCCTTGCTCCAGTTTCCTGATTGTCTTGCTCTTGGTTCCTGATTGCCTTGCTCCTGGTTCCTCCTTGTTACCCAGTCCTGCCACCCATCCTCCTTATCTGATCTCCTGGTTTGACCCCTGGCCTGTATATACGGACTTGCTTCTGCCTGCTGCCTGCCCCTGACCACTGGCTTGTTATATGGACTTGTCTTCAGGTTGTACACTTTATCATTCAGTATTATTTTTTTGATTTCATCATTGTCACCTCTTTACGCTTCACATTAAATCTAGTTCTGAGTATAACTAAGTATTCTTGGTTCTTCTAACACCCAATGTAGGAACATCACATTACCAAGCACGTAGGCTTCAACCTGCTAACTCTATTTGTAACAAGCATGTGCCCAGTCCCCAGAGTACAAGGCTCTCACAGTGATGCACCTCCTCCAGTAAACAGGGTTCAAATTACCTTCCCTTTTAAAGATTAGGGTCAAGTGAGGACTACCAGGAAATATGTTCACCTAGAAAAAGCAAGAGCTTGCCTATGAAAAGACCCAGTCCAATGCTGGATTAACAGTTAAATGGACTTTTTAAAGTCAAGGTGGGCAAAACCTTTTCCCTTCTACGTATATGTATAGAGTATATAGGGTGGTTAAGCCTCTATATCATGTGACTGAACTTGTAGAAAGCATTTTTCTGTATGGTTTACCCAGCAGGCCAAGAGGTATCACTGGTATTCAGGCACAATCAAACCAGCACATTGCCTAGGGTAGCACATTCCTCAATTCAGCAATTTGAATGGAATTTACTAAAGTTTTTCATTTACTATGCCAATGACAGGAGCAAGTCTAATAACTGACACTAATAAAATCAAGGAGAAGAATACATGAGCTTGCACCTTGAACCCAGCTCAAAAAATCTGCCCCAATTATATTACATTCTTTTTAGCAGTTATCACAAAATGCTTATCCTGAAAAACCTATGCACTTAGGCTCCAACCTGCTAACCCTATTTGTAACAAGCATGTGCCCGGTCCCCAGAGTACAAGGCTCTCACGTCTAGAGCAGTGCTATCCAATTGGTATCACCCTAACTGTTTCAAACTATTGGGATTTCATTTCTATGGTCAATATATGGTTTGTTTGTTTTTTTTAAAAAAAAACACCTGCCTATGGGCTGTTCCCTTACCTGTTCTTATTTTGAGCTTTTCTCAACATTTTAACAATGGGTGGTCACAGTATAATCTGGTTCTAGGATGATACTTCATTATTTAGATCATATTTATTGGTTGGCCCAGCTAATTCCATCGTATGTGCATTGAATTAAGATCATTTCACTTGGGTATATAATAAATTTGGTATACCATTAGCTGAAGAGAAAAGAGTTCCCCCTTGTAACATAATTCAATTCTTAGGCATTGAAATAGATTAATTAAAAATGGAGTTCAGACTGCCTAAAGAAAAGCTCTAAAAGCTCAAGGAGCTTGTACAGTTTGGATTGCAATATAAGAAAATCAAGCTGAGGCAACTCCAATTGTTAATTGGCCACTTACATTTTGCAACTAAAGTTATCCTGACAGTTTTCACCCGTAGGTTAGCAGCCTTGACTGCAGGGTATAAATACTCTGAGTGGCACCTAAGAGTTTCCAAGCCTTTGAAAGAGGATTTGGCTATTTGGAATGGATTCTTAGATACATATAACGTAAGGTCATTATGGCAATGGAATTTGCAGAGAACGTGGCACTTATTTACTTATTTACGGATGCCGTTGCTTTGTGTGGTTATGGAGCATTCCTACAAGGTCATTGGAGTGCCAAAAAATGTCCCGCACAGTGGCTAGTGACAGATTTTCCAAAGAATATGGTATTCTTAGAATTTTTCCCTACAGTAGTATATGTAGAATTATGGAGTAACAAAAGGATCTTCCTCAATTGTGACAACTAGGGGGTTGTACATTATTAACCACTAGTTCACCACCAGTTTGGAAATTATTCAAATACTTTGTATTGAAAACCCTATGCTGAATATTTAGTTCAAAGCTAGACATTTGCCAGGCTATTTTAACACAAATGTGGACGCTTTTTCCCAATTCCAAATGAGGTTATGCCGGGAGTTATGGACACAAGCAGATATTACAAAGGCACATTTGATAAGGCAAATGTTAAAAGGTATTGCAAGAAAGACTCAAACATTGGATAAAAGAAAACCCATAACCTTTTATTTGCTTGAAAAGCTGCTAAATTGTTTGCAATTGGTCTGCTTTGACAATTTTGAAGTTAAACTGCTCTGGTGCCTACCATTACATATTTCAGAGCACTCAGGATCAATAAGGTTGTCACTCAAACACTCAAACTCATCCTAAATCTAAAACAGACCAATTAGATATAGGTAATATTATTTGGCTGGGCCCCATTCAAAACACTTTTCTATGTCCTGTTCGCAATTTTCTCAATTTTCTATGGCCCAATCCTGGATCCCAATTTTTTTTTTTAAAGTTTTTATTTTGCATTTTTCTCACAAAAAATCATACAACACATGTATAAAGAAAATAAAAAGACATTTATATTGTAAGTGGAGCCATCAGTTAAAATACCCTCTCATGTTAAACACAATATTAGTGGGCGTCTTCATATTCCAACCAAGCTCCCCTAATGTCCTCAAACTTTTTGAGGCAGCCCCATGCTATATAAATCAATTTTTGTTAAGGCAAGATATTGTTAACCAGCCCCCTCCAAAAGGCAATGGTTGGGGGGTCAATTGACTTCCAGTGTAAGGATAGATTTTTTCGCATAGTATAACAGTTGTAGATAGCAAAGTTTAACAGTAAACTTCAAAGCCAAGTTGTCCATCACTCCCAAAAGACAAACCATCGGGGTTTTAAAACTTGGGACGTCCAAGACTAGAGAGGTGTGTTGCAGAACCCCCTCCCAAAACCCTTGAATACCAAGGCATTCCCAGAATACTTGTATAAATGTGCCTACCTCCCGGTTGCATTTAATACATTGGTCTGAAACCATAGGATATAGTTTTGCAAGCCTATATGGTGTGAGGTACACCCTGTTCAGAAATTTAGTTTGAATATACCTGTCTGTGACAGATCTGGTAATATCTGGGACCTGTTTCAGTGCATTTGGCCAAATCTCCTCCTCCAGACCTGGAATGTCTCTAGACCATTTATTCTTCATTTTTTGGACGGACCTGTCCCAGTGTGGCATAGAACCAGGTGGTCATTTTTTTTAGATCCTCCCTTCTCAAATAAACTTCTAGAGTAGTCTCTACTATTTCAATAGATCTGGTAGGAAATTGGGTTCTGAAGGCGTGCCTTAGCTGGACATAAAGAAAAACATGGAGTGTGGTTAGCCAAATATAGAAGCATGCCATCAGTGTATAAAGACAGTTTTTCCACAATTCTGCCAATTTCCAAACCCTCTATGTCTGGGGAGTCCCTAATCTTTGTCTCTAAAGGCTCTATGGCTAGGGCAAACAGCTGGATCCCAACTTTTAATTCACCAAAACAGGACTCCAGTTACTAGATTCCAGTTCAATAGGATATCTGCAAAATGCATTAGCCTTTTAGTAATGGAGGATAGGTATTACAGCTCCCATTCTCAAGCTTCTTTATTGGGTTTTCGTGAAGAGCATATAAAGAAACTTGGTGGCTGGAATTCTCACAGATTCCGGTCACATGTTAGACCTTCATTATATGGACTCAACTTAGATTTCAATAATGACTCTGTCAGACTTGTATGGAGGAGAGTTTGAGGCATGGTTTAGGTTAAGGTGATGGAAGTTATAGCTCAAATGCATTGGGGATGGGGTGAATGAGGAGGTAATGACATTAGAAAAAGTAGTTTAATTGATATTATCAGAATAATTAGGAGAGATGTATCTTACTTAAAAGTAATGTGGCCAGAGGTCATGTTCATCTGGTTCAAAGTTGTCTCCAGGTCCAGGTAATTTTGCAATTGCTAAATTCTCAAATTCTGTAAATATGTTAAATTATAGATATGTTGACCTTGAATGAGGTGGAGCAGGCCTGTATCATTCCGATGGGGTACATTTATTCAACATCGGTTTGGATATATTTAATATAGGCTTACAAACAGCAGTGGAAAGAGCATTATTGAGATGGGGGGTTGCCAAGTCCCACTAAAAAGTTATTTTAGGTGGTTTGGCCTGGAGGAAATTTAAGTGAAATGGTAATGAGTTAATTTCTGGCCTGGTTATAGCAGATCTTTTGTTGAAACATACGGTAAGGCAGCCTGCTGAGTTTAACAGAATTTGGCAAGTATAATTGGGATAATTAGTTTGGGAATCTAATTTAAAGTTATGTAGTGTTGTTCAAATAAACAAGCTGGCCCAGTGCCAGACTGGCCCACCGGGATACCAGGAAAACTCCCGGTGGGCCCAGGTGTCAGTGGGCATCTTGTTTCTAACCATTTGGCCTATTTCATGGTCATTCCCTATTTCTTTATGAGAACAAAGAGGCTTAATAATGGAAGAATAGAGTATAGTATGTAGAAAAAAGAGACTAGGTGAATAAAGAAGTTGAGTGAGGAGAGGAGGTATAGTAGTTTGGAAAGTGGGCCCTCAGCCTAAGGTTTTCTGGCATCCCAGTCCGACACTTATGGTCTAAGTGTCTTTATTACTTACCTTGGTGCAAATGGGTTCTGCATAGCACTGAGCATAGCAATCACAAGTGAGCCTTTATGTCTCATACAAGAGCAAGTCTGCTGCAGACTGAATTTAATCTCAGCCAATATCTTATATAAATAACATATAATAAGAAGATTAAAATATTATTACAAAATGTATTGACTAAAGTTCATGTAGTTTATGTTTAGTTATTATCTCCTCCAGGTCCCAGTCGTTATGTTGGCAGTACATACACTCCTCTCAAATGAAAGAATCTGTACAATAAAAGTTCCTTCCTTCTTTTTTTTTTTGCTTTCTGTTTAAAAAGTTAGTCTTGGTGTATTATGTACACTGCAGACTTCAAAGAGCACTTGAGAGAGTTCCTGATAAGAAGAAATGAATGTGCCCACTTTCTGCACATCCTTCCTTAATTTTAATAGCTCCAAGCTGTCATGGCAATAATTTCCCAAGCAATTTAATTATGATACTGCATGCAGATAAATAGCATTTTCTAATCCACATTGCCATTGACTGACAAATATTTCAAGAACAATTACAGTCACAGTTGGACTATTATATAATATCGATTTGGGTGGATTTATTTTGAAATGCGTAAAACTGTGTAAATTAATAATTCAGAAGAAAATCACTTCATCACATTAGTCGGATAGAAGCCACACGCCTGCAGAAAATTAGGACAAAATGAGAAGAGCTGGCAATCGATCATAGATAATATGTTAAAATTACAGGAAAGTATGTTAACATAGAGTTTATGCTTTTCTAACACTACAAAGGTATGAAGTGCCTTAAAGATGGGTTCACTTCACACAATTATATACTGATGGTATTTTTAGTAGTACCATTTTGACCTTTTGTAAGACAAAACTCAGTAAAGGAAAACCTTTAGTAATAGTCAGGCAATTTATTCTTACATAATACAACATAACAGTTTTGTCTGGGTAAGCTGTTGGAGTAACACACAGAATGTCAGCCAAGGACTTACCAAAGACCCACCTCTTGGTCCAGACATTATATAGCTTTCAGAAGGCTCTTACAATAATTGTGACAAGGGTTTCACGGAAATACCATACATAGTCTGTCTCCTCCTTATACAATTAATGTCTAAATGATTTACTTAGTCTTACATGTTATCAAAGGAATGTTGTAACATACTGTGCCTAGCTCCAACGGTCCACAGCCTCGCAATCAGCTATCGGCTAACCAAGGCCATTGTGGTATTTCCAGTAATCTGAGCCGCACTTCAGCAGTAAGGGGCCCCAACAGACAGACTGGCGTTAGACTGACACTCTGGAATTTAAGTAACAGAGTGATGATCTTTTGTTTGTATGGCCTAGTATAAGCTATATTATTGACCATTGTCCCCAGTAGACCATTAGTCCATCCTGCCTTGGGCCTTGTAGCGTTATGGCGTCATAGAGGGCGGGGGTGACAAATATCAACCCTCTGACACTAGCCATTCGTCCGTCTTAGGAATTGGACCGTTCCAGATATTTTTATAATTATATAAACATTCCTCTCTTGAAACATTAAATATGTTTCACATAAGTAATTACAGGCACAGGGAGAGTGCTGAGAGGACCCCCAGGAACAAGGGAGGTCTATTATAAATGGGACAGTGGTGTGCACTACTGTGAGTTACAGTTCAACTGTCGTGGCAGCACCAATACAGAAGTGCAGCTGAAAAGCTGAAATGAATGAAAACAAAGAAAACAGGGAGCTAGAGGGCTAGAGGTATTTCCTGTTTTTGAGGTACTAACGTGACTACGAACCGCTGGAACCGCACAATGAAGCAAGAGCTGTCTGAATATAACATGTAGCCTAAGATTTAAACAAATATATGATTATAGGGAAGTTAGGTTTCAAAATAAAGCAAAATAAAGCATTACAGAGAGATAATAAAAAGAAATCATTGCATAGAGATAATGAGACATAGTAATAATCATCCTGAGTAAGATAAAAATGTAAAAATGAAGATTTAGTAAAAATGAAAAATACTAAAATGAAGCTAAAAATGAAAAATACTGAAATGAGGCTAAAAATGCTAAATTCAAACTTTTTTTTTTCTACAGTTCTCTATTATCTAACGTAACCCTTCTGCTATCAACTTTTCTTGTTCCTCTCTTTGCTTTCTAGCTTCCTTTGATTCTCAGGCACTTTCCTGACTTTCTAGGGCACATACTTGACCTTTTACTTCTTTTGCTGCCTCTCTCTTTCTCTTAGCTATTACGGGAAAACAACCCATCATAGAGTGGGGAGGCTGACGGCTCTATGTATGCCTTATGAGTTAATCTGTGTGTGTTTTAGTCAGACGCACTTCTGCAGCATCCCCCGTTGCCCCCCTTTTCTCTACTTTGTATTGTACAGGCGGGGTAGAGCTTAGCTGTGGGGCTGGGGACAGCCTGCTTGTCTGTATCTGAGCTATAACTTTCAGAGAACTTATCTTTGAGCTGTTTGTCTTTTTTTTTCTCAAACCTCCCCCATAAGGCTGCGAAAAGTTTTATCTTATAGATGTAAATCAAATGTGAGCAGAAGTTGGAAGGTACTTATAGCACAAATTCTAACAAAGAAATATAGACCAAGTATTAATGCTAGGATGACATGGATAGACTTAATGAAACTTCCAATGGAGTTGTTTAACCAACTATAAAATTTTACCTAATCATTTGAAATAACTGAGCTGTTCTATAAAAACATTACACTTATTGTTGCAGCTCTAAAACTTTGACTATATGACATTCAACAAACATTTCAGAAACAATATGAGTACAACCTTCTTTTTCCTATCAAAACACATGATAATCTAAAATCATACTATTTTGGTCAGCTACTCTATTTTTTTTTATAGATTTTACATTATGGGCAGGACTGGTCTTGGAATCTAGACTCTATTCAATACTAATATTAGCACATGACAGAGTTCTATTATTATGGTGTTTGTCATGTTGTTTATGTCAGTGCCGTTTACACACAACCAGCTACATAGAGAGCTGAGGACCGGGGGTAATAATACAATAATAAGTAATTACAGGAAACTTTCCTTCTAAAACCTTTTTAAACAGATACAATTTTACCTTTGTTGTTTTCATAACTAATCTAAAATTAAACATATAGAGAAAATGTTACATTATCACATTCCCATTGTTCTCATAAATTGCACACAATTTAACTATATCACATTCAATACTGCATGAATCTTAAACTTAAAATTAACCCGTTTCAATATCAGTCCATCAGTTCATTATAGGGGAAAGTCCAATCAGAGAAACATCATGGCGGTGGATAGACATATGAAGAAATATTCAACAGTCACTTGTATTCAGTCAATGCAGCAGTCTCTGTACGGTTCTTAAGAGTTCATAATCAGTCCATGGATTCGATATTAGGATAGGCCAAAATGTAAAGGCATCACAGATACGAATGGCAAACTCTGGAATGACTCTTTGTATGTATGCAGAGTTTCTTTCAATGAGTGGTGTGATCAATGATAGCTGTTCCATTTAGAATGGATTGGAATCATCTCAACAGCTACTGATGGAATTTTGCTCAGATCACCAACCTGGAAACAAAGAGACAATGTGACAATATCTGGTGTTCTGGTAATACTGACTTGTCTAGTGTACTAGCTAAAGAACTCTACTGAAACTACTGTATGAACTGTCAGTAATGAAAAGTGGTTGTACATTTATGATATGAGTGAAGGACTTTTGTTTTCTTGTGGTTAATTCATATGAAGAAAGTCCACAACACCTGATAGGATTGTTGCAGAGAATTGACAGGACAGCTGGGAGTAAATCCAACCAAATGCTGCCAGTAATTGTTTTGTTGGAAGTGGGATGGTACAAAGACACAATTCCACTTAAGATCAGTGTAATTTGCAAATTTGTAATAGAATCGAAAATTGAATTGTTTAAACTATCAAATACAACCTGTACTGTTTCCTTCTTATAACAAAATAATATTGATTAATCATAACCAGGAAAAACATTTAACAAGTTCTCTATTGTACCTTTATATATTTATATATATATTTATATTTTTAGCCTAAATGAGAATGACATAGACCCATTTTAGTAGCATCATTTATTTCTACAAATTAAATAGTGAAATTACTGATTATCAGATGGAATCAACAATAAATTTAAGTCACTTCTGCATTTTCTTACACTTGCAGACGTGTGATACAAGATACACAAGTGCAAAGATTACGGAAGAATATTTTTTTTAGCAGCGGCACAAGCACATAAGCTGCATTTTTATGAACTGAAACTTATTTAATTAGAAAAAATAGTAACAACAACATAACCCACAATATAATACTCCTCTCTTGTTGTACTGCAAATGCAGTACAATAATATGAAATAATAGATTCACATCTGTCTAGAGAATAATGAAAGGAATTATAATAGATTCACATCTGTCTAGAGAATAATGAAAGGAATTTAACCTGTACCAATGAATGAATCGGGTATGGATCCAAACTGCATCAAGTTTACCTTCATGTTGGTGAAAAAGATCCAGATGCAGGAGAGACAAAAAAAAAATACAGATGAGTATAAAACAGTAAAGTTAAAAATATTTGCTGTGGTTAAAAGTTCCTGAGCCAGCTGCCTGACAAAAAAGAAGTTACAAAACAGTGAGAGAAGTTAAGCATCTGAAATATTGTGCAACGGAGGATTCTGGGAAATGTAGTTTTTATGACAGTACCAGCAAATAGAATCCTTCTTGAACTATGAACGAGATTTCCTCTTAAAGGGTGCTGTAAATCTAATGCACCATTAAGTACTTCAGTGTGAAACAACTGACCATGATTTATTTGGTCATCAGGACATTTGTCTTTAGAAGATTCAAGGGAAATACTACTGTGAATAAGCTTAAAACATTCTGAACCATTATCTTCATTACTGGGGGCTGCACCGTCTGTGAAACCAAAAGTTCTGAGATTGTGTAACCCTGTATCACTCTAAAATTGCCAATAGGCACATTCAAAATAGCATTTAATTGCTCCTGGGTATCCATATAAAGGACTGGATCCAAGTTTGATGAACAAGGAGCAGAGCATAGGTGTAATGTCTCAGCTAAAGTATATGTGAGAAATATCACTTTCTATTGTTGGCAAAAGCCTGCTAGATCTAGTGGCATGCAATTAGTATAGTAAAATATTAGAATTTCAAGTTGTGAGGGAAGAAAACTATCGCCTTCTGGCCAGGAAAACGCAGTCTTGTCCCCTCCACTGTGACACTTAACAAAGGCTTTGAAACTTAAAATGTTTTGGGCACTCAACTAGTATATCTAGGAGGATTGTTAGATATTCTAAACTGATGAAACATGTTTTTTTCTTTCAGATCACAAGTAAAACATAATACACTTAGAAAAGAGTTATCAATCTGACACATAAAGATAAAAAAAAGAGAAATAAGGTTTTTTGAGACAAAAACTGCAACAGAGAACATTTAAAGAGACAACACTAATATTTCTGTTAAAATAGAAAGACAAGTGGAGTGAATTAACCTTCTTCACGAGTAACCCATTCACAAACAGAGATACACAAGAGAACTAATGTTACTATGAGAATAAGAACAAAGAAGACAATGTTATGATAAGATAAGAATAGTGACATGATAGTCTAAGACAAAATTACAGTATTTTAGTGACAGACACATAGAACAAATATTATATTACAAGAGGTACCTATGAAAACTTATAAACATTAACGAGAACCAAAAACAGTTATGCAAACATATTCATTACAGACACATCAAAGTCATATAACCGTCAAGTCAAGTCAAGTCAAGTCCTTTTCTTTCTAACATACACACAAGTATTACATTCAAAATATGCTCTAACAGACCTGTAGGATGCAAAAAAGCTTAGCAGCAAGCAATTAACATTGGTTTATAAAACAAACAGGGCAACAAACATACATAAAAACTGGAGTCACCTGCAGGAAAAATGATGTTATACTTTTCTCTGTAATTTAGAACAGGCTTACAATTGAGTGGAAAGGGAGAAAACAGGTTTGAAGTTGCAGATGGACAACACCTAAATGTTTGTAGGGCTCTCGTTTTTCATCTGACAATTCAAATGGACAGGAAAGTGATTCACACTTCACACTCTAAAGAATTTCCTTCAGAAAACCTAGTTTTTACCGCAGAAAAACTCCTAAACAACAAGCAGACTCTGAGATAGAGCCACAAATTCTCTCACACACCATCACACAGATATGACAGTTACACTATTGTTATTCATGCACTCAGCTAGGCAAACATCCAACATTCATGGATCCTTTTGCATACATCAAACAACATACACGTGTAATTTCTATTTCAAGATGTTTTAGACTACACTTCATGATAAGGAATAAGAGACATACAAAATACAAAAACAGGAAGGAAACTGCGGATTCCTATCATGAATGGCAGATAATTTCAGCTGATTAACACAACAATTAACAAAACAATAGGCAAAAAGAAGTTAGAAAAAACATATATACCCCACCCAGAGGGGTACTTACGCGCGTGTATCCATCATCCGTTAAAGTAAAGCTTTACGGGGAAACCATCCTGGAAAAGAAAATATCCACGGGTATCTACAGACATCCGAGAACAAAGGTCCTCAGGTACACTCCAGTAACACAGCCTGGAGCCCTCCATTGCCTGAAAAAAATGACTGGAAAAAAACTGGATCACAGTCGGCGGGTCACCATATGATGGTATTTTTAGTAGTACCATTTTGACCTTTTGTAAGACAAAACTCAGTAAAGGAAAACCTTTAGTAATAGTCAGGCAATTTATTCTTACATAATACAACATAACAGTTTTGTCTGGGTAAGCTGTTGGAGTAACACACAGAATGTCAGCCAAGGACTTACCAAAGACCCACCTCTTGGTCCAGACATTATATAGCTTTCAGAAGGCTTTTACAATAATTGTGACAAGGGTTTCACGGAAATACCATACATAGTCTGTCTCCTCCTTATACAATTAATGTCTAAATGATTTACTTAGTCTTACATGTTATCAAAGGAATGTTGTAACATACTGTGCCTAGCTCCAACGGTCCACAGCCTCGCAATCAGCTATCGGCTAACCAAGGCCATTGTGGTATTTCCAGTAATCTGAGCCGCACTTCAGCAGTAAGGGGCCCCAACAGACAGACTGGCGTTAGACTGACACTCTGGAATTTAAGTAACAGAGTGATGATCTTTTGTTTGTATGGCCTAGTATAAGCTATATTATTGACCATTGTCCCCAGTAGACCATTAGTCCATCCTGCCTTGGGCCTTGTAGCGTTATGGCGTCATAGAGGGCGGGGGTGACAAATATCAACCCTCTGACACTAGCCATTCGTCCGTCTTAGGAATTGGACCGTTCCAGATATTTTTATAATTATATAAACAATACTGTTCTTTTATCACCAATGGAGCTTTATTAAAGGGATTCTGTCAGGAGAAAACATGTTTTTTTTTTCAAAACAAAAATCAGTTGATAGTGTTCCCCCAGCAGAATTCTGCACTGAAATTTGTTTTATATGTAATCTTGAATTCTGACATGGGGCTGGACATGTTGTTAGTTTTCCAAGTGCGTTCAGTCATGTGACTTGTGTTCTGATAAATTTCAGTCACTCTTCACTGCTGCACCCACCTCCCCTTTCCACCCAGCAGCCTATCAGCAGAACAATGGGAAGGTAACAGGATAACAGCTCCCTGGTAGATATGAGAATACCACTCAATAGTAAAAATCCAAGTCCCACTGCCACTCCTTCAGTTACATTGGGTAGGAGAAACAATAGCCTGCCAGAAATCTGTTCCATAGTGCAGCACTGGCTCTTTCTTAAAGCACATGACCAGGCAAAATGACCTAAGATGGCTGCCTACACACCAATATTACAACTAAAAACGATACTTATTGGTTCAGGAATAAACTTGTATATAGTGGAATGAATTATTTGCAGTGGAGTATAATTTAGAAATAAAAACTGCACCATAAAAATCATGAAAGAGTTAAGTACCAGACCATTATAGGCAACTAATGCAGATCTGCTCAGGAGAACATGCATTGACAATGTGGTTGGCCTGGGCACTATTCACCCAAAGCAAGGCCAAACCCTGGTTACCTTAAACCAGTGATCCCCAAACAGTAGCTCGTGAGCATCATGTTGCTTTCCAACCCCTTGTATGTTGCTCTCAGGGTCCTCAAAGCAGGTGCATATTTTTGAATTCCATTCTTGAAAGCAAGTTTTAATTGTATAAAAACTAAGTATAGTGCCAAGTAGGGCCTCTTGTAGGCTGGCAGCCCACATAGGGAATACCAAATAGCCATTCATAGTCCATATTTGGCACCCTAAGGGACTTTTTCATGCTGGTGTTGTTCCCCAACTTTTTTTACATTTGAATGCGGCTCACGGGTAAAAACGTTTGGGGACTCCTGCCATAAACTATGAACATATACTCCTATTGTGGCCCATAGGCCCTGTGAGTTCTGTCTTAAATCCCATCTTGAAGCACAAGGAGCATATGAGGCTTCACTGGGAACACATAATTTATACAGCAAACTATGACAAATGGTTGCCCTTTTTATTGGACTTTGCAGAGATCACTTGATAGAAGATCAGTGGTTGCACTGAAAAAATATGAAGAAATCAGAGCAATGAGACAAGGATCCTTTAATCAGTACAGGAAGGTATGGCGGCGATGCGTTTTCAATAGTTGCCCAAAGTTGCCTCAGTGAGGCAACTTCGGTAGCGCAACTAAGCCAGTGTTTACCTCCCTGGACGCAACTTTGCATGTTAATGAATTAGCGTTGTCTGAGCGAATTTTCGCCGGGCGAAGTGCTGCGCTGCCTGCGAAGATCTCGCTGCCGAATTTTCTGCGCTTAGTAAATTTGCCCTGTGGTCTGATGACATGATGTGTGTGATACAAGCAATAAAAACGGTACTCGATAGGCTATGCAACCAGGGACTTTCCCCTGATACCATGATACTCTATATTTTGTATTTAAGTACAACCACAGCATTCAAATGACTCAGAGCACTACTTGTGCCAAAGTCTTGTTGTCTATGGCACAAGGGCTACTCTAACTACTGGGATTCTTTGACAAAGAACAAAGGCGCAAATTCACTAAGCGCCGAAGTGCCGAACGCTAGCGTTAATTCGCTAGCGTTTGGCATTTTTCGTTACTGCGCAAATTCACTAACGAACGCTGGCGTAATTTCGCTAGTGTTACTTCGCTGCCTTACGCCAGGCGAATTTTCGCTAGCGACGTAACTACGCAAATACTCACTTGCGCAGTATACTGAACGCTACCTTTTACGCTAGACTTCCTTCGCCACCTCAGACCTGGCGAAGCGCAATAGAGTAGATAGGGATTGTTTAAAAAAAAGCCAAAATTTTTTCTAAGTCCCAAAAAACGCTGGCGTGTTTTCTACATGATGGGTGATAGGCTGAAAAAGATTGAAAATATTTTTGGGGCTCCCCTCCTTCCCCCCTACATTTCCTGACTCATGGCAACTTACCTAGACAGTGGGCACATGTGTAGGGCAAAATAAAATTTTTATTTGCTGATTTGAAGGTTTTCTAGGCATTTGAAGTGGTGATACGTGTTCCTCCATTGAAATTTGAATTTCGCGCCATATGCAATTGAACCATCGCTAGTGAAACTTCGCTTCGCTTGGCGAATTAACGCTATTGCAACTTCGAAAACTTACGCTACCCCTGTGCGCAACTTCGGATTTTAGTGAATTTGCGGAGCGCTGGCGAAAATATGCCTGGCGAAGTATGGCGAAGTGCGGCAAAGTTGCGCCTGGCGCAACTTCGCATCTTAGTGAATTTGCCCCAAAGACTGGCAAAGTGCCCTCCCCATCTGACACCCCTTCCCATGCACTTCTGTTTTCATGCCAGGGTGCAGTGACAGGGGGCATTTTATACAATAATATTTTTGTCTTAACATACAAACAGCACCTTTCCCAATGTTCCAATGGTTTTTTTTTTTTAGAAGTTTCAAAAAAAGTTTATTTGAAAAAAAATGATTCCATTTCCATCTAATCATTTGCGGTATAAAAAATGTCTCTGCAGAAATCCGTTTTGTACTTCATAAGTCATGTTACGAATTATGAGCGGTTTGTGCAAATGGCTAGGCTATAAAATAGTAACCAATCATTTGTTTGGATGTGTTATTTTGAGAACTCTAGCCCTGGAATTTCCCCAAAGCAGGTATTGAAACAGGTTTGTACTTAAATTTAATGGCTTTGCACTTTAGGATACTTTAGAAAGGACTTTTAAAAGGCAATCTTAGCAATATGAATGTTAGAAACTTTTAAGAAATGTAATAACTGAATCATATTTTATCAGTATTACACTCCGCTGTTCTTGCTATCAGTTAAAATGATTCTTAGTGAAAAATGGCAGATAAATACAACTGAGAATATTGCATTATGTAGTCATGATTCATGGAGCATTTACTTTACTACTGATTGGGATGAAAACACTGTCCACTCTTTGGACATGAAGAAGGATGGCAGAGCAGTCTGGGTATTAAATTACCCACAATGCTACGTTATTTCCCAGAATTCCAGTATGATTGCAGATGCACACTAAGTAGATCATATACACAATGGCTGTGTATTATTTTTGTGGTTGAATTCTTTGGTTGAGGTTTAATTTTTTACTATTAACCAAGACTGAGGCTCACAGTAATGCAATTCACTATTAATTGCTTGGTTATAGATGGATTAAACCAATATAGCTTTTTACTGGAAACTATAAAGCTGAATCTAACTCCCAATCTGCATGTTCAGATCTGAGCAAAATAAAAATAAAATGTTGCATTCAGCTGCCTGAATGCACATAACATTTAAGGGCATATTTATCATGTACTGTCTCTTTAAAAATTCGACTTTGACCATTTGCTATCTAAAACCTGCTGAATTGCTGTTTTAGCCTATGGGGGACCTCCTAGAACCTACTTGGAATCAATTGATGGACTTTGAAAAATCAAAGGTTTTTTTGGGGAAAACTTTAAATCGAATTCGATCGATTGCGCTTTTAAAGGTCGAGGTGAATTCGAAAATTCACCTCGACCTTTGAAATCTGCCCCTCAAAAAGGATTTAAAGCTATATATATATATATGTATATTGTTTTATTAAAAAAAAAACATTTGTTTAGAGAGTAGTCTATATTATAATTTTTTTTACTTTTTGGGGCCTGCTACAAGGATCGGATCTCTTTTACAGATGAAGATTGCAGATGGGCAAGCATTTTTATCTACTAGCTTGTCATCTTCTTTGTATGATGTGGAAAAATATAGTCAAAGCATGGAAAGATGTTTCTTACCATTGGCTCCCGAGGACAGCAGAGATAGACTCTATGCAGAGATAGACTCTGGTAAAGAGCTGGGTATTTACTTCTTCTAGAGTAGTGAGGCCTAGGGATGTAGCGAACTGTTCTGCTGCGAGCTAGTTCGCGCGAACTTCGACCGTTCGCGTCCGCCGAATGTTCGCGAACGTTCGCATTTTGAGTTCGCGTTTGATTCGAATAAAAATCGTTCGACCATTCGACCATTCGAATTCCTTCGACCGCTAAAAATCGAACGATTTCCATTCGTTCGAACGATTGTAAGCATTCGATCGAATGATTTTCATTCAATCGAACGCTAAAAATCGTTCTAATCATTCGATTCGAATGATTTTAGCATTCGATCGAATGAAAATCCTTCGATCGAATGATTAAAATCCTTCGATCGTTCGAATCGAACGATTTTAGCGGGTGTTCGAAGTTCGCGAACTGTCCGCGAACGTTCGCATTTTTTGCCGGTGTTCGCGAACACCAAATCGGCAGTTCGCTACATCCCTAGTGAGGCCCAGCCAGTGGCTTGTAAGCAACATGCTGCTCACTAGTGGCATAACTAGAGTGTGCCAAGCCCCCCTGCAAAAAAATCTTCAAAGGAGCCTGACGCACGTCCGATCTCCATGCTCCCTCTGACTTTCCTCCACCCGCCTGACTCAGCCCAATCCCAACCCTGCCCGCTCAGTGTCGACCTGAGTCCCCCTTTCTTACTGCAGGTAAGAGAGTGGCTGGGAAGGAGAGGGTTTTCTTATTAGCTATAGAGGAAGCAGATGGTCCCCCTGTTTCCCAGCCCCGCTAGAGGAATTCACTTCCTCTATAGTTAAGCCACTGTTGCTCACCAAACCCTTGGATGTTGCTCCCAGTGGTCTCAAAGATTCTTATTTTTCAATTCTTGGTTTTGAGGCAAGTTTTGGTTGCACAAAGACCACGTGTTCTGCCAAACAGAGCCTCCTTTAGTCTGATGACTCACATATGAGCTACCAAATGGCCAATCACAGCCCTTCTTTGGTACCCAAGGCAAGGTTTGTAAGTGGTTGTTACTAGCCAACTCTTTTTACATTTGAACGGTGGGGTTTGAAAGGTTAGAATTACCTGCCCTGTTGGGGGAACTGTCTAGAGTCAAAGGACAGAAGAACTGTCAGTAGTATTCTTTGTTGACATGGATGAGGCCAAGGAAAATCAGGAATAGTACATTTTGAGATATATTCTATGAAGTAAAAAAGTCTTTCTTTTCTTCCTTTACTTAGTTTGTTATAAGAGCGGACGTGGCAACTGAATAATTCACTGTCAACATTTCCCTTCTCTGCACATGAAGTATTAATTGCAGCTTTAAAATAAAGCACTACATGCATTCCAGTGGTCTTTTCTTTTCTTTTTTTTTTGCAGGTAATTCTCTTATTTGCACATCTAAAAAGTTCCCAGCATGAAGTAACACAGAGGTAATGCTCCCTGTGAATTTAAAATGAAAGGTTTACTGTATTTCACTAATGAGCATAGTTATCAGCCTGATTGCCGACCACAAAATAAGAACACAGGAACCCGCGAATACAGAGCTGGAAGTAGAGATAATTATAGTTTACAAATCATGGTTGCAATTATAAAGGGGTGTGAACTTCAGTCAAAGTATTAAAAAAGATAAAAAGATTGAGTCAAAGATCTCCACTGTTTTGGTCTCCTGATATTAACATGCCAGTAATGATCACAATATGCTGATACTTACAGTTCTGCAAAATGGGCATAGTCAATGCATATCAGTGCCTGGATTGACCAGGAGGGAAGGCAGAGGTGATGGCATCTGCATTGTATGTGGAAGAGTATGCACTCCGTACAAAGAGAAACTGGAAATTGTGTAATTAACCTTATAGAAACATTATACTGTTGCTCTCATATGTATTGATGTGCAAGGTAATTTGTAATGCAATTATATCATAACTTGCTCAGTTCTTTTTTCTCTATTATAACAAGTGAATATATTAGCAACAGCTTTTGTACTAAAGTTTAGGTGCCTAATGATGTATAATAATGATAAATCATTATACCGTATATACTCGAGTATAAGCCGACCCGAGTATAAGCCGAGGTACCTAATTTTACCTACGAAAACTGGGAAAACTTAATGACTCTAGTATAAGCCTAGACACAACTACAGCCCTGTCTCCCAGCAGCGCACATTCTGCCAAAGCGACCCCCCCAGCGATCAACCGGACTTCTTTGCAAAGTTGATGGTGACAGAGAATTGCCAAACGGATTACTGTGTGCATTGTCCCACTACCATGTGCAGAGGGTGCTGTTTGATATTGCCATCACTGTTAATCTTTCGTATAACCAAGAGAGGGCGCTGCATGATATTGCAGTCACTGTTATTCTTTCATATAACCAACAGAGGGCGCTGTGTGATATTGCAGTCACTATTAATCTTTCATATAACCAACAGAGGGCACTGTGTGATATTACAGTCACTGTTATTCTTCCATATAACCAACAGATGGCGCTGTGTGATATTACAGTCACTGTTATTCTTTCATATAACCAACAGAGGGTGCTGTGTGATATTGCAGTCACTGTTATTCTTTCATATAACCAACAGAGGGCGCACTGTTATTCTTCCATATAACCAACAGATGGCGCTGTGTGATATTACAGTCACTGTTATTCTTTCATATAACCAACAGATGGCGCTGTGTGATATTACAGTCACTGTTATTCTTTCATATAACCAACAGAGGGTGCTGTGTGATATTGCAGTCACTGTTATTCTTTCATATAACCAACAGATGGCGCTGTGTGATATTGCAGTCACTGTTATTTTTTCATATAACCAACAGAGGGCGCACTGTTATTCTTTCATATAACCAATAGAGGGCATTGTGGGATATTGCAGTCTCTCCCCAAGTGAACTGTTGGTATAGGAATGATTAAAAGTGACTGCAATCTCAGCTACTCCAGTCGGGTACCGCTGACCCAAGTATAAGCCGAGGTAGACTTTTTCAGCACATTTTGGATGCTGAAAAACTCGGCTTATACTTGGGTATATACGTAATGTGTGTTACTTTTTCAATGTGCATAAGACCTGGCCATAAGAGCATTAAAGGAGAACCAAACCCTTTATATTAAAATCCCCTACCCCCCTACCCTACATAGACCCCCCTCCCCAGCCTAGGTGTTACCCTCTGTAAATTCCCTTAACTCCTTACCTACCCCTCGTTGTATATTCAGCTCATCAGAGTTCATGGGCGCCATCTTCTTTTCTTCAGTAGTCCTTGTAGAGTGAGTGGCTTATTGGCGCATGCGAGATGGAGCAGTTTTCCAGTTTGTTACAACTGCACATGAACCGAAGAGAAGAAGATGGCGCCCGTGAACTCTGATGCGATGAATCTACAACGAGGGGTAAGTAAAGAGTTATTGGCATTTACCGAGGGTAACACCTAGGCTGGGGGAGAAGCAGGGAGGGGGGTCTATGTATGATAGGGGGTAGGGGTTTTTAATATAAAGAGTTTGGTTCTCCTTTAAGCCCATGGCCCTGGGCTGGCAGGATACTGGGAAAACAACCCAGAGGACCCTGCCCCACTTCTTGTGGATGTTGCTGATGCTTCCCCACAGTTTACAGCTGCCTATCTGCAGCAGTTAGCTGGAGAGCAGTTTAATAGAAAGCTAAATAACTCAAAAAGCATAATAACAATTCAAAACCATTGCAAATTGTCTCCGAATATCACTCTCTACACCATACTAGTTAATTTAAAGGTGACCAAACCCTTTAAGGAGCAGGAAGGAGGTAGAAAGTATGCGGTACTATGTGGGTGGGGGAGATGGATGTTGGGAGGGGGACCCCTGAGGTTGGAAGGGGGCCCTTCAGATTGCAGCCCTGGAAGGCCCAGTCCAAGCATTTTACGCTTCTTATGCTCAATCCGTTGAGAAACGTAAATTCTAATGTATTTAGCATATGACCATATTGCTAAGTAAGGCGTATGCCTACAATTTTTGAATAGAAAATGTTCACTATAGCGGTACCCTATTTTTTTGTAAACAATGGGATATGGGTAGAAAAATGCAACCAACTAGTTACCACTCAAAAACATTGTATTAGTCAGCACTAATACAATGTTTTTGAGTGGTATAGGGATACCAGGAAAAGTCCTGATGGGCCCAGGGGTCATTGGGCTTTTTGCTTCTTAACATTTGGCCAATGTCATGGTCATTCCCTATTTCTTTATGGGAACAATGAGTAATAATGGAAGAATATAGTAAGTAGATATAAAATACTAGGATAATAAAGAGGTTGAGTGAGGAGAGGAGGAATAATAGTTTGGAAAGTGGGCCCATGGTCAAAGGTTTTCTGGTGGGCCCCTGGCATCCCAGTCCGACACTGATCTTACTACAATGGTTACATTGCATGTTCATGTCTGGGGTGTAACCTTGACGTTACCTGTTGAAGTTGTGGATAGGAGAAAAGCTCTGCCCAATCATACCTTCAACTTTTTTTAAGTTAGATTTGAAATGAACTTACTTTCACATATTTCAATTACATTAGCAATTTAATCTGCACTCTCATTAACATTTTTGTGAAAGGTGAGGGACCAAAATTGCATGCACAAGGTGTGATCTTACCAGGGATCTCTAACAGGGCAAAAAATATGCTTTCATCCATACACATAGCTTTTCAACATTGCAGTCTAGGGGGCCGATTCACTCAGCTCGAGTGAAGGGTTCGAATGTAAAAAAATTCGAATTTCGAAGTTTTTTTTGGGTACTTCGACCATCGAATTGGTTAAATTCGTTCGAATTCGATCGAAGTCGAACGAAATCGAACGATTCGAAGTAAAAATCGTTCGACTATTCGACCATTCGATAGTCGAAGTACTTGCCCTTTAAAAAAAACTTCGACCCCCTACTTCGGCAGATAAAAGCTACCGAAGTCAATGTTAGCCTATGGGGAAGGTCCCCATAGGCTTGCTAAGCTTTTTTTGATCGAAGGATTTTCCTTCGATCGTTTGATTAAAATCCTTCGAATCGTTCGATTCGAAGGATTTAATCGTTCGATCGAACGAAAAATCCTTCGATCGTTCGGTCGAACGATTAGCGCTAAATCCTTCGACTTCGATATTCGAAGTCGAAGGATTTCAATTCGAGGGTCGAATTTCGAAGTAATTTTAACTTCGAAATTCGACCCTTCGTGAATCGGCCCCTAGAAGTGTCTCAGGGCAGAAATGTGTGTCTTTTTAAAAGCAGACTAAAAAGAAAAAAGCAAGTGTTTGTATAGATGATTATATATTTGTGCGTGTGTGTATGTGTGTCGACTTTCCACTAAAAATATTAAGGTACCTGTTTGTAATACTGGACTTTTATCAATCTCACTGAGATGAGAGAGAGGTATTTTGGCAACGAGAACCTCATAACATAATTTGCAAATGTTGGAATGGCCAATAACTTATTGAGAAGTTCACAGACTGTGTATTAGTTCTGGCAATAACTGCAGACAAAGCTTTTAAAACTAAATCCATTACATTAATATAATATGAGTTATTGCTGATCCTTAGGTAGGCTGCAGCTAACAAACGTACATACCGTACTTCATTTCGCTGTCACAAGTATGAATAGGTTTCTCTAATTTTGAGAGTGCTTCCCATGCACAAATAAATTTCAGTACTTCAGTCAAAAACACTCACAATATGCTTTTTGGTATATTTACTTTGTACTAAAGAATAATTCAGATTTTGGGGGCAAGGAATTCTTCTGGTGTCATTGGGGCAGTGCACAGTCATTAATGATAATTGCTCTACTTTAGAGTATGTCAATGTTTAGGCATAAATTAACATTTTTGAACATGCAAGAGGAATTTAAAGATTGTAAAAAAGAGTTTTAGTGAACAGTAGGACAAACATCTGGGGGTAATAAATAAAGGGCTTGTAGGGTAGGAGGTGGCTGTTGCGGTAAATGCTGAGACATTTAAAAGAGCAGAAATATAGGAAATGTAGGAAAATAATAATATTTGGTCTAAAGGAAAGGGAATCATGGGAACACATTTGAAACCAATACGGTTTTGCCGGAAAAAGAAAGAAGATATTTGTAAAATGACCAACTTCATGAAGAACACATTGCAGAGCAGGAAGATGGAGTTGCAGAAAGCAAAAGGGTAATAGCAGGTTATTTGTAATGGATGTGAGATGCATCATTAATCTTATTATAGTACTTCGAATATAGGAAAATTTAGGTGAACATATATTCTCTCATTTTACTGAATAACAACTACTACATGTATGTCTTAATATTCTACACGTGCCATTCTTTTATGTTTTTTTAAAAAAAAAAACCTTAATATAAAACTGGTATATGCTGCATGCATAATTATTTAATATTTTGTAGAAACAACATTTGGAGCAGTAATACCTTCAATTTTGGGGGGTTAAGGGCATAACAGATTTGCACACTGTCTGGTGTGATTTTGGCCCATTCTTGCAAACATTTTTTCTCCTGGTTGATAAGGTTAGTTCAATGACAATTGTGCAACTCAATTTAATAGGAATATATATATATATATATATATATATATATATATATATATATATATAATGTATAAACTACACAGCTGAAGAGAGATAAGATTCTATTGGAAACAGACTGTGCAATATATGAATTATGAGAGGTTTGATTTGGAACTTAAAAAATTCTTCCACCTGGGTGGCCCATCCATAGAAAAAGTTCAGATGTTGCAAAAATAAAATCCATTGACTTCTATGTGATTTCAAAAGGTTTAAGCTGGAGTTTTTTTTTCAGATTTGGAATTGTCACAGGTTTGAATACATCCCAGAAAAGTCCCACTTTATTCCCCACAACTTTTTCAGGTTTTTGATGATAAAAAGTTGTGTTGTAGTAAATCATCCTCATTTTTTATAAGATTTTCTCTGTAGCGCAGCTGCATTTGCTCACTTCCAGGTTCCTCCTTTCTGCACAGAGACCCTGTCCTTTTGTACAGGTAATGACTTATCAGTCCCTTCACTTGTACTGGCTTTTCCAGCCTTAGTGAACACAGCCCTTTTATTCTTCAGATTTGCTCATAGAGCAGTATAGAAGACATCTACGTTTCCTATAATCAAAATTTGATTGATCCAGTACATGGTCTATTTGGTCAAAATTGGTGTGCATTTTAGCTAGGTCACCCGCCTAATTTATATAATATGGAAATTTCTTAGAAACGAATGCATACCATATCATCATCATAGAGCAAAATAAGAAAACAAGGGAGCACTACCAGACCTTATGGATCATCTTCCTGCTGTGCTAACACGTGAGAAAAACGCTCCCGACACGTACAGTGGATATGTTGAACACGGAGCACCAGCAGTCATTAAAATTCGTATTTTATTGATTCTTCATTAAAAAGACAAGCAGGACATTTATCCCAAAGGCACGCTTGACGCGTTTCGTGCACCAAGCCACTTTCTCACTGTGCTCAAACTGTCCAGGTGAACATTTAAAAAGGTAACACCACACCCCCTTAAAAACCACTATTTTTTCTAGCACAAACACAGGGGAGACTTTTGTTATGAAACAATATTTTAATTGATGTTCCAAGGGAATCATCTACTTGGCCACCTGCTCCTGCAGTGTGCAGTATGTGGGTAAATCCACTTGTGCTGCAGGAGTCAGGTTCCTGGAACATCTATCGGCTGCCGAGAGAGGTGATAAAAAATCGGCCATTGCCAAACACATTGTAGAACAGCATGATGGTGATTCTAAAATAACTTTTCAGATTATCGATACAATGGGGTATATTTATCAAAGAGTGAAGTTAATAGTGAAGTTCTGCCACTAGAGTGAAATTCCACCACTCTCCATTTATTTCTATGGGATTTTTAAAGGCGTATTTATCAAAGGGTGAACTTTCACTTTCACCCATTGATAAATACCCCCATAAAAATCCCATAGAAATGAATTGAGAGCTGCGGAATTTCACTCTAGTGGCGGAACTTCACTCTTTGATAAATTGACCCCATTGTGAGACTAGGAGACCGAGATAAAATCCTGTCCAGGATGGAGGTGTACTGGATGCATCAACTTAAAACAATAGACACTTATGGTGGACTCAATCGCGAATGTGAACTGACACGTTTTTACTAATCTTAATATCGGGAGCACTCTCTAAAAAAATATGGATTTTAATGACTGCTGGTGCTCCGTGTTCAATATATCCACTTGATGGCTGTACGTGTTGGGACCATATTATCATCATGTATGAAATATATAGGTTTCACAGTACTGGACAATAGCCTGCAGTTAGCGATGCCCAGAATATATTTTTATATTAGCCTACAAAAAAAATCCTTTTGTTTTAAGTGAATATTTAATCCCATTGTGGCATGGGAAGAAATAAATCACATCAGTGGATTTGCAATTGGTAAAGTATCTAAATGTGAACTTTTGACTAGACATTGTAAGAGGTTGAAACATTCATCCTTTTGCATTTATCACAATTATCCAGTTGTAAGCTTTTGAATTTTTACAACACAAACTTGTTTTATGTTATTTTTTTAATATGAGCTCTTGTTGCAGAGCCAAGCTAGTGATGATTCACATACAGTAGATCTTGATAGAGAGCAAAATTCTGGTGGCTTTATACTTAATTATGATCTTCTTAAACAATTGCTCCAAACGATGACCTATTTGCAGTTTTTTATTAACGTTTGCACTAAAAATGCTCATTAATTTGGCTGGTGTTTAACTATGTAGCTGTTTAATGGTACAAACACTTTCTACGAAGCGGAAAGATGAATTGGTTAATCCTGAAACAAAAAAGACATCTGTACTCTTTATTATTTTGGTGCATTTGACTATAAACTTCCATCCAGATGCCCAGACAAAACACAATGATGTCAAGAGAGGAAAGCTGCTGTTTGCAAGGTAATGAGGGACAAATTATGTGTTCATACAATTGTCTTAATGTTCATGAAATTGTTTCACTTTGTTTTCACTTATAAATCAAACCTGTTCTTTTTATTCTCCAAAGGACTTCGCTAGAGACAAATTGGCTAAACAATATTTTTAGTGGCCTTGTGAAGGGTTCATTTCTTAGTAACATTCATTACAAAGATCCTTACAATGCGTTGGTACCCTCCCAGAGAATACCCCAGTGGCACCAGGTAAAAGCACACCCTAGGCTTCCTAGCTTTCTTTTCTGTTAGTAGCGAAAACAGCTTTCTGAAATGTAGGTATAATCACCTGAGTACAATTCCAAGCTTGGCAAACAATGTGGTGTTCGATCATCTCTCTGGATGGGGTCCACTGGTGTTGAAAATAAAACTTACATCCATCTCCTATTGATTTTTGTGACTTCTTTCTGGAAGAGTTTTATGCCGTTAATCCTTTGTAATTTATGGTAGGAAATGCACCAGCGATCTTTTGTCAGGCCGCATTACATTCATTGCAAATCCTTGTGTGGCCTTGCATGTAAATAAAGCTTCGGCTCTTTATATTGCACATCTTCAGCTATTTAGAAAAAGGAAATCAAGATCCACATCAGTATTGATTGCTGTTCACTGAGCATTGTGCAAAGGAGTTGGACAAACTAAATTTATTACAAAGATACTGGCTTGATATAGTTCTCTTTTACATATAACATGTATGTTTTAGTTATTGTACGTGAATGTATGAGGTTATACCATGCTGTGTCACAGAAGAGTCAATATCAGAAGTAAGAGCTGATATACAGTTTTTTCTGGTAGAGGCAAACTCAAACTCTATACCAGGGGCATAACAACAGACGAAGCCAATCCTGCCGCTGCAGGGGGGCCCAGGAGGTATAGGGGGCCCCATTCATATACAATCTCAATAAATACTGGTATAGCCGGTAAACTCTAGACATTTTGGGGAGTTGAAAAATAATTTGCTGTGGGGCCAAGTGCTATCTAGTTACACCACTGTGCTATACATTCACATCAACAATCCTACTACAGAGAATGCCTTGACCACAGTAAACCATATAGATGATATAATGCAATGAATATGAATCCAGAGGTACAAGCTAGTAAATTCCCATGGGTAATGCAACGGGTTACTGGTACCTTTATCCTTCTGAGACAGATTCTAGTATCCTGAACACCTTCCTTCCATCCAAAGCAGTCAATTTGTAAATCCAATGAATAGGTGTGGATACAATAAAGTGCAGAATGTTTGCTGCAAAAGGTGCCTTTATTCACAAACACAACATGTTTCGAGCTTGCTAGCTCTTTATCAAGTGTAAAAAATCCCAGTTTCCTTGTCTCCCCTATTAGGAGAAGGTCTAAAGGTTTGTCAGCAGGTAAGTGCCCAATATTTGTGATCTTATTCTGAAAAAGTGTGCCAAAAAGGGTGCCAAAAAATATTAGGAATAGTTACTCATTGATTGGATGACTATGGATTAGAATGGTATAGGTATAATTACACATACTGAGTGAAGAACGCAGATAGTTCAAAACATGGCAAAGTAGATGCAACATCCTTTCTGTACTTCCTCAATACCTCAGACTATTGGCAGCACAAGCAAAGAAAATAATATTATCTCCTAACCAAAACCGCATGACTTGAGAGGATAAAAACATAAGCCCTGGGGGCAAATTCACTACACGCCGAAGCGCCTAATGCTAGCGTGAATTCGCTAGTGTTACTTCGTACCCTTACGCCTGGCGAATTTGCGCAACGGACGTTACTATGCAAATTCATTAATGCGCGAATGATTCTGAACACTACCTTTTATGCCAGACTTCCTTCGCCACCTCAGACCAGGCGAAGTGCAATAGAGTAGATAGGCATTGCTTCAAAAAAAGTTTAACAATTTTCCAAGTCCCAAAAAACGCTGGAGTTTTTTCATTTTTTATGGGTGATAGGCTGAAAAATATCGAAAAATTTTTTGGGGATCCCCTCCTTCCCCCCTACATTTCCTAACTCATGGCAACTTAACTATACAGTGGGCACATGTGTAGGGCAAAATAAACATTTTATTTTATGTTTTGAAGGTTTTCCAGGCTTGTGTAGTTCTGCTACGAATACTTCCATTGAAAATTTAATTTGGTGTCGTATGCAAATTAACTATCGCTAGCGTAGTAGGCGAATTAAAGATAGCGCAAATTCGCAACCTTACGCTACCCCTGAGCACAACTTCGGATTTTAGTGAATTTGAGGAGCGCTGGTGAAAATACGCCTGGCGAAGTGCGGCAAAGGGCGGCGAAGTGGACGCCAGTGCAACTACAATTCTTAGTGAATGTCCCACCTAGTCTATACAGTCACATAATTCTCCTCTGCACCTCCTATATACTAAAAGCTTCTATTTTATGCTGTTGCATGCTCCCTGTATTTATATTATCTTCAACTAAATTCAGAATAATACAGAGAGAAATATAACAAAGTTTAGTACTCAAGCTCATTACAAGATGGAGAGGAAACTCACACATTTGCTTGTGGTCCCATTGAAAGAATTCCAGAATTGGATTGTGAGCATACAGTGTTATAAAAGGCTGTTGTTTCACAGAAGCAGATAAACAAGATTGTGATTGGCTGGCTTGAATGATTGCTTAATAGCGAATAGGCAGTGAGTAGAGAATGCAGATAAATCATAAACATAAACCAAAAACAAATAAAGAATGATAATGCATTCAAAATTGCTCTGTTTTGGCTAACATTTTTGATAACTTAAGAACATATTTTGGATGGAGAATCACTTAAAAGAACTCATTATAAAAATACTTCCCTCTACATACTCCTGTATCTCCTTGAAATACTACGTGAGTTGGCTTTTAATTGTTACATCTAATTTTAGCTTCTTCGTTAATTGTCTGTCCCCATAGAGGGAACACTTTATAGAGGCTACTGAAGATCTGGAAAATAGCTTTTTAAATAGATATATCTGGCAACTACTACATAATATATGTCAGGCCACATGCTGATTTTCTTTGACAGCATTCCATCATAATTGTGTGATACAAAATTTTCACCCAGATACCGGAGGGCATGTAACAGGCCTTCTTGATCTACAGTATAAACCCTAATATGGTATGCCTGTGGCTTTCATTTATCCAGAACATGGTATCTCTATAGTAATAAGTCAAATCAACTGGACTAACTATATTTTTTTCTTGAAGGCGTTTTTCTAGTCTTCCGATGGTATTCTCAACGATTCATAATACGGAATAGAATCTTGTTCAAATCAGCATAATCTGTTTAGTAAAACCAGCAGAGACCTTATGGAGACAAGGTGTTGATTGTATTAGCATGATTGGAGCCATGAGATGCTATTAATAATAGTAGTATGGTATATTTATCAGGCGAGGGAACTTAAAGGTCAGGAATATGGTTTTTTAGTATTTTTTTACTTTAGCACAAGATGTTTTTGCTAATTTGAGGCATAAATTCATAACAGTTAGTGCCACCAACTGGCAGGATAAGATAGAGTGTCTTACAGATAGCCAAGCCACATATATACTCGTATGAATGTTATTGTTCCTACAGGTTGCAAAGATCTAGTGGGACTTATGGTTCAATAAGAGTCCAAAGAGCTTTTCTGGGAGGAATGTTGGTCTCTGTGCTTCCCTTCATTACTGAAAGACTTCCATAGGGTTCCTTTTCCTTAGGGTGGTTTCCAATTCCAATGGTCCCAGTTGAGTCATAGTCCTCTCTCTGCTAACAACCCCTTCTTAGAACATATTCCCTAACATCCTTTGTATTTCCACACTCAGACCATTTCTGAGGTCTAAACGTGATGCAACAAACAAGATAATGAATAATCCTTCGATCGTTCGATCGAATTTTCTGCGCTAAATCCTTTGACTTCGATATTCGAAGTCGAAGGATTTCAATTCCTAGTCAAATATCGAGGTTTAATTAACCCTCGATATTCAACCCTTGATAAATCTGCCCCTTAATGGTGTTCCGTACAGTGCTCCATTGTGCCACAGCATTTCAATCCCTTTATAAAACTTAAATGTGCCTAAAACAGTGCTATGTTGAGTTCTATGTTCTCCTAATCCCTGCAGAGTGATATGTTTTTCTTTTCCGGGAATCATTTAAGAATTTTCCAAACTAGAAATATAATTAATGAAATTATAAGACTCGTATTACCACCAGCAGTTAGATTCCCGCTAGGCGCAACCTTAGGTTCGAAGTTATTGTTAGATAATTGTAAATTCCAAAATATTTAAGTGCAACATGATGCATTGAACAACGATGAAAAGTAAACACTCTTTTGCAAAGGGAATTGTGATGGCGTAACACTAATTAAATCACAGGTAAATCACAATTAAATCACCGTGGAAAATTTGATTACACACTGACAATGTATTATTATATTTTCCTTACAGTAATCAACCCCTAATTAAAGTAATAAATATAATTGAAACAAGTATGAATTTCTCAGGCCTTTGGGTTAACTCTTGGGATGCCTCGAAACATTGATCTACAAATTGGCGATGGAATCCACATACAGATAATGTAAATATTCTGCAACATACCATAATAATCCAAGAGGCACATTTCTCAAGGGTCGAATTTAGAGGGTTAATAAACCCTCGAATTCGACCCTCGAAGTTAAATCCTCCGAATTCGAATATCGAATTCAAAGGATTTACCGCAAATACTATAGAAAGATTTTAAGCGATCAATCTAAGGATTTTTCTTCAATCAAAAAAAGCTTAGAAAAGTGCTGGGGAAGGTCCCCATAGGCTAACATTGTACCTCGGTAGGTTTAAACTGCCGAAGTATGTAGTCGTATTTTTCAAAGAGACAGTACTTCTACTATCGAATGGTCGAATAGTCGAACGATTTTTAGTTCGAATGGTTCGAATCGAAGTTGAAGGTCATAGTAGCCTATTCGATGGTCGAAGTACCCAAAAAATACTTCAAATTCAAAGTTTTTTTCATTTGAATCCTTCACTCGAGCTTAGTAAATGTGCCCCCTAGTGTCATGTAGGGCTCACTTAATTAACTGTCTATTTTAGGTGTTTCCCTTAAGGTGTACCCACATACTGTATTATTTCAATATGTGTAAAAACTAAGCTCATATTGAAAGCCACTTGAGTGTTGATATACAAACACTAGTATCTATCTCTGGACAGGACTGCCACATTTTGCTTTAAGGGCAAATAAAAACTTTTCTAAAACACTCATATTTTGTTCATCAAAGCAGACATTCCAAACCTAATTATACATGGATCGATGAACAATGTAAATGGATTCTCCCAGTGTCGGACTGGAATGCCAGGGGTCCACCAGAAATCTTCTCCTTAATTGGCTTCCTTATTCTGCTAGTCTCTTCTCTTCTGCCCTCTAGCGGTCTCTCTTTATTTCGCCTCTTTGCTTTTATATAGAAAATAAGAATGGCAAACATAAAGTCATACAATGCAAAATGGTTGGGTGAACTGTGGGGTCCACTGACACTTGTGCCCACCTGGAGTTTTTTTAGTAACCTAGTTGGCAAGTCTCCAAGCATCACTACAACTCCATATCATCTCAATAGTATCTTTCTAGTAACATTATTGTGTATTATTTTTGCCCATTGGTCATTATAAACACTGAACAGCAATATAAGGTGCAATATAATGCTGTTGGTCAGGGCGAGGCTGAGTGGCAAGGGCACCCAAGTCAAAGCCCCGCTGCCAACTTGACGCCACCACTATTAGCACAACTCTGAGCCACAGTTGCTTGAAGTAACAGAAGGGTCCAAAGGGGGTAGGCAGACGAGGTATGCACTTAGCACCTCCTCTACACCAGTGTGCCCTGGGCAAATGCCTCTTTTACCTACCCCTAATTCCAGCCCTGCTATTGATCATGCACTAGGGGTTAGAAGCACATTTAGGAGGCACACTAGCCAGATCCCTTCTGTAGACTGAATAGACTGAACCTGATGTTTTTTCTTTAGCTCATCGGCGTAGCATAGTAGAAGATCATTTAACTTAAATATGACAACTATTCAGTCAAACGGAATTGCCGCCAAGTGCCAATGGTCTATCAATCAGAAATGTGCAGTGGTGCATTTTCTAGTAGAAGTAAATCTAGAGCAACTTGACTTGCTGAGTAATCATTGAAGATGTTTCACTGCTCATCCAAATAGCTTCTCCAGTTCAACTGACATTGCACAATGGTGCAAGGTAACTATCCAGAGAGGTAACAACTGAAACCCCCAGAGGTTGTGAATGCTGAGAGAGAATTACCAAGTTGTCATGCAACTCAGAGACAGGTGTTACTTGTGAGAGTTGCATGACTGGAGGTGTTACGTTTTGTTAAACTGCCGAGGTAAAGATGTTTGAACCAGTCAGCTGAACAGAAGAAACTGCTCTGATGAGAAGTGAAACATCTTCAATGATTACTCAGCAACTGCAGTTGTTCTAGATTTGCTTCTACGAGATATACCATGAACTCGATGAATACTTCATATGCAGTTTCAAAAGTGTTTGGTTCTCCTCCACTGAGTAAGACAACATAAAACTAGAATATGCCAATCTGCCATTTACTCATAGGGGTTAGGAACCATCTATAAATCTCTGCACTCCCAAATTTTCCAGAGCAGGGTGACTAAACATAATTACAAATGTAACACAATGCTCCAATGAAAATCTTACAATTACCACATCAGTCAACTTGCTGTTATCTGGACAAAGCAAGCTAGCTCTGTCCTTACTGCCTGCCATAGGGCTTCTGCCACCACTCCCTAATTTGCATGGTAGAATCATGCACAAGTAAGTAGGGGAGGTACCTATTTACCTTCCACTTTCTGCCCTCATGAATACAGGCCTGCCAAATGCAAGTAGCTCTGTATTCATTAGGTGCATTCAGTATCAGAGTACAGAAACCTGGGCATTGTGCAGGGCAGAAAAGAAAAAAAGAAAAGTACAAAAAACTTCCCCCTATAATTACATTTGGGATATTTCTTTTTGAGAGCTGGGGGAGCAAAAGCAGTGTCGGACTGGAATGCCAGGGGCCCACCAGAAAACTTTAGATGGTGAGCCCACCGGTAAACCGTGACCATGGGCCCACTTTCCAAACTATTATTCCTCCTCTCTGAAGTAAACCTCTTTATTCTCCTAGTCTTTTAGATCTACTTATTATACTTTATTATTATTATTATTATTTTACTATACTTCCATTATTAAGCCTCTTTTTTAACATAAAGAAATATGGAATGACCATGAAATAAGCCAAATGGTTAGAAGCAAGAGGACCCACTGACACCTGGGCCCACCGGAAGTTTTCCGTTTTTGGGAAGATAAACATCCCCTTTAATCTCAAGATTTTCCTTTGCATTTAGTCAATATTTCTTAGCCTTCTTATGTGCGAAATGAGAGGAGCTAATCCACTGTTCACCTTTCAACAGATGAATGCAACAAGGTGAATAAATCAATAGAATGTGTTAAAAGACCTAATGTGTTTCAGATGTGATTTGTGACACACTGCCCTAGAGCAGCAAGACAAAACTGAAGGGTAAAATCTCCAGACAGCAGAGAAATAAATTGAAGAATCAAGTGTCTATTGGTATGTCTCTGCTGGGAGACTGGCCTAGAAAGACATTATATCTTTATTTCCTGCATCTATCTATATAGAACATTTGACAGTTCTTTCTTTGCAACTCAACAAAAACTCAAGTATTTTATAGATATTCAGTAACGTATTGGCATGGGTTATTCTTCACAGTGGGGGAGGCATATTTTTCAAAAATTGAATATTCAAATTGTGAGGTTTTTAAACAAACCAAATTGCTAACTCACCAGACTAGAATGTGCACCTCTGTATTTCAAATCTCAAAAATGTGGTCAACCTTGAACGTGGCAAAATCGCATTCTACTCATCCTTTTCAATGAGTCTACCAACTTTTAAAGTAATTCGAAAAACATGAATTGAAAAACCACATACATTTTGCCCACAACAACATCCACTGACTTCTACATGAACTCGACAGCTTTTAGATGGCAAATTTTTACAAAAATACCTGAATCAGATTTGAAACTATATATATCCTGCCATTTACTCTCGGAAACATTTGTGTCCAATATCCATTACAAATCAAAGTAATTGTCTTTATTGGAGAAGTCATATTCCCTTACGTCTCCTCTGGCTTTTAAAGGGATATAAACCATCTATTAACCACTGTGCCTCCCTAGCTCTACAAAGTAGATGGATTAAACGTAATTAACAGATGCAAAAAAAATCACCAATGAGGATCCTGCTTACCAGCTCACCAATCATATTGTTGTATCTACCACAGAGATAGCTGTTAACTTTTACCCTATAATCATACATGAGGAGTTATAGAAAACGTGTGTTTAATGTTTTCACCTCCAGTTGCAGGAACAAAGAACACGGAGCTAGATTTCTGTTGATCAGGTGAAATTCACATTGGAGGATTCTTTTGTATTCACTTGGTCACTGACCCTGGAGAGGTGAAGAAAAGTTTTGTTTTGAAATCTTTTTCAGGCCTTGTATTTCTGGACTATACCAACCCACAACACGCTAATCCTTGATCACATGTTGGAGAATTAACTTTGAACTTGTAGTCCAGCAAGATTTGAGTAAATTATCGTTGAGCAACAGTGTTTTTTAAAGGACAAGGAATAGCATTTTACAATTGGGGTGCCAAAAGATAGGTACTGCCAAGTGACTATATTTACTTACCTGACACCCTGGACGGGCGCTCAGATCACCAGACCGTTGTGCTAGCGATCATCACGGAGGGATCCTCTTCCTGATTCATCAGTTTTCAAATTCCCCGGGGGAAACACATGCACAGTAGAGAGAAATAGCCAGCTTTTTTGTGAAAGTCCTGCTTTACAATCTACTGTGCATGCGCAACTGTGAGAAGACCCGAAGAAGCAGGAAGAAGATCTCTCCATGTTGGTCGAAGAACCCCGTGCTGGTGCGGTTTTCTGTATATGGATACTAAAAAATCGCTGACTATATTGTAAAAAGATTTTACCCTGTTGTTACTTAGTGGCTGCCCTTATATGGAACTTCTTATAATAAACAATCTGGGTAGGGAATAGAGACTTTCAAACTTTCTGTTGGGAAAAAAAAAACATATCTCCAACACATTTTTGCTTAGATCTTTCCTAACTTCTAGCCTATATAGTTTCTAGGGGGAGGAATTGAAGTTGAATTGAAGGCAAAAAAAAACCCTTCCTTCCTGTCTTCGGCATAGCATTCAGGCCACTCCCTGGATCAAATATGCATCAATCCCTTTCTTGAAACCACCTAATAAATCTATTTCTACAATATTTTATACTCATCCAAGCAGATGCAAAGCCCTAGGTTAGCCTACTTGCCAGTTGAATAATCTTGAATAATCTTGGGATAGTGTTCTCTTGTGAAAAGTGTGAAAAATATGTCAGTAAGGGGAAACAAGAGCCTGGACCAGGGGTAGGTGAAAAAAAAGGTACATGCATAGGACACCCCACTGTTGCACCCTAGGCATGTCTCTTCTGCCTATCCCTAGTTCCAGCACTGGCTGAAGGCTACAGTCATTTTGATAATGGGTTTTAAACCACAGTAAATGTGATAGCAGAGGGAATGCATTGTCCCTATGTATAAATGAAAGCATTGCACCGTCACACAAAGCTTTAATGCTTTGTCTCCTGCAGAAAATGTCCTTGTCAAAGATGCCCATCTGCCTTCACCCTAAAAAATGTTGCTTGAATCTCATCCTTACAGCAGGTTAGATTTGGTACCTTTGGAGAGATTGGAAGTGTTTATGCCAAACAATAAAAGCACAAAAGTGACGTTTTTTTTTACTTTTAAAAAGTAACTTCATTCAAAACTCAAAGCGCTTCACACTAAATAGACAAACATTTTCTAATGAATTAGACCCAAATTAAATGTAAGGAGGTGATTGATCATTTGCTGTCTTGGGTTTGGAAAATGGTTCCCTTAGTAGTCTTTTCTAAACAAATGAAAAACATAAAATAGTCCACTAGTGATATATAGCAGTTAAAAACAGCATTGAGAAATCAATGTGAGAAATCCAAGTGTATGGTTATTACTCTATTTAGTCTTTTACGGACATGCTGGCCTACCATCTGTGTCTTTATTAGTACTAATAAACAACTCTAATGGTTTGGGATATTTTCACCCTGTCTTAAATACTGCTATTTCTGTTCTATGAAGTGTCTCAAAAGCTTTTCTCAAACGCCACCCTGGTTCTGCTGCCTTTTTGAGGTCTCACTTACATTATCATTATCTTTTTTAATAAATGGCTGTAGTCATGTTGTTACATATCAATGCGTCTCTTAAGTTATTTATCAATTCTGATCCACCAAAGCTGTTTTCACTATTGACTGCACCTTTCTGGTTTATTTATCTCTCGCTGGTCTCCACCACCAGCAGCAAGAGGAATCTTTGATAACTTTGTTTGGAATGAATATAAGTAACAGCAAGTTCCGGCTTTAGGAGTGTAAGGCATCTTATTACATTTGGGCTTAGGCTGGGTTGAATGTAGAAGTGGTGCAATAAACAGAAACAGCTAATTCCACAGTTAGACAAGGCTAACCAATCCAATTTTAGCATGCATGTAATGATTTAACATAAGCATGTTATTGTCCTGTCCTCTCTTACTTCTCCATATGTGATGCAAGAATACAAATGCGGGCAGGAGTGGGCGGAGCTAGGGCTTGGAGTGGGTGGGGTGTTGGCGGGACATGGGTGGGGCAGAAGCTGGATGGGAAGTGGATGGGAGGAAAGGGATCGAAGGGCACCAGGCCTCTCTGAAGATTTTTTTTGCAGAGGGCCATGGCATACTCTTGTACCACCACTGCCCACAAGACAATAAGTGCACCCAAAACATAAATCCAGTCTGCTTCTGAACCAATATCTGGCTACAAATAATTCAGATATCGTTTAAGCAGGTTAGAATATCCAGGTGGATGTGGACTCCTTCAGCTTGTTGATATGGTCCTCTTGGGATGGGTCTTCACAGGCCTTCAGTATGATCTAATTGTTGGCCTAGCACCAAAGGAACAGATCAGCCTGATTTGGCCCAGCACTTGGGTGGCCAAAATGGGCAAAGATCTGCACATCAAAGTTTAGGCTACATACACATACAATGTTTACATGCTCTTACAATCTTAAACAATTTTGAAAATTTCTGCAGTTATCAAGGCAGCCATGCATATACATATAGTTCTATATAAATACATGCATACATAGACAGAGTTCTTTTTGATTATTTGCTAGGACTAAAGAGCTGCATATGAAGGAAGACTGTTTGTAACGATCTTACCTGGTGGTCTAGGGGGGGACGACAGGGACGCCTGTCGCCCCCTCGGCGGGGACGCCCGTCTCGGCAAGCGGCGTCATGCAGGCCGCAGGCGCCGGCATCCTAGGGCGCGCGCGGCGCGCTCTGGGGTTCCTTAAAGGCGCGCTGACGTAGTGACGTCAGCGCGCAAGGGCGCGCAATTCAAACTGTATTTAAAGCCCATTAGGGCTGTGGGAATTTGCCCGTGATAGGATTTGTTCCTGGTGCTTCTGAGCCTTGTGCTAATTCTGTAAACCTGTTTGATTCCTGTTTTGACCCCTGCCTGGCTATTTGACTACTCTGATTTCTGGATTTTGACTCTTGCCTGATTACTGACTACCGCTTCTGATTAACCCTCTGATTGACTTCCTGGTTTGACCCTTGCCTGCCTGATTACGTTTACTCTCTACCTGCCTCGACCCGGCCTGTCCTGACTACTCCTTTGCCTAACGTCTTGTACTGCGATCTTCTGTCCAAAGACTTTGTATAACTACAGCCGTGCCCCTTTGCTTGCCAGAACTCCTCGCCTTGCTCCTCTCGAAAAGTCCAGGTGGCATCTGAGTACGCTGAGGGCTCCTCCCGAAGCCAAAGGCGGTCACACTACTGGTGAAGCCGAGCCGAGACCAGAGAGCTTGGCATTAGTTCTGGTTTAGGGTGCCGACCGTGACATTATCACGGGCCCAAAAAGATGGACAAAGAAGGTCGAGCTGCCGCTGCTACTTCCACCACTGAAGCGCTACTTACCACGCTGTTACAGCGCCTGGAAGAACATGAGCAGAGGCAAGATTACCTGATGCAAGGTTTCCACAATTTGACCCATCGACTGGATGCTTCCGTCCAGCCTCCAGCTCTAGTGGTCACCCCTCCTGTGGCCACTCCTGTGGGTTCTTCTGCTCCGTTGGGTAATGTATCCAAAACCCATGAACCCAAAATTGTGTTCCCCGAAAAATTCAATGGGGACAGGTCAAAATTTTTCGTGTTCCAAGAGGCATGTAAATTATACCTCAGCTTTTTCCCCCATTCCTTCACTACTGGTGAGGAAAAAGTGAGGTTCGTAATAACCCTATTACAGGGTGATCCCCAAGTTTGGGCTCTCAGATTGCCCCTCTCAGATCCTGCACGTTTCTCCCTTGATTCGTTTTTTAAAACCATGGCTGTACTTTATGATGACCCGGATCGTGCATCTTCTGCTGACTCCGCGATTCGTAAATTGCGCCAGGGGAAATGGGATGCGGAGGTGTATTGCACCGAGTTCCGCCGGTGGGCAGTGGAGACTGGGTGGAACGACATGGCGCTTCGTAGCCAGTTCCGTATTGGGCTGTCTGACTCGGTCAAATTACCTTGGTAAATTACCCTTTACCCTCCAACCTGGATGATCTCATGTCACTTGCCATCCAGGTAGATAGGAGGCAGAGGGAAAGAAGGGGTGAAAGGGGTTCTCCTATGCATTCTGGGTTTACCAATGTGAAGTATAACTTTTCTAATATGGTGTCCAATGTTAAGCCCCCTAACCCTTCCTTGGGTCAACCTCAGGAGGAACCCATGCAATTGGGTATATCCCATCTAACCTCTGAGGAAAAAGCCCGCAGGCGTTCCCTTGGTCTTTGCATTTACTGTGGGGAAAAGGGTCATTTCCTGAATTCATGTCCTAAGAGGCCGGGAAACTTCCAAGCCTAAATGGAGAAGGGGAGCTCCATTTGGGTGCAGAAGTTTCCTCTCCCCAGTCTACCTCTAGGATTTTGATACCGGTTAAACTCACCTGGTCTACGGGTTCTGTCAGGGTGTCCGCTTTTGTGGATTCAGGGGCGGAGGGGAATTTTCTGGATGCTACCTTTGCGGCAAAATTTGGTATTTCCTTAGTTCCCCTGATTCCTCCTATGAGGATTTTGGCAGTCGATAAGAAACCTTTGGGTTCAGGCCTGGTAACTAAAAAATCTGTGTCTCTTTCCATGTGCTCTGATAACCATCACTGTGAGAAGTTAGCCCTTTTTATCATTGAAGGTGCGTCTTCTCCTCTTATTTTGGGGTTACCTTGGCTACAGATCCATAATCCTCATATTGACTGGGTATCGGGGAAGATTCTGCAATGGGGTCTTAAGTGTGGTGGTTCATGTATTCCTCCGGTTGTGGCAACTACTTCTTTAGAAGGTTTACCTGCAGCATATGCTGAATATGCTGACGTGTTTTCTAAGAAAGCTGCAGAAACCCTACCTCCACACAGGCAATATGATTGCCCTATAGATCTAATTCCTGGGTCTATTCCCCCTCGGGGTAGAACATACCCTCTTTCCTTGCCGGAGGCCCAGGCAATGAAGGAATACATTAAGGACAACCTTGAGAGAGGGTTCATTAGGCCTTCAAGTTCCCCTGCGGGGGCAGGTTTTTTCTTTGTTGGGAAAAAAGATGGTGGTCTACGCCCCTGTATAGACTATAGGGGTCTCAATAAGATCACCATAAAAAACCGCTATCCCCTCCCGTTAATTTCTGAATTGTTTGACCAGGTTAAGGGTGCTAAGATCTATTCTAAGCTAGATCTTAGGGGCGCCTATAATCTCATACGCATTAGGGAGGGGGATGCGTGGAAAACTGCATTTAACACCAGAGACGGCCACTACGAATATCTTGTAATGCCCTTCGGTCTCTGTAACGCACCTGCCGTGTTCCAAGAATTTGTCAACGACATCTTTCGGGACCTGCTGGGGATATTCGTAGTGGTCTATCTTGACGATATCTTGGTTTTCTCCTCTAATTTGGGTGAACATAGAAATCATGTTCAACAAGTCCTGTACAGACTCAGGGAGAATAATCTTTATGCTAAACTGGAAAAATGTACCTTTGAGGTTACTTCCGTTCAATTTTTAGGATTTAATATTTCCAGCAGGGGTCTTGAAATGGATCCAGGCAAGGTGAAAGCTGTACTGGATTGGACCCAACCCCAATCATTACGTGCTACCCAAAGGTTCCTGGGGTTTGCAAATTACTATCGTCAGTTTATTAAGAATTTTTCCATTATTGTGGCTCCCATCACTGAGTTAACAAAAAAAGGCGCTGATCCCAGTATTTGGCCTCCTGAAGCTATACAAGCTTTTGAATTCCTCAAGAAGGAATTCAGTACTGCCCCAATCCTTCGTCACCCCGACACTGCGCTTCCCTTTATTGTGGAGGTTGACGCCTCTGAGGTAGGAGCTGGGGCAGTCCTTTTTCAAAGGCACCCGGCTACCAACAAATTACACCCCTGTGCCTTCTTCTCCAGGAAGTTTTCACCCGCAGAGGTGAATTATGATATAGGTAACAGGGAATTGTTGGCAGTCAAATGGGCCTTTGAGGAATGGCGGCATCTTCTAGAAGGTGCTAAACATGTGGTGACGGTCTATACCGACCATAAAAATTTATTGTACATTGAATCAGCTAAACGCCTAAATCCTAGGCAAGCCCGGTGGGCTTTATTCTTTTCCAGATTCAATTTCTTGTTAACTTTTCGGCCTGGTTCCAAAAATACCAAGGCGGATGCACTCTCTAGGAGTTTTGAATCCTTGTCCTCTGACTCTAGCGAGTGTGCTCCCATCATTCCCAGGGAAATAATTGTTGCAACCTTGAAGTCTGATCTCTCTTCCTTGTTGTCCCCTTTACAGTCATCTGCTCCTGCTGATACCCCACCTGGTAAATGGTTCGTTCCTGAGGAGCTTAGGGAACAAGTGTTAAGAGAGGTGCATGATTCTAAAGTGGCAGGTCATCCAGGTATTGCAAAAACCATTTCTCTGTTATCCCGTCATGTCTGGTGGTCTTCCTTCAAACAGGATACTAAAACATTTGCAAATGGTTCACTCAGGAAGTCAGCCGACATGCAGAGCTTGCTGCAAAGTGCTTTTCATTCACTTGGTGAATAAAAGCACTTTGCAGCAAGCTCTGCATGTCGGCTGACTTCCTGAGTGAACCATTTGCAACTTTGATTCGACACACCTGTGGCGGGGGTGCACACCAGGATTAACAGCCTTGAAGGTACTACACTTAGTCATCCTTACTGTCTTTAATACTAAAACATTTGTCAATTCCTGTCCAGTTTGCCAAAGGTCTAAATCATCTCATCATCTGTCCCAGGGTCTATTAAACCCCTTACCCGTCCCAGAAAAACCATGGTCCCACATTTCCATGGATTTTATTGTGGAGCTGCCTCCTTCTCAGGGTAAGACAGTGATTTGGGTGGTGGTCGATAGGTTCAGTAAAATGGCTGATTTTATTCCTCTTCCACATCTCCCTTCTGCTAAAACCCTGGCTGACTTATTCATTACTCATATTTTTAAGTTCCATGGTTTTCCTGTAAATATTGTTTCTGACAGGGGGGTTCAGTTTGTTTCAAGATTTTGGCGTGCTTTCTGTTCCTTGGTGGGTACTGAATTGTCCTTTTCTTCTGCCTATCACCCCCAAACTAACGGTCAAACCGAAAGGGTGAACCAGTCCCTTGAGCAGTATCTCAGATGCTATGTGTCCGATAACCAGTCCACATGGTCCGAACTGCTACCCTGGGCAGAATTTGCATACAATAATGCTACCCATTCCTCCTCTGGAGAGTCTCCTTTCTTTGTTGTCTATGGTTTACATCCCAAAGCGTTTTCTTTTTCTGACTCCAATTCCCCTGTACCCTCTGCCAATGCTTCTATCCTGAAATTTTCCAAAATTTGGTCTCAAGTGCATAATTCTTTATCCTCAGCCTCCCTAGCTCACAAGAAAGCTGCTGACAAATCCCGTAGGGAAGCACCCCAGTACAAGGTGGGAGATTTAGTATGGTTGTCAACAAAAAATATCAAGTTGAAGGTTCCCTCTCCTAAACTGGGTCCTAGATTCATTGGTCCATACCCCATCATTGCAATAATTAACCCATGTCCGTCTTCAGTTACCTCCTAATTTCAAAATTTCTAATTCTTTCCATGTCTCTCTGTTGAAGCCCGCCAATGATTCTCGTCTTCTGTCTGTTCCTCCCCCAGTGTTGGTTGAAGGTCAGCCTGAGTATGAGATCCAAGAGTTCCTCGACTCCCGCCTCGTGAGGGGTAAGTTACAATATCTTACCAGGTGGAAGGGCTTCGGTCCTGAGGAGAACTCTTGGGTCTCAGTTGATGACATCAAGGCTGACCGCCTCAGGAGACAATACCATGCTAGGTTTCCCGGTAAGCCTGGGGGTCCAGTGGCCCCCCTAGAGGGGGGGTAATGTAACGATCTTACCTGGTGGTCTAGGGGGGGACGACAGGGACGCCTGTCGCCCCCTCGACGGGGACGCCCGTCTCGGCAAGCGGCGTCATGCAGGCCGCAGGCGCCGGCATCCTAGGGCACGCGCGGCGCGCTCTGGGGTTTCTTAAAGGCGCAGGCGCGCTGACGTAGTGACGTCAGCGCGCAAGGGCGCGCAATTCAAACTGTATTTAAAGCCCATTAGGGCTGTGGGAATTTGCCCGTGATAGGATTTGTTCCTGGTGCTTCTGAGCCTTGTGCTAATTCTGTAAACCTGTTTGATTCCTGTTTTGACCCCTGCCTGGCTATTTGACTACTCTGATTTCTGGATTTTGACTCTTGCCTGATTACTGACTACCGCTTCTGATTAACCCTCTGATTGACTTCCTGGTTTGACCCTTGCCTGCCTGATTACGTTTACTCTCTACCTGCCTCGACCCGGCCTGTCCTGACTACTCCTTTGCCTAACGTCTTGTACTGCGATCTTCTGTCCAAAGACTTTGTATAACTACAGCCGTGCCCCTTTGCTTGCCAGAACTCCTCGCCTTGCTCCTCTCGAAAAGTCCAGGTGGCATCTGAGTACACTGAGGGCTCCTCCCGAAGCCAAAGGCGGTCACACTACTGGTGAAGCCGAGCCGAGACCAGAGAGCTTGGCATTAGTTCTGGTTTAGGGTGCCGACCGTGACACTGTTCCACTGTTCTAAGCACCTATCCTCTAACCCCCCATCTCTACTCTGTTGAATCCCACTCATTAACTCTACGATTTGCTGGTTCCTTGGCAGATGCCTTTATCTGAACCCCTAACAGAGACCAGCTGTAGCTGGGCCGCTCAATATATGAACTGATGAACAGAGGAGCCTTTCCATAATATCCTGTTTCTACATCAAAGCAGAAATGACAATTACCAACCTGTTGAGAGCAGTGAATAATTGAGGTGGGGGAGTAAACTATCCATTTAAGTATAATTTGAGAAATGTGAAGCGAGTACAGGGGCGGGTCCCTCCATCCTGCCCACACAGACAGAATTATTATTTATGAATCTGTCATTCCCATTGCTTTGGCGTTTTCATAACTGGCACATTGTGAAAAGGCAGCACATTTCTCAGTGGTATGTGGGAAAGCCTGACATGAACATGAGTTGGAGGAACATCAATCACTTTCACGCTGGTAATTTTTTTTTTCTTTTTCCCTTTTTAGACTTTTGTTCAATGTAGGCAGCAAATGAATAGCAGCGAGAACAGAAAAACGTCAATTTATGCACAGAACAGGTACAATTCTGCAAGAAGCCAGGCTTACAACTCCCACTTCCCTGCCACTCAGCCTGTGCTGAAAGCAACTCTAACATATGCCTATAAACCTTAATGCCACGAGTAATGGCTGCTCCCCTGCATGCATGCTTGTTCCCATTCAATCTCCTTTCCAGCTGGAGTTTTTATTACCTTCACTTCCAGCTAACACAGCAGTTGCTGTGACTTGCCCTTTACCTGGCTAAAAGTCTATTACAATGTCTGAAAGCTTGCGGGGATAGGTTTTAGAGTAGAGAAAATAACATGGGTACAATGATGCTTTATTAAATTGTGTAATAAATGATATTTTTACTCTGCTTACAACTGTCAGCAGTCAACCTACAGATAAAGGCCGACAGTGCTAAGTTGCAGTTCAAGAGATCTACAGTGGTGATGTGTGGGTCAAGTAAAACTCAACCTGTCCCCAACCCATATGTAAGATGCGCTGGGAGATCATTGCTGTCCCTTACCTCCCGGCACATCTCTCCTCGAATGTCGGTGCGCAGGCTCGCACTTCCCGGCCCTAGTGACACTGGCATTTAACGCAGAGCGTCTTGACATCACCAAGGAGCGATGACTTTTGAATTTTGCCTCCAAGTTATTTTTAAAAGGCCAGTCTACCATTTTAGAAGTGCCCAAGCTGGCTTCAGTTTATCTGTTCCTGCTCAAGCGTTACTTCTGTTTCCTGATATCCTGGCTTCGACTTCTGCATGTCCCTTGACTACGATTTCTGCCACTGAATAAGGTTCCTGATAACGTGACTGTTACACCATACCCATTGTCATCTCGCTCTATATGCCACGTCTGTGCCCGCCTCTGGTACCAAGACAGGGAATCTTTGGGAGCAGTGTAGGCATGTACTTCCCAGTCTGAAGTGACCCATACCCAACCCTTACCTGAAATTGCAACCTGAACCCACCCAACCAGTGGTCAACCCGTGGGTGACTGTGGGTTTCGGGTCAACCTGCACATCACTAATATACAGGTTTCCTATTTTACAGAAAAAGTTTCCCTTAGAATTTAAAGGAAAATGAAATCCTCCTCCCAATCCTAGTCCTCCCAACTGGCCTTCCTTGCTCCACCTGCTACTGGCAAAATGTCTCATTTGGGTTTCGGGTCAACCTGATCATGACTACTCTTAAGGTCTCCAAATTTACAGGAATAGTTTACCATATAATTTAAAGCAGATTTAAATCCTCCTCCCAATCCCAGTCCTCCCCATTGGCCCCCATCCTGCTCCACCTGCTACTGACAAAAGGGTCCCTATGTGTGTATTTAAAAATGATAATGCCAGAGCTGCACAGTGGCCAGCAGGGGTGAAAGGGTTTTGGACACATTTCAACGTAATTTACATTTGTTCCAGTTCCAGTAGGGCTGCATCACCCACATTGCCTTTAAGCTAGATTTACAATACAAGTGAGTCAAGAACAGCATAGCTGTCTCTCTAATAACCAATAGGATAAAAACCCCTTTCCTGTTGCTGCAAAGAAATGTTTTATTTATCATTCCAGCAGATGCTGAAAAAGCAGATCTATAAATACATATAAAATATTTCCACGTTCTGCATTAAGGGCCTTTTAAGTTACAGCCTCTATCCTGCCGCCTACAAAGCAGATTCATTGTGAGGCTGCTAGATTTTACTGTTATAGATATATATATAAAGTTACAGCCACTATCCTATATATAGGATCCTATACATACTGTAAAATGCCAGATAGTGGTTTATCTAATCATTTTCCTGCATTGGGGAGATTTTAATAAAAATCATTCAGATCAATAGGGAGATGTTAAAGCCTCAACAAAAGCAAAAAGGAGTGAAGTAAGTGTTTAATTAATATTGGGCTCAATGGGATCCCAGGGCTTGAAGGGCACCACCAATGTAGAAGGGCACCGCCAGTACAGAGCTTTACATAGCAGCGTGCAGAATCAGAGGGGCAGCTTTCGGAGCAGTTCATATTATTGTGGTTGAACTGGAACATAAAGTGGAATGGAAAAGGAAAGAGATAAGGCGCTGAACTGATTCAAACCGCGTCCTATTCAGGTTTAAACGGCACTATAACCTTGGCATGTCACTGTCTCTGGCTTGGCAGCAAGAATTCATTACTCTTGTCATATCCGAAGAGGCAGTGGGTACTTTAGGAGCCTGCTGTAAAGTAAATAATCACATTCTTATAAGAGTGGCAAAGGAATATGCGAGGGACAAAATTAAGATGCCAATAAATCTCGAGTGTGGGGAAGAGCTGACACATAGGGACTTTATGATAAACTCCAAAATAATATCAGTTTTGCCCTTGAATTAGCACAGAGGCATGTTACACGGTGTCGGCAGGGGAAGTTTTCCCTCCGTTCCCTCAGCACTGCTCTCTAATCAGTCAGCAGCCAGGCAAATGATTTTATGATATATGATATAAATTAGGACTCCGGAACAGGCAGTTGCTCATTTTGTAACTAGACTACAACTCCCATCATTACGCACCTGCCAAGAATACATTTTAAGGCCTTGGTGGTTACTGTTAACAGACGGGCCCTGTTGCGCAGCAGAGTTTTAAACCACGCCCACTTTTGGTCACCACTGAAAACCACACCCATTCTGCCAAAACATAACCCTGTGCCAGTATAATTACTAAAGGAAAACAGATAATGAGCATATTAACCCCAGACGTGCCAATTTAATCCCTAAGTTAAATGAATAAGCGGCATATTAACCCTAGACGTGCCTGTATAATTACTACAGAAAATGGATAATCAGCATATTAACTAGGGATGCACCGAATCCACTATTTTGGATTCTGCCGAACCCCCGAAACCTTCTTGAAAGATTCGCCGAATACCGGACCGAATCATAATTTGCATTTGCATATGCAAATTAGGAGTGGGAAGGGGAAAACATTTTTTACTTCCTTGTTTTGTGAGAAAAAGTCATGCAATGTCCCTCCCCGTCCCTAATTTGCATATGCAAATTAGGATTTGGATTAGGTTTGGCCTGGCAGAAGGATTCGGCCAAATCCTGCAGAAAAAGGCTGAATCCTGGATTCGGTGCATCCCTAATATTAACCCCAGCTTTGCCAGTATAATCACTGTAGAAATGACCAATAAGCAAACTATTAACTCTACACATGCCAGTAAAATCATTGAAAAATGGCCAATGAGCACTTAATTCACTCCAGACATACTAGACAGTGAGCCTCCAGGCACTTTTTGCCCCTTTATTAAAGCAACCCTGAGTACTAGGTGTTATGTTTTGGGTAGCCGAGGATGAGTAGAGTATAACAGTGCTTTATTAGCAGAGTCATGCTGGCATTACCCAACAGTAACTTTCACTTTCACTTTTAAGCTACCAGGAAGTATGCACAGTATAAGTATGAGCACAGTGACATCTACAGGCCATTTGCATGAACACCACACTATTTGCGGAGACCATCATTCCCCAGGAGGCAAGTGCTTGGCAGATGAACACTAAGAGGCATGCCCTTGCACCCCTTAGTGCTCTAGAACTTGCACCCCAGGGAATTGAAAAATTAGAACAATAATCAACTTTATACTGTATATAAAAGTATAGATAGTACACAAGAGCCATGAATGTCCTGAAAATATCCATGTATCCTTATAAAAGGTGCTTATTGATGTCATTGTTGTAATATGTGCCACATGAAACTTGTGTATTATAAGGAAGGGTTGAATGTTGGCAAATAATGGGGTTTAATGCCAAGAAATAAAGGGCAGCCGTATAGCACTGATTCAATCACTCAGTCTGTGAGCCAAAAGTTTAGATAAATAAGAATTCTGCTCATTATTCGGCCACCAATGACCTCCCAATGTTTTCAGTTAAGTTCATCATAGTTACATAGTTACATAGTTACATAGTTAAATTGGGTTGAAAAAAGACAAAGTCCATCAAGTTCAACCCCTCCAAATGAAAACCCATCATCCATACACACACCCCTCCCTACTTTTAATTAAAATTCTTTATACCCATACCTATACTAACTATAGAGTTTAGTATCACAATAGCCTTGGATATTATGTCTGTCCAAAAAATCATCCAAGCCATTCTTAAAGGCATTAACTGAATCAGCCATCACAACATCACCCGGCAGTGCATTCCACAACCTCACTGTCCTGACTGTGAAGAACCCCCTACGTTGCTTCAAATGAAAGTTCTTTTCTTCTAGTCTAAAGGGGTGGCCTCTGGTACGGTGATCCACTTTATGGGTAAAAAGGTCCCCTGCCATTTGTCTATAATGTCCTCTAATGTACTTGTAAAGTGTAATCATGTCCCCTCGCAAGCGCCTTTTTTCCAGAGAAAACAACCCCAACCTTGACAGTCTACCCTCATAATTTAAGTCTTCCGTCCCTCTAACCAATTTAGTTGCACGTCTCTGCACTCTCTCCAGCTCATTTATATCCCTCTTAAGGACTGGAGTCCAAAACTGCACTGCATTCTCCAGATGAGGCCTCACCAGGGACCTATAAAGAGGCATAATTATGTTTTCATCCCTTGAGTTAATGCCCTTTTTTATGCAAGACAGAACTTTATTTGCTTTAGTAGCCACCGAATGACACTGCCCAGAATTAGACAACGTGTTATCTACAAAGACCCCTAGATCCTTCTCATTTAAGGAAACTCCCAACACACTGCCATTTAGTGTATAACTTGCATTTATATTATTTTTGCCAAAGTGCATAACCTTGCATTTATCAACGTTGAACCTCATTTTCCAGTTTGCTGCCCAGTTTTCCAGTTTAGACAGATCACTTTGCAAAGTGGCAGCATCCTGCATGGAACCTATAGTTCTGCACAATTTAGTATCATCTGCAAAAATAGAAACAGTACTTTCAATGCCCACCTCCAGGTCATTAATAAACAAGTTGAAAAGCAAGGGACCTAGTACAGAGCCCTGCGGTACTCCACTAACAACACTGGTCCAATTAGAAAATGTTCCATTTACCACCACTCTTTGTAGTCTATCTTTTAGCCAGTTCTCTATCCAGGTACAAATACTATGTTCCAGGCCAACATTCCTTAATTTAACCAGTAACCTTTTGTGTGGCACTGTATCAAATGCTTTAGCAAAGTCTAAGTAAATCACATCCACTGCCATCCCAGAATCGAGGTCTCTACTTACATTCTCGTCAGCTGACAGTTGTTTTCATCAGAACAGGTGCCAGTTATTTAGCATTTCATTGTGTGCCCCATCCCCATACACAGATCATTAGCCAATCATCTTGCACCATCTGTCCAGTTTTGTTGCCTCAAAGGCTAGCAATGAATAGTTCCCCCTCATTTAACGTGTCACCTATAAAAAGTTGCTTTAAAAAGTCATTTTTTTTTTTTACATTTTCAGATCTCATGTAAATATCACGGCACACGGGGCTGCCTTCTCCTTTCATTACCCTCTTTGATGTTACTATGAAGCACACCGCTGACTTTCTGCAATTTTCTTCTGCATGCACCGCTAGTAATTTGTCCTTTTCATTGGGTCGTTTTCTGAATGAATTCTGTTTTCTGTCCTTTCAACTCGCTGCTCGGAAGCAGAAATCAGACCCGTTGGAATCAAAGCTTCATTCTAGCATTTGCCTCCCCTAAAATTTTATTTTTGAGTTTGCAAACTTGTAAGTGATATTGATCTAAACTTTCTTCGTAGGGCGGATTCCATTAAAAACACGATACACTGGTTTTATATCTACACACAACATGGGGGCAATGTACAGTAATAAGTGTATTGCTGGTTCTGCCCTCGCCAATTTGGCTACTGCACATCGACAGGGTTGGACTGGGCTGTCAGGACCAGGCCCGGACTGGCAATCTGTTGGTTCTGGCAAATGCCAGAGGGGCTGCTATAAGGTGCCATAGAAAGTCAGTATTTAGTGGGCTGGTGGGGGCTGATTGGGCCTCTGTGTACCTGAAATGCCAGGGACTATTTTAAGTCTCAGTCCGGACCTGGTCAGGACACCGGGAAAAAACCCAGTGGGCCCTGCAGACCCAGACTTGCACCCCACTGGTAACCCAAAAGCTGCTGTCGGACTTCTCCCACCAGCCCCTGATCACACTGTAATAAGAAACAGGTATGTGTTGGGGAAGCATGCAGGGGGCATGCGGCTAGGACAGGGGGCCTTACAGGATGGGGAGGGGAACTGGTGTATAAGTTATAAAGGGGGGGATGCACCCGAGAATAAAACCCCCTTTGGGCCCAAGACTCCCAGTCCGACGTTGGACAGAAATGTCCCAGTTCATAACTGCCTGTCTAGATTTCAAAAGTCTTTAAAAAAAAGAACTCTGCTCCAGATGACATTAAATTCAACCCACGGCATACCTCCCAACATTTTGTAAATAAAAAGAGGGACAAAAAAAAATGTGACCACGCCCCTTTTTGTGGCCACACCTCCTAATGACCGTGTTCATTTTACAAAATTTGGCAGGTCATGAAAGTTTAAACATATTTCAGTGTTTTTTTTTCTTCCAGTTATTACAGTTTTGCTAACGAAGGAGAATTGCCCTTTAAGCTGTGAGTCTAAATTCTCCCACGAGACTTGTTATATTGTTACAATTGTTTATTTGCTTATCTCAAAATTGTTACAAAAGTAACTTATCTGCAGCTGTGGCTCTCTGCCAGAAGCCAATTAAGTCAGAATCATTGTATCTGTTCAGTGCAGAGAAAATTGGGACTTTCCAGTAAAAACGAGGGACTGTCCCTCTAAAAATGGGACAGTTGGGAGGTATGCAATTGTGGTCCACCCCATCATAAGCCCGCCCCCTGATATCAGCCACCCATCTTTATGTCATCTGCTCTACCCCCTGTTCGGACTGGATCAACTGACAGTTTTGGCAGGTTAAAAGTTAAAAGGTTGAACTTGATGGACGTGTGTCTTTTTTCAACCTAACTTACTATGTATGTTACTATGTTACTATGACTGTCCATCCATAAAAGATGGCAACATATAGCAACTAGCTTAGTGTGGGCTCTTTAAAGGGCGGCATTTTCCTTTGTTCAACGTGAATGCAATGAACAGGGCTTCTATTAAAAATACTTTTTGCCTGTTGTTTTAATCAGGAACAATCTATGGGTTTTGTTATTTCTTAAAGGGGAACAATCGCGAAAATGAACATTTAACATAAGCTTTATCATACTGAAATAAGAAACTTTCTAAATACAATCAATTAAAAAGTCTGTCCCGTTTAGGAAATAATCAAATTATTCTTCAGTATCTCACTCTCCACAACCTATCAGGTCTGGGTTAGATTTTGATTGACAGGTAGATCTGTCTTTTAGGGGGGGGGCTCCGTTTCTTAGCAGAATAACTCAAATTACCAACTCCAGCACAAACAAAAGGTAACAAACAGACTCTGGCAAACACCCTGCACGCAGAGAAACAGGATTTCCATCAGATTTGGTTATTTTTAATGAGTGAGCACCTAGGTTAATTGTAAACCTCCCCCTCCATAGGATGTATTAGACCAAACTGTCAATCAAAAACTGACTCCACCTACTGCATGAAGACAGAATGAAGAGAGACAGGTTGCTCAGAGGGGGAGAGTGAAGAGTAACTTGATTATTTCGTAAATGGTACAGAATTATTAATTGATTACATTTAGAAAGTTGCTTATTTCAGCAAGATGAAGCTTTTATTAAACTTTCATTTTCCCATTAGATTCAGAGTTATAAGTGTGTGATCCTGCACCTGTAACTGCATGAATCATTTCTAATCCTACTTACAGACATAACACAATACAACAGCTTCACAAATATTGGCGTACAAAGGAATCCTTTCCCTGGCAGACCCCACCGTACACCAGACAAATGTGTTACTAACAGCTTCTACGAGAGTTGCCGTCACGTCTAAGCTCCACATATGGCCACGAATAGGAATGTGAACCGTCGAGCAGATTTGTCAGCTGGAACACTGAATTGTCTGATGTTTCACAGTTGGAAAGCCAAAGATGGCCAAAGCTGTCAGGGTGAATCCAGCGGATGTTGTTAATTACAAAAGAAGAAAACTTGGAAGGCGACTTCCCTTATAAATGAAAAGCATGGGGAGAATCTAAATGTGATCATTTTACAAGCGACGCTCACTGAAAATGAGAGCAAAAACAGGAGAGGGACAGACGTTCCTACTTGTCTCTAGAAAAATACAGAACTTTGACCAACTGCATGTGGATTCAGTGCAGTTCGGGGCCATTGCACTGGATAGAAGAATAGAAGTCTTCATGAAACTGATGGGCATTTCAAATATTGAACTCCCTAGCCATAAACATTAGCATACTCCAGCTTTATATGATGGATGACGCTTGGACTTGTAGTCTCACCAGCGGCACTGTCAAAACTAAAGAAATTATATTGATAATGGAAATGCTCCTGAAAATGTCCTCCTTAGTCCAGGCACCCCACCCGCCTATAACAGGAGAAAAACAAGCAAGGAGAATAAAGATACATTTATCTGAAGTGCAGGGAAGAAAACAAGCAGTCTAACACAACGTTGGAGTCTCTTGAGCCAGGAGCTTTCCTGCCTCAGTGTAATTGTATAGAGCAGGGGTCCCCAATCTTTTTTTAACCACATTCAAAATAAAAAGAGTGGGGGCGCAACACAAAAAGTATGCAAAATGTTCCTGGCGGTGCCATATAAGAGATGTGATTGGCTATTTGGTGGCCCCATGTGGACTGGCAGACTGCAGGAGGCTCTATTTGGTAGAACACCTGGTTTTCATGCAACCAAAAGTTGATTCCAAACCTGGAATTCAAAAATAAGCACCTGCTTTGAGTCCACTAGGAGCAACATCCAAGGGGTAGGTGAGCAACAGGTTGCCCGCAAGCTACTGGTGGGGGATCACTGATATAGAGCATGCACTGTGTAGTCCATAATGACTAGCATGTCAGCTAAAGATCTACTGCTGCAAGGCAGGAAGAGCTTCTCCTAGTGCCCTGATCTCAACAAACACCGGAAGGCAGAACTGAAGATCTGAATTATGTCCTACAACTATTCCTGTGAATTGGTTAATATACCACACTTTTAGCCATAGAATTATCCTATTAACCCCCCACCTGATATTATTGTTGGGCACTTCTAGAAATTTTAAGAATGCTATACAGGCCTTTTTGTCTTCATCCTTATTACTCATTGAAATGCTTTTTGAGGGCCTTCCACATATCTTCTACTTTGTCATTTGTAACAAATCAGATTTTTCATTCCAGTCCCCTTTAAAGGAGTGGTTCCCCTTCAAGTTAACTTTTAGTATGTTGTATAATGGACAATTCTAAGCAACGTTTCAATTGGTTTTCATTATTTATTTTTTATAGATTTTGAATTAATTGCCTTCTTCTTCTCACTCTCTCCAACATTGATAATGTGTTCCTCTGAAACAATGCAACAAACAGCCAAATGTCAATATTGTAGGTTGTAGAATAATATTGCCCAGTCTGCTGATAAAGATGGATCAGGACCGCAGAAGTACACCCCTGTATATATTTGTATAACATGTGTAACACTGTGGGGCCGATTCACTAACTTCGAGTGAAGGACTCGAAGTAAAAAAACGTCGAATTTCGAAGTGTTTTTTGGGCTACTTCGACCATCGAATGGGCTACTACGACCTTCGACTACGGCTACGGCTACGAATCAAACTATTCGTTCGACTATTCGACCATTCGATAGTAGAAGTACTGTCTCTTTAAGAAAAAACTTCGACCCCCTAGTTCGCCATCTAAAAGCTACCGAACTCAATATTAGCCTATGGGGAAGGTCCCCATAGGCTTTCCTAAGTTTTTTTGATTGACGGATATTCCTTCGATCGTTGGATTAAAATCCTTTGATCGTTCGATCGCACTATTTGCGCTAAAATCCTTCGACTTCGATATTCGAAGTCGAAGGATTTTAATTCCCAGTTGAATATCGAGGGTTAATTAACCCTCGATATTCGACCCTTTGTGAATCGGCCCCCTAATGTAACGGCAGTGCTGTATTCTATACTACCTTTGGACAGAGGACACTGCCTTTTAATTAGAATATCATAAACGATTTCCTTTATTCCCACATATCCTCCTACACTGTTGGGTTCACTATGCATCTCTAATTAGAGAGAGTGTTAATCTTAATGGATAGGAGCTTTCTGTATTGGGAGTTAATTTAAGTTATTCTATTCCCCCCAGCTGTTTGTTTGTTTTTTTTTGCTCTGCATTCTGTATAAGTTTTTAAGACATATAAGATATACTGGAATATGATACACATATTAAGAAACTAGGAAGAGTTTTGGCCCCGATCCCAAAGAAATAGTTCTTTTTAGACATTAGTGAAAAGAAAGTCAAGTATCTATTTACTTGGAGGCTATGCTGTGTCTATTCATGAGCAGCAGCAATACTGTTGTATGAAATTAGAAAATAGACAGAAGGAAGAGATAATGCAAAAGGGAAATCAATATAATCTGGAATCGGCTGAATCCCAATCTGAACCCTAATTAACATATGCAAATTAGGGTTAGGAAGGGTAAGAGAGAACCATGCGATACATACACGGTAAAAAACTTTTACTTCCTTGTTTATACGATGATTTGGTTCCGTCATGCACTTGGGATTCGGCCTAACCTGAATCCTGCTGAACATAGCCGAATCCCAAACTGAATCCTGGGTATGGTGCATCCCTACACTGTATATACATATATGACTGTGTACCTAGTTGTGTATACTGTTGATCTGATGATGGAATAGCTTCAGTTTCCATGTCCAACTCCCACTTGAAAAACAAACAAGATTTTTCATGATTCAAACAATAGGCAAAAAGAACATTCAGCAAAATCTGTTACGCACATGATACACAAGAGGTGTACTGTCCCTTTAATCATATGTTGTTTATCTTTAAATTAACTTTTAGTATGATGTCGAGAATGATATTCTGAGACAAATTACAATTGATTTGAATTTTTTATGATTTGTGGTTTTTGAGTTATTTAGGTTTTTTATTCAGCAACTCTCCCGTTTGCAATTTCTGCAATCTATTTGCTAGGGTCCAAATTACCCTAGCAACCGTGCACTGATTTGAATGAGGGACTAGAATATGAACAGCAGAGGGCCTGAATACAGAGATGAGTAATATAAAGTAGCAATAACAATACATTTGTAGCCTTAACAGAGCATTTGTTTTTAGATGGGGTCAGTGACCCCCATTTGAAAGCTGGAAAGAATAAGAAGGCGGCAAATAATTCACAAACAAGAAAAAATGAAGATCAATGAAGTTATTTAGAATTAGCCATTCTTTAACATACTAAAAAGGTGAACCACCCTTTTAAGTACTAAAAATCCTAAGGGCACGAAACGCGTTAGTTTGACCACTGTGAATTAAGCTGTTTTTCAAAGCAATATGTAGCGACTCTGTTGGATGATTCGGCCAGTACTATACTACGGGTTACAAGGATTAATGCAAGTTCCGGTTTTGAAGTTGCCAAGTTACCGTGGGAGCTGTGGCCGGCAGGAATCTGCTAGACTGCTACAGGATGAGCTCCGCTTTTTTTCACTACCCTTACTATGTTGGATGTAAAGTCCTGCATTGTTCACACAAGTTATCCCTGCTGCACTGTTCACACCTGTTATACCTCTACTGTTCACATCCTAAAGCCTGAGACCCAGACTGAATATGCTCACATTGTTCACACTCATACAAACTGCTGAAGGGCCACCAGCACAATGTCACATCTTAGAGTAGTCCTGATAGGTTTCCCTGTCTTCTGTTCTGTTCTGCCTGCCCTATGCTCCCTGTGTGTGTCATACTCTGCCTTCTCTATGCTCCCTGTGTGTGCCATACTCTGCCTGCCCTATGGTCCTTTTGTGTGCCATACCCTATGCTCCCTGTGTGTCATACTCTGCCCCATGCTCCCTGTGTGTGCCATACTCTGCCTGCCCTATGGTCCTTTTGTGTGCCATACCCTGCCTGCCCTATGCTCCCTGTGTGTGTCATACTCTGTCTGCCCCATGCTCCCTGTGTGTGCCATACTCTGTCTGCCCCATGCTCCGTGTGTGTGCCATACCCTGCCTGCCCTATGCTCTCTGTGTGTGCCATACTCTGCCTGTCCCATGCTCCCTGTGTGTGCCATACTCTGCCTGTGGAACATAAGCCTGGTATCTGTTCTGGGGATTTGTTAGCATTTGAAAATTATTGTTAGGGCCCCCTAACGTGTTTAATAATGTGCTGGGGTGGGGGGTGCTGTGTTATCCACAGGGAAGTATGAGGCATATGGATTTAACTTTTTTCACGAGTGATATCGCTGCAGTGAGCACCAACCATTTGGTTTTTTGGTGTGCGACATTTAATGTGGACATGGTCTTGTAGTAACACGAGTGTGGTTTAAAAACCGTCCCTCGGTACCACAGAAGTTGGACAGCACTGATCTACAGGAAAGTATTTGCAGGAATTGTGCTGCCTCCTCTGGAAGCGATCTCCTAAGGACATGGGTGCACAGGTGTTTTGTCACCCAGTGTCAATGAGATCCAACATCTTGTCATCAGCCTGGGAAAGGCAATGGCTTGCCTCACATTCTTTTTTTTTTAATAAAAACGTAAAGTTAAAAATAAAGTTGGTTTCCATTATGCATTTCCAATTGTAAAAAATTAAAGCATATCAGGTCTCAACAATGGTTCAACAGTATGTAATAGCAATTTAAACTTTCAGCTGAAAAATAAGTTTAGGACCCTATAATAATAATTGTGAATGTACAGCCAACAATCTGTTTATTAGATGACTCCTGGGGGGTGCAAAGTCCAGCCTTTTTTGGAGGTACCGGGAGGTCTCCACGACAAACGGATTTTCTCTTAAAGTTTCTTCATCATACCATGTTGTTTGTCTAAAGGTATAAAGGTTATGTATTGTTGGCTCCTGGGGAGCAGCATCTTAGAGGAAAGATTTCCCATCTTGTATCTTCTAACTGGACTTCGATATGAATGGTGAAGTATTTGAAGAGCCATCTCTTGATATCTACTTGCTGGGAGTAGTTCCATTATGTTTATATGTTGTTTTAGGATGTCTGTCCGTGTTATATTGGGGATGCCTGTCATCCATTTAAAGCCTGGTTTTCCTTCTTCCTCTAATTCTAGTTTGTTTTGTTGCAGTATTCTTCCATAATTTATAATTCATAATATAATCCATAATTTATTTTTGTAATTATTATTTTGTGATTATCTTTATCTGTTAAGGGTCAGGGCACACGCTCAGATTCGGGGAGATTAGTCGCTGGCAACAAATATCCTCTTCTTCGGGCGACTAATCTCCCTGAACTGCCTCCCGCTGTATAGAATGAAAATCGCCGGTGGGATGGCACTCGGAGCAATTCTTTTTCTGAAGTCGTCTCACGAGGAAACTTTGGGCAACTTTGGAAAACAAATCGCTCAGAGTGCCATCACGCCGGCGATTTACATTCTAGCCAACGGAAGGCAGTTTGGGGAGATTAGTCGCCCAGAAGATATTTGTTGCCAGGCAACAAATCTCTTCTTCACGGCGACTAATCTCCCCAAACTCCCTTCCCCTGCCAAAATGTACATCGCCTGGGGGCAGTGCACGGAGCGTTTTGTTTTCCGAACTCGCCCGAAGTTTCCTCGTGAGGCAATTACGGGCGACTTCGGAAAACGAAATGCTCCGAGTGCCTGCCCCTAGGTGATTTTAATTTTAGCCGTCGCAAGGCAGATCGGAGACATTCGTCGCCACGAAGAAGAGGAGATTTGTCACCTGGCGACTAATCTCCCCGAATCTGCCCGTGCAGCCAGACCCTTACTGTGTTTGTTGTAAAATGGATGATTTGTATTCTTAGAAATATGTGTAGTATTGTAAAAAGATATTTTCCTATGAGTTTTGTTTGGGTGAAGACTGAATGATTATCATGTAATATGTCTTTAAGGTTTTGTAGTCCTTTGTTTCTCCATTGAAGGAGTATTGGATTTCTTATGCCTTCTGGGAATTGTTTGTTTCCTTTCCATGTTAGATATGGGTTGCCTCACATTCTTAATGAAAAAACAGAAAACATTCTGAAAACAGAATCCATTATCCCTTTACGCCGGCCCCTTAGATGAGCCAGAGCAAGGCAACAATACGGATAAAAAAAAAAACCTAAAAAGCCACAATACACACACAATGATTTACGACCCATTGAGAAAACTATTGTTTATTTAGAAAAGAAAGCTTACACTGGTAGAATTCAGCAGATAAAAATTTCTTTTAAAAAAAGTCTTTGAAACTTTCCAGACTAAAGTTCCGTGATACAAAGATCCTGTGGTTGTGTAACTGTACTCGTAATCGGTCAGGGCAGAGGTGGGTTCTCCCGGAGTTTATTTAAAAACAGGAAGGAAAAAAATGAGAAAGGCGTGGAAGAGACATTAGATAGTTACATGTCTTTAGTTCCTCATTTATTGTCTACACATAATATACAAACATTTCCTAATCATTAGCAAGAAACAGTGCTCCCATGTCTTACTTACAAGCCAAATAATAAATAAAATCTGACTTTAAATGAGGTAAATTTGAAAAAAAAAAAGAAGTTGAATAATCGTTTATTGTTGCACTATTAAAAATGATGCATTCAAACTGCAGTTTTTTTTTTTTTCTTACGAATTTTTCAGGCAGTATTCAGACGACCTAATGTGAAAAGCTGTACAAGCATCAGTCAACGCATTTCCACTGCAGCAACTGTCTGTCTGGAGCACATTGTGCTTAATATGGAACAGGCATATACTTTCAGTCCTCAACTGAAAATTAATGTGCGGGGGAGGGGGTTTTGGGAAAAAACACAACAAAGAATTTAAAATACAGAAAACATTGACTGTAGGTTGGGAAAAGCAAAACGTCATTAAATGAATGGTTTAGGCTGATGGAAAAGAGGGGGCCCTTCTTTCTTAACAATGTATTTGTGCAAATCATTGTGGTAATGGCTGGCCTTCTTCTCACTTCCAATCCATCTGTCCATAGTCATGGAGTCTTGAGTCGCAGCAAACCCTGGTGGGGAAAAAATAAAATATATGATTATTTATATATGTGCCATTTTCTGTTAATAGAAGCACTGGCCTGGGGTATGATGTGAGGCTGTGGTCACCAAGCAGTTGCTCGTAAGCATCATGTTACTCCCAGTGGCCTCGAAGCAGCTGCTTATTTTTGAATTCCTGGCAGGTTTTGGTTGTGTAAAAACCAGCCAAACAACAGTGCCTCCTGTAGGCAGCCAATCCACATAGGGGCTACCAAATAGCCAATCACAGCCCTTATTTGTAGGGATGCACTATTTTGGATTTGGCCGAATCCCCAAATCCTTGGTGAAAGATTAGGCCGAATACCGGGGCAGGATAGGAAAATAGTTTTTTTTTGTGACGAAAAGTCATGTGATTTCCATCCCCACCATTATTTACATATGCAAATTAGGATTTGGTTCGGCCAGGCACAAGGATTCGGCCGAATCCGACTGAAAAAGGCTGAATACTGAACCGAATCCTGGATTCGGTGCATCCCTACTTATTTGGCATCTCCAGGAACTATTTTCATGCTTTTTACATTTGAATGTGGCCCACGGATAAAAAACAACAACAAAAAAAACTGTTGGGGACCCCTGATGTAAGATATTATTATTACTGGGGGGGGGGGTATTTAATATTTGGAGATTTAATCTTTCATTCTCCTTTAATAGAATAACGAAAAAAAACAACCAATCAAAAAATATACCACAGGCCACTCCTGTTTGCTGAAAAACTGCCCCGGGGTAACTTTTCCTGCAGTGCTGTACTGCCATCTTAGTGGATTTCCCAGGGATCCTGTGTAAAGTTTAGCTGGAATTTGGCAAATGCACAGTAGCAATTTATTGGACATGGGAATAGTTCTGGACGAGGGATCATTGGAAAAGCCTTTAAAAATAACAGAGGAAAAATACCCCAGGCCAGTGTGTTTTTCAGTGATTATATTCACTGCGGCTGCCTAACAACTGCTCACCCTTCTCAGTGAATTCCCGTGGACCTGTAAAAGCAATTTTACTAATTAAGCAACAACAACCCATTATAAACATTGATATAGTGGTGTTACATGAGGCGGCACATTCCTGTGTCTTTTAAATACCTAGGCGAAAGTAGGTCTTGAAGGGGTTAAGGGTAAGGTCACACCTGGAGATTCAGCGGTCTTCCGCCTGCTATAATGAAAAAACCGCCTGCGGCATGGCACTCGCATCGCTTCGCCTGAAGTTGCCTCACGAGGAAACATCGGAAAACGAAGCGCCGGGAGTGCCATGCCGCATGCGTTTTTTCATTATAGCAGGCGGAAGCAGTTCTGGGAGATTAGTCGCCCCAAAGAAGAGGTGATTAGTCGTCGGGCAACTAAATCTACCTGAATCTCCAGTGTGACCTTACCCTAAAAGAAGAATTCCAAAAACTTCAACATTTACAATGTTTGCATTGTTAAATTTAAAGGGCGGGTTCGCCTTTAAGTTAAATTTTAGTATGTTAGAGAATGGCCAATTCTAAGCGACTTTTCAATTGCTCTTCATTATTCAAGCTTTCAAATGGGGGTCACTGACCCATCTGAAACAAATGCTCTGTAAAGCTACAAGTGTCTTGTTATTTCTACTTGTTATTACTCTTTTACTTTCTGTTAAGGTCCTCTCCTATTTCAGTTAATGCACGGTTGCTAGAGTAATATGGACCCTAGCAACCAGAATGCTGAAATCCCAAACTGGATAGCCGCTGAACAAAAAGCTAAATAATTCAAAAACCACATCGGATGAAAAAAGAAAACCAATAGCAAATTGTCTCAGAATATCCCTCTCTACATCATACTAATAGTTAATTTAAAGGTGAACAAACCCTGTACAAAAACCTGGCCTGGATAAAGCATCAGTAGACACACAGCTGAACGCTAAAAGTTTATTTCCAAAAATATTTAAGGTACATGTGCAGTGTAAGTATAAAGGATACATGGTCACTTGCAGAAATGGTACATTAACATTAAATGTGTGTGTGTGTGTGTGTGTAAGTGCAGTTCCAGTCCAAAAGTCAACACAAAATCCTCATATAAAAAAAAAGTCAATTATTATTTATTTTTTTAATGTACTGCTCCTTTAAGATATGCACTATAAATCTAATACAGAATGTTCTCCCTTGCATCAGATTTCTAAAAACTAACAAGTGGCAGCCATTAAAGTGGTTAGCATATTAAGCCTTATAATTGCTTCTGCAAACTGGCAGGTTGCTTTGAGACCCTGAGCATCATTATAAACCTGACAGTTACTGGCAAAACTCGCACAGAAGAGAGATCTGTACAGAGGAATTCGCCAATAAAAAAGAGAAATCCATCTGCTTTTGCTGCAGTCACTGATCAAAACTTCAGCGATATAAACAGACTGTTCGCTTGCTGAGAATCTGCAAACTCAAGAGGCAAAACCCAGAGTAAAATTATTATTATAAAAGGATGCAGCATTGAATATATACATATATTCAGCTCACGTTTTTACAGTGGTTTTCATGCTGAAAAAAAAGGTTAAAGGAGAAGGAAAGCTACCGAAGCTGTTTACTGCCAATAGATTAGCCACAATAGTGCAAGCTATAACACTATATTTATTCTGCAGAATGCTTTACCATACCCAAGTAAACAGCTCTAGAAGCTGTTTGTTTAGTATAGCAGCTTCCATATTAACTTGGTGTGACATCACTTCCTGCCTCTGGGCTCAGATTATAGCAGGATGGGGAGGGAGAGGAGCAAACTGAGCATGCACACGCCCTGGCCCTGGGGGTTTATGCTGACAGCAGGAAGTCAGATACAGAAGCCCAAGGAATGAAATGTGATGTTTCTTTTGACTCAGAGCAGCATTACTTTGAGGGTTTACTGGTGTATTTGTATAGACCTTTCTGATAAAGCTTACTTACTTTTAGCCTTTCCTTCTCCTTTAAGGGTAAGGGCACACTGGGCGATTTGGGGAGATTTAGTCGCCTGGTGACTAATCGCCTCGACCAATCTCCCTGAACGCCTTCCCTCTCTCTGTGCTGGCTAAAATGAAAAATCACCGGCGCTAATCACACACAGCGATACGTTTTCCGAAGTTGAAAACTTCATTATAGCCAGCGCAGAGTGAGGGAAGGTGTTCGGAGAGATTGGTCGCAAAGTCGAGGCGATTAGTCAGGCGACTAAATCTCCCCGAATCGCCCATTGTGCCCTTACCCTAAAGGGCCCTACAACCTTATCTTCTTTAACATGAATAATGGAAGATGTGAATGTATCATTAGGTTCCTTGTGTTTTTTCATGTAGTGCAATGGCACCGGAGTTCTTTTGTTCACCACTGTTTTGCACTGGATGGGTTGGCGTGGAACATACTTTTCAATATGAATTCATGAAATATTTTCAATGTTTTTGAAGTTATTTGTAAATGTTTTGGCTACTGTAATGGTCTGTAGCAAATGCTCCCTGTGCTGACAGCACTCTTAAAGGAGAAGGAAAGCTACGGAGGCATTTTATTGCCAATAGATTAGCTGCAATAGTGCAAGCTAGAATGCTATATTTATACCTGAGTAAACAGCTCTAGAAACTCTCTGTTTGTTTAGGATAGGAGCTGCAGTATTAACATGGTGTGACATCACTTCCTGCCTGAGTCTCTCCCTGCTCTGGGCTCAGATTACAGTAGAGATGGGAGGGTTGGGGGGGGAGAGGAACAAACTGAGCATGCTCTTGCCCAGGGCAATGAGGTTTAAGCTGAAGGCAGGAAGTCTGATACAGAAGCCCATGTGTACACAATAGAAGGAAAGAAATGCAGTTTTTCTTTTGACAGGGGACTCAGAGCAGCATTACTTTGGGGTTTTACTGGTATATTTAGATGGACCTTTCTGATAAGGCTTACTTCGTTTTAATCTTTCCTTCTCCTTTAACATGCACACTAAACCCAGGACACTCAGTCCCAGAATTCATCCATTCACAAGGGATGTCTGTGAGGGGGGTTGGAAAATGATTAAAGATAAACTATCGCGGTTCCTTTCAATTTGCAGCATTAAAATACAGTTTATAGACTTTTATTTATACATAAACGAATGAGCTTTTGTTAAAACAGGGGGCATATTTCCACTTTAATAACACATTGTGCATTTTTGTGCCTCGGGGCATACAACTTTTGGTGACTGAAGTACAGAACAGCACTGTGCGTAACTAGCAGAACTGCATACAATAAAGAACAGATACTGGATAGGCTATCCGGAAACCCGTTATCCAGAAAGCTCTGAATTACAGAAAGGCCATCTCCCATAGACTCCATTTTATCCAAATTTTTTAAAAATTATTTCCTTTTTCTCTGTATTAATATAACAGTACCTTGTAAATGATCCAAACTAAGAAACCAAATCCAGCCTATTGGGTTTATTTAATGTTTACATGATTTTCTAGTAGACTTAAGGTATGAAATGACAGAAATATCTGTTATCTGGAGAAGCCCAGGTCCCTAGCATTTTGATGAACGGGTCTGATACCTGTAATATGAACGCTTACCCTTAAGTTCGTCTTCTTTATTATCTGTGCTTGTCTGAAGATTTATGGGTAGCGCATTCATTAAGGAAATAACTGAATTCTATAAAATATGCAATGCTTCAAAACACGTTTTCATGGTCCCATATCTTTTCGTTCACAACATAACTTCAAATTACTTCTGATTTTTGCTCCCCCTCAATTACTAGTACCTTCTCCCGGCGGGCCCTTCTATAACTCTTCCACACAAACTACTATTTATTAGCTGCAGTTATGGCACAAAAATGGTGCAGCAGCTGGGACACATAAGTTACAGGTATGGGATCCAATATCCAGAAACTGTTTATCCATAAATCTCTGAATTACAGGAAGGCCGTCTCCCATAGAGTGATTTTTAAGCAAATAATTCTAATGTTTAAAAAGAATTTCCCAACTAAGATATAATAATCCTTATTGAAGGCAAAACAATCATATTGGGTTTATATTATGTTTAAATGTTTTTTTTAGCAGACTGATTACGGAAAAAAAAAACCCCCCAGCATTCCGGACAATAGATCTTATACCTTTTTGGGACTGGGATGAAAAATAATAAACACGCATTACTGACTTGATATTAATGAACAAGTCAGACGACTGTAAGATGTGCAAATAGAATAAAAATGGAGGAATAAAGTAAATTATCATTAGCAGAAAAATTATTAGCATTTGCCCCAAATGCATCGGAGGAGGCAGGAAAATGAAAGACAGGGAAAAAGAGTATATATGTAAAGGATATTGCTTTTTCTCCTCCTTTCCTCCTGTGCTCTCACGTTTTTCTTTTTTCTCAGACTTTTCCTTGTCATGTCTGGATTCCTGTTTTGGAAAACAAACAGTAAATTCTCAGCCTTGCTTTCCCCCAGCCCTCGCCTCTAAAATATGAAATGATACAGTTTCATGATCAGGAGAAATTGCTTTGTAAGCCTCTAAGGTCAGTTTTACCTTGAAGCAGTAAAATACAAAAAAAGAACCATTCTGCTAATTTTCTTAGAAATGACGATTTTCTGTTATACTACAAGACAGATTTATGGCCTCTCATTGTACAGATGATAATCTAACTGTGGAGGGGCAGTGTTAAAGGAAAACTATACCCCCAAAATAAACACTTAAGCAACAGATAGTTTATATCAAATTAAGTGACATATTAAAAAATCTTATCAAACTGGTATATATTTTTAAGTAAATATTGCCTTGAACCCCTATTTTGTGATGGTCTCTGTGCTGCCTCAGATCACCTGACCAGAAATACTACAACTTTAACTGTAACAGGAAGAAGTGTGGAAGCAAAAGACAGAACTCTGTCTGTTAATTGGCTCATGTGATCTAACATGTATGGTTTGTTTGGAATGTTTGTGTGCATTTATGATTACCCAATGGCACATACTACTAAAAAAAGTATATTATTGTGAAAATGGCTTATTTATATGAAGCAGGGTTTTATATTTCTAGAGAGACCTACGTTGTTCAGGGGGGTATAGTTTTCCTTTAAAGACATGTCTTTGACAAAAACATTGCTGCTTCTGGGGTCTTCAAGGAAGACTTGCAGGATACGTTTATGTTCCTATATAAGGCCTTCCAAGTTGTTCCAAGGTACACCTTTGTTTTGGATCTAGTTTTGGGCAGCGGTTGAGTAGCTAAGCTTAGGAGGTGTTGCAAGTTATCGAGCACAAAATGAGGGCTGCCTGTCACATAAGCTAATGCTACAGGGCTGACTTAAATTCTGATACTCTACCCTGGTGTAAGTGCTGCTATGTAATAAGAATCTCAATTAATAGAACGACTCTTGAATTTTAATCTAAGTCTTCTTTGTGATCCTTGCCTAACATACGGCACATTCATTCGTTATTATATAATTATTAAGTTATTATTAAGTTATTATGGCTTACCTTCTTGCTGCCAGAACTGCTTTTTTCCATTTTTTCTGATTTCATGAAATCCCCTTTCTCTTTACTTGATGATTTTGATTTATTGCGCTCTTTCTCATTGGATCGAGGGGAGTCAGAAGGACTTTCGCTCTTACTGTGTTTCGAGGAACCACCTGATGCATCAATAGCACAAAACAGTGTAAATAGTTGTAAAAACACCTGTTTAAATAAATTCTCTACCAGTAGATATGTGAGCAGTTGCCCTTCCATCCAAACACCCATAACCAACTCCATTTTGCAGTATAAGCAACATTAAAGGAACAGTAAAACCAAAACATTCAAGTAATTAAAGTAATGAAAAACTGTTGCCCTGCACTGGTAAAACTGCTGTGTTTGCTTCAGAAACACTCCTATAGTTCATATAAACAAGCTGCTGTGGAGCAATGGCGGAAATTGAAAAAAGGCTATTGTATATGGCACAGGTTAAATAGTGGATAACAGATAACACCATTATGTTCTACAGAGCTTATCTGCTGTGGAACCTGAGCCTTTTCTCCTTTGAATGGCTGCCCCCATTGCTACACAGCAGCTTGTTTATATAAACAATAGTAGTGTTTCTGAAGCAAACACACCAGTTTTACCAGTGCAGGGCAACACTGAATTATATTTGTTTGATGTTACTGTTCCTTTAATATTTAACCTTTGCAGTTTCTGTATAGCATCAAAACTAATAGACATCTAGACTTTCACTTGGTACACAAGTCTTGTCACCACTTTGAGATCAATCTCTTGCACGGGTAGCTTGACCTTGTCGCCTTTTCTGGTGGCAGATTGGGGGTGAGTAGCACAGAAACCTCATTGCGGACAATACAGGAACGCCCAAAGTGATTGGCTGCACAGCAAACTATTGTTGAGCTGCCAAGACTTGAGTAAAAGCTGAACAGAGCAGCCATATGCTGGAGCCATATATCAAGACACACCACAGAGAAACTGGCAAGTGTTTGACTGAAGATGCTGCTGCAGCCTAACCATGCAAGGACATCTAGTGGCACGTACACATTTGTCTGCAGTCTCTTGCTCATTGGAAGGATAGAACAATGCACAGAAACAAAGAGTTCTGGATATACTCACTTTCTCAATGCTATGTGCAGTTACCAACTTGCTAACTATGTAAATGGTACCAGAGAAATGACATGGCTAGGATAGAACAGTACAAAAATATATATTAACACAAGTCTCAGATGTCAGAACCCCCCCCCCCCCCCACCAAGTAAAATCATTCGCTTACCGGTTCCATTTTCTTCTTTGCGGCGCTTTGATTCCTGCATCAATTCACGGTCGCCATTTGAGTGATCCTAAATTTGAATTGCAACGAAACATTATGAATTTAACCTGATCAGAGCCTTTTAATTACATTTTCCTGAGTCTTTAAATTACATTTCCCTGCCACCTTTTAGGTATCTGATTAAAACAAATAACTTAACACAGTAAACTTCGCTTCGCTAAGCTTCGACAGCCGCCATTGCATATCGAGCATGTCAATGAACACTTAAGGCTATGGCACACCTGGTGTTTTGATCCCCAATTCTTTGTGGTGGCCTCTACTTGTAGGGGCTCGCCCCAGAAAGGGAATGGTATTAGTAGGGATTGAAAAAGAAAACCCGGAATAAGCCATGACCCTTTCAGTATGACACTTTGTTTTTTTAGTTTTTAAAGTATATCATTAAAGAAGAAGGAACGCTACCAAAGCAGTATATTGCCAATAGATTTAGCCACAATAGTGCAAGCTATAACACTATATTAATTCTGTAGAATGCTTTACCATACCTGAGTAAACAGCTCTAGAAGCTCTCTCTGTTTGTTTAGGATATCAGCTGCCATATTAGCTTGGTGTGACATCACTTCCTGCCTGAGTCTCTCCCTGTTCACTCATAGCTCTGGGCTCAGATTATAGCAGGATGGGGAGGAGGGGAAAAGGGAGGGAGAAAGGAGCAAAATGAGCATGCTCAAGCCCTGGCCCTGGAGGATTAAGCTGAAAACAGGATGTCTGATACAGAAGCCCATGTGTACACAATAGAAGGAAAGAAATGTGGTGTTTCTTTTGACAGAGGACTCAGAGCAGCATTACTTTGAGGGTTTACGGATGTATTTATATAGACCTTTCTGATAAAGCTTACTTAATTTTAGCCTTTGCTTGCTCTATCCTCATCTTTGGTGAATTACTGCAGTTGCAGCTGTGTGCCTCATATCCACATGTTACACTACACTAGTATCCATCAATAGGACTTGGCTCATGATGCCATGGCCATGCTTTTAAATGTAAATGTGAAAAAATAATAAAGTACTGAAGAATACAAACCCTCTTCTTTTCCTTCCGTTCTTTTTCCTCTTTCTTCTCTCTTTCGCGCGACCTCTCTCGTGATTTCTCCAGCTCTTTCTTCTCCACTTCTTTCTCCTTATTTTTGGATATTGTTGGGGTAGTGTGATTTGTGTAGTGCTGTTAAATGAATATGACACGGCAAATTTAAAGCTTTACAGTAACACAAAAGGAAATTTTAGCTGAAATTTGTTCAAGCGCCGCTGGGATAGTATTTCTCCGTAACCGCTCTCAACTGAAAAACCCTGAATCCCATTCTACGATCAATATCAGTTTCATTGTTCAGACTCGGGATAGTGTTTGATTACGGCTTTCAAACATCGAAAGATAAACATGATATTCTTGTTGATCTCAGAATTAAACACGGTAGAAAGATAATCTCATTTAACAAAAAGAAATGAAACCAGCAGTGTGAACATGACAGCCTTCTACAACACGTCTTTCAAGGGATACAAATGTCCCAAACAGATCTGTCAAGAGACACAGTCAGGCTTTGCTTTATTTGCTCCTTTCAGCCTCGGGGGCATTTTTGGCCTCACAATTGGAAGCAAAAACTAGGAAACTGTGAGCATTGGCAAAATGGTTTTTTATAGCATAGGTTCAATATTAAATGGGTTGTTCACCTTTAAATTGTTAGTATGATGTAACGAATGATATTCTAAGACATTTTGGTAATTGGTTTTCATTTTTAGGAAAGTTATTTAGCTTTTTATTCAGCAGTTCTATAGGTTGCAATTTCAGCAATGTGGTTGCTAGGGTCCAAATTGAATAAGAGCCTGGAATATGAATACGGAAGGCTCTGCATAGAAAGAGGAGTCATAAAAAGTAGCAATAACAATACCATAACAATAGCCTTAGAGCGCAGTTGTTTTTAGATGGGGTCAGTGACCCTTATTTGAAAAAGAAGGAAAAGAAAAAAAGAAAAAGAAGGCAAATAATTAAAAAATTATAAAAAAGAAAAAATGATGGCCAATCAAGTTGCTTAGAATTAGCCATTCTATAACATACTGAAAGTTAACTTAAAGGTGAACCTCCCCTTTAACACTACATTTTAGCCTCTACTCCTCCTCCAGATGCATAATATTTCATGTATCTACAGCACTACTGTTATGGCTTTTAAAAGGGCCAGGGTGTGATACATTCCTGTCGGTATGTTTTGGTGCTATAGAAAGCATAATACAGGTATACAATCTCTTCCCAAAAAAACGGTTATCCAGAAAGCTATGGAATACAGGAAGGCCATCTCCCATAGAGTCCATCTTAAAGGAGAACTAAACCCTAAAAATGAATACTGTTAAAAATGCCATATTTTATATAATGAACTTATTGCACCAGCCTTAAGTTTCAGCTTGTCAATAGCAGAAATGAACCAGGACTTCAAACTTGTCACATGGGGACACCATCTTGGAAAGTGTCTGCGACACTCACATGCTCAGTGGACTCTGAGCAGATGTTGAGAAGCTAAGCTTAGGGGTCGTCACAAATTATCAAGCAGAAAATGAAGTTGGTCTGTAATATAAGCTGATGCTACAAGGCTGATTATTAAATTCTGATGCTAATTGCATTGGTTTCTGTGCTGTCATGTAGTAATTATCTGTATTAATTACTAATCAGCCTTATATTGTGACATTTCTATTCTATGTGTACTGTATATTGTGAGTGGGTCCCTAAGCTCAGTGACAGCAGCACAGAGCATGTGCAGTGAATCAGCAGAAAAGAAGATGGGGAGCTACTGGGGCATATTCAGAGGCACTGAATATGCTAAAGGGCAAATCATTCTAATTTTATTTTTAAGTTCATCTTTTTCTCTGTAAAAATAAAGATGAAACAGTACATGTTTCATTACTCCATGTAAAAAAAAAACTTGTACGTTAAATACATATTGGTGGCAAAACATTTTTTCTAAATGGGCAGTGCATACGTCAAAAATACAAAAAGTGGCCTTTTTTTGTGAACACTTCTTCACTCCATATTACAGGTATGGGACCTGTTATCCAGAATGCTCATGACCTGGGGTTTTCCGGATAACGGATCTTTCCGTAATTTGGGTCTGCATGCCTTAAGTCTACTAGAAATTCATGTAAACATTAAATAAAGCCAATAGGCTGGTTTTGCTTCCAATAAGGATTCATTATATCTTAGTTGGGATCAAGTACAAGGTACTGTTTTATTACAGAGAAAAAAGAAATAATTTTTAAAAATTTGGATTATTTAGATAAAATGGAGTCTATGGGAGACGGGCATTCTGTAATTCAGAGCTTTCTGGATATCGGGTTTCCGTATAAGGGATCCTATACCTGTATTTTATAAATGATTTTTAACTTGTATCTTTCCAACCACCGCTGATCTCAAGCCCCTTTTGTCTCCCATGGATCGACAAAAGCAAATATAAAGCATGGCGGCTATTGCAGCATCTCATATATATGAGAAAGATTGCATGATGACAAAATAAAATCACAAATAGGAAATTATCTGCTTCTGCTGTTATTACGGACTAAAAAGTTGCAATTCATGGGGCAGATTTTTTAAAGTAAAGTGCACAACATGACACAATTGTCCATCACAGACCTATTCACAAATATACTTGTGACTCTACACCAACCTTAATACACAAAATGGCAATTCAGCACACTTTGCTGTTTTAGGGGCAACATACAGGGTGCCTGGAACACAGATATCCCTGGGAAAATGGTGGTATTTCCAGAATCCACTTTGCATTTAGCACTTACACAACTGGCCTGCACCGAATAAGTCGAATGATCAGCACACGCAAATTATGATCAGCATATGCAAATTAGGATCTGGATTCGGTGGGGCAGAAGGATTCGGCCGAATCCTGCTGAAAAAGGCCGAATCCTGGATTCGGTGCATCCCTAAAAGGGACACAATCCATCCCTGGCTGCACCTTGCACACAATTTACAATGGCTAGGGAAGTTTGCGCACACACATGGAAACTGCCTGCAAGTTGTGGTTCCTATTAGTTGGCCAGCACCTGCAGTCATGCACAAATTCATGAGAATGATGCTGCTTTCCGAGTATGAAAACCTTGCTTCATAAATGAAGCCACATGTATAGCCGGTGCTCCTATCAACAGAAAACTGCACCGGCCCGGCTTCTTCTCGCGGCTGTGCATGCACCTTAGAGTGACAAGCCAAACTAACTAAAAAGGCGGCCTTTTTAATTCTACTGTGCATGCGTCTGCCCCTGGAAATTTGAAGAAAGAAGAAGCTGGAAGAGGATCTCTCCATAGTGCCCGCTGAAGTAACCCCGGTCCAGTGTTCTGCTGATAGGAGCACCGGCCCGGGGTTTCAGGTAAGTAAATTCATTCACTTGGGGGGTGCCCAACATTTGGCAGTCCTAAGTGGTAAGCGACTTTCCTTCTCCTTTAAGCAATGCAGCAGAACATACCTGGACCAGAATGGACTTCTGCTACATTGTTTCAAGAGTCAGAACCAGTAAATAGAAACTAGCAGGTACAGCTTTCAGTCCCAGTTACATTTTCAAATAACTTTAAAAACGTTGAACCTTATTTTCATTGTATTTTAAGCTACAAGTTGTTGGACATCCCCTTCTGTTTGCTTGCAGTCACGTTTCCACTGTAACTGGGAGCTGCATGTAGCAGAGCAAATATGTAATCAGTGCATTAAGAGTCTTTGCATTTAACTGCATTTAAAATGGGTTTACTTTTCTGCAGCAATTATGTACATAGAGATGAAACAGATGGTTCCAGCGTGGATAAAATGGCATGTAAAGCGTTTATGATAAAATGTACATTTGATAACGCTATAAAGGAAGCAAACTGTGTCTTCCATCATGTTTAGAGAGAAAGGAAGCTGTATTTGGCTTTAACGAAGTGGTTGAAAGCAGGTATATAGCGAGATTTCCCAATAATTTCAGAGGAAAGTGAATTAAAAATACACAAATTATTTATTTAGGAAAAAAGTGGCCTAAAGCATTTTGTGCTCCTAATCATAAGGAAATGGTATCCCACTTCACTGATAATAAAAAGGAAAATTTAAGAAAGAAATGCAAAGGAAAATTGTTCCTTTAATATCAAGGGCTGCTATGTAGGAACAGTAACCCTAGAAACTAGTAAATAACATCCAGAAATATACCAACTATTCAAGGGCATGTCAACAATACACATTTCATATAGGGCTTTAAACACAGAAGAGGCTGTTTTACCTATGGACACTACTAAGCCTACCTAGATGGGAACTACTGCGTATATAAAAATTAGCTTCAGCATACTGAAATAAGAAACTTTGTAAATACAATCAATTAAATATTCTGTACAGTTTCTGAAATAATCAAGTTTATATTCACAATCTCTCATCATCTGTTTCTCTTCATTCTGTCTTCATGCAGCAGTTGGGTGTCAGATAATCATTGACAGTTAGATCCAATATATCTTATAGGGAGGCTCCTTTTGCCTAGAAGATGTATTAGAGATCTCCCTGTTAAAAACACCAGACATCATGTCTCTCTACATGCAGGATTTGTGCAAAAGGCAGTTATTTTGTTAGATTTTGTTTGAAATGGAATCCGTTATTTGGGTGAGCTTTAATACATCTCCTCGGAAAGGAAGCCCCCCTTTAAGATATATATTGGATCATTAATCCACTGCAAGAAGACAGAATGAAGAGAAACAGATGCTGAGAGAGGAATGGAGAAGATAAACTTGATTATTTCAGAAACGATGCAGAATTTTTAATTGATTGTATTTACAAAGTTTCTTACTTCAGTATGAGGAAGCTTATTTTACATTTTCATAACAGTTCCCCTTCAACAAAACAGCAGCTTTACACACAACTAATACATGAACATTATGGCTAACTGCTGATCGGTGGCCTCCGTGGCCCTTCTGGACAGATGAAGGGCGATCATTCAGGGTGCTGACCATGCCCTAGTCAGTGCAATGTATACACATAACACTAATTAAAATGTCACATATCTATTTAGAACGTATTTCATTTGTGAACCTATTGGTACAAGTAGGGAATCCTATATCCAAAAACCTAAAAATTAAAGGAAGGCCATCATTTTTTTTAAAAAAAACGATTTCCTTTTTCTCTGTAGTATTAAAAGCAGACCATCGTTTTTTAAGATGGTTTCCTTTTTCTGTGTAATATTAAAACTTGATGGTAACAAAGTTGCATAAAACCAGATTGATGGCAAAACAATACTATTGGCTTTATTTAAAGAGGTGATTCGCCTTTAAGTTAAATTTTAGTACAGGTATGGAACCTGTTATTCAGAATGCTCGGGACCTGGGGTTTTCCAGATAATAGATCTTTCCGTAATTTGGGTCTTCATGCCTTAAATCTACTAGAAATTCATTTAAACATTAAATAAACCCAATAGGCTGGTTTTGTTTCCAATAAGGATTAATTATATCTTAGTTTGGATCAAGTACAAAGTACGGTTTTATTATTACAGAGAAAAAGGAAATCATTTTTAAAAATTTGGATTATTTGGATAAAATGGAGTCTATGGGAGACAGCCATTCCGTAATTCGGAGCTTTCTGGATATTGGGTTTCGTTTCTTGTGACTCTTTCCAGCTTTCAAATAGGAATAACTGACCCCATCTAAAAACAAATTCTTTGTAAGGTTACAAATTTATAGTTATTGCTACTTTGAATCACTTGTCTTTCTATTCCGGTCCTCTCCTATTTATAGGAGTCTCTTAGTTAAATCAATGCATGGTTGCTAGGGTAACATGGACCCTAGCAACCATATTACTAAAATTGCAAACTAGAGAGCTGTTGAATAGTAATGGCCGAATTTGGGGTGTTTTGCCGAAAAATGTGTGAATTTCCCGCAAAATGGGGAAAAATTCGCGAAATGGTGCCGGTGTCCAAAAAAACCGGACGCCAGCATCCTTTTTTTTACGCCGGTGAATTTTTTTGGCGGTTTTGCAAATTTATTTGACGCGAATTTGCGCCTGCCGAATACATTCGCCCATCACTACTGCTGAATAAAAAGTGTAATAACTAAAAAAAACACGAATAAAAAATGAAATCCAATTGCAAATTGTCTCAGAACATCACTCTGTTTCATATTAAAAGTTAATTTAGTGGTGAACAACCCGTTTAATATTTAAATGCGTTTTAACAGACTTAAGGTATGGAGACCTAAATTACAGAAAGATCCCTTATCTGGCAACCCTAAGGTCCCAAGCATTCTGAATAACAGATTCTATACCTGTATTAAGAAATCCAGCCATTTTGTCTAACACAATCATGAGGTGTGCTGTAAAATTTTAGCCTGAGACTTATTGGACTCCCTATGTCTCAAGCGTTAGACTGGAGTTGAAACTGCCAAATCTTACCATGAATATCCAGAATAAAGATGTGAATAGAGGGTACAGAAGATAGTCCAGAGAGGCGGGATTAGATCACGATACAAACTTTTTTCTACTTATAACAGAACCAACTGGAATAAAAAGAGCACTTTGGGGGAGGAGAATCTTATTGTTTCTCAACTGTCAGATGAAGGCAGCCGTATGACTGCTGCATATTTTTAGCTACGCTACGTGGGTAGGCAGAGATTTATGTAGTCATTCCAACTTTTGTGGAATGAATCAGAGCCCCATTTAATAAGAAAGAACTATAACATAAGTCACGTTAATGGAAAGCTATTAATTCAGAGCTCTCAATAATGGCTAAGCCATAGACAATAAGTGGAAAAAGGAAAAGTTAGGCATCTTAAACCACTCTTGCAAAGAATGCAATAAACATCTGAGCTTATAAAGGAACATATGAGCAAGAGATAAGCCAGATAGGATTAGCCAAAATACAGCACTTTATGAACCCGCCAGGCTGCACATTTATGGAGAGGAATAAGTGGTTTGTCAATGCAAACTAATACAATACATCGGACTGTCCTGGCTTCCCACTGATTGTCCCATGTCCCATTAGATAGCCTAATAGGAAACACACACACAATATTGTTCCGTTTGTCAGTGTCTGAGCCCCATCTTTTTTAGGCCATTGTTTTAATCTATAGTTTTTGTTATTTCTGGCACTTAAGAAACCAGTTTTACTTTAGCACTCCTGGCTCTGAGGAGCAGAGAAGCTAAAAACATATTACCTGTCTATAAAGAAGCCCTCTGATAATGAGTTGCTTTAAGGCTGAGGCTTAGGGAAGGGAGGGATTTGCTTGTTCAAAGGCAGCTATGGAACAATGAATAAATTGCCCGGTTTTCAATAGCTTTAATTAAGAAATATGTATGGTTTTCGTTATTTCTGGTAATAAACAAATATGAAACCGGTTTCACTTTAGCACTTCCTGTCCTGCAAAGCAATGGAAGATCTGGCAAAACGAATGAAGTGTCCCCGAGAAGCCTATGATAATGAGCTGCTCAAAGACTTCTGCTTATAGGAGGAGTAAGGTCTGTTTGTTTATAGGTCAATAAAAAACTCTGAACAAACTGCCTAAGCTTATAAAGGGAAGAGAAAGGAGGAAGTTCCGTGACAACAACTTTAAAATGAGAGCTTTTGGTCTCTTACACCAACTGCAGTTTATCTTTCATGGGTTCCACCACAGGCAAAAACAGGAAGAAATACAGCCTGTACTTTATAAGTTGCACATTGGCAGAAAGAATCATGGCCACACAGGAACCAAGTTGTGTTCCACCTGCATCCGAAAGTATAGGCCTGTGTTTCTTTCTCCATTCTCCTGCGTTGGAACACATGGAAGAGTCGGTGAAGGGGAACAAAGTAAAAAAACAAATGCTTTTTTGTAAGAGGCCCATTTAAAAAAAAAAAAAAAAAAAAAAAGAAAGAAAAAAGCTTAAAGCAAAGGCTGGCCAGAATGTGGCATGTTTGAGAGAAAGCAGGAAGTGGTTCCCTGCAAAATGGGCATGCAGAAAATAATACAGGTATGGGACCAATGCCATTCACAAAATGAAACACTTATAGTTAGGTCCATAAATATTTGGACAGAGACAACTTTTTTCTAATTTTGGTTCTGTACACTACCACAATGAATTTGTGGTAGACTTTGTGTGCAGACTTTCAGCTTTAATTCAGTGGGTTGAGAAAAAAGATAATTTCCATGGTGAAGAGAAACCCCTTCACAACAGCCAAACAAGTGAACAACACTCTCCAGGAGGTAGAGTATCAATATCCAAGTCTACCATAAAGAGAAGACTGCATTAAAGTAAATACAGAGGGTGCACTGCAAGGTGCAAGTCACTCATAAGCATCAAGAATAGAAAGGCTAGATTGGACTTCACTAAAAAAAAAAAAAACATCTTAAAAAAGCCAGCACAGTTCTGGAAAAACATTCTTTGGATGGATGAAACCAAGATCAACCACTACCAGAATGATGGCAAGAAAAAAGTATGGAGGCGTTGAACAGCTCATGATCCAAAGCATACCACATCATCTATAAAACATTTGGGAGGAAGTGTGATGGCTTGGGCGTGCATGGCTGCCAGTGGCACTGGGACACTAGTGTTTATCTATAATGTGACACAGGACAGAAGCAGCCGAATGAATTCTGAGGTGTTCAGAGACCATACGGTCTGCTCAAATCCAGCTAAATGCAGTCAAATTGATTGGGAAGCTTTTCATAATGACCCAAAACATACAGCCAAAGCAACCCAGAAGTTTATTAAAGCAAAGAAGTGGAATATTCTTGAATGGCCAAGTCAGTCACCTGATCTGAACCCAATTGAGCATGCAATTCACTTGTTGGAGACTAAACTTCGGACAAAAAGGCCCACAAACAAACAGCAACTGAAAGCCGCTGCAGTAAAGGCCTGGCAGAGCATTAAAAAGGAGGAAACCCAGAATCTGGTGATTTCCATGAGTTCAAGACTTCAGACTGTCATTGCCACAAAGGGTTTTCAAGCAAGTATTAGAAATGAACATTTTGATTTTCAGTTGTTTTAATTTTTCCAATTACTTTTGAGCCCCTGAAATGAAGTGACTGTGTTAAAAAAAAGGCTCTAGTTCCTCTTTTTGTTTAACCCACTGAATTAAAGCTGAAAGTCTGCAGTTCAACTGTATCTGAGTTGTTTCATTTCAAATTCATTGTGTTAATGTACAGAACCAAAATTAGAAAAAAGTGGTCTCTGTCCAAATATTTATGGACCTAACTGTAAATGCATAACACTTTAGCTCGTCTTGGACCTTTTTTTTACACCTTGGGCCTATTTATTATGTTGTGTAAAAGGAAACATGCCAACAATTTTGTAAAGGAGAACTATTGCGAAAATGAAAATTTAATATAAGCTTCAGCATACTGAAATAAGAAACTTAAATAAATACAATCAATTAAAAATTCTGTACTGTTTCTGAAATAATCAATTTCATCTTCACTATCCATCACTCAACATCTGTTTCTCTTCATTCTGGGGTTGGGTGTTAGATAATCATTGACAGTTGGATCCAATGTATCTTATAGGGGCTTCTTTTGCCTAGAAAATGTATTAAACTATTAAATCTGCAGACATCATGTCTCTCTACATGCAGGATTTGTGCAAAAGTCAGCTATTTTGTTTGTACTGGAATCAGTTATCTGAGTGAGCTCTAATATTAGAATCTAACCGTCAATGACAGCCAACTGCTGGCGTTTAAGAAACTATGCAGAATATTTAATTGATTGTATCTAGAAAGTTTATTACTTCAGTATGCTGAAGCGTATATTACATTTTAATTTTCGCAATAGTTCCCCTTAAAAAAAAAAAAAAACCCTGTAAAAAGCTGTGTAAAATAAACGATGAATTTATCAAGATTTTTACACCGGATTCGATGCAGTTAATCTTCTCCGCTTCAGACTTTGCATAATCCATTTAAGGCAATGGGGAAAATTCAAACGGCAAGTGAATTCTGCAGGAAGTTGTTCTAGGAAAAACGTACAAAGCCGGAACATTTCCCTATAGCATCTTCAAGCGGCTGCTTACCGTTATTGCCAGATTTGTTCCTGGAGACACGCAGTCGCTGAAAATCAGTACAAATCTTGATAAGCAGCCAGTTCTTATGCGGCGGTGTGTGGGCTACTTTTGTCACCGTTTTTTTAACACAGCATAATAATAATTTAAACTATTGTATAACTTTAATTGGGTGAAGTCCAAACTGAATTACATGGGCACAAAGAAAAGATAAGCTTTTAAAATTTCTACTTAAATAATCAGTAATAATTTGTAGGTTCTAAGTTTGGCATTCCTACATTTTTTTGTATCTATGCAATTAATACTTAATAAATAAAAACAGGTGTTCCCTTTCAGCATGCAATGCAAAATAGTGGCTAAAGGAATGTGGGAAAAGATATTAAGGGCCTCAAACCTTGGTTGAAGAGTCCTTAAATTCACTGAGGTTGTCCTGTAGAAAATGAATGGAGACGACACATGAGCTGGGATAGTTGTCAGAAACCAGAGCCATGGAAGTAACCGGGAGACATTAAGAGCTACTCCTGAGGAAGGGATAAATCTTTGATGCTGTTAATATTGAACAAAGAAAATCAGCAAGGAAAAAGAAAAAAAAATGCCATTTATTGGAAACCATGATGAACTGCCCAGGGCATTGGAAATAAAATACTTAAACAAGGTTTTGAAGAAAAAAACAAGTTGGAAAATGGGTGAATAGCTATTAAAACAAAAGGAATTGTCAAAAATTATTGTAAAGCTGAAATGAAAGCAGCTATTCTATGACAAAAATGGAAACTGCTGGTGTAACATACAATTATAAAAAGGAGAGATCACTGTAAAGTATGTACAAAGCTTCATTAACATCTAAAATGGTCTTTGCACAAACCCAAGTAAACAAAATAAGTTCAGCTTTACAAGTGATGGGGTTAATGTAAAAATATGACTAGAGAGAGCAGGTGTTCTCCTGATGGGACACTGGAATAAGGCTGGAGAAGTAACAGAATATATTTGGGCATACACTATAAGATCATCTCACTTAGAGAGGTACCTGATTTGGCTACCAACATAGAGTAGTAGTGCTAAGAGGTTGAGTCTCACGCAAGCCAATCATAAGCCTTCATTACTTTAACCCATTTAATCTTCCCCACCCCAACGATTAGAACTGTACAGTAAAAATAAAACACTATTTGCACCAGAAAAACTGGTACAAATGAGAAAAGAAAAAAAAATCAAGGGCCAATGGTGACTCAGCAGTTTGCTGGAAGCATGCACTTATTGGCCATTCCACACAAACTGCTGAACATGCACCAATAATAATTTAAAGTCTAAATAGCAGGTGTGGCCAAGTTTTGTTCTTCATAAAAGAATCCCAAATGTTACAAGACAGAAGGCCAAAAAACAGAAAAAATACAGAGAAAGTAACCACTTCTATGGAGCACAAACATTATGTCTAACGTAAATGCAATTTTTCTAACGGCCATATTACCTTACCCCAGGGGTGGGAAATGAAAAAGAAGGGATGGGGGGGAAAAGTATTGGAATCCAGATTTTGGAATTTAGACATCACATCTCGGTCATCAGAATGGTTTCTCCCGGAGAGGTGTTTGGGACTTACAGTTTGAATGGCTCAAAATAAAAAGGTATCTCACAGATCCCATGGAAACAGCCGGTTTAGAATCACAAAAACAGGGGAAAAATGAAAAAAGGTGCATGGATTTCGCTACCATTAGTCTTCAAAGCCGCCCATGGATATTTGTTGCTTGGATGCCAGAGGGTTTTGTCTCGGAATTGGAGAGGAGTATTAGGTAACTGCCACATCTGGTGTTAGCGCAGTGTATGGACGACACAACAGGACAGAATTACACTTCCAGGGAAGGAACTAAAGCTGAATGCACTTCCAAATTACACAACTATAGAACACAGCAACAGACTTTTTTTTTTGTAATTGAACTTCTTTCAGGATTCCTTCTTAGAAGGCACAGATCGGCAATGAAGCTCAAGATGCCCGACGAATTCATGTGGTATCTTGTGCATTCCTGTAACATCCCCGGATATCTTCAGTGCAAAGGATTCTTCAATAATTAGCGTTGAAAAAAATATAGGCAACAATAGGCTTGATTCCGCTCAAAGGAGGTTTGCTTGTTGTTAGCGCACTTCCTCAAGCCATTAAAAACATCAACAAATAAATATTCAGGCACTTCACCACCAAATTGGCCTTGAACGCATTTCTCATTCTCGGCTATATACAAAAATAATGCTGCTAGGTCCTTGAAGATTTTTTTTTTTTTTTTTTTTAATTTTATAGAAAAACTTTGTATTAGAAAAATAGTCCATACTGGGCAATTTTTTTTTTTACTTTGATTTCAAGATATAAAATACCAACATAAAAAAATTTAAATAACTGAAAAAAAAAATGTAAAAAATAAAAAACACCTCCAGAGAACTCCAACGGACATTTGGCACCAAACTTGAAGGAAGATGGATGCTGGCACTCCACACAGGTCAGCCTATTATGGATACAGCCTTCCTCATGCTATACTAACCTTTACTGCTGAGGAATGCGATGGAGAAGAATGTGTATCAATTTTGCGTCGTTTTTGTTCTGGGGGTGGGGAAATAGAAAAAAAAAAGCTGTTAAAATAAATTCTAAAAACAAATTCTATAAATCTAATAACAGGCAAACATGACATTTTTAAAGAGAAAAAAAAAAAGCTGAATTATTTTGTAAAGATAAAGTCTACTGGCGAGTCAACCTAGAACCCTCTAGATGTTGTTGATCTACAACTACCAACATCCCTTTGTCAATAGGTGGGTTGTATGGATTGTAGTTCAACAGCAGCTGGAGAGATACAGAGATTATGTATTCTGTGCTCTTAAAAGAAATGACCTCAGATTCTTTCCTTAGATCACATACCCCTCTCAGTTTCAGGCATGTCTGTACGGGGAACAGGAGACTTCAAGGACCCAGAAACAGCCGATTTCTCTGTGGATTTGGAACTCTCCTTGGTTTTTGCTTCTTTCAATGCCTCTTTCTCTCTGGAGAGCTCCCTCTCTCTCTCTTTATCTGAAGAGATTTTGGACTCGTTGCTCATCATAATTGCCTTAGATTTTTCTTCCTTCTGAGATTTTTCTTCCTTCTTGGCCTTCTCCTTTTCTTTGTCAGCTTTAGGAGTCTTCTCCTTGACATCACGCAGCTTTTCATCTTTATTCGGACGGTCTTCCTTTACTTTTTCTTTCGCCTCCTTTCCTGGTGCCTTGGTCTCAAGAGGTGCAACTGGTGTTTTCTCTCGTTTGTCTTTCTCTTTTTCTTTCCCAGTTTTATCTTTGTCTTCTTTTTCTTTAAGCACTTTGCTGCAGGGGAAAAAATGGTAATAATGGTAATATGCCCTACACCTGTGCACAACAAAAGGAGGTTGGGGCCCCTGCTCCTTAAAGAAGAACTAAACCCTAAAAATGAATATGGATAAAAATGTCATCTTTTATATGCTTGATTTATTGCATCAGCCGAAAATTTCAGCTTGTCAATAGCAGCAATAATCCAAAACGTCAAACTTGTCACAGGGGGTCACCATCTTGGAAAGTGTCTGCGACACTCACATGCTCAGTGGGCTCTGTGCAGCTGTTGAGAAGCTAAGCTTAGGGGTTGTTGCAAATTTACAAGCAGAAAATGATGTTGGCTGATGCTACAGGGCTGATTATTAAATTCCGATGCTAGTTACACTGGTTTCAGTGCTGTCATGTAGTAATTATCTGTATTTATTACTAATCGGCCTTATATTGTGACATTTCTATTCTATGTGTACTGTATATTGTGAGTGGGTCCCTAAGCTCAGTAACGGACAACAGCACAGAACATGTGCAGTGAATCAGGAGAAAAGAAGATGGGGAGCTACTGGGGCATCTTTGGAGACACAGATCTTTACTGCTAAAGGGCTGTGGTTGCCTTGGGCTGGTACAGAAGCACAAAACAATGAACAACATTTCTAGCTGCTTCTTTAGTTACGGTTTAGTTTTCCTTTAAGGGGACACAATGGCACATAATAGAAAGTTACTTTGCATGGCATATAAATAAACGTCTATATAATACTTACCTAGCAGAAGTGCTGTTCCCATTGCTTGCAGTCACCTTTGGTGCTGTGCTGGCAGCTTTAGTAACAACTTTCAGAGCACTCTGAGCTTTTTCCTTGAGTTTGTCTGACAAAAGAAAATGTATGAGCAAATTGCATTACCATGACACATAACATGTCAATGTACTTAAAATAGAATCTCTCATGAAATGAGCAGGTCAGCTTGAATTAATCTTTTAGCATGGTCTAGTTCAATATGTAAATAAGCTGTTTGCTAGGGTGTCCTCAGTCCCTAAAACAAGGATGTGGCCAATGTAACAAAATGGCAGCATTTTTCCACATCTTGCATCAACTATAACAGACCAATTAGTAATGGCTGTACTGCTACTGCCACAAGTTGAATATTTCAATATTTTTTAAATGTAATTTATTATTAATCTTTAGTTCAGTGAATGCATTTAGTAGATGCATGTTTGTAACATGTGCACTAAAATGAAAGCTGAAGGTACCTAAATATACAAAAAAACAAGGTAGGGCTTTTTAAGTTCTCTCTTCAGCAACCCAATTGACCTAATCACCTAAGTGATAAAACCCCCACCATTAAGGGCAGGGGCACACGGGCAGATTTAGTGGCCTGGCGACTAATCGTCTCTTCTTCGGGGCGACAATCTCCGCGAACTGCCTGCTATAATGAGAAAACGCCATTGCAATGGTACTCGCGGCACTTCGATTTACGAGGTCGCCCGAAGTTGCCTCACAAGGAAACTTCGTGGGACTTCGGAAATCGAAGAGCCGCAAGTGCATTGCCGCAGGCGATTTTTTATTTTAGCATACGGATGGCAGTTCGGGGAGATTGTCGCCCTGAAGAAGAGGCGATTTGTCGCCAGGCGACTAAATCTCCCCGAATCTGCCCGTGTGTTCCTGCCCTAAAGGAGAAGGAAAGGTTAAAGTTAAGTAAGCTTTATCAGAAAGGTCTATATACAAACAACAGTAAACCCTCAAAGTAATGCTGCTCTGAGTCCTGTCAAAAAAAAACAACACACTTCTCTTGTTCTATTGTGTACACATGGACTTCTGTATCAGACTTCTTGTTTCCAGCATAAACCTCCAGGGCATGAGCATGCTCAGTTTGCTCCTCTGCCCCCCCCGTCCCCTACCTGCTGTAATCTGAGCCCAGAGCTGTGAGCAGGGAGAAACTCAGGCAGGAAGTGATGTCACACCAAGCTAATATGGCAGCTGCTATCCTAAACAAACCGCTTCTAGAGCTGTTTACTTATGTATGGTACAACATGCTACAGAATAAATAGTGTTATAGCTTGCACTTTTGTGGCTAATATGTTAGCAATAAACTGCTTCAGTAGCTTTCCTTCTCCTTTTAATTCTATTATCATGACGGTATAAGGCTTTTAGGGAAAAGGTGCACAGGATGAAGGCCAACATTGTTGCTGCACAACTTACCGGTTTCCTCAGTAGTGCCTTCTTCTGGTTTAGCTGCATTCACCAACATGGAAGCAGACTGGCTAACAGTGCCTGGTCCATTTTGTACTGGGGGTGGCACGGAGCTCCTTACAGGGGGATCTTTGTGATGGAAATCATTTTCAGGCACCATGAAATTTTTCCTGCTTTTCAACTGCCCAGAGTAGCTGTAATTCGCACAGAGTGTCAAAACAGAAATATACTACCCAACAGCTTATTTTAAACTTACAAGGTCAGTTTGTTATTACATTACAAGAGAAAGATAAGTTTACAAATAATAAAAAAAAAAGTGAAAACCACCGTTTATGGCAATTGTAGTTCAGCAAGAGCTGATGTAAAGCAGTTAGAACTTCCGTGGACTAAGAGGATTTTATTTCTTTTTAAATGTACTCAGCTGAAGTTTAGCTCTCAGCATGCCAACTCTCATAGCAATCACAGACCTGTTATTATAAAATCAACATTAGTCACCACAATACTAGAAAGTAAACCCATCAGCTACAATCAAAAGCCCAGCTGTCACTTAAAGCGATGCCGTTTATTTTACCCCATAGCCAACGCATAGAGATCAGGTCTTTTTTCCTTCTCATCTTGGCATATTTTGTGGACTCTGCGCTCCAGAGCTTGGCCCAAGTTCAGAACCTTAGGATACCATGGCAGGATCTTAGTCAGCACAATAAGGATATTCCTGATGTGAGTGTATTCCCCTGTCTCAAGGCAATGGACAGACGCCTACAAGACAAGAATTGGCCATTAGATACAACACGTATGTGCAAAACAATGAAACGAGGAAATCTCTCTGGAACTTTACCTTGGTCAATTTATAATGCCATTTGTGCACCACATGACGGAAATTCTCATAATCCAGCTGGTCAGCTTTGTTGCCGCTATCAAAGCTGGCTGCCCTTAGTATTGTTACAAAGCCTGGATAACTGCCGCAATCCTAGAAGAAAGCATTGTGGCATTTAGATTGCATACACGGGTAACATTCATGCAAAGCATTTGAATCCTCCTGAGACTAAAAATGCACAGCAAGAGACTTGGGAGCAGAAGTAGATCTATCAGCACCGTTGGATAAATTTATATTTCTCAACTACATAGAGATGCCCTTATACTGCTGAAATTGTAGCTAGAATAAGCACATTGATATCATAGGAGATATGATACAGGGCACAACAATACAGACCAAGGGGGTATTGCTTTCAGTACTGCTTTGTAATCATGGCCTAACACAGTGGGGCTCATTTATCAACACTGGGCAAATTTGCCCATGGGCAGTTACCTATAGCAACCAATCAGTGATTAGCTTTTTAAAGCCAGCTGCAAATAGAACAATGAATGCAGGAATTGGATTGGTTGCCATGGGTTACTGCACATGTCAATGTGCCCAGTGTTGAAAAATGACCCCCAGTGTGCTTTAAATGTCTAATCCCCAAAGCCTTACATAAGCAAGTCCCAAGCCCAACCCATCGGCTTCATTTCAACTAATTTACAATGTTTAGCACCCTCACACAATACTGTCAAACTGTAAAATTGCATTCCCAGTAATAAGAACAACAAGAACCAGACACAGATTCAGAAGCATAGCTTTAACACCTGGATTTCTTTCAGTTTTATCTATATAAACAAGCTCTGTTATACTGTCATAGTGTAACATTTTGCTGACCGTATCTAAATAAATGAACAGCAACCATGTCCCATGTCACATTTATGCAATATTTAGTAAGATCTCATTAAAGGAAAACTATACTCCCCAAAATGAAGGAGAAGGAAACCCTTTCAGTGCAAAACCCCTCCCCCCTGTAGGCCCCCCTCCCTCCAGGCCTACCTCCCCCCCTCCATCTAGGTCCTCTCTTGCCGAGTTCACGGGCGCCATATTCGTCTGATCGCTCTTCTTCCTGTATTTGGTTTGTGGGTGAGGGCAGACAATGTGGGAGGAGAGCTAGTGGGAAGCGAGCAGGGAATGTAGATACTTGCAGTGAAGGACTGGGCGTGACTGGTAAGCGCAAAAATGACATCACCAAGAGCGCCTCCCACGTCTGCGGCCCACTCCTTCACTGAGAAGCAGTACAGCCTGTGCCGGCGGAGTCTCAGACTAAAAATGTGGGAAAGGGGAGGATCAGCGCACTATTCAGTCTGTTTTCTCACATATATTTCACCCGAAACTTAATAAATTAAAAAAAGATCCATTGATTTAAGACGAGTGAACATGTTTTAGCAATTAGTCAAAATATATGCTATGTGTCCACTTTAAATAAATTCCAAAGGCTGGGTTTGCTTCCAAAAAGGATTAATTATATCTTAGTTTAGCTCAAGTATAAACTACTGTTTTATTATTACAGAGAAAAAAGAAATCTATTTTAAACATTTGAATTATTTAGATAAAATGGAGTCTAAAATGGAGAGCTTTCTGGATAACAGGTGCCTTGATAACCTGCAATAGCCTATTACTATAGAGAAAGTGGAACTTGCCAATTGCTGGGAGGCCCAGTGGACAGTCTGACAAAGTTCAAGGGTACATAAGTTGTCAAGTTGACAAAGTTCAAGGGTACATAAAAAGATTTTGCTGTGGGGCCCAGTAATTTCTATTTATGGCACCAACCTGCGTTAAAGGAGAACTAAACCCTAAAAATTAATATGGCTAAAATTGCCATGATCCAGGACTTCAAACTTATTACAGGGGGTCACCATCTTGGAAAGTGCCTGTGACACTCACATGCTCAGTGGGCTCTGAGCAGCTGTTGAGAAGCTAAGCTTAGTGGTCGGCACAAATTATCAAGCAGAAAATGAGGTTTGCCTGTAATATAAGCTGATGCTACAAGGTTGATTATTAAATTCTGGTTTCTATGACGCCATGTAATTATCTGTATTAATTACTAATTAGCCTTATAATGTGACATCTATATTCTGTGTTTACTCTATATTGTGAGTGGGTCCCTAAGCTCAGTAAGTGACAGCAGCACAGAGCATGTGCAGTGTATCAGCAGAAAAGAAGATGGGGAGCTACTGGGGCATCTTTGGAGACACAGATCTTTACTGCTAAAGGGTTGTGGTTTCCTTAGGCAGGTGAAGAAGCCCAAAACATAATGTACAACATTTCTAACCTACTTCTTTAGTTAAGCTTTAGTTCTCCTTTAAAATCTGTAAGCTTTGATCTTGATTTAAACAACTATGCACACATGCAGGGTAGTATACCCCTCTGCTCCTGTTGTACTCTGGTGATCCCACAGCATCCATTATATGATGGAAGAGGGGTAGGGCTTTGCTTAAGCACCACGCAGAGCTTGAAAGGTTACTTTATCCAAATAAGTTTTAGGTACATGTATGGAAGATTTTGAGAAGCCATGCCCTTATAATGTTTAATTATGGTTTGCTATTAGGTATCTCTGATATTAAGGATCTGCTTGACTGGCTCAAGTAGAAATGGTGATTATAAGCTACATCACATGATAAAGAGGAAGAATTAAGAAACAAAATCTCTATTTTTCCCATTAAGATCGCTACATTTAAAAGCACACTTATAAAGGAGGTAAATACTGGGGCAGCTTTGTGATCACTTTTAAGTGGCCATGTAGCTAATTACATTATGCCATGCCTTACTGGCTTGATAGAGGGACAAATATAAGATTAAGGAAGAGTATAGCAGTTGAGAAAAACAATGAAAAAAGCATAGGTCAGTGAAATCCTTGCCTGACGAGATTTTCAAACCTACCCAATATTGGTTGGACAGACAGAGGACCCATGCATAAGGTGCAGGCTCTGTTTAGAGGGGCCAACTTGGTAGTTTATGTTGGCCCTTGTAGGGACAGCATTAGTGGCCCTTTAACTCAAAAGCGGTTGTTCACCTTTGCATTAATTGTTAGTATGATGCAGAGTGATATTCAGACACATTTTGCAATTGGTCGTCATTTTTTATTTGTGGTTTTTGTTTTTTAGCTTTTTATTCAGCAGCTCCCCACTTTGTAGTTTTTAGCTATATGGTTGTTAGGGTCCAAATTATCCTAGCAACCATGCATTGATTTGAAAAAGAGACTGGAAAAAGAATAGGAAAGGGCCTGAATAGAAAGATGAGTAATCCAAAGTAAAAATAACAATATAAGAGTTATTTAGGTCAAATTTCGAATTTATGTAATTTTTTTTTACTCTTATAAGAATGTTTTCCTCCGGAAAAAAAACAAAACTTGAATGTCAGGAAGGCATGTAACATATTCAAATAGTTCAACGGACCTTTGTCATTGACGTGTAAATGAATGTGGCAGGTTTAAGGTGGCGAATATTTGAATTAGAACTGTTTCTTTGATCGAGATGTGATAAATCTCATATTCGAATTTACTTTTGAGTTTGAGTTTTGTAAAATTTGAATTTACCATTCGAACCTTAATAAATCTGCCCCTATGTGTAGCCTGTTTTATTAGATGGGGTAAATGACCCCCATTTAAAAGCGGAAAGAAGAAGGTTGCAAATAATTCAAAAATTATAAAAAAAAAAAAAAAAAAAAAAAAGAAGGAATTAAGTAATGGGCGAATAAATTTGGCAGGTGCGAATTCATGGGCGAATTTCCACAAAACTGGCATGAAAATGTGCCGGTGTCAAAAAATTTTGGATGTGCATCAGAAAAGTCACTTGTATCAAAACCGTCAAGAGTCAACATTATTCAGACTCCCATTGACTTTAACGTCATTGTCAAAATTGATTTTCCGTCGTTTTGAGAATTCTTTGCTGTTTCGCGAATTTCCTGTGAATTTTTCGGCGGAGCAAAACGAGAAAAATTCGTCCATCCCTAATTAAGACCAAAAAAGTTGGTCTAACCCTCATATATAATACAAGGCACACAGTTTGCCCAGGAGCAGTAACCCATAGCAACCAATAAAATGCTTGCTTTTAAACAGGTGACCAGTAAACCAGCTACCTGATGATTACATAACATAAGATTACATAACCCCCTAAAACTTTACTTGAAGGTGAACCACCCTTTTACATACAAACTTGGTTAATATCTACACATTTTAACTACAATAAGAACGTAGGACTATATAAGAAAATATGAGTAATAAGTTGATGCAACAACCATTTACTTGTGATAAGATGGCACATAAAAGAATAATACTGAGTGACATTGCAGCACAATAAAGAACATGCATTGCAATCAGATTTAACAGATGCTTACGTTGTCTTCATGCCTGAGGCTGTCACATAGCTATCAGCTCTGGGGAACACTCGGAGGCCATGTTTACAATTACAAAACAAAAGGATAACGAACGTGCCGAGTTTATCTACAAAGATTACTGAACTCCGGTAGACTTGATGTCTAATTTCACGGTCACCATTTACCCGCTGTATCGAGCCATCTCTACGCTGCTGCATTAGGAGGTCGCAAAATGATAAATATTTGATGTGTTAGTGTTTCTAATATGAAACCAGCAAATTCTTTTTACGGCCTACAGCTCTCAACTTGGCTTTAACAGCAATGCAATATTATCTGTGAAATCCGTGCTCAGAAATTGATAAATCGAGGTAACAAATGGAAAAAAAAAAAAATCATCAGCCGAGCATTGCAAGGATTATAGCTCTGAAAATTCCAATAAATATATGTGTCTGGTTTCTCCTGAAGCATTGCAAGAGCCATTCCCCACACCTCACACTCCTGTACACACAGATATGGGAAATAAAGCACATTGCTTTGCTGAACACTGACATGAGCTGCTGACATGGAAAGGGAAGTGACAGAGAAATTTGGCTGAGAAATGTGTTCGCAGAGGAGTCTGCAACTTGTCAGGAGTGAGCATGAATATTTAAATTTGGTGCTCCGGCATTTTAATCAGTTGTCTCCTGCTCATGATAGAGCCTAGTGCTTCAAACTGCCGACATGAAGCATTTTCGCAAGATACCTTGCGCAGACCGGCGTATCTTCTGCTGTCAAATCTGCCCTGACAGAACATTTTTCCCCCCCACCTTTGAGAATGGAATTTTTTTTCAGCTTCAAAAACGATAGGGAAAAAATAAAATAAATAAATTCAGTGTGTCACTGTAATCTAATTCTGCCAGCGCTCTTGTGCAAAGCAGAATTTACAAGTACAAGTTTTAAATAGATGCTGTAATCTTTCCGGCGTACTTCCAAATAACAGAGGGTCTGGGCTGAACGAACGCTAGTTTATGCTATTGAAATGCAGCTCCCTAAATAATATTAGAATAGCTTTAATTTAGATATTTCTGCACTCCCAAGATTTATTCAATACTTCTGTTTTGGAGAAAATTTGGATATAAGCATATACAGATATGACTAAGGCAGAACTTTCACACTGGCTGGAATACATTAGATCTACACGTCTATATCTATATGTAGGATCCGTTATCCAGAAAGCTCCGGATTACAGAAAGGTCATCTCCCATAGACTCCATTTTATCCAAATAATCCAAATTTTAAAAAATGATTTCCCTTTTCTCTGTAATAATAAAACAGTACCTTGAACTTATTCCAACTAAGATATACATTTTCCTTATTGGAAGCAAAACAGTCTTACTAGGTTTATTTAATGTTTATGTGATTTTCTAGTAGATTGAAGTTATGAAGATCCAAGTTACTGAAAGATCCATTATCTGGAAAACGTCAGGTAACAAGCATTCTATATCTTGTAATTAATATATATATATATATATATATATATAAATATATATATATATATATATATATATATATATATATATATATATATTTATTATTTTTTTTAAATCATGTGACCGTACCTTGTCATACACATTTCTATCACTATGCCACTTTGTTACGGTCTCCAGCATACAGCACAGAAATCTCCCATATCGGCTAGCCTCATTCTCTGTACAACTTGCCACTGTGTAAATGATGTCTGAGAAAACCTAGAAGCAAAATGTGGACAAAACAATTAGAATGCAATGTGTATATGTTGTAACGGCACATTTACATATAAAATACAGCGAGATGTATTTCTGTATTAACGTCAATGTGGCTTATAAGGTTTATTTATGTTATCACACAATAGTGTTGCATCTTTATTTGATTTTTTTTACTTAAAAGGACACTTAAAAACACAGTATACAGCAAAAGCATTTAAAGAAGCCATTTTCTTTGCTTAATAAGGCCTAATACAGGAGAACATATACACCGAATGTGTGTGTGTGTTATATGCTTCACGTGCTTTACTTCTATCATTGTTACGCCTGTTCTCTGCCATTACCAGTCCATTCTGTTTATACCCATTACACATAATCATAACTCTTAACCTTATAAATAATCCCAACTGCAAGCACTCATAAATTTAGCATTTCCACCAACTGACTTGCATAGTAAACAGTACCACTTTCCCCGGTGGAACATGCAGCTACAAAGCAGGGTATGATACACAATGCATTACACAGCTATTAGTCGTGGAATAGGAAAAGCAAGAAATAAATACGTACTCTATCATAACAGAGCAGGGTAGAAAAGTTTGGTGTTTTCTGAAGGTGAACAAGTTCTACAAACCGAGCGCAGTACACAGCGTCAATGGCTGAGAAAATACAGCGAGGAAATATACAAAGCTGCAAAAATTTGGTGATTGTCTCATTTTTTGTGGATCCTGTGGGAGAGAAAAAGAGTAGTGTGTTGGAAATAAAAGTATTACATTAAAATACAAACAGGCCTTATCCCGAATGCTCTTCCATTGTACAAACACAATCTCCAGCAAGCATTTATTTATTTTGGGCCAGATAAATACTTTATTGTTTTAGCACCAGAAAGTAGCAGGTTTGGAGACAGAATTCGTAGGTGCTAAAGCACTGTACATTTACTTCATTTACTTTAAATTCAGAAAGCAGTCTCTCCAAAATCAAAGCAATTTTTCACTCCAGGCACATTTAAATGGACAAAGAAATAAATACTGGCAAGCGGCCAAGGCATTGTATACACTCACGGGCTAAAAGCCAGTTATCTTTTTCTAGCTTCATCCTCTGTAGAACTCGAGCCACGTGTTCAGACTGTTTCTTCTCCTCCTCCACAAGCTTCTCTTGCAGGGCAGTGCATCTCTCCTTTTCTTTTTTCTTTTTGTTTGGGGGCTAAAAACAAAAATGAAGTAACACAAAAATTTGATATCCCATGATTAAAGAGGAGAACTGGCACAGTAATTGTTTTAGAGCTATGACACAAGGGGAACGTTATAATAAAGATGATCACTACAGGCTACTTTCCACAGGCAGACCTAGGAATAGTAAAATGACAGAGTAATTACAGAGCAGCAGTACGTGTTGTACTTATATGCCATATATGTCGCATGCCGAGAGTGCTAGCCTAGTTTTTGACAGACCATTCTGTAAATCAAAAAAGGGAAAAGTGACTCTCCAGCATGTAGCAATTCTCTGACATAGCAGACTAGATTTTAGTCTCAACTTTCTTGATGTATCTGGGACACTTACTATCTCTATTAATTTGGAAATTAAACATCAGCCTTTAAGTAAGCGTTTCACACTGTTTAATTGAGGGAGACCTTTGGTAATAAACTGTGTGTCCCTGCTGGCAGATGTATCCAATTTATACATAATAGGAAGCATAAGCGTTGAGGAGAGTTTCAGAGCTATAACCACTTACTGGCAGTCACATATCTGCAGGCAACTGATCCATATTCATTTGGATGGAATGTCTAAGGATCAAGTGTTTCCACATGACCAACTGTATAACGTAAGCCTGATCTAGACACACAAGCTTCACCACTACACTGCAATAAATACTTAGGGGTTTGGCACTGAGGGGGTCAAAATGCTCAGAACTGCCACATTCTGCAAGCATGCTAGTTCAGCGATATTCACATGAAAATGAGGTGGTCCTAACAAGCAAGACAATGCTCAAAATTGCTAATTTTTCCAAAACGTTGATGGGTATTTGCACAAACACAGCAAAACAGAGTACTTCTAAGAAGCATCAACTTACCATATCCATGTTTTCATCCATGGCTCTCATCTGGCTTTTCAGTTTGTTGATTTCTCTGCTGTAGCTGTTGCTTGGGACAGAGAGGTCGTACATGGTCAGGGACCAGAAGGTGGAGTAAAACTGAGGGCTGATGTCTTCCCACACTTTAGGTGGGTGCAAAGATATCACGGCTTCATGCACAGGAGACATGACCAGTTCGCACGATGTGATATACTTGTGCACTTTGTGCTGCTGCTTGTTTCCTTTCTCTGCCTTTTTAAGCTCATCATATTTAGACTGTGAAAAAGAAAAATTAATTACAAATATTATTGGGGTAAAATCCTAACGAATATAACTTACTGAAAAGAAACAGTTTTTCACACAATGAACATGCCTTCTTATTGGTACTCCCTTTTTAAACATTAGTGGGGTTTTTTTGTTTATTTTAATAATAATGAGTGGCCTTTAGTGTTCAACAGCTAAACGGATGTGAACAGCATCAACTTACTGAAATGTGATGAGCATACATAGGCCTGGATAAGAAGAAAGCAGCATCATGAGGTGTGTGGAATTCATTGCAAAGAACATCAATGGATGGAACTCTTTTGATATAATCTTCTGTGCTCAAATTGGAAGCCAAAAATCCTCCAAACTGCACCAGAGTATCATGACACTGCAATGCACAAAAATGACACAAGTAAACCAAGTGTTACTGTTAGTTACATTTATGTAGAGAAACTCTCTGTGTGAATTATAGTTACATTCTCATAAAAGACAGGCGTCGGTTTTTAAATTGTAAAAACTTTATGGCATTTAAATTATTTTGGCACAAGAAAACCCTTAATGCTGAATAAATTGCACTGTAACAAACAAGTTAACACGAATGCTATAGATTCATTTTAATTGGAAAGGCTGATTGGTGGGCAGACATCTCTCTACAAAATTCCTGTCAAAAACAGCAGTCTGTTCACGCTTTAAGATGAAGATCTATAACGGGACATGGACCATTAGAGTACCGCAAGGAGATTAATGATTTTCTTGCAGGGGAAAAAAAAATCATAGAATATTATCTGATTCACTGATGGTTTCCCCATTGTCTTGCCAATTCAGCACATCACACAGTATTTGTTACAGGCTGCTGCATTCAATGCTAGGATTCTATTTTTGCACTTCTAGAACAATTTATTTTGGCCCTGTAATAACTCCTTTGCCACTGATTATTATTTCTGGATTTACAAAAGCTGATGGGTTAAAATATAAATGCTGTATATGCCTCAAATGTGTGTGAGAGTATGTGTGATGCCTTATTCTGTTATATGGATTTGGAGGTTAAATCTTAATGATTAGAACCAGCCTTCTGGTTTATATGAATAGGACGTGAATATACAACAACAGTAAGTGCTGTCTCTGGTAAATGATTAAGGTTTACTGAATAAAGGCTAACACAGGCCTTCTGTAAGTAGCTACCCATCTTACTCAGCGCCTGTCATACATATTTACAGAAGTGACTGCCAAAAATATTACACAAGGGGGAGCTTAATAGGAGCTCTCCTAATATGAACAAACAGTGGAACTTAAAAAAAAAAGTGGTCTTTAAAAAGTGCTGAATTGAACACAAAACAGATATGAATACTAAAAAGCAGATCGGAAGAACAAGGCTACAAATACATCATGTTTACTTGCCTGATCATATAGTTTTCCCACCAGCTTTAAGTGTTTCTCTCCCCCCTCTTGGAATACTACGCCATTCCTCTGCTGGGCCATAAGCAGACACAAAGGAAGAGCCAATTCATACTCCAGCAAGGAATCTTTTAATCTCTGAGATGATTTCTTTGTGTTTCTTATTTGTCCAAAATAACCACCCTGGGGAATAAAGGAAAACAGAAAAATGAGTGGAACAAAACGAACGCCAATCAAATAGTTTGTTATGCTGGCACTAAAACGTGGAATTTAATTTATTAACAAGATTTTGCCGCTGTTGATTTGTCGATCACTAGTCGAGTTACCAATTACTTTAAAGGGCAAGGCAAACCTTTTTTCCAAGTCTACACCATGTGGTAGAGACCCCTTTCCTCTTCCTAATTGCTAACTTTTTTATGCTATGTATGGAGTCATTTCTGCTTTCGGATCAGCAGTGGATATCTCCCCTATTGCAGTCATGTTCTTCCTTCTTTTCAAAAATGCTATATCTGCGCATGCCTGAGTTTAGTCTCGGAGAGAAATTGCTCTCACTGCTTTGTTATGTGCAATTTCCCCGGCACTCGCAGTGTGAATGATTGCAGTCTCGGTCTTAGGGAGAGAAGAGGCACTATGGGAAATTTGTCTTATAGTATAGTTTTGCAATATTTTCAAACGGATAGCAGTGCTGCAAGAAAACCTGACTATGTTCAGGAGACCCTTTGGTGCATCTGGATTAAGTATAGGTAGGCTCATTTTATAACAATTGCGAACAGGCTTGTTTGTCCTTTAAAAATACATAATATTTACAAGAGGGTAATTTTATAAAAGGTTCAAGAAATCTTAATATACTTAATAGACGGTCACCTTTTTGAAAGCAAACATTATCATACCCCTTATTAGAACAGTAAGGTAGGAAAAACAAAATCCCCACGTGGGATTCCTTAGTCAGAATATTGAATTCAAAATACAGTTTAGGCCATCAGCATGGCTTCATACTGGGTTATCAAATCGAAAATCTTTTTAACATGAGCTCATTCAGTTGGGATTAAAGGAGAAGGAAAGGCAACAATCATTGGGGGTTGCCAAAAGTTTGGCACCCACTAGCTGATGCCTGGGCTCCTATCACCAGAAAACTGCCCTAGCCTGGGGTTCTTCCAGTGAGCACCATGGAGCATTCCTCTTCCTGCTTCTTCTTTCTTCACATGGGAGCACAAGCAGTAGTATGAAAAGCTAAACTTTATCAAAAAAGTTCACTCTACTGCATATGCATCAGCCCCAGGATTTTGAAGAAGGAAAAACCCTGGCCCGGTGCAGTTTTCTGCTAACAGGAGCACTGGGCTGATGTATCAGGTAATTGATTACAATCACTTGAGGATGCCTAACTTTTCGCACCCTCAAGTTAGTGTGACTATTTCTTTTTTGTTTTTACACAGACATAACGGGCAACCTCCCTTTTGCTGATGTTCTAATGCAGTCCACAACATTCAGTTGTTTAGAAACAGAAATAAAGACTTTTTTCACCTACTTTCTATTTATGTTTTCGCACATTGAACTCTAAAGTTTCATTTTTCACCGTATGTCTTTCTGAAGCAGCTCTGCAATGGGGGGGGCACCGACTTTGTAACTGTTCTAAATTGATACATTTATAGATACATTTAGTTGATCCATTTCTTATCTTTGGCCCCTTTGAGCAGAATCCCTGGGTTTCATAAAAGGCAGCTGTTAGAATTGATACAATAGTTGCTAATATTCCACAGATGCAGCTGAGAAATGTATCAACCAATTGAGCAGACTAAAAGTTGAGAATCTGCATTTGAATTACTGAGCTGCCAGTCAAACACCAGAGGCAGGAACATTAAACATTAAATCACAATTTTGTAAAAACTGTAAAAAAATAAAAGATGAAAAGCAATTGGAAAAAAAAAGGATTTTACTTATGGTGAAGATAACAACTGAAAAAAAAGTGTTTGGAAGGTGAACATCCCCTATAAGGAGAGTGCATACTGGTTTCTGTTAGATAGAAGAGTTAAGGTGGCCATACACGGGCAGGTTAAATCAGTCCTTTAGACCGATTTGGCAGCTTATCTGCCCATGTGTTGGGGCCCTCCTGATCGATATCAGGCCAAAAATCGGGCAGATATTGATTGGTCAAGTTTTTTGTAAGATCCAGGAGGGCATTGACTAGTTGATGCGGTCCTGCGACCCGTTGGAGCCCATCCGTAATATTGTAATCCGATCGTCGGTCCCAGGGCCAACGTTCCGATTCATCTGATATCGCCCAGCTGTTAGTGGGCAAATCAAGTTTTAAGATCTGCTCGTTTGGCGACCTTGCGGATCTTATAGTGTATGGCCACCATAACACTCTGCAGGGCAGAGATGTAAGATCTCAAGTAGATCTGTGGGTATATTACAATTCTAAGGGTGTACTGAAAATTCGCTATGGTGGGGAGGCCTGAAAACAACTTTTTCAATAGTTAGACTTAATCAAAGTAAATGGCAACATTTATACTTAAGAAACGTAGCAAAGCACAGCAGCAGTTGGAGAAAAGATTGGGTGCATTTTGCCAGAGATCATTAAACCTAAATAATCCATTCCACTGAAAGCATGTGTCCCAACAGGCTGTTCTGTTAGAAAGACAAAAACAAACTGTGCATCATTGTAAATGCTATACTTAAAAGTTAAAATCTAATTTGATTGTTTTTCAATCAACATAGTATAAAATAGTCAAGAATCTCGTCATTTACAATTCTTCTATGCACATTATTAAAAGAAAAGAATCCTGTTTCCAAGTTGGCTATATATTACTCGCTTTAAAATTCTCAGGAGAAAAAGAAAAGAAAAAAACAGATTTTTGTACTTACCGTTAAATCCTTTTCTCTTGTCCTACATTGGGGGACACAGGCACCATGGGATGAAGATCCTGTTGCTTGGAGAAAGGACACTAAAAGGTTAAAGTGGCTCCTCCTCCTCCTGCTCTGGGCTTCATCCCCGCCTACCTCCTCAATCCTCAGTTTTCTGACCGAAGAAGAGATGACGAGCCCTACCAATTGCCCATGTGAAGAGAAGGAGCACCTCCCCAATGCACGGTATGAACCACCTGCTGTTTGAACTTGTTGGTATTTGAACAATAAAAATTATATAAGATATTACCTGATCAACATTAACTTGAACTAATACAGGGAGGGAAGGCCTGTGTCCCCCAATGTAGGACAAGAGAAAAGGATTTAACGGTAAGTACAAAAATCTGTTTTTCTCTTGCCTAGATTGGGGGACACAGGCACCATGGGGACGTCCCAAAGCTACCCATGAGGGCGGGACTTTTTACCCCTAGTATTCAGGGAATAACCACCTGCAACACTTTCCTGCCGAAGCTCGCTTCGGCTGAGGCGAATGTATGCACCTTGTAGAATTTGGAAAAGGTGTATGTGGATGACCACACTGCAGCCCTACAGACTTGTTCTGCTGAAGCCTGGAGGCGAACCACCCAAGAAGTGCTGAGTGAAGAAGTAGGATGAGCTGAACCCGGAAGGGTGTGGCCTTACCTCGTACCTCAGAGGCCTTCAAGATTGTGGACCTAATCCATCTTGCATTGGTGGCCTTAGATGCCTTTAGGCTTTTCCGTGGTCCTTCTGGTAAGACAAAGAGGTTGTCTAGCTTCCTTCTACTCTTGGTAGCCCTGGTGAATGTTCTGAGAGAACGAACCACATCTACGTAAGTAACTGTTCCAAATTTGTCTTTTGTTCAGGACAAAATGAAGGAACCACCAGGTCCTGGTTAAGATGGAACGCCTTAGGAAGAAATCCAGGGTAGGTCTCAACACCGCCTTGTGGACGACAGGATAGAGTTGCTAGTTCTGAAACTAGTCTAGCCAAAGTGATGGCTCATAGAAAACTACCTTAAGAGTCAGCAGAGGTAATGGAATTGATCCAATGGCTCGAACAGTTGCTCCTGCAATACAGAAGGTACCATAGTGAGATCCCCGGGAGGGATTGTATGACAGTATGGAGGTATCATCCTCAATGCTCCCTGTAGGAAGGTCTTGATGTTGGGCAGCATTGCAAGCTGCTACTGAAAAAGGATAGATAAGGCTGATACCTGAACATTCAGTGAGCTGAGTGCCAGCCCTTATTTCTAAACCCTCCTGAAGGAATAACAATAGGCTACGTTCATCCCAGGACTGTGGGTCTTTGGCTTTAGATTTACACCAGGATATGAATGTCCTCCATACCCTGTGGTAGATGCGTGCGGAGACGGGCTTTCTGGCCCTTAGTAAGGTCGGTATGGCCTTTTTTGGAACTCCTGATCTCGCTAGGATTATGGCTTCAAGTGTCATGCCATTAAAGCCAATCATGGTGAACTCAGGTGGAGGATCAGTCCCTGAGATAACAGATCCATTCTGTCTGGAAGGTGGAATGGTGCGTCCACTGATGAACTTATGAGCTCTTCGAACCAAGTGTGGTGCGGCCAGTAGGGTGCCACTAGAACTGTTTCTACCCTTCTTGATTACCCTTGGCAGAAGTGCCAGTGGTGGGAAGACAGATGCTAGGTGAAACTGCCACGGAACCACCAGTGTTTCCAATGCTAGGGCCAGAGGGTCATTGCTTCTTGTGAAGAACCTCGTAAGCTTGTTGTTGTACCTGGATGCCATTAAGTCTACTTCCAGAGTGCCCCACCTTGCCAGAATCAGTTGAAAAAACCTCTGGGTGTAGGCTCCACTCTCCCTGATGTAAGGTCTCTCGGCTGAGAAAATCTGCTATCCAGTTGTCCACTCCAGGGATATGAACTGCGGAGATAGCTGGTACCGTGTTTTACACAGCATTTGCTGTGCCTCTGCGAGGGCAGCTTGACTCCTTGTGCCTCCTTGGTGGTTGATGTAAGCCAACGCTGTCACATTGCCTGACTGTATTCTTACAGGTAGATCTTGAAGTCTGCCTGACCATTGGAGCAATGACAGGTAGATTGCTCTTAATTCCAGGATGTTGATGGGGAGTAGTTCTTTCTGTGACCAACGTCCCTGTACGGTTAGGTCTCCCAATACTTCTCCCCAACCTTGTAGACTGGCATCTGTTGCGATGACTGTCCACTGGTGATTGGGGAAGGGTTTTCCCGACGGAAGTGTTGTTGGTCAAAGCCACCAAGTTATAAGAGGTTCAAACTAGTTCTGATAGGGGAATCCTGCAGTTTAGTTTCGCTCAGTTCCTCCTCTGGTGTTGGAGTAAGGCTCTGGTGTGGAGCTGCGCATATGGAATCGGAGGATGACACTATAGTCCCTAGCACTCTCATGGCAACCTTAAAGGTACCTGATCCGTTTTCTGCAGAGCTGACAGGAGCCCCTGCATTGAGGTGATCTTGGATTGGGGAAGGAAGGCTCTTCCCAATGAAGAATTTAGATCAAGTCATAAATATTCTGTACTCTGAGAAGGTATGAATCGAGATTTTTGGAAGTTTATCTGCCAGCCTAACAGCATTAGTGTCTGGAGATGAGTTGTGGCCAGTGCCATGGAACGGGCCTTAACCAGTTGGTCGTCCAGGTATGGTATGACACTCACTCCCTGCAGTCGCAGGTCCTCTAGAGCCGCAGCCATGACCTTTGTGAATAGCCTTTGCGCGGAGGATAGTCTGAAGGGGAGTGCCAGGGATTGCCAATGATCTCCTGCCACTGAAAAGTGAAGGAACCAGTGGTGGTTGGGATGTATAGGGACATGCAGGTATGCATCTTTGATGTTGATCACCGCCCTGAAATCCTCTATGTCCAGGGACATTAGGACTGACTGGATGGATTCCATCTTGAAGTGGTGCTTCTTTACATGGTTGTTTAGTGCCTTTAGGTCTAGCACCAGGTGAAAAGATCCATCCTTTTTGGGTACTATAAACAGGTTTAAGTAGAAACCGAAGCCCCTTTTTCCTTTGAGGGACCGCCATTACTACCGCGGAGGCAGTCAGGGCGTGTGGAACCCCTTGGCACGCTGAGTGCCTGGGTTCTGTGGTAGGGAGCCTTGAGATGGAAAAGCCCCTCGAGGTAGCCGAGCAAATTCTATGAGATAGAAATTATCTGTAGGGCCCAGTACTCTATGCTGTCACACCTCCCGAAAGTGACTTAAGCGTCCGCCAAAGGGTTTAGCTTTCAGGGGTGGGCACCTCCTCATGCGGAGGCTGTTTTGTCCTGTGCAGGCTTAGGTGCTGCTCTGCTTCCTGACCAAGAAGTGCTCTGCCTTGACTGGAATCTGGGGCGGGGTGGAGCTTGTTGCTTTTCATGTTGGGACCTCTGGCTCTGATTTTGGCGAAAGGGACGGAAAAAAAAAAAATCGTTGCCTTTTGAAGGTGGGCCTCTTGGGTCTGTTTTGCAGAAGTAAAGTGCTCTTGCCTCCTGTAGCTTGAGAATTTACCTTCTCTGTTCAGCACCAAAAAGTTGTTTTCCGAGAATGGGAGACCAAGCAGAGACCACTTCAAGGTAAGATCTGTTGACCAGTTTTTTAGCCAAAGGAAACGTCTGGCTGCAATGGATTATGCCTAAGCCCTTGTGACGAGCTTAGCCGCGTCCAGGACTGCTACGCAAATTTATATATATTTGTGTCTGCTATCGGGTCTGTGGAGGGGTCGTCTGAGCCATGAGTTGGGCCATCTGTTTCACCCAAACTTCCATTGACCTGGATACCCATGGGGTGGCAATAATAGGTAGGAGAGTTCCGCCTGCTGCTGTAAAAATCGACTTGCAGAAACCCTCATGACGTTTGTCGATAGGATCGTTAAAGGAAGCCACATCGGCTACTGGAATGGGGGTGGTCTTTGACAATTTAGAGACTGGTGGGTCCACTGCTGGGGGTGAAGACCAAGGTCTGTAAAGTAAAAGGATAAGTTTGAGTAAAGCGATGGAAAATTGGACTCTATGGTCTGGCGTTTTCCATTGTGCTTTAACAATGTCACCCAGCTGTTCATAGGCTGGAAAGACACAAGAAGACTTCTTTTGCCTCTTGAAAATGTTTTTGGTTCGCTCTGCTAAAGGTGGGGTGTGCCTGAATCAGGCTCTCGACCTCTCATTGTGATCTAGGGGGTATCCTGATCCTATTCATCTGCGGATAGGATCTGTCCCTCTTCCCAATGCCTCTTCCTGTTCGTCAGGCAAAACAGGTGGGGAAAGGGGAGGTCGCTTTGTGGCCGACTGCTGAGTGACCGGTCTGTGAGGCTGTGTAGATAGGTGCTGTAGGACCTTATCTAGAGTCTCTGGAATTCTGGCTAGGTTTTGTAGACCCGCTAGAGATAGAGCGCACACCAATTCAGAATCCAAGCTCGTTTGATTAGCCGTAGCTGTCGCAGAGCTGGCTGGTAGGGCTGTGTGGGACTGTAATTGTGCAGTGACTGTGCAGTCTTACAGGCTTCACATATTGGCTCAGCCAAAACACTAGCAAATTTAGGTCTGCAAGTAGCCCATGCCAAATACTAAATTGCATTGGTGGTAAATGCAGTTGCCTGCTTGGGAAGGGTCTGGTCATCTGCCCTGCCAGTCATGGCTATACTATGTAGTGCCACCCAGTAAGTAAAGATATTGGGGAATATTAGGAGAGTCCAGAGGAGTGAACCACTTCTCCTTTAGAGTGCGATCTGTGGAGACAGAGGGAAGTAGTGAAAAACCCCACAGTAGGTCCCATAGAGAGAGGGAAGTGTTAATCCCCTAGAGAAAGAGTAAGGGAAGCGTAACTACCTATTCACCAAGGTAGGAAGGAATGGTGCCTTGTTCTTCTCTGTGAGAGACAGTGAGGCTGGAAACGCTCAGTACTGGAGAGAGATGCGGATCCAAAATGGCCGCCAGAGAGGTTTCCCGGGCTTTGGTATAGTACCTTAGTAAGATGGCGCCCGTGAGGCGCGTGTGCAGCGACTCGTGCACAATGAAATAGACGCAGCGCCAGATGGTGGCGCGAAAGGTCGCTGGGAATGGCACTGAGTTACCAATGCGGGGACTACTTTTAGTGCTGTTGTCCCATTATGATCTACATCTATATATTCTGTTCCATAGAAAATATGACTTAATATTGATTCATGAGAAAATGTATATTGTTATGTTTAGCATCCATATTTTTCTTTTTTGTAACCTTAACATAAATATCTGAATAAAAAGCATGAAACAGGAGGGTGATTTAGACAAACTGTGTGTTGAGTGTCTTGAGATCTACTGATGACCAGCTAAAGGTTTACTGGTAGATCCCAATCTACCTTTTGGACATCCCTGGCCTAGGGAAATCTTTGTCAGAGAATAGCAGTGAAAGTGAAACTAAATGCCTAGGAAAATCTCTGTGAGAGAATAGCAGTGAAAGTGAAACTAAATGCCTTTCTGCAGAGCTGACAGGCAGCATGTAATGGGGGGAGGGAGGAGGCAATTGACTTACCTCCTTGTGCCAGCCAGGAATGCTCAATAAAAGACATACCCTCCGTCGTGGCTACTGGTGCAGCCTCCGGAGAGCGGGAACCAGTGCCCAGGGTAGTGTGGGGGGGAGCTCCCCAGCCTGCAGCCTCCGTAGAGCGGGAAGGCTATAGAGCATCTTCAGATCAGAAGTCCTTGGCTGGAGGGGTTCTGGAAGATAAACACTGACCCCTAGTAGTGGCATGATACTGAATAAATCTGTACCATTGCTCCCAGCCACGAAGTGTCCATCCTCCTTCTGAGGACACTAAAAGAAAACTGAGGATTGAGGAGGTAGGCGGGGATGAAGCCCAGAGCAGGAGGAGGAGGAGCCACTTTAACCTTTTAGTGTCCTTTCTCCAAGCAACAGGATCTTCATCCCATGGTGCCTGTGTCCCCCAATCTAGGCAAGAGAAATGTATTTATCAGCGTATCGTGTAACTTTGCTTGGGTAATATTACCCAAAACGAACAGAAACTGCCTTCTAGTAACTACATCATCTTGATAAAGAGGAAAATGCCTGCTTGGCATTGTCAAGCAATAACTACTGAATACAGCTTTTCCCAGACATAGATAAGTCTTCTTTTAAGCAGCAAAGAAATCCTTTAATGCCCCTTTGATTATTATAGGCCCACAGCCCACCTATAAGTCGTCTAACATGAATTCTGGCATTATGAGAAGGGTCTGAGCAGTCCACTGACATGTAATCTTTCATGTTTAATCATTCCTAAGTACAATGTTGCTTCATGGTAAAAAGTAATAGTTTATTAATGCTATTCTAGACATAATGTTTAGAGAGTGCCATGCAAAAATATATTCTCTCACCTCAGCTTTTAGCTGCTCTCCACCAGTCACTGCCTCTAGTTGTTCCATTGTCATTTCCTCAGTGATTTCGATACCAGCCATCTTTTGCACTACCTCTTTCAAAATCAGTAAATCAAAGCTGAAAGGGAAATGTGAGAGTAAGAAGAATGGAGTGATCTGCTGCATTAAGCTGGCATTTCAATATACGCTGCTCCAGACAATTATAGGTCCCCCAAACATACACACACACAAAAAATAGAACAAAATGCTACAAGAGAAGGGAATTCTATTTAATTCTTAACAATCCTTTTAATGGGGGGGGGGAAGCTTTGTCAAAAGAATAAATTGTGATTTTATAGACACACCTTTTGCCAGCTTTCAACTGATTAGCCACATACTGCAGAAGACCACCTAGTTCTATAGGATATTTTCGGAAAATTGCTCCGCAAAAGCTAGCTAAACCTGCAGAGAAAACATAGATATTGGTATGCAGTCTTAAATGAACAAATATGGATAAAACCAGTCTGTTAAATGGCAGCCAACCATTGATACAAGGAGGTGAACACTCACTCTGCAACCAGCTAGAAATAGTGGTGTCATCATGCTTCATCTTCTCTTTTTCTGGATTAGCAAGAGCTTCTATTATGCAGTCTGGATTTATAGTTAAAGTCAATGCACATATGATACTAAGCAACAAAGCAAGACATCCTTCACCTACTGTGGGATGCTAGAAGCTTTGTTATTTCAACAGTAGCTGAGGAGTGGCATTTTAGCAGGGTTGTAGAGTCGGTAAATACATTAAATCTTTGCCTCTGACTCCTCAGTTTATGGTACCTTCCTTTTTAAAGGAACACCAAAAACGGAAAGTGTATCAAAATAATTAAAATATAATGTTAAACTGCTGCTCTCCACTTATAAACGTTATGTGTTTGCTGCAGAAAGACTTACAATCGTTTATATAAATAAGCTGCTGTGTAGCCATGGGGGAGCCATTCAAGCTGGAAAAAAGGCACAGGTTGCACAGCAGATAACATAAGCCCTGTGCAATAAAATGGTTATTCTGTTATCTGCTATGCAACCTGTGCCTTTTTTAAAGCTTGAATGGCTGTCCCCATGGCTATACAGCATCTTATTTAATTGTATGTTAATTACTTTAAAATGCTTTCATTTTTACTGTTCCTTATGTATTTTCCATGTTGACTGAAAGAAGTTACGTATACAACATACAAGGCATTTTATCACTGCCAAACCTCAAAAATATAAACCACATTATATACACATAATTATAAACCAAAATCAGTTAAACTACATATTGGAAAACCTAAAACAAAATATATTAATTTAACCTGGCATACAGCTATTAAATACAATACAAAACTAACTAAAGTTTTGTCCTTAGAAACAGAATTGCTTCTGCCAACTCAGCTCCTCCTTCATAGAAGATCGTAAAGGAGAACTAAAGCTTAACTAAAGAAGTAGCTAGAAATGTTGTACATTATGTTTTGGGCTTCTGTACCAGCCCAAAGCAACCACACAGCCCTTTAGCAGGAGAAGATCTGTGTCTCCAAAGATGCCCCAGTAGCTCCCAGTCTTCTTTTCTGCTGCACATGCTCTGTGCTGCTGTCACTTACTGAGCTAAGGGACCCACTCAAAAGATACACATATAATATAAATGTCACAATATAAGGCCGATTAGTAATAAATACAGATAATTACTACATGGCAGCACTGAAACCAGTGTAACTAGCATCGGAATATAATAATCAGCCTTGTAGCATCAGTTTGTGTTACAGGCCGACCTCATTTTTTGCTTGATAATTTGTGACGACCCCTAAGCTTAGCTTCTCAACAGCTGCTCAGTGCCCACTGAGCATGTGAGTGTCACAGACACTTTCCAAGATGGTGCCCCCCCTCCCCTGTGACAAGCTTGAAGCCCTGGATCATTGCTGCTATTGACACGCTGAAACTTTAGGCTGGTGCAGTAAGTTCAGTATATAAAATATGGCATTTTTAGCCAAATTCATTTATAGGGTTTAGTTCTCCTTTAAATCTGATTTGATTATTTCTCGAGCTTGTTTTTAAATTGGAGTTGGAATTGGTACATTTTTGGCGACTCCAACTCCAGATACCCAAAATTGCTCCAGACTCCACAGCTCTGTATTTTAGGCAAACTAAAGTGAAATGTCTTCTGCCTATCAAGTCAGGACCTATACCAGCCTCCAGCTAGCGAGCAATGGGTTAAATGGGGTAAAAAAGAAAGTGGTGGCAAAGGATTTAAGTTTATTTTTTTCCCTCTGTAGAGTCATTGTGGGCAGAAAGGAATGGGACCTTAAAAATAGGCAGACGTGTGTGTGTGTTGCATATCCCTATTTTTATAATCATGTATCAAAAGGTTTCAACTGACTTTAATTCAACCGAAAAGGATACAAGCCAGGACATCATAATTTAGTGAAGTTAGGTATTTCAGCGAATCAACAACTGGTGTTATAAGGTTGTCATACTTTTGGATCTGGGAAAGAATCTGAAAAAAAAAAAAAAAAAAGAATGTTTATTTCAATCATATTTAAGACAAAAGACTAATATTGTGTTCTCTGAAAGCATCAAGAGTGAAATCCATATACACAGGATCTGTTATCCAGACTCCTTGGGACCTGGTGTTTTACAGATAAAGGTCTTCTCATTCATTTAAAGCACAATGATTCAAACCTACTAGAGAACATTTCAATATTACCAAAAACAAATATTTTCTCGATTAAAATACATATGCAAAGTATGTTAGTATTAATTAGCAAGCTTTAAACTTTAAAATGCTTATCTATTATATATATTGTCTATAGCAAAACAGTTGGGTTGAACCTTTCATATGGTTCCCAGCATTTACATGTGACATTTTTGAATGAAATAGCCGGTGTACTTTACATTTGTGTTTCTTTTAAATTAATCCAGCTTTCCGGTTTGGAATCACAGTCAACAACCTAATAAAAAGTTAATGATAAGGTAAAATTCCCCTTTAAACTGATACTTCAAACTTTAAAGTACCAGAAGTGCTGAAGAGATAGAATAAGCTACCCCTGGGTTAGTGATGTAGACTCTCTACACCCAAGAACTGCTGAAGTTGGAGATATGTAGACAGATATGTACAGCAATAAGGAATGAATAGAAAGTGAATTTTTCTGTGCTGAGCTCTGATCTAACAATTTGGTAAATCTGCCCAATAATAAACACAATAAAAGCTGACAAAGACCTTATTGCCACATAAAGAACTGAAACATCCGCCAAAAAAACAATATTATTTTTGCCTGACAGTATGACCTACCACCACCCAACAGGGGTGGGGGGTGCCATTAAAGGGGTGGTTCACCTTTAAGTTAACTTTTAGTATGTTATAGAATTCTAAGCAGATTTTAAATTGGCCTTCATTGTTTATTTTCTATAGTTTTTTTAATTATTTGCCATTTTCTTCTGACTCTTTCCGGGTTTCAAATGGGGGTCATTGGCCCGATCTAAAAAACAATGCTCTCTATGGCTACAAATCTATTGTTAACACTACTTTGGATTACTCATCTTTCTATTCAGGCCTCTCCTATTCAAAGCAGTGCATGGTTGCTAGGGTGATTTGGACCTTAGCAACCAGACTGCTGAAATGGCAAACTGGAGAGCTGCTGGGTAGTGATGGGCCAATTTATTCACCAGGTGCGGATTTCCACGTTTCCCTGCCGCCAAATAAGTATAAAGTATGGGGCATTTCCCTGGGGGGCAGTTAGCCTGGGGGAGGAGGTCTACGTAGGGTGGGGGTACGGGGTTTTTTTGCAAATGGGTTTCCTTCTCCTTTAAGGTAATGCAATGGGTGCCAAGGGTCTAATGCTGGGTTCTAGGTTTGGGGACTCATTACTCTGAATATGTAACAAAAACAAGAAAAAACAAAGTACTTTAAATAAGCAAGCATTCTTTAAACACGGAGAGGCGGCAAAGATTGTAATTTGTGTAACGTTTTGTTTACACAGAATACCCAGAGACAACGTACATAATCAAACAGAATGGTTGGATTGCTATGGCTTAGTTTTCCTATTTGTCTTCCTGATGGCTTGACGTTTTCTTTTGTCAGACGTCTGAAATGGAAGAAGGAAAAAAAACAAATTAATGAAGAGTCCTACCAGTAAGAAGGGCTGTTAAAAGTTTTAATTGGCTATAAATAAGGAGAATTCCCTATGCAACACAAAATGACGCGACTACCACCCAAATGCTGGCGCTCAATAAAAGCCAAGTGCTTATCTGTAGTAAGAGAAATATCCAAATGAATCTTAAGGGGAACAGAAAATGCTGCAAAATATATCACAAACGCAAAATTAAATGCATACATCATAGCTAAGAGACTTCAACAGTATTAAAAAAAAAAAAAAGATGTTACCATCATCACAAAGCTGTCACTTAACATCTTCAGGTAATTAAGTGATTTCTGCTATTGTTCATAAAATGTAGAAAAGCTGCAAAACGAGCGCTCTTCTGGAACTACCAACGCTTGTTCCTAATGAGACTGCAGCTTAATGATGGAACTAAAGATCTCATGAATACAGAAAATAATTGCTATACACCAGTCTGAGGGAGAAGCCATTACATTTTTTTAGTGCAGCCCTTTAAAGGCTTAAGCTTGCGCAGCCTGAAGTCTATAACTCTAATATAAGGGGATCATCCCTGCCTCAGTGATCATAACAGCACTGCAGCACTGCGGCGTTCACTCATATATCAGCAACAGCAATGTCTAACACAGGCACATTTAAAACAATACTCACAAATGGAAAGAGCTACTAACCCTGCAGCAGTTTTTCTTCTTTTTTTTTTTTAACCAAACCTACGATAAATTATTCCCCAGATCTTTTTTTATTCCAGGCCCAGCAATTATGTTATATAAAGTCTGGGTGCTTTTGGCTAGGATTTTACAATCACATGGTCCTTGTGACTTCCATTGGTGCAAGATAAGAATGCCTCCCCGTACGGGTATGGGACCTGTTATCCAAAATGCTCGGTACTTGGGGTATTCCGGATAACATCTTTCTGTAATTTGGATCTTCATACCTTAAGTCTACTAGAAAATCATGTAAACATTAAATAAACCCAATAGGCTGGTTTTGCTTCCAATAAGGATTAATTATATTTTAGTTTGGATCAAGTAGAAGGTTCTGTTTTATTATTACAGAGAAAAAGGAAATCATTTTTAAAAATCTGGATTATTTTTATAAAATGGAGTCTATGGGAGACGGCCTTTCCGTAATCAGCAGCTGGATAACTGGTTTCCAGATAACAGATCCCATACCTGTATTATTATGTATATAAGTATGGGACTAGTCATCCAGAAAAACCTGGGGTTTTCCCCGGAAAAATTCTGTGGGCCCCAGCTCAGAGTAATTCCCGTTGGCTTCCATTTGTGCTCCCTGACCCGTAGAGTTTTGCAGGTACCATAGACTCCATTTTATTCAAATAATCTTAATTTTTTAAAATGATTTAGTTTTTCTCTGTAATAATAAAACAGTACCTTGTACTTGATCCAAACTAAGATATAATTAATCCTTATTGGAAGCAAAATCAGACCATTTTATTTAATGTTTAGATAATTTTCTAGTAGACTTAAGGCATGAAGACCCAAATTACAGAGAGTTATTCAGAATACCCCAGGTCACGAGCACTCTGTATAACAGGTCCCGAGCACTCTGTATAACAGGTCCCATACCTGTACTACTTTTGTTCAGAATCTTATAAATACATGTAGCAATATCATACAAAAGCATGTTAAAAACGGACTAAAAATCTCTATTGTTATTTTGCATTCATACTACCATCACAAACATCAGCTGGGTCTACATTTACCCAGTCAAAGTAAAACAGGGTAAAGCTGACATTGTAGTACAGGTATAGGATCCGTTATCTGGTAATCCATTATGCAGAAGGCTCCGAATTACAGAGAGGCCATCTCACATAGTCTCCACTATAATGAAATAATCAGATTTTTAAAAATGATTTCCTTTATCTCTGTAATAATAAAACTGTACCTTGTACTTTATCGTAAGAATAGAATTAATCGTTATCGGATGCAATATAATCCTTCTGGGTTTATTTTATGTTTAAATGATTATTAAGCAGACTCAAGTAGAGATTAAGCAGAGATCCAAATTGTGGAAAGACCCCTTATCCAGAAGACCTCAGGTCCCAAGCATTCTGGATAACAGGTCCCATACCTGTATTTATTTTCAACCAAACTCCATTCACTACAAGCTGCATCTAATACATAAGAACAGAACTCCAAAGGAGCTAATGCCTTAGAGCTTTGCCCTTGACTTTACTATAAAGGAGAAAAATAAAGCAGATTGTTTAAAGGATTTGGAATTTGGATTCATAGGATTTGGAATTATTTCTCAAGGTGATAGGTCCCCTTTAAAACTTTTCTTGCCACTTGCCAGTTAATAGGTGGTTCACCTTTAAGTTCAATTTTATTCTTTTATCGAATGACCAGTTCTAAGCAACTTTTCAATTGGTCTTAATTTTTTTTATAGTTAATTTTGCTATCTTTTTCTGACTCTTTCCAGCTTTTAAATGGGGGTCATTGACCCATCTAAAAACAAATGGTCTGCAAGACTACACATTTATTGTTATTGGTAATTTTTATTATTCATCTTTCTATTCAGGACCTCTCCTATTCAAATTCCAGACCCTTATTCAAGGGTAATTTGGACCCTAGCAACCAGATTTCTGAAATTGCAAACTGAAGAGCTGCCAAATAAAAAGCTAAATAACTAAAAAAAAAAAAAAATTAAAACTAATAGTAAATTGTCTCTGACAGTCGAAGGTGAACAACCCCTTTAAAAGCATCTGGTAGGGCAGTGCTATCCAACTTCTGTGCTAACGAGGGCCAGAATTTTTCTGGTCTACATGGTGGAGGGCCGATAATGAAGACAGGGTTTGCCACTCCCTGTTTTAGACCACACTCACTTTAAATCACACCCATGTTACCAAAAAACCATGTCCACATTAATAGCACACCAAAAAACCAAATGGTTGGTGCTCACTGCAGGGATATCACTCATATGTGGAAAAAGTTAAGTCACATGATTAAACACCTTAGGGGCCCCAAACAATTTTCAAATGCTAACAAATATCCCAGAACAAATACCAGGCCACAGACAGAGTAGGGCACACACAGGGAGCATAGGGAAGGCAGAGTATGGCACACACGGATAGAGTTTGGCACACCCAAGGAGAATAAGGCAGCCAGAGTATGGCACACCCAGGGAGCATGGGGCAGGCAGAGTATGGCACACACAGGGAGCATAGGGCAGGCAGAATATGGCACGCACAGGGAGCATGGGACAGGCAGAGCATGACACACTGAGGGAGCATAGGGCAGGCAGAGCATGGCACACACAGGGAGCATGGCACACACAGGAAGCATAGGGCAGGCAGAGCATGGCACATCCAGGGAGCATAGGGCAGGCAGATTATATCACACACATGGAGCATAGGGCAGAACAGAGCAGGACACAGGGAAACCCATCAAGACCACTCTAAAATGTACTACATACAGTGACACAGTGCTGGAGCCCCATTAGCATTTTTAATAAGGTGAGAATAGGTGAACAATGTGGGTTTCAGTTTCAGTCTGGGTCTCAGGTGTGAACAGTACAGGGCTTTAGGATGTTAACAATAGAGGTGTCACAGGTGTGAATAATGCAGGGGGGTTACATGTGTGAACAATACAGGAGATTACAGTCTGAATTTGAGGTTTAAACAATGCATATCTTTAGTGATACCTATTAAAGTTTACACATGGTAAGTAGGCCGACTTTCATGTGGAGTGCCGATACCCTTCATTTCGTTTGTCACCAAGTTCATAGTATTGGTTAATTATTAGACAGAAAAACAATCATTTATTTGGTTAAAATTGAGTCTATAGGAGATGGCCTTCCCGTAATTCGGAGCTTTCAGGATAATGGATGCTATACTTGTACTTGGCAAGTCTACCCTGTGTACTTTATGGCCGCTATTTAAATTAAGAATGAAAACGTGGACAGAATGGGTTGTGGCACAAAAGGCAATTCCATGCATCACTTTCATTAATTTTGACACAAGGCCATTAGTTAATCTTCCAGCAATTTTGAACATGTACATTTTCCCTTAAAATCAGGATCACAAGCTCAACATTAATAGATTTTGAGAAGGGCTTCAGAACTGTTAAAAGGGATTCTGCCATGATTTCTATGATGTATTTTTTATTTCTAAATTACACTTTTTACATTGCAAATAATTTATTCTACAATATCAAAATGTAATTCCTGAACCAGCAAGTGATTTTTTTTAGTTGTAATATTGGTGTGTAGGCAGCCATCTCAGGTCATTTTGCCTGGTCATGTGCTTTCAAAAAGTGCCAGTACTTTAGGATGGACCTGCTTTCTGACAGGCTATTGTTTTTTCTACTCAATGTAACTGAATTTGTCTTTGGATTTTACTAGAGTGCTGGCAGCTGTTATCTTGTGTTAGGGAGCTGCTATCTGGTTACCTTCCCATTGTTCTTTTGTTTGGCTGCTGGGGGGGAAAGGGAGGGGGGTAATATCACTCCAACTTGCAGTACAGCAGTAAAGAGCTCAAGTCACATGACTGGGGGCAGCTGGGAAACTGATAATATGTCTAGCTCCATGACAGTTTTCAAAATTAAATATAAAAAAAAAATCTGTTTGCTCTTTTGAAAAACAGCTTTCAGTGCAGAATTCTGCTGGAGCAGCACTGTTAACTGATGCGTTTTGAAAAAAAAAAAAATTTTCCCATGACAATATCCCTTTAAGTTAAAATTCATCAACTACGTTCAAAACATTAAAATGCCAAGGAAGAACACAACGGTTTTTACTCACTTCATGATGTACTTGGCTCTGTCAATTGTTTGTGCCTTAACTTTGACCAGCAACGGGTGGCTGTTGTATGTTTCATTCTTCCACTGACCATACAGACGATATCTTTAAGTAAACAGGAGCATAACAGATTACAAACATTGCAGAAAGCTCATTTTAAATTGTTAGTAGCCATAGCGTTATTTGTAAATGTAATGGCTATCGAAAGTGGTTTCACTGTTTAAATTCTCAGCTCTGCTGGTCATCACTCCTAAAACAAAGTACCAGAATGAATCAGTTCATTAACAGGCATGGGGGGTACAGCTTTCTGCTGCATTGATGAACTGTGAACTGGTAATTTGATTTGTTACTGCTGAATAAACACGCTTCCTCCTTTCTTCTAGCCACCTTCTGTTCCAGGCTTTCCAATAAGTAGCAGATCATTATCCAGAGAGCTTATCTGTGAACTGGTAATTTGATTAACTACCCATCCCCTCTTTCCACAATTGCTCTTGCTCTTAGTTCTCACATTAAAGGGGTGGTTCACCTTTACATTAACTTTTAGTATGTTATAGCATGGCTAATTCTAAAAGACTAACTTTTTCTACAGTGGTTTAATGATTTGCCTTCTTCTTCTGACTCTTTCCAGCCTTTTAAATGGGGGTCACTGACCCTATCTAAAAACAAATGCTCTGCAAGGCTACAAATGTATTGTTGTTGCTACTTTTGATTTCTAGTCTTTCTATTCAGGCCTCTCCTATTCATATTCCAGTCTCTTCTTCAAATCAGTGCATGGTTGCTAGGGTAATATGTAACACCCACCATTTAGATGGGAAACTACAAATATTAAGGAACCATAAAACAAACAAAAAAAACACTGGATCTGACCATAGTATGTTGTTCTCGGTGCACTTCATTGCTGAAGTTGTGCAAAGCTGCATGCCTGTTTAGTCCTGCAAGCAGAACCATTTAAGCATGCATTATCAGATTCATACCTGTATTGGTAAGGAAAGCATTTGAACATTCCCCAAAGTTCTTCCGACATACAGGCGTTGCCATCCAATAAAGTAATAGCAGGTAGTAACACTTGGTCTGTAACGCTGAGCAAGCAACTGAATAAAACCTCCTACAAAAATCAAGAAGAATCCCAGGTTAAAAGACCAAATAATTCAACCACATTGCAGTAAATACATGACTGAAAACTAAACAGCAGCTTCAACTGTAACACTGGCAGCAAACCTGATAGGGAAACACTAAATCCACTATTTTGGATTCGGCCGAATCCTTTGCGAAAGATGCAGCCGAATACCGAACTGAATCTGAATTTGCATATGCAAATTAAGGGTGAAGAGGGGAAACATTTTTTACTTCCTTGTTTTGTGACAAAAAGTCATGCCATTTCCCTCCCTGACCCTAATTTGCACATGCAAATTATGATTCAGATTTGGTTCGGCCTGGCAGAAGGATTTGGCCGAATCCTGCTGAAAAAGGCCGAATCCCGAAACTAATCCTGGATTCGGTGCATCCCTAAAACCTAATATTTATTACTTTTCAATGTACACAGACGTGGCATATAATATACAGCCAGGACTTTTTTTAAACCAACTAATGGAGTAGAAATTGTAAACCCCATCTGTAAATATGATATGGGAGTGCTGACTAACAAACAACAACAACTTTGCTGCTGCACTAAATATTCCTTAATGTCCCTTCAGAGAGGCTTTATTCTTCTTTTGCTTAAATATAAACTACTCACCATCCTTTCTTTTTCTTCTGCGTTTGTCTCAGACTGTGACTAAAACAAACAGATAAAAACAATAGAAAGACGTTACACAGGCAGTCTGTGGTTTTCTGTAAAATACAGTGGGAAGTTATTAAGGTAATACATAGCAATTAATAAAACTGACAATTGGGGAGCATGCTCATCATGCTGATCTCTAGGTCACCAGCAGTTTTTGGAGTTAAGGGTTATGCCAAGTACCATCAGGTAAACTTTTAAGGGACGACAAACATGGAAGCATTTCATGACTTTCTATCACAGCACTGCTAATAAGTTTCATTGCAGCCAAAGATACTGGAATTGGTGTTTTTTGCATTTGGGATTGTGTGAATGAAATATGCGAATAATTTCAGTTTCCATGCAAGCTCAATGTAAAAAGAAATCTTTATTTAAAAATGGGTTTCCCCTGCCTGCAAGTGTTCTGAAACACACATTAAAGTGAACAAAAAAATGTCTACATATACTCCTAAGCAGAAAAATAGCTTAAAATTAAGTCAGGGTTTTAATGGCAAAGCTATCAAAATTCCCCCCAAAAAGCCTACACTCCACTAATAAAGCATTTGAATAAGCAGTTGAGTGGTGTTTTGTTACAGGGGTTAAATGGGCATAGCTATTCCTACTGTTTTCATGAAAATTCTATATTTTTATTGTTTCAGCTAACAAAAATTAAAGTAAGGTACATTGTTAGATTAGCAGTACACAACCCCCTCCCTTCCCCCTTTGTTGCAACTGTTATTTTGTTAATCATAGAACACATATTGAACAAGGGTGTCTACTGCCCCTTTAAGTAATAAACTATTACAACCGGTTGGTTAGTCTTATTCTAAGTTGGGAACCTTAGCAGAGGTAGGAGCAATTCCAGTGAGATCTCTGCAACCACACATAACAATCTTCCACTTCTGTTACCAGAAGTGATGAGAATGGAAGCTTCTTAAATGTAAACTAAATAATATAAAGTGATGACTTGATTATGCACCTGTTCTCAGTGAAGACAAACTCATAGGCACAAATTCACTAAGCGCCGAACGCTAGCGTTAATTCGTTTTCGTTACTGCGCAAATTCACTAACGAACGCTGGCGTAGTTTCGCTAGTGTTACTTCGCACCCTTACGCCAGGCGAATTTTCGCTCGCAATGTAACTACGCAAATTCACTAACTTGCGCAGTGTACTGAACGCTACCTTTTACTCTAGACTTCCTTCACCACCTCAGACCTGGCGAAGCGCAATAGAGTAGATAGGGATTGTTTCAAAAAAAGTCAAAATTTTTTCTAAGTCCCAAAAAACGCTGGCGTGTTTTCTACATGATGGGTGATAGGCTGAAAAAGATCGAAAATATTTTTGGGGCTCCCCTCCTTCCCCCCTACATTTCCTGACTCATGGCAACTTACCTAGACAGTGGGCACATGTGTAGGGCAAAATAAAATTTTTATTTGCTGATTTGAAGGTTTTCTAGGCATTTGAAGTGGTGATACGTGTTCCTCCATTGAAATTTGAATTTCGCGCCATATGCAAATGAACCATAGCTAGCGAAACTTCGCTTCGCTTGGCGAATTAACGCTAGCAACTTCGGAAACTTACGCTACCCCTGTGCGCAACTTCGGATTTTAGTGAATTTGCAGAGCGCTGGCGAAAATACGCCTGGCAAAGTGTGGCGAAGTGCGGCGAAGTTGCGCCTGGCGCAACTTCGCATCTTAGTGAATTTGCCCCATGGTGTTTAGAACGAGGACAGTTTTTCACATTCAGATAAAGGCATAACGCATACCTCTTTCATTAATGCTTTTCCAAGCCTAACTACTTTCGCAAGCAAAATAGGGTCATGAGAAAGATGTGGGCCCAGGTAGCAAAGCATAGTGAAGGCATCTCTCCGTAAGTCTTCAAATGATTCTGCTTGCTTTGGGGCTCTCTTGCTTTGTAAGGGAACAATACGAGATCCTTTGGCACCTTTGGGTACCCCCATTCTATGAAGCCAAATAATAAAAAAAAAAAAGGTTAGAGACATGAGAAATGTCTACTAGAACTTAACATAAGTTAAACGCTAAGGGAGAAATGGAATAAAAGTTAAGATTTTTGTTTTTGAAATGAACATAAATAGGAATAAAAATTAGCATTTCACAATGTAAAACAGGTAGTTATTACATTGTGCGTTGAACACTTTTAAAGGAACAGATCAGTGTTAAAATAAAACTTGGTAAATAGGCTGTGCAAAATAAAACAAAAAAGCTAATATAGTTAGCCAAAAATTTAAATTTACAAAGTCTGCAGTTATCGGATGTCTAATATTATAGCCAGAACATAACTTCCTCCTTTGCACCAACTAAAGCTTAACTAAAGAAAACATAGGCTAGAAGATTTGTACACTACGTTTTGTGCTTCTGTACCAGCCCAAGGCAACCACGGCCCTTTAGCAGAGAAGATCTGTGTCTCTAAAGATGCCCCAGTAGCTCCCCATCTTGTTTTCTGCTGATTCACTGCACATGCTCTGTGCTGCTGTCACTTACTGAGCTTAGGCACCAACTCACAATATACAGTACATAAAATATAAATGTCACAATATAAGGTTGATTAGTAATCAATAAATATAATTACTACATGGAAGCTCAGAAACCAGTGCAACTAGAACCAGAATTTAATAATCATCTTATATTACAGGCCAATCTCATTTACTGCTTGATAATTTTCGACGACCCCTAAGATTAGTTTCTCGACAGCAGCTCAGAGCCCACTGAGCATGTGAGTGTCACAGACACTTTCCAAGATGGTGACCCCATGTGACAAGTTTGAAGTCATGGATCATTGCTGCTGCTGAGAAGCTGAAACTTTAGGCTGGTGCAATAAATCCAGTATATAAAATATGACATTTTAAGCCACATTCATTTTTAGGTTTTAGTTCTCCTTTAACCCCAACACTTCAGGTATGGTGGAAAGCCACGGACAACATGGCAGCACTGGAATGAACTAGATTGACAAAAAGGACAGATAATCAAGAATATGCAAATCTGGCATCACTGGACTGACAGTCTCAATATTGCTAATACTCGATATTCCTCCACGGGTGGCTCATAAAATGAAAAAGGGAAGGGGGAATATATATTAAAAAAAATTAAATAAAAAAAAAAAAGTGTCTGTTAAAAAAAAACCTGCCCAGTAATTGTTGTGGCCCTGTGAATTAGTGACCTGCATTGCAGAGGTTTTTTCATATTGTGCATTTTTTCAGAATGCTATTGAATGATATGTCTGTAGATTTTGACAAACGCTAACCTTTAATTTTTTCTGTGTACAGTTTGTGTAACCAATCAACCAATGAAAGCTTTTCATTGAGCAGAATTTTTTTTTAATAAATAGCTTTTTCGTAGTTAATTTTTTAAAAAATATTCTACCCCCTCACACGCACACAAAATCAAAACAAATCAACACTGAATATAACACCCTTGCAGGTTGCAGGAAAACAAAGTCAATTGAAAATCATTCAACTACCATACATTACAATGGAATTTGTCAAGGATTTTTCTATTGTATTCTCCAGTGTGCTAAATCCTTTAACTATGCAATTCTTTGTACACCCTGCAGTCTCCTTATCATGATGGCTCAGCACCGCCACCACCCAATTCCCTCAGCTATTTAGATTGTCTCACCTACCTGTGCCTCCATGAGGATAAAATAAATCATAAGTCATATATTAAAACACAATAGTATGCTCATCACTCCTGTTTACCCCTTAATCCTTTCAAAGAGCCATTACACACTTATTTTATATTTCCCTTATGGATTTTCCTATTGGATATATTAAGTATTTCACATTTACCATTACTCAGCTTCTTCTTCAGGTTGTATACTTGTAAAAACCACTGGCTCATTCATAGTCTGGCCTCAAACTCCATATGACTTGCTTACTGTATTTATAATCTCAAAAGGACATGATCTTCACCCCAGGGGACAAATATAACTATCACAGGTTTGGTCTGGCATGCAGAGCCATGAAAAAAAACATTTCATAGAAGGCACAATGCCCTAGGCTTTCTCTGATGAGCGGTACCATAAATCTAGGTCAGTATAAGTATTCCCTAAGCACAATTCAGCATGTACATTAAGCCCTTTAAAAAAGATTAAATAAATTGTAAGACTGCTAATCTACCACAAGAGCAACATGGACTTACCTTCGATAAAGTGGTTCAATAGTTTTATGAATTAGATCACACAGAGCCACGGCAATTGGTTTGTGTGAAGCAGCATAATATGGAGGCATCTGGTCCATAATACTTTGCGCATGTTGCCAGTCGCCAATCCTCAGTAGGGATTCCAACAAGCCTAGCTTTTGGTTGTCAGGAGGCTGAGAACAAAGAAGCTTCGGTAACCACAGTGCATCTTGCCAAAATATCTTCAAAAGGACTACCACCTTCTAACACAAACCTATTTTTATTGGATTACATTTAGCTGGGCACATAGATATGTTTTGGGTTCAACTGCGGATGTCTTTAAAATACAGGAAATATATATTTAAAGAAATAGGTGTGCTAAAATGCTAGATGCCCTAAGAACATAATGCTTTCCAGCGGCCAAACTTTAAACAAATTTAAAAGAGTGTCTCATATTACTGACAGAAGTAATGGCTGCTTACTTTTTCAGGAAGAAAACCAAAAAGGCTATATAAAGTCACTGTGGTTTTATTATTCTATTTGCAGCAGTCACACCAGGCCAAAGAAACCCTTTTAACTTTTGCAATTAGTGAGTTTTAACGGTTAAAGAAAATACCTTTTCTGTCTTCTCTTCATCCTTTTCTTTTTCCTTTTCTTCGCCTTTATCAGAGGACAAGACCACCATGGTAAGTTTTCTGACAATCTGCTTGGCCTCTATCACTTCCTTCTTGTGCTCCTCAATAATGCTACTCTCTGCTGGAAGAAGCTGGAATAGCACAGTGCAATTATTTTACAAATTACAATGGAACCTCAATTTTAAATCCCCTGATTTTAAGTTTTCCCTCATTTTACATTGCTGTTTTTTGGTCCCACCTATATACTATGTAGAAAACAATTCCCTGATTTTACATTTTCCTGGATTAAACACTGTTTTTTTTTCTGGTCCTGTGAAAAACGTAAAATGGGGGTTCTACTGTATTTATGTTTCACCAATGTCTAATACATAACAGGTCAGTCCACCTGTAGACTTATTCCATTATAGTCTCCTAAAAAATAGGCATTACTCTATTTTTCTTGCTAAACTTGTACTAAATGAAAGGTATAGTAACCTGTTCCAAGTTTTAGCAGGAACGTGTCACTATACCTATATAAACCCTATACGGAAAATACTACTAATGTCCCCCCAATGCCTCCTCCAGATCACTGGTTACAAACATAACTGACCTTGACTGTGTCACTATCACTTTAAAAGAGCAAGGAGGCTTGAAAATGCAAAGGACACCTCGGTTCTCTAGAAAACTAACATGCATGAATTCTGCACTGTTTGTTATTGTAATATATATACCAGTAAACAGTGATGCAATGGTTTTGAGCTAAATTAACCTTATTTTACAAACTAATATGTCCAATTACACAAGGTGTAGGGATACAAGTTTTCAAAAAAAGGCATCACATTACACTTACATGCACATAAAGATCCTCTAGTTCAATGAGATTGTTTTGCAAAAGCACAGCTGCTACTCTGTACAAAGAAGAAGGGGTTTCTCCACTGGGCTCCTGCAATAAACAAATATAGAGTAGTCAGTGCTACAGATGTGGGGTTGCACAGAATTGAATTTTTAGACACAGGAAACAAATTCTGTTTTATACCTGATAAAACTTGAATTTAAACCCAAGGATATGACACAGTGTTTGAGGTTCACACATGCACATGTATGATTCGATCAATGGCGCAAAAAAATCATCATGGTCTGGTCGACATTCGTACACTTCTAAAATGATATCCAGCACTCTGTTGGGGTCCAGGTTAAAGCATCCTAAAGAAAAGCACACCAGCCAGTTTGGGTAAGTGGGAAAAAAATCTGCAAAGTTACACAAAAACTCAATCTCGTCATCCTAGAAAACAAGATGCACATGCAACTCGTGACTATATATGTTGGTAAGAAAATATTAAGGGAAATAAACTACAAGAGGCTTCACTTTAATAGGCATGAGCAACCAAAATTGAAGGATACTTCAAGTATAGTGCAAGTAAGAAAAGCCACAATTCCTGGGCAGTACTAACAGCACTTGCCAATTATACTTTTCATGGAAGAGCATATTACCATAAGGGTCTGGCCACACGGGCAGATTCGGGAAGATTAGTCACCAGGCGACAAATCTCCTCTTCTTCACGGCGACTAATCTCCCTCATCTGCCTTCCGCCGGCTAAAATGTAAATTGCCTGGGGGCGGGCACATGGAGCGATTCATTTTCCGAAGACGCCCGAAGTTTCCTCGTGAGGCAATTATGGGCGACTTCGAAAACACGAATCGTTCCTTGTGCCTGCCCCCAGGCGATTTACATTTTAGCAGGTGCAAGGCAGATCGGGGAGATTAGTCGCCGCGAAGAAGAGGAGATTTGTCGCCTGGTGACTAATCTCCTCGAATCTGCTCGTGTGGCCAGACCCTAAGAAGATAAGAAAGACATTCATAAAAAAATCTTCAACTAGTTAAATACAATATTCAGTGTCTTGTTCCATCCCTTACCGATTAAAGACTTAATATTTTCAAGAATTAAATCACTGGTTATGCTTCCCGAAAGATCTTGTCCAAGTTCTGTGATCAGCTTTGCATAGCCTTCATTTTCTTCACGTAATAAATTAAATTTCTGTTGCTTATAACTACAAACAAAGAAAAAAAAAAAGAGAGCATTGCTGTTAAAATACTGAATTTAATATGTAACTGTAAACACGTTACATGGGCATTCCATATTTCACATATACTGTAAAACACAAATGCAGTGTTTGTAGCAACCTAAAAGATACAATGTCTTTGCAAAACAGACAAGCCTAGCCAATTTAGAAATAAAAGAATGAAATGAATGCTATGATGGGTCCTAGCAAACAATGTGAAAAACAAGAGCTTTTGTAGCATGTAGGTTATTAAATTGCTTCTAAAGAAATGTTTAGACTTCCGAATCTGCCAGCACAGCTGTAAGAGGATCTGCTTACATCCCACATTTGCTGAATTGAGCTCTCGGGTCAGCTAAATCTTGGGAAGATTGCATGTAAAGTCTTCTGCAGCAGAAATGCAGAAAGTAGTTACAATTGTTGCCCACATATCAGAACAGTTGGTGGGTAATTTTAGAATTCAAAACTGAAGACAAAGTGGCTGATTGACTAACACAGATGCTGAATTGTATCAGTGAATTTATCCATAGCAACCAAATCAGCAATACATTTCCTTAGTCTACTAAAGTACAAAACTAAAAGCAAAACTTTGGTTGACTCTCACTGCTAAATGCACTGGTGCAACTTATCATCCGTGTTAGTAATGCACCACAACAGTTTAGGGGTTTATTTTTTATGACTGCAGAGAGAAAAATAATTAGATTAGATAAATTTGGTTCAAAAGGCTACTTACAAAAGTTTGGTCTTTATTTTCACAGATTTCTGGTTGAACTGTTGTGACTGTTTGATAAGCCCCAGGGATTCCAGCGTGTCTGGATCTAGGCGCTCTTTCAGAATCGTGTCTGAGACTAAATACTGCAAAAAACAAAAGTGAATGTTTGTCATGAAGGAAGATTTCCTCGGAAACAGATGTCAGCTGTGGGCAGCTTATTAAACTATAGGCTAATTAATAGGAAGTAAATTTTGCCTCAGACTATTACTTCTTCTCAAAGGAACACCAAATTTTTTTTTTAAGTTTGCCATGATTAAAGTACACTTTTTATACACACCCATCAATGTTCAAAATATACATATCCACATGTAGCAAAGAATAAACTCTGAATAGAGGGATTTTAGTCCGTTCCCCGATACTGTCAGCACCACTTTTAAGGGGTGGTTCACCTTTAAGTTAACTTTTAATACAGCATATTCTCGAATATAAGCAGAGTTTTTCAGCACCCAAAATGTGCTGAAAAAGTCTACCATGGCTTATACTCGCGTCAGTGCTGGGTGCTTGAGAGCTTGCTCGCGAGTGCACAGGGGTTTCGTGTCTAATGGACCAGGCGCTAGGACCATGCGGCAACAGGAGGGGGTGCGTGCGAAGCGATAGGTGAAAGACGGAGGATTTCCTATGGTGAGTGGCTTGCTTTTGAGGGAAGGGATTGCTGCGTGTGTGCACTGTGTAGCTGGATGCTCTGGGCAGCTGCATGGCTGGCTCCTCCATCGTGCGGAAGAATGAGGGAGATTTAAAACGTGTGCTGCAGAGCTCTCCCTCTTCCTCCTCTGCACTAAATGTTGTAAGTGCATGGAACAGGCAGCCCTGGGGAGAGTGAGCCCAGCCTAGGAAGCCAGCGCTTATGTGCTCTCACCTGCACAGGGACTAGGTTTGCCTGATGCTGCTTGCGCTTCAGTACTAGGTGACATATTGTGATTTGGCGTCGGCAATAGTGAAACAGAGGCCCTAAAGCAAAACACTTGTCCAAAGCTCTCACCTAGACTTATACTCGAGTCAATAAGTTTTCCCAGTTTTCGTGGGTAAGATTAGGTACCTCTGCTTATACTCGGGTATATACGGTATGTTATAGAATGGCTAATTCTAAGCAACTTTTCAATTGGCCGTCATTTTTTATTTTGTAGCGTTTCCAAATTATTTTCCTTCTTCTTCGGACTCTATCCAGCTTTCAAATGGGAGTCACTGGCCCATCTAAAAATTTTGCTTTGCAATGCTACACATGTATTGTTATTGCTCATTTATATTACTCCTCTTTCTACTCAGGCCCTCGCCTATTTATTTTCCAGTCTCTTATTCATATCAATGCATGGTTGCTTTGGTGCAAATGACCCTAGCAACCACATTAAAACCAATTACAAATTGTCTCCGCTCTCTACATCACACTACAAGTTAATTTAAAGGTGAACAACCCCTTTAACTGGAGAATAAAGTCTTTGCTGCTTGGTTGTCTTCCCTTATGGACAATGCTAAAGGTTTCTAGGACAGGGCACAAACAATTCTGCTATATGTTTACATTTGCCTCCTGGCAAGAGGCGATTTTTTTAAAAAAAAAAAGGCATATTATCCTCTAAAGAATAACTGCTGCTGTGCTTCATAGTGATGCAGCGATTGGCACGGGGGATACAATTGCTAGCCCACTAGGTGTCCCAGGCAGCAGCTAATAGAGATCTAATGTTCCCCTTCCCTTGCAGCTGTCAGAAGGCCTGGCTGAGTGAATTTAATAAGAACAGTATGGTCTTGTGATTTTGTCTTAAGCACCCTCCACCTCACCAATAAGAAACGGAGGCTTAGTGGAGGGATACAACTTGCTTCTACTCGCACAAAAACAGAGCAAGGTCTGGTGCTGACTGAACAAGACTGTAAAATGAATATTTGGCAGACTCCCTCAGAAATAAAGCACTGTGCATATGGCAGTCCTTACTTGGGTAGAAAGCAGCAATTTTCCTTTAGGTTACTAAAATATCCCTTTGTATTAAAATAAAATGCAAGCTTACCAAACAGGATGATACTAGTTGGGTAAAATGGTCTCTTCTCCATTTTTCTTCCAAACAACTTGTTTCTACATCTGCATAAATACACAAAATAAACCTTAATGAATATTCCTTCCTTTTTGCTCAACTGCTTGTCCATAATGCAGGGTGTTAAATCAAACAAGGAGACATCCACCATCAAGTGCACCCACATAGGCATTTTTTCATATTAGGATGTTCAGCTCAAATAATGCACATGTAATTAACAATGGCAAATAGGGAGTTTGCAGTTTTGGCAATGCAGAGAAAATGCAGCGTTTCTGTAATCAGGGATAAATAGATCAGCTGCCATCTGCACTTTTGTTCCATCGTCAACAAAGAACAGGGAAAATTGTCATCAAAAGCAGAATCAACATTTTGCACAACCATCAATTCACATCATTCATATTAAGCCGATACAAATGTCAAGAAAAACAAGATTTATTTGAGAAAAGGGAAAATATATTTAAACACAGCTACCAAGTGCTTAGGATTTCCTACCTCATGTTTTTTTGCTTTATGCAGCTTTCTTTAAATTGTTGACGTGGTAAGTAACAGAATGTGTCCAGAGATGAGACATTTGTTTAAAAGGGCAACCAGTACAGAAATAGACATGCAAAGAAAATGAAGTACCATGTATGTAAACCATTGAAAGCAAGGGGGAAAGAGGAATCAGGAAAATTCAGAGTGCCAGTATAATTTCAAGGAGAAGTAAACCCCGCTACAGCTAAAAGCCCCTATTTGCCACCCACCACTGCCCCCCCTCCCTGCTTCCTCCCCACATAGTGTTCTACTAATTTAAATGTCCTGTGCAGCAACACTGACCTATAAATGCAGAGTAGCACAGCGGAGCCATGTTCGGTAGCTTTGGTATCTGAAGTGAGCGACGACACTTTAGCTTTTGGCACATGCTCAGTTGGAGCTGGAAAGCTCAGTAAATTAGAAGAAGAGAATCCAGAAGCTACCAAACATGGCACCCCTGAGCTCAGCTGCACTTCTCTGCATATATATGTCAGTGTTGCTGGACATGACAGATCCTAGTTGAGCACTATGTAGTAGAGATGCACTAAATCCCCTATTTTAGATTAGGCGAACCCTTAGTGTAAAATTCAGCCGAATACTGAACGGAATCCTAATTTGAATATGCAAATCAGGGTGGAGGAGGGAAAAAAAGAGCTACACGTGCAGCAAAACATTTTTTTTTTTCATTAAAAAAAACAAACAAACATGATTTTAAGGATTTAGTTCTCTCAACCTCTTAACATTTTGGAAGTAAAAAGAGAGAAAAAATTCTCATGTAGAACGGCGAATTTTTGGACCACACCCCTTTATGTGGCCACACCCCCTAATTACCGCGTTAATTTTACAAAATTTATCTTAAAATTGTTACAAAGTATCTTATTTGCACCTGTTAGCTGTTCTGTGTTTTGCTAAAAGCCAATTAAGTGAGAAACTTTGTTTCTTTTTCTGGCTGTTCAGTGCAGAGAAAATAGGGACTTTCCAGTACAAATGAGGGACTGCAGGTTGAGCTGTCAAAAGAAGGACTGTCCCTCCGAAAAAGGGACAGTTGGGAGGTATGCACTAGGATTAGGCCGAATCCTGTTGAAAAAGGACAAATCCTGGCTGAATATCGAACCGAATCCTGGATTCAGCGCATCCCTACTATGCAGGTAGGGGGGCTAGTGGAGGGTAGCCAATGGGGTCATTTATCAGTGGAGGGGTGTCGTTCTCATTTAGGGTAGTGGCAAATGGGGCAGATTTGTCACCCAGCGACAAATCTGCTCTACTTCACCATTTGTCACTGGGCGACTAATCTCCCTTAAGGGTGGTGGGAAATGGAGAGATTAGTCACCCAGCGACAAATCTTTTCTACTTCGGGCGACTCATCTCCCCGAAATGCCTTTCCACTGGCAAGAACATGAATTGCCGGCGGGATAGCATACGTATGGCTTGGGATTTCCAAAGTCATCCGAAGTTTCCTCTTGAGACAACGCCAGTTGATTTATCACCTATTGGAGTAAAAGATGGGCCAATAAACCTGCTATATTATGGTAATATCAGATGAAGAAAGGTGTAAATCCCTTCTGCTGTCAAATAGCTGCATTTTCTTCCTTAATTAGTTTGTATGTTAATTCCGTGTCTGCATGCCAAAAACATTATCCATAAATAAAAAACCGTTAACCATAAAAACATGTAGACGAAGTGGCTCTTGAAGAAATTAAAAGTGTGGGGAAGCATATCTATGATATAGCATAAGGCGGTTTAATTCAGATATAACGCAAATCTGTCACCAAACTGTCTAAAATGGGAGTGCACATTATGATTATTTCTGCTAATACTGTGATAGAGAATAACATTTTGTGTATGCAGATTCCCCCAGGAGCCCTCCTGACTTGGATGGATTAAGTTCACAAGCTAGTCATGGTCACTAGTACCCTTGGGGACAGAGACCCATGCTTGGCAAGAAGAACATGTTTTTTTTCTTTGTTTTTCTGTGATGTGGAGTGTTCTCTCTCTTTGCATGTACAGGATCCACAGAGTCTGCATCAAATAAACTGTCTTTCACCTTAAATGGTATGCAGCAATGTTTTCTCTGAGGTGTGCGCTTCTGGTAACCCACACCAATTTTGAGGGCAGTGCACACATAAAATTGTAGTATGTACAAAGAATTTTGTGCAAAAACACATTTTTTTGCATTCATTCTGACCTGAGCACAGTGTTTTTAAAAATGAGCACACGTTTAAAATTTACAAACAAAAAAAAATATTTTTGCACACATTGCCAATAAGGACATTGGTCTTCCGTAAATGAATTTCCCAGTTAACTGTGATATTGTATAGTCCCTTCTGATACCGGTTACAATTTAAACTCAGTGATTAAATATAGAATGTAAATCATGAGCCTAAGGACTGTACTTTTCGGTTATCCAAATTAAAGCTATAATTTTCTCATTTAGAAATGGGTCAGCGACAGTTGCGCAATTGCACTCTAATTGCACTGAAATTCTGCCACAATATGGAACCTAACTGAAGAGAATGATGTAACAGGGCTCCTTACATGGCATACCCGATGTTAATACCATAGAAAATGCCTTATTTATTGTATTAACAGAGCCCAATTCTTACTGTGTATACGTCACTGTGAATTATTTCCAGAGATTTTAAATGAAAGTCAACCAGCACAGGAAACAAAGCATGGGGGAGGAAATTGTGTTTTAATAATTCTATACAATTGTTTTTTGAGGACTAAATTTCTTGCTTCTCCAGAAGGAATCTTGGCAGAAGATAATATGCCATCACCACCCACCTCTACCTACTCACTATTAGTCATTTAGATGTTTTTCAAGGCAGGCAGCAGAAACTAGTATATCATAAAAAGCAGGCCGATTCAGGAGACTGGAACTTACCCAAAATACAAAATACATCTGCTAAGATTGAGGGCATGTCATCTCTGAGGGCCTGGAAAATAAATATGCAATTAGAACACAGTAGCAAATATCTCTATATCTCTCTCTCTCTGTATATATGTATGTATGTATATATATATATATATATATATATATATATATATATATATATATATATATATATATATATATATATATCAATTCCAATGAGTATCCGCACTCCAATGCACTCCAATGGAGCTTTCTTCTGCTGGGGTGCACGGTTAAAATGTATATATTCAAATTCTGCGAAGAACCAGCAGTCCCATATGTAAAAAGTAGTTTTTTTATTTCTGTTGCATTCCGTTCCAGCCCTGAATTACAGAATTCCCACCCCAAGAGAGCACTGCTTAACAGCAAATAGTCAACATGTACTTTTTTTTTTTTTTTTTGCAGTGTAAGCACTCACAGCAACACAAGATTATATGCAGTACTACAAAAATTCAACAATAACGGAATTAAGTACCACACATAGGACTAAATATAGGTGAAAAGTTTTATTAAAGAACTGATGTTTTTGACAGACGTGCAGCCTTTCTCAAGCCAAAACATCAGTTCTAAATAAAACATTTTGCACCTAAATGAAGTGTGATATTCCAGTATTTTTATAGATTGACTGTCTTTTTTTGGCATGTCTAACTTCCATTTTCAATGTTGTTCACTGTAATGGAATTGCCCATAGCCCTGACTGTGATATAAATATGCCTGCCACTGGAGCGCTTTGACATATACTCCCCATTTCACGAAATAATGATTTTTGAAAGTACCAAGTTTAAAAGCTCCAATACAGCACAAGTGCTGTGTCAGAAAGTACAGCTAGATAACATACAGCAATCAAGGGAATTCTGATCTGCAAGTATAGCACTAATGTATTATGTTTACAGCGATTTTATCATTATTGGAAACATGTTATGTCAAGATATGACAAACCTTTAGAAATAAATCACTGTAGCATCAAAAACCTGAGCTATAAAAGCAATTAATCATTGCCATTATAAAGCCTGACATGGGAGCAATTACAAATCCATATTACAGGCCTACAGCCATCTCCATTATGCTCAACTGCAGCCCCCTCAATTGTAGGGGACCCATTAGTATTGGCTGCTTGAACAGATTTGAAGGAGTGTTTGTACAAAAAGTAGAATAATTCATAATGTTGCATCATTTAGTAACTAAACTTGCATGCTGTACCCACATTAAATATAGTTTCCGCTAAGTAGCACAAAAGAAAATGAGTATTATTCTATAATACAACATTATAATGTTATAACCAACAGATATGTATGTAACATATGTATGTATAATGTGCAGCAGCTTTGCTTCATCACAGGCCATGACTGAGGCTCCTGCCATCTTGTATGTTGGCTAACGCTGTCATTTGCAGACAGCTTTCAAAGATGGCAACATATCACCCCTGTCTTCTGATTCAAGACATGTTTTTTTCTTACACTTTTACATAATTGTAAATGAATTTACGGAAATGAAAATGTATTAACTTACTATTATTTCAGCAAAAACGCCAGCAACTTGATCGTGCTTCAAATTTCCTTTAACAACTTGACATGCAAATTCATACAGGACCTGCTGAATTTCTACAAGAGAAAATACATATATATTTATAATTGGAGAAGGAAAAGTATATTTGACATATTTTGTATTCATAAGTGGACACCCAATTGTATAGGAAACATTATTTATTAAAAAAAAAAATAGATAGAGCCATAATACAGCCACAATCTCTGTACATATGAATATGTAAGAGAAAGCATTACTATACAAGAACAGCGTGTGGTTTTAGGATAAATTGAGATAGAAAAATTATTTGACCTCTTGTCGAGGATCCTTCTTGATAACATTCTTTGCAGTAAGTTCCATGATATTGATGTGAATGTATAAATATTCATGTATGAAGAGTAATTGTGTTTGATGTCATCGTATGTGAGTGAAGTTGGGGTTTAATTACTTGCTACTTGGACACCACTTGTGCTTCTTGGTATTTTGGAAGGGCAAATCATACTGTGTCTTAGCCCTGTGTTCTATGTCAAAAGTAGAGCTTATACATCGTTCGTGGATCGTTCATATTAAGGATACAGTATTTCTAACTGAAATGGACAAATAGTTTGGAAAATGGCTTTGCGGTGTTATGTATGGATACACCTAATCCAATGACGTGCGAAATCAGGGCAACTCCAAGAGAGTACGTAGTGGGTGGAAAATATATTTTCAGTGAATAGAGGCATAATTGACCACCCTTTTGTGAAGTTCAGAAGCCACCAAGGATTTCTATGACCGTAGTTTTAGGGTCCCCAAATATATATGCTAAGATTTTAACTTGCGCAGGCAAAACACTGTAGCTACAAGTTCTGAAAGTGGAGGGTCCACAGAAATATAGGACCACACTGGTAGTGGCACACGATCCTGTGGAAATCTTACCCTGATGTGGCCCCATTTGAGCCTCTATTTGATTCTGTAGAGACCTTTGTACGGGATAATAGTCCAAGAGCAATTAGCTTTTTTTAATAACAGCAGGTAAGCCATTTGCATGCATTCCCAGGTTCCCACACCTGGTAAACTGCATTTTTACAGCTACAGATCTGTATGGATGCATTAGAACCACTAAAGTAAACAGCCACACACACACTTAGGTCATTGAAAACAGTGTTATAGTGCTTCTACAAACACATGACTATATATATAGCATAGCCTTTATTACTTAGGTGTGCTATGGACTTGTGTTTATTTAAATAGAAACGGAACAAAACAATTAAGGTTGACACGAAAACATGTCGACTCCACACTTACTGAAAAATAGGCTAGAAGGGGCATGGACTGTGAGGAAAAGCTGCACACAGGGGTGGATCCATAAGTGGAAAGGATTGTGAGGAAACATATACATTAGGTAAAACATGAAAGCCAAATAATGTACATGGAGCGAAGGTGGAGAGGTAAAGATTGTGAGGAATCAGATATTGAAGGAATACAGGAGGTTAAGGTGACCATATAGCAAGATCCACTTGTTTGGCAAATTTGCCAACTGAGTGGATCTGGACCTGATTTGGCTACCCACATTCTGGGCAAATACAGTCATTGGCCCGAAGTCCAACAATTAGAGAGGCCTATGGAGACCTACTGGACCAGGACCACATCAACATGGCCATGTGCTCCTCCTCCAAAGGGATTTTTCAAACCAGCCTGACTGATATTTATCCAATAATAATCCAGATATTAGTTGGGGAGGCCCGTCAGTGACCCCCATATACAGGCAGATAAGCTGCCATCTCAGTCTGAAGGGTTTGAATTGGGAACTTAAATCGACCCATGTATTGTCACTTTAAAAGGGCTAGGAAGAGTAAAGAATGAACAAAGAACCAGACAACAAAGATGTACATACACCTAAGCAAAACCAAAGGATGTGCATGAAGCAAAACATGGAAGGGGCAAAATGAAGAAAAAAAGGTGTACAAGAGAATTTTTTTTTACACATGGTTAAAATGATGTAGCAATGTTTTAGAATAATTAGTAAAACAAAAAAAAAGTTGTTTTTCTTTAGTATTAAAGAGCACATACTTGGGGCAGATTTATCAACGGTTGAAGTGAAAATTCAGATTAAAAAAAATGTGAATTTCAAGCTAATTTTTTGTACTTTGACTAGGGAATAGTCCAAATTAAATTCGAATTTGAAAAAAATTCGAAAATTCAAATGTATCGAAATTTATTGTGTACTGTCTCTTTGAAACATTTTAGACTGTATTTTCTTAATTGGTCAGTAACACCAAGAAATGGCTGTAAATTCCAGATATTGTTCCATTAGTCTTTGAAAAATACTAATATTTTTCTGGTACTGCTGGGGGGGGGGGGGGAGATAATGCAAGTCTGCATTTTATAGCAATACATCTAAGGCATAGGGAACGTTTCCACTCATTTCTTGGATAACTGAATTAGTTCTCTGCTTTTTTTATTTATTTTTTTTTAAATGCCACCACATATTTAGGGGTCATGGCGGCTTTAAAATAACAGTAACACCAAAAAATTAAAGTGTACTAAATGAATGACAATATAATATGCTGTTGCCCTGCAATAGTAAGACTGGATTGTTTGCTCCAGAAACACAACTATAGTTTATACAATCAAGCTGCTGTGCAGCCATGGTGTCAGCCATTCAAGCACAGAATATACAGTAGATAATAGATACATTCTGAAGAATCGCATTGTATACCACAGAGTTTATCTGTTATCCGCTGTGTATCCTGCGCCTTTTCTCATTTTTAGCTCTGAATGGCTGCTCCCATGGCTACACAGCTGCTTGTTTATACGAACTATAGTTGAGTTTCTTGAATCAAACACACCAGTTGTACAAGTGCAGAGCAATCAGTACATTATATTTTCAGGACTTTAACACACTTTCATTTTTTTTTTTGGTTGTACTGTTTAAGACAAATGCAAATAATTTAAGCGCACCTTTAAAGGCATGGTAAATATTTTCCTTTTGGGTAAACAGAATGTAATGTAACAGAGACAATTTGCAATACTGAGAATAGTCAATACATTTCCCTCCTCAGAGACTGATGCATGAATCCCAGTCATTTATCAGTGGAATGCATAGCTATCTGACCCACCCATTGTTTGTCCTGAAAAGATCCTTGGAGTATTTAACTCTGGTTGGTTTCTTTCATAGCTGAACCGCCCTAGACTATAAACAGACAATATTAATTATGTCACTGTGCTTTGTGTTCCTAAAGTCTTTTAAGGAAATCCTTGATGCCTTTTGTATTTCAGCAATACATAATTGAACCCAAAAACATTACTAGAATAGGGACAAACTTTGGCTACAATGGACATAAATAAACATATATCCCTACTGCCACTCTTTATTATCAGTTGATATAGATTTAACAGATTTTAATTAGGCTAAGGCCTCCACAGGATACCCCATACAGAGAAAGAGAGAGAGACAGAGAGAGAGAGAGAGAGAGAGAGAGAGAGAGAGAGAGAGAGAGTGTCAAAAGTATGTAAACCTCTAGGATTCTCAGTTCATTTAATGGGGGAAATTAGAGTCGGGTTTCCAGTCAAACTATTTCAGCTCAATCAAGAAGCTGCTAGGAATGACTCTTTCGGACCTGGTAATAACGAATAATACTGAACTCATCTCTAGAATTTGTGTGGGTGAGCATTTAGGGAATAGTGATCATAACATGGTCTCCTTTGAGATTATGTTGCAGAAACAACTCTCTAAGGGAGAAACTAAAACATTAAACTTTAGACATGCAAACGTTGCCAGTATAAGGGTAATATATTAACTGGGAAAGGCTATTCACAGAACAAAAATGGGATGTCTTTAAACTGTTGCTTAATAAATATACATTTCAGTATATTCCCCTTGTTAGCAAGGAATGTTGTCGCAAACCCTTTGTGGTTTGACAGAATTGTTGAGGTTGGTAAGAAAAGATGTGCTTTTAAAGCTTTCAAGTTAAACAGGACAGCTGAAACATTGGTCAGGTATAAGGAGACCAATAAATCATGCAAAAAAGCCATCAGAAAAGCTAAAATCTATGTGGAAAGGGGCAATGCAGCAAGGAGTAAAATTAACCCAAAATTATTTTTTAAATATGTAAATAGTAAAAAAAAATTAAGCAGGATGGGGTGGGACCAACTGAGGGGGATCAGTTGATGAAAAGCAGAGATTCTAGACTGTTATTTTTCATCTCTCTACACCAATGAGGAACAAAGTAATGATGAAGTACTATTATTACTATTAATTAATTGATTCAACAAAAGATTAATGATTCATGCAAGGGGAAATTCAAAAGAGACTAGAACATATAAAGATAAAGGTCCCGGACCAGATAGTATTCATCCCAGGGTACTGAACGAGCTTAGCTCTGTGATTACCAAAACTATTTACTTAATTTTTCAGGATGCATTGAGTTCTGCCATTGTGCTGAGAGACTGGCGAATTGCTAATGTGGTGCCGCTATTCAAAAAGGGATCCCGTTCTCAGCCTCAAAACTATAGGCCGGTTAGTCTGACGTCAGTGGTAGGAAAGCTTTTTGAAGGGGTATTAAGGGATAAAATACTGGATTTCATAGCAAATCATAATACTAAGAACTTTCATTTGAACCTGCGTAGGAGGTTCTTCACAGTGAGAACAGTGAGGTTGTGGAATACACTGCCGGATGATGTTGGGCTTATTCTGTTAACACCTTTAAGAGGGGCTTGGATGATTTCTTGGACAAGCATAATACCCAAGGCTATAGTGATAATACAACCTACAATTAATGTAGATATTGGCATATATAGTTTCAGTGGGTGTGTGCAGGTATGTGTGCTGGGATTCATTTGGAGGTGTTGATGGACTTTGGACTTTTTTCAACCAACTATGAATCAGCTTTAAGTGAGAGGCACTGTCTTGAAGAAAAGAAATCTGGGTCTTCATCATTGACATCTGATCTTAAAACAGGTTTGTGGAAGTGTTTTGTGGCTCAAACAAAGGACATTTTGAGGATCTTTGAAAAAGCAATTATTAGTGCTCAACAGGCTGGAAAAGATTACAAAACTATTTCTAAAGAGTTTAGACAGCAACAGTCCACTGTCAGGCAGACTGTGTATGAATGGAGGCAATGATCACACTGAAAGCAAGGCATGTAATACTCTGGGAGATATCAAAGAACCCTAAGGCCAGAGTCTAAGGAACTAAAGGCCTATATTAAATGAATACATTTCAGTGTTCTTAAGCCTACCATAATGAAAGCACTGAACAACAATTATGTGCATGGCAGGTTTGCACAGAGAAAGCCACTACAGTCCAAAACGAAAATTGATACCAGTCAACAGTTTGCTAAAGAATAAGCCAGAAGGCTATTAAAAGAATGTTATGTGGACAGATGAGACCAAAACAGTCTGTTCCTGTCCTGACTTTCAATGGTGATCAATGGTTACCTAAAACATTTAGTTGTAGTTATTGTGCCCAAGGGGTGGCAACACCAGTTAACAAAAGCATGAGTTAGGGCTTGCATGAAAAACAGGTCACTTTTTTACCTCATATATATGCCAAAATAAAGAAAACGCTCAAAAACTTTTAGGCACCATTGTATGTATATATTATACTGCATATATTAAAAGACACAATCTATTCATGAACACAAATGTCTACACATATGAAGGGTGATAGTTGCTACTGATTTATTTATGAAATTATACCCAGTTCATAAGAAGCATCCTTATTTCAGATGAATCCTTAACTACAAGGCCCTGGCTTTAAAAATGTAGTGAGCTGCAATATTGTTTCTTTGGCTAAATTAAAAAACAAACAACAGCAGCCATAATATTGTTCCTTTTCAATTATCTTCTATGAAGGAAACATCTGTAAAAACAAACCTATACAGCTGTATATTAATGATGAACTATATATCTATACATTGCTGTTTTCCCAACATTTCTCATTCTCTGAAAACGTCGGCTTCCTTTTTCAATTGTACCTATTTCCATTACGGAAGATCTACAAACAACTTGATAGTAAGATGTGAAAGCCTGTGAGAAAGTGAGATTATTTTCATAGCAGCAAATACATTTCTATCAGATTAAAGGAAAACTATACCCCCAAAATGAATACTTAAGCAACAGATAGTTTATATCAAATTGAATGACATATTAAAGAATCTCACCAAACTGGAATATATATTTACATAAATATTGCCCTTTTACATCTCTTGCCTTGAACCACCATTTCGTGACTCTATCTGTGCTGCCTCAGAGATCACCTGACCAGAAATACTACAACACTAACTGTAACAGGAAGAAGTGAGGAAGCAAAAGACACAACTCTGTCTGTTAATTGGCTCATGTGACCTTACATGTGGTTTATATGTGTGCACAGTGAATCTTACGATCTCAGTCGGCGGCCCTTATTTTTTAAAATGGAAATTTTCTATTTATGATTACCCAATGGCACATACTACAAAAAAAGTATATTATTATGATAATGGTTCATTTACATGAAGCAGGGTTTTACACATGAGCTGTTTTACTCTTATCTTTTAATAGAGACCTACATTGTTTGGGGGGTATAGTTTTCCTTTAAGTTGTGATGACAAACTAGCAGCCCTACAACCTGCTACAACCCTACAACCTGCTTGTTTGAAGATTTTAGGCCAGATATCAGTCGGGGAGGCCTGTAAGGGGCCCCCATACATATGCAAATAAGCTGCTGATTTGGAGGATCAATTTATGACTGACAGCATTTCTTGAGTACAGATAGACAGACCCATATAATGACTGAAAAGCATCCAGAACTATAGGTATTATAGAAAAGTGCTCTTTGCAGAACTACAGTGGCCCTCTCTATTGGGGAATAAGGGAAATGTCAGGCTATTGGGTATACAGTCTCGGATTGGAAAACAGACAAACAAGAACACTGCATTCTGCAAAATAATATGAAATTGAGAAAAATGCAGCTTATCATGTAATGCTTTATACAAAAAACACATTTTAATTCTATTTACAGATACAGAGCTACCAGAAAGATGACTGCACTATGTGCTTGTTAAGCTTTGCAGATATTTATACGTAAAACATCTGCTACTTTATGCCCTAGGGACAGAATTAAACCCTATTGGGACTAAATGGTTATTAAGAAAATGTGTGGCTCTTCAGCTGTTGCTAAACTACGACTCCGAGCACAACAGGCTGTCATGGGATTCTGGGAGTTGTAGTTAACCAACAGCTGGAGAGCAACAGGTTGGAGATCACTAATATTCTGTGCATGGATTTACATTTCGATCATTTGCGCATAATGGTTAGCATTTAAATAGACTTGAATCTGTTGGTTTTTTTTTGTTCATTTGTGAAAGCAAATATTTTATGCAGTGATTTTTGTTACCTGTGAATGTAACGAATTCCTGGCCTTTTTCACTGAGGCTGTGGCATAGTTGCAAGCTGCAAAGAGATGAATTCGGGTGTTTAAAATTCAATTATTTGCATTTCACATATTCAGTGCTGCAGAATACATTGTAAAGACAAAGGGAATTAACTTATATAATTATGAGTAGCATTTATGTTTAATTATCATCATCATCATTATTATTGATAGGAATTAATTCATTTTCCCTTATATTAGCGTTTTTTAACCTTTCCTGGATTGGTACCTTGTCTTGGTGTCTATTCTAAATGAAACTGTTGATGTATTGAAAAGAATCACTCAAAGCACTATTGCACAACAGGCAATTTGGCTGCAGCACCAAACACCCTATACAACCAGGCACTGGTTTTATTCACCCTGGTGCTGTTAGGTGGGGCTTGTCAGGACACTCACGTCAGCATTCCCTAGTAATGGCTACTTCACCATGCCAGCCCCTTGAATGAAGAGCAGATACATGTAGAAAGGGGCATTTTGACATTCTGCCTGAAAGAACCTCAGTTTAAAGGGGTTGTTCACTTTTAAATGAACTTTAAGTATGATGCAGAGTGATATCCTGAGACAATTTGCAATTGGTTTTAATTTTTTCTTATTTGTGGTTTCGGAGTTATTTAGCTTTTAATTCAGCAGCTCCTCCAGTTTGCAATTTCATCATCATCATCATCATCATCGTCATCATTTATTTATATAGCGCTGTCAAGATTCGCAGTGCTTTAATTTCAATTTCAGCAATCTGGTTGCCAGGGTCCAAATTACCCCAGCAACCATGCACTGCTTTGAATAAGAGACTATGCTATGAACAGGGGAGGGCCTGAATAGAAATATGAGCAATAAAAATAATTTGTAGCCTTACAGAGCATTTGTTTTATTTTAGATGGGTCAAAAACTATAAAAAAATAAATAATGAAGACCAATTGAGTTGCTTAAATTTAGCCATTATTTAACACACTAACCCCTATATGTAATATAAGGCACTAAGTTTGCCTAGGAGCAGTAACCAATAGCAACCAATAAGATATTTGCTTTTAAACAGGGGACCAGTAAATACAACCTGCTGATTGGTTGCTACAGGTTACTGCACCTGGGCAAACTTAGTGCCTTTTATTGTATTACCCTTAGCAAGTGAACCACCCCTTAAAGAACCTCTGACATAAAATAGAGTAAAGTATTGGGCACATGGGAAATGTTCAATTGTTTTGCAGTGCCCATTTATTCACTTTTTATATTTAAAAGGGAAACCTAGTCATTTTTTATTTTACCACAACTAAAACTTTATTACAAATACATGATTATGGAATAACATTTTTCAATTACAAACTGATCCCTATTGGTTCGTAAATATATACAAATTGTGCTGCTGCTTTCTGAAGACCAATGATATTTAATCACAGAGAAAATAAGACAAATACTCCTCCAGTTAATCCAATCGCTATTTTTTTCCCCCCGCCCAGGAATACATGTAAAGCAGTGCCCCTCTAATATCTTACGTTATTGCACATATTATAGTGATCACCGGGAAAATGGAAAAACAAACATGGCAGTTTGGTACAAAAATAGAAAATAGCACAGATGGAGCTTATTTTACAGCAGAAAAGCTGATGGGTGTGAATTGTGTGAATTAAAAATTTGACCTTGTGATGCACCACGTTGGTGAGTGCACTGGCAGATGAAGAAGTCAAGAGGAGCTGTATTTGCTGCAGTTCTGGTCACTTAAAGTTGTTCACTTTTTTGAGTTCAGTTGGTTTCAAATAGTTCACCAGAAATAATGACTTCTTCCAATTACTTTATAATTTAGATGGCTTTTCTAATATTGAAGTGTAAAGTGTCGCCGACTCTGTAAACTGTTCTAAATTGATACATTCAGTTGATACATTTCTTATCTTTGCCCCTACTGAGCAGAATCCCTGAGTTTCATTAAAGGCAGCTGTTAGAATTGATACAATAGTTGCCAATATTCCAGAAATGCTGCTGAGAAATGTATCAAGTAAATGTTGCAAAAATTTAACAGTTCAGATTCTGCACCTGAATTACTGAGCTGCCAGACTCAAACACCATAAACAGGGACATTAAACTTAGATTTTGGAAAAAAAATAAGAATTGACCATCTGCATATATGCATTATACTGGCTTTGTCATACTGTTTGGTTAGACAAAAAGCAACAAATTATTTTCCATATGAAGGAAAACCAATTAAATATAAGAAAATTATATATTTAAGAGTTCTGAGTTCCTCAACCTAAACTTTTTCCTGCTACAACCAACACTGCTGGGAGTCAAGGACAGATTTTACCTACTCTTGTTGCCTTATTCCAGCAAGAGTAAGCATTTTGCAATACATTAATGACACACACAACTCATGGTTGCGTTACTTGCAAGAATAAAAAAAAGGGGGAGATGTAGGAAGCACAAGAATAATCCATTTATATCTCAAAAACGAATAAAAAAATTCACAATACTAAAACATGTAAAAGAGAATTATGTATTCACTACAATTCAGGTTTTTACAAACTAAAATTCCCCTTTAAAAAAAGCAATATAGCCTCCAGAGTTCTAATGTTGCAAAGAAAGCATTAAAGAAAAAACACTGGTATGAGAATCAACCAATTAGACACCGTGGGCTTTCTTTGTCCTTTACTACTGCCATATTTGTTTCATAGAGGCACTAGCATACAGTTTGCATTGACAAAAATTTTGACCATAACCTTAAAGAGGCAGTAGCAACAGGTGCCCCAAAGGTTATGCAAAGAGATGGATTGTCTGCTTGGATTTATTAAGTAATAATGTTTAAATATGGCTTCTCATTTTAAATCTCTAAATGGCTATGTCCCTTGAAAAAAATCCCTGCATCGTCTCTGCCTAACCTTGTTATCCCTACTTTTGCAAAATCTGGAACAGTAACACCAAAAAAAGAAAGTTCTTTAAAGTAATAAAAATATAATGTACTATTGCCCTGAACTGGTAAAATGGGTGTGTTTGCTTCAGAAACACTACTATAGTTCATATAAACAAGCTGCTGTGTAGCAATGGCGGAAATTGAAAAAAAAGGCTACAGGGCACAGGATAAATAGTGGATAACAGATAACACCATTATGTTCTACAGAGTTTATCTGCTGTGTAACCTGAGCCTTTCCTCTTTGGAATGGCTGCCGCCATTACTACACAGGAGCTTATTTACGTAAACAAAAGTAGCATTTATGCATTATATTTGTGTTAGTGCATTATATTTGTATTACTTTAAAACGCTTTCATTGTTTGATGTTACTGTTCCTTTAAGCAATCCCAGCCTTCCTGTATGTACACAGCCATAGTGATTAGTGAAACAAATTTTCATGCAGCGCTGCCAAACATCTGAAGCTTCAGCAACTCATGGATACGGGCCTAAAGCTGGCCATAGACGTGCAGATTCTAGCCTCATATTGTACGAACGATCGTACGGCGCAATCTTCTGACTTACAAGCAACCATTCGGATTAAATACAGTGATAAAAGGACAAATCAGACAATGTTCTGGCCATGAAAGCAGTCATATGAAAATGATGTCCGACAAATACTAGTGACAGTCACCCATTGATACTGTCAGATAGGCAATACATGCAGAGATATTATCGTTAGCTGACTGATCGACTAAACCAGGGGTCCCCGGCCCACTGCCAGGTGGACACGCCAAATTTGACACTGACGCACTGAATTTGACGCGCCACTCACAATCTTTGTCCCTGGTGTTTCCAAATTTGACACAGACGCAGCGAAATTGACACTAGTGTGCCCAAATTTGACGCGCCACACTCAAATTTTGTCGCTGGTGTTTCCAAATTTGACGGAAGCCCCAGCACCAAATTTTGTGCGTGGCGCGTCAAATTCGGGCCCACTAGCATAAAATTCTGTGTGTCTGTGTAAAATTCGGTACGTCTGTGTCAAAGTTGGTGCATCTGCAGCAAATTTGGTGAGCTTGCATCAAATTCTGGGCATCCACGTCAAATTTGGTGCCACTTGCAGTTGACGCCCCCCTGGCTTTACACCGGCCCGTGGGGCAAAAAAGGTTGGGGACCGAAGGACTAAACGATCACACGTTCCAAAAAGTGTTGGGATAATATACACGCAGTCCGAAGATCATACGAAACTAATTTTAGGGCGACTTCATCTTTGTGTCTATGGACAGCTTAACAGGACGCATTTGTAGGATTTTTGGATGGAGAGCAGGGTTGTCAACTTTTCTGGGAAAAAATACCGGCCTTCCTATATTTATTTATTTATCTTTTTCTTTATCAATAACATTGGGATCAGCCATCATTTTTACCGGCCAGGTGGCAATCCTAATGGAGAGACAGATGAGGGGACATAGTGCAGGTAACCAATCACACAAAGGTGTAGGGAGGAGTTTTACAATCCTTTACAAAGAATAGAGAATAAAAAAATTAAATCTCAAGAGCTTACACTCTAAAAGTGGTGGGACATTGTGGAGACCGACAGAGAGGTAATCTAATCAAAAAGTGGCGAGCCTCTGCACCAGGCAGCGAATGAAAGAGCCCAGGGTTTATTGTAGCACATACAATGAATAGAGAGAGAAATACGAATATTCCCATAGAGGGAGCCGATGAAAAGAAGGGCAGGCAGATGCCTATAGGCAGGGATATCCAGGCTGATCTATGTAACTATCTGTACAGGCAGAAGCCGGGAATTGTAGTTGTAGAACGAACAGCAGGGCCTTGCACTAAAGCCTTTGCCATCAACACGTGCCCTTCCCTAAGCCGATTGTCTCTCGTGGAACCCGGTTCACAGATGAAACATCCCCACAGCCCTAAATGCATCCAGAGATCGAGAAGCTGTGGCTCTCACTGAACTACAGCTTTCACCGTTCTGAACCAGCGAATAGCGAGAGCCGCCGCCTCCGCCTAATGTTCGCCAGCCCTTAAAGTCTGGCGGCCTCCCCGCGCCAAGGAAAAGGCGGATATCGCACGGCTCAGTCACCCCAACCCCGACCCCCCTGCCGCTGCCGCTCTGTTATCGCACTAAAACACGTTTCCATCACTTACAAGTCGTTTTTTCCTGATTTTTCCCAGTTCTTTATCCAATCAGCGGGTAGTAACGTGGCCGCCATCTTTCCCTGTACAGTCCCGATAGCCCGGATGTTTAGCACAGCAGCACAGGTCAAAGTGGGAGGCTGGCGCTGCAAAGCATGTTGGGTAATGGGAGGTGAGCCCTGGCGCTTCACTGTTACAATAACGTATAGGCTGGTGCTTTCGCTTCGCCCTTTAGCGTGACGCAGGCAGGAGCCCGGGAGCACAGAAGTGATGTGCTCTAGTCTATATCAACATATTACATGTTTTCCTAACGTCTAGATGACTGGTTATTTCCCAAAATCCCAGGGGAGGGCATATAGGAGCTGTGTGGCCGTCTAACTACTGTTATGCTTTTTTTTTTAAAGGGAAACTCTAGCCAAAAATGGTTTTATTTTTTAATAATTAAGTAAAATGTAATTTTAAAAGCACATTTACAATATACATTCATTAAACATTTTCAATGGTTTTAAAGTTATGTGTAAACGCAGTTGCTATTTAACCCAGTGTTTATTTTCTGGGCCTTGACTCTTGAAACAGATTAACATCTGGAGGGCCACTATTTTCAACTGCCATTTGCCACGCATACCTCCAAACTGTCCCGTTTTTAGAGGGACAGTCCCTCTTTTGACAGCTCAACCTGCAGTCCCTCGTTTGTACTGGAAAGTCCTGTTTTTCTCTGCACTGAACAGCCAGAAAAAGAAACAAGGGTTCTAACTTAATTGGCTTTTGGCAGAGAGCCCACAACAGAAGATCAGATACATTTGTAACAATTCAAATGTATCTAGATGAGCAAATAAGTAATTTTAACAATATAAGATAACGGGGAAAGTTAGACTCACAGCTTAAAGGGCAATTCACATCCATCAGCGAAGCTGTAATAACTGGGGAAAAAAACAGAAATATGTTCAAACTTTTATAACCTGCCACATTTTGTAAAATGAACATGGTAATTAGGGGGTGTGGCCACAGCAATGGGGGTGGTCAAAAAATGTTGCCGCGCTACAGACACCCAATAGTTTGTCCCTCTTTTATTTCCAAAATGTTGGGAGGTATGCCAGTGGCTTAGGAAACTTTTGACTACCCTGCTGCTGCTGCTGCCAGCGGCATAAATAGGGTGCACCAGCCCCACCAATCAAAAAGTTCTTTAGAGGGGCCTGGCACACAGTAATCCTTGCCAGGCCCCTGTCTGCCTACTCTCTGCCCCTTCCTCTCTCCCAGCTGGCCCATTCTCCCTGCAACCTCCCTCAATTAGGGTTGCTATCTTTTCTGGAAAAAAATACCGGCCTTCCTATATATATTTATCTTTTTTCCCTATTAATAACATCGGGATCAACCAGCGTCGGACTGGAACACAAGGGGCCCACCCAAAAAACCTTAGACCAGGGGCCCACTCTCAGTACTGTTATTTTTCCTTTCCTCACTCTACCTCTATTCTCCTAGTCTCTTTTCTTTACATAATATAATACTATTATAATCTATTATTCCATCTATTTAGTCTTTTCGTTCTCATAGCAATAAAGAATGACCATGAAATAGGCCAAATGTTTAGCAGCTGGAGGGCCCACTGACTCCTGGCCCACTGGGACTTTTCCTGGTATCCCTGTGGGCCAGTCCGACACTGGGATCAACTATAATTTTTACCAGCCAGGTGGCAACACTACCCTCAATGGAATATTTAGAACTATAGTAGAAGTAGATTCCATAGTCTGGGCCCCTTGCATCCATGGGGTCTGCTTTCTCTATAGTTACACCACTTACTGCTGCCAAAAAGCAATATGCCCAAGGGATTTTAATGACACCCACCCTATCCAAGGTCTCCACTTATTTTTCTGATATAATTGGCTTCTAAATGTAGTGATAATTGGCTCAACTGAAAATTTCAGATACTATTGTTCAATAATGGCATGTAGGGGATTCACCTCTGTTTTATTATTATTATTAGTATTATTATTACAAAAGATAAGAACATAATACCAGGAACTGTCTCAAATCATGTGATATTTTATATCAGCCATTTTCAAGAAGGTAATGATGTCCTACACATCAGTCTATAGAGCCCATGCGCAGAGATGAATCATAGTTGCACAGCCCTGTTTTAGATCATGCAAAAAAAGGGAGTTCCACATATTCCAGCGGCAGTCTTGTGTGTTCTATAAGAAGAAAGTTTGTTACATTCTGTTCTCAGGAAGATAAGTTTACCCTGAGGTTTTCTTTGGGCAATGGCATGTCTCACAATACGACTAACCATAATACTCACGGTCATACCTCCTAACATTTGGAAGACAGAAAGAGGGACCAAAAGATCTTTGACCACGCAAATTTTATGGCCACACCCCTTAAATACCATATCCATTTTACAAAATTTGGCAGCTTATGGAAAGTTTGAACACATTTGTGGGGGTTTTAGGGTCAGGTTTTATGTGTTATTACAGTTTTGATAATGAAGGTGAATTGCCCTTTATGCTGCAAGTCACAGTTTTCCCAAGAGATCTGCTTATCTTAATTGTATCTTTGCTTATCTTAAATTGTTACAAATGTATCTTAAGTGCAGCTGCTATTTATTCTGAGATCTCCGGCAAAGCCCCTTCTTTAATTGAGTTTTAGAAACTTTGTATCTTTTTCTGGCTGTTCAGTGCAGGAGATCGAAGAGAAAGTCAGGACATTATAGTAACAATCCAGGACTGCGGGTTGACCTGTCAAAATCGGGACTGTTCCACAAAAACGGGACAGTTAGGAACAGTGGCGTAACTAGATATTACTGGGCCCCACAGCAAATTATTTTTCAGGCCCCCAAAATTTTTAGCAGTTGACTTGTTTTACCAATATTTATTGAAACTGTATATGAATTAGGGCCTCGTGGGGCCCCTATACCTCCTGGCCCCCCCTGCAGGTGCAGGGTCTGCTTCCTCTATAGTTACGCCCCTGGTTAGGAGGTATGCTCACTAAGGAGCAAGCATAAGCCAGTTTGCCAAGGTATATTTGCCCTGGACAGTACATGTTCTAATAGCAGAATGTGTCTAGTATGGAACACTGCACTGGACTACTGACCAGCAAGACAGATTGCTGCACAAGTAAACAAACAAACATCCAGTGTCAACAAGCTAACAAGGGTAGAACTCCATTAGACACAAAGGGAAAGTTTCCCGCAGAGAAATAGATGTGATGGTGCCATGTTTGTTGGCAGGAATAAGTCCTGAGAGGTGATATACTGTTCATGTATAATTACTTGCAAAGCACTTTAGATAATAACAGAATTGCAATGGAATGTTAATATAAATGTTAATCACTATTTGCATTAGAACTATACTTATGTTATGTAAAAGAAATAGACACAGTATAACTTTAGGAATTAGGGCTAATGTCACATTTGTTTTCTTTAAAACTGCCCAATACCTCAAGTGTACATTTCCGGGCTGAAATCCACCCAGTCTGCATAATAATTATGCACTATGCATACTGTGTTCTGCTCTCCTAGGGTGCAGAGACCTTCCACTTGCCCCACAAATATAGTGCTGACTGCATTAGCCAAAACTGTATTGGTGAAGGATGGTAGTGGGAAGAAACGTAGTCATACCCCCCACCTGCCCCATAACTTGTGCCTTATTCAGACATGCAAGTTAAATGTGGTTAATGTCTAATTCTAAGCATCTTTTTATTTGGTATTCATTAATTTTTTTTTTATAGTTTTTCAATTATTTGCCTTCTTTTTCTGATTCTTTTCAGCTTTCAAATGTGGGTCACTGACCCCATCTAAAGGCTACAAGTTTTTTGTTATTGCTACTTTTTATTACTCATCTTTCTATTTAGGCCCTATACTATTCTTATGCAAATCGGTGTATGCTTACTAGGATAATTTGGACCTTAGCAACCAGACTGCTGAAATTGCAAACTGCAGAGCTGCTGAATAAAATGCTAAATAACACAAAAAAACATGAATAAAAAAAGAAAACCAATTGCAAATTGTATCAGAATATCATTCTCTATGTCATACTAAAAGTTAACTCAAAGATGAACAACCACTTCAGTAGCAAAGGTACAGCCTGCAATTTTAAATTGGCTCTTGGTGCAAAGTGCAGCTTTCCCTGGGGCACCCCTTAATGCTATATCACTTATACTGCAGCGATATGTAAATTACCCCTATAACGTTGAACTAACACTTTAAAGCGATAATGACGTGCTCCAGGTTTATCTCACAATACACAAAAGCCATAAATATCCTGTAAATTATATCCTTATAAACAGCTCTTAGTGATGTCATCAGTTATAAACAGAGCTTAGTGATGTGTTTTTTTGTCACATGACTCACTAAAACTTGTGTATTATAATAAATAAAGTACCCCTTGTTACAAAATTAAAATATGAGGATATTAGAAGTAACCTCAGAGTTCCATGACCTGTATAAAAGCTTTTCTATTAAAACTGGAATGTGTCACTAATCCTTTAATAACCTCATATGTATAGATAATGGTTAATGAACTCATCCAGTATAACCAGTTTTACTGACACACATGTTAAATGACTCACTGAAAACTGTATATGTTAAATATATTGGTGTCAATTCATTGTTCCATGGCCTGAATGAAAGCACTCAGCCTCTGTTCTTATGCCTTTCTATGATCAGGCCAGTGCTATTACCTAAATCTTGAATTGCCTGTTAGTGAGAGCTAGGGAGCATAAAAGAGTAGATTTTAGGGAGGGTATACTGTATTTCCTAGTTAAAGGAGGAAATTTTCAACCTAAAAAAGCATATTGCTAGAACGTTTCGGGATTGGGTAGGTAGGTGGGGGCTCAATAATTTTTTTCCATGGATGGATTGAAATAAATTGTAAATATCACGGGGGGGGGGTAAAGAACAAGGAAAATGCAATTCTCTGGGAAGGCACCCCTTATAAATCCAATTGCAGTTTTTTTTTCTGGGCCAGTGACATTCCCCGGGGAGTGCAAATAAGTTAGGCACCCCTTGTAAATCCAATTGTTTTTTTCGGGCCAGTGTTCCTTCTAACACTGGCAAAAAAGCATGACGAGTGCAGGGAGGACAGGGGTCCTACAAGGGTGAATGAACTCACAATTTGGTGTGTAAGCTGCACCGCACACAAAATGACACATGACCCGTGTTTTTACTAATGCCACAGTTTGCCTGCGATTCTGTACGGGGGACCAAGAAACCTGGAGCCCTGAAGATACACCTCTGCCTTTTAGGAGAAAAGTACACCAACAAATACACCATCACAGGGCGAAAAGTTGCACTGATCCACCATCTTACTTAGTATGCCCATTTGTCGCTAGCACAGACTTAGACTCAAACCCAGTAGAGTAAGATCTGCACAAGTCTGTGCCAGCGAAGTGTACTTCAACCACTGAATGAATGGAAAGCTCCAGGAAGCACACGAGGAAGAATTTTTTCCACAGCATTTCCTATTCAAGTAGAGTGTCAGTGACACTGCACATGCTCAGTATGGCCTAGGCAGCTGTTCAGGGGGTATTGCAAGTATTCATCAAGCAGAAAATGAACCTGTCATAGAAGCTAATGCTACAGGGCTGGTTATCAAATTCTGATGCTATATGCACTGGTTTCTGAGCTCCCATGTAATGACAATCTGAGTGAATTACTAATAATCCTTGACTCATGACTATTATATTATAGATAGATAGATACAGTATATTGTAAATCAGTCCCTACACTCACAGATATTTTTTTTAGCGATATCACAGTAATTGATGTCACTCAGGGCCAGATTTACATAGCGGGCGCCCCTAGGCCCACTGCCGTTTGCCCCCCCTGCCCCCTACCTTTTATTCATGCAAATTTTCATGGAGATTGTATCTCCTGCACATCCCCAGTGTTTTTGAACCAATGTGGGTGTGGTTGGCCAGCATGCCGCCCCCCTAAAATCCTGCCACCCTAGGCCCGGGCCTAGGTGGCCTTCCCACAAATCCGGGCCTGATGTCACTGCTTATTCACACCAGTTCTTCCAAACCTGCTGCATCTGCATGTGTGCTCCCATGAAAAAGAATGCTTACTGTCAGAGTGCTTACTAATAGAATGTGCCAGGATTCCCTGCAAAGCAATCATCCTAGGGGCCAAGCGCTATCCCTAACCACCTTCCCATCCACTGCCCACCCAGGGGCGATCCTGGCCCCTCCACCGCCTAATGCAGCTCCGGTCCACAGGGGTCCAGGACCCCCATATGTCGGATTTACATAGTGGGCACCCCTAGGCCAGCTGTCACTTTTTGCCCGCGTCCCCTCCCTTTTATTCACTCAAATTTTCATCTGGACCAGAGTAATGAGGATTGGAGTACAGGAGTTAGCATCCTCTGTGTTTCTGAAAAATTTGGGTGTGGTTAGGCAGCATGCTGCCCCCTAAAATCCTGCTGCCCTAGGCCCGGGTCTTGGTGGCCTCTTCACAAATCCTGGCCTGAGGACACCAGCACAGAGAGTTGTGCTCTCTGTGCTAGAAGAGCCAAATGTCTGGTTTGAAAACTGGAAATTCGGCTCTTAAAATTACCAGGAGCTGCATTTTTGACACCCCTGGTAAATAGCAGAAGAAAAGCCGATTGGGAGCTACTGGGGGCATCTTTAGAGGCACAGATCTTCCTTGTTGTGGATGTGGTTTCCTCGGGCTGTTAAAGAAGCCCAAAACATATTTTAGTTCTCCTATAAATAGAACTTTTCGTTAAGAGAACCATTGCAGATAAACCCCTATCCCCCCAATGACAGTGACTTAGTAGGGACAATTCTGTGTTAGAAATGGGGGCATGTCTGGTGTAACTGGCCAGACTAGATAAGTGGAGGTGGTGATGGAGGGGGGGGGGTCTAAACTGTCCCAATTTTGATTTTCAAATATTGGAAGGTATTCTACTGGCAGGCATTTTTAGGTATCCCCAAAATGCAAAGAAAAAAAATGGGAAGTGGGAAGTGTGTGATACTGTGCAAGAAGCCCTGCTCTATTATACAGGTATGGGATCGGTTAGCTTGAAACCCGTTATCTAGAAAGCTTCGAATTACGGAAAGGCCGTCTCCCATATACTCCATTTTATTAAAAAAATTAGATTTTTAAAAACGATTTCCTTTTTCTCTGTAATAATAAAACAGTATCTTGTACTTAGGGTTGCGACCTTTTTTGGAAAAAAATACCGGCCTTCCTATATATTAATCTTTTTTCCCTATTAATGACATTGGGATCAGCCATCATTTTTACATGTCAGGCTGGCAGAATACCGGCCAGGTGGCAACCCTACTTGTACTTGATCCAGACTAAGATATAATTAATCCTTACTGGAAGCAAAATAATCCTATACTGGGTTTATTTAATATTTACATGATTTTCTAGTAGACAGTACATACCTCCCAACTGTCCCGTTTTCAGCGGGACAGTCCCGCTTCTGACAGCTCAACCCTCAGTCCCTTGTTTGTACTGGAAAGTCCCGATTTTCTCTGCACTGAACAGCTAAAAAAAGGTACAATGTTTCTAACTTGATTGGCTTTTGACAGAGAGCCCAGAACAGCCACGAGGTGCTGATAAGATACTTTTGTAACAATTTTGAGATTGTAACAATATAAGATAACAGGTCTCTTGGGAGAAGACCAAAGCTAGTGACCCTCTAAAAATCATACGATCGGCAATACATGCAGAGATATCTTTTAATCTGTCCGATTGACCAAACGACTGATCTCCGCCAGACGAAAAATGTCGGGACTCTCCACACATAGGGTTGCCACCTTTACTGAAAAAAATAACAGGCCGGTGGGGGGCGGGTACAAAAAGGAGGTGGTCCATGCCAAAAAAAGGGGCAGGGCTACGCTGTGTGCCGCAAAATGGGGCGGAGCAACATTGCGGCGATGTCAAGAACACTGCAAAAAAGTTAACTTCTGCGCGAATTGGGGGCAGGCCAAGGGCTTTTTTTAAAGGGTATTACAAATTACCGGCAACTGCATTGCCGGTAAATTTGTAATACCGGCCCCGGCCTTGGCAGGTGTTTTACCGGCTGGGCCGGCAAAATACCGGCCGGATGGCAACCCTATCCACACACGGTCTGAAAATTGTATGAATCCTCGATTCGTACGATCAGAACTTTGCGTCTATGGCCAGCTTTAGACTCGCAGCAATTCACCTTCATTAGCAATACTGCAATATCTGGAAAAAAAAACACAGAAATATGTTCAAATTTTCATAACCTGCCACATTTTGTAAAATGGTCAAAACATTTCGCCAAAATGTTGGGAGTAGGGTTGCCACCTTTTAAAAAAAACTTACCGGCCAGTGGTGGGGGCGGGAACTAAAGGGGCGGGGTGTGATGCAAAAAGGGGTGGACCGAGGGGGGGCTGTGGCACAGAAAGGGGCAGAGCCAAGGGACTGTGACACAAAAAGGGGCGGAACCGAGGGATTGCACCACAAAAAGGGGCGGGCCACGTCGCGTGATGCCCAGAAGATGAAGAAAAGGTACCTTTCCACAGAAGGTCATGGGCTTTTCTTAAGGGTATTACAAATTATATATATATATATATATATATATATATATATCCTATATAATAAAGTTGAAGTGTCTCTGCGTCCAGTCCCTGTGTCCGTGGGATTGCGCTACTGCGCATGTGCCCCACGGACCGTCTCTGGCAAATGTTTGACTACATATGTTCTAGCGCCCGTTAATTTAACGGGCTTAATGTCTAGTATATATAATAAATTTGTAATACTGGCCCCAGCCTTGGCAGGTGTTTTACCGTTTAGGCAGGTAAAATACAGGCCGGGTGGCAACCCTAGTTGGGAGGTATGGTAGACTTAATGTATGAAGAACCAAAATATGAAAAGATCCCTTATCTGGAAAACCCCAGGTCCTGAGCATTCTGGATAACAGGTCCCACAATAGGGTTGCCACCTGGAGGGTATTTTACCGGCCTGGTCATAGGGTTGCCACCTTTTCTGGAAAAAAATACCAGCCTTCCTATATATTTATCTTTTTGCCCTATTAATAACATTGGGATCAGTCACCATTTTTACCAGCCAGGCTGGTAAAATCCAGGGCAGGTGGCAACACTACCTGGCTAGTAAAAATGCTTTATAATGCTATTTATAGGGAAAAAAGATAAACATATAGGAAGGCCGGTATTTTTCTCCGGAAAAAGTGGCACTGGCAACCCCTCCACCTGTACTTTATATTTTCTCTGAACAGAACAGGATATTTTCGTCTCTAACCCAGATCCAATAGTGGCAGCAATTTCCGCGACTTAATCTCTTATCGGTGTGCTGGTCTTTTTGCTGTACATCTTTATTTTTCTGGTTCGTATTTTGTCAATAAAAAACAAACAAATGGGTGACGCCGATTAAAAAAAAAACAAAAACAAATTCTAAGCGTAAACCATTGCGAACGTCGTTTTTATTTTTGAAATGCCACCGGGTGGCGCAAGATTCCACATCACGTCCCACGCCTCTAGCATAGTAATTGCGACAGCAGTGAAGTTTGTGTCTCCCTGTAGTGACATGGTTTGTACTTCCGGTAGGAAGGTTGTGGTTCCTGTTTCCTCTTGAACAAGGAAGACGTCCTTAGCTGGGTCCCACCTGCAGTTGCTGCTAACATGTAAGTCATGTGAGTGGGAGAGAGGGAGAGAGAGCTCTTACTTTATTGTATGTCGCAAGGGGATCAGCTACGTGCCCTGCATTGTTACTGGGACACCCTGTAGCTGTATGTGTTATGGGGTTTCCAATGTCAGTCTATATTTCTGGCTCCCTGTCCCTCAAAAAGCAATATATGTATCGGTACTAGTCATGGTGATGCTTAAAACTTAGAAATTGGACTGTAGGAGGATTATTATACACAGAGGCATCCTATAATAATATTAAATTGCTCCTGCATCGTTTGTGCATCTGTTTATTGCATGTCTCAAAGAAGCACTGCAGAACCTTCTTGTACATTTAGGGGCACATTTACTAAGTGTCGAAGTGAATATTCGAAATTCAAAAACTTCGAATTTCGAACAAATTTTTGGGTACTTCGACCATCAAATAGGCCTTAATTTGACTTCGATTCGAAGTACCAAAGTTCTGCTTCGAAAATCGAAGTACCGTCTCTTTAAAAAAGTTTGACTTCGCCACCTTAACCTGCCGAATTGCTATGTTAGCCTACGGGGACCTCCTAGAACCTATAGCCAACATTTGGCTAAGTTTTTAGAAGTCGATAAAAGTAAAGTAAAATCGATCGATCGATTAAATCGTTCTAATTGTTTGATTAGAAAGATTTCATCGTACGATTGGACTTCGACCGAATATGGCCAAATTCGATAAAAAAAACCTACGACTTCAAATATCGAAGTAATGTAATTTGATGGTCGAATTTCAACGTTTTTTGTACTTCGAAATTCGAACCGTGATAAATCTGCCCCTTAGGGCTTGTAGAAAGATTTTTTTTTTTTTTTAGGCTACAGAGAAATAGCTCAGATTGTCGCAGAGATGAAATAACCTCTATGCTAAGGGGCCGATTCACTGAATTCGAGTGAAGGGTTCGAATTAAAAAAAATTCGAATTTCGAAGTCTTTTTGGGCTACTTCGACCATCGAATGGGCTACTTCGACTACGAAAATCGAACGATTCGAACTAAAAATCGTTCGACTATTCGACCATTCGATAGTCGAAGTACTGTCTCTTTAAGAAAAACTTCGACCCCCTACTTCGGCAGCTAAAAGCTACCGAAGTCAATGTTAGCCTATGGGGAAGGTCCCCATAGGCTTGCCTGGGATTTTTTTGATCGAAGGATTTTCCTTCGATCGTTGGATTAAAATCCTTTGAATCGTTCGATTCGAAGGATTTAATCGTTCGATCGAATGAAAATCCTCCGATCGATCGATCGCAGGATTTGCGCAAAATCGTTCAACTTCGATATTTGAAGTCGAACGATTTTAGTTCCTAGTCGAATATCGAGGGTTAATTAACCCTCGATATTCGACCCTTCGTGAATCGGCCCCCAAGTGTGTTGAAGGTGTAACCATGTCATTCATACCTCTCCCAGTATTCTTCTGCATGATTTCAGGTGCTTTCTGGGCACTCCTGGGGCTTTCTGTAGGGGGGGGGAAATCCTGCTATAATATCATACTTACATTTTTATTTTCTTTCTGCCGCTGGCACGGAGAGAGAAAGGGCTTGACCAGGTTTCCAGCGGCACAAGAAATGATCAGAAAATATCTTCATTATCTATTTGCGTCTGTAGCTTTATGCTGGTGGCAAGTCTTAAAGGAGACATATAGGATAAATGAAATAAAACCCATAATTTTGTATAAGTAATGTATGGTGCTGCTTTTACATGATGCTAATAATTAAGATTATCTTTAAAAATAGCCCCTTATTGCAGCTTCCTATAGATGTTCTCTGGTCCCTGTCTGTGTTTTAAATGAGGGGGGGGCGTGTCCTAACGGTCCCTGCCAGAAGCACAGTAAAAGGGGGACAGCCAATCACATCCCTGCAATCACACAAGCACAAACAGGCTTCAGTTCCCTATCAGGTCCTGTTAGCTGCTGATTGGTTCCTGTCCTACAGTGCAGTGAGCTGAGAGCTGCCGGTGGAAGAGAAGGGAGGGAATATTAGGGTATTTGCAGAAATATTCAATAAATCAGCCTGAAACACTACTTTTTAATAGAGATGCACCGAATCCAGGATTCGGTTCGGGATTAGGCCAGGATTCAGCCTTTTTCAGCAGGATTCGGATTCGGCCGAATCCTTCTGCTCGGCCGAACCGAATCCTAATTTGCATATGTAAAACGCGTGACTTTTTGTCACAAAACAAGGAAGTAGAAAATGGTTTCCCCCATCGCTAATTTGCATATGCAATTCGGTTCGGTATTCGCCCAAATCTTTTGTGAAGGATTCGGGGTTTGGCCGAATCCAAAATATTGGATTCAGTGCATCCCTACTTTTTAAGCACAATTCTTCTATATCTAAATGAGTATAATGCACTGGTACGTTCTTATTTTTTTGCACAAAATGTCTCCTTTAACCGTATCCTGTCATTCGAGCACTTGGCTGTGATTTTGCCTTAAAGGCTTTATTTCTCCATCTGTTAGGCACCCCCACCCCACCCAGTGCTGTACTTGCCTTACCCAGTCATCCTTGGGGCAGGCTTTAAAGGGCAAGTCGACCCCAAAATAAAAATGTGCCTAATAAAACAAAACATTGCTCTAAGCAACTTTGCAATAGACATTCATTACAAATTTTCTATGGTTTATAAGTTATTTGTATATGTATTGCTATTGAAAGCAGTGTTTTCTCTGTCCCTTTCTCTTCTCGGCCCTGATGTCTAAGGACAAGCGTTTTTAGCACAGACGCATGTGAGCGCCGATCGCAGGAAAATGCAACATGCTGCGTCTCAACCTGCGTTCAGTGCTTACATGCATCTGTGTGAGTACAGCCCCATTGAAAAGAATTCAGTGCATCTACTCCTGCTCTCCCCTGCAGCTGAATGTATGAAACTGGAACGCAGGGGAGCGCAGCTAAAAACACTTGTCTGCAAGAGCCTTAAGACTGTTGATACAATGTAAGACAAGGCAGCTGATTAACAGACTTGCCTTTGCTGGGGAACCAAGACTGTTGCAACATTGTTTAAAAAGTAACAACTGGGAGTTAAGCAAATGCTGCTTTCAATATAAATTGTTTTTACAAATAAATTTAAAAGCACTGAAAATTTGTCATGAATGTATATTGGAAAGTTGCTTAGAATTGTTTTCTTTTATTGCACATTTTTATTTTGGGGTTGACTTGCCCTTTAAGTTAACTTTTAGTATGTTATAGAATTCTAAGAAACTTTTCAATTGGTCTTCATAATTTATTTTTTATATTTTTTTTTTATTATTTGCCTTTTTCTTCTGACTCTTTCCACCTTCCAATACTGGTCAGTGACCCCATTTAAAAAACAAATGCTCCGTAAGGCTAGAAATGTATTGTTATTGCTACTTTCTATTATTTGTCTTTCTATTCCGGCCTCTCCTATTCATATTTTCAAAGCAGTTCATGTTTGCTAGGATAATTTTGACCCTAGCAACCATATTGCTGAAATTCCAAACTGGAGAGCTGCTGAATAAAAAGATAAATAACTCAAAAACCACAACAAATAAAAAATTCAACCCAATTGCAAATTGTCAGAATATCTCTATAGAGTAGGTATGATTCAGCCTCCAATTTCTTCACTTTATTGCTGTAAGATGCAGTAGGTGTCTGTGTTACACCCCATGTGCATAATTCAAGGAAAAATATAGAATCATTACAGCTCCAGGCAGTAATTTTCAACTGCAATGTGTTTTATTCAGCAGTGCAGGCACACTACATGTTTCGGGCGGAGCCCTTTATCAAGTGTAAGCAACATACAAAGCTTTGTGGGAATAAATACCTTCCTGAGACCAGAACAACCACCTCCCCCTCTTAAAGTGACAGTGTATGTCAGAATATCTCTCCCTACATCATACTTAAAGTTAATGTCAAAGTGAACAACCCCTTTAAGGGGTCATTTATGATCGCAAATGCAGTGAGAAAAGTGCAGTTTTGAGCACAATCAACATGTTTATATCCTGTAATGCAGCATTTTTTCCTCCAGAATTTCAGCATTGTTGGAGTTACAAGGGGGAGTTATGACTGATGCTATTGCTGGCAGTTGATCAAAGGTAAAGCAGTTGCACTCACACTTTGTTGTAAATCTGATGCAATTGCGATTAAAGTAGCCCAGCTGTCATGATTTCCAGTGTTCAGCATGTGATTGATTTCATGCACTTGATTCTATAGACACCACTCATTGGTGGCAGTAGCACCAGGGTTCCTCTGCATCATAGGTGCAGCTGCATTTGTTTCAGAATGGTAGGAAGACCTGATCGGCACCAAGCACAACTATACAGAAGTGGAATTATAAATGATTGTGCAGCAATGGATTTGTTTTTTTTTCCCCCAGGCCAGTTGATCGTGTTTCTTAAAGGAGCACAAACAAATGAGAAACCTTAAAGGGATACTGTCATGGGAAAAAAAAAATGTTTTCAAAATGAATCAGTTAATAGTGCTGCTCCAGCCTGCCAGAAAGCATTTCTCTCCTAAAGTGCAGGCACAAGTCACATGATCAGGGGCAGCTGGGAAATTGACAATATGTCTAGCCCCATGTCAGATTTCAAAATTGAATATAAAAAAATCTGTTTGCTCTTTTGAGAAATGGATTTTAGTGCAGAATTCTGCTTGAGCAGCATTATTAACTGATTCATTTTGGAAATATTTTTTTTCCCATGACAGTATCCCTTTAATGATTGGATTTAATTGGGCTTTCATAGTCCTTTAAGAAAATAATAATGTGTTTGAAATGTGACGGCATTGTCAGGTTAGCTGTTTTGCTGTAGATATTTGTGGTTTCACGTGGCTCCCAACTGCGCCCTTGCCAGGTTCCCATAATTTCAAGGAACTGTGCTGCACTGTTTTGATTCTGTACCTATAAATCCTGTCTCTAGAGTGGTCCCTACACAGAGAAGTGTTCATTGTTAATGCCCGCTATCACCCTGTCCAATTGTAGCCCATTCACAGTGTAACTGAAAATTATATCCAGAATATTATCTAATGGGAATCTTTTCTAACCCCTTTCCTTATTTTTTAAACAGAAAGATACCATATCATGCCCTGCTATGTTCCAGGGTCTGTATGAGCAAATAATTACGTTTCTCTGTTTAAGAGGCAATATCACTTTTTTGTTTATTTTCTAGATAATTTTTCTAGAGTTACTTTTTAATTTGCACTTTCTTTTTTTAAAAGGAGAAAGAAAATAAAAAAAATAGTTAGTAAGCAACAATTAGTTAAAGGGATACTGTCATGGGAAAAAAACAATTTTTCAAAATGAATCAGTTAATAGTGCTGCTCCAGCAGAATTCTGCACGGAACTACAGAGCAAACAGATTTTTTTATATTCAGTTTGGAAAACTGACATGGGGCTAGACATATTGTCAATTTCCCAGCTGCCCCAAGTCATGTTACTTGTGCTCTGATAAACTTAAATCACTCTTTACTGCTGTGCTGCAAGTTGGAGTGATATCACCCCCTCCCTTTTTCCCCCCCCCGCAGCCAAACAAAAGAACAATGGAAAGGTAATCAGATAGCAGCTCCCTAACACAAGATAACAGCTGCCTGGTAGATCTAAGAACAACACTCAATAGTAAAAACCCATGTCACACTGAGACACATTCAGTTACATTGAGAAGGAAAAACAGCAGCCTGCCAGAAAGCATTTCTCTCCTAAAGTGCAGGCCCAAGTCACATGACTGGGGGAAGCTGGGAAATTGACAAAATGTCTAGCCCCATGTCAGATTTCAAAATTGAATATATATATATATATATATATATATATATATATGCTCCCTTCCTCTCTCCCCACCCACGACCTCACACTGCCAGCTTCCATTCCCTAATTTATAGACTCACGCCTGCCCGTCTCTTTTGTGGGGGCGGGCCCAGATCTATAAATATAAGGGACAAAACGGGCCAGGTTCGGGTCAGAGGGGTCTGGTGCGGGCCAAGGGAAACAGCACATGACTACTGAGTATGCCTGGTTGATTTACATTGGAGCACAGGCAGCAAGCATGCACAGTAAACACCTCTTTGTACCGTCTTCACAGAGAAAGAAAGAGAGCGTAAAATATAAAAGGGGTAGAGCTACACACTAGACCTGGAACTAGCTAAAATGAGATTTAGAAAAGACATGGGAGTAAATGGAGGGAGAAAGGTATATTATTCTAGACACTATTTGAGATTTTTTAAAAAGTTTACTTATTCTTTAAATACCCTCCGACTAGAGTACCCAATAATAAAATAGAGATAAAAGATCCATTCAATATGACTTTTGCGGTTGCTGCATTGATGCATAGAAAAAAATGCAGCATGCACTGGCTACTTAGTCATTTGATGATTTAATCATTATTACTCCTGCCTGACTGGTGGTACTTCCCAGTCCAGTATGTGAAATTTCAGCTTAGCCCCAGTGTGTTTCAGTGTAACCTTCTGATTCATATCTCACCGAACATTCTGCATGGTTTCGGGTGCTTTCTGAGCACCCATACTGCAGGGGAAGTCCCACTATAAAATTCCACTTACATTGTCATTTCCTTTGTGCAATTTGCATGGAGAGAGAGAAAGGGCTCAGCAAGGGTTTTTGCAACACTAGATATGGCCCAAAGCAACTTACTTTTTTCAGTTGCTGATTTTTTATATTTGGTTCTGTACCTCTGTTCTCTCCTTCTGTTTGCATATGGCTGCGATTTTACCTGTAATTCTGTCTGTAATTCTTATTTTTCCATCTGCCTGACTCAGACAGGGGAAAAATATAGCAGTTAGATTCATAGGCAGATGCCTAACATAGTGACACTGACACATATTGCAGTGAATTGGGCTTTCTTGTTTTTTATTTGTTTTTTTTTTTTTAAAAATGTGTTTGACTGCTGTATATGACTGGATTCATGAAGACTCTATTTTACTATGATATCGGTTTCCTGTTGCCTATATTATATGGCAAGAGTGCAATGATAAACACAGTGATGCCTTAGTACAGTGATCCCCCAACCAGTAGCTCGTGAGCAACATGTTGCTCCCCAACCCATTGGATGTTGCTCTCAGTTGCCCCAAAGCAGGTGCTTATTTGTTAATTCCAGGCTTGAGGCAAATTTTGGTTGCATAAAAAACAGATGCACTGCCAAATGAAGCCTCCAGTCCATTTAGGGGCATCAATAGCCAATCAGAGCCCTTATTTGGCACCTCCCGGGAACATTTTACATGCTTGTGTTGCTCCCCAACTCTTTTTACATCTGAGTGTTGCTCAAGGTTGAAAAAGGCTGGAGACCCCTGCCTTAGTACATACAAGGAAAGCTTTTAATATGTCATGAGCTTTACCTAAAGGAGCAGGCCAAATTATGCGAGGTTTAGAGCAGTAGTTCCCAAACCATGGGCTAGCTTGGGGAACTTAGAACAGTGGTGGGGAATATTTGGTGATAATGCTTATTAGTTGTCATGTGTACACCTCATGTACCCATCTTAAAGGCTGTTTGGGTAAAACCATATTTCATGTCCTATATTTTCTTATAACTATCGTTGAATGACTGGTGTACCAATATCTATAACCTTTTTATTCACTGGTGCTTGAACTGGAAGTGTCTGACAGCCATTGCTTTAGGGTTTCCTGCTTCTCTATGGAAAGAAAAAAGATTGAATAGAGCTATTCACTTTGCTCAGATAAAGGAATGTAAATAAACAGAGTACACTTTATTGGACACTCTGCTTTTCTGTTTTGCTGTATTGGCTATATTAATATAATTTCAGGTAAATATAGGATTATTAGAACTTGTAAAAAGATGCTGAGTGCCATTGGTGAGAGACTGTTCGATCTGTGGCATGCCAATACTTATAAAAAAAAATAGATAAGGAAATATTTAGCTTGTCTGTTTTGATATGGTTGTTGCCAACACGTGTTTATCATTCCTCTAATAGCAGAACTCAATGTCTGTTACTTTTATTTTTCTTGGCACCAGAAGCCTCTGTTAATCTCTACATAGCTAGCAGCTAGTGCCCACACCTCAATGTGTATAGGCTAATTATATTTCAATGTGCCTATTCAATATGTCCTTTTAACTAATACCAAAAATATAAACTGGATTTCCCAACCTGAAAGGGGACCTTGGTAGCAGTGGTTGTGTTTCTTCTCCTTTCATAACTAGGTTATGCTGCCAAACAACTTCTGCATTGCTCAGCCACACCAGTGCTAGTTTCTGGGGCACAGGGTATAACTTCTGCATGTCTCAGGGGAAGCCAAAGTTCACTGACATAAATTATTTGGTATATAAACCATAGAGCATAGTGCCTTATACTGCTTACCTTAGTGTTCTTTTAAGCCGAACACACTTGCCATTTCTTGGTGTATCCATTGTAACAGCCAGAAGGTGATTATGGAGCCTCAAATTGGTATGTATTTTGCATGGCTTGTCTTGGTGAATATGTAACCTGTGTGTTTCTTCATTAAGTCCTAATGTTTCTGAAAGACATTTATTTAACAAGCTGTTGCTTGGTAAAGCATTCTGTCTTTTATTTGATTTCAGATTCAAATATGCATAGTTAATCCTAACTTATTTAGAGCGTTGTAACCCTTCAACAAAGATTCACGATTATTTTATAAAGCAATCAAATGATCTAGGTGAATTGCATTATTTGTGGTTTCACACCTACAAAGGTACACGGTACCACAGCTCTGGCATATTATGTTTGCAGGTGAGCTTTACAAAGTCGTCCACAGTTTGAGATTCTGCTTTTCTGGGATTCTCCAGGAGATCAGCAGAACTCAAAAAAATTCTGTTCTTTCTGAGAAAAGTACATGTGCACCCCAACTCGGGTTGATATATATATACAGAGACCCCCCAAGCAATAGTGACACTGGCTTCAAAAGTCTGCAACAGTCTCCTGATAAGCACCATGTCAAATGTTCTAGCAAACCAGAGACACTTATTTGTCTTGAGCGATGTAGCATTATTCTATTCGTATGGGCAAAATACAAGACAAAATATTGTGTAATATTTCAAATATATTCCATAAAATATCTTTTTTATACAAATTGTAAGTGCTGTATTTTCTTATTTCTTTCCACAGTCAAATTCGTTTTTAAAGAGGAGATGACATGCCAGTGTCCAAAGATGTCAGACAGTGCTTGTGATGTGGACACGGACCAGAATTATTTTGAAGAGGAAGTCAGACTGGCCTCCTTTGCTAATTTTCCAAGTAGCTACCCTGTTTCTGCCCCAGCACTAGCACGGGCAGGCTTTTATTACACAGGAGATGGAGACCGAGTAAAGTGTTTTAGCTGTATGGCTATGGTCGAAGGTTGGCAGCATGGAGACACGGCAATCGGCAAGCATCGGAAAATATCTCCAAACTGTAAATTCATTAACGGCTTTAATAACTTCCGAAGCGATTGTATCCAAACTCAAGCTCCTGTCATGCAGAATTCTCATGCCAATGGTTTCCCAAATTCCGCTGAAGATCCGGGTGAGAAATCTAGTTCTGAGATTATGGCAGACTACCTGCTAAGGACTGGAAGAGTTGTCGATATGTCGAAACCAAAATACCCCCGGCACATGGAAATGTGTAGTGAGGAAGCCAGACTGCAAACATTTCAAAACTGGCCAGGCTATTCCCCGTTAATGCCAAAAGAGCTTGCCAATGCAGGTCTCTTTTATACAGGCATCAACGACCAAGTCAAATGCTTTTGTTGTGGTGGAAAACTAATGAACTGGGAACCTAGTGACAGAGCTTGGACAGAACACAAAAAACATTTCCCCGAATGCTACTTTGTTTTGGGACGTGATGTTGGCAATGTGACGAGAGATGCCAGTGTGCAAGGCAGTACATACATGAACAGCTACAATGCTCGTCTTGAGACCTTTTCATCATGGCCATTTCCAATTGACAAGGAAACACTCGCTAAAGCTGGATTTTATAGGATAGGTGAGAATGAAATATATTTATTTGCATAAAAAGGCTGGTTGGTTAAATCTAGGGCAAGCCCATCTCAAATGTGCTCATGAGCAGGGCATAACGGCAAAGGGCCAAGATATTACCAGATCCAAGTATAGGAGAAGGAAGAGGAACTCCAGCAGTATTACTGCAAACAACTTTTTATCTCAGGCAGTGGTAAACACAACCTGTTTCGGGTCCAATACCCTTCATCAAGTGATAAACTTGATAAAGGGAATTGAACCCGAAACAGGTTGTTCCTCTTCCTTCTCTTAAGGTGGCCATACATGGATAGATCCGCTCGTTTGGCGATGTCGCCAAACGAGCGGATCTCCCTCCGATATGCCCACCTTGAGGTGGTCAATATCGGGCAGATCCGATCGTGGGCCCTAGGGCCCAACGATCGGATCCTAGCATTTGCAAACGGGCGGTCGGATTGCGGGACCGCATCAACGAACAGATGCGGCCGCGATCCGATGGGATTTTTAAACCCATCCGATCGAGATCTGCCCGATTTTCGGCCAGATCTCGATCGGGGAAGCCCGTCGGGGGCCCCCATACACGGACCAATAAGCTGCCGACACAGTCTGTCTGCAGCTTTTATCGGCCCGTGTATGGCCATCTTTATACTTGGATCTTTTGCAGCAGTTGCAGAGCAACTATTGCAGAGCAACTATTAGGGAATTGGACGCATATCATTTGGAAAAGCTGTGCTAACCACCATTCCCCTCTTTTTGGCCAATACATCACCAGTAATCAAAGTTAATAAAATGTTTTTATCGAGAATTCACAAACATAGATTATTTTTGTAACCTAGGGAAACTGTTTGTTTTGTTCTTGCGAGACAGAACATTAGATTACCACAATAAAGATGATCACCCTACATAATAGATTCAGCCATGCACTTGTAATGTAATTATCTGCCTCGCAAGAACCAAATATGGAGTAACTTCAAATTCCCTGTTTGTCCTGTTTAGATCAATAAATCAAAAATCAACTTATTCATTGAAGTCTTGTTCTTAAAAGGGTTTACCTTCCAAACACTTTTTTCAGTTCAATCGTTTTCAGATTGTTCACCAGAAACAAAGACTTTTTTCAATGACTTTCCATCTTTTATTTTTTACCAGTTTTCCAAAATCGAAGTTCAAAGTTGAATGTTCGTGTGTCTCTGGTGTTTGAGTCTGGCAGCTCAGTAATTCAGGCGCAGAATCTAAACTGTTACAATTCTGCAACATTTAGTTTATACAATTAGTTGATACATTTTTCAGCAGCATCTCTGGAGTATTATCAACTATTGTGTCAATTCTAACAGCTGCCTTTAATGAAACTCATTCTGCTCAGTAATAAAGATGAGAAATGTATCAACTAAATGTATCAATTTAGAGCAGTTTACAGAGCTGAATAAATACGCCACTGAAACCACAAGCGAGCGTCAACATGCGTTTTTCAGCATATAGGTTTCTTTTCAAAACATGCACTTGTTCTTATTCCCCATGATTCCGCTGGCTGGAAATAGAAAATAGAAAAGCCATTTATAAATAGAAAAACTAATTACATGTAAAATGGAGCAGGAATGATCGTCAATAAACAACGTAATTGCCGTAAAAGCGTATATGTGTCATTTCTCTTGCCAGAATTTGGACGCCATGTTTAAAGTACGCTGCGTATTTACGTAAAATGTGGTTTCAAACTTGCAGATCTCATAGAGTCTTAACGATTTGGTGTTTCTTGACGTATTGGCGTTTTCTGCTAAAAAACGCCAATACTGGCGTCCCATGGCGGATTTCAGCTTGCAAGCGTCCTGTGAGAATTGCCATAGTGCACTTCCATTAGTTTTACGCCCGACTGAGCTTTTTTAAAAATGCAACGTAAAAAACGCGACATCTGGCCTTGCCTTAGAAGAAAACTTTTACAGCATTGGAAGAACAGTCACACATAGAAAATAGAAAGTAATTGGAAAAAGTCTTTATTTCTGGTGAACTATCTGAAACCAATTGAACTGAAAAAAGTGTTGGAAGGTGAACAACCCCTTTAATTTGCTCTAGCTTTATAGGGAATAGGCCCCATTGTCTAGCATGGTTGACAGATCTAATACAGTTCAGCATGTTTTATAATCACTATTTATATAAGCAGGTTATGGATCAATTAACAATACCAGTATAACAAATGGGTTCTCCTATACAAAGCAGCAATTGTTCAATTTGTTGTATTGCAAGAAGTTAGTCATTCCTAGTGAGAGGATGAGCAAGTGGCTTATTTTTCTGTACATAATACACATACCAGGATAGGGTGTTTCCTCACTATCAGAATGAAGGTGTGTTTCTCAATGAACAGAAACATATGGGAGGTTATTTATTAAACTCTGGCTGGGCTTTTTGGGTCACAACTTGATTTTTTTTTTTAAACTTGAATTTTTCAAGATTTATTAAAGCCCATTGCAGCAAAAATCCCGAATCCGAAAATCTGCCATCTCAGGCCTGCAGAGGTTGTGTATAAGTCAATGGCAGAGGTTGAGACCCTGTTTAGAAGTTGCTGCGCTGGAATTAGCCCAAAATATGAAAAATTTCGGCTTTTTGGGAAAAAGCACAAAAAGATTGAGCGAAAAATTTGTATGATTTGGGTTTTCGCTTGATTTTATTGAGTTTTTTCCCAAACTGATTAAATCAAGCTTTTTCAATAATAAATAAGGTAAAATGGGGTATGGGAGTTTGGTTGTGGTTTTTCAATCTTAAAAATTAGATAAATTTGGATTTTAGTAAGTAACCCTCCCCAAGTTAGCAACATTTTGGCTTAGCATTATGGATACATACTGCAAATAATGTACACTTTTCCTTTCTACACACTTGTAAATTTATATATTCTAATATTTGTACAGCTATGGTATCCATTATCCAGAAAGCTCCCAAATATGGAAAGGCCACCCCCCATAGACTCCATTTAGATCAAATAATTCAAATTATTAAAAATGATTTCCTTTTTATCTGTAAAACTAAAACAGTACGTCGTTCTTGATCCCAACTAAGATCTAATGAATCCATAGCTGACACAGAACAACACTATTGAGTTTAATTAATGATTAAACAATTTTTTTGTAGGCATTGGGTATGGAGATCTAAATTATGGAAAGACCCCTTATCTGGAAAACACCAGGTCCCAAAATTTCAGGATAATAGAGCCCACACCTGTATAATGTTTTTGCAGCACTGCTTTACGTATACAAATTTAAATGACTTTAATTCATGACTTCAAAAGAACAGGGAGCAGTACCATTGTAGGAAATGATACCACATCCCTGAGAATACAGTTGCTACATTTTCCAGTTCTGAGCTTATCAGTTTCCCACACATATTTGCTGTAGAGAGGAAATGTATATAAAAAAAACAAAAAAAAACACCTGAGTTCTGGCACACACGCTTAAAGTCACACCTTTTAACCTTTACCCCCTTGTTAGGTTTTACCTGCTGCATTCTCTGCTAAGGTTTGCTTTGTGAGAATCCCAATAGCCCCTGTGCTGCATGGTTTCCTGCAAATGGAAGACACATACTTTTTCCTTTAACTGCAGATTTACAGATAAAAGCAGGATATTCTATGACAAAAGTGGTTTATGAAATTATAAAAAAGTTGTTGACATTGATGAGGTTAAAGGAGAATTAAAGATTAACTAAAGAAGTAGTTAGAAATGTTGTACATTATGTTTTGGGCTTCTGTACCAGCCCAAGACAACCACAGCCCTTTAGCAGTAAAGATCTATGTCTCCAAAGATGCCCCAGTAGCTCCCCATCTTCTTTCCTGCTGATTCACTTCACATGCTCTGTGCTGCTGTCACTTACTGAGCCGACACACAATATACTGTACATATAGAATAGAAATATCACAATATAAGGCTGATTAGTAATTAATATAGATAATTACTTCATGGCAGCACAGAAACCAGTGCAACTAACATCAGAATTTAATAATCAGCCTTGTAGCATCAGCTTATATTACAGACAAAATTAATTTTCTGCTTGATAATTTATGAAGACCCTTAAGCTTAGCTTCTAAACAGCTGCTCAGAGCCCACCGAACATGTGAGTTTCGCAGACACTTTCCAAAATGGTGACCCCCTGTGACGAGTTTGAAGTCCTGGATCATTGCTGCTATTGAGAAGCTGAAACTTTACACTGGTGCAATAAGTTCAGTATATAAAATATATCATTTTTAGCCATATTCATTTTTAGGGTTTAGTTCTCCTTTAAGGAGGCAATGCAGTTATATAAGCTGACATTGGTGACTAAAACCATTCGATTTTTATAATACATTATTTGGATAATATACAGTAATATCTATAATATATTATTTTTGTAATACAATGATTTGCAATAGAAAAAAAAATCCCTTTCTTGGGGATGACTTTCTCTACCAATGGAAAATGGGAAATTTTTAGGAAGTAAAACCTGGTCTGTGACTGTGAGGAAGAGATCAAAGTTCCGTGTTCCATTTGTTGTTTTGCCTGGGGCTGAGGAAGTGTGTTTGTACAGTGGTATCACTTTTGGGTTGTAGTCATTCTAAACCAAGGGTCCCCAACCTTTTTTTTTTTTACCTGTGAGCCACATTCAAATGTAAAAAGAGTTGGGAAGCCAAATAAGGGCTGTGATTGGCTACTTGGTAGCCCCTATGTGGACTGGCAGCCTACAGGAGGCTCTAGTTGGCACTATACTTAGTTTTTATGCAATTAAAACTTACTTCCAAGCCTGGGATTCAAAAATAAGCGCCTGCTTTGAGGACATGGAGAGCAACATCCAAGGGGTTGGAGAGCAACATGTTGCTCAAGAGCTACTGGTTGGGGATCACTGTTCTAAACCATTTCCTAAAATCTCAAATAAACCTTTAGCACCGCTCCAAAATATCCATATCACGTTAAAAAAAAATATGGCTCTTTCACCATTAAGTAGCATGATATTCTATCAGGAATAAGATATTATGAAGCAGTCCTCCATACAATATTGAAACATATATCACCAGATTAAATTAGACTTGTAGAATTTGCTTATTTGACAAATGAAACCTAACTTTCTGATAACGTTGTGACTTCCAACAACCCTAAGCTTAGCTACTCAGCCTAGACCATACTGAGCATGTGCAGTGTCACTGACACTCAAAAGATGTTCTAACAAGATCACAAGATAGGGAGCTGCTGTGGACAATTTTGAAGGTATGTATCATAAATTTTCTAGGTTTGCTGAGCCTCTCAGCTGTATATCTCAGTATATAAAGTCCAGTATATAAAATACATTATTTCTTGCCTAAAATGTGTCTTTATCCCAGTTGTTCACTGCAGTATAAAAATGACGATTTACAAGAGAACTCTGTTCATGGTCATTATTTCATAGAAGCAGTGCAGTAAAGTGTTGTCCTCTCTGTAGGTGATGAAGATGCCACAAAATGCTTTTCTTGTGGGGGAATGTTAAATTGTTGGGAAGCAAACGACGATCCTTGGGAAGAGCATGCAAAGGCATATCCTGGGTGAGTAGAACTGTAAAATAGAACACAAGCTTAGAGATAATAAAGTGGGAACTCTCATCAAGTCAATACGAATCATATGATCATAAAAGCCAATTATAAAATATACACTTGGACCAAGCTTTATAACTGGCCCCGTTCCAACTAAAGCTCTATAAAATCTTCTGGCTATTTGTGTAGTTACGTTACAGTATACGTCCCCGATTTTCCTCTGGGGTACTTTACTGTTTGTAGACATTGTGGCTCTGTGTCATGTCTATATGCCTGCATAGTGAAACAGTATGTATATGCCAATGAACTGTTATTAGATTGTCTGTATAATCTTTTGCAGATGCCAGTTCCTGATAGAAGAAAAGGGACAGCAATTTATAAATAATGCCCAGTTACAGAGACCTATTCTGCACAAGGTGATGTATCTTTCAAGTATAGAAAATGTAATATTAGGCCATGGCGTACTATAAAACCTATTTCTGTATATAGCAAGGGATGGGCCTGGACTGTGGAGGTAGATTAGGAGGGGATATATACTTAGGGTGCTATATATATATATATATATATATATATATATATATATATATATATATATATATATATATATATATACAGTATATAGGTCTGCTTTACCTCTGAACTCATACAGCATTCATGTGACATACGCCTAAAACAGTGCCCACTTGATATAGACCAAAGGCACACCCATGTCCACTCAAACTCATTTTTGGAGGACAGGCTTTTCTTCACCTCTCTAAAAATGGCAAAGGTAAAGCATACGTTAATCTGACAACAAACCAGCACAAGTACAGTAGTAGTTATTGGCTAGGCCCATTATAATTGGATGAATAGCATTATCATTTTCTCCCTGCACTCATCTTATCTTTACATTTATGCCTATTACAGTTCTGATCTCTTTGATAACACTCCCGGTGTTTCACCAAAATGCGTTGGGTAATCGGGGCCCTGCTAATTCAGATGTCTGATTGTGCTCATTTAATTTTGTTTTTTTTTTTTTTTTTTATTTGAAGGCAAACTCTGGAGAAGCATCACCTGCATTACCCAAAGGTAACTATCACTTTCATAGCTTAGTATTGTATTTCTGTTTCCAAGTGAAAGTGAACCCAAGATTAACTATAGTGTTAATTCATAATTATAAAGATTATATACTACTGTGCCAGTTCTCACTGGTTCTTATACGCCTCGTAAGGAGAAATGGGTCGAGGAACCTGCAAGGTAAGTGGAGGGGGATATAAAGGGGGTCTTTAACTCAAGTGGCATGCAAGAAGCAGCTTTAGCCTAATAATAGCTCAACAAATGCTGCAATTAAACAGAGCTTTATTAAACTACTTTTTTTAAAAGTTACTCTGAACATAGTAAGTAAGTAAGGTAGAAAAAAGACACACGTCCATCAAGTTCAACCTTTTAACTTTAGTTTAACCTGCCTAACTACTAGTTGATACAGAAGAAGGCAAAAAAAAATTAATTTGAATCCTCTTCAATTTGCTGACTGTAGTACAGTGTTAACAATAATAAAAAAAAATAAGGTTCCTATAGCTGACTGCTTGCAGTATAGTATTAGTATTCAATGCTGACTTGGCCTCTCCAGGCTGAGTCTCCGCTTACAATAATGATTTGCCCAATTGATATCCAGTGTCGGACTGGCCCACAGGGATACCAGTAAAACTCCCGTTGGGCCCAGGTGTCAGTGGGCCCTCCTGCTTCAAAATATTTGGCATATTTCATGGCCATTACTTATTTCTATGAGAACAAAGAGACTAAATAGATTGAATAATAGATTATAGTATGTAAAGAAAAGAGATAGAGGTTGCTGAGGAGAGGAATTATAATAGTACTGAGAGTGGGCCCCTGATCTAAGGTCTTTTGGTGGGCCCCTGGTCTAAGGTTTTTGGGTGGGCCCCTGGTGTTCCAGTCCAACACTGTTGATATCCTTTATAGCTAAAATAATGAAAAGTAAAGAAGTTTGCAGAGAGAAAGGAAAAATACAGAAGAAGATTGCAGGGAATGAGCTGCTACAGAAATACCCCAGGCTAGTGGAATTTCCTGCTTACGGGAGCACCAGAGTATTCATTAAAACTTGTATGGGAATCATTCAGCATTTTACAATTTGCTGGTGATTGCCAAGCACATATTTTATTTGAAGTGAATCAATAATGAATAAGGGGGCTCTTAGCATCTCATTCTCAAGTATTGTGTGGGACTGATTTAATTTGCACCAATATGAGGTTAGCTTTCATTTTGAAACCTATAGTACAGCGGTCAGAGCAAAACATAATTACCGACTGATAGCTTTGAGCTACTGAACTAGTGCTGATTTTACACAGTGCTATTAAATAAGCACCCTGTCTCTGTTCAATTACATTTAATTAATAGATTAGGCCATAACAGGTATTCATTTCTTCAGATACGAGTTTCTTGAAGAACCCTTTGGTGATCTATGCCCAGCAAATGGGATTTCCCCTCGAAGAAATTAAGAAAGTTATGGGGCAGAAACTGAAGACCACAGGGAATAATTATACATGTGTGGAAGAATTTGTCTCAGACTTGTTATGTGTTCAGAGTGAAACAATCGCAGATAAGCCTATGAAAATGGGTAAATACATGTTCCATGGGTATAGCCGAGCTATTGTACAATCATTCATACAAACCTGCACTAGCAGCTTGACTTCTGTGGAACAACTGCGCTTCACTTGCTTTGCTAAGCTGGACTTCTTGCATTTACCTGCCACTTTATATGTGCAGTCTTTCTTTTTCCCTTTCTGAAGGACCACTGAACACTATTGCTGAATGCACAGCATACTATTATATGGAAGTGATTAGTGAAAGTGCTATTTAAATTGGAACTATCAGTAGTGGGAAGTTGCCATGGATGTTAGCAATGCCGTCCCTATTGATGCAGCTCCATCCTTGAAGTGAAATGTCTCCGCATCTCAATGATTGGTGTTTTAAGTAGGAAAGACAATATGATGAATAGAAAAATGAAAGAAAAAAACGTGCTCAGCCAAAGTGGGGGTTGCATTGTAATTCAGTAAACACACAGAGCGATCTCCCGTAGCATTCGTTCCGCTGAGCTTGTTTTTTTCTTTCATTTTGGCTTCTATATTGTTCTATTTTGCCGATCCCTACCTGCATCTCCTTGAGAGGCCAGTGCATACTGGTGACCTTTTAGAGGAAACTTGATGTCACTGATTTTGGTAATATTCCTTACACACTTTCTGTCCTGCTTTTGGATGCAATAGGATACACCAGCACCCCCTAAACAAACAAAATATATGTTATAAACATATACTGAAACTACCCGTCAGTCATTGCCCCCACTGGTCCCCTAACAGCCATAAGGTCTTTTTTCCTCTATAGTTACACATACAGGTCTCTCTTCTGTAATCTTTGTGTCTAAAGATGGGCAAACACTATAAAATCCATTTCTGGTGTTGAGTACATCTTAAATTGATTTGACCACCAACACACTGGGACAAATTGAAGCGACCTATGAAATCATTTATATCTCTTGGTCCCCCCAGCAGACATAGGGTCTGCTTCTACTAGTTAGGCCTCTAAATGATACCCTCTGTAAGTTAAAAAATAAGACATGCTCACTGCCAGTCTGAAGATCTTAGGGGGCCTAGAGAGCTGTTTGGAGAGGATCTTATTAATGAGCCAATGCAGTCCTCATCCGACTGCAGTTTAAAGCTAGATACCAGTTGAGCAGGCCATGCAAGGACCCCATACACAGACCAATAAGCTGCAGACTTATTCTGCAAGTGCAGGTCAAAAGTTTTATGGGTCCTTTTGGGGCAATCTTCATAATTAGGGTTGGTACTAAGGATAGTCAAGTGATTTTGCCACCTTCTCTTTTTGTGCAGAAGGTTTTTGTTACATGTTCTGTGTTACTGTGGCCGACAAAGACAGGAACTGACAGTCTGTTAACTAGACTTCCATTGGGAGTATGAGGTGGGGGTGATTAGAAATAAAGCATTCTTCATACCTTCCGTTTGGGTCTGAGCTCATGCTGAAAAGGGGGTTTACCTTGCCAAAACTGCTCTGTAGAACATTTTTCCTGTGTTTCCACCTAAGCTTTGCCTGCCTATCCCGAAATCTAAATTCTAAACTTCTAAAACATACAGCCGAAGGGCTTATTTTATTGGATATAATGTGAATTTGGGTTTTGGTGATATTGTGAGTGAGAAATGTGTTTTGTTTTCATGTCACAGAGATCAGCATTGAAGAGAAACTGAGACAACTAGAGGAGGAGAAGGTCTGCAAAGTTTGTATGGACAGACGGATCACCATTGTTTTCATACCCTGTGGCCATCTTGTGGCATGTGCTGTATGTGCGGATGTGCTTGATAAATGTCCAATCTGTTGCACTATTATAGAAAGAAGACAAAAAATTTTTATGTCATAACCTGAAATGCCAAAGCTCAGTTGGCACGTTAATTGAACAAATCAGAATACTAATCTTAGCGCATGGACTGCAGAGGGGCATGGCCAGATAGATATTAAAAATGTTGACTCTTTGTAATGAGTCTCTGATTCTTGAGGCAAAATCTTTATTAATGTTGTAGAAATGTTTTCAACACAGTAGAACATATATTTTCCACCGTGTATTGAATAGATCAGGTGGTTATAAGATAATGGATAAAAATGGCACCATTTACATTCTTTTAAACAACCAATACTAAAGGAGGTAATGGAATGTTATTTTCTGTTTATTTGTATCTTTAATATGAGTGAGAGTTTCCATGTTGCTTGCCACAAACCAACTCTGTTTATTGTGAATAAAGGGTGCAGTATATAGTTCTATATGGAGAATACTTCTGCCTAGACAAACAATATGGCTGCCTCAAGTCCTATGTAGAGATGCATATACACAGAGCAGGAATACATTGCGCCCTTGTGTAACAGTGATATCACAATTTTGTCTTTGAGAATAAATGGATGAAAATCTTCCATTCCCTTAAAAGTAAAGTTGTCATGGTTAGATCCATGTGGTTCTTGGGCCCAAAGTAGTTGAGAGCGAGCCACATCTGCTCCCAAAACATAATTTGGAAGAATTATTCTTGGAGAAGGAAAGTTATCTTATGCCCCTGTAGAATATAAAGCTGCTGCAATCATATTCCATAAACCGGACAATGGACACTCATACCTTGAATAATATGTAATGATCAAAAAATAAAGTTCCCAGAGAAAAAATAATTCACTTACATTTTGAGAAAGTTTAGTGTGTTCTGTACATGGGAGGTATAGTCTTCTTTCATTCTCCTACAAAGCAACAGTTCTTTCACGATTAAGGTCTGTGGCACCCTTGACATTTTGACTGCTGCCGTTTTTTAAGGAAGAACCATAGAAGTCAAAATGGTTAAATTTGCAACCGCTCATTATTGCATTTTGTGGCCCAAATCTACTCCCTTTGATTGCTGACAGATGAGTAACAGTTTTGTCACTGTCTGTGTGTAAACACCAACAGAGAGAATGCAATGTGTGTCATAGGCCTTAGGGTGTCAGACACATTTATTTTCATACTGCAGGGCATTAGCTGGACATTTGACCACTGCCACAATTTGTATTGATGAAGTATTCCATAGCCCTTATGGCTGACAGTCTAGCTACCATTATAACACTGCGTTTAGACAGATATCAAGCTTCCAAGAACATTTCTATAATCCATAGTAATGGTTCCCAGTGGTATATAGATTCTTTCCTTCAAGAGACTCTCAGCCTTTCTTGGATTCCAATGCAACAAGCATTATGATAGGAATCAAGAGATCAAGTAACCTGTCCAGTCACAAGGGTCGCAAATTAGATTCAAACAAGGATATCTAGGTTAGAGGTATCATACATAACCTCTAGCGCAGGGATCTCCAACCTTTTGAACCTGTGAGCAACATTCAGAAGTAAAAGTAGTTGGCAGCAACGCAAGCATGAAAAATGTTCTTGGGGTGCCAAATAAGGGCTGTGATTGGCCATTTCTTAGCCCCTATGTGGATTGTCAACCTAGATTGAGGCTCTGTTTGGCAGTGCATTTGGTTTTTATACAACCAAAAGTTGTCTCCAAGCCTGGAATTCAAAAAATAAGCACCTGCTTTGAGACCACTGTGAGCAACATCCAAGGGGTTGGAGAGCAACATGTTGCCCACAAGCTACTGTTTGGGGATCACTGATCTCAAGCAACTCCGCCATCAGTAACATTTGCTTTTGTTTTGATTATGTATATTCGAGGACTTTTATCTTCTATAGCCGATTGTTAAAAATCATATTTCTTTTAAGAAATTTTTATTTTTCTAAACTCTTCAATCACATAACCTATATTGTTAATGGATATTAAGCCTAAAAAAGAGCATGTACAGTGTGTAAATAATCTAATGTTAAGTGTATGTTGTAGTGTATACAGAGTACTTCACCATTACCCCTATAAAAGTATACAGGTATGGGACCTGTTATCCAGAACCTGGGGTTTTTCAGAAAATGGATCTTTCTTTTTTTGGATATTTTTGATCTGCATACCTTAAAGGAGAAACAAACCCTTAGTAAATAAAAACCTACATAGACCCTCCCCCCCACCAGACTGGCTGACCCCCCACCCCGACAAATGCCCCTTACTCTTTACTTACTCCTCCGTGCAGATTCTGTTCAGTGGAGTGCCATCTTCAGCCGCTTCGGAATGACTGGCACTTTGACAAAGTTTTGTCGCATTTGCAGTTGTCGGGAAACATAAAATTGTTCCATCTGCGCATGCGTCGCTTCGGCGGTCTCATTCCGAAGATTTCCAAAGAGAAGAAGATGGCGCATTTGCCCAGGGGAGCAGCTAGGCTGGGAGGGAGGGGGGTCTATGTATGGTAGGGGGGTAGGTTTTTTTTTTATATTATTAAAAAATAAATAATCTACTAGAAAATCATGTAAACTTTAAATAAACCCAATAGGCTGGTTTTGCCTCCAATAAGGATTAATTATATATTAGTTTGGATCAAGTACAAGGTACTGTTTTATTATTACAGAGAAGAAGGAAATCATTTTTAAAAATTTTGATTATTCGAATAAAATGGAGTTTATGGGAGATGGCCTTTTTGGACAACAGGTTGTTGGATAACAGATCCCCATGCATGTACAGTCTTCATGGTGATTTATATAAGCATACGTTTTAATAGAATTCTACACTGGACTAAATGAATATATAGAGGAGACCACAGCCTGCCTTTTCATTCTGTCCCTATGAGTGCATAGACTGGTATGGTAAGATGACAGATATACCAATACACATCTCGTGGGTTCCACGAAGCAACAATGCCCATAGACACTACACAGCATTTGGGTCCTGTTGCAATAAGAGTGAGAAGCTGCTGTGTGTTTACAATTACATGTTTTTCGCGCAGAGTGAGCAAAATTATTAATCCGGGTAGAAAATTAACTATAAGCTTATATGGTGCTCTTTCTAATTAGACTTTTAACTCAAGTTACGATTTCTGGACATTCATTTTAATTTTGGTTATCATTAAAAGTAAATTTTTAGTTATTTACGGTGGGAATCCATGACTAATGGTTGAGTAGGTGCAATCTAATGGGTCATTCTTTTCCCAATGGTTATGGATAGAATCCTACAACACTGCATTGTGACAACCAGGCCCACTTCTTAAATTGTTGGCTTGATGAGCGTTTTGCCCATACATTTTCTTCCCCAATGTGGACACCCCATTGTGGGATAACAAATCAAAAATGTAGGTCTCAGTGTGAGAGGAAACAAACTACCTCTCTAGCTGAGCCTTCGGTCCCACGCGTGCTTTATGAAGTCTCCTCATAGATGGAGCACTAAAAAAAAATCTGAATTATGGAACAGAACCAGCAAATGTTTCCATTCCCATAAGATAGCTTAACTTTGCTTTACAAAACTACGGAGCTTTTCAATGTATAATTATGTCTGTAAATACATATGGATAAATATATAATAACTTGTCATAACTGATATGGCTTTATTCAGAGATCCCAAACTGTCAGCAATTTGCAAGGTGTCATTTTCTGTTTAATGTGCCTATGTATATGTTGTATTTTAAAGAAAATATTTAATGGTAGCTTGAAGTTCATGTGTTTGTAAATATAGGAATTTCCATACTGCTGTTTCCACATACAAAGAAGAATCTCTTACTAGAGGCTTTGCTTAGTCAGGGCTGCCCAACTCCAGACCTCAGGTGCCAAAATAAGTCTGTGTTGCCAGTTAGATTCATTGGAAAGCGGGACTTGACCTTTGGTTCTTCTTAGTGTGCCATGTACCACAGATTGTCAGGAAAGCACGTGAGAAAAGGAAGAGGGATAGGCAATGGCTGCTAAAGAAAAAAAAGTTAGGAACACTTTTATAGAAGCAAAGGAAAAAACCCTGAAACCGGAACAGATTTATGCATTATTTTGGATTCTTTTGACTATGAGAAATAAAAATCTTCTTTAGGCCTGGGAACAGCTCCATTGTATGTTTAGAGTGCATTGATACCAATACTCTAACAATATTATATATATATATGCAGTATATAGAAATATATATATTGAGGTTCATGCAAATGTATTTTTATACTGGGAATTATTTTTAAATGAATCACAAGATCTCCAATATTATGAGGTTTTAAAGGACAGGAAAGGACAAACTTGGGATGGGCTGCCCCCTGGCAACCCAGGTCATTCAACTCCCCACCAGTGCTCCTTTTTGGGTGCTGGGCCCGGTAGTCTTCACTACCTGGAAGAAACTCCATCTTGGCAGGTTTGCTAAATCCTGACTTTGGCATTGACATTACACAGTTGGCAGGGGTCTAAAACACATGCTACCCTACCAGATCTGTGAAAATGGTAGTATCACTGGGTAAGAGAAGGTTTCTTGGTGCACTTTTCAGAGCTTACAAAATATCAACCCCATCCCATCAATTTTGCCTCTCTTGTCCTTTAGGGTCAGGGCACACAGGCAGATTCGCCCGGCGACAAATCTCCAATTCTTTGGGCGACTAATCTCCCAGAACTGCCTTTCGCCGGCTATAATGAAAATCGCCGGCGGGAAAGAACTCGGAGCAATTCATTTTCTGAAGTTGCCTCATGAGGAAACTTTGGGCGACTTTGGTAAACAAATCGCTCCCAGTGCCTTCCCACTGGTGATTTTCATTATAGCCAGAGGAAGGCAGTTTGGGAAGATTTGCCACCCCGAAGAAGAGGAGATTTGTTGCTGGGCGAATAATCTCCCCGAATCTGCCTGTGTGCCCTGACCCAAAAGTTGTGCTGTATATAGAAAATTAAACTGACTCTATAGCAGAACTCGTTTCCACAATTTCACAGGAGCCACATTTAGTACATCCCTTGGTCAGTATTGTTTTCAATCTTGAATTCAAGCAGATCTCAAAATAAAATTAAGGACAAGTAAGCTGATCCTTTTACAGTTTCTCAGCTTTTGCTTAATCAATAAAGAAAAAAGTTTACTGTATGTAAAAAAGGACTAAGACCATTGTTAACTTTGGATTTGCTTTAGTGATTTTGTTTTTTTTTTTGCTGCTTTGTTTATATTTTCTTTTTGATTGTGTGACTGATCTGACTATAATGATTAAAGTAGACTTGATCTTTGTTATATTTTCAATCAGAATTAGGCTAGGGCTAGACCATGGATGATGCTCCCCTTGTTCTGAAGGAGCAGGGCAGATTTCATCACAAAATGCAAGTGTCGCGTTTCGGCGACCAAAATCCTCTGCGTTTGCCTGCACTCGCGTGGAAACAATGCTTCTGGGTGCAGGTAGAGCACGAGCAGAGAAGGAGCGGATTCTCGGCCTGTAGTCTGGCCCTATCTTTAAAAGTGTTCCCATATTCTTTATCCAGGGCTTCAAATGTGGGTTGTGTCCATGAAACAAGTTCTTGTTTCCTAAAAGAACAATAGGTGATGTTATCGTTTAGACACAGTTGTAGACAAGTACGTCTATTGAGAGCCTACATGTATTAAATTCTTTTTATTGTGTTGCTTTTTTTTGACTGTGTGGCCACCTGATATGATCTGCATAAACGAATAAACGGAAAATTTAAATTCAGCTGACAAGGATCTTGTCATTTGTTTTACTGTGGATTTCTGTTATTGAACATTTGCTGTACTTTTCAAATTAATTAAACAGACTCCAGGGCTGCTTCTATAATGAACAAAGTGAGAATCTATCAGGTAACTTCTGCTTTAGCCCAACTGCATTTTCTGCACTACAAATCCTGCCCCTTCTCACCCCAGTTCAAACACATCAGAAGTACAAAGGGAGGTGTACTACATCAAGCCTGGTGTTTAGTTTGTGTGCCCGGGAATGGTCATCATCTACATATCTTTATTTATTTGAGAATATTATTATTTTCATCCTATCTATCCACTGGGAAAATATGATTTTCACTATAGTTCCCCTTTGAATGGGATGCTAATACAGTAGAGCCCTAATTTTGTGTACCCGGATTATTTATTTTTTGGGACTGATGCTGGTTTTTCGCAGTCCCATACTGGCAAGCGATGTTTTTAAAGGTTCCCAGGAATTTACACCGCTTTGTCCAAAAGTAGACAATATATATATATATATATGACTTTAGTAGCCTAATCAAGTAGTGAACCAGAAAAGGAGACTTGACCACAAGAAGCCTAAAAACCAACGTGCACTATAATGCTCTAATTAAGTGCACATTTTAGGTGCCCACATAAAATCAGTGATGAAATAGTTTATTTGATTTTCACAGTAAACAATAAAAATCTATATGATAGCAAATAAAATGCAGACTAAGAAGATGAGCTGCAATTAGTACAATGAATGTTTTTCAAAATATATAACTTCAAATTAAGAAAAACATAAGAAACTAACTAAGCCCCCCCCTCGCTCAACCTCTTTATTCTTCCAGTATCTTTACTCTACATATTATACTCTATTCTTCCATTATAAAGCCTCTTTGTTACCATAAAGAAATAGGGAATGACCATGAAATAGGCCAAATGGATTGAAGCAAGAGGCCCACTGACACCTGGGCCCACAGGGAGTTTTCCTGGTATCCCTGTGGGCCAGTCCGACACTGCCCATATATATCCCTAAAAAATATTTCAAACGCATAAACCAAATTCTGATTCCTTTCCTTTGGAATAATAAAACACCCAGAATTGTGTGGTCCAAGCTGTGTGTCCCATACGAAGAGGGTGGGCTGGTTTTCCCCAACTTCCATCTCTACTACCTGGCTTCACAAATATACTACCTTCATTGGTGCTTTAACCCTGAACCATATTACTCAAACTCACAATTACAAGTTCTTCTACTATCCTTATGGATACCAACTTACCAACTACATTAACTACCCCTCACAAGTCCTGGCTAACAGCCAGGGCCGGAACTAGGGGTAGGCACGTGCCTAGGGCGCAAAGCTGGAGGGGCACCAGGCACGCACCTTCTCTGCCTCTGCTATCCCCATGTCCGGTCCCTGCTGTGGCCGATGTGCGCATGCGCACTCGTATTTTTTTTGCTCATGCAAACTTGTGTCTTTTCGCGCATGCGCACTCGCGTATTGGGCGCTTTGCCGGGCCAGGCTGCCTAGGGCGCCTGCCCACGTTGGCCCGGCACTGCTAACAGCTCTTAAGACCTAGGGGTATACACCACCATTGCTGTCCCCCTACCTCCCTTTGTGGAGAAACTCATACTTGCCTCACTTCAGGACCTTACAAGACCCTACCCTCTGGCCGACCTAGGGTATTAAATACTTGAAAGACCTTGAAAATAATAGATTTCTTACACTTCAACGCATGTGCCAGCCAACGCAAATTCTACTTTTTAAGTTCCTCCAATTATGACATACCTTCTACTCCCAATTCACCACCCTTACCCCTCAACTGTCCTGCCTCACTATAGAAGATATTCTTCATGACCCCAGCCCTTCGAAACTAGTGTCCCGGCCCTACCAGCAACTTCTTCGGACTCAGATAGCTCAAGAATGGTGGACCAGCAAAATGACAGGCCTTGCACAAGATGAGTGGGAAGAAGCAATAGACAATGTAAATACTGGCCATATCTCGCTGAAAGATAAGCTAATATAGTACAAAACTATGCACCATGTGCATGTAAGCCTCAAACAAATGGGCTGAATCCCTCTTGACTCCTGCCCCAGATGTCGGCAACTAGCCGCAGACTTTTTCCACTTGATGTGGGAGTGCCACTATATTTTGAACTTCTGGACCCAAGTGGTAAACTACTTGGCAGACAACCTTTACTTCCCGAGGATAATATCTCCAACTATTTGCCTTTTAGGAGTCGTAGAAGAGATAATTCCAGCCAAATATGCTCGCATTTGTTACCGCATCTTACTCTTTTATGCAAAAAAAAAAACTGTAGCACTCCACTGGATGAGTAACCTCCCACCCTCTCTTAAAGCTTGGGTGCAAAAGGTTAACAGTGTAGTACCCCTCTACAAACTTACATATGAGGCTAGGACAGCACTGACAAAATTTGACAAAATCTGGGGCCCATGGAGTGACATTGACCCAAACCCCCCATAGAGAGACTCTGATAGGTAAAACCTCCTACGCTTAGAGAGTGGGGGATCACTCTATTAAATTTAGAGGACTAAACTTAGCCCTTAACCTGAACTATACAACAATGTTTTGGGGTGTCCATCTATACCCACTAACAACCTTTGCTGTAATATGTCAACTTGTGATGTTATACCTACTTTTTGGACCTTATGTGAATTAGTCTGCTCAACTGTCTGTCATGTATGTAATTGATGTGTGTTTAAAAAGAAATAAAATTTACCTTTAAAAAAAAAAAAAAAACTAACTAAGCCAGTGGGCTTGCATAAAATCAAATGTGGGGCACAGATCTTTGATCTTTTACTGTCAAAAGAAATGAATGAGCCCATTTATAGATGTGGTTGCCATCTACTGGTCAACAGTCAGACACCTTGATTGTTGAGCACAGCTAAACGAAAGTTGGCTACACATACATATGCAGACATATAAGTCTATAGCACTAAGGTGATTCTTTGATATTCACAGTTTTTCACCATCCTAAAACACACATTGGGGCAAATTCACTAAAGGGCTCCGTCACATTTCGCGCCACTTTGCCAGGCGCAAATTCTCTACCAATACGCTAATTCACAGAAATGCAAAGTTGCTTCTCTATAGCCTGACGCTGGCAGAGTTTAACTAACGTTAATTTGTCAGCGCGAGCATTTCATAGCGAACTTTTGCTAGCGTTCAATTCTGCCTAACAAAACTTGTCTTTATTAGAGATGTTGGTTGCCATTATTACAAATGTCCAAGGAAGCAAAATAAAGACAAAAGAGATCCTCTAATGCCCTAGACAAAAGCCCACCCTAAAACAAATGTGGCATGCACCTCAAATTGGTTAAAAAAAAAAAATAGTAAGAACGTTTGAAGGCAATACGGCTTTAAAATATGAAAAAACGCCAGCGTTTTTTAGAACTTTTATGACTCCGACATACAGGATATGATGTCAGGGATGAAGCTTCATCTTATCAGTTCACCTGGTCTAAGCTGGCAACTTTGCCTTTTAGTAAATCTGCCCCATTGTCAGTTCCCAGAGTTGCTCCCATTGTGTTCAGTGGAATTTGAAGGAAAATGTTCAAGAAGGGCTTTTTCTGCCAAGACATGCCTGAAAAGTTCACCCATTCAGCAGGGAGTGATTTGGGAGCATTTCAAAGCCAGAAGATTGCCTATGTGGCCGGAGAATATTAAATTATATAATAGTTATATATTTTAGTCTTTTATGGGTGTTGAGTCTGTGACCCTCCGCCTGTCTTAAAGCTAAAGCAATTTCAGCAACATTACAGCATTATCAGGGAACATACAAGTTTTATAAGGTCTGGTTGAGGTCCATCACATTCCAAGGTCTGGGGAAGAACATAAATAGCTTCTTCATAACTCTGCCCCACCCTACATCTCTGAACTCATCTCTATACTCACCCACTCGCTTACTACGGTCCTCTACTGACCTGCTACTCAACTCCTCTCTCATTAAATCCTCGCATTCAAGACTGCAAGGGCTGCACCCCTCCTCTGGAACTCTCTCCCACGGTCTGTCCAACTTTCTCCCAACCTTTCTGCTTTCAAAAAATCTCTGAAAACTCACTTCTTTCGAGAAGCCTACCCTCACTCTGCTTAACTACCAAACGCAACACCACATACAATACCACATCTGTCACCCACTTAATTCGATCTTGCCCACTCCCACACCTTGTGTATTAATCCCTTCCCTTTAGACTGTATGCCTATGCATAGGGCCTTCCTCACCTTTTTGTACCTGTATTGATTGTGATGTTTGTTACTCTATATATTCTATATATGTAATTCATGTGATGTAGTTGCATAATCACATTTACTTTACAGTGCTACGCAATATGTTGGCGCTATATAAATACATGTTATTAATAATAATAATAATAATAATAGTTTATTAACATGTAGCATAACACCGGAACAAAGCACAATGTTTCAGGGAGCTGTCCTCCCTCACCTTTCATTGGATGCTAAAAGCACAGTGAGACACTACTTTATTTTATATTGGCCTACACATGCAAGAGTAACTCAAAGTACCAACGTCTCATGGATTTCGTATTTTAAAAAAAAAGCCTTGTTAGACTATAATCCAGCTATGAAGAGTTTTGCATATAGGTCCAATAACATCCTTCAGAAAGTCCATATGATACTGTAGATAGATTGATACATTGTGCTGCAGGGAGAATGTGAGTTACTTCATGTGTAATGTATCTGTAAGGTCAATCGTTGGTTATGGCAAAGTTGGGTTTGCACATGTATTATGTTAGAGTTGCTTTGTTATGTTCATAGGTGCAAGTCCATTTGGTGCCAGATTAACTGACTCCTGAATAAACCAACCCAGTAACTTGTAGGTTGAACTGTGCCGGGGTTACGCATAATAATAATAATAAAAAATCAGTATAAAAGTGTTTACTGTGCTCCCAATATGAATACAGTGCAGTCTACATTCGCCAACTCTGTATTCATGAGAAGCAGGCTGTGGGAACCATGGAGGTGCCCTAACCTGCCCCCTATCTTAGCAACAGTTTTTTGTAGGAGGTACCCAGTAGTTTTAACTTTGAACCATACAAAAAGAAAAAAGCCCCTAGTGGCTGTCTTTATAATGCAGGCTGAGCTCCAGTGACCGAACAATGGCAAGACTACAAATCTGTTGGTCCAAAATGTTTTCCCAGATCATACTAATTACTACATAAACTAAGCATTGTTTTCAGTCAGGACTGTACCAGCTCTTACTCCAGAACGATGGGCTCACTTCCAGTTTACAGATTAATTATTGCCATTTCCTCCGCTCCTTATATTTTCAAATATATATATATATATATATATATATAAGTTGGGAATAATCATGCAGTGTATCTGATTCTTTTCCCCTGCTGCTAATAGTCTTTTCCATTGCTAAAGTCGTTTTTGTTTTTAAACACATTTGCTGCATTAATACTCAATGTTATGTTTGTAACCATATGGCCAATGCTGCCTATGGTGTATTTTAGGATCTAGTTCATGCTACTGCCTGCCAGAATTAAGCTCAGTTTTTAAAGCATCACAGTGAAATCCAGGCAAGTAATAAAGAAACCAAAGTTCCAGCCCCACTAGGGTTGCCACCTGGCCGGTATTTTACCGGCCTGGCCGGTAAAAATGATGGTTGATCCCAATGTTATTAATAGGGAAAAAATATAAATATATAGGAAGGCCGGTATTTTTTTCCAGAAAAGGTGGCAACCCTAAGCCCCACTGATGTGAATCTTGGCTAATGGGGAGGCTACTGCAGGGTCCTTCTGTGCTGCTAGAGAAACATGCAAAAAAATGGAGACTAATTCAAAAGCACATTGTATTGGTACCAGTATTATCTTTGCTGTGCATTACCACTAGGGTTGCCACCTTTTGCCAAATGTTTTACCGGCCGGTGGGGGCGGGAACAAAAAGGGGCGGATGGTGACGTCAAAAGGGGTGGGACCGTGACACAAAAGGTGGTGTGGCTATGGCACCGAGATTTTCAGGCCGAGGGGTCTTCTTTTTCTTTTTTTTTGTCTAAACATTCTATGATTTGTATTATCATCACAATAGCAGTAGACTTCTTATAATTATACTTTTTTACCGAGTTGGGGTCATTGGAAGCTCATCATGATCATCATTCACATATAAATTGCCAGCAAATGACACCATACTTTATAATAATATTATAACAGATGGAAGTTACAATAAATGAACGAACAAGGTTTACAAAATAAAGCAGAAGGATTAGATGGCTGCATTTGCAAGAGTTTCAAATCTTAAGGGATGCTTTGTACTAAATGAGCAAACCTTCAAATAAGCGGGCCTGCAATTCATTTAGACTATTTTTTTTTTTTTAAAACTTCTTTTTATTCAGAGAGTCATACAGAACATTTACGTAACATGACCAGACAATGAAATCTAGTGATGTTCTGTTAACATAACGTATCAAATATGCAGTATCAAGATAACAGTATCAACTATGATACAGTATAAACTATTAGCTCTAACGACAAACTGCATATAAGACCCTATTAGGAAGTATGCAGATAGGAGGATAATAGCCTGTTTATTAGGTGGCTCCTGGGGGGTTCACAGCTCGACAGTCGCTGTCCTTGTGGCTGGCCGCTATTATGTTGGGACGATTCCATGACCAGTGGCATTTCTGTCAGTAATGCTGTGTTGTACCATGTTGGACACTGAAATGTTTGTACTGTGAGATGTCTAATTTGTTGCGGTAGGGATTCTATGTAAGGTGTCCATAACTTGAAAAATTTTGTAGTGTTTTGTTCTTTGTTAGTCATGGTTTCCAACCAATCCATGTGAAAGAGATAGTGTCGTTTCTGTTTTACTAACGTTATGGAAGCGGGGATCCTTGTTTAGCCAGAGCTGCAGTATTGTTTTTCGAGCAGCCGCCGCCAGTTTTCCAATTAGATTCTTATCTGTTTTTCTTAACTGGGTATAAGTGGTGTCATTGCTAAAAATTGCCCATTCGAAATGTGCCTGAAAAGGTCTACCAGTTATCTGAGCACCGTATTCTGTTACATCCGTCCAAAAGTTTTTAAGTGAGGGGCAAGACCATAAAGTATGGATCAAATCTGCTTTGGGTGAGTGACATCTGAGGCAGCTGTCAAAGGGCAGATTTCCCATTTTGTGTCTCTTGGCTGGAGTTAAGTAAGAACTGTGAAGTATTTGGAGAGCCATTTCCTGATACCTACTGACTGGAATCAGCCTCATAAAATTTGTGTGTTGTTGGAAAATCTCAGAGGTTACGGTGTTTGGAATGTCAGCAGTCCATGTAAAGCCTGGTCTTTGTTCATTGTCTATATCAATTAGCGTTCTAATGATTTGAAATAGTTGTAAAGTCGTTCGTTTTGTATGTTTATTTTTCCAAATTTGGTTGAAGGGGTTAGTTTTGCCGAGGGGTCTTTTTGAAGGGTATTACAAATTTACCGGCAGCTACATGGCCGGTAAATTTGTAATACCGGCCCCGGCCTTAGCATGTGTTTTACCTGCTAGGCCGGTAAAATACCGGCCGGGTGGCAACCCTAATTACCACCAACTTGCTAAAAGTGAAACCTGTAAAATACATTGAACACCCCCCCCATTGAATGTATTTACTTACCTGAAACCCCCGAGCTGGTGCTCCTATCAGCAGAAAACTGCACCAACCAGGCTTTTTCCAGCGAGCACCACAAATCGATCCTCTTCCATCTTCCTCTTTCTTCTCGCTCGATCCATTTGTGGTGCTCACTGGAAGAACCCCGGCTGGTGCAGTTTTCTGCTGATTACTTTCCTTTTCCTTTAAAAGAATGTGTTCTGTACTAAGAATCACTGAATTCTTGGATTCATTACTCCAAATATTCCTTAAAAGGGATATTTCGGTTGAATGAACTCACATCACATTTTTATCTTTTCCATCTTTTTCTCTGGGTCAGATTGATACTGAAATGCAAGTTTGAACAGACCCTGCTAATCAAGGACAATTGTTTGAATAAAATGCTGCCTAACATGAAACTAGCGTCACTTTAATAAATTATATTGGCTTCTTGAAATGACATGAGACACAAAAGAACTATGTAGTTCAGGAGGTTACCTAAGAGTTTGATTAAGTTTTACAATAGCTTTCCAGATGATGGGCCAAAAACAAAAAAAAACAGATTGGTCAGTCACTTCACTGGCATTTGCGTGATCATTAGCCTTCCTGGACCAGATTATGTATTGAACGAATCAGTGATTATGTTTGTGTAGTAAGTTGAGAATAAGAACAGCCTTATTAAACATTTGTAGTTAAAAGGATACCGTCATGGGAAAACATGTTTTTTTCCAAAACACATTAGTTAATATTGCCGCTCCAGCAGACTCCTGCACAAAAATCTGTTTTTTTTATATTTAATTTTGAAATCTGACATGGGGCTAGACATACTGTCAGTTTCCCAAGTGCCCCCAGTCATGTGACTCTGACAAACTTCAGTCACTCTTTAGGCTTAGTCCACACCAGGCGATTCGGGGAGATTTAGCGCCTGGAGACTAATCGCCTCTTCTTTGAGGCGACTAATCTCTTCCTCTTCTCCTGCGCCTGCTGTAATGAGAGTTGCCTGCATTGTGACACACGCGGCACTTCGTTTTCCGAAGTTGCTCGAAGTTGCCTCACAAGGAAATGAGGAAAATTATAAGAAGTATGCAAAGTAAATGTTATGATAGATGTAAAATAAGATTTAGTTTCTGGTGTCAGTATCTCTTTAAGGGTGCAGAATGTATAACTGTGTAACTAGTGAGCAGATCAGACCACTCTTTCATAAAATTAGTCTGTATACAAATAAATTTATAAGCACAATTTACAAGAATCACATTGTAGATATGTTTCACTGGTATTCTAATTCACAATATTTAAAGATGAAGTAGAAGTACAAAATATGGGGTTACAACAGGTTTAAGAAAAAGTAAAAAAAAACTATAAAGAATGGGGTGGTCTGATTTCATTTTAGTAAGACTGTGATAAAAAAAAAATTCTCATGATTAGTGGCTCATTTCCTCATGTCATGTAACATTTGTTGTGTTTCTCAAGTATACTTTACAGTTTTGCAGCAAACGCTGCCATAATAATTGTGAATCATTTGGGTGTGAAGGAACTAGACTGTAAATTAGCTACATGGGCAGAATGACCCACCTAATGTAAATGAGTAATAATTGGAATCGTATTTTGCCTAATGAATTAAAAGAAACCACTTACGCATAGATACAATCATATACCAGCACTTACAAAAGGAGACAAACACACCCAGAAACACTCCCGAAAACACTCCCGTATGTGTTAAACCTAAGCAAAAATTAGCATGAAAATACAACTTGCTGGGGCCCAAAGCACTGAAGCCAGACAGACACTATGGCAAATACTCCCACAAACTTTCTCTTTATGTGATTTTTCAAAAACTAGCCCACCTGAAAGAAACACAGTATGAGAATGCCCAAAATGCCCCCCCTGCTACCTCCCACTGTTGTCATTCAAAATGTTGTAAAATTATTATACATCACATTTGGCACAAAGTGAGCTTGTAGTGCAATGGCCATAGAGCTGGTACACTAAGAGAAGGTGCTTAGTTTTGGGCCTGTTTACATATACGATTTTGGTAGAACCACCCTAAATATCCTCTCCTCTAGCACTTACTTTCAATTTCCTTTTACATGGAAATATTTTGCACTTGTGATGCATCATGTCAGCGGACTTTATTTGAGAATGCAGAATTCAGTGTTCCCAAACACCTTACTTGACTTATACCCACATGAAATGAGTTTCATAGGCAGGTCCAGACTGAGAATTAAATTAGGCCCTGGCATTTCAGGTACACAGAGGCCCAATCAGCTCACACAGAGGCCCAAACAGCCCTCCAAATACTGACTTTCTATGGCACTTTATAGCAGCCCCTCTGGCATTTGCCAGAACCCACAGATTGCCAGTCCGGGCCTGTTCATAGGCAACATCCAATGTTAAAAATATGCAACAAAGACATCAGTACAGTAGGCCTGTTTGTGTAGAACATTCTGACCTCGAGGGTTGCCACCTTTTCTGGAAAAAAATACCGGCCTTCTTATATATTTATCTTTTTTCTCTATTAATAACATTGGACTCAACCATAATTTTTACCAGCCAGGCCGCTAAAACACCTGCCAGGTGGCAACCCTACTGACCACACACCCAGTTATGTCTATGTTGGTATATTACTGGCCTGGTAGGTAAAAATGATGGTTGAGCCCAAGATAAGTATATAGGAAGGCTGGTATTTTTTTCCAGAAAAGGTGGCAACCCTAGTTCTGTCCCATTATGCCTTTGATTGAATCAAGGTATTTGTAGATGTGACGTTTTGGTTTGTGGGGGTTAACATTATTTGGGTGTAAGATTTGAGGCTTGGGTAGGGTTGACACCTTTTCTGGAAAAAAAATACTGGCCTTCCTATATATTTATCTTTCTTCCCTATTAATAACATTGGGATCAACCATCATTTTTACTGGCCAGGTGGCAACTAGGCAACCCTAGGCTTGGGAGACGTGGCTGTTACTATGGATGAACTGGTAATGGAGTTGGTCCAGGTCTGGACTGAGATTCAAAATAGGCCCTGGGATTTCAGGTACATAGAGGACCAATCAGCCCTCACAGGCCTAATAAACAGTGATTGTCTATGGCATCTTTCAGCAACACTCTGGCATTTGCCAGGATCTCCAGCTTGCCAGAGCATTACCACATACAGAATGCCTAGGATTATTTTTGATCTCTAGTGAATAGGGTTGCCACCTTTTCTGGAAAAAAGACCAGCCTTCCTATATATTTATCTTTTTTCCATATTAATAACATTGGGATCAACCATTATTTTTACCGGCCAGGTGGCAACTAGGGTTGCCACCTGGCTGGTAAAAATGAAGCTTGATGCCAATGTTATTAATAGGAAAAGAAGGCAAGAATATAGGAAGGCCAGTATTTTTTTCCAGAAAAGGTGGCAACCCTTCTAGTGATGTAGGGTTGACATCTGGCCTGTATTTTACCTGGCAGGTAAAAATCATGGTTGATCCAAATGTTAGATAAATATATACTAAGGGGCATGTTTACTAACATTGGAGATAAATATCTGGAGAGATTTTTGGAGATGTTGCCCATGGCAACCAATCAGCAATTAGATTTAAACAGCCACAGCCAAGTTAGAAAACAAAAGCAAAGATCTGATTGGTTGCTATGGGCAACATCTCCAGAAATTTCTCCAGATATTTATCTCCAATGTTAGTAAACATGCCCCTAAGGCCGCATTTTTTGCAGAGAAGGTGGCAACCCTACCTACTAGGGACGTAAGACTAAATAAGGAGACTGCAATAACATCTGAGGGAGGGAGGATCCTGTTTTATAAATAAAAAAAGAGAAACTTTATTTTTACTTTTCGATTTTTTTTAATTGTATAACAGTGTGGATTTCTGAGCAGTAGTCGAAACTATTTCGTATTTAAAACGGACTGCTTTATCTGAGAAACGTCACAGGGCAATGGCGATGAAACAAACAATCTCTAACACAACGGGCGGTAAATAAGTCCCGAGGCCTTCTGGGAAATGTAGTTTCGCAACAGCTGGAGGCGCGGAAAACAAAACGCCGATGCCCAAACCAACTGATTTGGCAGCTCCTCCCCTTCCATCCTGTTTACAGTCCCGCCCACTCCCTCTCCATAGTTGCACGTAGGCAACAGTAGCCGCCCGCCATGCTGGCTCCTGAATAAAAACATACGCCATTAGTCTGACAGCTCGAACTGGGAGCTCTAACGTCTTAGCACGAAACTGCTATTAAAAAAAAAAAACACAATGGCCGAACGGCTATCTTTTTGTAACACTGGTAATTAGTGTACTTGTGAACGTGTAACTAAATCTAATGTCTATAAAAGGAGCAACCTCGTAGCGAGGGAAACAAGGGGAGTGTATGACGCATGCGCACCTGAGTCCCCTTTGCCCAATTTTCCAGCTGCAAGTTCAGTACTTCCCCTTAACCCTTGAATCGGGAGGCAGCGCTCGTCTAATGGCTACAATTATGAATTTCCAGCTTTAATGTCTTCAGTGACTGAATGATATTGGCTGTGGGGTGTGAATATATCACTATTCAGGGTGTAGTTTGCTTCACAAATGAAGGAGCATCATTGAGATGGAGGCAAATAAGGGCTGCTGTGAAGGAATCTACACCCATTTAATAACAAAGACAGGGTGCTAAGCCCCTGTATAAAGTGCATTCAAATGAATAAGCAGTTAGGGGCTCATTGGGAGAGGCCAAAATGTGGCAGCCTATGAGTAAGTGCCCACCCTTGGCATAGGGTTGCCCCCTGGCCGGTAAAAATGATGGTTGATCCCAATGTTATTAATAGGAAAAAAACATAAATATATAGGAAGGCCGGTATTTTTTTTTCCAGAAAAGGTGGCACGAAACGCGTCAGGCTTAATTATGTCCTAAATAAAGATTTTCTACTTTGGATATACCTCGTTTGGGCTCCTCTTTTTCGAGTAACAGTCAGTCTCTCACAACTTTTGTTCAACGATGTGGCCCGTGGACTGGAGGGGCTCTCGTTGGGATGTGACTACTATTTCACTTTATGAGACAAGGATTTATATGGAACTTTGCAGGGCCGGCCTTAGGCCAATTGGGCCCCGCACTGCCCCTTTCCTTTCTATTTTGTGCCTGTATGCCCTTATTTTCCTAAATACTTGCTGTGTCAGTAGCCAGCAACACTTTGTCTAGGGGCCCGCCAACATGGTCCCAATTGGGCCCCACATTTGATAGGATCAGCCCTGGAACTTTGCATTATTGCCTAATTAGTAGAACTGCACACCACAGCCAATAGATGTAAATTGCCAAAAATGTACCAGCACAATGCGGTACAGGCTGCAGCAGTCATAACCAGACCTTCTGGGCCAACTGTTTACATAAAGTCATTTCTTTCTGCAACTGTCTGACAGTCAGTACTTCAATGGGCCCCACTATACAACTCAGCAGTTGCTGCTTACACCCTTTCCCTCGTGTATTACTGATCTACAACTCTCCAGCGATCTGTGCTACAGAAAAGGGTATAAAGGAAAGGTAAATCATTCCAAGATGAGACCAAACAGCTGAATACTGAGGAATAGGAATAAGACAGTTGTAGTGGAGCAATACCGAAGGAGACACATGTGGCGATGCTTCATCATTCCATTTTGGAACGCTGGGATTAAGGGAAAGAAGAAAGAGCGTATGATTCGCTGGGTGTCGCTGTTTCACAGGGAGAGTTGTGGGCTTTGTGTGACCGCCAGGTGGAGCCCGTACGCCTCATTCGTCCCCCCAGCCGCCAGAGAGCGAACAACTCGAGCCGAGCCGCTGCCGAACTACCTTCTTGTTTATTTCTATTTCCCCGGAGAAGGGGGCTTAAACAGCACCGCCGGATTGACCCAAGTGGCTTCTCGTCGGACGCCTATCCATACCTTTTGGAATTAGCAGCAGGCTGCGGGACGAGGCCCTCCGTGTGGGGGGGAGCCGAGGTAAGTTGTAAAATGGCGGACTCGGGTGCTTGGAAGTTTCTGTGGCGGTGCGGCCTAGCTGGTCATGGGGGGCGGGGAGAGAGCCGGGCTGGGCTGTGGGTGTTGGGAGAGCGTTTGTGCGAGACATTCGAGAGGAATATGGGGCACTGGCAGGAGAAGTGCGGCCGCGATCCTTGGCGGAGGAGGAAGCGGCCTTTCCTGAAGAAAGACCCCCGCGACCAAATTTGGAACACTCCTCTCCTTCCTTGTGCAGCGGGCTACAGTAAGGCGTTACCACGGCGGGTTATGGAGGGGGGTGCACCACTAAGTGTACGTGTGGACTTTTCCCTCCCAAACCTTTTTATTAATGTTTTCCAACCATCGGAGATGCAGCTCCCAGGAATGAAGTTTGTTTTGGCGCCAGTTATTCGTCGGTGTTGATGAGAGCTGCCCACTCTATTTTTTTTTAATTTCCAATAAAAACCATCTTTCGTTCTCCAGTTGTTTTTTTCAAGCTGTGTGTGTGTGCAATTGTTGATTTACAACACTCCTCGGCATGCTGGAACTCTGTGTGTTCTACGTGTAGCTGGGAGTTGGAAACAGTGCTTTAACTAAGGACTAGTAACATTTATCCCCTCACAATATCCCTGTGGTACAGTTACAAAGGATTTTGGATGCTGCTGGGAGTTAATATCCCCTCACATCCCTGTTGTACTGTTACATAGGCTTCAGGGGGCTGCTGGGAGTTAATATCGCCTCACATTCCTGTTGTACTGTTGCAAAGGCTTTGGGGGGCTGCTGGGAGTTAATATCCCTTCACATCCCTGTTTGTACTGTTGCAAAGGCTTTGGGGAGGGGGGGGCTGGGAGTTAATATCGCCTCATATTCCTGTTGTATGTTGCAGAGGCCGCTGGGAGTTATCCCCTCACATCCCTGTTGTACAGGTACAAAGGCTGTACAACAAGGAGGTGAGGGGATAATAACTCCCAGCAGCCCCCTGAAGCCTTTGCAACTGTACAACAGGGAGGTGAGGGGATAAATCTCCGCAGCCCCCCAAAGCCTTTGCAACAGTACAACAGGAATGTGAGGCGATATTAACTCCCAGCAGCCCCCCAAAGCCTTAGCAACAGTACAACAGGGATGTGAGGGGATATTAACTCCCAGCAGCCCCCCTGAAGCCTTTGCAACTGTACAACAGGGATGTGAGGGGATATTAACTCCCAGCAGCCCCCCCAAACCCTTTGTAACTATACAACAGGGATGTGAGGGGATACATTTTACAAAGGCTTTTCAGGGGGCTGCTGGGAGTTATCCCCTCGCATCCCAGTTGTACAGTTGCGGATGGTGCTATATTCTGGCATTTGTTTTCTTCCTAAAGGTGCAAAATATATGTGACTGTATACCCTAGTGCTGGCGCTTTGGGCAGCTGTGATGGGTAAATGTGTGGCTGGCATTCATACTGGATTGCTGTTATACATGGCAAATGTGGGACATGATCTGGTCAGCTGGCTCGCTGTTTGGCTTGCATGATACAATGTATCCATTGGAAAGAGAAGTAACACTATATAGCAACCGACTGGATATGCTTCCCATTCCCATGCAATTTGTTTTCTCGGTAGCAATAAAGTTGCTGCAACAGCTTGACCTTCAAAATGGGGTCAGCTCGGCCGGTGTGACCAGATTCCTCCCATTCATATAGACGTGAGTCTTTCAGGAGACTGGTCCGTGCGACTCGCTTCCACTAGAGCGGGATAAGTGCGTTAACAAGGTTTTGGTTTTTTTGTCCACACTAGGACTTAGGCTGTCTTGATATATTGTTGCGTGCCCAGACTGATTGTTTTTATTTTGTGGCGCTTGTCCTGCTAACACTTTGTCACTGTGACATCCCTGTATTGCTTATGGGCAAAGTTGAAGCTACGCTGGTTAGAAATGGTCACTGCTCAACATGGAAAAAGTGACTTTACTGAAGGTTGATCACACAGGGAGCTTTGTCAATCGGGCTTAGGGAGCTCATAGCCGTTAACAAGAAGCCCTTTGTGAGTTCAGTAGATGGGCTGCAGCTCTGGCACCAGGATCTGTGTTAAAGAGGCTTAAGCAGTGCACTAGAAATGTCTCTTTAAATAGGAGAGATTCTGGAACCCTACTAGTAACAGTATTCGATTGGTCACAAGCAGAGAACAGAACCTATCTCGTACGTACAATAGTGAATGCGTTTATAACTTGAGAGTGCCAGTCTGATTTGTGCTCCAGTTCTCTGGCCTCACAAGCTGCTCCTATATATCCCTTGCGTGCCAGTCCACCGCCCATATTTGGTGTCATGAGACTCTCGCCTCCCAGGGAGCTCCCTTTGCTTCTTTCTTTAGCCACGCCCAGATGTTTACTGTCAAAAGGAGGAAAAAAAAAAAGCTTTCCTCTCCATCCCACCCTTTTGTGAAGAAACCTTTTAGAAGGGATTACACCCATAATAAAAGTCGTCTAATAAGGATTTAAACGGCAGGACGACGGCTGATCAGTTTTTTGCTCTTTTGATTCCGTGACTATTGGAACGACCGTGTATGCACAGAGTTCCATTATTCCCAGTTGTACTGTTCTATGGGAGATGGGAGTTTATAGGTAGGTGATTATGGTAGAAAGCCAATGTATTTTGAGCAGTCCTTAAAGCTTCCACAGTTTCTAATAATGCACGCTCTCCCTTTCATTCCTGCCTCTGTGTTGTGTATGCAGCTAACCAGCCTGTCAGATGGGGTGGGGGTGGGATGTCACTATCAAAATGCGTCACACTACCATTGGGACCTTCAGGGACAGTCTGCTTTTTCCATGTTGCCACACCTCTCTCTCTTTCCTATTTGCCAGGTCTGTTGGGCAGGTGGGGCTTCCACTTGTCCCTCTTTTCTGTAACCCTGTGTGGCTTGACTTCCAGACAAGCTTTGTATTTGCTCAAGCACTGCATATTTGCTTGTTGAGTTGACGTCGCTCTCTCTCTCCCTTTTTTTCCCCGATTGCTGGTTTATGTATGCCTGGCTATATTATAGTAGCAACATTAGAGATTCATTTTAATTTATATATATCTCAAGTGTATATTCACATTGTTAGTGGCTTTAAAAATGTAGCCACCAAAAATATATTTTCCTAAATAACCATTTTAATGTCAACCTTTTCCAACTGACAACTGGTTAATGTTAGGTGACTTCTAATAGGCTCATATTTTGCAACAGGGGATACTTTATTTATTATTATACACACGTGTCAGTGAGTCATGTGACAGAAATGACATCACTAAGCACCGTTTATATAATGAATAAAGTCCTCCCTTTTGTAAAATATAAGGATATTATAAGTTACAGAGGAGTTTCATGACCATATAAAAACGCGAGGCCGAATAAAAACGACCATATAAAAACGCAAGGCCGAGTGCCTTTATACAGGCCGTGGCACTCCGAGGTTACTTCTTATATTTTGCATCGGGGGTACTTTATTATAAATACACGCTTCAGTGAGCCGTGACAGAAATTACATCACTAAGCGACGGTTATAACCAATGACATCACTAAGCACCGTTTATAAGAATATAATTTACAGGCTATTAATGTTCATGATATCATACTCTTGTGTATTATTGTAAAGTAAAATGTTTCTTGCATCATTTTAGTCCCCTGTTGCACTTTGCTTTATAACAATTCTTTTAGGTTTTAGTATAGTTTTCTCTATGCATTTTCTTTAATAATAGCAAGGAGCTTTTTTTTTCTCTTAACAAATGTGTATTGAACTAAGCAGTGAAGTGTAAGCCAGAAAGGATTTTGTTTGGAGAGGTTTATTTATGTTATGTATCTAGCCAAGTATTAACAGCTATTGCAGGTTGGGCTAAATACCTGGTAATTTGTTAATATTAAAAGAGCAGTTAACTATCATGGAAGGTATGCTTTTCAAGTTGTAAACCACACGCAATGACTTTTTAAAAAATGTCGGTGAAGGTTCTCATTCATCCAGGTCATGTTATATCTATAGTAACTATACTATAGACTTTATTTTATAGCTGCTTTTTAAGAGGTTTTAAAAAAAAATCTATGTAATATTCCTTTCTATTGTATATGCTCTGGAAGCCCAGTTGCTGTCTTAAAGTTTGTTTGAGAAATCAGTTGATAATGCCTGTGCAGCATCAAACAAATGCCATTAACTAATATATACGTTGCCTAAGTTTGTGCCAAAGCTGCTACACAGTGTATCCATATTGGAATGTAAAAATTGAGAAATTATTGGGTTTTAATGTGCTGCTGTTGGCAAAAAAGAACCTACTTTATTTTTGCAACCTTGCTTTTTTGAAGAGAAAAAAAAAAAAAAAGTACATAGAAAGCAGTTGACAGATTATATGTGGTGTACAACTTGAAATCTACAGTTTTTTGCCCAGCCATTACAGCCCCTTTAATTCCTGTCAAAATTACACTCAATACCAACTTCTAAATTTTATTTTTATTTGGTATGCTGCAAAGAATGTACACATGCATACTGTTAATATTTAGAGCATCAAAGCATGTTAGCGCTTCATTTGAACCATTTACTGCTTGTGTAATCACCATGAAATGTCCAGCGAAGCACAAATACCCTGGAAAGCCTGTGCTAGGGTTAATTTGCTTGGAGTTGCAGTGATGCCATTAGCCATTTCGTTTGTGTTCCTGTAAATACAACAAGGGGTCTATTTCATGCTGTGTGAAAAGTGGAATGAGATATTACCGGGATGTTATACTCATAGCAACCAATCAGATCTTTGCTTTTGTTTTCTAAAGGTGGCCATAGACGTAATAATTACGATCTTTCTTGGAAAAGATCTTTCCAAGAAAGATCGTTAGTTTCAATACCCACGTGTAGAGCTCAATCGTCAGATATACAGGTAGAAGCAATAGAATTCTACCTGTATCTGATGATTCATCACTAACAATGGCCGATGTTTGGGGGCCTTCAAAGGCACCCAATCAAAATCTTCTGTCCAGCCCGATCGAAGGAGCGACCGATAGCCAAGTCTTCTGCCGATATCGGCTCTTTTCCCACCATGCACGCACCGAAGAGGGGGGTCTCCGTGGGGGGTATGGGTTTTTTTTTTTTGTTAAAATGGTTTTCTCTTTTAAAGGAACAGTAACACCAAATAATGAAAGTATTTTAAATAAAAATATAATGTACTGTTGCTCTGCACTGGCAAAGCTGTTGTGCTTGCTTCAGAAACATAACTATAGTTCATATAAACAAGCTGCTGTGTAGCCATGGGGGCAGCCATTCAAAGCTGAAAAAGGAGAAAAGGCACAGGATTACGTAGCAGATAACAGATAAGCTCTGTAGTATACATTGGGATTCTTCAGAATGTATCTGTTATCGGTTGTTTATCCTGTGCTTGAATGGCTGGCCCCATGGCTACATAGCAGTTTCTTTACATAAACTATAATTTATGTACAATTTATAGTACAATTTTACCAGTGCAGGGCAACTGTACCATATATTGCCATTCCTTTAAACGCGTTCATTTTTTGGTGTTAACGGTTATTTTAATTGTCATGCATAATGTTTATCAGCGTCAAAGTACAGGTATGCAACTGGTTTTCCAGAATGCTTCGGACCTGGTGTTTTCTGGATAACGGATCTTTTCGTAATTTTGATTTTCGTGCTTAAATTCTACTAGAAAACCATTATTACATTAAAGGAATAGTTCAGTGTGAAATGAAAAACTGGATAAATAGATAGGTTGTGCAAAATAAAAAATGTTTCTAATATAGTTAGTTAGGCAAAAATTTAATTTATAAAGGCTGGAGTGAACAGATGTCTAATAAAACAGCCAGAATCCAACTTCCTGCTTTTCAGCTCTATAACGCTGAGTTAGTCAGCGACTTGAAGGGGGGCCACATGGTACATTTCTGTTCAGTGAGTTTGTAATTGACCCTCAGCATTCAGCTCAGATTCAAAAGCAACAGAAATGACCCATGTGGCCCCCCCTCAAGTCTCTGATTGGTTACTGCCTGGTATCCAGGGTAACCAGTCAGTGTAAACCAAGAGAGCTGAAAAAGCAGAAAGTAGTGATCTGACTGACATAATATACATCAAATCACTCCAGCCTTTAAACATTACATTTTTGGCTAACTATCTATATTAGAAACATTTTTTATTTTGCACAGCCTATCTATTTACCCAGTTTTTATTTTTATACTGAACAATTCCTTTAAATAAACCCTATAGGCTGGTTTTGTTTCCATTGAGGATTCATTTTATCTTAGTTTGGATCAAGTACAAGGTACTGTTTTATTATTACAGAGAAAAAGAAACTAATATTTAAAAATGTGGATTATTTGGATAAAACGGAGTCTATGGGAGACGCGCTGCCCTTAATTCAGAGCTTTCAGGATAACTGGTTTCCGGATAACCGATCTTATACCTGTACCATTTACAACAATAGCATGAGATGAGTAACACCAGCCTGGGGCATTTATTTGTCAAGAAAATCGATGGCTGCAGTTATACTAGTACACTTAATTTATTTTGTACTGTTAAAACCCATTTTTAGATATATCAGCACAAGGTTGTTATTCTGTCTCAAAGTATTGAAGTCTTAACTTCCCGCAACATAGTAAAATACACCCTAACCCAATTAGTTTGCACATTGTAGGGCTTTGTAGTGTTTTTAGCTGTTCTTTGGAACTTTTGTTTCATCTATATAGCAGTATGCCCCTATGTGCACTCTGTGTAGACACAAATAGATACTTGGAAATTCCCAATGGGATGCCCTGGCAGTGTAATTAAAGCCGTATTTGATTTCTTGGAGGATTTACTGTACAGGGATGTTTGTGTTATTTAGTGTTTATATTTTGTGCAAAAAAACTTGTAACATGTGTAAGATTGGGGTACAAATACAATGTGAGTGAGTCATCTTTGATTAGTCTGTTGCTCAGGATTATATATTTTGTCAGCTACTTCACCCGTCTGGTGTTTGTCTAGCTTGCAGAACCCTGCAGAGGCAGTATCTCTTACCAGAATCATGAAATATATAGTTTGTTGAACCATAAGTGGAATTTGGCTATTGACTTGTATTGTAAACTTTACTCTGAAACCAAATTTAGTTTGGCGTAGTTGCGGGGTGTAGAACTGCATGCACTGGAATTTCTGTAGTGTGGGACATTATTTTAATTTGTATTTTTAAAACCCTATCATTTAGGGCAGTGCTGTCCAACTTATTACATGTAGTGGGCCAATTATATTTCATACTGTATGTTCGAGGGCCGAATGAATCCTTTGGAGGCCAACATTCGGCCCCAGGGCCTCTAGTTGGACAGCCCTGAATTAGGATTTATGCTGAAGAGAGGTTGGAATACATTCGCAAGTGGTTTCTGGCACTACTTTTTATAGTAGGAGGTGCACAAATTCTCTGGAAAGCAGAGGGTCGTCATATTGCAAAATCCATGACTTCGCAATGGAGAAAGGTGAGGCATGAGCTGCTTTATGCTGTGAGTTTACGGCTGGTGGGGGAACTGGTCCCAGCAAGTTGAGAGAGATCATGTTTTCCTTTTAATCTGTAGAATCAAATAGCAAATTATGAACCATGGAACTGTAGTTCTACCCAATCTTCCAAAAAGAGATTGGTTGAAAGGGAGAAGCTAAGGAAGCGTTCTCAAGCACACCAGCTCCTCTGATCTTTAATAAGCCTTGTGCATGATCCTTCGGGTAGAAGGAACTTCTCCACACTTTTCCTCAAGAGATGAAACAATATTTTTTGGAGTTGTGCCCCCTTTGTCAGGTGAGTTTGGCAGACCCATTGGATTCACCTTTTAGTGCTTGATCCACTGCAGTGGATCCTTGCACAGTCAAAGCCCAGCTTTAGAAAGTTTAGTCTTTGTATATATTTTTTTTTTTACAGTCGTTTCCATTCTTTTTTTATTTGTGAGCTCCTCAGCCTATTTTTTTTTTTTTGTTGCAAGCTGCAAAGAACACACTCATGCTGTGAGTCACCATAAAATGTTGCCTCTTCTGACAGGCTAATCCCAGTATGAGTCAATAATATGTAGTGTGTAACTGGTAAATCGTATGGCAAAGTGGTTTTAGCAATCATCTGAAGTTTGGATGCCTTTGAGGCTGTTGGTATACTGTGTCTAGTTTGTCTTTCATTTTGCATTGTTAGGGGAAGCAGCATGGTATCTCAAACGAATAAATATGCAGATAAACCTCTGTGTGGAAAAAATCTATGATCAGTATTTTATGTAAGAGAAAACATAAAGGAAACCTGAATAAACAGGTGGCTTTTTCTTCTTCCCTCAGTTTGCTTCTCCGTGCCAGTCTTTAACTGATGTGCGTTCTGAGTGCATCCACTTTAGCTCGGTGTGTTTTCTCACTTCATCGCTCTTTTATATTGGGCTTCTTATCTCTTGCAGTGAAAATAAATAAATGTCTTCTTGTACAAACAGACAGAAGAGCAGTGAATACCCTGTGCTTCACCTGCCTTCTAAAAGTATTGCATGTTTTGTGCCTAAATTAGTCACAGTCTCTGCCTTTTATAAAATTTAACTGTTTTCTTTGAATATGTCTTGATATAACTGAATCAAGACAATATGAACATTTAACTAAAACATTTATGAGGTGTCATTTACCCAAATATGAGTACATTAACTGGAGACATTTTACAACAACATTAATCCTTTGCCCGTCAAGCATGTAGTTTCTATCTGCTGGCAAGCAAAAGCTTAAAGTGCCAGTAATGTAGAATATATGTTTACTGACACTTTTTTTGTTTTTAGGATGACAGTCACATGGGCAGTTAGCATAAAGCAATGTGACGTCGCTCCTGGGACTTGATTATCCCAACAGAGATCCCAAATAGCAGATAAACATATGTTTGCTCTTTGGGGATTCCCCACCACCAGTGGCGGATTAATATCCGGTGTATGTGTACACAATTACGCACAGAGATATACACTTATTAAAATTCCTTTTTAACCCCTTTGTGTCATGTTTTGTTGAGTAGTTAAACAAGAGTTAAGTCAGCACTCATACCTTCCAGTTGCTTCAGTCTTGTTTCCCAAATTTTATATTAGACAGCACCATTCATAGATGTATTTTCTTAAAACGCCTTTAATAAGACATGGGCTCTGACCCAGACAATCTTCAACGTTTCAGACCGGCATCAATCTTTTATCAAGTCATTTTTTGTTGAGTAAAATACCCGATCAGCTAGTCATGCTACATAATTTATGCTGTTTAATATATATAGATATATAGAGATAGAGATATATATATATATATATATATATATATATATATATATATATATATATATATATAGATAGATAGATAGATAGATATAGATATAATTTATTTTTTTCTCGTCTATTGAGCTGTGAGATTTTAATATGCCTACAGGTATCCCGATCCGGGCACAGATCTGTATCTATTGTGCGGAATGCTTGGGACTTTGGGTTTTCTGGAGATCTCACAATTTATATCTCTATACCATAAATCTGTTCTAAATAATCCAAACGTTTAGGGGCAGATTTATGAAAGGTTGACTTTGGAATTTATGTGGATTTCTTTTAACTCGTAATAAATTACAATGTACACACGACTCGAATGAGATGTTATTTATAAAAAAAACTCGAACGTCTAATATTCAATCGAATACAAACGACACGAAAATTAGAATCAAGTTTTCCTCCAAAAAAAAAAACAAAAAAAAACTCGAATGACAGGAAGGCGATTAACATCTTCAAATGGTTCAACGGCCCTCTGCCATTGACCTGTACATGAAATCGGCAGGTTTTTGGTGACATATTCGAATTGGTACTGTTTTCAGGGTTGAGGTCTGATAATCAAGCATTCAAATTCGAGTTGGTGATTTAAAATTCAAATTTAAGTTTTTTTTCAAAAATTCTAATTTACCATTCAAACCTTAATAAGCCTGCCCCATAAAACCCAATAGGATTGTTTGCCACTAATATGAAATTGTGCACACGCTACTATTTTATTATTCCAGAGAAAGAGAATCATTTGCTAAAGCTCTTTGGACACAAACATCTACCCATTTAGAATTCGTCTGAATATTTATTTTCAAAAAGAAATGAAGTACACCTACGATTTGTGCTATTTTTGTCCTTGAGATCTAAAGTGGCTTTCCTTTTTTAAAAAAAATATAATTTATTATTATTAAAATCAGGAGCTAGGCTGACCTAATTGGGGACTGAAGCTTGTCTTTGCTTGTGTGACTGCAGAGCTGTGATTGGCTATCCCCCTCCTATTGTGCTTCTGAATGTGGCTCACTGGTACAAAAGGTTGGGGACCCCTGCTCTACATCATGCTAAAAGTTAACTTAAAGGTGCACAACCCATTTAAGTGGTGGGTACTTGGATCAGGAAACAATAACAGAATGTTGCTAATTGAAGTAGTGAGTAGATTAAAAATAACCACTGGCTGTTCTTGAGCAGATTATTTTTTTTTGTACAGCGGGATTGCAGTAATGTTCCATGTGACCGCTGATGCTTCTTGTTTTTTGTTAGTACAGGTATGGGGTATGTTATCCAGGAACCCTTTATCCAGAAAGCTCCGAATTACAGAAAAGCCATCTCCCATAGACTCGGTTTTATCCAATTAATCCAAAATTGTAAAAATGTTCCCCTTTCTCTGTAATAATAATAAAACAGTAATTTATATTTGATCCTAACTAAGCTATAATTAATCCTTGTTGGGTTTATTTAATGTTTACAAGATTTTGTTGATTTAAGGCAAAATTAAGGAAATCCGTCAAACATCAGGTCCAGAGCATTCTGGATAACCATGGTCCCATGCCTGTATTGCACATTTATTGTAGGATGTATAATGGTGGCCATAGATGTAACAATTACGATCTTTCTTGGAAAGGATCTTTCCAAGGAAGATAATTCGTTTCAATACACACGTGTAGAGCTGAATCATCAGATATACAGGTAGAAATACAGGTAGAAGCAATAGAATTCTACCTGTATCTGACGATTCAGCACTAACAATGGCCAATGTTTGGGTCCCATCAAAGGCACCCAATCAAAATTTTCCGTCCAGCCCGATCGACGAGCCGACCGATATCCAAGTCTTATGCCGATATCAGTCAGCTCTTTTTCCACCATACACGCAACGAATATCGGACGAAAATTTGTTTTGTGCGATATTATCTGTGCGTCTATGGCCACCTTAACGCTAGTAGGTGTGAGACTAGTCTATGGCCACCTTAACACTAGTAGGTGTGAGACTAGACTACAGAAGAGCTAGTTTTCTTCTGTTGGTAGATGATCATATCTTCACTGTGCTATGGGTCCAGTTCCCAGGGAGAAACTGATGCTTTGGTTGACACAAGCTGGTGTCTGATCACATCTATACTTCTGTTTAAGGGTTTGCAGGTGTCAATGTTAGTCTCCCATAATGCCATCATTTTGTTCCTTCCAGAATATGTATTGATACTATCATTAAAATAAAAATCTTGTAATTTTTTTATATTTAAATTTGTTGCAAAGCAGTAACTTTTTGAAGACGTGGGTTTGTTTTTGGATCATGTTGTTTTGTTGTAGTACATCTATGGGTAACCTTCAATTATTGGCAGGGTCTTCTTTACCCCTTATGTATCCTTTATTGGTTGTTTTTATATGTATGGCATATGTCTGCTCTATATAAATCACCTAATTGCAGTAACACATAACAGCCAAATAATTTATATATATATATATATATATATATATATATATATATATATATATATATATATATATATATATATATATATATATATATATATATATATATAAATTTTTTTTTAAGTTTGCAGTTTGTGTGTGATGATTGAGTGCCTACAACTACACTATTTCTAGGCAATAACTTTTATATAAAAAAAAAATGTTTTCCTTCGAGAGTCCTGTAGACAGTCACGAATGGCATTTCTACACAGCTTATCTGCTGAGTAAATGTGTGACTTGTTAGGCTACAGCCAGACCAGGCTATTCTCAGCCTGCGGATAAACACAGACTGAGAAACAGTAAGGTCTGACCAGATCAGCTCCTCGCAGGTGGAGAGCAGTTGGATCCTTCTCCTGTGTGCTCTTAGGCTAGGGCCAGACGATCCTTACAAATGCGGATTCTCCACAGGCGGCGAATCTACTACCCTACGACTTCCATTGTCTTTGTAACAGCGGGCAGATTTCGGTGCGAAATGCCTGTGGAGAAAGGCAAGCCGAGATCCGCGCGCGTTCTGCTATGCGACAATCAAATTTCATGCAAAAATTTGCCAGGTTCCCAATATGTGCCAACAGCTAGTTTCATGTCTTAAAGAAATTGTTCAGTATAAAAATAAAAACTGGGTAAATAGGCTGTGCAAAATAAAAAAAAAAATGTCAATATAGTTAATTAGTCAAAAATATAATTTATAAAGGCTGGAGTGACTGGATGTCTAACATAATAGTCAGAACACTACTTCCTGCTTTGTTTCCACTGTTTACCAGGTAGTACACATGGGTCATAACTGTTTGCTTTTGAATCTGAGCTCCATACTAAGGATCAATTCCAAACTCGCTTAACAGTTTTGTCCCATGTGGCCTCCCTTAAAGTTGCTGAGTAGCTCAGAGTTAGAGAGCTGAAAAGCAGGAAGTAGTGTTCTGTTTTGTTAGACATCCAGTCACTCCAGCCTTTATACGTTACTTTTTTGGCTAATTAACTATATTAGAAACATTTTGCACAGGCTATTTACCCAGTTTTTATTTTTACACTGAACTGTTCCTTTAACTAGTGGTATGGGATCCGTTCTCCAGAATCCTAGGGACACAAGGCTTTGCTTTTGTTCTGAATTGATGGAAACGAAAAGTAACTTTTATAGTGGCAAATTGAAAATTATGATGTAAAATGTGGGAATCCTACAATCTGGGACATGCACCCATGCAACGGGGGTGGGGCGGAAGGTGATTGGGGCAGCACTGTGGCTCAGTGGGTATCCGTACAGCTTTGCAGCTCTGGGGTCCTGAATTTGTTTCCAGCTAGGGCATTATCTGATTTAATGGCATTGGTATTGTCCACACTGGCAATTTTGTGCTGACAGAAAACACATGCTTGCATAAGTTTTTAAGTGTAGACTGAAATGTAATGGTTTTTAGCAGGCTGGTGAAATCATTTTTGTCTTCGCCTTAATTTCTGCAAATGAATAGACTTCGCTTATCATTACATCAATGAAATATACAGTGTTTGTATTGTTGTATTTGTCTCTGTTTTTCTCTGCTCAGTGCAACTTTTAGTTGATGAAGCCCGAGGGTCCCGAATCTAATGTGAACAAACAATTTTGAGCGTTCGTTTTCAGCTCTCTTAATGTATTTGTAAAATTCAATCAATCATTTGGTTTAAAAGGGTTGTGTGCTTTTTTTTTTCTTGAGTCATTTTCCGTCAATTGCAAAATGGTCATTTCCTCAAGTGATAATTATGTTATGAAAATGTTATTACTGCCTATATTTCAGTAAGTCAGTTTGACAACTCTTGCATCTGGAAATATGTAGTCTTTAAAGTTGTCATGGTACAACTAAGGTGTTTAGCTGGAAGGCTAGTAAACAGCCCATAAGGGCTATAGCACACTTGGCATTTCTTCTCTAATTGTGCCATGGACAAAAACGCAAAACACTCTGCCCAGGACCTCTTGGGAAGCTGCAGATGTTGCTTATTTTAAGTGGTGCCGTTAGACAAGCGGCTCGTTTCATTGAAAAGAATTAGCGATTTTAGACCGCTAGTGGTCCTTTAATCATTGATCAAAATGTCTGTGACATAGCCAAACTGCTCTGCATTGGTCAAAATGTCTGTGACTGCTCAGTAGCTTCATAACCATCTGTACATTGCATTATTTGACTAAAGGTGACCATACACATAGAGATCTGCTTGTTTGGCAATTTTTGCCAAATTTAGCAGATCTCTCCCCGATATGCCCACCTTGAAGGTTTGCGATATCGGGCTGATCCGATTGTTGGCCCTAGGGCCCAACGATCGGATCATAATTGAAGCAATACGGACGGCGGGATCGCAGGACCGCATCAACGAGCGGATGCCCGACTTTGGGCCAGATATCGGGGGGGGGGGGGATATCAGGGAAGCCCGTTGGAGGACCCCACACACTGGCCAATAATTTTATCAGCCCGTGTATGGCCACCTTTAGTCCAAACTCGTTTGGTTATTTGTAGGGATGCACCGAATCCAGGATTCGGTTCGGGATTCGGCCAGGATTCGGGCTTTTTCAGCAGGATTCGGATTCGGCCGAATCCTTCTGCCTGGCCGAACCAAATCCGAATCCTAATTTGCATATGCAAATTAGGGGCAGGGAGGGAAATTGCGTGACTTTTTGTCAGAAAACAAGGAAGTAAACAATGTTTTCCCCTTCCCACCCCTAATTTGCATATGCAAATTAGGGTTCGGGTTCGGTATTCGGCCGAATCCTTCGTGAAGGATTTGGGGGTTCGGCCGAATCCAAAAAAGTGGGTTCGGTGCATCCCTAGTTATTTGCCCCACAGTGTGGAATATGTTGCACAGCACTGAAGGAAAATAAATGTAAGATTTAAAAAAAAAAAAAAAAATTAAAGTGTAAGTACTGCAAAGTTTCCTCTTTCCCTGCCATTCAAAGGAGTAGTGGTGGTTTCAGTACATTTTGTTACTATGACTTGGCACGGTTATGTGGCACACATTTCCAGATTATGTTTTTGAACAGTCCTTTCTCATATGCTCTTGCAGCTTTTAGACGGAATCAGGTCCATAAGGCGCTGTAGCACGAACAATAAAAACATCTGTCTTAGGAAAAAGTAGCCCCTTTGAAATGCAAAGACTTTGAGAAAAATCTAAAAATAAACTTAATATTCCCAAACAAGCATGGGAAGATGTCAATCTGCACATCAAGATTTAGTGGGTTATTTATCAGTTTGTGAGGTTTTTTTCTACATTGAATATTAAATATTTGCTTATTTATGATAAAACTTGAATGTAAAAAAAAACTCAAATCGGTGCAATCGGGGGGGGGACTCAAATTGTTCAAGTTATTGGAAGAAAAAAAAAAAACCCTTGAGTTGCTTGAATTTGTAGAGTTTTCAAGTGCAAACCACTGAAAATCTAAAGCTATTAAAAACTTTTAATGGTTCAAGGGACCCCTGCCATAGACTTTTACGTGACATTGACAGGTTTTAATTGGAGTATTTTCAGATTCAAGGTATTTGCAGCTTCGGCGTGTAATAAATCTCAAAAAATTAACGTTTTTTTTTTTTTTAACCCGCAAAAATTTGAGTTTCTGCAGAAACTACTCTTGAAAAACTAATTTTTCGGTAAACCAACTCGACCTTCGATAAATCTGCCCTTTAATGTGATTTCCATTGCCTGGCAATGTATTTTGTTGAAGGAAAGCCCCTGTAACTTCTTTATAACGTTTGGATTGTATGCCAGACTGTATTTATACTGAATTTAGTTTTTGGCAAGTAATATTTGGCCTTAGATTGTTTCTTTTGTATGCAGTATTATGCATTATTAATGCACATTTTATTTCTGCATTGCTGATGACTTTTTTTAAGTTTCCACAACATCTTAAATATGATTTTAAGTGCATGCTTACTTTTGCTAAAATGTATGTAGCTTGTTGTCTGTAGGTGGCTGTATATGGGGCTACTTTGCAGTTATCCAGTGCCTTACTGGCACCTTTTGACTCTGTAACTGTTCTAAATTGATACATTTAGAGGATACATTTCTCATCTTTGTCCCTGCTGAGCAGAATCCCTGAGTATCATTAAAGGCAGCTGTTAGAATTGATACAGTTGATAATATTTCCACAGATGCTGCTGAGAAATGTATCGACTAAATGCAGCAAATTGTAACCGTTCAGAATCTGCGCCTGAATTACTGAGCTGTGAGACTGAAACACCAGGAACATTCCACTTAAATTTTGGGGAAAAAAGTCAACAATAAGGAAAAAGGCTTTAATTCTGGAAAACAACTGAACTGACAAATATTTAAGCTTAATAACCCATTTAAAGGACCAGTAACATCAAAAAATTTAGTATACACGGAAAAAAAATCTTTTTTAAGTTACTGGTCCTTTAATGTTTTTTTCAGTGCTTTTAAATCCTGTTGTGCCTGTGTAATTTGTTCCTTGCAAAATTGACCGCGAAAGGGTTGTGTGAGTTATTAGAAAGTGGTGTTCTTTTACTGTGGTGGAACTCAAGCACAAATAAGTCCATATTTACTGATTCATATTGCCCTCCCCAGCCTAATGTTTCCTCCAGAAAAATATTATATGAGAAAATAGATTTTACCTATTAAAGCGTGTCTTATCTCTGATTAAAATAACATTTTATACTACAAACATTACATTTGGGCTATGAAGGCTGGAACAGTTTAGCAGTGGGCTTTAGTCTCTTTCCTTTATATGACCAATCCCAATCACACTGTGTAAGAAAACTGTTTTAAATACAGTTCTTCTATGATAGATATTGAGATTAGCCTAAACTATTGTGCATGCACTGATCAGTTCAAACAGGTCTTTTCCCCCCTTGCCCCAGCTCAGCAAGTGTTCCATGGCAAGACAAGGCCATTACAATTTGAATACTTTTAACATATTTGCATACATTGTTCTGTATATACATGTAGATTGTAAGCTCTATGGGGCAGGGACTTTCTATTGTCTCTTTAAAACACCATATTTTAATATGAAATATAGTCACCATCACGTTTCTCTCTTATTATTGCTTTGACCCCTATTAATCTATTGTTGTATGGCTTGCATAAGTAGCACTTTATATAGTAAATAAAATATCCCTATTGTAAAATATAAGGATATTCTAACTTACCAAGAAATTCCATGACCATATACTCATGGAACTCTGAGCACTAGCTCTAGATTTGGCACACAGGAGTGAAGTGCTCAAAAAATTCTGCGGTATCTTTGCTTCCTATATGAAGTTAATTTCTCTGATAAGAAAGAAAAGGCTAATTGCATATTTTTTAAAGGGGAACTTTACCGGGAATGAAAATGTAATATAAGCTTAAGCATACTGAAATAAGAAGTTTTCTAAATATAATCAATTGAAAATTCTTTACTGTTTCTGAAATAATCAAGTTTATATTCACTATCCCTCACTCAGCATCTGTTTCTCTTCATTCTGCCTTCACCCAGCAGTTGGGTGTTAAATATTCATTGACAGATCCAATATATCGTATATAGGGGAGCTCCTTTTACCTAAAAGATGCATTAGAGCTCACTCTAATAAAGGAATTGTTGGGAATAAATATAAAAACGTATTAAATAGGCTGTGCAAAATAAAACATGTTTCTAATATAGTTAGTTAGCCAAAAATGTAATGAATAAAGGCTGGAGTGTCTGGATGTCTAACATAATAGCCAGAACACAACTTCCTGCTTTGCAGCTCTCACCAAAGTAACCAATCGGTGACCTGAGGGAGGGAGACATGGGTCATAACTGTTGCTTTTGAATTTGAGCTGAATGCTAAGGATCAATTTCAAACTCACTGAACAATTATGCCCCATGTGGGCACCCTTAAAGTCACTGACTGACTCAGAGTTAGAGAGCTGAAAAGCAGGAAGTAATGTTCTGTTATGTTGGACATCCAATCACTCCAGCCTTTATACATTACATTTTTGGATAACTAACCATATTAGAACCATTTTTTATTCTGCACAGACTATATTTATACAGTTTTTAGTTTTACACTGAACTATTCCTACATCATGTCTCTCTTCATGCAGAATTTTTGCAAAAGGCAGTTATTTTGTTAGATTTTGTTTGTACTAGAATCAATTATTTGAATGAGCTCTAATACATCTGCTAGGAAAGGAAGCCCCCCCCCCCATAAAATATATTGGATCTAACTGTCAATGAATATCTGACACCCAACTCCTGAATGAAGACAGAATGAAGAGAAACAGATGCTGAGAGAGGAATAGCGAAGATAAACTTGATTATTTCAGAAACAATTCAGAATATCTGATTTGTATTTACAACGTTTCTTATTTCAATACGATGAAGAGTATATTGTTAATTTTCACGATCGTTCCCCTTTAAACTGACCCTGCTGATTGCTTGTGATAACGACCAAATTGAACATGAGCAACAATGGGAGACGTTGGGAAACTGGATTCTTTTGTCTATTCAGTCCAACTGTTGTCCTGGATTGCCTAAATATTTAGCCTGTTGTATAGCCAGCTTTACCTTTCATGCTAGCATTCAGCCAACTAAAGGTGGCCATACACGGGCCGATAAAAGCTGCCGACAGACCGTGTCGGCAGCTTATTGGCCCGTGTATGGGGGCCCCCGACGGGCTTCCCCGATCGAGATCTGGCCAAAAGTCGGCCAGATCTCGATCGGATGGGGTTAAAAATCCCGTCGGATCGCGGCCGCATCTGTTCGTTGATGCGGTCCCGCAATCCGACCGCCCGTTTGTGAGAGCTGGATCCGATCTTTGGGCCCTAGGGCCCACGATCGGATCTGCCCGATATTGCCCACCTTCAAGGTGGGCATATCGGAGGGAGATCCGCTCGTTTGGCGACATCGCCAAACGAGCGGATCTATCCGTGTATGGCCACCTTTAGTAGGAAGGAATACAAAATCATACAGGCAGATTTGTCTTATTTGAAAACAGTCCAGCACCCAAAGTTAAATATAACCACTTGTGTGTTCCCCAGTGCAAATATTTATTTCTTAATTATGTGTCCCCTATCAACCTTTACAATAATGTTTGTTTTTTGCTGCCAAGAATTTGGTCAGCCTTTGGATGACCTGTCATTTGTTTCTTTGGTTAGCCTTAGGCTAGAGCTCCACCTTGTGATCTTCGAGAACAGGAATATTTTCAAAGCTGAATGTAACGGCACGACCGCAGAGTACACTTGCATGACAAACCTTGGCATCCTCATTATCTGCTGATGACACAAGTATTTTTTGGCAAATCGTGGAATTATCGCTTCGAATGCTACTGCTTTGTATTTCTTATAAAAACCAGAGCACCGAAATGCTGACTATTTTTGTTGATATATATCCGTGTCAATTTCACTACTCTATTAATGTTTTGTTTTATATAAAATTCGGTATTTAGAAGTCAACTGTGAATAGTGCATTTTTGTATTTGGTCTGTTACCAGCAGATTTCCTGATTAAATGCTCACTAGTCCTCCTTGAAAGCACTTCTGCATGGACATTTATTGTGTTTTAAATAAATTGCTCAACTACTGAGCTATTATTTTTGTTTGAATGAATGTGTTCTTACAATTATCGGTGCCCATCACAATTTCATTAAAATTTGTGTTCACAAGCACACAATCGCATGTTCAACATGATGTATTTAACAGATATTTCCTGCCTTTGTATAGGGCTGCAATGCTCCTTGTTTGATTTGCGAATTAGTCTTTGTTTTATTGGCAAAGCTAGGAATCTACATAAAAGTGCCATTAGAAAGACTTGCAATGTTGTCATTAAACAGCTTGCACGTGCCTTTTTAATTCTTATTCATTTTGCAGTAATTATTATGCATATATTTGTACTGACTTTGTTTTCACTTGTAGATCCACAAGGGACTGAGAGTATTAAATACTTCAGTCGGAAAGGTTTATGAACCAACAATTCCAAGGGCATTGGGTTTCCAGAAGATGATAAAGAAATGATAGCAGCTTCAGAAATACAAGACTTCAGTCTCCTCCAGTAAGTTTTTAGAAACAAGGATTGGTTTCAACTTGAAGTGTTGTTTTGAGATTTTACTTTAAAATGTTTGTTCACTTTTAGGGTGATGTACTGATATTCTGAGACCATTTGCAATTTTTGTTATGGTTTTTGAGTTATTTAGCTTTTTATTCATCAGCTCTCCAGTTGGCAATTTCAGCCATCTGGTTGCTAGGGTCCAGCTTAAATTAGCAACCATGCACTGATTTGAATAAGAGACTGGAAAATGAATAGGAGAGGGCCTGAATAGAATGACAAGTAGTAAAAAGTAGCAATAACAATAAATTTGTAGACTTAAAGGAAAACTATACCCCCAAAATGAACACTTAAGCAACAGATAGTTCATATCATATTAAGTGGCATATTAAAGAATCTTACCACACTGGAATATATATTTAAGTAAATATTGCCCTTTTACATCTCTTACCTTGAACCACCATTTCGTGATGGTCTGTGTGCTGTCTCAGAGATCACCTGACCAGAAATACTTCAACTCTAACTGTAACAGGAAGAAGTGAGGAAGCAAAAGACACAACTCTGTCTGTTAATTGGCTCATGTGACCTAATATACAGTACAGTGAATCCTACGATCCCAGGGGGCGGCCCTTATTTTTTAAAATGGCAATTTTCTATGTATGATTACCCAATGGCACATACTACTAGAAAAGTATATTATTATGAAAATGGTTTATTTACATGAAGCAGGATTTTACATATGAGCTGTTTTATGTAATATCTTTTTATAGAGACCTACATTGTTTGGGGGGTATAGTTTTCCTTTAAAGAGCATTTGTTTTTGAGATGGAGTCAGTGACCCCCCCCATTTGAAAGCTGCAAATAATTAAACTATTAAAAAAAAAAAGACCAATTGAAAATTTGCTTGCAATTGGTCATGCTATAACAGGGGTGTCCAAACTGCGGCCCGAGGGCCACATGCGGCCCAGGATGCATATGAATGCGGCCCAGTTTGGTTCCCGAGGAAACGTCATGTCGCAAAGGATATAGGAGGAGGGGGGACTCTGCCTATTGCCCAGTTAGTAATAATAATTTAATAATAAGTCTTTTTAATATCCAGGTGTCCCATATTCCCGTGTATAGCTCCATCTGGTTATCCAACTGGCATTGTAGTTCTTTTCTGTGTATTTCCTTTACTTTTACAAATCAAACTTGTTTGTGTATTTCATGTGTGGCCCCAGACAATTTTTCTTTTTCCAATGTGGCCCTGCGAGCCAAAAGTTTGGACACCCCTGTGCTATAACATAGTAAAAGTTAACTTAAAGGGATTGTTCACCTTTGAGAACTTTTAGCATGATGTAGATAGTGATATTCTGAGATAATTTGCAATTTGCTTTCATTTTTTTATTATTGAAGGTTTTTGAGTTTAGTTTTTTTTATTCAGCAGCTCTCCCAATTTGCATTCTAAGCAATCTAGTAACTGGTATCCAAATTACCCTAGCAACAATGCATTGATTTGAAGAGACTGGAATATGAATAGTATAGTGCCTGAATAGAAAGATGAGAAATAAAAAGTAGCAATAACAATAAATTTGTAGCCTTACAGAGCATATGCTTTTTAGAAGGGGTCAGCGATGCCCATTTGAAAGCTTCAAGAGTCAGAAGAAAAAAGGCAAATAACTATAAAACAAAAAATAATAATAAAGACTCTTATTATACAGGTATAGGATCCCTTATCCGGAAACCCGATATCCAGAAAGCTCCGAAATGTAGTCTCCCATAGACTCCATTTAATCCACATTTTTAAAAATGATTTCCTTTTTCTGTGTAATAATAAAACAGTACCTTGTACTTGATCCCAACTAATATATAATTAATCCATATTCGAAGCAAAACCAGCCTATTGGGTTTGTTTAATGTTTAAATGAATTTATAGTGGACATAAGGCATGAAGACCAAAATTACAGGAAGACCCATTATCCGAAAAACCCCAGGTCCCGAGCCTTCTGGATAACAGGTCCCATACCTGTACAGCTGTTTGATTGGATGCCAGTTTACAGAAAATGTAAACAGTCGTGTCAAACTCCTGGTCACTTTGCTCATAGGAGCTAAATTTTCCAGAAATCCATAAAAATTCTCATCTGTGTAATGCTGACCTTTAAACTCTTCAGATGCTGGAGGCCCACACTTTTGACAAGCCTGGTCTAATTTCTCTGGGAATACCTTATTTCTGCTTTGTGTACAATACTGCTGGCAATTATTACAATAATGAAATACACTGAATTCTGCAGAAGGTGCAAGTGCCATTTGAATACTTTAAAACTTTGAATACTTTTCAAAAAAAAAAAAAAAAATGACCCCTTTTAATGTTTACTTTTATTTTAACATCCCTAATTAATGGATCGGCTGACAAGTTCTGTTCACATTTTCACTTTTCCACTTTTCCTTCATATGCATTAATTGCATGTGTTTTTTTTTTATTAACAGACCTCTGGATCCCTCCCTTCATGATATGGGTCCACTTTCCTGCAATGCTGGACCAAGGTATGTCCTTCACATCATTTTTTTTTGCCTCACATGGTAGCTGTGGAATTTTCAGCGCTATTATTTGACTGAATAAATGTGAGCTCAAATTAGAAAGCAATTATTTTTATTTTTAGAATATAGGACAATCATTACTGAACATGAACTTTGACTGATTAAACAAATTGAAAGGTATTAGAGTCTTATTGTGTGACTTGATCGATATTGTTCTGTCGGCCTTTTTTGTCTTTGCCCCTTCCTTTTCTGTTTTTATTTTGGAGCCACAGACTAAATTAAACTGCACAATGAATAGTGAGAAGTATTGCATGAAGGCACATAAAATGAATGTGCTCTGTCCAAACCTTCAAGATATTAACGGATTGGCAAGTAGGCAGACAGAATTGGCAGATTATATTCAATTTGCTAAATACCGGCTGACCAAATGCTGTTTATTTGATCCATCAGTTCTGGCAGAAGAGGAGCTGTGACAATGTTCTTCTGTGGGCAAAATTTTCAGTTTGGAAATACATGTCCAGACATTCCAGCAGTATTGTTAAATCACTCCGATATACTGATTATGAATTGTATAAAGTCTGTTAAACCCCTTTGTGCAACATGTTTTGAATGGTAAAATTGAATGCCGTAAGCTCCCCATAGACGCGACAATTCTTCTTGCCGAACGACCGATTTTAGGGAAGTCCGACCAATACTTCGAAATTATCGTGCGCTTAATGGGATTCAAACGATCGTACATCTTGCGATTTTTCGGCCGACATCTGTCAGGAAATTGATCGGCCAGGTCAAAAAATCTTTGTAGGTCCCAGTGCAATCTATCTATGTTTGCAGGGCCAAGCAGGCAGCTCCCCTTTGTTTTCCTGGCAAATTGGTCTTTTTAGTTGATGGTAAATTCGTAAGATGGTTCAGAGAAGATGGTGGTCTCACGATGAGGGTCTGATCTTTTAAAAATCTCAACATCTATGGCCAGCTTAAGTATCGTAAACTTCAGATGTATAATCTCATTAAGGCTTTGTATGCCATTTGTGTTTGGTTTGTTCCGCATAATTTTATCTTGGTTACTCTTTGTGTTTTCTTGTATGTCCACATGTTTTATGGCTTCTTTTTACTTCTGGTACAATCAGTGCACCTATAACATCCCAATTTCATGTTTTTTAGTCAACCAGTTGGTCAGATTGGGGCTGTGTCCTTTAAAGTCCGTTATCATTAGTATGTCCCTTAGATTCCTACCCCTTTTATATACCATCATGGGAGCAGGAGCTGGTTCATACCGACTGTGACACTTGGTGTGTTGATCACTAAGGGTGGGGGTGGAGCTATTGGCTGCCATGCAACAAGTTTGGTGCCTTTTTTTTTTTTTTTTAATTTTTGCCCCTTCATCTGGATTTACATCAGCTTGTTCACATTGGTTAATGACCCTTTAAATTGTGATTTCAAATTAATTGTTGCACAGAATTTCAATGAGATACACATTAGGGCTTTGACTTTGCTATTTAAGGACATTAAGATTTTTGTATGTTTGCCCAAGCTTCAGTGACCCCCATTTGAAAGCTTGAAAGTGTCCGAAGAAGGAGGCAAACTTAATTAAAAAATTTAAAAAATAAACTAAAAAAAAATAACGAAGACCAGACGAAAAATTGTTTAGAATTGGCCATTCTATAGTATATGAAAAGTTAACTTGAAGGTGAACTACCCCTTTAAATAACATGAACAACCTTTTTTTTCAGTTCAATAAGCAAATTGCAGAAGGATCTGAAAAATATTTTTACTGGTATTTGTATCAAAAATTAAAATGAAATGTCTTTTTATATAAAGCTTATTTGATCCCAAAAACCTTACATGTAATATATTTTTCTATTTAATGTTTTAGGGAGTCAGAGATGCATTTTTCGTCAGATACAGACTTTGATGATACTGAAGTAAAAGTCACAAAACAAGGCAAAGGAAAGGTATGTTTTTTTGTTTTTCTCATTCATCAAGTAACTTAAAGGGGAACTCCCTTCCAAACCAAAATTTGATAAAAGAGGCCCGCTTAACGCAGAAACCCCTAATATACCCATAACAGTTACCTGTTTCTTCAAAAAGTATAAATAAATGCCATTTTCTATGCTGAAATCCAACACTTTAACAGTTCTCTTTCTGCATCATTTGAAATCCTTGCAGGGAAGGCCGGACTAAGCAGATTTTACAAATTGTAGCAAATACCCCACAATTTATAGACCGCATACAGGAACTTCATAACCCACAATGCATTGCACTGTGATGTTCCGTTCCTTATTGAAATCACGTGTGCAGGGAATTGTGGGGTTTGGAGGATACAGGCTAAGGACAGCTGGCTGTTGATACAAAGTAAAAGTAGTCAGCCAGCCCAGCAAAGTAGTCCGACAGATCAGCAGTAGAGCAGGGGGCTAGACTTTGGGAACTGTTCCAAGAATCACTAAATTCTCTGTCTTATCTGTTAGTGGAACCCACTTTTAAGCCATTGTTGCCATATGTGTACTAATTGTGACAGTCCCAGTCAGTGGAATGCGACCCCTATTTATTTCTTATTGCCATTACGTTTTATATGAGGTGTGGTTGGGAACTCAACTCAAGGTCATTGCTTTTTGGTTGCCCTGGATATACCTGTAACTATATTAGGGTAACTAATATGAATGTCTCCAAACATCTGTAACTTTCTTTTGAAGAGCCCTGAAAAACCATTGCTGTAACCATAAACACTCAACTGCACACAACCGATCAGCTGCATGTTCTGCTCAAGTCTGCTACATGCAAAATTATTGAAATGTGTGTAATATCAAATTGACGTGTTCATTTTACTTCAACATATGATGACTGCAAGTTTTAAGTTTTAAGCTTTAAGTACATCTTGCATCTATTTTTTTCTAGGTTCATGCTGTGATATTATAAATTGCTATATTTACACACTGTTGTTCATTACAGAAAGGAAAGAAAGGCAACGTTGAAAAAGGCAAAGGTGGACCATTGAGACCTGGTGGTCCTAACTGGATGAATGGACATCACCAGCAAAATGGAGTAGAGAATATGATGTTGTTTGAGGTGGTGAAAATGGGAAAGAGTGCAATGCAGGTAAACAAACTACATTCTGTCCCCATATCTTTTGTTTTGTTTTATACAGTTATGTAGTATATTCCTTTACTTGATAAAGGAAGTGCTAAGCACTTTCAAACATATTGTCCCAGCGCATTGCCATGTAGCTTTTATTCAGTTATAATTGGAATCCACCTCCACCCACCAGTGAATTGGCTTTTTTTGTCCTTTAAAGGCGTTTGATGTAGTTGCATGCCTTGATTTATTTAATTGCAAGCCATAATACCTTGGCAAGCCTTTTAAAACATTGCTGTATCTTTAAAGGGATCCTGTCATCGGGAAAACATGTTTTTTTCAAAATGCATCAGTTAATAGTGCTACTCCAGCAGAATTCTGCACTGAAATCCATTTCTCAAAAGAGCAAACAGATTTTTTTATATTCAATTTTGAAATGTGACATGGGGCTAGACATTTTGTCAATTTCCCAGCTGCCCCTGGTCATGTGACTTGTGCTCTGACAATATGTTTGAAAGTTTGAATTTTTTTTCCCATGACAGTATCCCTTTAAACTAGATATATTTTTAAAGCATAGTTTATTACATGTTCCTTTTTCTCTTCATTGCTACCTAAAAATCCTTTGTTGTGAACAGTTTGTCTTCTGGAGATCTGAACCGTGCAAGTAAAACATATATAATGCCGGTCTTGGATTATATTGCATAGTAGTTTGATGCAGTGCTGTAGCAAAATCTAAGTACATTCTTGATTCAACTTTCAACCAAATAAATATATAATTTTTTTCCTTTTTAGTCAGTTGTTGACGACTGGATAGAAGCATATAAACACAGCAAAGACGTAGCTCTTCTAGACCTCATAAACTTCTTCATTCAGTGTTCAGGATGTAAAGGTAAGTTCATACACATTCCAAAAACAAATCTCACCACGATTTAAATTTTATATATATATATATATATATATATATATATATATATATATATATATATATATAAAAAAAGTTTGCTGTCAACTACCCTAAAGCCTTTACGGTAACTTCCAGCACAAATATATGATTCTTGCAGACCTTGGATTTTGTAATGACGTGCATTAAAAAAATATTATTTAAATATTTTGACTTCTAGGTGTTGTCTCTGGTGAAATGTTTCGCCATATGCAAAATTCAGAAATAATTAGAAGAATGACAGAAGAGTTTGATGAGGTATGTACAACTATTTATTTTCTGTCATATTCTCACATTTGCACTAAGATAGTAATAGTTGTTTTGAATTTTATTGGCCTAAATTGACAAGTTATGATTAAATGCATTTTTGGTTGAAGTCAAGAGACCATCACCTAAAGTATTTGTACAGTTGCAGCACTAAGTGTACTATAGTCAGAGCAGAATTTGGTCAGGACATATCTCGCTAATCTGATGGTTCCATCCTTGGCAGATTGTCTGACGCGCTTTTCACTCTTGCTCCCTATCCACAGCCCCAGTGCAGCTGACCATTTTCCAATCTTTATCTGATATAACCCCAATGACACTGGGCAGCCAACTCTGCATGGGTACCTTTACTTAAGCAGCTTTTGAATGACTACTCAGCAGGAACTGAAAGCAGACAGCTCTTAGTATGCTTTGGAACTTTGTTACTTTAAAGGGATTCTGTCATGATTTTTATGATGCAGTTTTTATTTCTAAATTACTGTTTACACTGCAAATAATTCATTCTACAATATAGAATTTCATTCCTGAACCAACAAATGTATATTTTTTTTATAGTTAAAATAAAAATAAAATAAATAAAAATTTTGCCTGGTCATGTCCTTTCAGAAAGAACCAGTGCTTTAGAATGGAACTGCTTTCTGTCAGGCTGTTGTTTCTCCTACTCAATGTAACTGAATGTGTCACAGTGGGACCTGGATTTTACTACTGAGTGCTGTTCTTAGATATAGCTGTTATCTTGTGTTAGGGAGCTGCTATCTGATTACCTTTCCATTGTTCTGTTGTTAGGCGGGGGGGGGCTGATAAAAGCAGGGGGTCATATCACTCCAAGTTGCAGTAAAGTGACTGAAGTTTATCAGAGCACAAGTCACATGACTGGGGGCAGCTGGGAAACTGACAATATGTCTAGCCCCATGTAATTTTTCAAAATTAAATATAAAAAAAATATATTTGCTCTTTTAAGAAATGAATTTCAGTGCAGAATTCTGCTGGAGTAGCACTATTAACTGATGCGTTTTGAAGAAACATTTTTTCCCATGACAGAATGCCTTTAAGGAGAATAGACTATAGGAAGTTCATAGTCTTGTTATTTAAGAAAAAATAAGCAGTTTATGACTGCTTAAAATCAACCATGGAGCCCTGGAGTGCTTCTGTTTTTTTAAATAGCAGAATTAACTCGCATACTGCACTGATTTACTTGCAGCTCTGAAACATAAAATACATGTCACTGGCTTATGATTTGGGTAACCTGAAGATTCAAAATATCTTGCTTTGTTTTTCTTTTGCCTACAGGATAGTGGAGATTACCCACTAACAATGGCTGGTCCACAGTGGAAGAAGTTTAAGTTCAGTTTCTGTGAATTCATCGGAGTGTTGGTCCGCCAATGTCAATACAGCATAATATATGACGAATATATGATGGATACTGTTATATCTCTTCTTACTGGACTTTCTGACTCACAAGTTCGAGCATTTCGACATACAAGCACATTAGCAGGTTTGTGGCTGCCCTTTTGCGTTTTGTGTGTTTTTTTTTTTATTTTGCTCTTTATGTAAAACGTAGGTTCATTTGCTTCTAATAAAATTGAACACAGTTTGTGCGAATATAATAGACCTTAAATTTTAAGCTCCACTGGGGCAAGGACTGATGTGAATGATGTATATTATGTGAATGGTGTATATTCTGTAAAGCCCTGGAGAATATGTCTGCGCTATATAAATAAACAATAATGCCTCACAGCTTTCAAAAAGGGGGTAGGGTAAGGTTTCTGTAAAGCACTTTTGCAGAGTATAAGATCTTTCAAATCATTCCCTGTGAAACTGTGACAGTCTTAACTAAGCAGCAACATAAATTTAGTCTTTTGATAAAAAGAAAAGTTTTCCCTGGGCTTGTGATTTATTTCAACCATTATTGTACATGACATTGGCCAGCAATTCTAGGTCACAACCCTTAAAATATCTTTCCAAGCTGACATCTGGCTTTCAGACAACATTTTGTATATCCACACTTCTTACGTTTCACAAGCATGAAAATATTTTTTAAAATTTCCCAGAAGTATAACTCAGATTTTGTGTTCTTTCCTTGATAAACTTTTTGAATATCTTTTTTAAAGTGTGTTAATTCAATGATCGATGTTAGATGATAAATATATTGCAGAATTTGGCTCAGATTGCTTACCTAATAACGGCATTTGTTTGTGTTGTACAGCGATGAAGCTAATGACAGCTTTGGTAAATGTGGCACTTAATCTCAGCATTAACATGGACAATACGCAAAGACAGTATGAGGCAGAAAGAAACAAGATGATTGGGAAACGAGCCAATGATAGGCTGGAGCTTTTATTACAGAAACGAAAGGAGGTCAGAACATTTTGTTAATGTGCAATCTTGTTCTTGCAACTTGCCTTACCTTTTATACTTATATGTAATTAAGGTTTTTTGCTACTTTTTTGTCATGGAAAATAATGTAGACAAAAAAAAATCTAGATATTGTATGTAAGCTGTGATATGTGGGCTCTTAAAACTCTGCTCAACTATATCTTACTATATACATTTTCATGCATTTTCTTGTTTGTATCATTATGGTTATATAACTTTCAGATCCTGTGTAGATCATTCATTTTACTGCCATTGTATTCTTTTGCTGTTATGTTTTTTAGCATCTACTAACCTATTCTTGGTTATGCATATCTCCAGCAAGTTTGCTTTTATTAATCTTTTACATTGCTTTAAAGGTGTGGTTCAACTTTAGAATAAGTTCTAGTATGTTCTAGAATGGCCAAATCGAAGCAACTTTTCAGTTCGTCTTCATTATTTTTGAAGTTTTTTAATTATTTGCTTATTGCTTCTGACCTTTAAGTTATTCAGGTATACATTTCTTAAATGCTGAAAACTTTTTATTCTCAAACACAGCTGCAAGAAAATCAGGATGAGATAGAAAATATGATGAATGCGATATTTAAAGGTGTTTTTGTACACAGATACAGGTAAGTGGATATTTACTTGAAGTCTTTCTATCTGTGTGTTATGTAGTTAATGTAATGTAATGCTGTTTTGTATTTTTTTCCCTAATAACAGAGATGCTATTGCTGAAATTCGAGCTATTTGCATAGAGGAGATAGGTGTATGGATGAAAATGTATAGTGATGCCTTCCTTAATGACAGCTATTTGAAATATGTAGGTTGGACTATGCATGATAAGGTAAGGATGATTTGTTTGTTTTTTTAAATAAAACATTACAGCACGTGACTGTATCTCTGTATATACATGTGACATGGTACATCCATGTTGCATTTTTGTTTTGTTTTGTTGATAGCAATAATGAAAGCAATTGGAACACAGTATAAGCCTTTTAAGGGGCAAAGATAGATTAATCATTCTGAGGTGCCAATTTGTTACTTCCCCCTCTCAGACCATATAGCTCCTCTTTGCTGAAAAATCATTGTCCCAGGATCCTACTTAAGTGAGTGCCACTATCTCGTAGCTTGCCCCAGGGATTTCTTGTGGGGCATTAAAAAAATGAATAAATGCTCATGTCTATAGCCAAGTACAGCAAGCAAAGATCACAAGACAGGAAGCAAGATGGTGGACTGCGGTGCTTTTCATTGAAAAGGGGCGCAAGTTCAGGGTCTGAGGTCAGCTGTAGTTGTCATAATTCTTTAAAGGAGAAGAAAAGGCTTTTTACACTTGGGGGTGCCAAATGTTAGGCACCCCCAAGTGATTGTATTAACTTACCCGAAACCCTGGGCTGGTGCTCCTATCAGCAGAAAACTGCACTGGTCCGGGCTTATACCAGTGAGTACCATGGAGTGATCCACTTCTGTTGTCCTCTTTCCTTCACGCGGCTGCGCATGCACAGTAAAAGCTGAACTTTAACTTAAAAGTTGGTTATTTCGTTCAACTGCGCATGCGTTAGCCCCAGGAAATTTGAAGAAAGAAAACGCCGGAAGAGGATCCCTCTGTGCTGCTCACTGGTATAACCATGGGCCGGTGCAGTTTTTTGCTGATAGGAGCACCGGCCCGGGGTTTCAGGTAAGTTAATACAATCACTTGGGGGTGCCTAGCATTTGGCACCACCAAGTGTAAAAAGCCTTTCCTTCTCCTTTAAGGTTATTTGCATATTGGGCAAGTTGGGTGTCTTAAGGGCCATTTGCTTTACACCAAAGCAACAATTGTCCTCTATTAACTTGCATTGAAAGTCCCCCCCCCCCCCCAGCTAGCTCAGGTATTTGGGGTGGCTTCAATGCAGGTCTGAGGGGATGGTGAATGTGCTCAGAGTGCGACTACTAGTTTAACAGCAGTTTAATAGCTGAAGGTGTGGTTTGATGTGTTAAAGGAGAAGGAAAGCCACGGAGCCATTTTATTGGCAAATGATTAGCTGCAATATTGCAAGCTAGAATGCTATATTTATTCTGTAGAATGTTTTACCATACCTGAGTAAAAAGCTCTAGAAACTCTCTGTTTAGAATAGGAGCTGCAGTATTAATGTGGTGTGACATCACTTCCTGCCTGAGTCTCTCCCTGGTCTGGGCTCAGATTACAGTAGAGAAGGGAGGGGTGGGGGGAGAGGAGCAAACTGAGCATGCTCTTGCCCAGGGCAATGAGGTTTAAGCTGAAGGCAGGAAGTCTGATACAGAAGCCCATGTGTACACAATAGAAGGAAAGAAATGGTGTTTCTTTTGACAGGGGACTCTGAACAACATTACTTTGGGGGTTTACTGGTATATTTAGATGGACCTTTCTGATAAGGCTTACTTAGTTTTAACCTTTCCTTCTCCTTTAATGTGTATGACCAGAAAGTTATTTGCAGCAGCAGAGAAGTCCTATGCTCTCAGAAAGCATATTGTCTATCATATACTTTTTCCTATGTACTGCTTAGTTGAGCACTTTTTGAGGCAAGAGTGCCACTGTTTAAAGGAGAAGGAAAGCTACGGAGGCATTTTATTGCCAATAGATTAGCCACAATAGTACAAGCTAGAATGCTATATTTATTCTGTAGAATGTATAAGCATACCTGAGTAAAAAGCTCTAGAAATTCTCTGTTTGTTTAGGATAGGAGCTGCAGTATCAATGTGGTGTGACATCACTTCCTGCCTGAGTCTCTCCCTGCTCTGGGCTCAGATTACAGTAGAGAAGGGGGGGGGAGGAGCAAACTGAGCATGCTCTTGCCCAGGGCAATGATGTTTAAGCTGAAGGCAGGAAGTCTGATACAGAAGCCCATGAGTACACAATAGAAGGAAAGAAATGCTGTGTTTCTTTTGACAGGGGACTCAGAGCAGCATTACTTTGAGGGTTTCCTGGTATATTTAGGTGGACCTTTCTGATAAGGCTAACTTAGTTTTAACCTTTCCTTCTCCTTTAAAACAGTAGTATCTTTTTTCCATTCGTTGTCCATCTATTATATGTAGGCTTTTTGAGTGATTTTATTATACTAAGGGGGTTATTTATTAAAGGTCGAATTGTGTTTTCCACAAAAAACCTGTCGAAGTCATGTAGCAGACGTCCCTTGAAGCATTTAAAGATGTTCATAGCCTTCATGATGTTGGGGGGGGGGGGGTGTTTGTGTTTTTCGGCCAAAAACTCAGTTTGAGTATTCGAGTTTTTCAACCCCACTACACTGATTCAAAAATTTTCTTATATTAGAATCCATTCCGGTTATGAGTTCATTTGAGGTTTAAAAATAGCTCTTAAATTCGACCTTTGAAAAATAACCTCTTAAGTGTTCTATTGAGCACCATAAAAATGGAACTGTATAATTCACCATTTTTGTATAAAAATAGACATTCTAAGCATATAATTTCTGTTCATTTATGACACAACATGTGTTTATCCGAAAAGTAAGAACATTTATTTTCTTTTAGCAAGGAGAAGTTCGGCTGAAATGCCTTACAGCTTTACAGGGACTGTATTACAACCGTGAGCTCAATGCAAAACTTGAGCTGTTCACAAGTCGATTCAAGGTATTTTTGTTTTTTTTATCATTCTTTTGTCATGCAATCTATTTTATCTGCATCATCTCAGTGACGCTTTTGTTTGATTTGTAGGACCGTATTGTGTCCATGACTCTTGACAAGGAGTACGATGTTGCAGTTCAAGCAATAAAGCTTCTTACTCTTGTTTTACAGTAAGTTCATGTTTTTGTGTCATTGTACATGAGGTTTAGCTAAAATTTAAAGAAAAAAAAGTCCAAAAACAAATGCTAAAACTGGGGATTCCAATCTGGTTTTCTGTGGGTCACTTTCTGGCAGAGGGTTGCCTTGTGTATATTGACTGCACATGTGGCCCACTTAAATCATCCAAGGCATTCCGGGAGCAGGAAAAACATGGCAGTGCCACAGTTTTTAGGATCATACCCCAGGCTGGTTGGTATAGGTAGAAGGTTATCATTTTAGACTCGGGTGTTGCTGAACAATTTGAAACCCCAAGTCTTTCCTTTTTTTTATTAAAAAAAAATATATGTAAATTATTTCTAGCTCTAAGCAAGCTTCTCTCTTATACTGAGAAATTTGTGAAACTACCTTAGCACTTTTAAATTGGTTACCATTTCAATCTCCGTTTAAAAAAAGGGAATCCGCTAAAAACCAATAACAATAACAAAATGAAAGTCCTAAAGACGTTACATGAAATTGTATCAAGTTAAAACAAGCTTTCTGGTTGACTCAGATAGTTGCAGTTGCGGGCATAGAGCGTTTAGCAAGTGATGCTTGTTGGGTTTGAAAACTACAACTGCATCTTAGCAACTATGTAGAATACCACCAATTTTAATATCCAGATGACCATCTACTGTTACCATTGCCATACTTTTAAATCATATTTTTCAAGTTTAAAATAAAGCATGGTAATTACATTCTAATCATTTTCTCTTATTGCATATCACACAGAAAACTACTGTTGAATGAACAGTTTCTCACTGCCCCACAGTTTAAAAAGTTTGCTACAACTGAGAATTTTACAAAATAAATCCTTGCTATACCATATTTTTATATCATTCTACTGTAAAACTTGTGTTTTAAAATTATTATTATTCAATTCTTTGCAGAAGCAGTGACGAAGTTCTGACTGCTGAAGATTGTGAAAATGTTTATCATCTGGTTTACTCTGCTCATCGACCTGTGGCTGTTGCAGCTGGAGAATTCCTTTACAAAAAGTAAATGTGCAATGAATTCATAAACCTGCTTGTTGAAGATGACCATAATAGATAAAAGATAATATAAGTAAATGGGGTTTCTGATAAACATCCTTTTTTTTACCATTGTTATAATAGTATAATGCTATAATACTAGTACACAGAAAACCCCCACTCTATATTGGACTTCTACTTTTCTGTAATTCGAAGCAGCCAACAACAAATGGCTAAATTCAAGGGGTTGTTTATACAGACCTCTTCTTTACTTAACTGTGTTAATTACAGGGAGAAGTAATGGTGTTTTCTGTGTTGCCATTTTAGACTGATCTGACTTTTGACAGTTCCCTGTGTGAAGAAACAGGAAGGAATGAAATCTGTCACTGGGTTACTTGCTTACAGTTTTACAAAATGTGCCCCATAAAATTAGAAATCTGCTCCATGTGCTCGTTGACAGGCTGATCTCATTAATTTCTGTCACTGCACACAAGCTATGCCATTATCCTATTTTTTCTTTTCATAAAAAAAAAAAGAAACGACGCAGCATTCGTTTTCAGCATAATTACTGTTGATTTTGCTTAGGTTGAAAAAAGTGTTGATAAGTGTATATTGACTCTTAAGGTCAGTCCACACGAGCAGATTCAGAGAGATTAGTCTCCCCATTGACAAATCGCCTCTTCTTGGTGACAAAACACCCCAAACTGCCTTCCACCTGCCCTCCGCCGGCTAAAATGAAAGTCGCTGGCGGCAATACACACGCGGCCCTTTGTTTTCTGAAGTTCTGGGAGATTGTCGCCCCGAAGAAGAGGCGATTTGTCGCTGGGGTGACTAATCTCCCTAAATCTGCTCGTGTGGACTGACCCGTAACTTGGAGGTCATGTCCAGGCTATCTTCCTTTTATTCTAAAGGCATGATTCAACATCTACAAAACAGTGAGACTTGTGGCCTAGTTGTATAGTTAATATTAATTAGGTGTTATTATTTTCCAAATTTAACATTACACAGAGTTTTGTAAAGGTTTGCATTGCTTTTAAAAGTAATGAATGTACTGATTTAGTGAATATGCAATTTAAATGTTATAATTCTTGTTTGTATTAGGGATTCATACAACAGGCTGCATTAAATAAGGTTCACTTATTTCCCCCCTTCTCAACAGGCTCTTCAGTTGCAGAGATCCTGAAGAAGATGGAATCATGAAGCGGAGAGGAAGGCTTAGCCCAAATGCCAATCTTGTCAAGACTTTGGTGTTTTTCTTTTTGGAGAGCGAGGTATACTTCACCATAATGCTATGTTTTATATGTGAATTACTGGTGTCTATATTAAAGCAGGCAGTATTGCTTAAATGATTGTAGTAGTATGCAGCTTTCTATGTAGTGTTTGACAAAATGCATCAGTCCAGTCTATTATCCTGCAAAGTAGTTATATGTATATATTGTGAGCTCATAGCTATCATAGCTATGGCACAATTTTTAGCACAGAGAATGGAGACTGACACCACCTTTATGTTTAAATGCATCTTTGTTGGCTATTATTTGTCACAAAATTAATCTTCATCCCACTGGCTTCACAAAAGGAAACGGATTTTACTTCACATAAGCATTAACCGTCCCAATTCACACCCTCACTGGTGTTCACTTTAACGCACAGTTTTTAGCCCTCATCGGCTTTCACTGAACACAAGTCCCAGAATCCTCTCTGGGGCTCACTCAAGACACTCTGTTTCCTGGGAGGGTTTTCTCTCTTCCTCTCCAGTCCTTTTGGAGCTCTTTCCATCACAGTTGGAATGACACTCTTTTCCCCCGCACACAAGCACACCTCATTTCTGCACTTGGAGGTGTCCACGGCCCCTCACCCTCCTCCAGCTCCAGGAGGTATCCGGGGGAAGAGCTCACATATGGTGGAGGATTTTGGCACAGAAAGTGGTAAGCACAGAAGCTTGAGTCGCGGAGACAATGCATTTAAGAGAATGCTAAATGCCTCAAGTAAAGCTGAGCATTTCTGTGAGTTGCAGGGAGCAGTGGTAGCTCCTGTAAAGTCTGTAGGAAAACAGAATATTTTTTTCTCCCAGCAGCACTTCCCTCCTCTCTAGGATGTGTCCGGAGAACTCTGAGGTGTGGTAACACAGGTCTTTTACCTTTCCTTGCTAGCTCCTCCCTCAGCTACCACTTAATTACTTAGCTGAGAGGGAATATTAACCCTACCTGTGCTGGATATCCCGCTGCAACCCATATCATGCAACTGAAATGCACTCTTTTCAGGGCACTTTCCTGCAAGACTGTGCTGTTTACCAAACACCCTGTCACAATATGTATAAGAAATGTAGAGATTTCCATTTTAAGTAGTCTGCACCTAGCAGTTCAGCACTTTGTTTAGCCTACTTATAAGGGCACATACCCTTGACATTTTGCTATGACAAGATTGAGATGCAGTGCTATTTCATCTATGCTGTTTAATGTATGCTTTAAGAATTTTAAACTGCAGAAGCAAATTGCCCAAACACTTGTAATAGAAAGTAATCGATAGTGCTGCTAACTGTAACAGACTGTCCCATTTGCACCCAGTGCATTGGGTACACGTGGAACATTGCCTCGTTTTTGTTGGCAGTATTAATGGTTACAGAGACATTATTTAAGTGGGGTACTACAAACCGTGTCAGACACCACTCACCTGCTGATATGTGTATAAAACCCAGGATAATGAGTATAAATCAATGTTGTGGTTTTCAATGTAAGAAGTAAAAGTTTTGTTTTGACTTTCTGTCCCTGTTACAAACTGCGTTAAACCTCTTTACCTCTGTGGTACGGTTTTCTTCTCTGCCCTACAAACACTTTCCTGTTGATTCTAATTTGGGATGGTGCTGTACGACACCTGGGACTAATTCGCTGTAGATTTTTTCTTGTTTTGTTTATATCTTGACAGTCTTCTGTTATCTCGCATGTAGAAGAGAAGTACTTATACATCTGAATTCGCTTATCCGTCCTCTAAAGCAGGAGTCCCCAACCTTTTTTTTATCTGTGAGCCACAATTAAATTTTAAAAAATAAAAAACAAGCAAGAAAAAATTAATTGGGGATGCCAAATAACGTCATCTGATTGATTCATTCAGTCATTCATAGCCCTACACGGTCTTCTAGCCTGTAGGAGACTCTTGGAGTAAGTGTTTTTGTGCTTCCAGAACTTGAATTTAAGTCAGGAATTTAAAAGTGGGCACTTACTATGAGGCCACTGGGAGCAACATCAATGGGGGTGGAGAGTACTATGTTGCTCATCAGCCACTGGTTTGGAACCACTGCTCTAAACATAACGATGATTCATTACCACAGCTAGAATTTTAGTTATACTTTATACACATGATTGTTCATTTTGCTCTAAGGGTGGCGGACAGCAAATTGAGCAGAAATGTGTTTCTGTATGCATAAAAAAACAGTGGTTCATCTGTTTAAGCATTAACAACTTGAAGGAATACTAGTTGAATGGCACGATCTGAATGATATTTGTATATTTATTTGCTAAAGGCTATTTAATATCAGTTTGTGGAAATTACCTAATGTTTATTCTTTTATTTGTCAGTTACATGAACACGCTGCATATCTTGTGGATAGTATGTGGGATTGTGCCACAGAGCTGCTGAAAGACTGGGACTGTATGAACAGTCTTCTATTGGATGATCCACTTAATGGAGAAGAGGGTGAGACTTCCAGAGTTCATAACTTCATACGTCCTTTTGAGAGAAGTACCTTGCATAAGTGCTGTTTGTGTAATGACTCACTATCCAATGAATGGGGCAGTATTTTCAATAAATTCGTACTTTTTTTGTTTTCCCAAATCCATAAATTAATTATTTTTCTAAAAGATCTCCTTTAAAAGCAGCAGCATTCTAGCAGATTTGCAGGCTTTCATGCATACCAGTCCCAAGAAAAGCCTGAACTTAAACCAAGCAAATTATGTGTACTGCTTGCTCTTCTGTAGGCTGTAGTATACTGAACATTAAAACTCCTGCCTCCACTTCTGAGCTCTATATACCCCAGAGACATAAACAATGACATACATGGCATCTGCTTATTCTTACATTAACTACATCAGGTTCTTCACCAGATATCATATGAAACGATTGTCTTCAATTGTATTTGTTTCTGTACCAGCAGCTTTACACACACGTACATCTAAAATGTTCCTTTAAAATGTTCTAAGTCATTTCTTAATCAACATTTTTTATTATCTTAAAATAATTGTCTGGATTCTTTGATAAAAAAGTTTATATATGTGTTACATTTACAGCTCTTACAGACAGGCAGGAAAGTGCACTAATAGAGATTTTGCTCTGCACGGTTCGACAAGCTGCTGAATGTCATCCCCCAGTTGGCAGAGGAACTGGAAAAAGGGTGAGACTTCTTGCTAAAATTGTTATAAAACAAGCTACATATTTTAACTAAATCTTCGTTTTCCACTGTCAATGTTTTTTTTTTTTGTTTAATTTATTGTGACCTAACCACCTTTGTTAGGTTCTCACTGCGAAAGAAAAGAAATCACAGATGGATGACAAAACACACCTTACCGAACTTTTTGCAGTGTCTCTTCCTCAGCTTTTAGCAAAAGTAAGTCTCTCATCACAACTTAGCGTGCTCTAACCAATTTTACTTTGAGGGTTTAAATTGCCTTGTTAATTGTATTTGTTTATTAACCTTTTGTCTTAGATTTAAGGAGCACATTGTTCTTATAATATGAAAATGCAGAGGGAGCAGTTTTTTTTACTTTTTCTTTCTTTGAACAGTATTCCGTTGATGCAGAAAAGGTAACCAATCTGTTGCAGCTACCGCAGTACTTTGATTTGGAAATTTACACAACAGGCCGATTAGAAAAGGTAAATCTACCAATGTCATGATCAATGATGAAATGATTGTAGCTCAGTTGTATATAAAGCACAATGTTTATTAATTGAATATTTTTTTTTTCTTAAAGCATTTGGAGGCATTGTTGCGGCAGATTCGTAATATAGTAGAAAAGCATACAGACACAGATGTTTTAGAAGCCTGCTCTAAAACATACCATGCGCTTTGCAATGAGGAATTCACAATCTATAACAGAGTGGACATTGCAAAGAGTCAGTTAATTGATGAGCTGGCAGATAAGTTCAACAGGCTTCTCGAAGACTTTCTGCAAGAGGTATGTTTCCCAATTTCAGTAAGCGTTTTCATTTCTGACCCAATAATAAAATATGTTCGTTCATTGGTGTGAATATTGGTGCAAATGGCGGCCCCCATGGCTACACAGCAGCTTGTTTATATAAACGTAATAGTAGTGCATGCTAATAGTATATTACGTGCTAATTACTTTAAAACACTTTAATTTTTTGGTGTTACTGTTCCTTTAGGCATACTGGTATCTGCATAGATGTATTTGTACAGCCACACTGGTGGATCCATTGATATACCCAATTTCCTGTTCTTTGATACATTATTTAAGAGTTGTACTGCAAACCGTGTCAGTCACTCACTTGATGATATGCGTTTTAGACCCAGGTTAATGAGTATTAATTAATGTTGTTTTCAATGGAAGAAGTAAAAGCTTTGTTTTAACTTTCTGTCCCTGTTACAAATTGCATCAAATGGTGGGGAGGTGCACTTTTTTTATCTACCTTTTAGAAAAGCAAGTAAAAAAAAAAAATTGTGTGCTATTTGAGAATAAATTTCTCAAAGTCAGCTTGGGGGACACAGGGACAATGGGGTATAGCTAGTACCATTAGGAGGCAGGACACAACTACAAAAAAGGCAACTGGCTCCTCCCCTACTGGCTATACCCCCAGCAGGCTGGAGAAGAGCTCAGTTTTCGTTGTGTCCTCAGGAGGTTAGGACAGAAGAATTTTTTATTTTTATTTGTCTGTCAGTCTTTGCTGACACCAGGGGGTTGCTTGAACCTTTACACGGTGTAAAGTATCTCATTGGCACCTTCCAACGTGGGATCTGTCTCTGGGGTCACAGGTGTTTCACACAGACCACCCTGCCAATTCCTCTCCTTCCTTCACAGGGGGAGACCAGGCTGGCCGGCAGACAGAACGGGGAGTGCAGTCGCTAGGGCAGGTAAGTCCCAACGCGCTCCTTTTTTCCTCCCCTTCCTCTCCCTCCCCTAACCATGGAGGGCAGATCGGATCCCCCTCAGTCCCCAGTACCCCCAATGGAGAGGGTGGGGACAGAGCTCTGCGCATTGCCCCATGTCCCTCCTCACTCTATGGGCAAGGGGACAGGCTTTTCGCTGCGCTTTCTACCTTTAGGCGTTAGTGAAGCAGGGAGCAGCAGCACAGGGTGTGTATTACTATTTGCGGCTGGGCGCGCACCATATGCGCACGTCTTCCGGCCGCCATTTTAGTTTTCGCGCGCCTCCCTTACAATGCGGAAGTACATTCCCGCACTCTACCTGCCTCTCGCGCGACTTCAAGCGCGCTCTTTTCCGCAGCGGCGCCATCTTGGATCACACTGGGGGTGAAACCTCTTCACACGCACCGCACCCAGATTGTGTCTCTCTGGGAGTAGCAGCGCAAGACGCCACTGCAGGATTGGCAACTCGCTCCCCTCTTACTATTCAGCTAAGTGACAGGCAAATTTTTTCTACTGGGTTATTCATCCCAGACACTTATTTTACCATGTCTGAAGGACCTGGTGCTAGCCTCTTTTCTAGGGGGGCAACCTCAGCCCTGGTCACTTTCCTGTCCTGTGCCAAATGCCGCAAACACTTGCCTACAGGGCACAAATCCGCCCTATGCAACCAGTGCTCCCCACAGCCGGTTTCTGAGCCCACACCACCTTCTCCACCTCTGGTGAATCCGGCTACCCAGGGGGATCCCTTAGAATCTAGCCCAGAGGTTTCCCCACACGGAGCACAGGCAGCACCCCAGTGGGCAACCCAATTAGCCACAGGCATCCCAAAACTGGCACAGTCGCTAGACAAACTGCTCTCTCGCCTAGACAGTCATAAACCTAGACCCTCCAAGCGCAGGGCCCCATCCCCATCAGAAGACGACAGCGATTCTCCTCCCAGGCTTTTTTCACCCCCTGATTCAGGGGATGAACAAGATCATTCAGATGGGGAGCTTTTCTCAGATTCAGACCAAGATGATTCTAGGATTTCTTCTGACACTGTGGACTCACTTATCTCCTCTGTCCTAGACACCCTCCACCTCCAGGAGCCGGAGGTCCGCGCAGAGTCTTCCAAGTCCCTTTTCAAGCGACGCAATAAGACTTCACCTATGTTCCCTTCTCACAACCAGCTTGACCAAATTATCCAACAAGAATGGGACACTCCCGAGAGACGTTTTCAAACTAACCGTCGGTTCCTGAGGTTGTATCCTTTTCCACCTGAGCTTACTGATAAATGGGCTACTCCTCCATCCGTGGACGCCCCAGTATCCCGCCTCTCTAAGAATACGGCCTTACCAGTCCCTGATGCGTCCTCCTTCAAAGACTCTATGGACAAGAAGTTAGAGAGTTTACTACGCTCCTTATTTGCAGCTTCTGGATCCTCGCTGAGGCCGGTCCTAGCTACAGCATGGGTCAGCCGGGCTATACAATCCTGGTCTGACACTCTCATCACTGCCATTGCGGACGGAGCTCCACGTCACGAACTCTCGCAACTGGCATCTCAAATCAAGGAGGCCAATGACTACATATGTGAAGCCTCCCTTGACGCCACTCAAGCTATCAGCAGAGCCTCCGCTCTCTCGGTGGCAGCCCGCAGATCGCTATGGATGAAGCTATGGTCAGCGGATCTTTCCTCTAAGAAGTCCCTGACTTCCATCCCGTTCAAGGGGAAGCTCCTCTTCGGCCCAGACCTGGATAAGATCATCAGTCAAGCTACTGGGGGTAAAAGCACTCTTCTTCCCCAACCTAAAGCACGTCCCTCCTTTCGGAGGAACAAGTTTTTTCGTGGCTCACACTCCAAGAGCGCAAGATCCTCTCCCCCAAGACAATCCTTTTCCACCAAGGGTCGATTCGGAAACAAACCTCGACCTCCCTGGCAGAACCGTAAGCACTCCTCAAAGCCCACCGACAAGACTACTTCGGCATGACGCCGTCCTTCCCGCCCCGGACTCCATAGGGGGGAGATTATCCCACTTTGCCAACACGTGGGTATCTCTTGTTCAAGACTCCTGGATTCACGAGGTGGTTACACGAGGCTACCATCTGGAGTTTTCATCTATCCCACCTCACCGATTCTTCATGTCCAGACTTCCACAAGAATCAGGCAAGCGTGCAGCCTTTCAGAGGGCCGTCTCCAATCTTCTCACAGCGGGAGTAATTACTCCCGTCCCCCCAGACGAACACTTCAGGGGTTACTACTCAAACCTGTTTATTGTCCCCAAAAAGGACGGCTCCGTCCGGCCGATCCTAGATTTAAAGGAACTGAACAAGCTCATTCGTCCGAGAAAATTCAAGATGGAATCCCTCCGATCTGTCATCGCGGCGATGTCTCCAGGGCAATTCCTCATGTCTCTCGACATCAAGGACGCTTACCTGCATGTTCCCATTTTCCCTCCTCATCAGAGATTCTTACGCTTTGCCTTCCAAAGTTCCCACTACCAATTTACAAGTCTGCCCTTTGGTCTCACGTCCGCCCCCCGGGTCTTCACGAAGATTATGGCGGCTGCCACCGCACTGATTCGCAACGACGGGGTCTCCATCACCCCGTACCTGGACGACCTTCTGATCAAAGCACCCTCCCCCCAGGAGGCCCAACGCTCACTCCAGATCTCCATGGACAAGCTCCGGGACTTGGGTTGGGTTCTCAACCTGCAAAAATCCTCCCTAACCCCCTGTCAATCCATGAACTTTCTGGGCATGACCTTCAACACGCTAACCCAACGGATCTCTCTCCCTCAGGAGAAGATCTTCCATCTCCAAGCGTTGGTTCGATCACTCCTGCAGAAGCCCCGGCATTCCGTGAGGTTCTGCATGAAAGTGCTGGGCGTCATGGTTTCCACCATAGAAGCAGTCCCCTTCGCACAGTTTCACCTCCGGGAACTCCAGTGGAACATCCTCAGCACCTGGAGGAGGAAGTCCTTACTACAAGAGATCCTCCTCTCTCCTCAAACTCGGACGTCCCTTCTGTGGTGGCTCAACTCCACTCACCTCTCCAGGGGGAAACGCCTCGGGGACCCCAGTTGGCGCATCCTCACGACCGACGCAAGCCTCTTCGGCTGGGGAGCCGTACTCGAAGGCAGGTCCGCCCAGGGACAGTGGAATCTCACCGAAAAGAAGTTGCAGATCAATCTGCTCGAGATCCGCGCCATTCGCCTAGGCCTCATCCATTGGCAGCAGGACCTCGCGGGGCAGGCAGTCAAAATACAGTCGGACAACTCCACGGCGGTGGCCTACATCAACCACCAGGGCGGCACAAGGAGCAGGGCGGCTCTAAGCGAGATCAAGATCATCTTCCGCTGGGCCGAGGTTCACAGCGTACAACTGTCCGCCATCTTCATACCGGGTCTACTGAACTGGGAAGCCGATTTCCTAAGCAGGCAGTCCCTGGACCCGGGCGAGTGGTCACTAAAGGACGAAGTGTTTCGAGAGATAACTTCAACATGGGGCATTCCAGAGGTGGATCTCATGGCGACAAGGCACAACAGAAAGGTTCCAGCCTTCCTAGCTCGTTACAGAGACCCATTAGCCCTAGACGTGGATGCTCTGACGGCCCAATGGCCCTTTCGTCTGGTGTATGCCTTTCCACCAACTCCTCTCATTCCCAGGATGATCAGAAAACTCCAAAGGGAACGGTCCACCCTCATCCTCATAGCACCGAGGTGGCCTCGACGAGCATGGTTCACCGACCTTCTCAACCTCTCCGTCGCAGACCCGTGGCCACTGCCTCCTCTCCCAGACCTTCTCACTCAGGGTCCGATCCTGCACCCGAACCCGACTTACCTCAACTTGACGGCGTGGCTCTTGAGACCAAGATTCTGATTAAAAAGGGATTCTCTCGAGCAGTGGCACGCACTATGTGTGCGGCTCGGAAGCCAGTTTCAGCCAGGGCCTATCACAGGGTCTGGTCTACCTATCGTCAATGGTGTCTCGCTCACAAGGTTGACTTCGAGCGGTTCTCTCTACCAACCCTTCTGGAGTTCCTGCAGGATGGTCTCTCTCTAGGACTGTCATTGGGTTCCCTCAAGTCTCAAATCTCGGCCTTATCAGTGCTTTTCCAGAAAAGACTTGCCCTGTTTCCCGACGTCAAGACCTTCATGCAAGGGGTGGCTCACGTGGCTCCCCCTGTCAGGGCTCCGGCACCCACCTGGGATCTCACCTTAGTGCTCAGGGCCCTTCAACTTCCTCCCTTTGAACCTCTGGGGTCGGTGCCCATTCAGTTCCTGACCTGGAAAACAGTCTTCCTCCTGGCTATTGCTACTGCACGACGGGTTTCTGAGCTTAGCGCTCTTTCCTACAAGTCACCTTACCTTGTCTTCCATCACGACAAAGCGGTCCTTCGTACCATCCCGTCCTTCCTGCCTAAGGTGGTCTCGGATTTTCATATTAACCAAGAGATCGTGGTTCCTTCCTTCTGCCCGTCTCCAGCAAATCACAAGGAACGGGCGCTGCACACCCTGGACCCGGTGCGGGCCTTAAAGTTTTACCTCTTCAGAGTTCAAGACTTCCGCAAGTCGGATTCCCTGCTGGTACTTCCCTCAGGATCGCGGCGCGGAGCAGCCGCCACCAAGCAATCCATTTCTCGCTGGGTCAAACAAGCAATTCAAGGAGCATACAAAGCCCGAGGTCGAACACCTCCGTCCAGGGTCACTGCCCATTCCACCAGGGGTGTGAGTACGTCCTGGGCCTTCAGAAATCAGGCTTCGACTGCCCAGCTTTGCAAGGCGGCGACTTGGACCTCGGTCCATTCTTTCGCAAAATTCTACCATTTTGACACCTTTGCGGCATCTGACACTCACTTTGGCAGAAAAGTGCTTCAGGCCGCTGTGGCTGATACCACATAAGCCTCTTGTTTCCCACCCGGTTGTTCGGGGACAGCTTTGGAACGTCCCCATTGTCCCTGTGTCCCCCAAGCTGACTTTGAGAAAAGGAGATTTTGTGTACTCACCGTTAAATCCTTTTCTCTTCAGTCACTTGGGGGACACAGGGCTTCCCTCCCTAGATCGAGGCTTTCACTTCCGTCAGACAAGTTTCCTTTTTCTTGTTAACAGTTTTTGGCTTTTTCGTAAAGTTTTTTCTTGTTATTATCCTGTTGACTTTGGTACAAACTGAGCTCTTCTCCAGCCTGCTGGGGGTATAGCCAGTAGGGGAGGAGCCAGTTGCCTTTTTTGTAGTTGTGTCCTGCCTCCTAATGGTACTAGCTATACCCCATTGTCCCTGTGTCCCCCAAGTGACTGAAGAGAAAAGGATTTAACGGTGAGTACACAAAATCTCCTTTTTGTCAAGTGGGCCTGCTCCTTTAATATTCAGGCAATAGTTATCTACAAATTGTATATTTGCTGACTGTATATGTATTAAGAACCTTTTTAATGTCCTATTTTCAGGAGGAAGAGCTGGATGAAGACGATGCATACCAAGTGCTATCTACATTAAAAAGGATAACTGCTTTTCACAAGTAAGGGGATATAACACAGTTTTCACATTGTAACCCAGACCGACATTTAAAATCTGTGGGCTAGGGATGCATTGCTACGCTTATTAGGGACTGCATACTGATTCAGAGCTATAATTTCAGTTGATGTGCTTGCTAGATATTTTAGGAATATTAGAGAATTTTGGGAGACAGCTGTCACAGTGAGAGCCGATGCAACAGTAAGACGATCAGTAGGGAAAAAATCCATGTATGTTTATCCATTTGCTTTTGGCACACTTTTTATTTTCGGAATACTTTTGAAGGCTTTGTATGCATGGACTCAATTGTTATTTGTATTTGAGGGATTCATACTTAAGAAAGCACACACTGTGGCTTTTTCTCTTGCCTAGATTGGGGGACACAGGCACCATGGGGATTAAGATCCTGCTGCTTGGAGGATGGACACTAAACAGTTAACGAAAACTCCTCCTCCTGCACTGGGCTTCATCCCCTGCCTACTTCCTGTACCCTCAGTTTTTCTTTAGTGTCCTCAGAAGGAGGACGGATACTTCTGACTGGGAGCAGTGGTACTGATTGATTCTTGTGCCATGTCAGCAGTGGGGGCCCGAGTTGTCTTTCCTGAGCCCCCCCAGCCGAACACATTGTGCCCTCAATGCCTTCCCGCTCTACGGAGGTCTGCAGGCAGATGCTCCCTCACCACCCCGGGACCCTTGGTTTCCGCTCTCCGGAGGCTGCACCAGAGGCCCTAATCGGGGTACGCACCAATATCTGGGCAATTATGGCTGGCAGCAAAAGGGGGTAAGTTCTAAGTATTACCTCACCTCTTGTTACCCTGGCAGTCTCTTCAAGGAGCGAGTAGAGGCACTCTGTTAGTCTCCAGACTGTCGGTCTCACTCCTATCTTCATAGGAGAGCTGAGTTCCTGGGTGCCTTATTTTACAGGTTCCCTGGTGTAGCTGCAACATTAATACAACGGACCGCGCTAGGTCACTGCGTTCCCGCATGCGGCCGCCATCTTTGAAGTGGGCATTATCCTTGTAAGGCCAGACAGGAGACCTCGCGGCGGCCATTTTCCTTTTGGGACGCTTGCGTCCTATATCTCTTCGCGTCGCAGTTTTCGCCGTTCAGTTCCAGGCATACTTGGTACAGTGCCCGACCCCAGCGGAGTTTTCTGCGCACTTCTGGTGGCCGCCATTCGCCTGTGGGCGGTTTTTGGATAGCGGCGGCCATCTTGCTTTTGGGCCACTGCGACTATCCGTTTGCGTCACTTCCGGTCGCCATCTTGGATCCGAGTGAGACGCGGATTCTGCGACATCGCTGCTCCTAGAGGAGACACGAGGAAGCTGGGTTCAGTGAGTAATTCTTTTCCTCTTCAATAGCAACCGCATCCTCCAGGCAGCAGGATCTTTTCATGAGTAATATGCTTAAGCATACGCTCTTCTCGCCCACATAGGTATCCACTCAAGGGGAAGTCCCTGTGAATTGTCACAACATTTACCAAGCAGTTCCCCTGCCTACCTTACTTAAGGGGGAAGCGACAACCCTATTGCCATGACTGACAGGGCAGAAGGGGTACCCTCCACTAAGCGGCAAAATAAGAACCACACCCCACCCCAAATTTCCTACCTTGCATGTTCTTCATGTAAAACCAAATTTGACTCTGCCTCTGCTGACCCAGAGTGTATATCTTGTAGACCTGGCTCTAACCCTGCACTTGAATTGCCTAATGCAACCCTACAACCCAGCTCAGCGATAGCTTCGGCTTCTCAATTGAGCTCGGATTCAGAATTGGTGCGAGCACTCTCTCTTTCACTGGCAGGACTCCAGAACCTAGCCAGAATTCCAGAAACCTTAGACAGGGTGTTAGAGCACCTTTCCAATCAACCACAAAGGATGAGTGCACAGGCGAAGGTTTCCAAGCGCCCTCACCCTCCATCTTCCGAATCCCCAGACGAGGAGGATTCAGGAGAAGAGGGACAAGTGTTGTCAGGCGAAGAGTCAGATCAGGAACAGGATACTCCCAGATCTCAAGGGGAGGTAGAATCGCTAATTCAGATGGTTCTACAAACCCTAAATATAGAAGACACTTCAGCTACGGCAGAACCAAGTAGGAACATTTTTAAGAAGCAAAAGAAAACTTCATATGTATTCCCAGCTTATGAACATCTAGATGATATAGTGAAGGCACAATGGAAAGTCCCAGACCGCAAGGTTCAACTGTCTAGACGTTTTTCACAGACTTATCCCTTCCCTACGGAAGTTACCGAACTCTGGTCTTCCCCACCAGCTGTGGACCCGCCAGTGTCGCGTCTTTCGAAGACCACAACTATACCAGTGGCGGATGCAGCTTCCTTTAAGGATCCCATAGACAGGAGATTAGAGGGTTTCTGTAAAGCCATTTTTTCAGCGGCAGGAGCGGCGCTACAACCGATCTTTGCCACAGCTTGGGTTTCACGAGCAATGGAGATATGGGTGGAGCAAGTAGCACAACTTATTGGGTCCGAGGACCCGTCTACAGACCTACTTTTGTCACAGATTGCCGACGCTAACTCTTACATCTGTGAAGCGGCACTTGATGCAGCAAAACTAGTTGCCAGGGCTTCATCACAATCCATTGCAGCAAGACGTTTTCTATGGTTGAAGAATTGGTCTGCGGATCTTACATCAAAAAGATCTCTGGTCAGCCTTCCTTTTGCAGGAAAACAGCTTTTCGGAGCAGAACTAGAAAAGATAATCTCACAGGCAACAGGGGGTAAAAGTACCCTGCTACCGCAAAACAGACCCAAGCGCACCATTTTCAAGAGGAGACCATTTCTGCGGCCCTTTCGTCAAGGTCAAGGCCAGAGACAGAGAACACAAACAGAAAAGCACCAGACGTACAATCGACCCAGATATCCAAGCAAACAGAGCAGCAACTGGTCTGCGACCAGAAACACCGCAAAACCATCCCAGGAGAAATCCACCTCTGCATGAAGAGGTGCCCACCCCCGAGGGTGTCTTACTAGGCGGCCGCCTAAGAAACTTTCGGGAGGTGTGGAAACAGAGAGTCCAGGACCCTTGGGTACTGAAGGTAGTATCTCACGGCTACCTAATAGACTTTTTACAAGTTCCACCAAGAAGATTCTTTATGTCACGAATTCCCTCAAAAGAGCCAAAGCGATCAGCGTTTCTAAAGATTATCCAGGACCTTTCATCCTCGGGGGTCATACAGCAGGTCCCACAGTTAGACAGGGGCAGAGGTTTCTATTCCAACCTGTTCATAGTCCCCAAAAAGGACGGATCCTATCGTCCTGTGCTAGATCTAAAGGCAGTAAACAAATATGTCAAAAGACAGCATTTCAAGATGGAATCCGTACAGTCAGTCCTACTATCACTAGAGATGGGGGAATACATGACGGTGATAGACATCAAAGACGCGTATCTTCACGTGCCGATACATCCCAACCACTACAGATTCCTTCGTTTCTTCGCTGCAGGAGAACATTGGCAATTTGTGGCACTTCCCTTCGGACTTTCCTCAGCACCGCGAGTCTTCACAAAGGTTATGGCAGCGGCTCTAGTAGACCTGAGACTCCAAGGCATTGGAGTCATACCGTACCTAGACGACCTACTTGTCAAGACTTCGTCCTGCTCCCTAACCACAAGTCACCTACAGACAGTAGTAGACAGACTGACTCAATTAGGTTGGCTCATCAACTACCAGAAGTCAGCATTCACACCAGCACAGCGGAGGGAATATTTAGGCCTTCTGATAGACACTTCGCTGGGGAAAGTTTTTCTCCCACCTGCCAAGATAGATGCCTTTCACTCAAGACTGATGATCATTCAGAAGGAAAAATACATACCACTAAGAGTAGCCATGAGAGTGCTGGGGACAATGGTAGCATCAATCCCAGCGGTACCGTACGCCCAGGCACATACAAGACCACTGCAGAGGTTGATCTTACGGCATCAGAGACAGAAGCGTACAGAGCTAGACCGCAGGATTCTAGTAACGGATCCAGTTCAAGCATCAATGAAATGGTGGCTCCAGTCATCCACACTACAATCAGGAAAGTTGTTTCCCAACCATGCATGGACAATAGTAACAACAGATGCCAGCCTACAAGGATGGGGAGGAGTACTGGAGCAACACACTGTCCAGGGCAAATGGAACCCAGGGGAAAGATCTCTTCCCATCAACATATTGGAACTGAGGGCAATATGGCTCTCCTTGTCCCACTGGACCCACATTCTAAAGGGTCGACCGGTGAGAATCCAGTCAGACAACATGACAGCAGTAGCCTACATAAACCACCAGGGGGGCACAAGAAGCCAAACGGCTCTGGCCGAAGCACAAAGGATACTGCTATGGGCAGAAAGGAATGTACCAGCCATTTCCGCAGTACACATTCCAGGAGTAGACAATTGGGTAGCAGACTTCCTCAGTCGAGAGACAGTAGATCAGGGCGAGTGGAGCCTTCATCCGGAAGTATTCCAACTGATAGTGACACGGTGGGGTATGCCAGAGGTGGACTTGATGGCGTCACGATACAACAAGCTACCAAACTTCATGGCAAGAAGCAAGGACCCGTTAGCGACAGCGGTAGACGCTCTAGTAGCTCCGTGGCCTTTTCACAAAGTATACGTGTTTCCACCACTCGCCCTGCTTCCGCGAGTCATCAGAAGGATAAAGGAAGAGAGAGTAGAGGCAATACTGGTGGCTCCATTCTGGCCTCGCAGACCATGGTTTGCAGATCTCATACAGCTAATAGCAGACGCTCCATTCCGACTTCCGATCAGGGAAGATCTTCTAACACAAGGACCGATTGTTCATACGAATTCTCCACGGCTGGATTTAACGGCGTGGCTCTTGAGGCCTTGATACTTTCCAGATCTGGAGTACCAAGAGAGGCTTTACCTACACTATTGAAAGCCAGAAAACCTGTGTCAGCCCGTATTTACCACAGAGTATGGAAAACCTTCATTGCATGGTGCGAGGCTAACTCCAAGAACCCACAAGTAATGAATGAGGCAAACGTACTGCGTTTTCTTCAGGAGGGACTGGATAAGGGTCTAGCCCTTAGCTCATTGAAGGTCCAAGTATCTGCATTATCCATTTTCTTCCAACACCAGTTGGCGTCGCGCCAAAACATCAAGACGTTCCTACAGGGTGCTCTGCGCCAGGTACCTCCATACCGTCAACCAATTCCTCCATGGGATCTTAACCTAGTACTATCAGCAATCCAGGAACAACCGTTTGAACCTATCACGGACATTCCCTTGCTTATACTGACGATTAAGACAGTATTTCTACTAGCCATCACGTCCGCTAGAAGGGTGTCTGAGTTGGCAGCTCTATCCTGCAAATCTCCGTTTACAGTATTCCATATGGACAAGGTGGTTCTGAGACCGACACCGGACTTCCTTCCTAAGGTGGTGTCAGAATTTCACCTTAATCAGGACATTGTCGTACCTTTTTTCTGTCCAGATCCCAAGACACAGATAGAGAGGAAGTTAAACACCTTGGATGTGGTTCGCACTCTAAGGACATATATTTCTGTTACCAAGAGTATAAGAAGAACTGACAGTCTCTTCATCATTCCGGAGGGACCAAGGAAGGGCCTCCGGGCATCAAAGACAACAATCTCCAAGTGGATCAGGTCTGCCATATCAAAGGCTTATGTAGCAAAAGACAGGCCTCCACCTTTTCAGATTCGAGCTCACTCTACCAGGTCCCTAAGCACCTCCTGGGCAATTCGCCACCAGGCTTCCGCTGACCAGATTTGTAGGGCTGCAGTGTGGTCATCACTACACACTTTTTCCAGGTTCTACAAGATACACACCTTCTCCTCAGCAGAAGCAAGTTTTGGGAGAAAGGTGCTACAGACAGTTGTTAAATGAGCACTGGGGTGTAAGTCCCGCCCTCATGGGTAGCTTTGGGACGTCCCCATGGTGCCTGTGTCCCCCAATCTAGGCAAGAGAAAAATAGATTTTTGTACTTACCGTTAAATCCTTTTCTCTTGTCCTACATTGGGGGACACAGGCCTTCCCTCCCTGATTAAGATTCCTAGTTCAATATACAGTTCAAACGCACAGTTGAAGTTTGACATATAATGTAAATAGTTTATAAGGGGGGAGAGTTCCTCTTCTGTTGCACATGGGTTAGTAGGGTTGTCCTTCCTTCTTCGGCCCGAAAACTGAGGGTACAGGAAGTAGGCAGGGGATGAAGCCCAGTGCAGGAGGAGGAGTTTTCGTTAACTGTTTAGTGTCCATCCTCCAAGCAGCAGGATCTTCATCCCCATGGTGCCTGTGTCCCCCAATGTAGGACAAGAGAAAAGGATTTAACGGTAAGTACAAAAATCTATTTTTTTTATACTGAGATTCTATCCATTATCTAGAAGCCTCCAGAAATTCCACAGTGCCATTTACCTTAGCATCTTGTTTAAATCAGTGATGATCATTTTAACAGGTGTTTTTTTTTCTGATAATACTAAGACAATAAGTTAAACTTTATAGTATGTAAACTGGAATAATTGTGTATTGATGGTAAGCAATCCTATTAGGCTTCTTAATCGTTTAAAACCGTTTTTAAGTAGCTTGGTGTTCCACAACACAAAACAGACAATCTAGAATACCCTATGCCCCTGTTTATATATGCCTTGCTGTTAGTCTTTGCCTATTATAACATTGTTTTATGGGACGCCCCAGAAAATAAGAAATTGTCAACATCCTTTAAATAAGACAGGCAGTGTGCCACTTACCCCCACACCGCCAGACCTTTTGCCCTGAGTCAGTCAGCGCAGGCAACGTCTAGGTGGTCTATATAGCTAAGCTAGGGACTGACCCTGGTGTGCTGCACCTCATAGGGGGCTGCCTATGTAAAAACAGGTAACCCTGCTTTTAGACCTCACCCAGGTAATGTGCGTTCCAGCAGCCATTTTGGCAAAGAGATCTGAAGGGTGTGCAGCAGGCAGACAGCAGGCTTAGCAGAAATGCCTTCGAAAAGCGTTTTTTTTTTCAGGCAGTAACCCTTACACTCTACCTTCCATTATTGCTCTATGGCAAAAGGTAGGTTTGTGGGACTGTTCACAAGGGTGGGGGGGGGGAAGGATTCTTCAACAGCACATGTGAGATACCTTGCTTGTTCAAAATGCCAGCAAAAATTTTCATGGTGCCAGTGTGAGCCGCTGTGCAGGTCCTGCAACATGGGGCAGGGGGAAACTACTGCTTCAGGGGGTCTCTCAGCTGTGCCTGATCCACAACACTCAAACCTATTTACAGTGCCAAAGAGGGACGGTTCTCTCAGACCAGTGCTCGACCTCAAGGGCCTCAACAAATTCATTTGTTCGGTACGGTTCAAGATGGAAACGTTGAGGTCAGTCATTCGAGGGATGGAACACGGACAACTGTTGATGTCCCTGGATATAAAGGACCTTCATGTCCCAATATGCCCCCCCCCCATCACCGTTATCTACGCTTTGCCTTCAGGAACAAGCGCTATCAATACGCTGGCGGAAGCCAGGCATATTCTTCTCTGGGCAGAAACCAACTCGGTAAAATTGTCTGCAATACACATACGCGGAGTGTCCAACAAAAGATTCTCAGTTGGAATCAGCTGGATCCAGGGGAGTGGGAACTACATCCAGAGGCATTCAAACAGCTTGTAGGCCAATGGGGGACTCCCAGCATAGACTTAATGGCATCCAGAAACACAGGAACACTTTAGCAGTAGGGGTGGATGCCATGACTCCGCGCTGGCAGTTCGATCTAGCATATGTCTTCCCGCCACTTCCCATGCTTCCAAGGGTCCTCAAAAAGATCAAGCAGTCTCGAGCGACAGTAATTGTAGTGGCCCCATACTGGCCTCTGAGGACTTGGTTCACCGACCTGCAGTAGATGTCATTAGTGCAACTAATTCGGCTGGATTGCAGACCAGACCTTCTCCAGTAGGATCCAATAGCACACCACAACCCCAGTCTCTTTGCTTTGACGTGATGGCTATTGAGAGGTCCGTCTGGTGGAGCCAAGGGCTAGATGAGGAGGTCATAACCACAATGATGAGGGCTCGGAAAGCCTAATCTTCCAAGTCGTACCACAGGGTCTGGTAGTCCTACTACAAGTGGTGCAAGGAGTCACACTTCCCGTTTCTTGAACTGCAATTACCTAGAATTCTATTGTTCCTACAACAAGGGCTACAACTGGGCCTCAAGCTCTGCTCACTCAAAGTCCAGGTGTCGGCCCTGTCGTATCTGTTTCAATCTCCCTTGGCGAATGAATACATGATGCGCACATTTCTACAAGGAGTGGCCCATATCGTGCCGCCATTCAGGCCACCGGTGGCTGGCTGGGATCTCAATTTAGTGCTGGAGGCCTTGCTGGATCCCCCCTTTGAACCACTAAATTTAATATCGTATACATGGATCATCTATAAAGTAGTCTTTGTAGTGGCAATATCATCGAGTAGGAGAGTCTCTGAGCTTAGTGCCCTGTTGTGTGCTCCTCCATACCTAATCTTCCATAAGGATAAAGCCGTTCTACGTATGGTTCCCTCCTTTCTACCCAAGCTAGTGTCTGCCTTTCATTTCAACCAGGAAATTGTTGTCCCTTCTCTATGTCCAGTACCTAAGAATGATAAGGAACGCAGACTCCATAATCTGGATGTTGTCAGAGCATTGCGATGGTATGTGGAAGGATCTAAACCTTTCCGAAAATCGCAAGCTCTGTTTGTTATTCCATCCGGCCCCTGTCTGGGTCAGGCAGCCTCAAAATAGTCCATCTCAAGATGGATCAGAGAATCAATAAAACAAGCATACTCTGCAAAGGGAAGATCACCGCCTGAAGGACTCAGGGCTCATTCCACTAGAGTGGTGGAAGCCTCCTGGGCATGGCAGAACTCAGCTTCTTTGGAGCAGATCTGTAGGGCGGGTACATGGTATTCTGTTAACAGATTCTCCAAATTTTACAGTGTTGACACGTTGATTTCCACCGAGGCTTCCCTCGGACGGAAGGTGTTGCAATCAGTACTTAAACAATTCTGTAGCACATACAAGTATATAGCTGTTATATATAGCTGCTGTTTTGGGGACTGCTTTAAGTGTTCATCGCTCCCTGTGTCCCCCTAAGACGACAGAGAAAACAGGATTTTTTGATATTCACCATTAAATCTGTTTCTCTGTAGTCATAAAGGGGACACAGGACTTCCCGCCCTCGACGAGTTGTTGACCGTTTGGTCGAGTTTTGATCAGTTTCACTGTTTACTTTCTGCCTATGAGTTTTAAGAAAATACATTAGCAGCTTTGGAACAAACTAAATAGGAGTCTACAGTGTATGGGATAAAGCCTGATGGGCACGCCCCTTAATTAATATTCAAGTGTCCTGCCTCCTGGAGGATGGAGCTTAACACCATAGTTCCCTGTGTCCCCCTTATGACTACAGAGAAACAGATTTAACGGCGACTATCAAAAAATCTTTTTATGCTAAGAATGCTAACCATGCAATGTAAATGAGAAGCAATCTCCTGTTGTATCTGGAGCACAGAAGTTAATTAGGGGGTATCAAACCTTCACTTAATCTCTATTATTTTATGCTTGGGACTGAATGTTAAACATTTGTAAACAAATGTAAAGTTAAACTAAAACTGCATGCTTTTGGTTCTTTTTGTGTTACAGTGCTCATGATCTGTCACGATGGGATTTATTTAGTGGCAATTACAAGCTGTTGAAAACTGGCATTGAAAATGGAGATATGCCAGAACAGGTTAGTATTTTTTTTTTATTATTCCCGAATTATATTTAAAACCGATAAGCAGAACTGCATTTTAAACTTCGGTCATATTTCACTGTTTTTCAGATTGTTGTTCACGCATTACAGTGTACTCACTACGTGATTTTATGGCAGCTAGCTAAGTTTTCTGAAACTGGCTCATCAAAGGTATACCTTTAATCCATTCTCTAAATATCACAACTGCTGAGTTTTTTTTCCTCAAAATAGTTGAAACGTTTTTTGTAATGATTGCTTTTTTTTTTTTCTTTGTAGGAAGAGTTAATCACGCTAAAGAGACAAATGAGGGTGTTTTGCCAAATCTGTCAGCATTACCTGACCAATGTAAATACTGCTGTAAAAGAACAGGTTAGTAATCATTTTGGAAGCACCACCAAATCAGAATACACACATAATTAGCTTAAAGTGCACTTTAAAACTCACTCTCTTCTATGAAATGTCAATCTGTAGGTGCTACTTAGCATCTTGCCTGCTGTAGATCATAAATTACATGGTGCCAGCTATCCGAGATCTGACTACCAAGGCCATATTATTCTCTGGGTTTCTCTTTGATCCCTGCACACCGCTTGTTTACTGGCAACACGTACTTCTATCCCTGGGTGAGGCAATCCCAGTAGGCAGCTCACCCTACTTCATGGGTGTGCTCTGTACCTTCCATAGGCATCCTTTTGGTTGATTGTGCTTTAGTTAGGACCCAGTGTGCTTTCTCATGTAATACTGTCTATCCCAGCTTTCAGTTCTTTCTGCCCATTACTCTTTAAAGGATTTTTCATTTCAGCACTTCCTAGTTCTGCCAAGTCACTTTAACAAAGGTTTCAGCTTAGTGTTTGTTTATAAAGCGATCATTATATCCCTTTAAAAATGTTTACAGGGTAGAGGGGAATGCGTTCAGTAAAAAAAACAAAAGAATTTGCCATTTATACTTAATTGCAAAAGATGAACTAGATAATGTTTTTCTTTTGTTTGAATTATAATTTTTCAGCTCATTTTATGATAATTTTAAGCAAAGGTGTATATTGTCCTTTTGAATAAAAGGAGAGAAATTTCTATGCATATTTTTGCAAGGCTTAATGAACAGCTTTATAAAGCTTACCGTACATGGGCAGATTTAACCTGCCGATTCTGCAGTGTATCTGTCCATATAAAGACCTTCCTTTCTGACAGAGATCTGGGTAAAAATTGAGAGAGAAGAGAGGAAACAACAACAAAATCAAAATTTAATTTTTTTTCTTTTGCTCAAATTAAAGTATTATAGCTCAAATTAAAGTATTATAGAGCCTGTGAATAAGTGCCCCATTAGACAAAAAAACTGTTTTTATACCCGGTATTTAATTTATGTCCTAAAGGAAAAAAAACTTTTTGGAAACTGCTGCCTGTAGCACATTATGTAAGCCTTTCACTTTTTTTAAGTTTAGCAAATAGTAATAACTTGAACGCAGGTAACTAATATGTTGGGTTGAAGATCAAATTAGCTTCTTTCAACAACGTGACATGTTTTTTATTCGTACTTCTAGGCTTTCACAATACTGTGCGATGTGCTAATGATATTCAGTCATCAGATTGTTGTTGGAGGTCGGGAAGCATTAGAGCCACTGGTGTATTCGCCGGATTCCTCCTTGCAGTCAGAATTGTTGAGCTTTATTTTGGATCATGTGTTTATTGATCAGGATGACGACAACAGCAGTTCAGGTAATTCAAAATTTGAACCGCGCCATGACAGTCCAGATGCCTTTTTTAATACAAATGTAATATGAGGCATTTTAAGGACAATATATCAAATTATGAATTGTTAACTCAAACAAAACAATTCACAGTCCCTATCAACATCAATCAATCTCTACAACCAATCCTTCATTTAAAGTGCAAATCTGATTAACAATTATCTTGGTTCAAATAAAAAATCTAATTAAAGGAATTGTTCACCTTTTAACTTTTAAGTATGATGTAGCAAGGGATGTTCTGAGACAATGTACAATTTGTTTTGCCAGGCAACTGTCTTTGAAGGAAATGGAGGGGCATTTTAAAGGGATTCTGTCATGATTTATATGGTGCAGTTTTTATTCCTAAATTACACTGTTTACACTGCAAATGTTTCACTCTACCATATAAAATTAAATTTTTAATCCATGAGTTGTTTTTTTTTTTTTTTTTTTTTTTTTAATATAAATTGGTGTGTAGGCAGCCAACTCGGGTAATTTTACCTGGTCATGTGCTTTCAGAAAGAGCCAGCACTTTTAGGATCGAACTGCTTTCTGGCAGGCTGTTTCTCAATATACTCAATATAATTGAATGGGGTAGCAGTGGGACCTGGATTTTTACTATTGAATGTTGTTCTTAGATCTACCAGGGTGCTGTTATCTGGTTACCTTCCCATTTTTCTGCTGATGGACGCTGGGGGTAAAGCGAGGAGGGTGATATTACTCCAACTTGCAGTGCAGTAGTAAAGAAGTTTATCAGAGCACAAGTCGCATGACTGGGGGTACCTGGGAAATTGATATGTCTAGACCCATGTCAGAAAAGTAAATATAAAAAAAAATTTGCTCTGAAAAATAGCTTAAGGGTAAGGGCACACCTGGAGATTCGGGGAGATTTAGGGCCCTGGCGCCTAATCGGCTTTTCTTTGCGGCGACTTATCTCCCCGAATGCCTTCCCTCTGTCATGCGCCGGCTATAATGAAAAGTCGCCTGCGGCATGGCACATGCTGCACTTCGTATTCTGAAGGTGCCTCACGAGGGAACTTTGGGCGACTTCAGAACACGAAGAGCCGCATGTGCCATGCTGCAGGCGATTTTTCATTATAGCGGCGCAAGACAGAGAGGGAGATTAGTCGGTGCAAAGGTGAGCCGATTAGTCGCCAGACGACTAAATCTCCCCAAATCACCAGGTGTGCCCATACCCTTAAGTGCAGAAGTCTGCTGGAGCAGCACTATTAACTGAGGCATTTTGAAAAAAAAAATATATGTTTTGTCATGACAGTATCCTTTTAAGTTCTTTGTCCAGCCAAAAAAAAAATGCCTCACCAGAGTGTCTTATGTAACTAGCTCTTGTTAACATTATTTTTCTTAATATGCAAATTGATATGGTAGACGCTAGCAGCCTATGTAAAAAGTGGCAAAAAATTCTGTTTGTCATTAAAAGCTTAGACAACCGCTGCCTTACTTATTGCAAAACAAAGATCTACTTGATACGTACAACATGTTTTCCTTTAAAAAGTGTATCTGATTGAACTTATTGAAAAACATTTGTTTTCATGTAGATGGTCAGCAAGATGATGAAGCCAGTAAAATCGAAGCTTTGCACAAAAGGAGAAATTTACTTGCTGCATTTTGCAAGCTGATAGTGTATAATGTTGTTGAGATGAATACAGCTGCAGATATTTTCAAACAATACATGCGGGTAAGCATGCTTAAATGTTTATTTCCTTCAAGTGGAGCATACCGAGCTGTGTTTCGTGCAAGGTTTTTTAGTGGGGCTATTTACATTGGTACTCCAGTCTATCCTAGCTTTACATCATAAAATACAGGAGTAATGCACCAAGGGTGAATAATTGCAGATCAAGCCTTGCAGCCTTGCCTGTAATAGTGTATTAAAAACACAGGCACGTTGAAAAAGGTGTCGGTGGAACTCTTATCCAAGAAATTTAATGTAGATTGCACGTGGTGCATTAGCTTAATCTCAGGCAATGTAATAATGCTAAACGGATTACTACTTTTGTTTTTTCTAGTATTACAATGATTATGGAGATATTATTAAGGAAACGATGAGCAAAACAAGACAGATTGACAAAATACAATGTGCTAAGACACTCATTCTTAGTTTACAACAGGTAAGCGTTTGCTCCGCCTCTCAAAAATGTCATTTTTAATTATGTGATGAAATATGACTTCTTGTTAGTTAAGAGTGCACTTGTGTCCATTTTGCAGGTCTCTTATAAAGTTTCTGTGCTTAATATGTCAGTACATGTATGGGACCTGTAATCAAAAATGCTCGGGACCTGGGGTTTTTTTGGATAAGTTGTCTTTAGGGATGAGCATTTTTTTGCCCTGTTTCGCTATGGAAATGACGCCCATAGACTTGAATGGCGTTGTGCGTCCAAAAAAAAAAAAAATGACACGTGTCAAAAAAATGTTGACACCCATAGACTTTAATGCATTTTGGCGAATTTTTGGCGAAGCGAAACGGGTCAAATTCACCCATCCCTAGTTGTCTTTCCATAATTTAGATTTGGATCTCCATCTCTACTTAAAAAAAAAAATAAACATTTAAATAAACCCAATAGGCTGGGTTTTGCTTCCAATAAGAATTAATTATATCTGTTTGGATCAAGTACAAGCTACTGTTTTATTATTACAGAGTAACAGAAAATCATTGTTAAAAAAGGAACATATTTAAAATGGAGTCTATGGGCGATGGCCTTCCTGTAGAACTTTCTGGATAATGTTTTCCATACCTGTATTTTTTTTTTTGTATTTGTCTTACATTAAGAGAAGTGATTATCAGGATTAGTAGTAGTGGTGTTATAATTAAACATTCCTATTCATACTTTATTTTAGTAAATTTTACCTTTCCCCACCACCCAATTCTTTGCAGCTTTTCAACGAAATGATCCAGGAGCATAGCTACAACTTTGACAGATCATCACCAACGTTTAGTGCCATAAAAGAACTTGCAAGACGCTTTGCTTTAACTTTTGGCCTGGATCAACTAAAAACCAGAGAGGCCATTGCCATGTTACACAAGTAATTACATTATTGTTTTATGTCTGCATGCTTTTATGAAACCATTGTTTTGTATAAATTGTCATTTACATGGAGTTGTGGTTTTATAATAAGGGACTATCACTGTCTTGGATGACAGAACTAGGTGAGACTGCTTCCTAGAAAAAATGCATGGGCTGGTAGGCTGCTAATATGGTTGGGTTGACCGCTTACATTGGTCTATGTTTGGCCAGCAAGCAGTATCATCTTTACAGAAGGAAAAAAAAAATTCCTGTGATTAGCCCATGGGAGAAAGTATACTATCCCTTTTAAATTCTACAGTTTGCCAATGAGTTAACATTGCTATAGAAGGAATGTTAAAACCTTTTACTATGCAGATTCTTTTGTTATGGTTGATGGAGTAATTGAGTGTGTTTGCTTTTCTGTAATTAATGTAAATTTTATATTACAGGGATGGTATCGAGTTTGCCTTTAAAGAACCAAGCCCACAAGGTGAAGCCCATCCACCACTAAACATGGCATTTCTTGATATTTTAAGTGAATTTTCATCTAAATTGTTAAGACAGGACAAGAAAACTGTGTAAGTACTTACTAGCAATTTATCTGTTCTTTAAGAACTTTGTAAAAATTATCTGACCGACTAGTACAATGTTTAAGATAGTCATTCGTCTAGAATGAATATTTGTATTTATATAACACTGACTGTACTGTCGGCTTTTGTGAATTTAGTCCATAAGCTTCGGGCTGGCGCTCCTGTCCCTGAAAAGGGCACCCACCCAGATGGATGTTCCTTGTGCACCATGCAGCTATCATTTGCTGATGCCCCAGAGATCCTCTGCACAGTTCTGGATAGCAGGAGATAATCTAAATATGGCAGCCTTAAAGGAGAACTAAAGCCTAACTAAAGAAGTAGCTTGAAATGTTGTACATTGTTTTGGGCTTCTGTACTAGCCCAAGGCAACCACAGACATTTAGCAGTAAAGATCTGTGTCTCCAAAGATGCCCAAGTAGCTCCCCATCTTCTTTTCTGCTGATTCGCTGCACATGCACTGTGCTGCTGTCACTTACTGAGCTTAGGGACCCACCCACAATATACAGTACACATAGAATAGAAATGTCACAAAAGGCTGATTAGTAATGCAAGCAGATAATTACAACATGGACGCACAGAAACCGGTGCAACTAGCATCAGAATTTAATAATCAGCCCTGTAGCATCAGCTTATATTACAGACCAACCTCATTTTCTGCTTGATAATTTGACAACCCCTAAGCTTAGCTTCTCAAGAGCTGCTCAGAGCCCACTGAGCATGTGAGTGTCGCAGATACTTTCCAAGAAGTTGACCCCCCTGAGACAAGTTTGAAGTCCTGGATTATTGCTGCTATTGACAAGCTGAAACGTTATGCTGGTGCAATAAGTTCAGTATATAAAATATGGCATTATTAGCCATATTAATTTTTAGGGTTTAGTTCTCCTTTAAATGTGTGTATATATATATATATATATATATATATATATATATATATATATATATTTTTTTTTTACTATATTGCTTATGTGCGCTGTCCAGTACAACAGAGAGGACTGAAGTATCACTGAAGAATTTGAGCTCTAATGTTCGAGATTATGTTCATTGGGGGGTGACCAACACATCCAAGTGAATGTGACATGACCTGTTCTTTAATGGAAATATTGTGCTCACGTTATACTAATTTAAAATGTAGGACTACAACCTGATTTGTCAATCCATTAATAAATGCACAATCCCAATGGTCTTTATTTTTTTCTCCAGATACGCATACCTGGAAAGGTTCATGACATTTCAAATGTCTCTCCGAAGAGAAGACGTGTGGCTACCGCTCATGTCTTACAGAAATTCTTTACTAGCTGGTGGCGATGATGACACCATGTCAGTCATGAGTGGGATGAGTGGGCGAGGGTCTTCCACAAGGAGTAAAAAAATAAAACCCCCAACAGGAAAACGGAAACTACCAGAGGGTAAGCATTTCTTACTTATTACAATATTTTACTAATTCACTAAACTTGATATACAATATTGGTGTGCATACATATATACATAGATAGTCTTTTAAAAAAGTTTGGGATCCCCTCTCAGCCTGCATAATGATTTACTCCACTTTCAACAAAAAAGATAAGTGGTATGTCTTTAATTTCCCAGGAACATCTGAGTACTGGGGTGTTTTCTGAACAAAGATTTTTAGTGAAGCAGTATTCAGTTGTCTGAAATTAAATCAAATGTTAAAAACTGGCTGTGCAAAAATGTGGGTACCCTTCTAATTTTGCGAATTTGAAACATGTAACTGCCCAATACTGATTACTGGAAACACCAAATTGGTTGCATTAGCTTGTTAAGCCTTTAACTTCATAGGCAGGTCTCTCCAATCATGAGAAAAGATATTAAAGGTGGCCAATTGCAAGTTGTGCTTCTGTTTGACTCTCCTCTGAAGAGTGATAGCATGGGATCCTCAAAGCAACTCTCAAAAGATCTGAAAACAAAGATTTTTCACTATCATGGTTTAGGGGAAGGATACAAAAAGCTATCTCAGAGGTTTAAACTGTCAGTTTCAATTGTAAGGAATGGAATCAAGAAATGGAAGGCCACAGGCAAAGTTGCTGTAAAACCCAGGTCTGGCAGGCCAAGAGAAATACAGGAGCGGCATATGTGGAGGATTGTGAGAATAGTTAGACAACCCAAAGATCACCTCCAAAGACCTTCAAGAACATCTTCAGATGGTGATGGTGTATCTGTACATCGTTCTACAATTCAGCACAATTTGCACAAAGAACATCTGTATGGCAGGTGATGAGAAAGAAGCCCTTTCTGCACTCATGCCAAAAACAGTGTAGCTTGTTGTATGCTTAAAGCTCATTTAGACAAGCCGATGAGACCGATGAGACAAAAATTTAGTTATTTGGTCTTAACAAAAAGCACTTAGCATGGTGGAAGAAGAACACCGCATTCCTTAAAAAAAACACCTGCTACCTACGGTCAAATTTAGTGGAGGTTCCATCATGCTGTGTGGCTAGTTCAGGGACTGGGGCCCTTGTTAAAGTCGTGGGTTGGGTGAATTCAACCCAATATAAACAAATTCTTCAGGATAATGTTCAAGCATCAGTCACAAAGTTGAAGTTATGCAGGGGTTGGATATTCCAACAAGACAATGACCATAAACACACTCTTACAAAGACATTTATGCAGTGGGAGAAATACAATATTCTGGAATGGCCGTCATAGCACACTGACTTGAACATCATTGAAAATCTATGGGATGATTTGAAGCAGACTGTCCATGCTCGGCAGCCATCAAATTTAACTGAACTGGAGATATTTTGAATGGATGAATGGTCACAAATACCGCCATCCAAAATCCAGACACTCATCAAAGGCTATAGGAGGCGTCTAGAGGCTCTTACATTTTCAAAAGGAGGCAGGAAGTATTGATAGTATATTTGTTGGGGTGCCCAAATTTATGCACCTGTTTAATTTTGTTATGATGCATATTGCATATTTTCTGTTAATCCAATAAACTTGTCACTGCTGAAATAACTACTGTTTCCATAATTCATATATATTAAAAGGAATTTTAATTCTCAGGCAATAATAAACAACACCAAAGAATTGAGTTCACAAGAGTTCCCAAACTTTTTCATATGACTGTAGATAGAGGAGAGATAGATATAAAGAGAGCGAGATAGAGTAATATGCAACATAGATTTAAATTTCATATTAAATGTCTTCAATCCCTTCTAGCGGAAGAGAGTAGTAGCAGCGATAGCATGTGGTTAAACAGGGAGCAAACGATGAACACACCAGTCATGTTGCAAACACCACAGCTCACATCCACCATTATGAGAGAGCCTAAAAGGTTACGACCAGAAGAAAGTTACATGCCTGTCTACCCAATGCAGCCTGAGCATCACCAGCCTTCTCTTGATTACAAGTAAGTGCAAATTTTATTCAAGAATAGGAGGAGCTGGGGAACTATTCAAAAAAAGATCCCATCTGTTCATGGTGTTTGAAAATCCCACAGCTGTGGGTCATGGTTCCCACACACAACACTGTCCTTGATACGTTATGGTGGTCTTACTAAATTTAACCATGTGTTGAAAAAATGTGGAGAAAATTAGATTGCTTGTAAAGTTTTAATTGTCTTTTTGGTTTTGCACTTTATGGTTTGTCTCTATTTTGTAACCAAGGGAAATGCTCTTTTAACCATTATGTTATATTGTGGTTTGCATATATGAATTAAGAATACTCCAGAGTAATATAGCTCTTTTTCCATGAATAATTATTTTGTTGAAAAAGTTGAAATTAAAAGCATTGTTTTATACAGCACACAGGTAACGTGGATGCTTGCTCAGCGGCAGCAGGAAGAAGCAGCAAGACAGCAGCAGGAAAGAGCCGCTATGAATTATGTGAAGCTGAGATCTAATCTTCAACATGCCATGTACGAGACTTAACAGTTTGCATTTTTTGGGGAAATTTAAATGTGCTTGCTGACTTTGCATGCTTTTATTAGCTTGTGAAAGTGGAGATGGTAGGTTTGGGGCACATTTTTGAAGGGGTGAAAAATTTTGGGATAATTTTTTCCACCGGTTAATATGTCCCTAAGGAAATGTATATTGAAAACTAAACATCATCCACACTTTTCACATTTTTTTCAGGTAATAGTATATTTCACTGTTTTTTGGGTGTTTATTTTATTTTTATTTCACAAGTAAACATTACTTGCAGTGTTTAATAGTCCTGTAGTTGCTGAACCATTGCTTTTCTTAAATTGCATACATTTATATTTTGCGTAATGCACCTTAAAAGAATATTACCAGTAATGTTTGAGGGCTTCATTAACTGCGGAATTTAATGTTCCCCAAGACGGCGAAACACTGGGCTTATGGAAGACGACGAAGAGCCGATTGTTGAAGATGTTATGATGTCATCAGAAGGGCGCATTGAAGATCTTAACGAGGGCATGGATTTTGACACAATGGACATAGACTTGGTAAAATTTTTTTTTTTTTTTTTTTTTTGTAATAAGTATTTCTAAACGTACAGATAAAGTAAGATGCAGTGATTTTATTCCCCATTTATTTTTTTTGTGCTTCTTTTTATTTTAGCCTCCCTCGAAAAACCGACGAGAGAGAACAGAACTTAAGCCAGATTTCTTTGATCCTGCTTCAATCATGGATGAATCCGTAAGCTTAAAATATATCTTACCTGCCATTCTGAAAATAATGAAATAAACACTGGCAGATGCAATCACAAATTAATGTTAACTAAGATTTAATTTATTTAGTTGTATTAAAGCAAAAAAAGTCCATGGCTACTTGTTCACCTTTAAGAGGGACTAAAGCCCCCTCCACCCACCCTCCTAAGGACAAATGTTCTATTAGTTTGTATTAATACCAAGAGTTGTTGTACCCATTTTTGTGTATAATATTATGGTACTTAATATACTAATTCTCTAGAACCTTACCATTTGGATGTAACCAATCATGCTGTTTATATATCCGTAATGTCTTTTGCTACTGCATAAGGGAACCTCTAGATCTCTAGTAATCCTCTGCAAGCTTTTTACCCAAGGCTTGATGGGAGGTAGTGCCAGACTGGTGGCAGTCAGAGTTAAAGGGACAGTATTCTCCCTTCTTTCAACATTGGTTCAATGAATAGGGATTATGCTGACTGTATGTTTTGCCTATTTTAAAAATAAATATATATGCTCTAAACAGGGCAACATTTGAAAATAAAATTAAAATCACTATCTACTTCTTGATCCTAAAGAGCAAAGTCAAGCACAAACCAACAGTCTAATGAGATACCCTGATTAGGTTAGAGATAAGCTGCAGGCTGGCACACACCAGACCCCTGTATTAAAGTGGACCTGTCACCTACGCATAAAAAGCTGTACAATGAAAGTCCTTTGCAAGTTAAACATGAAACACAATTTATTTTTTTTCATTAAAACATCCAAACCTGTTATAAAAGTATTTAAACATTTGAGCTGTCAATCAAATAGTATATGGCCCTGCCTCTACGTCTGCGCATGGGCATTACGTCCCCCATTCTGGTGCATAAACAAGATTTTGGGGTGATACAAAATTCATCTTAACAAGAGTCCACAAAATGGCTCTTGCCTGCTTGCTATAATTTTGAAAAACTAGACTGAAGGAAGCAAGCTGAAAATAATTTATATAGTGTAATAAAAGTTTATTTTGCTTGACTAATGTGATAAAATAGGATTTTGAATATTTTTTTTTGGGTGACCGGTCCCTTTTAAATAGTCTCTTTATGGCAGATGATGTGACCTTGCTTTGTTCTTAAGATGAAATCGGCTGTGAGACATTAAAAATAAAAAATTATACTATTTGACCCACGATACAAACATTGCATGTAAATATGCTCACATTTATTTTAATGTTACTGTATATGCAAATATAAAGGAAAGTTATAACAAAACACGTAGTGACTTATGTGGGTTATTACTAGGCTTCGGTGAATTTGACCCGTTTCAACAAAAATTTGCCACCAGTGAAATGTCGCAGACGCCCATTAAAGTCTATGGGCGTTGTCAAATTTATGACACACACCAAATTTTTTTTGAGGCGCGACATATGGGCGTCATTTCCACGGCGAAACAAGGCGAGAAAATTTGCCCATCCCTAGTTATCACTCGTTGCTTGAAGAAACCACAAGAAAAGTTTGTTTATGAACAAACATATACAGTATGGCATTAACTCCCCCTCTCCCCATTCAGTTAAAAGGAATAATGCATTCATTTCTCCACAAGGTGGCAGCAAAATACGTCGCGGCCACTTAAAATCGATTTCTATAAGCAGACCTGCATTCTCATTTTTCATTTGCCGTGGCCCTGTTATTTCACCTAGACACAGATTGCTCGCCAAGCTTTTATTATGATTTGCCATTTCTTTCTCTTCACGTTTTACATACTCATTCACATCTAACTGTTTTCATTTGTTTCTCCCTCTAGGTTCTTGGGGTATCAATGTTTTAATACCAGTTCATCAATCAACTCTGTGGTGAAAGTTTTTTTTTTTTTTTTTAAATGGAAGAGGAAGTTTTTAAATGATAAATTTGTGGTATACAGTGAAATTATGTACAGATTTCTTCTCTAAGGAGAATTTGCCATGCTTACCAAGATTAAGTGCATAGAGAGGCAGTTTTGAATGCCTACAAAAAGATTAAAGGACAAGTAAACGGTTTGCAAATAAGCTACGACATATTGTCTTGGGAAAAATATTTATTTTTGTTATTTGGGTTTTTGTTTTCCTTTTAATCAGCTGGCGTATTCCCTTTAAAAAAAGAAAGAAAACCAAGCCTACCATAAAACTATTTTATAGTGGTATAAAATGCTGTGTGCACTCAGATTTGAGTTTGCCCATGTGATTTTTATGGTTATGTATTACCACCATTTAACAGGCTAAATTCTCAACCAACATTGTAATCACTCGTAACTAAAATATTTTTTTTTTTTATTTACAGAATAAAAAAATATTGTTTCATTGAAATTATTTGTATTATGAGGTGACTTTTTTTTTCAGAGACTCTAAGGCTTAATTGGTATCCGAAAACAACCTTACCGTGCTTGTTCTTTAATAAACCTACGAGTTTGCTTGTCCTTTAAGAAATATGTAATGTTGTGAAATTCCTTCCAGTAGTGCCACTGTATTTTGTCTCAAAATAAAAGAAGCTTATTGTAGTATGTTTGCAGAAAAAAAATAAAAAAAAAATAAAATTATACAGCTTATTAGAGTGTGGGATTAGGGTTCTAAATTTTAAATAAAATGATATATAAATATATATAAATATATATATATAAATTGGTGCTGATTTTATAATTGCGCAGTTTGTTTAGTTTTTTCTTACTTTTAAAATTCCAACTTAAAATGATGAGGTTTCAGAAATATATTGAAAGTTTTAACAATGTTTAAAAAAAAAAAAAAAATTACCGAAAAAAAAAAAATAGCCGAAGCGTTGATACTCGCTTTAAAAAAATGATTTTTAAATTTGTATTTTATATTGTTTTATCTATCTGTCTTTGCAAGCAGTCTTCAGGTTAAGTATTCTTCCAGCAGGTTATAGTACATTTCCTGTGTTTTACAATTTGTTTAAAAACAACAAATAGGCAATTCATAATAAACGCCCTGTTTTGTTTTTTGGTAAATGCTTGGCTCTCATCCTCACTTCAGAACCAATAGCCTGGAACAGTGAAATCCGTGTTTGCCAACCGAAACAAAATTTGCGAGGCTTAGGCAGCTAGACATTAAAGTAAATTTTAACTTATATTTCATGTGTATTTTTTTTTTTTTTTTTTCTGTCATTGTCTTTCATTCTTTGAGGTTTAAAGTCATTCCATGCCTTATTGCTTGCAATACACAAACTTTTTTCTTGTCTTCAGAAAATGCTGTAAAAATGGAAAAAAAAAAAATAAAGCGACAGATTATATATAACAATCACTAGGCTGAGGTAGCCAAAAACCGTAAGTTAACTAGAGAACTATCGAGTATGTGTTAAACCTCATAGACATAACACACAAATCTGAATCATGTTTCATAATAAGTACTCGTGTCTGAAACGACTGCCTACCCTTTATCCTTTACACCACTGCATTTCTTAGAGCTGCTGAGAGGACTGTGTACATATATGATTTTACAATTTGATTTGATTTCTTTCTTACTCTAAATAGAGAGTATATCTTTGTGAAAACAGTTCTTACAGCTTTGTTTTCTGCTAAAATGTTTTATATATTTACCTAACCTGTTGTCCTCCACATTCTATTGTCCTCCTGTACTGTTTTCTGATTTGTATTTATGTCTTGAGACAGTAACTTTTTGAATAAAATTAAACCCACTGTATCTGCTATGGTTAATTCAGCTTTTTTAATTAAATATGCCTTACATACACATGTTTTAAAACAAAGGCACTGTTTTTTTTTTTTTTTTTTTGTGTTTTTTGATAAATATAGAGCCATTTATTTAATTGGGTAAGAACTCTTTGCCTGCCAGTTTCCCTTCTAGAAGGGCACATTGCATGCCAAATTTCCATGAATTTACATAGACCCCAGAAACACACATTGCCATTGGCACTCAAAGTGTTAAAGGAGAACTAAACCCTAAAAAATGAATAGGTCTAAAAATGGCATGTTTTATATACTGCACTTATTGCACCAGCCTAAAGTTTCAGCATCTCAATAGCAGCAATGATCCCGGACTTCACACTCACATGCTCAGTGGGCTCTGAGCAGCTGTTGAGAAGCTAAGCTTAGGGGTTGGCGCAAATTATCAAGCAGAAAATGAGGTTGGCCTGTAATATAAGCTGATGCTGCAGGGCTGATTATTAAATTCTGATGCTAATTGCACTGGTTTCTGTGCTGCCATGTAGTAGTAATCTGTATTCATTACTAATCCGCCTTACACAGTGACATTTCTATTCTATGTGTACTGTATATTGTGAGTGGGTCCCTAAACTCAGTAAGTGACAGCAGCACAGAGCATGTGCAGTGAATGAGCAGAAAAGAAGATGGTGAGCAACTGGGTTATCTTTGGAGACACAGATCTTTACTGCTAAAGGATTGTGTTTGCCTTGGGCTGGTATAGAAGCACAAAACATAATGTACAACATTTCTAGCCTACTTATTTAGTTTAACTTTCCTTGTCTTTTAAAGGCCCAGTATACCTTCCCCCTTTTGATATGATGATATCCCAAGAATGAACTTTCTACCTTTTAAAGAATTTTTCCAAACTGGAACATGCATATCCAGAATGCTCGGGACCTGGGGGTTTCCAGATAAGGAATCTTTCCATAATTTGGATCAGCATATGCCTTGGACCTGTTATCCAGAATGCCTGGGATCTGGGGTTTTGCAGATGAGAGCTTCAATCGTTTTTAAAATTAGTGCCAAGCTGTTCTGAAAAGTATCCCTTCTGCAGTACAAAAATCCCTCTACTCGGGGCATGCGCAGATATTGTCAGAGGTGCCCTGCACAAGCGCACACCATTCTTTCATCCCTGTGAAGCGATGAAGTTCAGATCACGTGACCAACCCGAACTTTATCTATGACTTCTCTGCATTCTCACGCGCCAATAAGATTAATGCTAGTTAAGTTAAGGGAAAGCTTTCAAGCTCCTGCCCTCGCTTTTTTTAAGTGTGCAAAGGAGCCAAGGAGCAGGGGACGGCAAATAGCAGTAGTGTACTGGTCCGTCTGACTGAGGTTTGTACTAATAAAGCATTATTTTTTTGTGTGGTCAAAAAGCTGTGTAGTCAAATTCTTGTGTGTTTAGTATCTCTACAGACTTCATATTATCAGCATAAACCTCCAGGGCTTGAGCGTGCTCAGTTTGCTCCTCTCCCCCTTTCTCTTCCCTTCCAGAGAAACTCAGGCAGGAAATTGTCACACCAAACTAATATGGCAGCTGCTATCCTCAACAAACAGAGAGCTTCTGGAGCTGAAATTGTAAGCATAAACTTTATGAAGAACGAGGAAATTTAAATTCATAATTAGTGCCTTGTCAGTATGCATACCTAATCAAACATATTCCTCTTAATTTTACCATGAAGTGTGGATGGAAATAGTGTAATCATGACTAATCAACCAGTTTAAGCACCCTCTTCACAGCACTCATTTCATCATACATGCACGAGAACTTGGTCTGTCAACATCTCTGGAGGGACAGTAGTGAGATCATCCCTTTTTTTTTTTTCTTTGAGTAAATATTTTTAACTGGGTGTATCGATATATATATACCTCATGGAGCAACTTCTGAAATCTGAAGCAATTCCTGCCGGCGATTCATATACTTGCCATTAGGAAGCAACTTCAGGGAGATTAGTCCCTGGGTGACTAATCTTCCTGTCTGCCAACACTTTTAAAGTGGCCATAACATAGACGTAACAATTACGATCTTTCCAAGAAAATCGTTTGTTTCAATACACACGTGTAGAGCTGAATCGTCCGATGAACAGATAGAATTCCATTGTTTCTATCTGTATCTGACGATTTAGCACTAAAATGGACGATGTTTGGGTGTCTTCAAAGGCACCCGATCAAAATTTCCCGTCCAGCCCGATCGACGAGCCAACAAATATCCAAGTCTTCTGCCGATATCGGTCAGCTCTTTTCCCACCATACACAAACCGAATATTGTACGAAAATTTGTTTTATACGATATCTGTGCGTCTATGGCCATAAGCAAAAAAAAATAAAAAGCACATAATTTTTTAATCCACAGGGCTTCTTTTTGTAAAAGCAATTTCCTTCTATCAGCTCCTCTCTGTGGTTCCTGAATCACTGTGCTGTGACTTTTTTTCTACATAGATTAACATAGCATGAGATGGGGTATCTGTGTCAGTATTTGCTTTAAAATTCTTGTCTAAAAAGTACTTTGTCTGGCTTTTATCTGTCTGCCAGTCTGTCCTACGTATATTTTTCTGCAGGGACATTTTAACATATGCGCAACCCCTGCTGTGTCACAGGTAGCATACTATTTCAATTGGATAATGTTGCCCTTAGTAGGATGTTGTACAACTACACCTTTAATAATCGAAGGGCAACAAACACAGTGACGACATGGAAAAGTATCAGGCTTACTTTTAAATATTCTTTCCATCCACTTTGGCCAGTGAGGCTCTGCAGGGCACAAAACATCCCTTAAGGTAGGACCTTTTTTATAACTGAACATAGGTGGTTGTGAGCAGATTTTGCCTAATGTTTTCTCCCCATAGAGGATCACTCAAAATCTTTTAATGATTTTTTCAATATAGTCACTTTGTTTCGCGCATTTACTAACAAAGGGTATTCTCTGTTATTTACCCCTCCCCAAGTCTACTTGTAGTGTGCTTCTTGACAACCCCCAAATTGTTTAGCAGTATTTATGAGGCATCTTTCATTGCAACCTTATTCTTTGAACCTATCAGTTAAGGTGGATGGTGCTTTCCAATACCTCTCATTACTTGAAGCTATTCTTCTAATCCTAACGAATTGCCCTTTCGGGATTCCTCTAATACAATGCTGTCCAACTTCTGTGGTACCGAGGGTCGGAATTTTTCTGACCTACGTGGTGGAGGGCCTATATGCCTCCTCCCCTGTAAATAACACAGCACCCCCCAGCAAATGATTAAACACCTTGGGGCCCCTAACAAGTATTTGCAAATGCTAACAAACCCCCACCAGGTTCACCTACCACAGGCAGATCATGGCAAACACAGGCAAATTAGGGCAGGTAGAGTATGACACATGCAGACACACACAGGGAGCATAGGACAGACCGAGTATGGCACACACAAGGAGCATAGGACAGACAGAGTATTACATGGAGTATAGGGCAGGCAGAGTATGGCACACACAGGGAGTATAGGGCAGGCAGAGTATGGCACACACAAGGAGTATAGGGCTGGCAGAGTATGGCACACACAGAGTATAGGGAAGACAGAGTATGGCACACGGGGCAGTTTCAGTCTGGGTCTGAGGCATTAAAAGTACAGGGGCTTTTAGGGGTGTGAACAACAGAGGTGTTACAGGTGTGTACAATGTAGGGGGGATTACAGGTGTGAACAATGTAGATGATTACAGTCTGAATTTGAGATGTAAACAATGCAGGGTCCAGTTAATCTCAGTATTGAAACATTTATAATTAACACAAGTTAAGCATGACTTTTATGTGGGGGCCACACAAGGAGGGGGGTCACGTGACGGATGCGGCCCAAGGGCCACCAGTTGGACAGCACTGCTTGAATACATTGGGGATTATGAAAGATGGAAATATTTAGTAAATTGTTTCTATCAGTGGCCGTTCTATATAGGGCAGTGATCAATTTACACCTATACATCACAAGCTTAACATCCAAGAAAGACTATAGAGGTTTCAGTGATGAACTGAATAGTGGGATGCCTGGTATTCGCTTCAGAGACCATTTCATGAAACAAGGAAACTTCACTCTTCCAAATGACTAAAATTGTCATCCAAAAAAGTAAATACATCATGATAAATTCACTGTATTTGTGTCTTAGAAAAAATAGATTTTCAATCATGCGGACAAACAGATTAACAAATGAAGGTGCAACTGCAGCCGCCATTGGTGTTCCTTGGTGCTTTCAGTAGTATTCACCTTCAACTCTGAAATAGTTTCTTATAAGACCAATGTTCAAACAATCAAGTAGAAAATAAATCAAGTCATTAGATAAAGTGGTCCTAAGTAAAACCTCTTCTATACACTTTAAACCTTCTTCCTGCGATATTGAAGTATATAGGCTCTCAATATCAATACTGCAAAGTGTATCTATAGTCATGGCTGGTAACATAGTTAAATGGTTCAATAAGCCATTTGTGTCTTTTAAGCATGTATTAATAATCTTAACCACTGGCTGCAAATACTGCAGTCAACAAATTAAGAGAGGGGTTCTAAGACTGAGCCTGCAACTGAGACAATCAGTCTCCCTGGAGGGTTTTCTAGTGACATATATTTTGGGTAACAGATATAGAACAGGAGTATGAGGATGGTTAGTCATCAGGTCTCTTATCTTATCTTACATATCAGTACTCTTGTTGATTGTTCCATTATCAAAGGCTTCAGTCACTAGGTTACAAATTTCTTTCATTATATCATGTTCAGGGTCTTATTGGATTATTTGGTAATGTCCTGTCTATGACCTATGGTTAAGGGGTCTGTTAGATTAGGGATGAACTCTGCACTCCGTACCTTCAATTGCTTAGTGATAGCACTTCTAAAAAGGTTTCAGGACCCACTTGTCCTTAAGTAATGGAAAATAAACGGCAAGATTAAAGTGCTCTTCTAAGACTTTGACCAAAGCCTAAGAAAATGGCAATAGTGTGTTGTCCTCAATTTAAATGGCCATGGTATTATCGGACCTACTTACATCGGTAAAAATAGTGATCAGCGTGTATCTGTAGAGCCTTCACAGGCTTCGGAATACCTTTGGGACCGTAATAATGAAGCAGTGTGGTAACCCTCTCCGGTGGCCCAGATACAGGATGTAAAGGAGCATGTCTCAAAATACGGTGCACGGTCAGGCTGGTCTGTGTGAGAGCGGGGTTTCCGATGTTAGCCTCGCAGACGTGCAGAGCTTTTCTTCCGATACGGTCCTCTTTCTCCGTGTGGATCGCAGCCACGTGGTGTGTCTGTTCCTTATTCACAGTTGGTCCTGGCATTGCTCCTAATTTCGCAAAACGTTGTTAATATTGTTTTGTGCAAGTATTTTTAGGTTAATAATGAATATGGGGGCACCTTTTCTTCAATTAGAATTTATTAAATACTTTTATTAGTTATAGCAAAAGCCTAATGCGTTTCATATATGTCTATACTTCCTCAGGGGCATTACCCATAGTACAGTACTATGGGAAAAGTCCCTGAGGATCCACACGGAGAAAAAGGACTGTTATCTTGTGTTCGGGGCTGCTATCTGGTTACCTTCCCATTGTTCTGTTCTTAGGCTGCTGGGGGAAAGGGAGCGGGTGATATCACTCCAACTTGCAGTCCAGCAGTAAAGAGCAACTGAAGCTTATCAGAGAACAAGTAACAGGACTGGGGGCAACTGGGAAGCTGACAATATGTCTAGCCCCATGTCCGATTTCAAAATTAAATATAAAATAATCTGTTTGCTCTTTTGAAAAACGGATTTCAGCACTATTAACATGCATTTTGAAAAAAAAAAAAATTCCCATGACGGTATCATTTAATGTATTAATAAACAGTGATTTTTACTCTTTGAGGCAGTGCACCCTCCAAATATTTTTTTCTCTTTTGGTCTTGAATGTCACGGCTTATACTGCTTCAACACCTCCCTCCTGTATCCATCACTGTCCATGATAACAATGGCAACTCCTTTTTTTGCCTTTTTTAATTATGATGTTCTCATAAGTGCCGTTTTCTCATCATGTGATAGGTTAGGTTTACTTTTCACAGGATTGCCCCACCATTTTTTAACTTCATTAATCAATTTAAATGCATTTAATCACTATTGATTAAAGTCAGTTTGATACGTAGGTATAACACCCAATCCCTTATTTAATAAATCTAGACTAGAGGATATGTTAGCAACATTACTTTCCTTTACCCTATGTTCCTCTTTCTGCTTGGGTACTTTTCCCTTAGAATTAGAGTTACATAATGGTTTCTATTAGGGTCTTATATATTTCTCTCAGCTAAATGTCCTGTGTCCCCAGTACATCTAATCCTCCTGTTCCCTATTTACTAGTTGGAGGGGAGAGCATAATGTACCCATGGGTCCCACATCTTTTAAAATTGAGTCGGTTTATCATTTAAAATACTTGTCAATTTCTCATTAACTAAAATCCAGCTTATTTGCAAATAACATTTTCTAAGAACTTCATACGCTACCGATCTTACTAAAAAAATGAAAACACTGAGAAACAATAGAAGGTAATTGACGGCAAGTGCATTGATACAATAATTTTTTTTAACTGTACTTTCTTTCTTCGCTGCTTAGAAAGCACATTCTGTGCAGACACTTTAGATCATTGTCTGTTGCAATTAATTTTTAAATTGGTTCCTAGGGTAATGTGAGGTAAAATATATATATCAGGTTAATTGTGGGCATACGTTTAGCCTATGTTTCCATTTTTTCACCAGTATATCTTGTATTTATGCCTGCGGCGGCAAAATGTATTAACAGTTTAACAGAATCATTATTCTGGTGTTCATCAAAAAGGTTTTGGGTGTTTTCTACTTTGTGGCTAGTACTATACAATAACATATACTACTTGAGACAATGTCTTCAGGCTACCAGCAGATGGTGGTGTAGTACAACAGAAATGCTCTTCCTCAACCCAGTACAATTCTGCTATGCAGATCTGCTCATAAGCACCATAGAACATTTTTTTCCTTCTGCAGACATTTCTGTTTTTCTAATAATGACTATAAGGGTAATGACATATGGGACATTTTTAGTGATGGGCGAATTTGTGGCGTTTCGCCGCAAAATTTGCGAATTTCCTGCGAAATTCGTGAAACGGCGAAAAATTTGCGAAACGGCGCCACTATTTCGTTTTTTTTCGCTGTGAATTCGCATCTGGCGAATAAATTCGCCCGTCAATAGACATTTTTAACTTTAAGTATGATGTAAAGAGTGATATTCTGAAACAATTTGCAATTAGTTTGCATTTTATATAATTTGTGGTTTTTGAGTTATTTAGCTTTTTATTCAGCAGCTCTGCGTTTTGCTATTTCAACAGTCTGGTTGCTGGGGTCCAAATTACCCTAGCAACCATGCACTGATGAATAAGAGAATGGAATATGAATAGGAGAGGTCCTGAGAGTTTTCCAGATGGAGTCAATGACCCCCATTTGAAATCTGGAAAGACTCAGACAAAGAATGCAAATAATTCAAAAACTATAAAAGAGAAAATATGAAGGCCAACTGAAAAGTTGCTTAGAATTAGCCATTCAATAAAAGTTAACTTGTAACTTGTAAAATGTCCCTTCTAACAGGGCCCTTAATGATAAACCTGCTCAATACGAACATTAACCCTTACTATGTCTCCTCTGTTTTCAGATAAGTCTCTTGCGCAAGCCTGTCAAAGATAAATGCCATTAATTTGGGGAATGGCAGATTGCCTGCCATTTAATGGCTATGGCCATATTGCAGACCAATTGAAATGTATTGTATTGGAAGGGATTCCACCGCTTAAATATGGAGGTAACTGGGAGTTGAAGCTGAAGCAGAGAGAGGTGTGGGGGATTCACAAACTCAATACACTTGCACCAAATGGGTTAAATAGAGATTACGACTTAGTAGACATAGTAAGGGTTAATGTTGCGACTAAGTTTGTTACCTTGTATCCCTGATGTCATTTCCTGTTTGAGCTGTTTAAATGTACTTTGTGACTACCTGTTAAAGCCAGAGAAAGGGCACAATGCTGGCCCGAAATGTCACAAATTTACAGGTCATGTATGATGTAACATTGTGAACTTTTATCTTTTTAATACACTTTTTCTCACTACTTTTGCATATATTGAGTGCTGCATTTTTCTTGCCATAAATAATAAGACCTGATATTAAATATATAAAAGTCTTGTTCAGTCCATGTAGTTACATATAATATTCCAGTGTCTCATGCAAGCCACTGCCTGGTTGCTAAGAAAACATGGACCATAGCAACCAGATAGATGCTAAAATTCCAAACTGGAGAGATGCTGAACATAAAGCTTAATAATTAAAAAGCATTAAAAAAAATAGATTGACGGGGGCGTGGCCTAACCACCAATGAAGAAGACGTGTTCCAGCTGAGTTCGGTGTCATTGATTCGTGCTGACTGATCAGAGGGCTCCACAGCCACGAAACTGAATAATCAGCTAACTAACACCACCTGTATTGCTGCAGATGGGGGGGCCACAAAAAAGCTAGCGACACAACAGCGCCTAAAATGGACAAATATGTCAGGCTACAGAATCAAGATGGCGCCCGACTCCACAGAACGGACCCGCCATCTTCACAACCTCCACCAGGTCAGTGTGCGGACCAGTCTTATCCGGAACCGACACTTCAAGAAGTCCTCCTTGCGATCCGTGAATCTAGGACTGCGGTGGAAGTGAAAATCGATACCAGGATCGAAGAGGTTAAAACTGATTTGGCGCTCCTACACCAAAATCTTCAGAAGGTGCGTGAGCGGCCTGCGGAAGCAGAGAGGAGAATCTCCGACATCGAGGATGTTACAAGAGATGTTCCGCATTCCATCAGTGATCTGCAACAGCAACTAAAAATGTGTAGAGCCAGGGCTGATGATTTGGAAGGCCGGCAACGGCGGAATAATATCCGCGTCACGGGTATACCAGAAGGCTAAGAAGGGCCCAACCCGGAACTCTTCCTAGAGGCCCTGGCGCAAAACCCCTCCCCCCCTCCCCTCCGTTGCCCCCCCTCCCTCCTCCCCCCTGGCCTACCTGTCCCCCTGGGCAAATGCCCCTAACTTGTTACTCACCCCTCTGCGCAGGTCCTGTCCATGGAGTTCACAGTCACCATCTTCTTCCACGCGCGTCTTCTTCCTGCGATGACCGGCGTTTTCTGGCGCATGCGCAGTAGGAACAGTTACCGGTACGGCTCTACTGCGCATGCGCCGAATGTCACGAAAACTTCGTGACATTCGGCGCATGCGCAGTAGAGCCGTACCGGTAACTGTTCCTACTGCGCATGCGCCAGAAAACGCCGGTCAGAGCAGGAAGAAGACGCGCATGGGAGAAGATGGTGACTGCGAACTCCGTGGACAGGACCTGCGCAGAGGGGTGAGTAACAAGTTAGGGGCATTTGCCCAGGGGGACAGTTAGGCCAGGGGGGAGGAGGGAGGGGGGGCAACGGAGGGGAGGGGGGAAGGGGTTTTGCGCCCTGGGGCTTTCCTTCTCCTTTAAGAAAGGATGGGTAGCACAGGCGTACCATGCTACATTTTCCTCCCATGCCAGAGGGGTTGCTATCCTTATTAAAAAAAGCCTTCCATATGTGCTACACCAGATTCATACAGATCATGACGGGCGATACATTATCCTACATTGTACAATTAGATCTACTGAACTCCTACTGATTACTGTCTATGTGCCTCCACCCTTTAGTATGGAACTTATGGATCAGATAATGCGGAAAGTTATTACTCTGCCTCTCCTCCCTCAGTGCTGGGTAGGTGACTTTAATTGCTGCCTAATCCCGGCCCTTGATAGACTTAACTCCATGGACACTACACCGTCTAAATTTAAAAACTGGGTGGACAGTATGGGATTCCTGGATATTTGGAGAGCTAGGAACCCCTCTGCCCAGTCCTACTCATGTCATTCAGGGACCCATCGAACATTGTCATGTATCGATATGGCCCTGGTTTCCCCAGAAGTGGCCGCTAAGATTGTAGACATTAATTACGAACCAAGATCCATTTCAGATCACTCCCCCTTACGTATTAAGCTGCAACTATACCCGCATCAGGGATTCAAAAGGTGGAGACTGAACTCCTTATGGCTCTCACAGGAGGAGGTCGTAGAGAAAATTCAGACCTCAGCTGAACATTACTGGGAAGAAAATAGTAACTCAACATCTGCAGCTCTCCTGTGGGATGCTTTTAAGGCAGTGGCTAGAGGAGACATTATTCAAACAATTAATGCGGTTAGGGCTAATACTAAGCTACAGGTCCAACAGGCTGCTGAAGAGGTGGAACGGGTAGAATTATATTGCATTATATTGCAGCACCTTCAGAGGGGGGCCATGCTCTTTTGGTCCAAGCTCAAACAGCATTGAAATGTAAGTTCATTGAATTGACCCAGAAAAAATTGTTATATGCCTCCCAAAGGGGGTTTGAACAGGGGGAGAAATCAGGTAAAACTCTAGCATTCCTTTCCAAAATAGCTGTGGCTAAGACAGTAATACATAGAATCAAGACTGGAGAGGGCTGTATCCTAACTGATCCTAGGCAGATAGCTGACCAATTTAGGGAGTACTTTTGCAACTTGTACAGTACCCAAGCCAAATACTCCCAGACGCAGTTAGACAACTTCATAACAACCATACCTCTCCCCAAACTTCATCCCGCATATGCTGCTCTATTAGATAGCCCTATAACGGCTGCCGAAATTCAAGAGGCGATCAGTGCAATGGCGACCTCGAAATCCCCTGGACCTGATGGTCTACCAGTAGAATGGTATAGGGCCTTGGGAAAGAAAGTAACGGGTACATTATGTGATATTCTGGCACAGGCCTATGACCAGGGTACATTGCCTCCATCATTTAGTAATGCTTTAATTGTTTTAATACATAAGGAGGGGAAGGATGTGGAATCCTGTGGGTCGTACCGTCCAATATCCCTTCTTAATGTAGATGCTAAGATCCTAGCGAAAGTGTTGGCTATCAGGCTCAAGCTGGTTATCACCGAATTGGTAAATCCTGATCAGACGGGTTTTATGCCTGATCGCGCCACTGATGTAAATTTAAGGAGAATTTACTTTAATTTGCAGGTCCCACATGACAATATAGGTTCCAGGGTGATACTGTCGCTTGACTCACAAAAAGCCTTCGATTCTATTGAATGGTCTTATCTATGGGGAATCATGGAGCAATATGGGTTTGGGGATCGGTATATTAAGTGGGTCAAACTCCTATACCAAAATCCAACGGCCCAAGTACAGGTTAATGATTTTATAACTGGTAATTTTCAGGAAGGGGGACCCGACAGGGGTGCCCTCTGTCCCCCCTTCTCTTTCCGCTGGCTATTGAACCACTGGCCATACAGATCAGAACATCACCGCAGATTAAAGGGCTCAAATATGGCCACATTGAGGAGAAAATCTCCTTATACGCGGATGATGTATTGCTATACTTAGCTGACACGGGTCCTTCGTTGGTAGGGGTCCTAGACCTGTTTGACAACTTCACTAAATATGCTGGTTTACGCATTAACTGGGCCAAGTCTGTAGTTTTCCCTCTCGAACAAGACCTGGACCCTGGTTTGGCAGCTAACCACAGGCTGCAATGGGTCACTACTTTCAAATATCTAGGGATACATATCCATAGGGACTTAGAGCAATTTGTACCCCAGAACATTTCCCCCATCACTAGACAGCTCGCATCAGCATTGATATCCTGGAGTTCACTCCCACTTACCCTCTGGGGCAGAACTAACTTAATCAAAATGATCTTTCTACCAAAGTACCTCTATGTACTGCATAATTCACCACTGAGCATTGCTAAAAATACATTGGACTCTATACAAGCCCTGATTAGACCCTTTCTATGGGATAATAAAGTCCCAAGAGTGTCGCAGAGTATGTTAATGGCACCTTATGATAGAGGGGGACTGGGATTGCCCAATCTTTATGCTTACTATCTGGCAGCCCAGCTGGCTTACATTAATTGGTGGCTAACACAGGACCTGGAAAATCCCAATGTAATTCTGCAAGCCAAATATGTGGGCTCTCTGGAGGCTCTATGGAACTGTGTCTTTAGAAAAGAGAAGGATATTCCACACCTTCCACCTTGCATGAAAGCTCCATGGTTAGCGTGGGTGGCAGTAATGAAACTAACCTGGACCAAACCCCCAATTGTATCCCCAGCACTTCCCTTATGGGGAAATTCCCATTTACAAAATTTTCTAGATACAGAGATCACTAGATATTGGGCACCCAAATCAAGTATCTGGCAGATTTGGTGGATGGTTCTAACTTCATTGATATGAACCCGTTGAGGGACAAAACTGGGACCCCAAATATGCCCATGTATAGGTATCTCCAACTCCGCCACATGTTTCAGGCTCAGTTTGGGACAGGAGTCATGGTACTGGAGGAACCCTGGGTGCTAAGCCAGCTCAGAAAAGAGGACACCTCCAAAATGATCTCCAAACTATATGCCATAATAGTAGAAACTGGTCCCAAACCCTTTGATAAAGCTCTAGCAGCGTGGAAAAGAGATATTCCAAATCTCAGTATTGATCAGTGGGATGAGGTAACAGGGAACCTTTATAGCTTCCTCATTAGTGCCAGAGACAAGCTTATTCAGCACAAATTTATTCTAAGAACGTACCTCACTCCCAACAGGTTATATCGCATGGGGAAACTTCCAGCACCACTATGCAAGCGGTGTGGGGATCAGGATGGGTCCTACTGGCACATGATTTGGACATGTACAGTCATCAATAGATATTGGGCAGCGGTAACACACCATGTACAGGAAATTCTTGACCTTCCTTCTATCTGTTCCCCAGAGATTTGTTTGCTGGGCCTAATAGATGACTTTCTTAATGCAACCAGAACAAGAGTTCTAGTTAGATCCCTCCTCTACTATGCTAGGAAAGTAATTATTATGAAGTGGATGGCTCCTTTACCTCCAAAACAGGGTGACTGGGTACAGTATGTTAACAAAATGCTCCCTTTGATCAAACTGACCTATGAAGCCAGAGGTTGTCCTGGAAAGTTTGAGAATATTTGGGATCCTTGGACCGATGTGCACCTGACAACATTGCCTTGAATTGTGCATGATATTATTCTGTGTGCTTATGGAATGTATAAGATGTTCCGTTTATATGGACTTTGCTGTACCTCCCCTCCCCCTTCTTTTCTGTATCCCACTTTTGTTTTTTTCCTTTGGAAATGTTAATAAAAAGTTACCTATTAAAAAAAAAAAATAGATTGACTCATTGCAGCTTGTCTAATTGGACTGAATGAAAAGTCGCAGGTAAAAACGACATTACATCCGAAGCGACATGACTGTCAGATGTGGACCCCGAAAGCTGCGTCTTCATCCGACAGACCGTGTAGTTCCGACTTTTCATTCCATTCAATTATATCTTGATGATCGCGACTCCATCCGACTTGTCGCTCGCGTTTTGTCACCAGGGTGGCGATCCAACCACAAACGATTGTGGAGTTAAACTCTTAATCTTACTTTCTTAGCAGATTCCTGGGGGGTTCATTTATAGGTACACTAAAATGTTTCCAGTGGCCTATTGTTAACAAAAGTTTTTGTTTTGGTGCAGCGTTTTTCTTGACAACTAGAAGAAAGGTATTTACTTGATTTAGTAATAAACAGGATATGCTGATTTCGCTGGCTTCCCACTCATGCTCTTGCTGCAACACGTTACCCCACTTTTACTCGTCTGCATGATTATTTATGGTACCCTCGGCTTGACAATCCACGCTCTTCCCAAAGATCTGTCTCATAAGCCCCCCCACCTTTATGGTCTTTTATTTAAATCGAATTTTCATTTATTACTTCCTGAAATAGTTCCATGATCAAAATGATGCTTTTTCACCATCACCCTTACGTATTGGAATGTGCAAAGCAAATTCCTGGTATAACACGGGGAAACAGAATATAAATCCTCTGCAGCTGTTTTGTGTTTTGGTTTAGAGCAGGGGTCCCTTTTTTTTTTACCTATGAGCCACATTCAAATGTAAAAAGAGTTGGGAAGCAACACAAAGCATGAAAAATTTCCTTGGGCTGCCAAATAAGGCCTGTGATTGGCTATTTGGTAGCCCATATGTGGACTAGCAGCCTACAAGAGGCTCTACTTGGCACTATATTTAGTTCCAATTCCAAGCCTGGAATTAAAAAATAAGCCCCTGCTTCAAGGACACTGAGAGCAACATGTTGCTCACGAGCTACTGGTTGCCGATCACTGGTTTAGAGTCATGCAGAAAAGCATTGCTCTCATTTCTTCCATTGTTATACCTAGCTTCATTATATCACTATATCCTTAACAAATACAGGTAAAAAATAACTTTTCTAAATGGTAATATCTCATATTTCAAGTGCATACTTACCATGCCCAATGGCATTGGGTGCTGAAATTGTCCCCTGCTGCCTTGCATTGACTTGGGGAATGGGAGTGAAAAATTACAGCACTGGAACTGGCTGTCCAGACCAAAAGGCACCAGTACAGGTCTGGGATACTTTATTTGGAAACCTGTTATCCAGATAACTAAATTCTGGAAAGACAATCTCCAACAGAATCCATTTTTAGCAAATAATACACATTTTTAAATTGATTTCTTTTTTCTCTGTGATTATAGAACAGTAGCTTGTACTTGATGGTATCAAATCTGCACAAATCCATATTGGAGGCAAAACAATCCTATTGGATTTATTTAATGTTTAAATGATTTTTTAGCAGATTTAAAGGGATTCTGTCATCATTTTTATGATGCAGTTTAAATTACACTGTTTACAGTGCAAATAATTCACTAAAAATAATATAAAATTGCATTCCTGAACCAGCAAGAAAATCCTTCATAAAGCTGCAGCAACTGGCTTCTGATTTGAGAATGTGATGTCGGGAGCTGCTGTGGAACGCGCACATAGGTGTCTGGCACAACTGAAGTCGCCCTATCGCCTTTTTAGAGTACAGGAAGAGAATTTTTTAAGTTGTATTTTTACATAAACCACTTAAAATAAGATGTATTGTGCAGGGTAGATGTATTGTTAGAGGGGTATAGAATGGATTTTGAAATTTATAATTTTTTGTGGTACTGTTCCTTTATGTGTAGTGATGGGCGCTGGTGCATTTTGCACCGTTTCGCGAATTTCGCAGCCAAGCGAAACGCCCCAAATTCCCCCATCACTATTTATTTGCTATTCTCATATCTACCAGGAAGCTGTTATCTGTTTACCCCCCCCCTTTGTTCTGCTGATGGGCTGCTGGGGGGGGGGGAGAGGGAGGGGGTGATATTATTCCAACTTGCAGTGCAACAGTAAAGACTGACTAAAGCTTATCAGAGCACAAGTCGCATGACTGGGGGCTCCTGGGAAATTGACAATATGTCTAACCCCATGTCAGATTTCAAAATTAAATATCAAAAAATCAGTTTGCTCTTTTGAAAAACTGATTTCAGTGCAAGTCTGCTGGAGCAGCATTAGTAACTGATTTTTTTAAAAACATGTTTTCCCTTGACAGTGTCCAAGGTATGGTTCTATGTACCATAGCATCAACTGTAGGCAACTGGGGTTTCTGTTTTTGTCCAAAATCAATGCTGTTTGGTTTAAAAGCAAATATCTGATTGCAATTGATTAATTTACCTGAGCAAATTTTGTGATCTTTATTAAACGTGGGGGAAGCTATTATGAGTGAAAGTTACACTAAGCAGACTTTATTGCAGTGGTACGTCAGTTTGAGCTGTATGTACTGTAATGCAGTTTTGCTAATTGTACAGTGCTGGGCTAGCAGAGTGCATGTAAACCTCCTACATAGGGGATTTTATCAAATGTGTTTCATTAACAAGAAAAACAAAAACACACACAAGCCTATAAATCTTCCCAGAAATAGCTTGCAGAAAGATGCAAACTGATTAGGTAATAACACCACGCTCATTCTGCAAGTCTGAAACTGTGTGCAAAGTTGGAGGAATAAGTTTTAACATATGCTGACATGGGGAGTCCTGACGGATTCCCAGCAGTTCAACGATTTCCCCATTTTACTGAACGTCAAGAACATTTTTCTCACAGTTAGGAAAGGTTTTCTTAAAATGATTTTAATTGACAGGTCAGATACATTGGCTTGTGCTCCTTTTGCTCAGATTTTGTATTAATAACCAACTCCGACACAAAGCTCTATGTAGAGAGACGAATTGCTGAGAGGAGGCTACTGAAGAATAACATCATATTATCTTTAAAAATAACCAACTATAACACACCCAACAAGCGGCATGTAGATAAACAAATTGAAGGGGATACTGAAGTGTAACTTTATTCTTTATATGAAGACTATGGGGCCCATTCACTATGTTCGAGTGAAGGAATTAGGGATGTAGCGAACGTCGGAAAAAATGTTTGCGAACATATTCGCGAACTTGCGTCAAAAATGCGAACGGTTCGCGAACGTCGCGAACCCCATAGACTTCAATGGGAAGGCGAATTTTAAAAGCTAGAAAATAAATTTCTGGCCAGAAAAATTATTTTAAAGTTGTTTAAAGGGTGCAACGACCTGGACAGTGGCATGCCAGAGGGGGATCAAGGGCAAAAATGTATCTGAAGAATACATTGTTGACACAGCGCTGCGTTTTGTGCTGTAAAGGGCAGAAATCACACTACGTCACTCAGGTGATGTTTCTGGACACGGAATGTGAAAAAGCTCACACAGCTAGGTGGCATTTGGTTAAAGACTGGGCAAACAATGCCTGCAAGGGCAACGTATACAGTAGTGGATACGGATTATATTATTGCTGCTGTAAAAACATCACTAAGGTGATGTTTACGGACACTGAATTATTATTGTTATTTAGACAGAATGTGAAAAAGCTCACACAGCTAGGTGGCACTTGCATACCTCCCAACTGTCCCTCTTTTGACCACTCAACCCCCTGTCCCTCTTTTGTACTGGAAAGTCCCTCTTTTCTCTGCACTGAACAGCCAGAAAAAAAACAGTTTCTAACTTAATTGGCTTTTGGCAGAGAGCTCAGAACAGCTAACAGGTGCAAATAAGATAATTTGTAACAATTTTGACTCTGGTTGGTGCTGGTAGTGGTGAACTACTAGGAGGAGCAGCACACCAGTCCCACTCCCCAACACAGCTAGACTAATAGCACTGGGCTCTTACAGTAGCAAAGTAAAAAAAAACAAAAAAGAAAATAAAAGCAGTCCTTACAAGGACTATTGGGTTATTACAGCAGTCAGCAGTCAGCAGATGAGATCAGAAGCAGTGCCCACAGCAGCTACATACAGAGCACTGCAGTAGAAGGTAGATTACTACTAGTCAGCAAAGCTAAATAACCTAAACTCACTGTCCCTCAAATCCCTGCAGAGTTCTGTCCCTACAATACAGAGCAGTATCAAGTAGATTACTAGCCAGCAAAGTTACTATCAACTGTCCCTCAAATCACTAACAGCTCTCTCCCTACACTAGCTCTTCCAAGCACACACAGGCAGAATGAAAAAACGCTGCAGGGCTTCAGTTTATATATGGAAGGGGAGTGGTCCAGGGGGTGTGGGGGTGGTCCAGGAGGGAGAGCTTCCTGATTGGCTGCCATGTATCTGCTGGTCTTGGGTGAGAGGTAAAAAATAAGCGACAGCTAAGGCGAACCCAAATTGGCGAACGTCGCACGACGTTCGCGAACATTCGGCGGGCGCGAACAGTCGATGTTCGCGCAAACTAGTTCGCGGGCGAACAGTCCGCGACATCCCTAGAAGGAATAGAGGTAAAATAGTTTGAATTTCGAATGGTCGAATATGGCTACTTCGACCATCGAATGGGTTACTTCGACCTTCGACTATGACCTTCGACTTCGAATCGAACGATTCAAACTAAAAATCGTTCGACTATTCGATAATCGAAGTACTGTCTCTTTAAAAATTTTCAACCACCTAGTTCACCAGCTAAAACCTACCGAGGCCAATGTTAGCCTATGGGGAAGGTCCCCATAGGCTTGCTAACACTTTTTTGATCGAAGGATAATCCTTCGATCGATGGATTAAATTCCTTCGATCGTTCGATCGAATGAATTGCGCAAAATCCTTCGACTTCGATATTCGAAGTCGAAGGATTTTAATTCGGCAGTCTAATATCAAGGGTTAGGGTTAATTAACCCTCGATATTCGAACCTTAATACATCTGCCCCTATGTATTACAGCTAACTGTCTTTTAAAATAAGCGACTCTGGCACAAAGCTGCATGTAGATAAATTACCGAGAGTGGGATACTAAACTGGATTATTTCAGAAATGGAACAGAACTTTTAACGGATTAGATTTAGGAAGTTTCTAATTTCCACGAGTTGAAGTTTATATCAAAGAAATTGCTGTGGGACCGTAAGACACCTTTTCAGAAATAAGTATTTGAAACTGGCTAAACACTAGAAAATCTGTTCATTTGAAATCAGAGCAAGAACTTGATTGCATAGGCCCTTCTGGACATTTGCTCAGCAATTCCTCTGAACAGTGAACCAATTAAAGTAGTAGATCACGTTTAAAATAACATTTGGTATAATGTAGACAGCGATATTCTGAGTAAGCTCGTCAGTTTGGATTTCAGAAACCGCCTGGTTGTTAGTATCCAGGGAATGGTTTTTAATGACAGACTAGAAGACAAAGAAAATTTTGAAAATCTAACCTTCAATTACACCATCAAAGTTGACTTCTAGGTGTACTACCTCTTTAAATCTATATCTTAGCATAATATAAACAGCATTTCTTACAGTTGATTTCACATTTTAAAAATGCTCACCACCAAGTACATGAAGTACTATGCCAGTTAGTACCTCTCTGAAGCTGCTCTTTGGTGGCAGTGGGCTACCTCTAGTACTTGGAGGATCATTGCTTCTCCATCTTTTATCAGTACCAGTCCCACTATAGGAGAGAGACGAGGACGTTTGCGGAGACTCCCCAAGGGAACCTGGAGTCTCCCTGTCTGTATGAATGGTTTTATTTTTCCTTGCTAATAGTAATTTAAACTGGGACAGTTAAGGATAAGACATGTATCGTATGCATCAGTATGACCTCTGTTCTAAACTATATGTTAATTTTACTATAAGGTGTTTCTGTACAATTGTGGAGTATAATGTCTACTCGTTTACTTTATTTGTTTTTTTGTTGAGGCTGAAGAGTTCTATTTTGCACACACATCTTGCCTGTCACCGTTGTCTGTTTAATTAATAGTTTAATAGCACGGCTTTCACGCTGCGGTGATTTTTCTGATTAAAAATGGAAAATACAGTAGATGTTTGCAAAATGGGAAAATTAAAAAAGGGAGGGGAAATTGAAATAAATGATCACACCTACGTTGTCTTTTCTGCAACCCTACCTCAAGATACAGAAGTTGGGAAATACAGTATGTTTCTTTTATATCGTATATAATATAAGTGATAAGAATTCCTAGCCACATGGCTTTGTCTATAAGTATAGATACCCTTTGAAACCTCGTACTTTTGGTATGCTTCACATGTATTGGGTGCAGGGCATGAGTCTGGTAGGGGCCTATTGGGGCTCTTTGTTTCTTAGTTTTGGATTTAATTGTTCTCTACTTTCCTATCTCTGCAAATTAAAGGTCTCATTTCCCCTCTCTGCTCTGTCTGGAACAGCCATTAAAGTAGAAGGAAAGTCTTTTTGCATTTGGGAGTGCCAAATGTTAGGCACCCCCAAGTCATTATATTGACGTCCCTGAAATCCCGGGCCGGTGCTCCTATCAGCAGAAAACTGCACTGGCCTGGGGTTATACAAGTAAGCACCATGGAGCATTTGGCACCCCCAAGTGCAAGAAAACTTCAATGTATTCTTCTTAATGGGTAATGTAATAAAAGTTTGCCCAAGTGAAATAAAATAAACAAAATTGGGGGTTGTGTAAGCACTCTTAAGACTAAATTAAAGTATAGTGAAAGTGCTACTTACAATGCACTTCCCTGGGCCCCTGAATTCAGTATAAATGCAAGTGCATGTGTTTAAGGACAGGGGTTTTTTGTTACAAAGTTATGATCATGAAGTTGAGAAGCCACCATACCACGTCACTGTAAACCCCATATGGTGGTCCCTAACTTGTTTACCTCTGGTCATAGTAGTATAAAGGATTTTGTGCCTCTCTGAATAATAGAATTAAATGAAGTAAATGTGTGCTGAGCTTTGGTTTCAATCTGAAGGCGAAATCCTCCCCCGCGGCCATTGCCTTGCGGCTTTTAAGAGGGAGTAATTGCCCAAACAAAGGCCCATTTTTTTAAAACAATGTAATGACATACAAGTAGTGAAGGCAAAGTAAAACCAAATGCACAGGTGCACACTTAAAGCATGTGTATATAAGTATGTGTGTCAGTTGGATGTAAAGAACTAAAAAAATACGAATGAACTAAAATAAATAAAGGGCAAACAAAATTAAGTGTAATAATATTAATGAGTGTAAATGGATTCAAAGTTTTACTTCGTGCAGTTAAAAACATGGGACCACCATTAGTTTGAAGGGGTGGGTATGGGGTGTTATTAGAAAACCACATGAAGCTCAATCAACCAGCTAATACAATATAAAAAATTGGGGGGTTGTGGGAGTACTCTTAAGGCTAAATTAAAGTATATTTAAGTATAGTGGAAGGCCCAGGAAAGTGCATTGTAAGTAGCACTTTCACTATACTTAAATATACTTTAATTTAGCCTTAAGAGTACTCCCACAACCCCCCCCCCCAATTTTGTATGAAATAAAATAACTCATATAAACATTTATTGGTGACTTTGGTCAGAAAACATTTATTTATCTATCCTTCCACTGACCACCTTTCAGGGTTACAAAACATCTGGCGACACAAGATTGCTGTTTAGATTCTACAACATGGAATCAGCTCCTAACTAGAGAAAGCTTCCACCCTGTTTCTATAATGGCTTTGTAAAGAGTAAATATAATGAAGTAATTGTATTTTTATGTTAGTTTACTGATGTTCTCGCCAATAGATAACACCTTACAACAGGGAATCCCCTGAAGGGGGAATGTTCTAAAAGTAGGGTCCCTCAGTGTAAATCAACAGCGAGGGCTTTGCTTTGGGAAGTCTATATTAGGAAGTGAGTGGTTGGCCCAATCCTCCTTGGTTGATGAAATTGTGAATTCATGAAGCCAAGTGCCCTTACCTCAGTAGAGCACCTTATTATCCAGCACCAGCTAGTGTTATGGCAGCTTCTGTTGAGCTCAGGGACACAACCTTAGGATTAGGGTGGGCATAGGGAGAAGATAGACATGCTTTGGTTCTCTGTTTTAAAACTGTTCATTGTACAAAGGTGAACTCCAGTTTCATCACTAAAGTGTTCATCCAGGAAACTATTTACTAGTAGGTTTGGTGGCTGTAATGAGATAGTATTTAGGAGGGATATTAATTAATAATTTATTTGGACAAATTTCAAGTCACAACATTTTCAGTGTCTCCATGTGGCCATGGACATAACAATTATGATATTGGCAGGAAAGATCATTTGTTTTTTAATACAGAAATTTAAAGCTGAATCTTCAGATATACAGGTAGAAACAATATAAATCTACCTATTTCTGACTCAGCAGTAAACAGTGGCTAATGTTCGGGTACCTTCAAAGGCCCCCAATCAAAATTTTCTGACATGCCCGATCAACGAGCTGACCACTATCCAAGTCTTTTGCCATTATCAATCGTCTCATCACCTCTACACGCACTGAATATCGTACATATGTTTTGTACAATAATATCTGTGCATTTGTGGCCACATGTTATTAAAGTCAGCGTAATGCAGTTCTGCACAAAAGATGACATGCTATTCATATGTGGATAGAAAACTGAAGAACTGGATTCCAGGAAGTGATAATGTTGAACCATGGGGATCTGTACTTGGTCTACTGTTTTTTTAATCCCTATTTATTATAAGTAACAATGGCATTCCTAGCTGGAATGCAATAATGTCTTCACACTTGAGAAAGGGCACTATTAGCCCGAAACATGTCGTGTCGAGCAGCATGAATAAAAATAAACACTAGCAGTTAATCTGCGTCTGAGTGCTCTCCTCTCCCTCATTGAAAACGGGGAATGCAATACATGTTTTAATTTACCAGTTATGTTATTGCAGTAGTTGAAATGGCTGATGTAAGTAGGGATGCACCGAATCCACTATTTTGGATAAGGCTGAACCCCCGAATCCTTTGCGAAAGATTCGGTCGAATACCGAACCCAATCCAAATCCTGGGGAGGGGAAAACATTGTTTACTTCCTTGTTTTGTGACAAAAAGTCACGAGATTTCCCTTCCTGACCCTAATTTGCATATGCAAATAAGGATTCAACCAAATCCTGCTGAAAACGGCCGAATCCCGAACCGAATCCTGGATTTGGTGCATCCCTAGATGTAAGGCTATTATAAGACTTCCCATGCTGGAGTCGTGCATTGGGTTGGGTACCAGCGGAATGCCCGCTGGATTTTACTTGACTTGCCCAGTGTGCGGGTGGTCCGTGGGCACCTGATCCATTGCCGTGTGTGTGTGTGTGTGTGTGTGTGTGGGGTCAGGGGGCTACAGGGGCCAATCCAAAGGACCGCCATATGGGGTTTACCTTGATGTGGTATGGTGGCTTTTCAACTTTATGATCATAACTTTGTAACTAAAAACCCCTATGGTTATGTCAGTAGCACTTCCCTTATACTTATATACATTTCTACTTAGCAATGTGAGTGCTCCCACAACCCCCCTTTTGTATTTGCTATTGTAGCCTGAAGCTTTGGCTAAGCTTCATGTGGTTTGTAGCACCCGCCATACCCATCCCGATCAACTAATGGTGGCCCTATGTTTTTAACCGCACTAAAACCACACTTCTGACACCCATTTACATTCACTATATCTATTACTACACTTATTTAACTTATCCTTTACTTATTTTAGTTCACATTTTTCTTATTTATACCTGTATTAACACATATACTTATATATACACTTTCTAAGTATGCACTTATATATTTCATTTTACTTTGTCTTTACCATTTTCATAATATACTTTTTTTTAAAAATGGGCGTTGGTTTGGACAATCACTCTCTCTTAAAAGCTGCAAGTTAGCAGCGGGGGAGGATCTAGCCCTCAGACAGAAACCAAGGTTCAGCAGATTTCTACTTCAACTAATGCTATTTTGCAGAGAGGCACAGGATCCTCAATACTATGACTGGAGGTAAACAAGTTAGGGACCGCCATATGGGGTTTACCTTGACGTAGTTTGGTGGCTTGTCAACTTTATGATCATAACTTTGTAACTAAAAAACCCCTGTCTTTGTGAACACATGCACTTGCATATATACTGAATTACTTAGACAGGGGCCAAGGGAATGTGCACTGACCCATATGGTTATGTCAGTAGCACTTCCCTTATAATTATATATATTACTACTTAGCAATGTGAGTGCTCCCACAACCCCCTTTTGTATTTGCCAATCCAAAGAAAACACACCTAAATCCTAATGGTAAAAATCAACAGTTGTAACGTAACTTCAGGGCAATGTGATAGAAATTCCAGGCAATGTGACAGCACTTCTGGGCAATGTGACATCACTTCCTGGCAATGTGACGTCACTTTCAGCCAACACAGCAATCAGTGCAGGGAGCAGGTAGGGTGGAAATACTGTACATGTCGTTGGGAAGGCAGGTAAGCAGATCTAAGTCAGGCTAAGGGAAAGCAGGTTGGACGCTAGTCTTGAAAAACAGACCCATGCAGGTCTGCTAAGTTGAGTGCTATGTAGAATCTGACTGGCCATAGTGAAATACAAACAGGTTACCCTTACATGAAAAATAAGGTGGAAAATAGAAGACTGGAACATAGATTCATCTTACATCATGTATATTTGTAATTTGAACAACAGCCAAGTTTTGTGATGTTCACAACTGAACCAAAGTGCCAAGATCTGTTTTTTCTCACAGCTACGCTGATGTCTAAATGGATGCCTTGCAGTGCAGATGTGAAATGTGTGATCTGCTTCAGGCACTTGTTTGGCAGGATGAGTACAAAACAAAAATGAAAGAAGAGAAAAAGATGAAAAGTTTGGGGCTGTAATGAGATATACATCACAGGATTGGCAGCAAAGTATATGTTAAAGAACACCATGCTGAAAACAGCAGCTGCACATGCCCATTTTAAAGGGTAAAGGCTTGAGGGATGTATCCTCCACTGGAGTTTTTCAGCTCATGAATGCTGCAGACGAGTCTGTTATTAGTTGTAATAGGAGCTGTCTAGCTCCAGCAATGACCGACGTTTCCCATTAATACTAACAACAGATTTCTCATCTCAGTCTGGCCTCTACTTTGTTTTTTGGAGCTAGATAATGTACATGCCTACTGTACCATGAGCCTTAAGAGATTCTGTCAACTTTAGATCAGATATTTAAGTCAGGATCTAGGGTGATAGATTAAGGGTTTCCATTGACAAAAACACGTATTTAAGTAAGACAGGAGAATTTCTTGTTATTATGACTCTTAGTTTTGACCATGATATCACTGTACAAATATATAAAAGTCCGGACACTGCAGCTCATCCATCTGTTTTGTTTGCTTATTGCCCCTATAGATTGTGACAATACTCATGCTTGCAGTCATCCTCAGTGGCCTGTTGCCTCAGTGTGCTGACCCCCACATTTTAGGAGAAGAGTTTTAGATGGATGTCAGTACCAAGTAAACATAGACTGATTTAAATATTATAAAAGACAGAATAAAGGCCTTTACAGCATTGAGATATAAGCTGACTATACACAGAAATATGCCAAATTAGAAGATCTCATTGAGGAGATCCCATCCAATGAGAAGATCTCATTGCATGAGAAGATCTCATTCCATTCCATCCCATCCCATCCCATGAGAAGATCTCATCCCATCCCATCCCATCCCATGAGAAAACCTCATCTCATGAGAAGGTGCTCAGTTTGGCTACTTATGTGCTGGGCCAGATCAGTCTGATCCAATTGTTTGGCCCTAGCCAACAATCATATAATAATGCAGGCCCATTGGGAGAGGATCACATCAACTTGCTGATACAATCCTTGCCCATTGAATTTTTTAACCTGCCTGATAGATATCTGCCTGATTTCAGGGAGGCACTTGGGCAGGGCCCAAACATGGGCTGCTGACCAGGTCTGAGGTCAGTAAATCAAAAGGGAAGAAAATGTATAATCACTGGGGTAAGGTTGCCAAAATGTAAGGCGCGTGACATCCTGGGCCCGTACTGCTGTTTGCTGCAGGGCCACAGTGATGATCCAAAAAGAAAAAGAAGATTGTGACAGTACCCAGGACCAGTGCTGTTTTCCGAAAACAGGAGCATAAGCTTGGCATCTCAGGTAAACTATTATAATCACTGAGATGTGTCTAACATTTGTCACCTTTCCTTCTCATGTGTAGGGTCAGTAGTGATGTGTGGGTCAGGAAATACTCAACCCGCACCTGACCCTAACCTGCAAAATCTTAACTTGTACCCAACCCTAACCCACAAAATGTTGCCATTGTAGTACCTGACCACTACCTGTGTCATCTCGTTCTGTACACTACTTCTGTGCATGCCTCTGTTTCCAAGACATGGAATCTTTGGGAGCAGTGCAGGAGTACTTCCCCAATATGACCCGCACTCAATCCAAACCTGCAGTGGTTGGCCAAATTTCAAACCAAACCTGCCCAACTGGTGGTCAACCCGGTTGGCTATCTCTGGTTTAGGGTCAACCCGCACATCACTACTGTTATGCTTTAGTTGCATTCAATATTAATTGTACACCGTTTGGATACCCTACTATGTGGTTCTAAGGGCTGTCTGTTATGAGACATTTTCTGGCCATATCCAGGTCAATTTATGTATTTATCATCTCCCACAAGACTGAGAAAAAATAAATTGGGCAGGTGCCTTTACTTCCTGTCCCTATTTCTGGCCCTTCTGCATAAGTCCCTATGGTGATTAGTGATGGGTGAAAAATGTTACCATTGTTGAATGTGCAGCGAATTTGGCAGTTTTGCCGTTAAAACCGGATGCGTGCGTCAAAAACGTTGTGCGGCAAAAAAATTTGATGCGCGACAAACAATTTTTTAGCATTTTGAATCCATTTGTTAGCCTGAGGAATCCAGGTAGCTTGATCAGACACCCTAGCTGGATGTTTGGAGACTTGTTCTCTACACTCAAGAAAAAAAAAAAAAAAAAAAAAAATATATATATATATACATATATATACATATATATACATATATATATATATATATATACATATATATATATATATATATATACATATTTATATACATACATACATATATATATATATATATATATATATATATATATATATATAATATTTGCAAGCACCTTGCTTGTAAGCATGAGATACATTTGCTGAGGTTAAGTATGGAACATCATCAGCTGTAGACAAAAGCCCGTCTCTGTTATCTTTTTGAAGCTAAAATTTTACAACCCTCTGAAATGCTTTGGAACTTTCACAGGCATCCGGAGTCTGACTAATGATTGCAGCTGCACATAAAATAGAAAGATTAGCATCTCAGTGGCCTGCTTAATATGTAAATGTAGCCAATGATGTGCCAGTGCTCTTAATGCAATAATGTAGACTCCAGTTTCATATTTTACCGCTGGGTAGGAGCAATCGATATGCAATGCTGATGTCCCTAAATGATTTACAAGGTACATTCCCTTTTAACCAACTGAAATGCATATTTAATGCTTCCTGTTTACTCAAAGCAGTTAATGGCATGTGTGTATTGTGCTATGTTATGTTACATTGTTGAAATGAGAAACTTTTTTGCTCCTCTTTAAAGAGCTATAAACAATAAAAAAAATGCTTCATATTAATGGGCTATCACCCTGCAGTTGTTTGAACTGTTTATTTGGTTCAGTAGTTGCAATAGCATTTACATAAATAAATTCCATTTTAGCAGTAGGGGCTGCCATGTAGTGTCCTAGTCTACTCTCAGAATACAATACTTTTACACATGGGGGGGTCACTGGATACAGGTCCATGCAATGGCCATTTAAATATAAATCAAGGGTCAATTCCAAGCATTTTGCAGCTGAAAAACCCCCACTTAGAATAGCCCCTTCTGGGACTGCATTTTTTAGGTATCCCTTCCATTGGTCCTCTTTTGTTAACCCAATAATAAAGGGTAAATATCATCACATATGGCATTTGTGATCCCATCCCAAGCGTATCAATAACTGAAATAACGGTGTCATGTTTTCATTGATATCCAGAGATCAGGGTTTCAAAAAAAAAAAAAACAAAAACATACATATACAGGAATAGGTCTGTTATCAGGAAACCCGTTATCTAGAAAGCTCTGAATTTATGGGAAGGTTATTTCAAATAGACTCCATTTCAATTAAATCATTTAAAAATGATTCCCTTTATCTCTGTAATAATAAAACAGTACCTTGTACTTGATGCCAACTAAGATATAATTCATCCAGAAACAATCCTATTGGGTTTAATTAAAATATAAATGTTTTTTTTTTTTTTTAGCAGACATAAGGTATGAAGATCCAAATTATGGAAAGAGGAAAGATCCCTTATCCCGAAAACCCCAGGTCCCAAGCATTCTGGATAACAGGTTCCATATCTGTATCTCATTTTCTCTTTTGATATATATATATATACATATATATATATATATATATATATATATATATATTCCGGAACATTTTAAAGTTTGCTGTTCGGTAGACCAAAGCATATCCTAAAAACATCCCCATTGACTAAAATGACAATAGCCTGATGAGCGCTCTTACTAGTGTTTAGCAGAACTGGATTCGTAACTCTCAGGTTCCTGTGGGTTCAAAGGGATCCTGTCTTTACTGGTCTATCATATGGCAATCTTGCACAAAGTGCAGAGCTACATGTATTCCAAAATTAAAAAGTTACAAAAATCTTTATTATAGCATGAGTTCTTTTACATTTTACTATATACATTAGGGATGCACCAAATCCAGGATTCGGTTCGGGATTCGGCCAGGATTCGGCCTTTTTCAGCAGGACTCGGCCGAATCCTTCGGCCCAGCCGAACCAAATCCGAATCCTAATCTGCATATGCAAATTAGGGGTAGGGAGGGAAATTGTGTGACTTTTTGTCAGAAAACAAGGAAGTAAAAATGTTTCCCCCCTTCCCACCCTTAATTTGCATATGCAAATTAGGGGTTGGTTCGGCCGAATCTTTCTCAAAGGATTTGGGGGTTCGGCCGAATCCAAAATAGTGGATTCAGTGCATCCCTAATATACATATACTGCAGGGTTGGTTCTCTTTGACTCTTTCTTGGCCGGCACATTATTGAGTACAAAGGTGTTGTCTTAACCCTTTTAACTCATTACTTTAAATCATGCTAGAAAAGCAATGTTTGTAACTAGTTCTGGAGTGCAGAATTATACTTTACATTTGGGATGCTAGGGATTATCTGCGCTCCACTGCATTTCTACAATAGCACTTAAAGAGGTTGTTCGCCTTCCAAACACTTTTTCATTTCAGTTGTTTTCACCATAAACAAATACATTTTCCAATTGCTTTACCGTTTTTTATTTTTTACCGTTTTGCCAAAATGTAAGTTTAACGTTTAATGCTTCTGTCTAGTGTTTCAGTCTGGCAGCCCAGTCATCCGGCATGTTCTGAACTGTTACAACTTGCTACATTTAGTTGGTACATTTTTCAGCTGCATCTGTGAATATTGGCAACTATTGTATCCGTTCTAAAAGCTGCCTTTAATGGAACTCAGGGATTCTGCTCAGGAGGGACAAAGATAACATAAATAGCTAAATGTATCAATTTAAAAACAGTTAAAAAGTTCCTGTCATCAGAATACATGTTTTTTTCCCAAAATGCATCAGTTAAAAGTGCTACTCTAGCAGAATTCTGCACTGAAATCCATTTCTCAAAAGAGCAAACAGATTTCTTTTATATTCAATTTTGAAATCTGACATGGGGCGAGACATTTTGTCAATTTCCCAGCTGCCCCTGGTCATGTGACTTGTGCCTGCACTTTAGGAGAGAAATGCTTTCTGGCAGGCTACTGTTTTTCCTTCTCAATGTAACTGAATTTGTCTCAGTGGGACATGGAGTTTTACTATTGAGTGTTGTTCTTAGATCTACCAGGCAGCTGTTATCTTGTGTTAGGGAGCTGCTATCTGGTTACCTTCCCATTGTTATTTTGTTTGGCTCCTGGGGGAGAAAAGGGAGGGGGTGATTTCACTCCAACTTGCAGTACAGCAGTAAAGAGTGATTGAAGTTTATCAGAACACAAGTCACATGACTTGGGGCAGCTGGGAAATTGACAAAATGTCTAGCCCCATGTCAGATTTCAAAATTGAATATAAAAAAATCTGTTTGCTCTTTTGAGAAATGGATTTCAGTGCAGAATTCTGCTAAAGCAGCACTATTAACTGATTCATTTTGAATTTTTTTTTTACCATGACAGTATCCCTTTAAAGAGTCTCCCTCCCAGAGCTGCCTTAGAAAAATGAAACTTAACACTTCAGAAAAAAAATTGTCACATATAGAAAATAGAAAGTAATTGGAAAAAGTCTCCAAAATCAAACATAGGGATTGCACACTCAGATAAAAAGTCCAAGTTTATTACATCAAAAAGCGCACTCGATAAATGGTCTACATGTTTCAACCACAGGGGCGATCATCAGGGGAAAAACACATCAAGTACAAAAAGAGATAAAAAGGGCACTTTTGATTTTGGATTTGACTAATTAGGAGACTTCATTTGAGCAGTCTCCTTGGGATTAGTACCTTAGTATTGATTTAGAAAATGGGTGTGCGCTTTCTAAATGATAGCTTCCTATTTCTGGTGAACTACCTGAAACCAATTGAACTTAAAAAAGTGTTTGAAGGTGAACAACCCCTTTAATATCCCTCACCAGTTTATAGTGTTTTACAGGGCAGTATGTAGGCCCTGGATGAAAGTGTTATTGAATAAGCAACAAGGGCTGAGCTTTTGCACCTTTTATGTATCAGTCAGGGGCATCCATATATAAGGTCCTGTAAAAAGGTAAGTGCTGGAAAGGGCATCTGCATGGCAAGGGTTTCCCATAGAAAGTAACAATTCTAATTATATAAACAGGTATGGGATTCGTTATCCAGAAACCCATTATCCAGACAGCTCTGAATTACGGGAAGTCCATCTCCCATAGACTCCATTTGAATGAAATAATTCAAATTTTTTAATTCAAATGTTTTATTATTCTCTGTAATAATAAAACAGTAGCTTGTACTTGATCCCAACTAAAATATAATTAATCCTTATTGGAGGCAAAACAATCCTACGGGTTTAATTAATGTTTAAAGGATTTTTTTTTAGTAGATTTAAAGTTTGGAGATCCACATTATGGGATGATCCCTTATACAGTAAATCCTATGTCCCAAGCATTCTGGATCACAGGTTCCATACCTATACTTAGAACTTCTCAAAACATCATTCCAAGTTTTCATGGAGGATGGGATAGTAAATAAGAAACATTTTTAAATAGAATGTTAGGACTCGAGCCAGAGCTTGACCATGTTGTCTTGCCTGACATATAGAACTATATTAGAGTGCTGCATATGTTTTATTCAGGTGTTCCTCCATATGTAACCTCTCATTGTATTAATATCTGAACATTATTGTTTAAGGGATGGTATAACTTTTTTAGTATGTTATAGAATGACCAATTGTAAGCAACTTTTCAATTGGTCTTCATTATTTATTTATTTTTTATAGTTTTTTTTAATTATTTGCCTTTTTCTTCAAACTCCTCACAGCTTTCAAATGGGGGCCACTGACCCCCTCTAAAAACAATTTCTCTATAAGCCTACACATTTATTATTATTGCTTCTTTTGATTACTCATCTTTCTATTCAGGCCCTCTCCTATTCATATTCCAGTCTTTTATTTTAATAAATGTGTGGTTCGGTAATTTAGGCCATAGCAACCAGATTGTTGAAATTGCAAACTGGAGAGATGCTGAATAAAAAGCTAAATAACCACAAATAATGAAGAATGAAAACCAATCGCAAATTGTCTCCGAATATCACACTCTACATCATAGTTAGGGGCAGATTTAATAAGCTCGAGTGAATTTTCAAAGTTAAAAAAGTTCAAATTTCGAAGTAAATTTTTGGGTACTTCGACCATCAAATATATATTCGACCATTTGAATAAAAAAAAAAATCGTTCAATAAATTCCTTCGACGTCAATATTCGAAGTCGAAGGATTTCAATGCGAGGGTTGAATTTAACTTTGAAATTCGACCCTTAGTAAATCTGCCCCTTAAAGTTAACTCAAAGGTGAACAACTGCTTTAAGAAAAAAACTGACCAAGGAAAGAAGAAAAAAAAAAAAACCTTTTACATTATTTAACCAATGTCACTCAAATTGAAAAAGAGAGGCTCCCTGCTAGACCTTATGATTAGTTCTGCCTGATACAGAATAAGAAATGTATTTTAAATATGCAGATGAATTAACCGCTACAATTTCAGAACTAGCTGAGCATAGTAAAAAGCTATCTGCCTTTATGACTAATGTTAAAAATTGCAGTTGTCGGAAAAATATGGGAAAGAGTAGGAATATCAAAATGTATATGGGACATAAAAAAATGAATGGATGTTACAATCTTACTGAAACAAAGTACCAATCTCTAAAACTAAAGTAAAATATTTTAATAAATAAAGGAGGCTAAGGATGGATACATGAATGGATTATTTTCCCAAGGTAATGGCACAGTTCAAAATAAGAAACTGAGCCCTGCAGTAAGCACACATTCATTTTCAGACATAATATTATGTACCCTTACATGATCTTTGAAATAGGAACGCTGGGCTATTTCTCACTGCCGATAACTCACTATAACATTTGTTTCATACCTTCTCCTGAAAATTAGCTTTGGTGTTTGAGACGCAAAAGCATATTGTGGAGGGTCAGTGGGGATTTATGTGACTTCATTAAATGGGGTGTTCACTTTTGAGTTAACTTTTAGTATGATGTAGAGAGTGATATTCTGAGACAATTTGCTTTCATTTTTTATTACTTGCGGAGCTATTTAGCTTTTTATTCTGCAGCTGACCAGTTTGCTATTTCAGCAGTCTGATGGCTAGGGTCCAAATTACCCTAGCAGCCATGCACTGATTTGAATAAGAGACTGAAATAGGTATAGGGGAGGGTCTGTGTAATAAAAACTAGTAATAACTTTTACTTTAATAGCCTCACAGAGCATTTCTTTTAGATGGGAGTCAACGACCCCCATTTAAAAGCTGGAAAAGAGTCAGAAGAAGAAGGCAAATAATTTAAAAACTATTACAAAATAAAATAATGAAGAACAATTGAAAAATGGTTTTGAATCGACCATTCTACAAGGGCTCTTACTGATGAGCGGTTGTAGCTGCGCTCCCCTGCGTTCAGCCACAGGGGAGCGCAGGAATAGACGCATTACATTTTTTCCAAAGGGGCTGTACTCACACAGGCGCGTGTAGGCGGCGAACGCAGGTTGAGACGCAACATGCTGCATTTTTCCTGCGTTTGGCGCCTACACGCGCCTGTGTGAGTACAGCCCCATTGGAAAAAATGTAATGCGTCTATTCCTGCTCTCCCCTGCGTCTGAACGCAGAAAAACGGAACGCAGGGGAGCGCAGCTACAACCGTTCGTCAGTAAGAGCCCTTACATACCAAAAAAATAACTTAAACGTGAACACCTAGGCGTGAGGGTTGGGCTTACAATAGTTTCCTGGAGCAAGTCACCACTGTGAGCACTGTAAACTATTATATAAAATCAATATAGCTGCCAATACTATCCCTGTGTTAATATGATCAAGTGGATACAATTATCTATAGTATCTATGAGTGATTGAATATTGTACTCTCTGTTAAAGGGGTTGTTCAGCTTTGAGTTAACGTTTAGTATGATGTAATGTTCTTAGACTATTTGCAATTGGTTTTCATTTTTTATTATTTGTGGTTTTTTCCCGTAATTTTGCTTTTTATTCAGCAGCTCTCCAGTTTGCAATTTTGGCAAGCTGGTTGCTAGGGTGCAAATGACCCTAGCAACCATGCAAGCTCTACCCAAAGTCTGAGTTGGGTAAGAGTAAGAACAAGCAAGGTCCAATATTGCATTCCATAGTGCTGCTGACATATTATGCAGTGCTATACATACGGTAAGTCCTTGTCCCTGGAATTTCCTAACTAATACTACAAACAGGCTCTTCAGGACCCAATAAACGTCCCTTTATATGTTAATTGGGTCCTGAAGTGGGTAAGGTGGAGACCCAAACAGAAATTTCTTTTACTTTTATTACATTTAAGTCTCATTCCACGCACTAGAAGGCAGCAATACAAACCACTGATGTCTGAAAAACTTTTCTACTTCCACTTTTTGTAAACTGTGTCAAATACATTCTCATGTGTAAAACGAGCAATTACAATTCATCAGTTTTTTTTTTTTTACTTCCCCCCCCCCAGATGATCGCAGCATAGGTGATTAAGTCACCATTCACAGGTCAATTTAATGCCTTATACTCATTGTTTCCCAATTGTACTATATATCCCTGCACTTTAAAAGGTTATGGCACCCAGTGCTCTTCCAGAGAACAACTACTATCATAGCACCCTTAATTGCCTGTCAAGGCTTCTCTAACTAAGCACATGAAACTGTACTCTTGGCCTTGGGGTTTTCAATGTTTTGCCATGGGAATAGTGACAGGCAATTATGTTTCTTTTGTTATTCTCTGCAACAGCAGTCAAAACACCCAGTGAGCTATACATATAAAACCTATAGCTATTCTGAATAGGAAGCTACTTTTTTCATTAGGACCTATTCTAATTTCTTGGACAATACTGATGAAAAGTTATGCATAAGAGCGCGCGTGAGCAGCCATAATAAAGAAATCAGTACTGACAGCATGAGACACACAGAGAGAACTGTGTAACAGTGAGACAGAGGTGTGAAACTGTTTGCATAGGTAGGGTGTTTATTTCCACAGCACACTTCCTATGTACAAGAAACAAATTAAAGGCACATTTCTGAGAAAAAACAAAGAGAAAACAGCAAGAAAGAAAGGCAGAACCGCACATACAGTAATTCGATCTTAGAGCATGGGTCCCCAACCTTATTTACCCGAATATATTAAAAGAGTTGGGGAGCAAAACCAGCATGAAAATATCCCTTGGGGTGCCAAATAAGGGCTGTGATTGGCTACTTGGTAGCCCCTATGTGGACTGGCAGCCTACAAGAGGATATACGTGGGACTATACTTAATTTTTATACAATTAAAACTTGCTTCCAAGCCTGGAGTTCAAAAATAAGCGCCTGCTTTGAGAGCAACATCCAAGGGGTTAGAGAGCAACATGTTGCTCACGAGCTACTGGTTGGGGATCACTGATTTAGACTAGGATAGGAATTCCTATAAGAAATATAATAGCCATGTATACAATGATCTGAAAAAAATATAGCATGATGCTATGGATGCTGTTTTTTTTTTTATGGATGCTGGGTTTTCATTTGGAGGGGTTGAACTTGATGGACTTTGTCTTTTTTCTAACTATACTGTGCTAACACTAGTACACTAGTTACTTAGATAACACGGACATGCATTCTTCATCTATCTGTACAAAGTCACAAGGACTTTACCATACCTCCCAACTGTCTTGTTTTTCTGCGGTACAGTCCCGATTTTGACAGCTCAACCTGCAGTCCCCCATTGGACTGAAATATCCCGACTTTCACAGCCAGAAGAAGATATAATGGTTCTAAAACTTAATTAAAAAAAAGGCTTTTGGCAGAGAGCACAGAATATGTGACAGCTGCACTTAGATATATTTGTAACAATATAAGATAAGCAAAAGATACAACTGTAACTGTTTAAGATAAGCAGGTCTCTTGGGAGAACTGTGACTCGCAGCTTAAAGGACAATTCACCTTCATTAGCAAAACTGTAATAACACATAAAACCGGACCCTAAAACCCCCAGAAATGTGTTCAAACTTTCCATAGCCTGCCAAATTTTGTAAAATGGATGTGGTATTTAGAGAGTGTGGTCATACAATGGGTGTGGTCAAAAAATTTGGCTGCGCTAGGTTGGAAGGTATTCTTTACGGTGACTGTGTGCTAGATATGCACTTGAATTCTGTTCAGTGTCGGACTTGGACACCAGGGGCCCACCCAAAAACCTTAGATCAGGGGCCCACTCAGTACTATTTTTCTTCCTCTCCTCAGTCAATCTCTATTCTTCTAGTCTCTATTCTTTACATACTATAAACTATTATTCCATCTATTTAGCTTCATAGAAATAGGGAATGACCATGAAATAGGCCAAATGTTTAATAGCATGAGGGGCCACTGACACCTGGGCCCACCGGGAGTTTTCCTGGTATCGCTGTGGGCCAGTCCGACACTGACTGTTTCTTCTGTTAGCAAGTTACTTTGCCATTCTCTTCTCTTCTGAAACTGGCAGTCTGTATGTGTGCATTAACAATGTGGATCATATGTATTGTTTGCTTTTATGCCTATAGTATACAGCAGGGGTCCACAATCTTTTTTTTTTTTTTTTACCTATGAGCCACATTGAAATGTAAAAAGAGTTGGGTTTTTAGGTTAAAACCCATGAAGGGAAAACAGCAGCAACAACAACAGAAAGCTTTAGTAAACAAAATGCAAATTTTTGATGAGCATGAAAAACACACAAAAGGAACTTGAATTAAGCATTTCACTGAGGAAAAATACAATGTTTACTTACATTATCATAGGGAATAAAGGGGTTTACAGCTTAGCTACATGTTCCACACTGTATCAGGTGATTCCCTTTTATGTAGAATGGATTGGCATGTTCTGTCCCCAACTTGAGGCAGTGCAGTGAAATGCTTGGGGTATGTGACAGCAGGGAATGAAGCCTTTTAGGGTCTGGCCACATGAGCAGATTCGGGGAGATTAGTTGCCCTTAGGGGCGACATTCTCGCCTACTGCCTTCCCACGGACGACTTCGCAAAACGAAGCGCCGCTTGTGCATTGCCACAGGCGATTTTCATTTTAGCCGGCGGAGGGCAGGGAGAAGGCAGTTTGGGGAGATTTTAGCCCCAAAAAAGGGGAGATTTGTCGATGGGGCGACTGATCTCCCGGAATCTGCTCGTGTGGCCAGACCCTTACAGGTATGGGACCTGTTATCCAGAATGCTTAGGACCTGGGGTTTTCTGGATAGCGGATCTTTCGATAATTTGGAACCACTAGAAATTCATATACATTAAATAAACCCAATAGGCTGGTTTTGACTCCAATAAGAATTAATTAAATCTTAGTTGGGATCAAGTACAAGGTACTGTTTTATTATTATAGAGAAAAAGGAAATGGTTTCTAAAAATGTTAATTATTTGATTAAAATGGAGGAGATGGCCTTCCCTTAATTTGGAGCTTTCTGGATAGAGGGTTTCTGAATAACGGATCCCATACCTGGGATTAATAAATATAAGCTTATATAGATCCTGTAAAGAATATAACATTGCAATTTAGTGAATAGGAAGAAGTTTTTAGCTGTATCTGTAACTCCGTAACCAGGGCAAGCTGACACAAGCCATGATTTAGTTATAAGGTGCTCTGCTGTGAGCAATGTGCATGTTCATTGGAAAAAATGTGCTTCTGCTACACTGTTTCATGTAAGCTGAAGAATGTTGAATATTAATTAGACTATTAATTAATTGCTGTAAAAGCCTATGGGGCCGATCTACTAACGATAGCAAAAATTTGCCAACATGATGTCAGTTTGTTACTTCGCCGGTTTACTAACAGGCGCAGGTGTAACTTCGCTTCACTAGCGGTAATTCGCTACCTTATGCCTGGAGAAGTTGCGCTCTGGCGAAGAGACGTAACTACGCAAATTCACTAAGATGCGAATTTTACTGAACGTTACCTCTTGCGCCAGACTTGCCTTCGCCACCTCAGACCAGGCAAAGTGCAATAGAGTAGATAGGACTTCCTCAAAAAATAGTTACAATTTTTTCCCAAAAAACGCTGGCGACTTTTCATTTTTCAGGGTGATGGGCTGCAAAAGATCGTACATTTTTTCTGGGGTACCCAGCTTCCCCCCTACATTTCCTAACATATGGCACATAAACTATATACTAGGCTCATGTATAGGGCAATATAACAACTTTATTTGATTTTTTATTAAAGTTTTCCGGGCTTGTGTAGTGTAATGTATTTGCTGCAACATATACATCAATTCAACTTTAACTTCCCGCCATATGCAAATTAGGCAATGTTAACGCAACTTCGCTTCGCTTGCTGCAGTAACGCTAGCGCAACTTCGCCAGCCCTGGATGCAACTTTGGATATTAGTGAATTAGCGTTGTCCTGGCGAATCTACGCCTGGCGAAGTGTTGCAATGTAAGCGAACCTGTCGCTGGGCGAATATTCGGATGTTAGTGAATTTGCCCTTTTGTCCCTTGTTGCGGTAGAAAAATAAAGTTTTATTATTATTTAAAGTTTTATTATTTTCAATCTGTGTGTTATAGGGCTCCACGCCTTTTTCTTGGTACTCACCGGTCCTGCAGGGGACTAGGGATGTAACATTTGCATTGCTAACAGTAATCAAAAGCAGAGCTGCCCATGGTATTATTCACTCCCTTTTTAATTGGTGGTGAGGATATTGATGACTATTCTCTGGGAGTAGAAGGTTTTGATCTATCTCTGTCTCAGTATATCATTTTTTATATATGAAGTGATTATTGATGCAAACTAAACACACGCATAAAATAGTTTTAAAATGTGAGTTGATGTTGCACAAATATTGTTACACTGGGGAAATAAACTCTGGTATTCATGGAAGAATGGGACACTGAAAGGGACAGCTTCCAGGGACTTCCTGACTCATGTAAACAGGGGTGAGCTGACAGATTGCTGCAGCTGACAGCTAAGTGGTTGACCTGTAAAACTAGTTGTAAGCATATGTTCTACCCGGAGCACTTGTTAGTCATTGTACAAAGGCACTGCCAATGACAGGGAGATGGAGAGTGTTGTGCTTTCTATTTCTGGCAAAGTTCAGAAGAATTCCTAGGGAACGGACACGGATAGCTCTCTTGCAGCTGTGACAATGCCTGTAAATGTATTAAAATGTTGCCTCGGATTAAAACATAACTATGCGGGGGGAAAACAGTTCTAATTCAACGAGGCATTAGCAATGCTTTTTGGTTTGACTTACAAATGGGTTTCCTAATGTTATCTATGAGAAAAAAATGGCTTGGTGGAATTTAAGGGAATTTAGCAGAATTCCCTTTATTTCTAAAGGAATAATGGCCACATAGGAATTTGACTTCTTTTGATAAACACTTCCTTTTTCATCAAAGGGTTGGTTCACCTTTAAAGTAACTTTGATTATGTTATAGAACGACCAATTCTAAGCAACTTTTTAATTTGTTTTCATTATTTATTTATTATAGTTTCATAGTGATTTGTCTTTTTCTTCTGACTCTTTGCAGCTTTGAAATGGGCGTCGCTGTCACCTTCGAAAAAAACCCCAAATGCTCTGTAAGGCTACAAATGTATTGTTATTGCGACTTTTTATTACTGATCCATCTATTCAGGCCTCTCCTATTCATATTCCAGTCTCTTATTCAAATCAATGTGTATTTTTATTTATATAGCACTACTAATGTATGCAGCAGGGTACAGAAGCAGAACAATTCAGAGGGTCATTGCAAAATAAATACAAATAAAGATAAAAAGATTAAGCATGTCAGAGAGACATGAGGATGGAGGTCTCTGCCCCATATAACTTACAATTTAAACTAAAAACCTAACTAAACTAACTAAAAAGCTAATTTAATTAATCTAGTGTGAGTATTAAAAGCATTATAAAAAGGCACAAGTGCTAACATTCTGGGGTATATTTACTAAGCGGCGATAATTCGCAAGCAACGGCTTTGAAGCCATCGCAACACTTCTCCAGGCAAAAATTCGCTCAGACAACGCTAATTTACTAAGATACGAAGTTTCGTCCCGGCCGATCAACGCTGGTGCATTTCCGCTACCGATACTTTGGCAGTGCGAGCAAATTAAAGCGAAGATGTGCTAGCGTTCAATTCTGCCTAGCGCATTAGAGGTCTTGCACTCAGGCTTTGCATATGGCAGGAAATTTAAAGTAGAATGTACTTCTTTATGTTAGATGGTGCATCTAATACATTACATTTACACTGATAACTACACATGTCAAGGGAACCTTAATAAAATCAATACAGTTGTTATAATGCCCCACACATAAGCCCACTGTAAAATAATGTTTCCATATGTTATAAAATATATGGGGGAAACCGGTTACACAAAATAAATTTTTTTAAGACTTTTGCAGCCTATAACCCTGAAAAAAAGGACTTTTTTGAACTTAGACTTTTTACACTAAGATATGATGTAAGTGACAGAAGATTGAGGAAGATCTATGCACTCCAGTGCACTTCGCCTGGTCTGAGCTGGCAAAAGCAAGTCTGGCGAAAGAGGTAACGTTCAGTAAAATCCGCATCTTAGTGAATTTGCGGAGTAACGTCTATTCGCCAGAGCGAAAATTCTCCTTGCGATAGATTGCGAATCACCGATATCGTCTATCTCCTTCGCTAGCGAAATGACACCTGCGCCCATTAGTCCCTGAACGCGGTAATGCTGGCGAATCTTCGCCAGCGTTAGTCACTTCACCCTTCAGTTAATCTGCCCCTCTGAATTACCAAGTGGCAATGCTGTGACGTTTAGAAACCATAGTAGTCAGTGGGAGGTTTTCCAGAACCTGAACATTATATCAGACTGAAGACTGAAGTCAGTCACTGTTAGAAAGGCACAAAGGGGAGGCAGAACTGTCTCTTTTGCTCTGGATCCCAGTACAGGTTTAACATTTTACCCCCTCCATCTAAACTAACGTGAAAACCATACAAAACCTAGATTCCCCTCCAGGTCCGGACTGAGAATTAAAATAGGTCCTGGCATTTCAGGTACACAGAGGCCCAAACAGCCCTCACCAGCCCACTAAATACTGACTTTCTATAGCAACTTTTAGCAGCCCCTCTGGCATTTGCCAGAATCCACAGATTGCCAGTCCGGGCCCCTCCTAAACAATGTTGGGAGTCAATACAGCTGTAACAGCTATCCCCTCCAATGGCTGACCTGGAAGAAGGACTGTATAGAATCAAACAAAAATCACTCCATGCAGTAGTTGGGTATCAACTGGTATCAGGTTGGGACAGGGATGGAGAATAAGTGGAAATCTGATGGCAATATGGAGTATTTGAAACATCAAAGCTCTTCATGGTTCCTGACCCTGAAACACAAATGCTGGTATATTTCTTTATCATAACCACCGGTCCAGGACTAATCATGGTGCATTCCACTGACATTAATAGCAAATGCCCATTGTGTTTTTATTGCCATTAGTAACAGCAGTGATACTATAGTAATGCCTGTACCATAATCCTCAAAATGTCATGTAACTAGTAGGGATGCACCGAATCCACTATTTTGGATTCGGCCAAACCCCCGAATCCTTTACGAAAGATTCGGCCGAATCCTGCTGAAAAAGGCTGTCCTGAACCGAATCCTGGATTCGTTGCATCCCTAGTAACAAGGTAACTAGCCAGCACCCACAAATGTTATCCCTTCAAACTGAATTTTTGGAATGTTGCTGTATTATAAATGATACAAATCGACGGCTTATTTATTTATATACAATTAGTGTGGTCTTAAAATGATTAGCCATCTATCTGTCACGGAGGTGATTTCTCATGCTTTGAGTCTTAATTTTTTGCAATGGCAGAATTATTGTCTTTTGAGGAAAGGATATATATTTTTCGAGTTCTCTAAGTCGTTCTGGGTGACCTCACAGGAAACAGGAGCTGCTGAGAAGATTTAAAGCTTTTCACATTCGCTGACAGGGCCTAACATTATTCTGTATATGATTCGTTTTAAAGTCATTTCTAGTTTGACTCAGCTTGCAGGAAAGTACAAGCCAAATCCTCTCATCTTACAGATAGAAGGGGGGGGGAAGGAAGAAGAAGTGGGAGGAAGAGCAGGTGGGAGGAACTGAGATTGAATTATGCCAGATATACAGGAGGTCATTTACTAAACTCCGAATGCAAAAATACCGAAAAACTTGTGATTTTTTTTTTTTTTAAAATCTGGCTTTTAAAAAAATCACTAATTTTTTGGGATTTAATTAACCCACAAGGATGGAAAAGTCTGAATCAGAAGATCTGGCATATCAGACCTGTCGAGGTTGCATATAAGTCAATGGGAGAAGTCATAATGATTTTTTGATGTGCGTTGGGTTTCGTGCAATACCCCAATGTTTTTCGAGTTTTTGGGCAAAAAGCATAAGAAATCTTAATTTTCGGGTGAAAAATCTGAAAAAAATCGTGCAAAAATGATTCTTTCCTGCAAACCAAATTTTCAGGAAAATTTAATAATAAATAAGCATAAAAAAGCGGATTTGATCGGAGTTTGTAGCAGAAAATGTTGAGATAAAATCATACTTTGATAACCCCCCAGCTTAAAGGGCACAATGCCCAACCATAACCTGTTGCATTATGGAAGCAAATGTAATTCTGTAAGTGAATGTCCAATATACATTTATGTTAATTTTTCATTGATTTTCAAGTTATTTGTAGACATAATTGCTACTGAAAGCAACATCTTACAGTCTGTTGCTATTCCCTAGTCCTAACTACCTGCTTCTTCACTGAATGGTGCATGCAGTCGGGACTTACAGTGCAGGGTACAGTACACAACAGATACTCCTTTCAATAGCCACTTAACTTTAAAATCACTTAAAAAGGTTTTAATAAAGATATACTGGAACATAAAAAAAACATACACTTATTTGGAAATATATGTGTGTGTATGTGTTGTTTTACTATTTCAAAAAAAGGGATGTGCTTCAGTTAGCCTTTAGTAAAGTAAGTTTCAAGGATGGCTGTAAATTCCTTTTATCGTTGGCACTGAAAATGTCATCTTTTTTCTTCTCGACCACAAAAAAATCAAGACGGATTTTTTTTCTGAAATCTTTCCTATAACCCACAGTTGAACCTGGGAACCCGAACTAAAGCAGAACAAAGTAACATTTCCTTTCAAAACAGCTTTGCGTTGAGCTTATCTTATTTGATCCTATCGCTTATCCCATTTATAATTTCGATCTTTATTGTATTTCACATTGGATGTTCTGTAAGGGTGACGGTTTTAATAACATTAGAATCAGATAGATAGAACCTTGCTGTTTTTATTTGAGACCATATATCAGTTTAAATTTCAGGCTGAAGAGAGACAGTAGAGAGATAAACGATTCAAAAATCCAAATAATTTCTTCCTAAAAACCTGGAATCTGAATTTCTAAAATTCAACAATATCATTTTCTCAATCTAAATCTTTTGCCAGGGCTGTTGCTCTGGAAAATTCTTGATTTCACTTTATTAAACTATTAAGCTGGCCATAGACACACATATTTGATTGTACGAATCATTTCGTACAATTTTTGTGCTCTATGTGGAGTGTCGTGCCATGGCGATGGGTCATTCAGTTGATCGGGGATGTTGGAAAATTTCTGTCGGCTACCGATAATATCTCTGCATGTATTGCCTGTATCTGGTGATATCAGTGGGAGACTGTCACTACTTTTTGTCGGTCATGTCAGGGGCAGAACATCGTCTGATTTGTTATTTTACAATTTTATTTGATCTGAATGGTAAGTAGCAGGTTGGGAGATTGCACTGCACAATCAGTCGCCAGACATTGAAGATATATCTGCACGTCTATGGCCAGCTTTAAGGTGGCAATCCATAGGCAGATCTGTTCTTTTGGAGAGGTCGCCAAATGAGCCGATCTTGCACCGAAATGCACACCTTAAGTGGGTGATTTCTGGCTACTCAGATCATGGGCCTTAGGGCCCAACAATCGGATCAAAGGCCAGTAAAGCAGGCAATGCTGTCCTTGATCCGACGCAAATTTAGGCTTGCTCAATTGACATCTGGATGATTTTCGGCCAGATATTGTTTGGGGAAGCCCATTACTGCCCCTTATACTGGCCAATAAGCTGCTGACTTTGTCCCTTTCCAGGGTGAAAAAGTATCTTATCCCAAGCAAGGCTTATCCATGGATGGCTATTTTCAGAAATCCTTTGTTAACTTTGCTTCCAGAGGAAATATAACATCCCAACTTGACTTTCCATACAAAAGAAGCATATATTTACTTGTGAATAAGGAATATCATGGTTTCCAGGGGCAGACTCACATATTTGCTAATAAAAAACAAATGCACAAGAACACAAACTCTTATTGAACCTTTTGAGGGCATTATTTATGGGAGTATGGGAGGAAACAGAATGCAGCAACGAATACAAATAAAATGAACCAGACTTGCCTACACAAGAGGATGTGCCAGCTTAGAGCGTGTACAGTAAATAGAGAAGTGTTACAATAACCCAAAGAAAAAAAAAAAAACATTCTCACAAGGGTGTGGTACTATAAATGAGTAAATATAAACTGTTGTTTTCAATGTGGAATTCAGGCTTGTTAGATAATTGGAAAGGTTGATTTTAAGAGAAACTGGTATTTTGTAACACTTTAATAACTTAAGATCTTTCTGTTGTCTTGATTTGCACAATCTGTTTTACTGGGAAAGAGAACATTAAAAATGCTTATATAAATAATAATAAAACATCAGTAACAATTTGAAAATCTTATCTGATTTGACTTGATGATGAGTCCTGACTTTAAAATATAGGACTGTTATAAAAATGTAGCCTTGGTAGCCCCTTCTGCCAAATTATCTGCCAATCATTCACCCTTTTTCTACGTGCTACTGGTTCTTGGTGTTTTTATTTTTAAACTTACTATATGAAAAAGTTAAATAGCTCATCCTTTTTTTATTCTTTCGCCTCTGACTTTCCTTCTTCCTATCTTTGTATCACTATTTAAGATACCATAGTTTTCTGTAATATTGTGATTTCATACAGAGATGCTTCTTTTGCTCCAGGAAGATTATGATAATGAAGGTCACTTGTGGGGCTTCAGACCAGTATAGATTTACTCAGCAAAGGTTGAAGTAGTTGTAGGAGAACATCCAGAAAAAGAAATGATCTAGCGATGGCTGGTTTTGCAGTGAGGGGCTCACCGGACTGAACACTTCCAATGGATTTGAATAGAAAATGTTCTGTGCGTATGTTCTTTAATTAGACTTTGGTAAAATACAGTGGAAAGTAGGTTTCAAGTATGCCTGTAAATTGCTTTCATGATTGACAGTAAAAAAAAAAAAATTGTAAACTCAACCGCAAAATATTATAAGGGAATTTCTCTTTTTCCTTCCAGTAATCTATAGCTGAACCTGCTCACCCAAACCGCATTACATTTCCTTTCGTGATCACTTTTCATTGGCTTTATGTTTACGTTCTTTATTTCATTTCAGGTTAGTGAAGCATGTTCAAAACAACACCTGTACAGCCTGACAATAGGCAGCAGTAGAATGAACCACTGCCATTCGGTTTCATCACAGGACGGTGTATCTAAAATGTTGTCGTGAGGGTGCATGCAGTTACAACCACATTGGTGTATGTATTGGCAGACTTAGAGGCCTAGTTAAGATTGCTCAAGCCTTTTGACTAAATAGCCTAAAAGCTGCTTTCCTTCCAAAAACCCATTCAGGTAAAATTACAGAAATTGACAAGGTTTTTCGGTCTGAAACGCAACGTCAGTTAGGAAACTCACACAGAATTTCCTTAAAGGTTGCTCTAGCCCACCCCTCTGATATGGGTGCTTTAGCAGCCCCCAACTTGTTCTATTACTACCTAGCAACAAAACTTGTCAATACTTGGTGGTGGGCTGCCCCATAATCCCAGAACACTGCTACAACTATTGAGGCCCAAGCTGTAGGCTCCTACTAAACCCTCAAAGACGTCCTCTTCCCAGGAACTAAAGGAAAAAACCTCCTATCTGCCCTAACAAAAGTTATAGTACAAATCTGGAAAGCAGTGATACTACAATTCCCTAGAGTTGACTCCCAAGCCTCCATTTGTCCCACTATGGTACAATCTTCAACTTCCCCTCCTAATACCTATCCCTGACCCACAGGTATGGGCTAAATACAAGGTTAAATACCCGGGTCAAATTACTGAACGTGGGGAAAATACTTTCCTTTGATGACCTAAAATAATCTAACAAATAGAATGTTCTCTCACTATATCCAACTCAGGCATGCCCTGAAAACCTAATTCACAAATATCAGAATTGACATTACGTCCCATAGATTGGAACAAATGCCATTTACCCCGGATCTACCTGAGCCAGTTTACCAATATTATTCTCTCCTGATCAAACTTGGAGATCTGGTATTGCCAAAACTATATGAGAAGTGGACTGTACCACACCTCACACAAGTATGGACTGATATTTTGTAAACCCACCGTGCAATGTTAATTAGCTCTAAAAACAAAATGATACAATTCAGATATTTACATAGATCTTATCCAACCCCCCACAAATTACACCTGATGACCCCAGATATACCTGACATATTATTCAGACCTGTAGACCTATTGTCCTTAAATGGAAATAAACCCCCCAAAGAAAGGCAGTTAATAGAGCTTACCTACGCAGGGGTTGCCCCAAAAAAGTTTAGCAAAGTATGGTCACCATGAACTTTAATAGTTTGGGAAAAATTGTTCTGTTAAGTGATTTACATATGTTTAGGGGATTATTTACTAAACCTCAATTTTATTTCTGGTTGGGAAAAACTTGAATTATTAGAGGTTTATTAATCCCCGATGCTGCAAAAAGCCAGAATTCGAAAACCCATCATCTCAAACCTGTCAAGGTCAAATATAAGTTAATGGCAGATCCCTATCCCAATTTGAAGATATCATGGTCTGTGCTGGGTTTAGCCCAATAATCCGAAAAATTCTGGGTTTTTGGGCAATAACCCCAAAAAAATAGAGTGATTCGGGAATAAAGTCCAAAAAAATAGTTTAATTCGGGTTTTCACTTGATTCTATCAAGTTTTTTCCCAGCCTGGCTTTTTCAAGTTATTTTATTGATAAATAATGTAAAATTGTGGATGTAAGTTTGCTCCAGTTTTGTTTAATAAATTTTTTTTTGTATAAATGTATAAGACACATACTTTACTTGCTGACATCTATCTACGTCCACTGCTCTGCCTGGTCTAACAGTAACTCCTGCTTAGTCAGTGTTTATGTCATTGCTGTTTTATGTACATTTGAACTTATTACTTTGTAGGTGAAAAGCATAACATCAATTAAAAAAAAAAAAACTGTAGCTGAAAATAATAGGTAACATTTTGAAATACTTGAATAATATGAAGAACTTGTACGGACCCTTTTTTTGGTTAAACTACAGACTATTTTAAGAAATATGTAGTTGCTATTAAAACCATGGTTCTATCTTCAAAAAGACCTTTGATTATACACAGCAAAGTGAGTAGAAGATACTCAGCCTCACAACAAAATTCTTATGCTCCCCCCAAATTTGTCAATAAAATATTTTTATTTTTAATATATATATTGAACCTGCTTAAGCTCATTAGTGGACCCCCCCAGCAGTCACAGGACCTTAATTACCTATTAAACCCTTAGGGCCCTTAATTAGATTAAATGTAAGATTTCTAAACTAATTCAATGTGAAAGGAAAAAAGGAAACTGCCCTTTTGAGTTTGACTGCATTGTCATTAGGATTTTAGCATTAAGTACTATAAAATTTCCCTTTCACATTTGCTCTGCGCTACAAAAGAAAATTGCTGTTCTGATTAACCAGTTTGTTACCAGAGGCATTCGCATTGTCCCTAAATACATTTATGTTTCTGTTGCCGAGAAAAGTTGAAAAAAAAAGATTGGCATTTCTGGCTGTGATAAGCTGCTGAAATTGATCCGCTGTTTCAAGCAGCAGCATTTATGGCCTCATTTTGCATCCAATAACCGCTTGGCACAGTAATCTTTAAATCAGCCTCGCAGTGTTCACATTTTACATTATGGAAATTTCCCTAAATTGCTAGAGCTATTTCAGTGTGTCCTAGTAGCCCCCAAAAGGGCAATCTGTGCATTTCACGTAGCAGACAATAAAGTTTTCAAACAAGAGCTGAAAACACACACTTCCCAATGACAGAGACCAGAGATACATGTGACAGTCAACAGAGAAGCCTTGAAATGGACTCAGGGAAAGGATACATTTACTACTATTCCATCTGCCAGATTGCTTTGCCAATAGTACATAATGGCAGTGACAGCCATGCTTAATTAGGATCTGTGGAGCAATTATCTCAGCAAAGGTCTTAGTCAAATGGAAACACATTACATAACTCACAAATAACGTCTGTGCTCCCACATCTTGTGCGCTTGGCCGACGTTGATGTTGCGGACATGACCTGAGAAAAGGGGAATTTTATACCATGTCATGGCAACAAAACATCTTCTTGCCTAATGATGATAAATAACATTCAGTTGTGAACCATGGTCTCAGGAGAAGAAATTCAGATGGGGAACTGGTTGAACTTGAATAAATGTAATAGTTGGGCCATGAGCTAGTTCATCCAGCAGGTGGCACCAACCTCTAAGGTTGGTCTGTAGGGGAATTCCCCTCCAGAAACTTATATTAGTGCAGGAGCTGTGCTCCTCTTTTGGCCTAGGAAGATCTAGAGGCAGCACCAATACCGATGTGGCCAGAAGACTGACATCTTTGCGGCTAGCTAGTGATAGAATGGTGTGTGGTTTCATGAGTCAAATTTAGGCAGGCAGGCTAGTGAGAAAGGTCAGTCTGTTGTCCAGATGAAGAGCGATTTGGTTGGGCGACTGTATGCCATGTAGGGAAATTAAGCATTTAGGAGTAAGTTAGAGGAGAAGCTTAGACACTGCATAAGAAGTCACTGCTGAGAGGTTTAGAGAGAAGGCCACTGTATGGCTAACGGCACTCTGGCTGTGTATCCCTTTCATGACAGGGGTCCTTGAGGCTTCACTGTGAATGTGAAAGGAAAGCTGATGGAGTTTTGAAAGCTGCAGTGAGAATAGCAGTGGTTATAATGCTCTTATTTCTGTCTCGTCCCTTTTCATCTGTGGTGACAGGTGGGCACTGCTTGTGAATGGCATGTATTCAAGGGACAGGCAGACTTTTGAATGCCACGGTTCACCACAAGAGCAACTTGATTGGCCTTAGTGTATCATCACTTCATCTTCAATCATTCCACCAGCTCTTGTAGAATAGTTTGAAAAACAACAGTTTACCATAATTCTTAAAAAAGACAAGGAAAGGGTTAATAAAAGGTTGGCTAACATATAGGCAGACTTTTGACTCAGGGCTAGTGCTCCTCTTGGTTGAAAACTCCACCAGCCCGTGGTATGTTCCTACTAGAGCTGCGCCCCCATCTTCTGTCACTTCCCAGCAATCCCTGTGGCTGTCTGAGATTATGCGCATGAATTCCATGGTCTCAGCAGAATCCAACATCAGATTTATGACCTACGATTAACCTATGATTAATCCCACCATAATCGATTCATGTGTGTAACAGTTGGTATGCTGATATGGTATATAAAGGACTTTATTCTATATACACTCAGAATCATTAAAGGGAGCCTGTCTCTCCGTCAGAAAAAGCTGCATCATAAAAGTCCTTGTCAAATTAAACATGAAGCCCAAATTCTTTTTATTTTTTTATTAAAACACCCATACCTACCCAATCATATATTGCCTGTCCCGCCTTTCATGCCTGAGGCACAGCAATCACTTTCACTTTCATTTCTGCACTTCCTTGATTTTACTGACATCCTCACATGCCCCACCCTACTCTCTGCCTATAACTGTGTTACCTGTGCCTGGGCACATGGCATCAGGTCACCCATTCTGGCACATACAATAGAATATGGGATGGTGCAAAGCTTGCCTTGATAACAGTGTCCACAAAATAGCACCTACCTGTATGTTCTAATTAGGGTTGCCACCTTGGGTGCGGTGGAACTCTGGGCAGGGGGGCGGGACTGTAATGTGTGGGGGCAGGACCGCACCGTAATGGGGACAGGCCCATGATGCGAGGGGGCATGCCACAATATCATGGGCGGGGCTATGATGTGGCAATCAGTGATTTGTCAATCACCGCATCAATCATAGGAAATCCTGCCCGGTTTTCCTAATTTGGAAAATCAGAAAGGCAGTTTTGACCCGCGCAGCCCTTCAAAAAAACAGGCGTTCCTAGTCAAAACTGGACAGATGGCAACCCTAGTTCTAATTGTAGATTCCAAAAGAATGAAGGACACAAATTTAGAACCATGATGCATGATACATGCCCAGATTTTTCTTTTCATTTTCTCGGAACTGGTGCTGTTTTTTGCGGCCCCATGCAGGCAAACAGGTCTAGGTATTACGTTTCCCCTAGAATCTACACTGCTTTTCTGTCAGCCCCTGAGCAAAATAAAACTGGGGTTCAACTTTTTTATTTGTGGCAGCAATCAGTGCAGGGGGGAGGGCAGGTTGCCGCACCCAGGGCTTCTGCAAAATCGGGTCTGGGTCGGTAGGGCCCACAAAGGCTGGGGCCTACCGGGTTTTTTCTTGGTGTCCTGCTAGTCCAGCCCTACCCTGGTTCCAGTATAAGGAAGCAATTTGCAGCACTATTTCTACAGTAAACCAATAGTAGCAGCTTTTGTTATAGTAATAAAGGCAGGGGGAACAATTGCTTGTCTCTGCAAAAGCAGATGGAAAGCACAGAATATAAAAAATTCTAATAATTAATATATACAGTATATATATATATATATATATATATATATATATATATATATATATATATATATATATATATATATATCCAACTATGAGCTGAGCTGGTGTACACAAAAATCCAAACAAATGAAAAAAAGTCAAGACATTATTAAAGAAAAATGAAAGTTAACTTTTTATCTTCAGATCATTTCAGACAATCTCTTATCTCGTAAGATACAAAGAATAATATTTATGCGAGCAGATAATGTCTGGGTTTGCTACTAAAAAAATACATGTATGTACCTTATGTTCTGTGTTTTCTGCAAACTTTGGAAACATCTTCCCTCCCAGTAGGCCTATACTATCTGACTTTGTATCCATCTTAAGCAACATTAGAGTATGCCTATGTTTAATGTTATACAGTTACCCATGTTTAATTTAGGAACAGCTCACTACCAGATAGTCCTTGGACAACAGCATTTGTTTTATTCTGATGCACAACTGAGTTCTAGAGAATAATGTATAGTTACAAGGGCACACTATACAAACTCACTTTGCTGAGATCTATGCAAACGTCTAACTTAGCAATGAGTGAGAAGAAATGCTCCCAATCTGTTCAGAAATAACACCTTTTTCTCAGATGCTGCTGTGATGGTATTTTTCTCTAACCCTGTGATTTCTGTTTCAGTAATAAAAGCTGCAAACTTGTACAGTATTCAGTGAAAAGAAACATTTCTCACTATTATTCACAAAGGATAAAGGTGCCAATCTTTTAACTGACAATAATTTTTCTCCCTCAGTAAACCAGTTCCAGTGCAGAAAATCATTGTCCAAATGACTTTGGCAAGTGATAGAGCTCAGCTACTGCTGAATTGCACTGAGCACTATCACTCTATAGGGCTGCTCTAAGCTGTCAGACACTTCCTGCCAAGCTGACACTTGTATCGACTTTGGTAAATGTGTCACTTTGTTACAGTTAAGTTGGGTTGAAAAAAGTCCAAAGTACATGAAGTTCATAGTAGTTACATAGTTACATAGTTAAATTGGGTTGAAAAAAGACAAAGTCCATCAAGTTCAACCCCTCCAAATGAAAACCCAGCATCCATACATACACCCCTCCCTACTTTTAATTAAATTCTATATACCCATACCTATACTAACTATAGAGCTTAGTATCACAATAGCCTCTTACCCACCTCAACACCAACGCTTCTATTGAACCAAAAAGGTTTTGCTTTGTAACGACGTTCCTTGCTTACAAGTGGAATATACTGACAAGTATATTTATTAAGCAGCATTTTAAAGACTTCCCATTTTTGTTCTGTGTTTAACCCTGAAAAAAGCATTTCCCACTTAATATGTTGCAGAGATGCCCTTATACTGTCAAAGTTTGCACGTCTGAAATTTAGTGTTTTAGTTACTCCCTTATAGAATTGCTTCTGCAACAGAATCTCAAAGGAGACCATGTTATGATCACTATTCCCTAAATGCTCACCCACACAAATGTTAGAGATGAGTTCAGTATTGTTAGTTATTACAAGGTCCAAAAGAGAGTTCTTCCTAGTAGGTTCTTGAACGAGCTGGAATAAAAAGTTGTCATTCAGCATATTTACAATCCTACTAGCTTTTTCTGTTTTAGCAACCCCATTACCCCAGTCAATGTCTGGATAATTGAAGTCACCCATAGCAACAACTTGACCCAGCTGTGAAGCCGCTTGTATCTGCAAGAGTAGCTGGGCTTCATACTCGACACTTATACGAGGTGGTTTATAGCATACACCAATGATAATTCTTTTTGTTACCTTTTGTCCAGTCAAAATCTCTACCCAGAGTGATTCTATACCCTCACCAGTGCCAGCTATTGTTATTTATTTAGCACATGGCTTTAATTCAGGCTTTACATACAAACACACTCCTCCACCCTTTTTAATCCCTCTGTCCCTCCTAAAAAGGGTGTAACCATTTAAATTCACAATCCAGTCACATGTTTCATCCCACCAGGTCTCAGTGATACCAATTATATCATAATTTTTAGAGCATGCAATTAATTCATGGTCATACATACACACACACATATACGGACCTATCTACTGTGCCTAAGTCCTGAGTACTACTTGTAGCACCTCTAACCCCCCCCCCTTTTTTTTGTTTTTTTTGTATTTCAGTTTTCATTTTTATATCAAACCCTACATACAACATTCTGGGGGGAGCAGAAATTTCCCAAGTTTTCTTATGTTAAACATACAATTGGCTATGCAAAGGAGTCTTAGGTATTGTTAGATGTCCTATCCCAGTAAGAGAATGACAAATTATGTGACTTATATGATTAGAAGAAATAACAGAAGCAAAAAGGAGAAGGTTAAAAGCAAAACATAAAAAATATAACCAAAAGAAAACATTTTTTGAACCATTTGAGCCCCGGGGATTGTTTGGGAAGAGGGGAAAATAGTTATATGACCTCAGTCTATGATATTTATCTGGGGAGGTATTGTTATTTGGTGACATGTTTCTATCTAATCAAGGGGTGCAATGAGTCCCAAAGCGAGCACACTTTTCCACAAATTTGGTAGTTGGCAGCGGTGTAGTGCCACTAAGTATTTCATCCATTGGATATCTTGGACTTGCTGTCTTTCGTTCAACTCCAGTGGGGGGCTGTACCTTTTTCCAGTTGTGAGCTATAACTCATTAAGATGCAGTCAATATGAGATTTGCTAATTTCTGCATATGGTTTTTGAGTTTGGGAAATGGCATTCCTAATAGAAATGTTTGTGGTTCTAGCTGTAAGTTACATCACAGTAGGGTTCTAGCAGAGATAGTACTTATTTCCAGTAGTTCTCCAGGTGAGGACAGGTCCAAAAAGTGTGGTATTGGGCACCTGTTCCTTCACATCGTCTCCAGCACCATGATGAGACTGTTGGATAGATTGAATTGGGCGTCATTTACCATTGCACAATGATTTTATAGTTTACTATTTCTTAGTGTGTGACACATGTTAAGGCCTTTTTAAGGTGGATGTATTTCCAATGTTGTGTGCACTTCCACAGACCAGCAGACAACGTGGTTAAAACACTCCTATGTGCCATGAGTACATGCCTATGAGTACGTGTGACGCCATAAGAAAAACGTTAGGAGGAGCGTTGGGGAAATAATGTTTCTTTTTAACCACCATCGTCTGCTGGTCTGTGAAAGCGCACACAACATTGGAAATACATTGTCTGTTAAGTCTCCCTAAGCTGCGGGTTTGGGGCGTTGAACGCGAGACATGGATTCCCAACGGTGAGTAACCTGTAAATGAATGCCTGTGATAGCAATTGTTCAAGTGAAAGGTCCAGGGCATTTGCACCTGCTGGACCCACACAATAATAGGGTGAGCGGTTATTTTAACAAGTCAATTTAAATTGCTCCACTTTTTTCTAAAAAGTAGTCGAGGAGTTTGAGCACATCTAATCTATTTATTACAAGGCTTTTTAAAGGAATAGTTCAGTGTGAAAATAAAAACTGGGTAAATAGATAGACTGTGCAAAATAAAAAATGTTTCTAATATAGTTAGTTAGCCAAAAATGTAATGTATAAAGGCTGGAGTGAACAGATGTCTAATAAAACAGCCAGAATCCAATTTCCTGCTTTTCAGCTCTATAACTCTGAGCTAGTCAGCGACTTGAAGGGGGGCCACATGGGACATAACTGTTCAGTGAGTTTGTAATTGATCCTCAGCATTCAGCTCAGATTCAAAAGCAACAGATATGACCCATGTGGCCCCCCTCAAGTCTCTGATTGGTTACTGTCTGGTAGCCAGGGTAACCAGTCAGTGTAAACCAAGAGAGCTGAAAAGCAGGAAGTAGTGTCTGACTGACATGTTATACATCAAATCACTCCAGCCTTTATACATTACATTTTTGGCTAACTAACTATAGTAGAAACATTTTTTATTTTGCACAGCCTATCTATTTATCCAGTTTTTATTTTTACACTGAACAATTCCTTTAAGGTTCTCCTAAAGTGATGTCCATTTGTAGAGAGGTATGTCCTCAGGCAGAGTTTGTTCCCACGATTGCATATAAGTGTGTTTAATGATTTGGGTTTCCGCGTATGTGTTAAGTTTTCCATAAGTCCTTTCCTGTTTGCTCTGGTTGCCATGATTGTATCCAATGACTTATGTTCTTTAGGTGACTGGGGTCCCATTGTTTAGAGGGCAAAATGCTTGATTCGAAGGTATTGGTATTGTAATGCGTTGCTCAAATCATACTTGGCCTGGAGCTCCTGAAATGTGCACAATTTGCGAGTTAATGGGTTATAGAAATCCCTTAGCTGTGTTAGGTTAGCCTTCTGCCATGACTGTTTGAATGCATTAATGAGCCCTGGGGTGAAATACGGGTTGCCAAAGATAGGGCTTATCTATATGGTTCATAGGCCGTATTATATTGCACCTTAAAGTAGTTCCATAGAGAAAGGGTCAGTTTTACTTAGTTTAATGGAGTATCCTTTAAGTTCATGAGTTTTTTGGGTTTCATAGTAAAGAGGAGAAACAATATAATTTTCTAAAGTTGCTGCTAGATAGTACTTAAGTATGTCGGGGGCACCCAATTCCCCCCATGAAAGTGGGCATGTTAATAAACTCTTGGATATTCTATACGATTTACTGGCCTATATGAATTTTCCGTTACTTTCAGAACTTTGAAAGGAATTTGTTCAGGTACAGTTTCAAAATAGTACAATAATCTGGGGAGGGTGACCATTTTAACTGTTGTAATTCTACCAAACCAGGAGATTCCGTTTTGTAGGGATTCCGTTTGTCCAGGTCCTTGTGTATCTGTGTAAGAAGGGGGTATAATTTTCTTTATATACCGTAGCATTGGTGGGGGTCAGGTGGATCCCCAGGTACTGAATATGGTTTGATTTCCATTTATAGTTAAAGTTCAACTTCAGGACCTTAATTTGCATTTGGGGAATGTCTGGGGAATTCCTGATTTTGATAGCAAAAGGTTCAATTGAGAGTGCGTATATCAGGGGGCACCCCTGTTTTGTCCCATTAGTTATTTCTATGTTAGAGAACAGGTGGTCTTCTATTTTGACAGCTGCTGAAGGGCAGGAATACAAGGCTGAGATGGCCTTTTGGAAAGGGCCCTCAAATCCCTTTAAGTCTAACACCCTATTCATGTATGCCCAGTCTAGGCGATCAAACGCCTTTGCATCCAAACCTAGGACTTTGAGGGGGGTCTTTGATGAATTTGCTATGTCTATAAGTTGTCCCCTGCTTGCCTACCAGTGATGAATCCCACTTGGTCTTGGTTGATCAGAGATGACATTAAAAGAGTTAAGCGATTAGCTAAGATTTTTACATCTGTGTTCAATAAGGCAGTTGGGCAGTAGCTAGTACAGGATTGAAGGTCCTTTCCTTTCTTTAAGATAAGGGATATGTGTGAGTAGATCATAGAGGGTGGTGGCATGGAGCTGCTTAAGACCATCTGGGCCTGTTTTTTTTTTTTTTGGAGTGTATTAAAGTGTTTTCTCAAGTTCCTACTCTGTAATCGGGTCATTAAGCTTATTTCTTCTTCTTCTGTCAGAGTAGGTAATTTAGAGGGGGAGAGCATGTCTTGTATATGTCGCTCAAGATCGTGAGCTCTTACGAGCACCCCCAATGTTTTTTTTATTATTCTGTAAAACCTTGTTTGTTAAATTATCTTAAGACATCTGATGTTAATTCGTGTAAAGCACTGCATAACTTGCTGGTGCGATAAACTAAATGATGATGATGATCCAGAGGAAGGAAAAACAACCCCATCTGAAGCCTCTCTAATTTTCCTCTAAGACTCTGACTCTAAGATGGCAATTGGACCAGTCCCTTGATCAACTGTGAACTATACACTGATTTCAGTAACCCTGTATTTTCTCCCTTTTCATCCCTTTCTGTTGGGAAGCTATCTAATGTATCTGCCCACAAATACAAATACTGGGGGTGGGGTTGGCACGCCAATAAGGACTTTATTAAACAAGTTTAAAACAATTTAACAGTGGGAAATCTGAGTGTCCCACTGCTGAATTGTTCATAAGCATGTTTAATAAGGTTAATTGAACTTTTAAATTTGAGTGGATGTCTCCATCGTTGGATCACAGAGTTTCAAATGTCCCCACCACTTTGTGTTTGCCTATTGGTTGTTATCTCCGGAGCCGTAACGGAGGGGGGATTGTTCATTGAAGACTCAACAACCACAAGGGTAAGCCTTTACCGCTCCCTCTTCATATTCTATGAAGTAACATCAATAAGGACTGGCAGAGGGATGGTTCATGGGTCATGAGTACAGCTGGTGGGGTACTGTGCAACATGCAGTAGATAATGCGCATTTATGGGGTTGGCTGGGGGAGCAATTTTTGGTAATGGTGTTGGGACCATAAGTTGGAACCCTGACTATACTGTGTGTAAATATATATATATATATATATATATATATATATATATATATATATTTTTTTTTTAATATTTATTTTTTTAAGCTAAACTATTCAAACCTTCTATACTGCAGTAATTTCCTCCTTATGGATCTGCCTCTGAATACTATTCTGATGTATACAGTCTATATTATATTATTATTATATAAATAAATATTATCGTACATTATTAGAGAAAGCTATTAAAAGAATATTATTGTCCAAAAAATCAATTACATCTGAAAAGAATGTGTTAATTTGGAATAGTTTAGCTTTAAAATACATTTTTTCCCAAGATATAGCGACTTTTTCTAATGGCGTAATATAGTTCATCCAATCTCTCTCTGCATAACAGAAAATTAGATTTGATCAGTGATCCTTATCTAAATTACTCATGATTATTTTCCAGGGAGGGCAGATAAGAAAAGGTAAAGGGTTCACATAATCATGCAAATTTTATTTATTTTCTTATTGCCTCTACTTTTCTTGTGTAAACAAATAATCAGCCTGTTTTAATATAAGAGAACCACAGACTGCTGCTTTTATTTCTCAGCTGAGACTGAGCTACGATCACAAGACTGGAAAACAGTGGAGAGGTTTAAAATCAAACTAGGAAGAAAAAAATAAATGCTTTTTATTTTATTCATAGTATTGCGTTCATGTCCCAAAATAAGCTTTAGCGCCTTAGTGCAACCCAAAAAAGTTTTGGCTGATATTACTTGATGGACAAGTGTATGTATTTTGTGGGTTAAACCAAGCGAATAAGGAGAAAACTTTTGCTTTGTGCCCCAGCTCTCTATAGTACATAGTAACAATCCTCATACACGGTTGAGTTGGTAGGCAACTATCTATTGTAATATTATGTACAGGTGCGAGATAGGTTATCCAGAAAACACATTCTCCAGAAAGCTCTGAATTATGGAAAGTCCATCTACCAAAGACTCCATTATAATCAAATAATCCAAATTTTTAAAATGTATTCCCTTTTTCTCTGTAATAATAAATCAGTACTTTGTACTTGATCCCAACTAAGATATAATTAATCCTTAATATAAGGAAACCTTACCGTGGTGGCCTGTCTGACGGTTCTCTGGTTGTGCTGGTCGAGCCTGCCTGTTCCTGGTGGTTTTCTTCCTTCCAGTATCTTGGTGAGACGATGGTGCCCCTTTGCTCGTCCAGAACCCTTCACTTGGCTCCTCTCTCAAATAAGACCTGGCGGCATCCGATTAGCCGAGGGCTCCTCCCAAGGTGAAAGGCAGCGGTTAGAGGCATAAGTGCGAGCCGAGACCAGGGAGCTTAGCACGGGTTCTGGATATAGGGTGTCAAAAGTGACACTTATTGGAGGCAAAACAATCCTATTGGCCTTGATTAATGTTTAATTTTTTTTAGAAGGCATGGAGATCCAAATTACATTTGTACATTATGCACAAAACCCCATGTCCCAAGCATTCTGAATAATACAGGGAAAAATGTAATAAAAAGTAAAAATGCTGATCAATACTAACCCTAGAGATACCAGGAGAAAATGAAGGTGCCAGCTAGGCCTGATCCAGCAACATTAGTGCTCAACCTCACTAATCATCTTGTTCCAACTAGTGCTTAAATGTTCCAACAACTAGTGGAGAGTAAAGGCTAAAGTAAAGCAAAGGGAAGACCAATTTATATAAATAACCTTGTTTTGGGGATGAGATTTTGGATAGGAAGGTGACCTGTTACTTTTGCTCATCTAATGTACATTTATTTAATACAGCATTAATAAAGTATCATACTACAGTCATGGGACATGTTATCCCATGCTTGGGACCTGAGGTTTTCTGGATAATGGACCTTTCCATAATTTGGATCTTCATACCTTAAGTCTACTAGAAAACCATGTAAACATTAAATAAACCCAATAGTCTTCCATTAAGGATGAATTATATTTAAAGGGAAACTATTGTGAAAATGAAAATTGAATATAAGCTTCGGCATACTGAAATAAATAACTTTATAGAAACAATCAATTCAATATTCTGCATTGTTTCTGAAATTATCAAGTTTATCTTCACTATCCCTCTCTCAGCATCTGTCTATCTTTATTCTGTCTCCATGCAGCAGTTGGGTGCCAGATAACCATTAACAGTTAGATCCAATATATCTTATAGGGGGGCTCCCTTTCCTAGCAGATGAATTAGAGCTCAATCAAATAACTGATTCCACTACAAACAAAATATCTAACAAAATAACTGTCTTTTGCACAAATCCTGCATGTAGAGAGACATGATGTCTGGTGATTTAATAGAGTGAGCTCTAAAACTTCTTCTAGGCAAAAGGAGCCCCCCTATAAGATATATTAGATTTAACTGTCAATGAATATCTGACACCCAACTCCTGCATGAAGACAGAATGAAGAGAAACAGATGCTGAGAGAGGGATAGTGAACTTGATTATTTCAGAAACAATGCAGAATTTTTAATTGATTGTTTTTACAAAGTTTCTTATTTCAGTATGACGAAGCTTATATTAAATTTAAATTTTCATGATAGTTCCCCTCAAGTGCAAGGTACTGTTTATTATTACAGAAAAAATGGAAATCATTTTTTAAAATGTGGATTATTTGGTTTTCAGGTAAAGGATTTCATACCTGTATTATGCAGCCCTGAATTTATTACAGAATTTGGGATCTCCTACCCAGAAACCTGTTATCCAGTCCATTTGAATCCAATAAATAAAATTGAAAAAAACAAATGATTTCCTTTTTTGCTTGTAAAATAAAACAGTCCTGGTAACTAAAGCAGGAATCCCTATTGGTGGTAAAACAATCCTATTTAACATTTATGGCATGGTCTAAATGACATCAAGACCCTTTATCTAGAAAAACTCAGATCCAAAGCATTCTGGATAATAGATCTCATACCTGTACTAAAAAAACAAACTGTACTGCTTATTTGCATTTCTTTCCCAGTTCTGTTGCTGGCTGAAGCATTTTGCCTGGCTTTAGGAATTTTCACTTGTTTCACCAGTTCCCATGAGCAGGATTTACTGACACATTTCCTTTTTGTATTTTATGTAAAAATATAACTTCTGCTTTATACTTTGGGGGAAGGGGGGAGGGGACAGAAGAAAAAAGAGGCATGGGAAAAACAAAGAATAAAAAGCCTTGGTTTACATGTATATACCGTATATATGTATATATATATGTGCACATTCTAATACATAAAGTGTTTGTATAGTAGTATATACTGTAGGACTTTATTGAGTGGCTTAGTACCAGAGTTTCATTTTAACTTAACTTCCCTTTTACAACACAGTTATGGTATAAAGGCCTGTTGCTTTATCCAACACATCATCCTCCCCAGCAACTTCCTGCCAAGTCTCTAGCTTGACCATTTGTGTAGCTTCATGCGAGACATCAGACGGGAGCTAGCAACAAAATGGTAGGCACTTGCTAAACTTATATTTTCATGTCATAGAACTGCAAATAACTTGAATTCAATGGCAGAGGCCGATTTAGATTGTCTAAATATAAAAATATAACATAATAAAAAGAATCTTATTGCCATGGGGAGGATGATATGAATTTAGAATTTTAGAATTAAGTGTAGAAACTGAACATTGTTCAGTTCCAGGCTTGAGTTTGAATAGGACTTATATAGTGGAGTTTCTCCAGGTAAATGTTTATGAATGCATATTAGAAACCACTGAGGCATGCTGGGAGTTGTAGTCCACCAACCGTAGAGATGGAACACTGCACAACCAAAGTCCAGCAGGGAAATAATAATTATATATGAATAAATAAAATAACTACGGCAATAAAAAGACAATTGGTGATTTCTCCAATCATTTAAAACTTATATTTAATGGCAAATAGTACGAAGACAATATATCAAATGTTGAAACTGAGAAACGTTATTGTTTTCTGAAATGTATAGGCCCATTTTGAATTTGATGGCAGTAATACAGTTGGGACATGGACATGTTTCCCGTTGTGTTGCATCACCACCACACTCACTTTTGGGAAGTAAAGAGACCTACTGGTGTCGTTTTTGAAGTGAAATGTTGTCCTATTCTTGCCTCATATTGGATTTCAGCTGCTCAAATGTTTTCAGTGACAGTAACAGTTCAGCAGCGGTCAGGGAGCACAGTTCAGTTGTTGGAGGCAGTAAGGACAGGGCCCCCCGATGTAGGCTGTGTGTCCTGCTGCCCCTACCTTGATTCTCAGAATGATGCTCAAGGTAGGGGGCTGGTGGTGGGAGGGGAAGATGTTCCACCACTCCACTTTTTAATCTAGCTTCAGAGCTTCTGCGTCAACACGCCAGCATGCATGCGCCTATAGATACAGCAGAAGCGCACCACGCGCGCCCTAGATACTGCCGTGCACAGAGGAATGGCATGGCGGGTGTCCCCGCTGCACCGACCACCAGGGTGAGTCGTTACACCCTGTCCCAACTTTTTTTGAAACGTGTTGCTGAAATCAAATTTAAAAGTATATATTTTTCAGAAAGCAATAACATTTCCCAATTTGATATGTTGTCTTTGTACCATTTGCAATTAAAGGGGAACCATTGCGGAAATGAAAATGAAATATAAGCTTCAGCATACTGAAATAAGAAGTTTTCTAAATACAATCAATTAAAAATTCTGTACTGTTTGTACTTCATTATTCCTCTCTCAGCATCTGTTTCTCTTCATTCTTTCTTCATGCAGGAGTTGGGTGTCAGATATTTATTGACAGTTAGATACAATGTATGGCTCCATTTGCCTAGAAGATGTATTAGAGCTCTCTCTGTCACCTGACATCATGTCTCTCTACATGCAGGATTTTTGCTAAAGGCAGTTATTTTGTTAGATTTTTTTGTACTGGAATCAGTTACGGTATTTGTGTGAGCTGTAATTCATCTGCTAGGAAAGGACCCCCCCCCCAAAGATATATTGGATCTAACTGTCAACGACTATCTGACACCCAATTTCTGCATGAAGACAGAATGAAAAGAAACAGATGCTCAGAAGGATAGTGAAGATAAACTTGTTTATTTCAGAAACAATGCAGCATATTCAGTTAGCTGTATTTAGAAATTTTCTTATTTCAGTATGATGAAGCTTTTATTAAATTAAAATGTTCGCGATAGTCCCCATTTAATTGTAGAGTTTAACCCTTTGCCTACTAAGCCCATATTTTTTCCAAGCTCTAAGTGGCGAGAACATATCTGATACCAAGGGGACTGTTATATTGGCTCTGGGGAGCGATTGTCACAGGACCAACATCCAAACAGCAGACATGATCCATTTGGACTGCTCCTTCTCCCTCCCCCCAGTGACACCCACGCGGGGACAATCTTATTTTTATTTTGGGGCCTTTGTTTGGGGGGGGTTTGCACATTTTATGAAATGTCTTAAAAATTGCTAATTTTAGTGAATCTTTGTAGTTTGGTAGTTTTGAAATAGGAAGAAATTTTACCCTTGTTTGCAGAATTTGCAATTTGCCGGACATGCACTTTACATAAATTGTTTCTTTATATTTGGAGTATTTGATGCATAATACATTTTTTTGTAGAAGCTGAATTGGCATCCATGAAAAAATTCATTTGCATTATTTTATTCTTGGTCCCTACAGGCCATATACTTTGGAAAATCTATGCATATTGGATGTTAAACTGTTCAGTAGACCTAAGGCATAACATTGTGGGTGTTATTTTCGTACATATTTCTTTCTATGTAAGACATATTTTAGACAAATTTCAGAAATGTCATAAAAACAGCTAACTAAAGGAAAGCTTTGTGGTTTGGTACTTTGGCGTAGATAAACATATTTACCCATTTGTCAGAACTTTCCAAAAATATATGATATTCAGGGGTCAGCGTAGTTTCTGGCAGCTTTTACCACACATAAAACAGGAAGTTTGTTTTTGAATTAAGTTGAAATGTATACCATGAAATTACTACCGTATATACTCGAGTTTAAGCCGACCCGAGTATAAGCCAAGGTACCTAATTTTACCTACGAAAACTGGGAAAACTTATTGACTCTAGTATAAGCCTAGACACAACTACAGCCCTGTCTCCCAGCAGCGCACATTCTGCCAAAGCGACCCCCCCAGCGATCAACCGGACTTCTTTGCAAAGTTGATGGTGACAGAGAATTGCCAAACGGATTACTGTGTGCATTGTCCCACTGTCCCACTACCATGTGCAGAGGGTGCTGTTTGATATTGCCATCACTGTTAATCTTTCGTATAACCAACAGAGGTTGCTGTGTGATATTGCAGTCACTGTTATTCTTTCATATAACCAACAGAGGGCGCTGTGTGATATTGCAGTCACTGTTGATCTTTCATATAACCAACAGAGGGTGCTGTGTGATATTGCAGTCACTGTTATTCTTTCATATAACCAACAGAGGGCACACTGTTATTCTTTCATATAACCAACAGAGGGTGCTGTGTGATATTGCAGTCACTGTTATTCTTTAATATAACCAACAGAGGGCGCTGTGTGATATTGCAGTCACTGTTAATCTTTCATATAACCAACAGAGGGCGCACTGTTATTCTTTCATACAACCAACAGATGGCGCTGTGTGATATTGCAGTCACTGTTATTCTTTCATATAACCAACAGAGGGTGCTGTGTGATATTGCAGTCACTGTTATTCTTTCATATAACCAACAGAGGCTGCGCTGTTATTCTTTCATATAACCAACAGAGGGCATTGTGGGATATTGCAGTCTCTCCCCAAGTGTACTGTTGGTATAGGAATGATTAAAAGTGACAGCAATCTCAGCTACTCGGGTATATATGGTATTTCTAATTACTAAGTTTATTTTGGGCTTCTACATCTCATGTACGTCAATAAACCTGTGCACAAAAGATATCAAACTGTTCAGTAGACCCCTGTGATTCACATTTAGGAGGTTTTATCTTGGCATCTAATGATATGTGGGATATTTGCTGCAAAATGGAAGCTTTGAATGAATTTTTCATAAATTTCATCAAAATCACCAACTTGAATAAAGCTTTGCAGTTTGGTGCATGAAATAAATGTGATTTCTAATATATGTGTATACGTTAATTAATTTTTTTAGATATTTAGAAGCCATTATTTTGTTACAGAAGCAAAAATTAATTTTTTTTTAGCATTCTTTAAAACAGATGTCTTGAGAAAACAATATATCGTTTTCTAGCTAAACTAAAAGTTCCCCCAATATATTAATTAATTAATTATATCTTAGTTGGGATCCAGTACACGGTACTGTTTTATTATTACAGAGAAAAAGGAAATCATTTTTAAAAATTTGGATTATTTGGATAAAATGGAGTCTATGGGAGAAAGACATTCCATAATATGGAGCTTTCTGGATAACAGGTTTCCAGATAACGCATCCCATACCTTTAGTGATAACTGACAAAGGGGGGCACAAGGTTCACATACTTTTATAGTGGATCAAAATTCAGGCTTTGTGACAATTTTCAGAAATTTCATAAAAAATTATACATTTATCAATGCTTTGCAGTTTCGTAGTTTGCAGTAGAAAGATGTATTTACCTATTTTGGATTCGTCAGAATGTGTACTTATAGAAAATATATAATTCTTTTTAGAATCTCTCTACTGGAGGGAGTCTTATGGCTCATAATACTGGGTGCTAATATTGCAGCAGCCAAAATGAATTTGGGTGCCTCTGTACACCACATAATTTGGTAAATCTATACATATTGGACATCAAAGTGTTCAGTAGACCCCTGGCATTCATATTTAGGATGTTTTTTCTTGGTACCTAATACTATGTGGGAGATAAGATGCTATTTAATTAAAACTGGGAAATTTGGGAAATCATTGTGAGTAGTTTGGCGTAAAAAGACATGACTACCCATATTGGATTTGTCTGAATGTGTACTTTCCAAAAATATATTGTTTAGGGAGGTCTACATATTATTTTGTGTTTTTACCCCGCAAAAACGAAGTATTCAGAAGCTGAAGTGACTTCCAGGACAAGTTGTATGGGCTAACTTCATTTTGGGGTTTCTAAATGCCAGATACTTTGGTAATCCTAGTCACAATGGACATTAAACTGTTCAGTGGACCCCTGGCATTTATATTTTTCTTGGTACCTAATGCTATGTGGGAGATATGAACTTGCAAAGTTAAAGTTTTGAGGTGATTTTTCTGAATTTTCATACATTTTTATAGAAACCAATAAGTTCAGAAAAGCTTTGATGTTTGGTAATTAGGAGCAGAAAAACATGGTTATCCACTTTTCAAAAATATATGGTTTCCTGGGGTAAACCTACTGTTCCAGGATTTATTCGCTTTGGAATCCAAAGTACGCCATATACTACTGTAGTGCTTTAAAATTCTGTAATTTACTGCTTTGATCTCTAGAAGTCAGAAATCTTCATAACACTATACATATCTGGTATTGGCACGTTTGAGACATTTGAGGTTTCTAAATAATTTGAATTTTTGTGCATAAAATAAAATATTCTTCTGGTATAAATCCCTATATTGTGAAACATGGAAACTTTTACATTTTTTTGTATTCAGAACACTAAATCTTATTCCAGAAGTGGAAATACATCACAGCTCATGCAGATCTAGAAAAAAATGCCCCTAAAATGAGAGAGCACAAAATGTTCAAAAAACATCTGGCACTTAGGGAAAATGAAATGCTAAATTCTGCTGGCACTTAAAAGGTTAACTTTGGATAACAGCACTTTTATTTATATCTGAATACAAATATTGTCCTCTATCCCTATCTAGAGTTATGCCCACTTTATTTACAGTTTACTTTGATGAATACATAATGAACCACAACCAATAGTTTCCTACTTATCCGTGGAATCATTTGTTAAAGGTGCCATTGGCTGGTGGTTAACCAACACTTCAATCCTTCCCACTTACCTCAAGATATATGTAAAATTAGTATGCTTCAGACCAGAGCTGTCCAACTTCTATGGTACCAATTTTGGCCTACGTGATGGAGGGCCAGTGTGGAAGCTAGTGTTGAGCACTCCGTGGTTTTAAACCACACCCACTTTAAGCCACACGCATGTTACCACAAGAACTTTCAAGACCATATCCACATTAATGTTGGCACACCAAAAATGGCACCAATGAGATTGGTGCTCACTGCAGGGATATCTCTCATCACTCATATGTCAAAAGTTGAAGTCACATTAAAACATACCCTAAAATACATAGGCCTCCTCCTCCACTGTGGATAACGCAACACCCCCTCCATCACATGATTAAACACCTTAGGGGCCCCTAACAAATCATCAGAACAAACCCTATCAGGCTTACTTCCCACAGGTAGCAGAGTATTGCACACAGGGAGCATAGGGCAGGCAGAGTGTGGAACGCACAGGGAGCATGGGGCTGGCAGAGTATGGCACACACAGGGAGCATAGAGAAAGCAGGAGACAGTGAAAACTATCAGGACCACTCTAAAATGAACAGTTCATGCTGTGCTACATATAGAGGCACAATGCTAATGCCCCAGTACACATAGAAGTGTTACAAGTGTGAACAATGCAGAGGGATTACAGGTATGAACAATGTAGGAATTTGCAGTCTGTATTTGAGGTGTAAACAATGTGGGGGCCATTAGTCTCAGTACTGATACCTTTTAAATCTTACACAAGGTAAGCAATCACATCAGGCAGACTTTCATGTGGGGGGGGCACACAAAGCCCTTTTCTTGTCTGCTGTAAGTCAATTATGCATCTGCTTATATTTGTAGAACGTTATATTAAAAGCTAATTGGCACTGATCTTGAATCCCAGCCAATGGCATGGCTCATTCTTCTCTGCGACTGCTGCAATTCCAAATAAACATTGTTGTGTCAGGTCTGGTTCCCTTTAATTTTATCACTGGCTTGAATTCACAAATAAAGGGTTAATATATATATATATATATATATATATATATATATATATATATATATATATATATATATATATATATATATATCATCAGTCCAGGCAGTTCCCTGCCACAAGGAAGATCCTAAAGATTGTCTCTTAAATAAATATACTGTGAACCCACTTACTGACTAGTGCAGAAGTAACGTAACCTAACCCTGGAGCCCCGATTCATAGAGAAGCCATGGAATAACTAAATGGGTCCCACAGCATTGTAATTTTAGGAACCCCAAAACATACAGTATTGACCTATTCTGCCAGTGTATGATAAATATACTGCTAAATTCACTGTTGTTATGATGGAGGCATGCTAAGCTATGATGTCCTCATCTTGAAATTGTTAGTCCGACCAGTTGAACAGGAATGTAAGGAAATAATATACATATGAAACTGCCCACCCAATTACCAACTGAGTCTTCCAGGGACCCCCCACAAGAGTTTCATCTACATTCATATTGATGGCTACCATAGTACAACTGGCAAGCTGCTACTGACTAACAGGCTACACACAAAGAGCTTTTGTTGAAGCCAAACGTTCATTATTTATCATGTTAACAATATTTACAGGAAATAATAAGACCCCCATATAGCTTCAGTGTGAACAAAACTGAATAATCCATTTCACACCTCTTGCTACCACATGCTGCAACAACCTATGCAACTGTTAACAGATAATTATACACGTCCCAGCTAAATGACGTGTCTGTGCCGATGTGTCAAACCACATGCACAGAGTTAACATCACAACAATATCACAGAACTGCCCCATGAACATATCATGTCAGTTATCTGTTCAAAGATAAATTCTATCCAATCCTGTTAAAGGGATACTGTCATGGGGGAAATTTTTTTTTTAAATGAATCAGTTAATAGTGCTGCTCCAGCAGAATTTTGCACTGAAATCCATTTCTCAAAAGAGCAAACAGATTTTTTTATATTCAATTTTGAAATCTGACATGGGGCTAGACATTTTGTCAATTTCCCAGCTGCCCCAAGTCATGTGACTTGTGCTCTGACAAACTTCAATCACTCTTTACTGCTGTACTGCAAGTTGGAGTGATATCACCCCCTCCCTTTCCCCCCTCCAGCAGCAGCCAAACAAAAGAACAATGGGAAGGTAACCAGATAACAGCTCCCTAACACAAGAGAACAGCTGCCTGGTAGATCTAAGAACAGCACTCAATAGTAAAAACCCATGTCCCACAAGTCACATGACCAGGGGCAGCTGGGAAATTGACAAAATGTCTAGCCCCATGTCAGATTTCAGAATTGAATATAAAAAAATCTGTTTGTTCTTTTGAGAAATGGATTGCAGTGCAGAATTCTGCTGGAGCAGCACTATTAACTGATTTACTTTGAAAAAAAATGTTTTTTCCCATGAAAAATAGTATTCCAGAGATTGCTACTGCTCTTTAAGCCACAACAGGTCCATATAACATATAAAATACTGCATGAGTGTATGATAAATATACTGTTACTGCTAAATGCACCGTTGTTATGACGGAGGCATGCTAAGCTATAATGTCCTCATCTTGAAATTGTTAGTCCGACTAGTTGAACTGGAATGTAAGGAAATAATATACTTCCTAGTGTGAATGTACTTTCCTATGTGACATTTAGAAGAAGAGAATTAGAAGTCATTGAGGAATCCTGTGATCAAAAATAGTTAATGCAATCCTTCTTTTATACTGTACTCCTTACCATCTCTCCAGGCTAAGATCTGCAGGGGCACTATATTTCCTTGACTTTTATATGCTCTAGGCTGCTTGTCACGACCGGCACCCAATACCAGAACAAATGCCAAGGACCCTGGTCTCGGCTCGGCTTCACCAGTAGTGTGACCACCTTTGGGCTTCGGGAGGAGCCCTCAGCTTAATTGGGTGCCACCTGGACTTAACAAAGGGTACAAGGCGAGGAGTTCTGGCTGGCGAAGGGGCACGACCGGATAGCAAGAGTCTTTGGGCAGAAGGTCAAGGACAAGGCGTCAGGTGGAAACGGAACAGACCGGATCAGGACAGGCAGATAACAGAATCGTCAGGCAGGCAAGGGGTCAAACCGGGTGATCAAGCAAGGGGTTTAGCAGGAAGAGTTGTCGTAGGCAGGCAAGGGTCAGGATACAGAATGCAGAGTAGTCAGGAACAGGCTGGGTCAAACACGGATAATCAGTCAGGATAGCAAATTCAGAAACAGGTAGCAAAAGCTCTTGAAACCACAGGATATGATCCTATAACGGGCACTGGCTACAGGTCTGAATGGGCCTTAAATAGGGAACCAATTGGCGCCAAAACGTGCGCAATTTCGCGCCTTTAAGAGGCGCGCAGGCGTGCCGCGCACGCCCTAGTAATCCAAGATGGCGCCGGCAAGGGCAGGATAGGAGCGGCGTAGCAGGCGTCCACGCCAAGGACGCGGCGTGGACCCCGCTGCCCACTAGACCACCAGGGTAAGTTTCTTACACTGCTGAATTAAATTATATGGTATCCCCCCTTCTCGTACATGTTAATACATTAGCAGCCATCATTGTAAATGCAAGCGCCAGTGCAAGTCTTTTTTCAACCCGATTTAACTATGTAACTATGTAACTAAATAAAGGGAGCCCTGGAGAAAGGTGCAACATATTACTTATGGTAACAAAAACAGAGATACAGAGAAACCAATAATGTTATTAAGCAAGTCTCTGCCTTGCTAATATGGCACCAATCAGATCTTAGCTTGTATTTCACCATTTCACTATACTTATAAAATATAAAATATAATATTTCTAATTAAGTCAATGTCATAATAAAAATACACACATTGACCCTGTATAACCCACCTTACGTGTTTTGCACCCTCCGGTGCTTAATCATAGGCATTTCTGCCAGTATTTTCTCAATTCCAAAATTTAAAAATCCGGGTGATGCAACCCATTTTAGTTTAAAACCAATCAGTAAGGTTCAGTCTCTATATTTAGAACGTGCTCTTTCCGGGGTATTAGTTCCATTCCCGTTATCATGTATAGACAATAGTTGAACTGTGAAGGACCGGCCATTTGCTATACAGCCCATAATAGTTAAATCACAATTCAGAATAAGTATAATTTAATAGTATACTTATATATCTTAAAATTTCCCATTGTTATGAACTTTATAAAAGCAAAGAATACTCTCATATATTTAATTACTTACTCCTAAATACCATGGATATAGATGTACTTCAACTGCTAACATTTCCAAACTTGACTAAGCCATGAAGTTCGACATCACATACTTGAAGTTTAGTAGAGTTGTTAGCGGTTGAAGTACATCTATAGCCATTGGATTTAGGAGTAAGTAATTAAATATACGGGAGTATTCTTTGCTTGTAGAAAGTTCATAATGATGTGAAATTTTAAGATATATAACTGTACTATTAAATTATACTAATTCTGAACTGTGATTTAACTAGTATGGGCTGTATAACAAATGGCTGGTCCTTCATAGGTTAACTATTGTCTACTCTATACAATATAAAGGGAATGGAAAGAGCATGATCTAAATATAGAGAATGAACCTTACTAAAATGAGTGGGATCATCCGGGTTTTAAATTTTCAAATTTCAAAAATACTGTCAGAAATACCTATGATTATGCACCGGAGTGTGCGAAACGCGTAAGGTGGATCATACAGGGTCAGTATGTACCGTATATACTCGAGTATAAGCCGAGTTTTTCAGCATCCAAAATGTGCTGAAAAAGTCTACCTCGGCTTATACTCGAGTCAGCGGCAGTAGCTGAGATTGCAGTCACTTTTAATCATTCCTATACCAACAGTTCACTTGGGGAGAGACTGCAATATCACACAGCGCCCTCTGTTGGTTATATGAAAGAATAACAGTGCGCCCTCTGTTGGTTATATCAAAGAATAACAGTGACTGCAATATCACACAGCACCCTCTGTTGGTTATATCAAAGAATAACAGTGCGCCCTCTGTCGGTTATATCAAAGAATAACAGTGACTGCAATATCACACAGCGCCATCTGTTGGTTATATGAAAGAATAACAGTGACTGCAATATCACACAGTGCCCTCTGTTGGTTATATGAAAGAATAACAGTGACTGCAATATCACACAGCGCCCTCTGTTGGTTGTATGAAGGATTAACAGTGATGGCAATATCACACAGCACCCTCTGCACATGGTAGTGGGACAGTGGGACAATGCACACAGTAATCCGTTTGGCAATTCTCTGTCACCATCAACTTTGCAAAGAAGTCCGGTTGATTGCTGGGGGAGTCTCTTTGGCAGAATGTGCGCTGCTGGGAGACAGGGCTGTAGTTGTGTCTAGGCTTATACTAGAGTCAATACGTTTTCCCAGTTTTCGTAGGTAAAATTAGGTACCTCGGCTTATACTCGGATCGGCTTATACTCGAGTATATACGGTATGTATTTTTATTATGACATTGACTTATTATGACATTGGGACATTTTTGTTAATAATGGTTTAATAGTGCCTTGAGAACTGGGGCAAGTCCCTGACACTCAGCTGCCTCATTTTGGACTGGCAATATAGACCCCCCATCTCTTAATTCAACCCCTTAGCTTTTATTTGCTTACTTGGAGTGGACCAATCACAACTATTTGCAATTAAGCACCCATGTATGATGGAGATACAAGCTGAAACTCAATGAAGTTCATGAGCTCATAGCATTTGATTAATAATAATGAGGTCTGGGAAACAGCATACAAATATATTATTTAAGGGAGATGGAGGTACATCTAAGCAGCATTGATTGGACTTCATATGTTTGTATACCACCTTTCAATGGATTAACATACACAGACTAGCAGAGTACAATGCCCCCGTTCCCCCATTGCACTCCAACATAATGGTTTAGAATTTAGTATTGAGCACAAGTTTCCCTTATTTTGCATCCCCAGAAACCTGTAGATCATGCACTTGTGTTGGGTTCTTTTCCACAAAATCCTTCCCTTGAAGTGGCGTCAATATATCAGTAGAAAAGTTGTAATTCAGTAGCACACCGATAACTTGCTTGGTGTAAAGGTGATGTATTCAGTTTATGGTTCCACTAGGCTTTTAATCAAGGCCCTTTATCGGTGTGCTACTGAATTTTTTTCTAATGAAAAAAGAGGACCTTGTGGCTCATATATAAATTGCAAGACCAGAGCACATAGGCCACAAGGAGTGAAAGGAGCACATAATGTCAGATTGTTTCATTGGTGCATGTCGGTGCTCCATGCAGGTACATTAGACAGCACTCTAATAGTGTTGACTTTTTATACCACATCTCCTAATGTACTCCTGATTTTTCATACATTTCTAAAGAATAAGTCTTTGTCATGTTGCAGGTGCATTATTTCACCTACAACTGCTGTTTTGCATACAATATTAAAAAAATCTGGAGGAAAGCCAAGCAAGAGACTAGCTTATGGGGTATCACTAGTAACATTTCAGCAGCCTCATAATGATTGACTTCAGTCCAGTCAAAGAATCTCCTACACAAAAATATTTGTTGTCTCCATCCAGTGCACAGATGCTCGAGAAAAGAGGATGTAACCATGTGGCTGTTGTGGCTGAGAAGTTGGGGTCATTTTAGGTTCTTCAGCGCTTCATGCCATGCTCTGTGGAAGATAGTTATTATAAGAGAATGCACGTCCATATTGAGATAATAAAGGTGTGACATTGTTAGTACTGTAGAGCCATATAGTCATTTAGGCAGTTATGAGGAATGTCAGATCTAGAGGCGGCGAGAAAAAACTTTTGAAATGAAAGTAATGAAAAGGTGATACTTCTCTCAACTCAACTGCAAAGGGCTGGGTAAAGTTTAAAGTAAACAGTGCAGAGAGCACCACAGCTCCTCTTTACTTCCTTCTGTTCCAAATGTATCTGGAAAGCAGTACGGCTCAGTACAACTTTTTTTTTTAACATTTTAAACATTTCACCTTAAAAGTACCCATTCACTTAAAATGGAAGCACGGGGAGTGATTAAGAATGTGTTTCATACAGCTGAAACATACCAGATAGGGCTACCATTAGAACTGATACTACTTGATTAGGAGGACCCTCCCCATCAGGGATCCATGCAGTGGGCCCTGCCAACTAAGTAAAATGGGGACCACACTAAGTTACATGCCTCATTTCACTTGCCCACACCCTGCTACACCCAAACCTCAAGATTGCCCCAAACCACACCAACTTCTTCTTTTGTAGACAATACTCTCATCTCTTTCAGTTTCCCTTGGCTATGGGGCTCATGGTTGTGAAATATACGAAACTATAAATCACTTAAGATCAGCCCACTGCAGCTGGAGAATGTAAATTTAGGAAGCTTCAAATCGTACAGACACTTTATCATGTCTAAAGCAAATGTAGCCTGAGGTTTCAAACGGGAAGTGGAAACCACTTCAAAGTTCCTCTGATTATTAGGCACACAGGACATCTTCATTGCTGTTGCTTTTGAAATTTTGCAGGATAACAGAATAGAAAGCAATCTGTGCAAGTAACAGCAGTCTGATTGTTGTTGCAATTAGTGATGATCAAACTGGCACTTGTGCAATTCCCATTAGGCTCATATCCCGTGGGAGACTTTACAAGTTGCAGCTCATTTACCTCCTGCATTTGTGTTCAGTGGTTGCGTTTCCAGCATGTGCTATTAATAATGGCTTTGTCCAAATGCAGGACTTGCTGGGTTTTATGGTGCAAAGTATCAAGAAGTCATCAGCTGTGATTAGAGAGTAGGAGAGTTCATGATCAGAACATGCAAGTCAAATTGGACCCTGGAGATGTCTGTAGTGATAATATTCATTCATTCCCCACCCCCTTGTCACCAATCGCTTGGTGTTTCTGATACCCACGTGCCACCCACCTCCTCCCCAATAGGAATGTAGCTCTGCTGAATGCAGGCAGCACAGTCTCATAGGAGGGCACAATTATTTGGATTCCACGTTGGAAGCCTTGGGCATAGAAGCGGCGCAGGCAATTACTTTCACTTTCCATTCTGCATTTCCTACATGTCACTGCTCTCCCCACATTGCCCTTGCATCCTCACAGTCTATAATTGTGTAACCAGTGTGAAGGCATGGGCATCAGATCCCCGTTGTGGAACATAAACAATATTTGAGGTAATGCAAAGCTTGTCTTAATAACAGTGTCCACAAAATGTCCAAAGTGTCCACAAAATGGCTGCTGCCTGCTTGCTGTGATTGTGCATTCCAAGACTGAAGGCAGGCAAAGATTGAAATAATTTATATAGTGTAAGTAAAGTGACAGGAGACAAAAAGGAACACCAAGAGCCCCAATAGTGTAATATGTTTTTACAGGGAGTAATGGTAGAGTAAACAAGTTAATACTCACAAACCAGGGTTACCACTGTATAGGCTAGGTATAGGTATATAGGTATAGGTATATTTCTTAATTTCATTTATTTCTTTTGTTGGTTTAGTCATCTGTGCTACATCCCCTGGCTTTAAATATACTTTAGGTCACGTCCTTTATTATGTTACTATTTTATGTCTCCTATTATGTTTCCAATTTAATAATATATACGAGCAGCCTATCCCCCATGTCCATCAGCACTAGGGATGTAGCGATCTGCCGATTTGGTGTTCGCGAACTTCGAACACCCGCTAAAATCGTTCGATTCGAACGATCGAAGGATTTTAATCATTCGATCGAAGGATTTTCGTTCGATCAAAGGATTTTGTTTCGAATCGAACGATCGAATGCTTTTCATTAGATCGAATGCTTACAATCGTTCAAACGAATTTTTAGCGGTCGAAGGAATTCGAATGGTCGAATGGTCGAACGAATTGAACGTGAACCCAAATTGGCGAACGTCGCGCGACGTTCACGAACATTCGACGGACGCGAACGGTCGAAGTTCGCGCGAACAAGTTCGCCGGCGAACAGTTCGCTACATCCCTAATCAGCACTTGTTTCCCCATGCTGTGAATTATTTCTCCTCCCCTTGTTACCCCTTCCCCTCATATACTTGGCCCAAGGGCATCACTCAGTATCCACACTTCCCCACAATCCGAACAGCTGTATACAATAATATTTTACAAATTTGCCTGTCTCTGTTTTTTTAGTTGTTTTTCCTCCCGTTCCATATTGCCTGATGAAGCAGGAAATGCCTGCGAAACGCGTTGCAATACTGTTTGGTGAATAAACTATTATTGAAAATTACCACTTTCGTTGGTGTCTGCTTGGAGGAGGTAAGTTCATTACTACCTCCTCTGAATTACCCATTGGGTTTTTAAGTGCTTTTAGCTATTTTTATCCTTTTGGCGCCTCTGTTTTGTCTTACTACTAAGTAAAGTGACAGGTCCCTTTTAAAGGTGAAGGAAACCCCCAGGGCGCAAAACCCCTCCCCCTCCTCTGTGTTGCTCTACTGCGCATGTGCCGAATGTCACAAAGGAAAACTTCGGAAAACTTTGTGACATTCGGCGCATGCGCAGTAGAGCTGTACCGGTACCTGTTCCTACTGCGCATGCGCCAGAAGACGCCGGTCAGAGCAGGAAGAAGACGCGCGTGGGAGAAGATGGCGACTGTGAACTCCGTGGACAGGACCTGCGCAGAGGGGTGAGTAACAAGTTAGGGGCATTTGCCCAGGGGGACAACACAGGGGAGGGGGGGAGGGGTTTTGCGCCCTGGGGGTTTCCTTCTCCTTTAAGGCCATGAGGCTCTTACCACATTTGGAATATATTTTAGATATTTTAGACTCTAACCCCACATGTCATAAATGGCACTAAGTTTGCCCAGGTGCAGTAACCTAAAGCAACCAATACGATACTGGTGGCCAGTAAATACAACATGCTGATTGGTTGCTATATACTGCACCTGGGCAACTTAGCACAGTTTATTATATAACCCCATAAAATCTTCTACACTAGCACATATTAATGGAACTTTTGCAAAATCACATTTGTGGACAATAAACACCCCTGAAACTTCCCAAAACATCACCCCACAAAGCACTGCTTCATACAGATCTGGCACTGAGCGAATTAAGATTTAGGTACAGCATATCTGAATAGAGAGCACAAACTGAAGGTATATAGGAGCAAGTCTTCCATCAATGAATCTCCAGTCAACATGCCTAACATCTGCCATTCATAACGTAGAGCAGTGAAATCAAAAGAGAAGAGATGAATCATGAAACAAGCCTAACCCCTACCTTAGAGCAAGACGCTTTTACAGAACATATAAACAATGAAGCCTCAGCTTTATTAAGGGCTTTATTTACTAATCCTACAGGTGCTGGAGCACAAAACAAGACCCCTACAGACCCATCCGCAGAGAACTTGCGCTTATGGGATATCAGTGCAGTCTGTGCTCTACCAGGGATGCACCAAATCGGGATTCGGCCAGGATTCAGCCTTTTTCAGCATGATCCGGATTTGGCCGAATCCTTCTGGCCGAGCCGAATCTGAATCCTAATTTGCATATGAAAATTAGGGCCGGGGAGAAAAATTGCGTGACTTTTTTTCACAAAACAAGGAAGTAAAAAATGTTTTCCCCTTCCCACCACTAATTTACATATGCAAATTAGGATTTGGATTTGGTTTGGTATTCAACCAAACCTTTCGTGAAGTTGCTCTACAACTTCTGATGTCTACATGCCGCAAGATAGGAGCATCTACATTGCCCACCCACCCCTTCTGAATGCAGTGCTGCCAATTGCATGTTGCACAGAATTCATAACGTACTCCATTCTTCACTCCATTTAGGGTTTTCACACATCAAAGACAAAGGAAAACCTGTTCATCTAAACCCAAAGCAGTGTTTAAAAATGTTTTCCCCCGAAAACAAACACAAACAAATACTGGAGCCTGCAAATTGAACAAAAAAAGCAACTTTGCTTTTAATATTCCTTCTGACAACTTAAAGGTGTGGTCCACCGTTACGTATATTATAGACTGGCAACTTTGCAATTGGCCTTCATTGTTTTTTCATTATTTGCATTTTTCTTCTTCTGATTTTTTCCAGATTTAAAATGGGGGTCACTGATCCCATGTAAAAAAAAAACATATGCTCTGTAAGGCAAATGTATTGTTATTGCTAATTTTTATTACTCATCTTTCTATTCAGGCCCTCTCCTATTCATTTGCCAGTCTCTTATTTAAACCAGTACACGGTTGCAAGGGTATTTTGGGCCCTAGCAACCAGGCTGCTGAAATTGCAAACTGAAGAGCTGTTGAATAAAAAGCTGTACAGTCCCTTTAATGTGGACATCCTGGAAATGTCAGATCACTATTGCATGATAAAATAGATTGTAAAAACCATCATTGCACAGCTGCATTGCAATGTTGTATATTCAGTTTTAACCATGTTGAAGCTTGCATCATAGCTGATAAAACTAGTCCAAATCATACCTGCCAACTGTCCCTTTTTTGGAGGGTCATTCCCTCTTTTGACAGCTCAACCTGCAGTCCCTCATTTGTACTGGAAAGTCCCTATTTTCTCTGCACTGAACATCCAGAAAAAGAAACAAAGTTTGTAACTTAATTGGCTTTAGCAGAGAGCACAGAACAGCTAACAGGTGCAAATAAGATACTTTGTAACAATTTTGAGACGCAAGAAAACAGTTTAGATAAGGAGAATTATTTTCAAACTTTCATAACCTGCCAAATTTTGTAAAATGAACATGGTAATTAGGGGGTGTGGCCACAGAAATTTTTTTTTTGTCCCTCTTTTTACTTCCAAAATGTTGGAAGGTATGGTCCAAATGGTTGTTTGATGGCTGCAGATCTTGTGGAAGGTTCTCATGAAATTAGAGAGAGTGTTAGGAATTTGGTCCAGCAAGGGTAGGGGTTAATGGCTCCATGTCTACCTCCAATCAGAATTCACAAGAAGCCTTTTATAGATCCTGCCCACCAAGGCACATTGCCTGAGCGAAAAGGTTTCTGTATGTGAGCTGAGTGTTCCTGGAAAATTCACATTTAGGGAGTCAGGATTGAGCTAGTGCTCTTGTATCTTGGCCTGTCGGACCTCCTCTTGCCTTGTCTCCACCTCATCCCTGGTTACCTTTGCTAAACCTCCTGTCTCATTTTGTCGTTCGCTACACACAAGCCCCTCTCCCCCCACTTGTTACATTGTAACTAATTCTGGCAGGGTGTTCAGAACTATCCTGCTTTAATTGGACTAGTTCTGCAACTACTTGTGTGCCTAATCAGGAAGGTGTTTGCCTTTAACTTGTACTGGGTTCCCAGCCACGGAAATCGTTTAACTCGGAATTGCTATGAATAAACAATTTGCCAAGACTGAGTAATAAATGGATCTTACTGGGAATGAGCAAGCCTTGAAAGGGTAAATTCAGCAGCTTGTATCAATGGTTCAAATTGTGCCTGCAGATTGAAATGCAGCAATTGCAGTTACATGCAGCCCAGGGAGCTACAGGCCTCCGCTAGTGTTTCTAAAATGCCCCTATGGATCCGTTTCAGAGGGACCAAGCTAAATTCTGTTACAACCCAATCATTACCCAGATGATTCCACTATGAGAGTGGGGTTAAAGTGATTGTTCACCTTTGAGTTAACTTTTATTAATACGTAGAGAGGGTTATTCTGAGACAATTTGCAATTGGTTTTCCTTTTTTTATTTGTGGTTCTTGAGTTATTTAAGTCTCCAATTTGCAATTGCAGCAATCTGGTTGCTAGGATCCAAATTACCCTTGCAAGCATGCACTGATTTGAATAAGATAATGATATACAAATAGGAAAATAGAAATATGAATAAAAAAAAAAAAAGCAATAACAATACATGTGTAGCCTTACAGAATATTTGGTTTTTATATGGGGTCAGTGACCTCGTTTGAAAGCTGGAAAAAGTCAGAGAAAGCGGCAAATAATGTAAAGACTATAAAAAATAAATAATGAAAGCCAATTTAAAAGGTTGCTTAGAATTATTCTCTAACATACTAAAATGTTAAAAATATACTAAAATATACTAATATTGCTTCAGGGTGAGGTATTGGCTTGGGCAGCCCCTTTAATTGAACAGCAAAGTCCTTAGCTGATTTAAATGGGTTTTTGGCAGCCATGGCCACCGGATGTATATATCCTGGTAAGTCTGTTGCAGGGTCAGCATACTGTGGCTGATTTTAAAGACACCACTTGGAATGAATCAACTCAAAAATCTGTTCAGAAAGGGGTAAGCAGGTAAAATTCAAGACAAGCTTGCTAGAACAGATCCCTCCAGATAATTTGCAATAATTTATCAAGCTTTGCATTAAAATTGACTTCATCTTATGGAGAAACAGAGAGAAGAAATGGGGGACTGTAGCCAGTTAACTCAGTAGCTGACTAAAGAATATTTTCCTACCCAAGCTCCATTTGTAGAGGAACCATTGTGGCTTAGTTTTATCAGAGACCTTCTATCTACAGCTGAAAAACTCTGAAAGAAGCAGGGAACTAATGCCTCTATGAGCAAACTTTCAAGTCCTCCCTTGAGTCAGTCTTGCCATTTGAGAGTTGTAGTTCAACCCTATCTCTCCCATACCTGAAATATATAACTGCAGCTATTTCCTTATTCCAGGGAAGTCACAGGGTTGAGGAAACAGCCCTGGTTCATTGGGTGAAACTCTCTACAAATCCCAAGCTTTATACATTCAATCTCCTTGTGTGTTGTAAAGTACAAGATGTTTTACTTACTTTTGCCCACAATATCCGTGGGTTTAGATTAGATATTCTTGGGTTTTCTTAGTTATTAAAAAAGAATCCCAAGATGAACTATGTAGAGGGGTCTCTATCTTTTGGTTTTATTTGTCATTCTTCATCTCCAGCTGGTGCTCCTATCAATTTTGTTGAACAGAAAGATGGTTCCTTACGACCATGCATTGATTTTAGGGAATTGAATCCTGTAACTGTTAAAAAAACAAGTATCTCTTGTTTCACAATTACTTGACTGTCTGGTTGAAGAATCCATTCTTACTAAGTTAGATTTAGGGGGGGAGCGTATCACCTGATTCTCATTTTTCAATTTGTGTAAGGGTATTTATATGGAGAGCGAGAGGAGGAATTCCTTCTTCAAAAATTCATTGGTTTTACCAATAGGCAATTTATTTACAATCGCTGGCTGCTTTGAAAAATCTTAAACCTTGTTTACCCCAATACTTGTTCACCCAGATCCCCAGCTCCCCTTTATTGTTGAGACCTTCTTTGGTGTCATGTTCCTAAAGTTTAACTTTTGGGGTCTGACTCAAAGAACAAGCTCCCTGTGGGAATGTTGTGTCAGGTCTTGGGCATCGTCTTTTATCATGGACTCGCTGCAGGGCGGTAGGGCAAAAGAGATCACCACACATTGCCCATGCCCTTAAGCTGATAAAGTGGTGGGGCATTGGGGTGGCAGAGATCACATTGAACCACAGAAACAAATCTATGCCAGGGTACTTACATTCTTCTTCTCTGTTCCATTGGCTATAAGCGACTGTACCAGTAAAAGCCTGGAGGAGACATTAAAATATTTAAACAGTGTGAGACTCCCTGCAAAGCAGTTTGATAATGCCTCGCTGTCACTGCAGGGCAAACTATGTGTACAGGGCAACTTGAAATACCAAAGCCATGTAAATAAAGTGTGCCCCTGGGGGTGTGGGGTGGGGTGGAGGAGAGTCAAGAGCATTTTTTGGTTGGTTGTTCTGTATCATGTAGTTTATATGAGGGTGTGTTTAAGGTGTTGGTTTTTTACAATATAGGTGTCAATGATTACGCTGAGAGATACTATGGAATCATTCACAGAAATCATTGCTGTAAGAGACAGTGTACATTATTTTGTCAGTGATTCTGTATCACCTCTGGTCCATGAGAGAGAATGATTCGATAGACCTTAGGCAATAAAAAAAATACATAGACCCTACAATAAAACAAAAATTTTAAGGGAATTAAGTTTTATTATCCAGAAACAAAGTATGAATGAGAAATATTGGATGAACTTGATTTTCTTCTACTTTCTCATTGTAAATATTGTCATATAGTATCATTCTGATATGTCATGATTTTGTTTTGTAAACATTTTTAAATTTTTAAGGAAAATCCTTTTTATGGTTGAGGTGGATGCTTCTGATACTGCTGTTGGTATGGTCTTTTCAGAAAGACAGGGGATAAGGGTCTTCTCTACCATGAGCTCTCTCAAACCTTGTTATTCTAAAAAAAACTATGACATTGGGAAGAAAGGGTTACTAGCTTTTAAAGAAGCTTTTCAAGAGTGGATACACTTCTTGAAAGGGATCTAATCACTCTCTTACAGTTATTAATTATCATAAAAATCAAAAATTTTAGAAAACTTGATTTTTCACATATCTTCCTAGTTCCAAGAATGAACATCTAAATCAGACTGTAGAACAATATTTACGGTGCTATGTTACTTACCTTCAACATGATTTGAATTTTCTTATAATAATTCTTACCCTTGATCTATTCAACAAACCCCATTTTTACTTATTATTGTTATTGGTACCACTCTTCCCTGCAGTGGCTTAACTACATTTCACTGGGCCCCTTGCAAATAATATTTGGAGGGGCCTGGCAACACGGCAGTCCTCCCCTCGCCAGCCCGCTCCACTAGTCCACTCGCTCCCTCCTCTTGCATCCTGGATGGAAGGAGCAGACCCAGAACCCGGGTCCCCCCAGCAACCACAAGGTTTGTTTCCTCTATAGTTATGCCACTGTTTCTATGTTTCCATCAGATTCTGTCCACTTTTCTTTGCTCATTCTTGAGTAGAGTATATCAACCCTTAGGGCGGGTATAATCTTCTAGCTTCTCTAAAAAATGCACAATCCCAGGCAAAAAGATTATTTTTTTAAGACAAACCTTCTTTCTCATTTGGCGATATAGTGTGGCTCTCCACTAGAAATATGAAACTGGAAATGCCCTCTGCTAACTGGGCCCTAAGTTTATTATCATTATTATTATTTCAGATAAGATCAATGTGTAACTTTTGCTTACAATTGCTGACTTCAATAATGATCGAGCCTGGTTTTCATGTTACTCTACAGAAACCCTTTATTCAGATTAAATTCTCTGTTTTGGATCCTGTCCCTCCTACTTCTGTTTTGGTGGATGACGATGAGGAATTTGTGATTGAAGCAATTTTTGACTTATAACTTCATAGAAAATTCAGATCTAGTAAGTCATGGTGATGCAGTAATTCATCTGGTTTTGAATACTGGCCTTTCTGACCTCGCTATAGTAATAAAAGCTCCATATCTTCTAAAAGGGGGTAAATGTGAATTTGTAGTCAGTTAATTCTGATTACATGGTTATGTAAGCCAGGAGGAAGTGTAAGATGTAGAATAAATTATGTTAGGAAATACTGCCATTACGGAAATATATTACAATCCATGCCTACGTTAATACAAATACAGTTAGTAAGAAAATTAAGAATACATTACCTAACGAAACAAGTATCATCTGCACCAAGTGACTGGGAGATACCGATTCAGCCGGCAGATAAGTCTCAAACAGAAAAGTGACCCTGGGCAGCATACACTTTTGCTCCACAGGAGAGATCTCTGCCAAAAGAATGGGACCCTCCATTTTTATACTCAATAATTATAATTTTCAAAACCACTTGGAAGACAATTCAACAAAATGTCTTTATTTTCTTCTGATGCGCTCATCAGGAACTGGCCAGGTTCCCAACAAACACACCCAAAGGTAGACCTCAAGAGCTTCTCTTTTCAATGCTATTAGTATTCGAGTACATACAGTATTTTGCCCCTAATTCTCAGAACAAAGAGTTTCTATGAGAACTTTCAGAAGTTATAAACACATTATGTAATTGACATTGGCACCATGCCAAACCATAACTGAATATTTAGAGTTCAACAGTTCCTTCTACAAAATTATTTCATAACCATAATTGAATATTTAGCGTTCAACAGTTCTTTCTACAAAACTGTTTTATCAAAGTATTACTCTGAACCACCGTTTAATATATAAAAGGCTCAACAAAAACTCTCATTAAATTTCACCCTTTGGCTCTGAGTAATACATTTGATAACAATCAGGCATTATTTGTTATTCAAATAAGTTGTCTAGATAGCTTATTGTCTATCTACTGGCTGCTTGTTTATTCCAAGGATATTTGCTGGTAAAAATATCTGTGTACTGTTTAGCCTGCACTATACTGCACATTATACCTTAAATGTTTGACAACAGCTGTCCTAAAATCTGCTGCTTTTAACTGAACTTGATTCATACGTCAAAGTATATATATTGATATATATTGATATATATTGGTATATATTGATATCTATACACATTGTAAATCATTATGAAATCAATTATAGAAAGCCAAAATGCAACACTTGCAAGTGGTGTGCCATGTAAGGGAAATGCCCCCAGGATTCCATATAAGGGAGGACACAGATTACTACCTTCTCTTTGGCTAAGAAGGAGAACAAATGAATGCCAATGGGGAACATGAGTCCCGACACCTCAGCCAGGGACTCACCTACTAGAGGAGTAGTAGAGGAGTAATAGATAGGGTAGTAAAGAGCATGCTGTATTCATTGAGTTTAGTGGTAGGCTACTGAGATGAGCAGCTGAGGCTCCATTGAGGAGAGAGCAAGGGACCAGTATCCCAGTGGTATCTCACCCTGATAGGGATACAGTGGAAGAGGAACTAGGCTAAGTAGGGCTTAGCCAAGGCTGACCTGTACTGGAAGTCTGTAAGAAGGTATAGCTTCCCTGAAGATACGAAAGGAGCAGGGGTGTAGGCATCAGGCTGGAGCCCAGTGGCCTGGGACACCTTATGCTTGTTACATTGTTCATCAGGCAAGTTGTATGGTGAATTTGTCCTGGAGAGTGTAAATAAAGTGTTCCTGTGTTTATTGACAACATTGTGTGTATTATTCAATGCTAAGGTTTTAAAAGTTGCCCTATGTGTGATAGGGGTGTAAACTAAGAGGTTAAAAATCACAATGCTACAAGCTCTGTAAACAGTTTTTAAAATGTGTCTTAACAGAAGCTTAATGCCACTCCAAAAATTTTAACTGATTGCTCTCACAACCCCCAATTCGGTATGGTGTTTACAGAAGCAAGTAGCTCAGTGGTAGGTTTCATTCTTCAATTAGACTGATAATTACCTTGATAATTTCAATCAGTAGAGATCAGTGAGATCAGTAGAGACCTATTGCTCAGAAACAGCATCCAATGAGGAGCTCCTAAGAAGATTTGAATGAAATACATTCAGGGAAATGTATGAAGGAAAATGTGGAGGATCCCGCCATGGAGGCAGGTCCAGGATATGATTCATGGTTAATTTGGAGGAGGACTTTAAAAGATTGGGGGTCAGAGGAGAACCAGAAGAGCAAACAGAGAAGATTTTGTATTCTACAATTGGTTTCATGATAAAGCAAATTTTTGCATTTGTACTCACTGTAAAGAGGAGAGAAAATTAAAACTGTTGATTGGAACAAGTCCACAGCAGGGATGTAGTCTCTTAGAAATCAATCTGATAATATACCTTAAATTTTAAAAAAAGGTGATACAGTACATTCGCCCCTTTAAAATTGAAAGTATGTATAAAAGTTCTTATTTCTTAAGAATACCCGTGTTGAATTTGAAACTGGGCTAAAAAATATTTAAAAAGGTGGTTATTTTCTTTGAAAAGGGAAGTTTGTAACTAGGGCAAAGGATGATGAAATTTAGAGACAGAGTTCAACCATAAAGGAATTCAGAGTGTTGACAGGTTAGTGGAGAGGGTGATATATGGGTCACAGATACCATCCGTTTTAGGAACATCTTTAAAAGTGTTGCTTCTTTTTAATCGAGGAAACCTTTTTGTATTAATTAAAAGGAGCTTCTGCGGTGTTGCCTGTTTTAGATTTCATGACTCAAATGCTTTAGATAATCATGATGGAAATTATTTCCATTTCATTTTTTCCTATTATTGTTATAGTCCTGGCAAGAGTCATTTCACTTCAGCCTACTAGTGTCTATTCGTGTGCTTGTGGGATGGTTTAGTAATTAACACGTTTATGTCTCCACCTGTGGGATCCTGTCTCGTCTTTGCTGCTTTTACTTTTGAAGAGTTTAAAGGCAGCTTCTTCCTCTCCAGCTTGTCTAGAGGCGCATCTGCCATTGCCACTCTTGCATCACACTGTTCTGCCCGCAATGGAGAAGGTATCTGTTTATCATGGGAACATAAGCCGCGAGATGGGCGAGAAGCTCCTGAGTGATGCCGGGAAAGATGGGAGTTACTTGCTACGGGATAGCGAGACCATGCCGGGAATGTATTGCCTCTGTGTTCTGTAAGTATCTCATTCTCTACCTTTTTACAGTATCAGTGGTGTTAAATTCAAACGTAATTTTCACATGGGAGACCAATATCCAGATTATTAGGAATAAATATACCTAGGAATCCTGCAGATAGAATATAGGGGTCTCTATCACTTCATGAACATTTACTCATTGTATCAAGAGTTTTAGCAGATGGTATTATGGATGACTTAGGAAGTGTTTGCTTTAATGAGAAGTTTCTGGGCCCCACAGCTATACCTTGCTAGGGCCCAAAACTTCAAGAAACAAAACTTGTTTTGCAAATATATGCTACAACTATATTTTAATCACATCTCCACTGGGTCCTTTATACACCTGAGCCCCTTTGCATCTGCTCTTACGGCCTCCCTGAAATGCAGCACGTGTTCTATGTGGTTTAAAGGAACAGTTCATCTTAAAATAAGCAATTATTATGATATTGACAGTGATATTTTGAGACAATTTGCAATTAGACTTAGTATGTTTTTGGTGCTGTTTGTCTCTTAAATCTGCTTTACACCAGCATCACATTTAATATGCCTTTGGGTGCCGCTGAGCCCAGCCAACAGAAAGCATATTCATCTTAAGGCTATATGTTTAATATTAATATTATTATTAATATTTCTTGTCACTTAATCTCTAATTGTCACTTAATCTCTCTTTTAAGAACCTTGTCTATTCATCTTTAGCTCTGCCTGGTTGCCAGGATCTGATTTGTACGTACTGTGTACTAAAAACTTGTTATTAAGGATATAATCATGTAAATGGAAAAAGTATATACATTATTAGTCATTTGAGAAATATTCCTCTATATTCTTGACAGCCAAATATGAGAAATGTCACAAATAAAAATATAAAATGAAAAGTTAAATCCAATTTAGAAATTTTGGATCCAGTTTTCAACATTCCCATTTATTTTATTATCCACACCGTATCATTACCTAGGACAACTGCCCAACTGGAGGTCTGCAGGCCAGATGTGGCCCTTCAAAGGATATTTTGGCCCCCAGTCTGCTCAAAGGTTCCATAGCCTTCACTATTTGACATTATAGGACATGAATTTAATCTGGCCCTTGAACATTCTGTATGAGAAATAATTGGCCCACTATACGTAATCAGTTGGAGAGCACTGATCTACAATAATGTACCTTGTTCAAGTAAAAAATATCATTTTTTTTAAATCATACCATTCCATACCATTTTAAATCATACCATTCATACCATTATATATATATATAATGGGGTGCACTCTCTGTTTACTTGGTGAAGACCCTGCTGCCAGCAGTAGATAATAGATATATGGACAAAGAGCGACACTCACGGGATCATTTTGAATGCAGGCAAACTGTGTTTATTCCACTCACAGTGGAATAAACACAGTTTGCCTGCAATCAAAATGATCCCATGAGTGTCGCTCTGTGTCCATAAATTATATATATATATATATATATATATATATATATATATATATATATATATATATATATATATATATATATATGAAGAAGCAGGATCAGCACACTCTGTATTGTGATGAAAATGTGATTATTTATTTCATAGTTTCGGTCCCACATGAAAAAGGTCCCCATGCGGGACCGAAACGTCGGCTAAAATGCTTCTTCTATGAAATAAATAATGACTTTTTCATCACAATATAGAGTGTGCTGATCCTGCTTCTTCATGTGTACAACATATTGATTGTGCACCTCTGGCTTCATCTAGATTGGAGTGCAGGCACTGTGGGACAGTATATATATATATTTAATTTTTTCTACAAATTCATCAAGACAACACTAAAGCAATTTCTGGGTCATGGAAATGGCTCCATATTAATTAACAGGGAACAATTAAGCACCGATTTTTACTGATGATAAATATGAAATATTTCTCTTGAACGTATTTCACCATCAAAAGGGATGACATAAAATGTGAAATGGTCTATCATAAAAAAACATTAAGAATGACATGTTTTTGCTGCTGTTGTACTTGAGCATTGTTATAATATATGATAAGTAAATAGGTAACTACAGGTCTACCATCCGTTATCCAGAAAGCTCCAAATTACAAACGGGCCATAGACTCCATTTTAATAAAATAATTCAAATATTAACAAATGAATTCCTGAATAAAAAAACAGTACTTTGTACTCGATCCTACCTAAGACATAATTGATCTTTAGTAGAGACACAACAATCCTATTGGATTTGAATTCATTTTTAAATAAGTTTTTAGTAGACCTAATGTATGGAGATCCAAATTCCCTTATTTGAAAAACCCCAAATCCTGAGCATTCTGGATAACAGGTTCCATATCTCTACCAAACTAAGATCTCCAGTAACCCAGTAACCCATAGTAACCACCAGATATTTGCTTTAACTCCTGTAGAACAATCAATGCTAATTGTGGTGAATTTATAGCTCTTGTGTGGTATAATATTAGGAGAAAACATCAAAGGGAGAAATCATCAAAGGATGCAGAAAACACAAAATTCAGCACTCCTCAATAAAATTCTGTTGAAACCAAAACCCCAGCAACGCTGAGGAATATATAGGTCACCGGCAGAGAGAAAGTAAATTCCACTATTTCAAGATTACTGGGCTGAGGGTAAAAATACAAATGCAACTCTAGATTTGAGTGTCAAGCCCATGTTCTTGTGGGAAAAAAAGAGGATCAAAGAAGACATGTTGCCGAGACATTCCAGTATTGCACATTTCATGTCACTTTGGGATTTATTTCATATTTTTGTTTTATACATTTCAAAAATTTCAAGAGCCATCTTTCTGGCACATGTAGTTTCCATGCCAGCTCTTAGTTGAGTGAAAAAATGTTTTATCGCAATTTTTTCATGTAGAAAGCAGTCTTTATTAGCTGTTAAATATGGTCACATTCAGGCACATGTACAAACTCAATGACTTGATGGAGGAAGTTATGAGAATGTTCTTGCTTTCTAGTAAGCAGCTATCCGTTTAGTGCAGTAGCACAATTGGGATCTGGTTATAGCACCAACTTGTGTATCTACTGTACCTCTTTTCTCATTATATTAGCAGGGTCGGACTAGTCTGGAAAAAACCCGATGGACCCCGGCTCTTGTGGGACCTGATCCCTGCATGAAGCTATTGCCACAGCCCAGACTACTCTCCCTAACCTCAGTCGTGTCTGTGAGAAGAAAAATGTATTAGCAGGTGGGATGGTGGCCGAGGAGGGTTGCTGCTGAGGCGGGGAGGTCCTGGGGCCCCAGTTCAACACTGTAGATTATAATTATAAAACTAAAATTAATATTTTCAGTTAATTGCAAGAGCAATGTAATACCCATTTTGAGGCAAGAGACCCCCCTCCTTTCTAGTAATGCTTGTATTTGGCTGGAACTTAGGGAGATATCTATCAAAAGGTGAAATACAGCTTGCCACAATTCACCAGAGGGGAATGTCACTGGTATTCATTTATATTGAATTGTAATGGCAAAGGGGTGCTGCTGCCATGAGGCAAATTGAGAAACTTGCCTCAGCTTGTAGGGCCTGGCAAGTTACCAGGGGCGGTGAAAAGTCACTCCTGGTAACATCAAGAGCCGAAATGCTGATTCTGTTCCGCTCTCTGCACTAGCGATGCAGCCCCCCTTGATCTGCTCTGATGCAAAAATGGCCATAATATAAATGAGTAAAAATGTATTGGAAGATAAATATTTTTTATATAGTTTATATGGTTTATTACTAAGCGAGTGTGGTGTTTTTATTTTGGTACCTGCACTTTATTTAGCAGGGATTTCTGGGGCAAGCATTGATTATGATTATTGAACACATTATAGCTGGTTAGAAATTCATATTTTCCACATTTTAGAGTGATTCTGCTGCTACATATGGTATGTTTCACATTCAGCAGTTGCCCATGGGCGATATATTGACGTCAGTCAGCCATCTCCCTTATGCGTATGGCCAACTTAAGGAGGGAAGAGGGTTGTTTACTTGACAAAGAGAAAAGTGAGGTGCCACAAACAACCAAAGTAGACAACTCTTGTGTCTATGTCCAGGTGCACCAGTACACCATCAGCTCGGGGAACAGTAAACCAATGTTCAGCAGATAAAGAGAAATGGGCCATTCAGCACTCAATGGAATCCATAGGGCTAAGAATAGCAGAGTGGGGGATCTGTCTTAAATGTTTTCAAAATGTAAGGTGTTTTGGATCTTAAATCTAAACACGGGGACACCCCTGGGCATGAACTCTGATTTTGATCTTTCTTGTTATTACTGATCTAGTCACACTTGAATTTCATAATTAAAATGTAAATATATAAATGGTAATTTGTGATCCTTGTTGATTGATTTTGATTGATTTTATGTGTTTATATTGAACTTTATGGGTATTGGTTCCTTTAAAACATTCATGGGACACTGTGTCTTTTATTTTGTAATTGTTTTCTAATCATGTTCTGATTGGCTGTGGCTTCCCTTAAATTCTCACTTCTTGTGAGGGAGATTTCAGCCCATATATTGGGCACAAAACAAGTTGGGCCTATGGAGTTGTATATTTTTTAACTGCAACAATAAAATATTACTTTTCTTCCATATCTTTTGCCCTGTGGATTCCATTGAGTGCCAGATGGCCCATTTCTGTTTATCTGCTTAACAAGAGGGTTGTTTAGACATCAGATAAAAGACGGATAAACACAGCATAGATCATGATAGATGCGGGGAAAAAAAAATCTGAAAAAATCTTATTTTCTATGTACAAAATGTCAGTTCAAATGAAAATATGTCATGATTCTGTGCTACTGATCTTTTAAGTGTACCTTAAACATGACCCATAGTGTCTGGCAATACAAACTATAAAACTACAGCCTAATACTCCAGTCTATGAGAAGAGAACGAGTAATTCTTTGTACTGTTACTTTTCTACATGTGTTAAAGAGGAAGTGAGGTTTGAGGTTAAACTTTATTATATTCTGCTGACATCTCTCAAAATACAGCAAATAACATTGAATGAAGCCATGCTGACATGAGTCCTACAACTGGATCATTTGAAGCATTTTGCCTTCCAAAGTATTGCAAGCAAATTATATTTGAAATGTGTCCCAAAAATCTTTTCAGTTAAACACCCGGTTTAACTACACACGCTGTAGCTAAAATCTGATTTTTTTTCCAGCAAAGCAAATTTTCGGGAAAATGTAAGACCGTATATACTCGAGTCTAAGCCAAGTTTTTCAGCAACCAAAAAGTGCTGAAAAAGTCTGTCTCGGCTTATACTCGAGTCAGCACACATGTCCAAAGTGTGAAACAGAAAGTTATCAAAGATCGGTGCACTCACGATTGAAAAAGGTTAATTGCCGGTACCTAAATAAAAGATCACAAAATATAGTGTACCGTGCTTCTTTCCAGGGGTTAAGGAAACATTGGATCTACTCACAAAATAGATTCTTGAATGTCGGCTTAGCACAGCAGTTGGTATCATAATGATGCAGGGGAGAACCAATTTTCTTAAATGTCTGGAAAAGCAGCTCTAATAGTGTAATATTGCCGAAGCTCATGAATTGTCCTCCTGGAAGTGCCGCTTCTCCGTCTCGAAAGGCCCAGGGACAGAGCAGCGTTGTCTCCACTTCAGTGTGTTTCACAGACTTTGTCAGGGTTTTTTTCTCTGAGTGAGATTGATTAATGAAATCCAGTACTGAACCCCGGACTGCTGCGCCAACATACAGAGAATAAAAAAAACCCTGACGAAGCCTGTGAGACACTCTGAAGTGGAGACGCCGCTGCTCTGTCTTTCACTTCATGGATGAGTGGATCCACAATTACCTCCAGTGCTGCCAATTATTCCCTTGACTCTGCGTAGAACTCTAACTTACCTACCATGTCCAAAATGTGGTCCGCGGGCCAATTGCGGCCTATGTTCAAGTTTAAACCGGACCACAGTATCCGTCTGTGATGATATCCAAACAGTTTTATATAGCAAGTATATAGTATAGGCTTATACTCCAGTCATTACGTTTTCCTAGGTAAAATTAGGAACTTCGGCTTATACTCGGGTATAAAAAAAAGCGCAAAAAACCAGAGTGGATTTGATCGGAGTTTGTAGCAAAAATTTTAGATAATTGAGATAAATTCAGACTTTAATAAATAAGTATGATGCAGAGAGTGATATTCAGAGACAATTTGCTATTGGTTTTCATTATTTATTATTTGTGTTATTTAGCATTTTATTCAGCAGCTCTTCAATTTGCATTTTAAGCAATCTGGTAGCTAGGGTCCAAATTACCCTAGCAACCATTAATTGATTTAAATAAGAGAATGGAATATGAATAGGAGAGGGCCTGAATAGAAAGATGAGTAATAAAAAGTAGTAGCCTTACAGACAGGGCCGGAACTAGGGGTAGGCAGAGTAGGCACGTGCCTAGGGTGCAAAGATGGGGGGGCGCCAGGCACGTACCTTCTCCACTGCCTACCCCATGTAGGGTCCACGCTGTCCCCGACTGCCTGTTCTCTCTTCCAGTTTTATGATTTTATTGTATTACACAGGGAATAATATAGTGAATAAAGTTCCCTTCTTGTAAAATATAATGATATTATAAATTATGGAAGAGTTAACATGACTATATAAAAACACAAGGCTGAAGGCAACAAGGGGGTACTTTATTTATTTTAATACACAAGTTTCAGTGAGTCATGTGACAGAAATGACATCAGAACTCACCGTTTATAATTGATGACATCAGTACTCACCGTTTATAAGGATATAATTTACAAGACATGGCTTTTGTGTATTATAAATGAATATGTTATCATTGAAGTTCATGACTATATAAAAAGCCACTTGGCTGCAGTCTTTTAGAGAGGCGATGACAGGTAAAAATACTAAGCTGTACAGTTTGTATGAACATGTTTAATTATATAGTACTACCTGTGTATATATAGGGATCCAATGATATTATATAAATGATTGTTGCTGGGCTCAAGCAGTTGGATCATGTAATTGGCAATTATGTTATATAAACGAAGTTTCCTGTCTATGGTCAGATTCAGAGAAGGAATGTCTGATTGGTTAGTCTCGTTTGCCGCATATAAATTGTGCACCTAGGCAATAAATAAGTCCCACTAGTATCTGAGTTTAATTTTGAGCAAAAGTTCTGTAAATGATCTCATCTCTATCATAGTGGGAAAAAAAGCTGCTCTTAACCCGAACGATAACATCTTTGAAGTGGTAGCAAACATGCCGTAGAAATGTGATAAGATCTGTTCCGTTGCAAAATGGCAGTTCAAATCAAATTGCAGGTTACAAAGAGAACAACAATAATGAGAACAGAGGAAAAGAAACAAAAACTGTCACTTTACTGTCACCCTGCTAACCTGCTGAATCATACAGAAATGGGAAACATTATTTCAACAAAATAGAAGTTTAAAGGGGCGGTTCACCTCACAATTAACTTTATAAGTATGAAATCTATTTTTCAATATTTTTACAGCCATTTCCCATATATTCAATTTTATCCAAATAATCCACATTTTTAAAACATGATTTCCCTTTTCTCTGTAATAATAAAATAGTAGCTTGTACTTGATCCCAACTAAGATATAATTCATCCTTAATGGAGGCAAAACAGCCTTACTGGGTTAATTTAATGTTTGAATCATTTTCTAGTAGAAATGGTAGTATGGGGATACAAATTGCAGAAAGATCCCTTATCCAGAAAACCCCAGTTCCTGAGCATTTTGGATAGCAGGTTTCATACCTGTATTAATTAGGGAGGGCAGCGAATTCGATGTGAATTGCCGCGTTTCACCGCCAGAGAATAAATTCACGAAATTGCAGCGAAAATTCGCAGACGAAAATTCAGCAGTGTCAAATTTCTTTGATGCTGGTGACAATCCTGACTCGGATATAAAGCATGCATATAAAGAGAAATATTGTTGAAAAGGGGATATTTAAGATAACTTGGTTTAGAGAACTTTTTCTCAAAATTACTTTTAGAAAATGAGGGGCTAATTTATTAAAGGTATACATGGGAAAACATGTTCCAGCAGAATTCTGCACTGAAATCCATTTTTTAAAAGAGCAAACAGATTTTTTTACATTTAATTTTCAAATCTGACATAGGGCTAGACATATTGTCAGTTTCCGAGCTGCCCCAAGTCATGTAATTTGTGCTCAGATAAACTTCAGTCACTCTTGACTGCTAAACTGCAAGTTGGAGTGATATCACCCCCCTCCCTTTACCCCCCAGCAGCCTAACAACAGAACAATGGAAAGGTAACCAGATAGCTCCCTAACACAAGATAACAGCTGCCTGGTAGATTTATGAACAGCACTCAATAGTAAAAAGCCAAGTCCCACTGCGACACATTCAGTTACACTGAGTAGGAGAAACACCAGCCTTCCAGAAAGCAGTTCCATCCTAAAGTGCTGGCTCTTTCTGAAATCACATGACCAGTCAAAATGACCTGAGATGGCTGCCTACACACTTATATTATAAATTAAAAAAAATACACTTGCTGGTTCAGGAATGAATTTTTTATTGTAGAGTGAATTATTTGCAGTGTAAACAGTGACACCATAAAATTCATGACAGAATCCCTTTAACCTAGGTCCTAAACTGCATATGTGTATCAACCCATATCAACCAGTCAGACATTCAATGTATATTTAAGCCAGACTGCCCTCTGTGTTTTTCAAATGGTAGAGAACCATTCCACGCAGCCCCTATCTCCTCTTTGAATAGGAGCCACTGGGCATACTGATGATTTTCAGCCCAAAAATGCTCCTATGTGGACTCTCTAGCAGATAATTGTCAGGATTGGTGTTGCCTGGAAGATCCTGTTTAAACAAATGGGAGCAATGAGGGGAGTGAGGCCGTATCTCCACCAGCCGAAGTCTTGTACATTAATCAAGAAAATGCTAGTTGTGACATTATCCTCTGTGCTTTATGTCAGGTGTATGTTCATGTTGCAGAGCACAAATAGCCCTATAATAATATATTCTCCATTGACCATAGTCTTTAGGTCATTTTTTGGCTCCCACAAAACTCTCTATTGCACAAGAACCATGTTATCAGAGAGGAGCACATAGTTAGAGGAAAAGCCTGAGAAGACTTTCCCTGGAAAAAAATGCCCTCTGGAAAATAGACTAGTATATCCCATAATGATACATAAATATTTTACATTTATATATTGATATCAAATCTGGTGCACTCCTGCATTGCTTAAACCGATTTGAGATCTCCAAGCCCTTGTCTTCCTGCAATGCTAAGAGCCACCTTTCCTTTAACTCACCCCTAAATCATGCTGGCAAAAACTTTATATTTATTAGAGTATTCCTTCAAGAAGTGTGATGTATAACTTCAACGGATACATTCTCCACACACCTGATGACATATGCATGCAATAGTCGGCCTTATCTTATTTATGAAACCCCACTTACCACAACCACAAAAATGCTCATGTCATTATATTTCATTCAAAACTTTAAAGGCGTATCATTAAAGATATATTTTAATTTAATTACAGGCCCCTCTGCAAGGTTTTTATTCTGTGTATCATAAAGCTCCTGTGACTAAGTTGTTCAGCTTCTCCCAAAAATATTTAAAGCTAGTGATTTACTGCAATACTCAGGCTCCTAAATAGAATCTTCACTTTCTGCATTTGCATTTTTCATATAAAATTGGGTGAGGAGTGCCTTTAGCTGCAACAGGGTGTTGAACAACATTGATAAAGTGATTCTTGTCCTGACTGCTATTATGGTCACTATCTCACCTACTATACCTGCTATCCCACAGTCACACTCCCTTCCCAGAGACAAATAGCCCACTGTTACTATAGACACATCTCTCCCTACAATACCTGCTATCCCACAGTCACACTCCCTTCCCAGAGACTATTATCCCAGTGTTACTATAGGCACCATCTCTCCCTACTATACCTGCTATCCCACAGCCACGTTCCCTTCCCAGAGACTATTATTCCCACTGTTATTATAGGCACCATCTCTCCCTACTATACCTGCTATCCCATAGCCACACTCCCTTCCCAGAGACTATTATCCCATTGCTACTATAGGCACCATCTCTCCCTACTATACCTGTTATCCTGAAGTTACAGCCACTTCCCAGAGACTATTATCCCACTGCTACTATAGGCACCATCTCTCCCTACTATACCTGCTATCCCACAATCACAGTCCCTTCCCATAGACTATTATCCCACTGCTACTATAGGCACCATCTCTCCCTACTATACCTCACAGTCACAGTCCCTTCCCAGAGACTATTATCCCACTGCTACTATAGGCACCATCTCTCCCTACTATACCTCACAGTCACAGTCCCTTCCCAGAGACTATTATCCCACTGCTACTATAGGCACCATCTCTCCCTACTATACCTGCTATCCCACAGCCACAGTCCCTTCCCAGAGACTATTATCCCACTGCTACTATAGGCACCATCTCTCCCTACTATACCTGTTATCTCACAGTCACAGTCCCTTCCCAGAGACTATTATCCCACTGCTACTATAGGCACCATCTCTCCCTACTATACCTGCTATCCCACAGTCACACTCCCTTCCCAGAGACTATTATCCCACTGCTACTATAGGCACCATCTCTCCCTACTATACCTGTTATCCTGAAGCTACAGCCACTTCCCAGAGACTATTATCCCACTGCTACTATAGGCACCATCTCTACCTACTATACCTGTTATCCCACAGCTACAGCCACTTCCCAGAGACTATTATCCCACTGCTACTATAGGCACCATCTCTCCCTACTATACCTGCTATCCCACAGTCACACTCCCTTCCCAGAGACTATTATCTCACTGCTACTATAGGCACCATCTGCTATTCCACAGTCACAGTCCCTTCCCAGAGGTTATTATCCCACTGCTACTATAGATCTTCATCAACACCAAAAGATCGAAAACTTCCTAACAATGTAACTTGCTATATGACTGGAGAAGAATAACATAGACCGTGTTGGTTTAAAAATTAATATTTTAGCACACCATGTATGTTTTAGATTTGTTTTAATGATGGAATAACATTGTTTAAACCTTTCACACAGGCACAAAAATTTGGTCTATACATACAGAGTTCATCAGACATCAACTGGTTCCTGGACTGCTGAGGTAGGCTTTCTTGGAAAACTTCAATTAGAATATGTATTTATTATATAGAGAGAAGACAGACAAACTTCATAAAAAGATCTAAGCCTATAGACCATTATATTGTATAATTATGTATAACCAGCCATAAACGTTTAGATTTTGTGCAAGGGAATCACTTCCTAGATTGCTATTATAATAAAAGGAACACTGCTACAATAAAATGTGATATGCAGATTATAAGTGTTAGAAATTACTTGTTTTCTAACATTACGAGAATAAAGTGAACAATTGTAATTGTTAATGCAGTTAAATATAGCTCACACTGGTTGATTCAGGTTGTCAACTTGATCATTCCTGACTGAGTTTTCAGGTTATTGTCTTGTGTATGGTTCCAAAATGGGAGCCTCCATTACTGATATCTGATCAATGCTCAGGCATATATTGTTGGGTTGACTGAAAAATCCTCAGGAGAAGACCACACTGGGCTGCGGATACAGTCTATGAACTCCCAGAGGGATCTAATGGTTGGACTGGGAGTTGAATGATTAACTCAATTTCTCCCTTCACTTCAGATTCCCTTTGTGATTTAGAGGTTTGTTTCATAAGGAAGAATTTCACCTTCAAATTCCATTCAGTTGCTCTTTTTTTGTTGTTTTTGGAATTCTTTAGTTTCTACACTGTCCATAGTTTGGCCCTTTTACTACTTTCCAGTAACCTTAACAGCCAGACAGAAACTTGAATGACAGACATGGAAATGTATAAAGGTTGGCCCATGATGGTATCTGACCATCGGACTGCTATGGGCAAGAATCTGCAGTACAGCATCAGTTAGAAGACAACAAGCTTAGAGACTAGGAATCCTTGTCTCCATATGTATATGCTTCACATAAAATGCCAATATACCCAAACTGTTATATTATCCATATTTGTAAACAATTTATGTGGTGATCAATATCTGTGCATTAAATGAATGAGCTAGGTTAAGAGAACTACAGGAATACAATATTTTGGCTGGAAATTTACAGTTAGGCCCATAAATCTTTGGAAAAAGACAACTTTTTTTCTAATTTTGGTTCTGTACATTACCACAATGACTTTTAAATGTAACAACTCAGACACAATTGAACTGCAGACTTTCAGCTTTAATACAGTGGGTTGAACAAAAAGATTGCATAAAAATGTGAGGAACTAAAGCCTTTTTTTAACACAATCACTTCATTTCAGGGGCTCAAAAGTAATAAGACAAATTAAAAAACTGAAAATAAAATGTTAATTTCTAATACTTTGTTTAAAATCCTTTGCTGCCAATTATATACTACAATCTTGAATGATTCACAGGCTGCACCTGGCGTTACAAGAAGGCTGTTCCGGAAGGTGCAAAATTTGATTTCTGCATATGAAAAACCAAACCAGGGAATTGCAACACATCTGCAGCACCCAGTGGAGAGGACGGTCACAAAAATTGTTTAAGGTAGGTAATACAATATATTTCTAATATTATTAAACTATTAAAAAATCATTGCAGTCTCCCCATACTTTGCCCCTACCCATAAAAACAGGGCAATTACATTAGTGAGGTAGTGCTCGCACATGGGTCCATTCCAAGTATATGGAGTAGTTCTGCTATTCCCCCCTTTTGATTAATGTTTGCCCATATTGAAATTATATGAAATGCTACCTGCAGCTTACGCAACAAAACCTTTGTGATCACACCAAGTAACAACAATAATAAAAGGGTTAGTTAAATATTTTTTTAATATTTTTGCATCACTGTCACAGGCTCCATTTAAAGGAGACCCGTCACCCAACAAAATGGTTCCAAATTCTATTTTATTGCATTTAGTCAAGCAAAATAACACTATATAAATTATTTAAATCTTGTTTCCTTCAGTCTGGGAACTCATAATTATAGTAAGGAGGCAGGAGCCATTTTGTGGATAGTGTTATTAAGGCAAGCCTTGCATCATCTCAGAATATTGTTTGTGCACCAGAATGGGGGACCCGATTTCCATCCCCATGCACTGGCTACACAATTAAGTGGTTAAGAGAACTGGGGGGATGTGGGGAGAGCAGTGACATCTAGGAAGTGCTGAATGGAAAGTGAAAGTAATTGCCTGCCCCATGTCTATGCCTAAGGCATAAAGGAGGGGCAGGCAATATTTGATTGACAGTTGACAGGTCCCCTTTAAAACATCCCACCGGTTGAAATCTCTTTTCTCTTGATTCCAGCTAAATACAGGAGTTTGTCAATTACCCTTGAAGGATTTTTTTGTACATTCGTTTTTTCACAGAAGGTGTAATGAACTTTAACTGCATTTTTCTACCTTCTTGGGCTGAAGATGACACTGTGCAATGGTACCTACAGATGGCACTGAATTATGATCAGACTATAGAGATTAAAGGGTATGGATATATAGTAGAAGACATAATGCAGTTGAGGAGATGCCTGCTATGTCCATGCTATATTATATTGCAGTGTCTAATGAATGGGGAGCCTACTCCACAAACATATTGGTCAAACCTTATTAAAGTTTGACCAGGGGCAGATTTATCAAGGGTTGAATAGTGAATTCAAATTCGAAATTTCAAGTATCAAAATTCACACATTATAATTTTAATTCCCCTTATTCGAAAGTAAATTTGAATGTGAGATTTAGCACACCTCGGCCACGGAAACAGCTCTTACGACTGGCTTCTATTACGGTCTGAGCCCTTTAGCTAGAGAAGTAGTAGACCTAATGGTTATATTGACTACCATTACCCTTTTGTAGACACCAGCAGCAGTCAAAACACCCCTCTCTACCTGTAACTGTTCCTGATGTTTATTAATGTCAAGCACCCTGGATGAGGCATGCAGAGCAGTGACTGGCAGAACTCATTGCAAAAAATGCTCAAGTGTCATGAAGGTCCAACTGTCACCATTCCGTGTGCATTAGCCTGGGAGCTTAATAATTAAGAATGATGACAGCCCTAGATGCCATTGCCCAAAGTGATTGTTGAATAGAATAGTCTGTTATTCACTTTGTAATGCCTTCACCCTTAGGAAGAACTTATTCAGATGAGCCTTGATAGAACTATTTCAGGAAGTAGAAAAGTAGCCAAGTGACTTAGATAACACCCACTATGTTCCCAGATGCAATAGGCAAAATGTTCAAAATTACAAAGCGAGTCATTACCTTCGCAAGAACATAATGGTTTGCTAACGTTTGTTTCTTTTTATCCCGAAGGGTGATTAATGGATGGATGCTTAAACAAATGAGTCATTTGCAGATCAATTCATTCGACGCTGCCTTGAAGAGAGAGAAACGGATGTGTAATATTTACAAATGTTTAAACCTGTAAATGCCAAAGATGAAATCTTCAGTCTTATATTTTCTTATTTAGGCTCCCAGTTAAATTTTAACAGAACGATAAAGGCTTAGAATTGGCCAAAGTCCCAAAATGTAAAAAAAAAAAAAAAGTGGGGTTTAGGTTATATTCTTGCTATTTTACCTTTTAAAGGAATTGTTCAGTGTAAAAGTAAAAACTGGGTAAATAGATAAGCTGTGCAAAATTAAAAATGTTTCTAATATAGTTAGTTAGGCAAAAATGTAATGTATAAAGGCTGGAGTGATTTGACTTATAACATGTCAGTCAGAACCCAACTTCCTGCTTTTCAGCTCTCTTGGTTTACACTGACTGGTTACCCTGGCTACCAGGCAGTAACCAATCAGAGACTTGAGGGGGGGCCACGTGGGTCATATCTGTTGCTTTTGAATCTGAGCTGAATGCTGAGGATCAATTACAAACTCACTGAACAGAAATGTACCATGTGGCCCCCCTTCAAGTCGCTGACTAACTCAGAGTTATAGAGCTGAAAAGCAGGAAGTTGTATTCTGGCTGTTTTATTAGACATCTGTTAACTCCAGCCGTTATATATTACATTTTTGGCTAACTAACTATATTAGAAATATTTTTTATTTTGCACACCGTTTTTATTTTCACACTGAACTATTCCTTTAAAATGAAAAAGGAAATATATTCTCTGTGGCTCTCCAAAGTAGGCACCCCAACCTTAAAGGAAAACTATACCCCCCCAAACAATGTAGGTCTCTATAAAAAGATATTGCATAAAACAGCTCATATGTAAAATCCTGCTTCATGTAAATAAACCATTTTCATAATAATATACTTTTCTAGTAGTATGTGCCATTGGGTAATCATAAATAGAAAATTGCCATTTTAAAAAATAAGGGCCGCCTCCTGGGATCATAGGATTCACTGTACCGTATGTTAGGTCACATGAGCCAATTAACAGACAGAGTTGTGTCTTTTGCTTCCTCACTTCTTCCTGTTACAGTTAGAGTTGAAGTATTTCTGGTCAGGTGATCTCTGAGACAGCACACAGACCATCACGAAATGGTGGCTCAAGGCAAGAAATGTAAAAGGGCAATATTTACTTAAATATATATTCCAGTTTGGTAAGATTCTTTAATATGCCACTTAATATGATATGAACTATCTGTTGCTTAAGTGTTCATTTTGGGGGTATAGTTTTCCTTTAAGTACAGATGCAGGAGAATTCTCCAATGAGAATCAGTCCAACCAGCTCTATGCCAGTCTTCTCACAGCTATCATATGAATATATTAGGGTTATGGTACAATTTTAATGTACTTTGCTAATATCACATTGGAAGCAGGGTTTAGAATGAACAAAATGAACTGCAACAATCATATATTACTAAAAGCAGAGAGTCAAGAGTAAATGAAATGGGCAGAATTCTTATTGGAGGAGAGTCTTACATAAATTAAGCCACTGGTACTGGAGATGTTACTTAAAGAATGCTGCCTTTTCACTGTATATGAATATGCATATTATCTGTTTGTAACATTACCCAGACTCCCAAGTCATTTATTTATAAGAACTCAGGAGTAACTAATGTAAGAATGAAAGTGATACAGGTATGGAATCTGTTCTTGAACAATCTATTATAGCTTTTGCCCAAAAGTGCACCAGATATAACCTTGACTTTAGTAGATCTGAACCAATGAACCCAAAAAAGTATGTACTAATAAATACATTTTCAGAGGGAGAGGTTCTCCACATAATATAGAACAGGCAGGCACTTAGAAACCCCATGCCAGGTCAAGGGAAAGATTGTTATATTTTAAGTACATGCCAAAGGGCAAACCATGTTTCATGCTTGATGGCAGTCATGGTTTTGTGATTGTTCAATCCGTCTAAATTTCCTTGAGTAAATCTGCCCCAGTGGGTTCTTTAAATTAATACTGTGCAGTTTTTTTTTAAGTAGTGGCCTGCTTATTTGCCATTCTGCATGTTCAAGGGATGGATTAATAAATAAATAAATATGATCATATCTTATAATTGGCATTAGCTAATAGCTAAAGACCCATTATTCGGAACAGGTCTCAGTCATTCTGTGTAATAGACTCCATACCTGAATGTCAGTCACTTGGAAATATAGAATCACTTAAAAGAAGTAGAATTATTACAAAACAGAACGATTCCCTTTTATTATTGGCCCTGTACATTCACTCAGCTTATATCACAGAACTAAATATCATTTAAAGGGGATCTCAAGAGAATCTTTCCAATCGATCTGTCTAAATTTCGAACCTGATTTTTAATGTGCCCTTTATTTAAAATGTATATAATGTTGTAAAATAAGTTCCATATACAGTGTGGCCATATAAACATGAGAATAATGTAAAGCGTGGATAGTGGAAATATTTTTTATGGCTTTCATTTTTTTTCTCATTTCTGCCAGAAAATGCCTACAAGTATGACGAGTGTATCAATCTTTATTATCTGATATGCTTATCTTATTGTTTTTAGAATGAGTCCCTGATTGGAAATTCTACCATTTTACCCAATTAGGGGATTCTATATCTGTTCAGGAGTGTAAGGTTTGTAAGTTCACCAGGAGTGGCATCATTCATCTGTTTTGGAGCAACCACTTATCTCAACTGCTGATACCCTTATTATTTTAATTATATATTCAAAACCTTCCAGGATTGCATCCCTGTTTGCATACACAGGGGCCCAACCCAATAGTCTTCCAGTTTTCACTGTAGTATTTTGTGATCTTAAATATTTGTAGCACTGAATATTTGTAGTATTGAAAAGTTCTCTTTATTAACTATGAAATTGCAATGTCTGACCTGAGAAGCTTTGGCTTAGTTGTAGAATAGAAGTGCCTCTTTGTCAATGACTGGTTCTAATACGTTAATACAAAAGCATCTTTCTTTTTTTTTTTATACTGTGTATAATGTAACTGAAGAGAATGTAATTGCTTATATGCAAATTTATACCAGACTGAAACTCCAGAACAGTTTAGGCTGAAAAAATTGATTTGCTATGCATACACATGTTCAAGAGAAAATTTGATTTTTTTTAATACAATGTGTATGTATTGGAGAATTATAATAAGGTCTTCGGAGATGGGCTGGCACTAGTGTTTGCATCCTAAACAGTGCTTACCTGTCACTTGGGCGGAATTTAGGAAATAATTAATTGCAGCCGTGAACATATTGCACCAAGGTTATTTGTTTTGGTCCTATAATATCATTGTACAAAATATATTGGTTGTTGTGGTATTTGTATTATGCTCAACACACAAAAATATAGAAGGCAAATAAAACTATGCAATTCAATAAAACTTGTAATTCTTCCATCTGTATATTAAGCTGCTATATTAATTGTGTAGCTGAACTAGTGGTTAGTATAATGGCTGGACTTCGCATTTATACAGTACAGGTATGGGACCTGTTATCCAGAATGCTCAGGGCCTGGGGCTTTCCTGATAAGGGATCTTTTTGTACTTTGCATCTCCATACCTTAGGTTTACTAAAACATTTAAATGTTAAATAAACCCTTAACGATTGTGTTGGCTCCAATAATGATTAATTACATATTAGCTGGGATTCAGTACAAGGTACTGTTTTATTATTACAGTGAAAAAAACACATCATTTTTAAAAATTTGAATTATTTGATGTAAATGGAGTCTAGGGGAAACGGCCATCTCATAATTTGAAGCTTTCTGGATACAGGGTTCCTGGATAACGGGTTTACTAAGGTTTAGTCTAAGCAGAAGTACAAGTCAGCGTCTTCCAATGCAGATAGTTATCTGCAACTCAACTTCAGTTGCAGGTCCAGACAAATGAAAAAAAAAACAAAAAAGCCAACAGAAACACAAGGGGAAATTCCAACAAAACAGCATTATTATTCAATCTATTTCAGTAAAGATATATTGCAACCAGAAACTATCCTTCCCCTGTTAATCAAAAGTAGCATAAAACTACTGGGTCATCACCGGCTGTGTCACTTCTGATGACAACAGTTTGCCTGGGGACTCACAGAGATATAAGGAGTCAGTGTGCATAGTACATTGTTTCCGGAAAGAGAGAAAGGTCTGGCACACGGAGCTAATTAAACCGGGGTGCAACCCCTGGTATGTTTATTGCATCAACAACGTTTCGGAGGGCGTTCCCCCTTCGTCAGGTGACAGTACATTGTTTCCCCCATAATTCCAGAGTAATTGTGGCCTGCAGGGATTCAGCAGAAGAGGCAGGGTGGAGGCAGTGGTGTGTGGTACAACTATATGCAAGAAGCAGCTTTGGACACAAGTACCTTTAAAGAATAGTGTCAGTACATGCAACATTGCAAGAGAAAAAAGACGCAGTGCAGAGTGATTTTATCCTTATATATAAAATCTGGATACGCATGGAAATGATATCTCTATTTGCTCAGCTTAAAAACATCAGAGCCTTACTATCTTATGTATTTTGGGTGCTGCCACCAGCCAGATGAGCTGTACTGATTCTGTGTCAATGAGCATGTGCACATACAAACAATAACCCCGCTATAGGGGTTCTGAGCTGAAACGTCATCAGAACGTGATTGTGAGTTTACTCACATGTGCAAATGTCGGCACTCATTCTCAATGACTGTCTATGGAGTTTTGATCTATGTAAGGAAGGGATAAAAAAAAAACATTGCCCAAAAGACACTAGCATTGATGATGGGTACTTACTACCAGTGGCAAATGAGTACTTACAGACATCATATGAATAGTAAACATATAGATAGGTATGCATCTACATTGGCACCACACATTCACTCCCGGCGCATTTGTCTGACTATAGTAACTTCTTTCAATAAAACAAAGTGTTGATTTTAAACTTAATGTTTGTGAAGATTCTCAAGACCGTCAGCTACATTGCTGGTAAATTTGTAATACCGGCCCGGCCTTGGCAGGTGTTTTACCAGCTAGGCCGGTAAAATACCGGCCTGGTGGCAACCCTATCCCAATGCTATGATCCGGCCCTTCTGCATCCTGGTCCTACCCCTTTTGCATCACAGCCTGCCCCCTTTGCATCACAGTCCCGCCCCTGCCCGTTCTCTACTGAGCTAAAAGGTGGCAACTCTATATTGTTTTATAAAAGTCAAACTATTATATTATAGGATTGCTATTTCTTATATGTATTGGCAGATCAGTATTGCTAATTTAGCATTATGTTAAATCACCTGTATACTGAAGTACTTGTATGTAAGAAGATGTTTTGTAGTTTAGGAACTTTTACCTGATACACCAGTTTCCATGTGCAGGATAAGGAGAATGTTCCTGTTGTCTTTCAGCTCCCTGCAATAAATAAAATTACTTCTCTCTTACCCTACCCTTGCACTCTGAATTCATTTTCATATGTGCAACACAAACCCTCTGTAAAACAGTATGAGAGAATGAGAGATGAGAGAAGTCATCGACAAGATTGCTGCTTTGGAACCAATGTCAGCCTGTTCATTTACTTTATGAGATTATTATGTAATGAATGTCTCATATCCAGAAGGCAAAATAAGACCATGTTCTCCATATGTAGGATTCCAGTAAAATGATTTAGTGTTGGGAAATAGGGATGAGCGTTTTCTTTTGGATATCCATGGATTTGCGGCAAAATTCTGCATTTCACCATCTGTGAATTTATTCGAAAATTTGCCCCAAAAATTCTCAGCAACAAAAAAGTCGCCATAAGAATAAATGGCCATTGACTTAAATGCATTTGGACAAAAAAGTCACCATATGAAAAAATGCCCATTGAATTTAATGCATTTGGAGTGAGTGTTGCGTGTGTAGGGTTGGCACCTGTCCGGTTTTGACCCTGACATTGTGGTATTTAGAAGGGCTGCCCAGGTTAAAACTTTCCAAATAAGGAAAACTGGGTAGGATTCCCCATGACTGACACAGCGATCGGCCAATCTCCCTGCCTCTCGATGTCATGGCCCCGCCCATCCACAGTATGTTTTCGCCCCCTCAACGTCATGGCCACCTTCCCCTGCCCGGTCTCCACCATGGGAAGAGATGGCAACCCTATGTGTGTGTGAGATAGATTTGCTTATCACAACTGGGAAACAGTGCTCTCATTGGTGAGTTCTTTAGTATTTCTGTTTAAGTATTTACCCACATATACAGAAAGAGGAGCACTGCACCAGAATAAAATACATGAATACTTATTTCTAAATATGTCCTGTTATTCTAATAAAGTCCTTCAGCTTCATCCAATAGATAACTTCCTCCAGTACATTCAGTTTAATTAAGTACAAAAAGGTCAAATGCACACACTCCACAGTCCCAGAGAATACAACATAATGCCATAGGGCCAGTCAGTCTCTAAATGGTGCCATCTAGATGTAAGTTACTCCCAACTGTCGATCGGGAATAACCAACCTCTTTTACCCGTGAGTCACATTAAAATGTAAAAAGAGTAAGAGCAACACAAGTGTAGGGATGTGAAAATCTAGACACCCTTACCCTTTATTGACAGGCACATCCTTAGGAATATGGTCGCCTCAGTGGGTCCTTATGGGGACTTTGTGCTTATGTAATCCCTGTAGTTCTCACAGTGGATGCTAGATGGCACTGTGGCATAGTATAAAAGGCTTGCAAACTATGAGGTCAAGGTCCATTGCTGCTAAACCTTTTCTCTGTTATGCAGCAGAGGTTAAGGGTGGTGGAACTCAGTCTGAGTCTAGTGAAGTGATAGTTATACCCTTTAATAGATCACTCTAGGAGTGATAGATAGGGTATGTAGTTGAGCAGCTCAAAGCTCCGACGAGGCTATTAGAGGGATTAAGATCCCGGGTATTACTGACCCCATAGTAGGGCCTAAGTCTCTTCAGGAGAGTACGTAGTCTTCTGAGTTCCACCTAAGGTAATCCTGAAGATTGGGGAAATACCTTCTAATAAGATGACTCTCTACCGTGGATTCATTGAGATCTGGCATAGTGCCGAGAGACTGGCGAATTGCTAATGTGGTGCCTCTATTCGAAAAAGGATCCCGTTCTCAGCCTCAAAACTATAGGCCAGTTAGTCTGACGTCAGTGGTAGGAAAGCTTTTCGAAGGGTTAATAAAGGATAAGATACTGGACTTCATAGCAAATCATAATACTATGAGTTTGTGCCAGCATGGTTTTATGCGTAATAGATCTTGCCAGTAGTGATGGGCGAATTTGCGCCGTTTCGCTTCGCCGAAAAATACGCGAATTTCGCACGAAATTCGCGAAACTGCGAAAAATTTGCGAAACTGCGCCGCGTCTCGTTTTTGACGCCAGCGTCCATTTTTTCCGAAAAAACTTTTTTGACGCCGGCGAATTTTTGACGCGAATTTTCGCGGGAGTTTCGTGAATTTATTCGCTGGCGGCGAATCGCGCAAATTCGCCGCAAATTCGCGCCTGGCGAATAAATTCGCCCATCACTACTTGCCAGACTAACTTAATTTCTTTTTATGAGAATGTAAGTAGACACCTCGATTCTGGGATGGCAGTGGATGTGATTTACTTAGACTTTGCTAAAGCATTTGATACAGTGCCACACAAAAGGTTACTGGTTAAATCAAGGAATGTTGGCCTGGAACATAGTATTTGTACCTGGATAGAGAACTGGCTAAAAGATAGACTACAAAGAGTGGTGGTAAATGGAACATTTTCTAATTGGACCAATGTTGTTAGTGGAGTACCGCAGGGCTCTGTACTAGATCCCTTGCTTTTCAACTTGTTTATTAATGACCTGGAGGTGGGCATTGAAAGTACTGTTTCTATTTTTGCAGATGATACTAAATTGTGCAGAACTATAGGTTCCATGCAGGATGCTGCCACTTTGCAGAGTGATTTGTCTAAACTGGAAAACTGGGCAGAAAACTGGAAAATGAGGTTCAATGTTGATAAATGCAAGGTTATGCACTTTGGCAAAAATAATATAAATGCAAGTTATACACTAAATGGCAGTGTGTTGGGAGTTTCCTTAAATGAGAAGGATCTAGGGGTCTTTGTAGATAACACGTTGTCTAATTCTGGGCAGTGTCATTCTGTGGCTACTAAAGCAAATAAAGTTCTGTCTTGCATAAAAAAGGGCATTAACTCAAGGGATGAAAACATAATTATGCCTCTTTATAGGTCCCTGGTAAGGCCTCATCTGGAGTATGCAGTGCAGTTTTGGACTCCAGTCCTTAAGAGGGATATAAATGAGCTGGAGAGAGTGCAGAGACTAAGTGCAACTAAATTGGTTAGAGGGATGGAAGACTTAAATTATGAGGGTAGACTGTCAAGGTTGGGGTTGTTTTCTCTGGAAAAAAGGCGCTTGCGAGGGGACATGATTACACTTTACAAGTACATTAGAGGACATTATAGACAAATGGCAGGGGACCTTTTTACCCATAAAGTGGATCACCGTACCAGAGGCCACCCCTTTAGACTAGAAGAAAAGAACTTTCATTTGAAGCAACGTAGGGGGTTCTTCACAGTCAGGACAGTGAGGTTGTGGAATGCACTGCCGGGTGATGTTGTGATGGCTGATTCAGTTAATGCCTTTAAGAATGGCTTGGATGATTTTTTGGACAGACATAATATCAAAGGCTATTGTGATACTAAGCTCTATAGTTAGTATGGGTATATAGAATTTAATTAAAAGTAGAGGGGTGTATGTATGGATGCTGGGTTTTCATTTGGAGGGGTTGAACTTGATGGACTTTGTCTTTTTTCAACCCAATTTAACTATGTAACTATGTAACTATGTGTACTCTCTATTTTGCAGAGAGTCATTATATGTTTGGTACAGTGAGTATACCTTGTTAAATTGGTTGATCTATGTGTTACTCTATGTTCCATACTCCATGGTTTTGGTTAATAAACTCGGTTTATGGTTTAAGCAAAATAAAACTACTGTGCATTGCACATGATTACAGTTGCACTACACCCTGCCTCCACCTTGCTGCGAGGGCCTACTTCTGTGTAAAAAAGAGTCTCACGGGTGGTATTAACCTACACGGGAAGTAACTAGAACAGACTTCAAGTCAGTTTATTATAACGCTACACAAGCAGGAAACATTTTCCTGGGAGTGACAAATAAAGGCTGTAATTGGCTCATTATCAGATGGAGGGGGGTCTTGAACAAATATTGGATCTCTAACGTGCTTAAACTATGAAAACCACTGATCTAAGGTAATATTGGGTGTAAAGTTTGTCGCATGTTTAAAAGCCCATATCAACCAGACTTGTAAAGACTACCTGCTGGTTGTCTGACATGGGTTCCTAGAAATGGAATGAATAATGTACATTAACCCCATGCTCTGTTGTCTTAAACACCTCAGGATATGCACATATCTCCATTTAGAAACCCTTTATTAATTTACAGTCGTTTCCCTGAAACTTTTCTTTGTGCAAAACAACTAAAACAGTCAGTTGCTGTTCAAGACAGAGCAAAGAATTGATACAAAGAGAACCCAACTGACAACAAAAATGTCTTGGTAGCTGTTGAACCAATTACAACTTGGTCATACATCTTCATTTATGTGGATATGAGCTTAAGCCTTCAGAAGGATTGAGAACAATAATCGCATTTATAGCTATTAATTATATACTAACTTTGCGATTTAATGGAATATTTGATGTTTCCATTCTGACCCATTTCTCAGATCAGTTTTATCTTTCTTTGGCAAAGGGTGCCCTGGAGAGGGCTGATCTTATATCTGTCTATATATAAATGATGTCAGCTTAGTTCATTTAGATTTTCCTTTAAATGGCTTTTAAACCTACGAAATGCCTGTTTTGTATACAACAAATCCCATTGCCAGGCTTTTATACAATGCAATAATTAATGCTGTGTATCTGCCAGGGTGTTTGGCTACATTTAGACTTAAGCATTCCTCTCATCTCACTGAAGAAGAGATTTTACAAATGCAAACACAGCAGAGCTAATGTGAATCCTAATTGGCAGCATAATGAGTATTAACTTTCCTAATTAGCTGTATTTTCTGCATTAACATAGGTTGGCCCATTGACTCATTAAATATTTTTTTTCTTTAAACAGACAACAAAATAATGTTTCCCTCAAGAGTCGTGGTCCCATAATGAGCCATTTTTTTTAATGTTGCGTCTCTGTTTACAGGAAATGCGAAAATCATAAACATTAAATTACAACGCTCCATCTTTTTGTCTCCAGTATATGGATTTTAAAATCAATGTCTGGTTCAGAGAGATTAAAAAAAAAAAAAAAAAAAATGACAATTTTTTTTACATATCATTGATGGTTTTTTTCCAATGTAATTTTGGGACCAGAACACAAGGTTAATGGTGCTCTTTTTATGTTCAGGGGAAAACTATAATTTCATATGTTGCTCTCATCTGGGAAATAAAGATACAATTTGATTTTTTTTTTTTAGAATGGGTTTATTTTATTTTACCTTTAAATTTGCATTTACGCAAAAAAAAAAAAAACATTGCTTTTCTTAGTTGAAATCCTTCAAATAGGGAGGCACACATACTTAAGAGAGTTTCTGCTCTGTAGTCATCTACAGAGAATGGCATGGCAGAACCAAACTGTATGGCACCTTTGACTTACCATCTCTCTTACTGCAGAATTACTCAGCAGGTTTGGAGGCCGCCATCTTTGATGGAGTCTGGCTCCCTGGCAGCCATTGTGGTGCAGGGCCATGTGCAGTGGCAGTTGATCTGGTCCTGGCTTCCACTGTCCATGTTCCTGGTTGGCAGTCGCTGCCAGATACTGGATGTGATATAATCAAAGACGGTGTCCATCTCTGCAAATAGAAATCCAGTATAGGGGCCTTGAACTTTTGCTTGACGGAAAAGCTTGTTTGGAAGACATATAGTAATACTATGATTAAAAATGGGGATCCAACCTACTCTGTAAACCTAAATAAGGCACCCATGTATCCACCTAGCTGCCATAATCTAGGATGGTTCCAGGAGAATCACTGAGATTAGGTATGGGAGTGCCAATATGGTAGACACTAATAGAAATAAATGCATTAGTGGGAGTGACAATATGGCAGACCCATAAACAAGAGGATCTGGAGTACAAATATAGATGCCTCTGGGCTCCAGAGTTCACAAACAAATGCAAATTGCAGAACTGCTATATGGTTCTAGGCCGAACAAACATAAATAGGGCCCTAAGTAATCATTTATAGTTGAACTAACCTTTTAGTGTACAACAAGAGAAACTGACGAAACATTGGTAAACTAAAAATAGGAAGTATCAATACATTTGTTGCAGATGTTATGATAGGTATGGGATCCATTATCCGGAAACCTGATATCTAGAAAGCTCCGAATTACAGAAAGGCCATCTCTCATAGGGGCATATTTACTTATGATCAAATTTTCGCTTTTGGAAAGTTCTCCATACTTTGCACAACTGTGGCACATGTTATTTTGCAATGAATACGTATATTTATCAAAATGTGCAATTTCGTCTCGCCAAAAGAATGCTGGTGTACCTTTGCCAGAAATGATTTGTCAGCGGGAAAGTTTCTTAGTGAATTTTCTCCAGCATTACTTTCTTCCTATGAAACTTTAAAATATTAATATGACTTTTAAAAACAACTAATATATTAATATTAATCCTTATTGGAAGCAAAACAATCTAGTTGGGTTAACGTTTTTTAGCAGACTTAAGGAATGAAGATCTAAATTACAGAATGACCATTTATCCAGAAAACCCCAGGTCCCAAGCATTCTGGATAACAGGTCCTATACATGTACCACAATAAAAATCTTCAACCAAGGACAGTGGAATATCATCAATATTTTCCTTTGTGTAAATTTAATAAAGATTTTACTGACCCAAAAAGTATTTGGCAACCCCCCCCCACCAGGAGCACAAAAATAAGGAATGTTTTTAGTAGCACCAGTGTGCAGGTATGTAACTGAACTTCTTACATTTGTGCTAATAAAAATGGCAGCTTCAAGCAAGCCTTCAAACAAGAACATATTATTCATGTTTTTTTCTTGCATTTACCATTTTTATTAGTTTTCTCTCTCATTCTCAAACTCACGTGCAGAAACAAGCAGTTTCAGGAGGAAATGAAATAAAAAGTCGTAAACGGAAAAAAGATTGCATAAATAAGAGCAGATATTTGCATTTTGCAATGTAATAGTTGGGCTCAGGCTGTCTGTAGGTGAAATGAAGCAAAGAAACAAGTATCAGGCTGCTGTTGCCTGGCAGAAAAAAGCTGCACAGTTATCCTGGAGACGGACTGAGAATAGTACCGGCTGTTATCCTTTACATTTGAAAACACCAGGGGCATATTCACTAAAGGGTGAAGTAGCCAACACTAGCGTCAATCCGCCAGAAATCCCATCCACAGGGACATCACCAATTCACTAACAGGCTTAGAGGACAATTCTCTAGCGAATGAGACAGTCGCTATCGTTCGTTCATACCCTATTGCCAGGCGACTTTTCGCTCTGGCGAACAGTCATTATTCCCCAAATTCAGTAAAGTGCAAATTTTACTGATAGTTACTTCTTTCGCCAGAGTTGACTTTGCCACCTTAGACCAGACAGACTGCTAAAATTAAGCTAGATCTTCCTCAATCTTATGTCAGTTACATCATATGCCGGAAATGCATTAGAGTTGTAAAAATGCTAGCTACTGGTGCTTTTTTTAAGCAAGATTGCCTGCAAAAGTCCTAATTATTAAACTTTTTTGGGTTAACATTTTTTCCCAGACATTTGAGGGGCATAGAACATTCATGTTACGGTGGTCTCATGTGTCGGGCATTATAGGATCTATTTTGTCTTTATTATGGTTCCTTGGACATTCATAATTAAAAGTGACCACTTCAAGCATTTGCACACACATCTCTAATCAAGACGTCCATATGACTTTAATGTACCTGCCCTAATCAAATTAACCTAAGCGTAAGAGGACTAACAAAGTTTCGATAGGCAGAAGCATTCACAAACGTAATTTTGCTTTAAAACGCTTGAATTGCCAAAGTAATGCTAGCGAAAAGTTGCCAGTGTTTGGCACCCAGTACGCAACTTCCCATTGTAGTGAATTAGCATAGTGGTAACGAATTTTCGCCTGCCGAAGTGATGCAAAGTGTGCGAATCGTTCACTGGTGACAAGTGAGCTTGGGCCCTTTCACTTGACTTGTTTGAGGGGAAAATTTAAACAGGGAAAGTGGGCCCCTCTATATGTTAGTAGTTCAACTATGGCTCTCGTACACCCTTAGTAAATTAGAGTAACGACACCTGGCGCACGAAGGTAGAGGATCGGCCGCCTCCCAAACAGTCCAGCAGAAAGAATCCCAAGGCACACAGGATAATCATGCTTGAGAAAGGGGCCTGACCCCGAAACGTTGCACTTCGCAATAAACACTCAAGGCAGCTTGCTTGCAATTATCCTGTGTGCCTTGGGATTCTTTCTGCTCCCCTCTATATGTTAACAGGGCAATGACAGTTGTGTGCTTTTGTTTTTAAAGAATAGGGCATATTAATGTTAAGAAGGAAGAGCTTAATCACTGTGGGAGTGCCAATTTGTTAGGCATCCCCTCTGATAAATTGTCATTAACTCCAGACCCTATTGTAGGGAGCGTCATGCCATCATTTTGCTCCAAAACCCTGCCAATGTTACTGTTGCCTAAGGTCACCAAATCAACCAAACTTAGTGGCCCTTGGACCAAATGATTGAATCTGAATGCAGTACAAGCAGCCATCAAGGGATGGACCACATCAACAAGCTGATGCACTCCTTGCTTGATGGGATTTTTAAGACTGCCCAATTGATATGTGCCCATTTTAGGCCAGATATTGGTAAGGGTACACTGACATCAGCCAAAAAGCTGCTGACTTGGTTTGCTGGTAACTCATATCAGCCTATGTATGCCCACATTTAGGAACTGAAGGCCAACGTGTTTGCTACATTGTGAGTGCACACAACCCAGAGCAGCAGAGAGGATCACAAAGACTGGAAGCAAGATGGAAATATAGTGCTCCCAACAATAGTTCCCCGAGCTGGTGAATTTTTCAGCCAAGAGGAGCACTGGCTGGTGGTTTTGAAATCAGAGACTATTATTAGTGTTGGGCTCCTAACATATTGGCAACTTTTTGGCCTCTCATATTTGTATAGTTTTAAAAAAATATGACACATACCAGAAGGCTACTGAAACTTACTGTAACTGTGTGTAACATCACCGCCCGCACAACCAGACTTCAAAGCTCATTTGAAGTCTGGTTCAAATGATTTCCTTTGCTTTGGTTCCCTTACTTAGGGTGCAATAAAATCTTAGCTTAGTCATTTTTTTTATTAATACAGCTGACTGGTGTGCTGCCCATTACCTTATAGTGTTTTACTAGCTAATAGGATCTTCCTTATTTTAGTCTGTGGGACATTAAAACCCAAACACGCTGCTTGGGACTGCTAATAGTGAATAGGTAATGTCTAAAGCAAGCAAATTAATAATGATAATATGTTAGAAAAATGCAATTTGACATTAAAATAAGCTAAACTATGTTTGCCTTTTGTGCCTATTTAAACAATAAATTTTTTTAATGGAATTGGACCATTAGAAATATAATATACAGGTATGGGACCTATTATGCAGAATACTCGGACCTGGGACTTTCAGGATAAGGGGATCTTTCTGTAATTTTGATCTCCATACCATAAGTCTCCTTAAAAATCATTTAAACATTAAGTAAACCCAATCGGATTGTTTTGCCACCAATAATAATTTGAACTATAAATATTTATTATAGGATCAAGTATAAGGTACTGTTTTATTATTACAGAAAAAAGGAAATAATGTAAAACATTTTGAATTAGTTGATTAAAATGGAGCCTATATGGGAGATAGTCGCAACGTATTTCAGATCTTTCTGCATAATGAGTTTCCAGAGAACGGATCCTATACCAGTGTACTATAATGCATATAATATGGTGCAGCCCTACTCTCTTGAAACAGAAAATGCAAAGCAAACAACAAAGTTGAACAAAAGAGTAGAATTATGGAAATAAAGAACACAATCAGTTTTTCTTTTTTATTGTCAAAAACAAAATATCCAAAGCACTTTTTTCTTTCAGCACATTGTCATATTGAGATTTTTATTTACAGCATAATGCTTGTGTAGAAAAAGCATGCTTCTGGCCCACAAACCAGAGCAAAACTGCAACAAGAGCATTGAGCTGCAGCCACGACAGAAAACTTGTCTATTTCCCATTAGTAGCACAGGAGATCAGACATATAAAACTGATTATGTTGTTTCCTAGCAATGAGGCTTAGGTCAAAGCAACACAAAGTTCTGCCTGGTAAAAAACAACTCTCATACAGAAAGCTAACAAAGATTACATGGTCTGTAAACAATAGCTCTGCTTATGAACAAAATTGCCTACTATTGCTAACATCCAATGAATATTTAGTACTTACAGAGTCACAATGGCTCAAAGAAGTTGGCAAACACAATGTAATACAGATTTGAAAATGCTGATATATCATCCCCAGGATCCTTTGTTCAAAACAAGATATTTTCAGGTCTACAGCCCCACAAACTTGTTGGCCCCAGTCATTATTGAGCGCCAGAAGTAAGTCACTGCCTGTTTTTCCTCTCGTTTTTTCCAATTGGTCTTGGAATTTGGGGTGCTACAGGCCCAACTTGATACTGATAATAAAAAAAAACCTCTCAATCCCAGGATATTGAGTTCAGGGAATGGCAACCCAGAAATATTATCCTAGGAATATTGAAAATGACCAAACCACTTTCCATTGACATGCTATTTAACTTAAGTGGAAAACCCAATTAGAAGAAGTTGGATGGAGATAAATATGTTTATTTTTATTTCCAGTTGTACTAATTTCAGGTATGATTTAAGCTTTAAATGCTGGACCCACCATAAATCTCACCCATTCCCTACACTCCAAAGTAGCATTAAGCTCTTCCAATAATCACTCTGGATTCAGACAGAACATTTTGTCTTCTGTTGCCTCCCATTGGCACATGGCGGTGCATGGACAAACCCATAAGTGATAGGAGCAGCACTTTTCTTATGATTCAGTTAATATCAATTCAAGGAACACATATGGTAAACAGATAACAGACATACGTCACAGTTTATTCTTTACCATTTTGTACTGAAGATATTCTGTTTTGACCATCAGTGTGATCAAGCTGATGGCTGTAGCGCCTCTACCTCTCTGTAGCCACTACAATAGGTTGCACTTGTCACTGATTGGACTCCTTCAGTGTCAATCAAAAACACCTGTTGCTTTGAGAATAGGTCAAAACAGGATATTTTCTAAAAATAAAATTTGAGTAAAAAAAAAAAACTTTATGTAAGTCACATAACAATGGGTTATTCCTATTTTGATGGAAATCATAGAAATGCATCCTTTAAAAATGGGGTCAGTAATACCAACTATAACCAATATGGGGCTAGGCATCTGAGAGAACAGTTGTTGAGCCCAGTCAGTGCCAAATACTTATCACTTGGAATCTATACAAATACGTACTGTATCTGGTTTATGGATGTGACCCACAAGACATACACGTTACAGAAGTGCCCACACCAAGAAAGTTGCGATATCCTGAACTATAAGACTAATCTTAATAGTTCTGACAAAATGCCAATATGTTAAAAGAAAGAAGAAAAACATATTGGTTATTGGAGTAACATGGACAAAGCTTTTCATGGCTCAGCCATTACAAAAAATTGGAATGGCTGCTGTGCATTATAAAACCTTTCCCATGTAACTTTCTTATGTGTATGTCTAATGTATGTGCAAACAAACAAAAAAGAATTAGCTCTAAGCTGGGCAGATTTGGTTGAATTTTAAATGTATGCATAAAGATACCAGTGGCATACTGAAAATTTAATTTAAGTGCAATGTTTATTTACCCCAAAAACATACAGAAAAAAAGGCGAAATAATTATGGGGTGAATAAACCTTGCACTTTTTTAACTGTAACTCTATGACCCCCTAGTGTGGGTCCCCAACACCTGGTACCGCAAAAGGTATATGCTCAGGGGTGTAAGCACTCTACCATTGCTTTTGAATTTCAAATTTATGTGATTTTTTTTTTAACTCTAATAAATTTGAATATACTCACAACTCGAATGGGAAGTTAAGAAAAATTTTGTCTGTTCGAATAGTCCCGACCCGAAAATTCAAATCAAATTGGAATAGATTTTTCCCTCTGAAAAAAAAAACTTGAATGTCAATATTGTTAATTATCTACATGTTATTTGTGTTGCCTGGTTTGTGTGAAATAAGAGGCAGTTAGTAATGCGCCTCATAATGAATACGTTTTTAACCAAGTTATAGATTCCCATTTAGCATGTTTCATGTCGGCACCAGGGGCAGGGATAAAGATTTGACACATATTCCATGTACATAATAAACACACATTTGTCCTTGAAGATATCTCTTTATCCCATAGAGTATTTAGCCTGCTGCAGTGGATTTTGTTGACAGATTGTCTTAAGCTGCAGTATGTGGACGAGCGCTGCTTGATCCTCGACCTACTGAGAATATAGAAGATGGAAAGATCAAAGCAACACAGCAGGGAAAAAAGGCTTTACAGCATACTATCCCTCTGAATCAACCAAAGATGGTCGAACTCATGTATTTATTCTATGTGCTTTTTCATAACGCCAAAAGCTGTGTAAAGAAACATGTTTTTCTTCTGATTTGGGATGTGTTAAAGACATTGATGCATTTCTACCATCTCCCTAGGACATAGTAACCATTTAAAATACAAATAGATTATTTGATTTTACAAATTACACCAATAAGAGGAAACATCAGTTTACAGACATTAAACCAACCAGTGCTGTACAACAGACACAGCAATTCTGCAGTCTTTTCACTTTAAGAAGCTGAACCCCAAAGGAAGGGTATCAGCTCTAGAGAGGACACAAACTCTGTTACTTAGAATGTAAGCTGTTGTTTTAAGGTAAAGTACTGTTGATGTTACAAATGTCCTACAGTTTAGTAGGAAACAAAAAAAAATATGGAATGTTTCAGACACTGAATTTTCCATATATTACTAGGGGAGAGGGACCCTTTCTTGCTGTTTTCCTGTCTGTTGGTTACGACCAATGGTGACATTGGTTATCCCCCCTAAGCTCATACAACATTACAAATATAGCAAAATATGGATCTTTTTGTCATTCTGTCATAATTACAATACTATATTTCATGGAAAATATGTTTTCAGCTCTAATCTCTTCCAAGATGGACTTTCAAGCATACTGTACCTCATAGAGCAAATAGAGATTTCTATTCTAACTGGACTGCCCCTTCCACTGCTCTGCCCCCCTGGATTTAGCAGCCCCAGTGGGAACCCCAGGCTCAATGTAACATCTATGGGGGTATTGTGGAACTTCGGTTAATGGAGATCACTTGAGGTAAAAGACAAAGTTTATTTCACAGTAGCTCTGTGGATTCTGAACTCGCAAAGAGTCAGAACCATGAATAAAGAGTTTAAAAGGGGTTTATAGACTTGGAAAAGGGAGTTAATGATGGGAGAGCATAGAAATATGGCTCCACAGCACAGAAAAACAAAGAACTGCTCTTACAGCCAAACATGTGGCTCTGCCCTCAAGGCCAGGGTACTAGTAACCAAGGCTAGCTTGAGAACAGAATCCATCCAAGTCAGGTGGGCTCCCAGAGGAATCTGCATACACATAATTTTATTCTCTACTAGTGGGTACTAAAGATACAATAATATATTAACACCATTTTCAGTGCATTCCTTGACAACAAAATATATCTTCACTAATATTCATCAAGTTGAAAACTGCATTATTGAATATACCCAAAGTAGAAATGATTGTTCTGCCAAAGAACTTAATTAGGTAATTTTTTAAGGTTCTGGCCCCCATTTTGGACCCAGTTAACTATTAACTTGGTTACAAATATATTGTAATATCAGCTTGTATATCAGTTGTACCAGTTCCAGGAACAACAATAAGTATAGATTTAAGTATGTCAGCTTTAAATCTTAACTGTTCTTCAGGGTAGGTACCCAACTGTCTTCTTGGAGTCCCCATAGTGCATTGACCCCACAGTTTGGGAACATATTTATTAAGCTAGTATTTTATTGTGATATATTTTTTTGTACAATATACTCTACATTATATTATAATATTAAAATACTATTTAACATATGTTGAATCATATTGTGGGACTTTATACCTCAAAGGTCTTTGTTTGCACAGTTCCACTTATACAATTAAAATATTATGATGCTTAAGTGAGACACCTATTAAAGTAGATATGAACAGACAGAATCAGTGATTGCACAAAGTGGCTTTATGCCTTGGTAAAAGCAAAATGGAAATGATTGCTGTTGCATCGAAATGCAGTAAATTGCACTTAAGCAATGAATACAAACTCAATACTAAGAATGTGATATAAAGTCACGATATGCTACTTTTATATCTTCCCTGTTCTACTAGCAAGGGATGTGTCAAATTCTGTCCTCCGCACTCGATGTTTGATTAGAGTCAAACTTTGAAAAAGAAAATACATAAACTCAACACTCTGAGCTCAAAGTGATGTCATAGATTGCAGATAAGTGTGAAATAAGTCACAATAGGTTATACAGTCAATGTACATTTTGGTCAACACAGTATAGGTCAAAGACTGTCATCAACTGTTAGGCAGGAGACCCTATCTTACACCGAGCAGAACGAGCAATAAATACACATAAATATGATAAATCCGAAACTATCCTATTATTTTTTGAAATATACTCCGACCAAATCCACATGGGGTTTTTCCCCTTATTTATCAATACATTTTCCTGAAAAATTCCAGTTCGGGGAAAAAAACTAGAAAAACTAGTGAAAATAGTCGGATTGTGCGATTTTTTCAGGTTTTTTAAACAAATAATCCAATTTTTTCACACAAAGCCGAGCGCAGATCAAGATATCTTCAAGACTTCTCCCACTGACATATATACAACCTCAGCAGGTCTGCGATGCTGGATTTTCAGATTTGGACAATATTCGTCCTCGGGGTATAATAAATCACGAAAAAATCGTTTTTTTTCCCACTAAAACATTGGATTTTCTAGTAAAAAAAAATTAAAATTTCTCTAGTTTTTGGCATTCGGAATTTAATAAATAACCCTCCTAGAGTAATTCATGATAGCGTAGGTCTGAGATACTGGATTTTCAGATTTGGACAATCTTCGTCCTCGGGGTAAGATAAATCACGAAAAATTCGTTTTTTTTTCACTAAAACATTGGATTTTCTAGTAAAAAAAACAAAAATTTCTCTAGATTTTGGCATTCGGAATTTAATAATTAACCCCCCTAGAGTAATTCATGATAACGTAGCACAGATGGTCTATTCTTCCAATACCCATATCATTTCTGAGCAATACTTGAAGTGGTTTGGCTTATTACTATTTTAATAGGACTATAGAGAAAAATATTGGTGGATTTTATTTATTTTTTTTATTTTGAAAGAATGCTTGTTTATGAAAAATAAGAAACAATGACAGAGGATTTCAGCTTTGCACATGTGTTTGTCATCATATACGTACTATTAATCTGTAGGTAGGATTTTTGTCTAAAAGTTCTAACATCACATAAGCTCTAGCCTCCGGATGAGCGGCAACTTTGTCATGGTTAATATGCAAGCGAAAACTTTATATACCGCCACACAAAAATTATAAGCTTTTACAGTCATTTTTTTTTTAATCCCATGAACACCCGGGAGGCCATTAAACCGTTGCTCAGCGTGGCGCTAAATGGCCTCATGAGTGCTTGAAGGATACCGTTTTTAAAACTAACAATATTAAAATACCATCTTTTGTCACATTTAAAGGCAGTTGGATACATTTTTCTTTATATTTACATTAACAGATATCTGATCTAGAAAATCAATACAATAAACCATTTTATGCTTTTAAAAACAGGCAGTCTTTGGTGACGCAAAGGCAAAGAGTTTTTTCTTTTTGTTTTTTCTTGTTTGTTTGTTACCTCCTGCCTATTTCACTCTGTCTCATGAAGTGAATGTTGTTGGCATTATCAGAAAGTTCTAGATATTGGTCCACAGATAGAACAAAATATCCGCTATAGCCTTGTACCTTTCCTGTATTCAATAGCTGTTGTTTTTCTGTTTCTGTCCACTGTCTTATGCCTTCCTCTCCTTCCTGGAGCCGCTTCTGCTCTTTTGTCCAAGCTTGAGCCACAGCTCTCTGCCTGGCCAGTTCTAGAACATGGTTCTTTTCTTCTTCCATACTTGTCCCATACCGTACATTAAAACACAGGGTGTTATGTTGAAGCTGGATATCTGCAAACCTACGAGTCCTTCCACCAACTACTGAAGTCATTTGCGATACAGTAACATTGACTCCATTTTCCAGAATGCGTCCACTGCCAGAATTACCGATGACAGACAGATCTTCCTCCAAAGAACCCAGCTTAATAAAGTAATGAGTATCCCGACCGTCAATAGTAAAATGTAAGTTTTCCAGGTAATGTGCATTGTTCAGTATGGCTGCAATTCGTCGACTGTCTTCATTCGCAACACCAATGACGTCAGCTGTCACAATTCCTTCTTTAATGGCGAATTTGATGCCTTTTCCGAAAACAGAAGGGATGGCAGCGAATCTTGGGTAATTTAATTTAGCATGATATTTTCCTTCATTTTGTTTGGGGGCCATAGGCAGTTGATCCAAAGATATGAAATTTCTCAGCTGCTTCCTGAGCTCACATTGAATGCCAAGGACAGTCTGGAACGACAGATAAACAAACCCTATTTTAAATAAGTGATAATCCAACATTTGTTGAAAGGATGCTTGCAGATCACACTTTGTGGAATCAATTAATTAGAAACAAACCACGCTTCATTATTAAACATGTTATTGGAGTGATAGATAGATAGATAGAGATAAGATAGATAGATGATAGATAGATAGATAGAGATAAGATAGATAGATATACATACCTAAATTACATTAAAAGATCAGAGAGATTGGGGTTATAAAGACCAGAATCATTGGATGCAAGAATCAATATCACTGATCATTCATTCTTAGTAGAGATTCAAATGCCATTTATAAGTATAGAACAGTGATCCCCAACCAGTAGCTCATGAGCAACATGTTGCCCTCCAACCCCTTGGATGTTGCTCTCAGTGGCCTCAAAGCAGGAGATTATTTTTGAATTTCAGACTTGGAGGCAAGTTTTGGTTTCATAAAAACCAGGTGTACTGCCAAACAGAGCCTCAATGTAGGTTGTCAATCCACATATGGGCTACTAAATGGCCAATCACAGCATTTATTTGACACCCTAAGAACAATTTTCATGCTTGTGCTGCTCCCCAACTCCTTTTACTTCTAAGTGTTGCCTATGGGTTCAGAAGGTTGGAGATCCCTGGTATAGAACATGATATTGCAGTGATACAACAATTTTTTATTCACAGGCCATATAGTTTTGGAGCTTTTTAATTCATATACTACAAACTTTTATAACATGCCAGGGTATTTTTTATGACATCATACTTGCTGCAGGGGATTGAAGGGGATTTTGGGAGGTACATAACTGCTGACTGTTTGGTTTGTGTAGAAGAGAAGCTCATGCAATAAAGGTATTTTATTATAATTTGAGACAATGGACTAAAAGGCTAATTTTTTCAAATCCAAACACATGAAATGTGCATGCTAATGGGTGCAAAAATGCACCCATCAGCGTTACTTTCATGGCGAATCTGTACCAAGGTGCAGCACTCACAGTTGCAAATAAGACCCTGCATTTAATATTGGCCCAAAGCAAGCTCCATGGATACAAATCTGCATAATATAACAATATAACATCCATCCAGCTGACCTTTCCTGGATCCCACTCCTGCGTTTGGGTCTGTAGCTGTTGCAACTCATATGTTGATTGAAAGTCTTTCGATTCTGGCTTTGGAAACCCAGGTAGCACATTATGAAGCTGAAATCCAAATAGTTCCAGCCAACTTCCGATGTCTAGAGGGTAACACAAAGACAAAATATGGTAGTTGAAAGAAGGAAATTATTTTACTGAGCAAACAAACACATGTGGTGTCAAGGGGCTGATTTACAAAAATGTGCAGTTAGAAAATATTTTACCAACTGAACTTTAAATAAGTGAGTGTCATTCTCATATTCATTATGTAAAAAGCTTCACAAGAATAGTTTACCTAATTGGGACAGTTTATGAAAAAGTGCAAATTATCACATTTCCCCCCAACAATGAAGCATTTTACCTAGAATTTCAAAATAATAATTGGTAGGAAAAATAGTAACGGTTTGGGATCCGTTATCCAGAAACCCATTAACCAGAAAGCTCAGAATTATGGACTGGGGTTTATCCAAATTTTTAGAAAATGATTTCCTTTTTCTCTGTAATGATAAAACAGAACCCCAGCCTATTGGGTTTACAGTAGAACCCCCATTTTACATTTTTCAAGGGACCAGGAAAAAATATGTAAAATCCAGGAAAATGTAAGATCAGGGAAATGTGTCAAAGTAACTTTTTCTTCATGTACTGAAAAGATTTACTTTGAGATACAATATTTACTGTGTTAATAACAAGGGTTAAGTATTGCAGTGTTAATGTTACACTATGGGGGGCATGTGCCTCTCTGTCATATACACAACCTAAAGCAATAAGTGATTGGTGCAGGCCTGTATAAGGGGCAGACTAATTGGAATTGACCATTTACAGGCAAAATGTACATCTGATTATTATTTTAAACCTCTTTATTTCACAAATAGCTAATTTTGAGAACATCAGGACAAAATATTGATGTAAAATCCAGGAAAACATGACTTAAAATCAGAGAAATGCACCTATTAAAATGCATTATAAATTGGAGGGACCACAAATAAAAAATGTAAAATGCGGGAAAACTTATAATCAGGGCACTTAAAATTGAGGTTTCACTGTATTTACTGATTTTCTAGTAGACTTATGGGATGCAGATCCAAATTATGGAAAGATCTGTTATCTGGAAAACCTCAGCATTCTGGATAACATGTCCCATACCTGTACTTGCTCTTTTTAAATGATGCCAAAGTTGAATTGATTTTTTAATAGTCATAACACCAAGGTTCCCTTGTATTTGTGGACTCTATACTGCACCTTGCTTTAACTGCGAGCAAATCTTTAGAGAAGGCTGACATTACATGCTGGGGTTGAGCTATAGAAAAGGGAAGTATCCATTTAGATATACACCTACTTTAGTTGATTTAACAGAAATACTTATCTGTAGGGGTCAATTATGAATGCAGTTGCAAGTGCAGCCGTATATCTGAACATGATCCTTACCATCCTAAACATGGCAGTAATTCCAGGGTTCCCTCATTTTAACAACAAGCACTGGACGTGACTCAAACCTAAAATTGTTAGGCGCAACATCTGATTTGCTAAGACACATACACTCGCAATTGTTATGAGAATTGTTATGCAATTATTTTGATGCATCAGGTGTAACTGCAGTAGGAGTAACTGCCTGCAAACTGGAATTATGGCAGAAAACCCCACAAATTTGCATCCTTTTGCCTAAGTAAATGAGTACTTTTGTGTTTGAGGCGATATAAACAAATCTCAAAAATATACCTGTAGTATACTGTGCCACATCTTGTGTCCTACCAACAGGATAATTGTTTTCAAAAGAGTATAGGTTGAATGGTTTAGGATCAATGTTCAGTTTATTCCAAATACGAAGATTAGGTGTGGCCCATCGTCCGGCAACAACATCATAATCTCTTTGACCGAGATGTACAAGTTTGGTTAAGGAATCATAAAGTCCTCCATAAAATCCAATTATAACTTCAAAACTTGGATTTGTATCGCTGTAAATGTCTCCATAGGGCGTGTATAGAATTTCCTTAATTACTTGACCCCTACTAGTGAAAGCTGCCAAAGGTGTTCCTGTGTTGTCACATGCAACATAATATTCCTCTCCGCTGCTCAGTTCCATAGCAATGAGGTGGCCTTGAAGATCGTAATAAAGTGATGTTATTTCAGAACTTGAGTGATTGAACAAATGGGTGACTCTCATTGGATTTGCCAGATCTGCATAAAAGAATTGTAAATGAGATCCCAGATTTGATTTGCTTGCCACTCGTCTCCCTAGTCCATCGTAGCGGCATTGGACACTCCAGCCTGCAACTTTGTTGTACGCTTTGCTCAAAAGGCCATTGGAGTTAAATTCAAATATGTCATTTCCTCTTTGTCTAAGAAATCCATCTTCATCCATTTTATACTGAATTTCTCCAAGTCTTGTAATGCGATCTCCACCATCGTACCTTAATGGGGTAAGACGGGCACTGTTCCCATGGCTGAGAAGATTGATGTTTCCATTGAGATCATAACTGTAACGCCATTGGGGCTTATCATTAACAGACACTGTTTGAAGTTGTCCATCAGCATCATACTCATAGAAATACCTCGTTATATTAGCATCTACTCCTACTCGTATGTTGCATGTTATCATGCGACCCATGTTATCGTACTGGATTGTCATCCAATATGCAATGGCCTTCAGAATTTCATATTGCACTTCAATGACTTGACCACTAGAACTAAAAATCTTTGTGTGCTTCATCATTGTAGTTGTGATGACTTGATTTAAATCATAATTGATAACACTGAACTTCCCAAATTGTTCTAGTCTTCCAGACACATCAACATAGCGATACAAATCTATGGGAAGAGGAGTCTCGTTTATCATGGCTTGCATGCTGGTAACTCGGAAATTATTGTAACTGTAGTCAAACCTGGCATTAACTAGGCCTTCTTCGCTGAATCGAAAGATCTGCCTTCCAATGAGAGGACCTAGAAAAGATATATAAAATAAAATGTTTTTCAAAAGAACAAAAACGATCAGAAGCCAATCTCATATACTGTATGTTAATATGCATTTGTTTTTTAAATTCAATTTAGGACATTTCACAAATCTAAAGAACGCCATTGTTCTTTCACTCCACATCTCCTCTATATACCTTATTACCAAATTGATGATTATCTTGCCACAATATAATATTTTTGTGGCATATCTAGAGATGGGTATAAAAAATGTAAACTTATAAAAAGTTAAATGACCAAAGTCTCTGGGGCTCATTTATAAACAATGGGCAAATTTGCTCCTGGGCAATAACCTATGGCAACCAATCAGATGATTGCTTTCAGTGTTCAACCTGCAGCTGACTGAAAAAGAGCTAGTGACTGATTGGTTGCTATGGGTTACTGCCCAGGTGCAAATTTGCCCAGTGTTTATAAATGAGCCCCTCTGAGTCTTCCCCATTGTTGTCTGACCCAACAGTCCTGGTTTCTCCTCGAGTAAAAAACAACAGTCCAAAATCTTCTTAAAAGGTCAGCGCTAATTTAAAGCTCAGGGGAAAAAAATATGATGAAAAAAGGAAAAAATTTTTTATAGTGTAGTATTTACTGAGAGTTGTAGTTCCACAACCAAAATAAACTCTTTAGTGCAGTTACCCTTTATGATTCACCACATGTGGCTATTGAATGGGTACTTACAAACGTTTAGAGTTAGCATATGCACATCATGATTTGTAGAGAATAAAAATGTAGGGTATTACAAATATTGCAAATATAGTGTAAACACCCTTTTATTAATAACAATAAAAACCAACTGGTTGCACTCACATTTTAGTAGTTAAAACAGGCAACTACAACTCTCAGTAAATACTACACTAAAAAAAATTTTTTTCCTTTTTTCATCATATTTTTTTCCCCTGAGCTTTAAATTAGCGCTGACCTTTTAAGAAGATTTTGGACTGATATCTAGAGATGGGGTTGCACAGTAGAGTACCTCTGAATAAATATAAAAAAACAGAACTTCAAAAAATATTTTAATCAGAGCCGCTCAGCAACATACCTGTCTTTCTGTATCGAATGGCACAAACAAAGCCTTCATGCATTAAATGTATTGTTTTAATGACTCCAGAAGTTTCCTCATATGTAAACGTGATTTGGGTGGTGTCATAGACAATCTCTGAAAGACGTGTTTGTTTGGTGTATTTATATAGCACTCTTCGTCCAGTTCCGACATGTAATGTCTGCAAGAGGTGGCCATCTCCACTGAAGTCTTGAATGAAAGAGCCACCATTGTCGGGTGGGCTATAAATATTCCGGTAATAGCCAACAGAGAGCATTGTTTGCAAAGTATGACGCATCATGTTAGGCATAGTTACTGAAGCAAGGTAATCTGAATGGTCATATTCGAAGATGTAGCGTCGTTGGCTATGCAAGAAAAGGCTAATGGTCTGAAAGGAAAAGATTCAGATGGGTTGATTACACAAATGAATTCAGAACAGACACAAATACATTGTAATTAAAATTACTTGGATATTTAGCAGGACCTTTTCATAGGTCAAACACTCATAACTACAAATATGTTCTCAAACTATAGTAAAAGAAAATATTTTTATTGGTTTATCTTATTGTTTTAGATATCCAGCCACTGTTTGAAAAGAAGCTGGTCAATTGTTTTCCCTGACTTATGTTGGAATCAGTCCAGTAGACCAGTTTAAATCAGTCTGAAAGAGGCATGTCAAGTTGTTTGGCGTTTTGGGATACTCGGGGAAAAATTGAGAAAGTTCATTAGTAAATGCAAGTCAAACGATAAAATCTTAAGGCCATGGTCAAAATTTTTTTTCCGTTAAGTAGAACTAAAAAAAATGCCTTTACTTCTGCAATTGGTGTATGAAAATCTATATGAATATTAGTAAACGGGTCCACATTTGTAGATTTAGCATCCTCAGTGAAATATTTTTTATTATAAAAGTATTTTTTGTATGTTGATTGATGACTGTTAACAGAAAAGCTCGTGCTGTTCCAGTTTAATGTATATCAAGTAATGCATAAGGCACTTATAATTTACACCATTTTCTGAAAAATCCATTATTCACTCTGAAATTGTGATTTCATTATATAAGTCAATAGCGCTTTTAGTCTACTGCCTTAATGTACAATGCAATCATGAAACTCTCCAGGCAATAACAAAAGGAATACAAAACCTTTTCTAGGTATGAGTAGATCCACATTTTTCCATCTCCCCAGGTTCGGGAAACAATCTTCCCAGTTTGATCATATTCCATCATCTCTGTCCATGTCCCCCTCTGAATGTAATTAACAAGGCCAGAAGGTGAGTAAGTGATATTCACATCGTGGTACTTGCTACTTGGTGACCACTGAATTGGATGTCCCGTTTTATCGTACAGTATCCTTAGAGTGAATTTCCGGTGATCATCATAGATTTTCCCTGTTCTACTTATGTGATCAAAGTCGATGGACAGCAAATTTCTGTTGTGAGCCTAAAAATTAAACATAGTGAAAAGCCACGATATAATACCAAAATAAAACAATCTGGTTATAATAGAATAATATGCCAGAACAATGGCATATTCTAAATTGTTAATATCATATAGACAGCAAGAACATTAAAGACAAGAAACACAGGATAAAACAAGGCCCTGTCTATAACCGTATATTTGTATGAGCTGCAATTCTTTAAAATGTCACTTGTGTGAGTCACAGATCCTTACTACCTGTGGCATTACATTTGTAGGAGTTGTAGTTCCTGTCTATATTTTTACATTTATATGCAGTGTTGTCCCGGTTTAAAGCATTATATTTGTATTAGGGGTAATCCCTGTCTATAGCATTAAACTTGCATACAGTGTTATCTAAGTCTATATCATCAGGTTTGCTTGAGGTGTAGTCCTGTGGTTTTGAAACTGGTCCCAGTTAAAGGAAAACTATACCCCCAAAATGAATACTTAAGCAACAGATAGTTTATATCAAATTGAATGACATATTAAAGAATCTTACCAAACTGGAATATATATTTACATAAATATTGCCCTTTTACATCTCTTGCCTTGAACCACCATTTCGTGACTCTATCTGTGCTGCCTCAGAGATCACCTGACCAGAAATACTACAACACTAACTGTAACAGGAAGAAGTGAGGAAGCAAAAGGCAGAACTCTGTCTGTTAATTGGCTCATGTGACCTAACATGTGGTTTGTATGTGTGCACAGTGAATCGTACGATCTCAGGGGGCGGCCCTTATTTTCTAAAATGGCAATTTTCTATTTATGATTACCCAATGGCACATACTACTAAAAAAGTATATTATTATGATAATGGTTCATTTACATGAAGCAGGGTTTTACACATGAGCTGTTTTACTCAGTATCTTTTAATAGAGACCTACATTGTTTGGGGGGGTATAGTTTTCCTTTAATCTGGGGTTAGATTGTGGGGGAATGCATGTTTGCTCTCCTAAGTACTCTGGAAGGACTGATGGCACTCACATGGAATGGATTTCAGTGCCAAAATGCATACTCGCTCATTTCATAGCCAAAATCTGCCCCTGGGCTGCTGAAGTGGCTCTGAGTGCAGACACAACAGAAAGCAGATACCAGAGGAGGAGCTATTTCTTGGCCTGTGTATAAGCAGCCCTCTTTGGCATTATTCTAGAGGTCAATTAGGGGGAGATTTGGGATTCCCTGCAGCAGATTGTCTTGAATTGATATTTATGTCACTTTATTATGAGATATGGGACCTGGTCAGTTTTGGTCCACGAAGGATACTTGATCCAAAAATGTCCAAACGTTCTGTAGCCTTACATTTGTTAATGGTGTTGCACTTGTATAAAATATAGGGAGCACCTCACTGAAAAAGACCCTGAACACAATTTATAATGGGGCACAACATCACAACCATTAGGGCTCATTCAAAAAGCCCTTGTGTTAAAGGCCTTGCTGCAGTTTACTCCTGCTGGATAAAAATCTAAGGGGTGCAAAGCACTTACCTGCTGTGTTTGGGACAATGTTTCCTGCAATCTGCACTCTGCATCTTGTGCCATATTTAAAATGTGCCTCTAAGTGTACAGCATCATGCAGTCTGGCACAAGGCAACCTCTCTGTATTCAACGTCAGTAATTATAGGGCTCTGTAGCACCTTGCACCCATTGGGGACTACAAGGGGATTCCCACATAAATAATTGCTAAATGCATGTAGCACTTTATTCATTAGAGAGGTGTTCACACTGGAAACTTAATATGGTCATTGCCCAACATGGAAATCACTGCACTCTGATGATTGCTCATGGATGGATATGTGAAACATGTCTATAATAGAATAATACATGATCTCTCTGTTCTTGCTAGTAGTTCTGAAAGACGAAGTGTAATTCATACACAAAATAGTAAGAAAGAATTTCATCAGGCACTGGATTTGCAGAGTCAATGAAGCTGCTACTAAAATTTAAAATCAGGACTTGCAGCCTTTGTCTTATGGATGGTTTATAAAATAGTAAAAAGAACCTTAAAAGAACCTTTCCACCTTTAACTAAATTGTATTGCATTGTACCTGCATGTTATTAAACTGCCATTTTTCTGTAGTTTTTATAATGGATACCTCTTCTTTTTTTACTTTATTCTATGTTTTCAGCAAAAGCAATTTTTTTTTACTTTACTGCAAGGCAACCACTAACTCTTCATGGGAAAGAACATGTTTTTACAGTCGCTCTTTTAAGTGTATTGTTTACTCTCCTCCTTAGTATCAATGGAAATGATCTGGAAAGCAATTGGGGAGAGGAAAATTAGAGTTCAAGGCTCCTAGTTGAACCTATCAGTATAAATTCTTTTTGGACCTAAAGTGGAATGTACTCCTTGTTATTAAGAGTAGAATTAGGGGCTAATTTATCAACCCTTGTTATAGCTATGCAATTTAGAAAACATATTGGGGCCCATTTGTTGTGTATTGAAAAAATGTATATATTTATTTCATCTGTGGGAGTGAGATATATCTATACATATAGCAGATTTCATTAATATATTCTCCTGTCTATTGGCTAATGATGTCTTTTGGGGAATACAATCTGTCCCTTGCTTATAAGAAATACTACATAAAAAGACATCTGAGCTCCTATTGTCAGGCATCACAATCGGCGAACAAACGACTTGCATTTCTTGTTTTACGAAATGGTTCACCGTGAATGAGTACTTTGTTCTGAGTTGTAGCAATGTCATGTTTTAGATATGTAGTGTCACCGAGACATGACAATCTTTACATGATTACACTTAACAAACAGACAGGAGAATAAGTGCTGAAAACATGTACATGAGGAAACATCAGATGACTGATACAATCCTGTTTGTGTGTTCAGAATGCAAAACAGCTATAGGGATCTTGTCTTGATTTGTCCTGACACATCATTTTATACGAAAAAACATTGTAGGTATGGAACCTGGTGGAGAACGCTGAGCGCTGCATGGCTATATTTAGCACCGTGTTTTGTAATGAAAATGCTATTCAAAACAATATATGAGCTGTGTCAAAAATATTAATTTGCTACCTTATGCATGGAGCAGTTTTGCAAAGTCAATGGAATGATAGTCTTATATCAAAGCTAGCCATACACGTACATATAAAATTGTACAAAATGATGCTTCATACTATTTTTAGTATGTACTGTATGCTGGCTATCTGTGATTAAATGATCTGTGTTAGAAATATTCATTTGCTACCATTAAAAATGGTTCAGTTTTGCGCAGTCCATGGAACGATAGTCCTATATCAAAGCTAGCCATACAAGTACATAAGAAATTGAATAAAATAATGTTTAATACTATTTTCAATATATATGCTGACTAGATGTAGATCAATATCTATATAGCATGGGTATTGGTGGGCTCTTTGATTGGGCAGGTTTGAAAACGTAATCTGGCAATGCATTGGGTTGGCCAGTGTATGGTGCAATGGCAGAAGAGCAAGTGAAGAGGAGCTTCAGCTCACCTTGGCCTAAACAAACAGAACAAAAAAAAGATGACCATTCCATGTATGGCACCATGATTGTTATCCTTCTCCTCAGCCTACGGGCCAAGTTGGCAGATACTGTAAAGGATCAACCTGGGCATTTGTCAAGGCCTAGTGGCTCTAGTTGGGTGGATTCAGGACCAAGGAGGAAGCTGTATACAGAAAAGTCCACTTGGCATATCCAAAGGGTTATGAGAGTTTGTAGTTGTTTTCCAGGCAAAAGATCAGGGCAGGCAGTAAGTAGCAAAGTCAGAGTCAAGGCAGAAGGCCAGGAATAAATGGATCAAGCACCCATGAACTTACGCAAGAAAGACCTATATTCAGGCAACAAATCTGTGTTTTTGGCATCCTTTTATTTAGATTTTTCATTTCAAAACACGGCATGATGATGTCAGTGCACGGCCATGAGCCATCTGGATTTTTTTTTTGCACAGGAGGAAGTAGGGACAGTTTGTTGAGTACCAGGAAATACCACCCCCACTATAAGTATACAATTTACAAATGTAATAAGGATCTGCTGGTACAGTACTGGAGTCGGAGTGGTGAGCTCTAGGGATGTAGCGAACGTCGGAAAAAAAGTTTGCGAACATATTCGCGAACTTGCGCAAAAATGCGAGCGGTTCGCGAACGGTTCGCGAACCCCATAGACTTCAATGGGAAGGCGAACTTTAACATCTAAAAAAGACATTTCTGGCCAGAAAAATGATTTTAAAGTTGTTTAAAGGGTGCAACGACCTGGACAGTGGCATGCCAGAGGGGGATCAAGGGCAAAAATGTATCTGAAAAATCTGCCTGTGTGTGCTTGGAAGAGATAGTGTAGGGGGAGAGCTGTTAGTGATTTCAGGGACAGATGATAGTAAGTTTGCTGGCTAGTAATCTGCTTGATACTGCTCTGTATTGGAACAAAAAAATAAATAAAAGCAGTCCTTACAAGGACTACTGTTATTGCAGCAGTCAGCAGATGAGATCAGAAGCAGGACAGCTGCCCACTGCAGCTACATACAGAGCACTGCAGTAGAAGGTAGATTACTAGCCAGCAAAGCTACCTAAGCTTAAATGTCCCTCAAACCCCTGCAGACTTCTGTCCCTCCAATAACAGAGCAGTATCAACACGATTACTAGCCAGCAAACTTTCAACTGTCCCTGAAATCACTAACAGGCAGCAGCTCTCTCCCTACACTATCTCTTCAGCACACACAGGCAGAGTGAAAAAAACGCTGCAGGGCTTCGGTTTTTATAGGGAAGGGGAGTGGTCCAGGGGAGAGCTTCCTGATTGGCTGCCATGTACCTGCTGGTCTGGGGTGAGAGGGCAAAAAAAAGCGCCAACAATGGCGAAGCCAAAATGGCGAACGTCGCGCGACGTTCGCGAACTTCCGGCGAGCGCGAACACCCGATGTTCGCGCGAACAAGTTCGCCGGCGAACAGTTCGCGCCATCTCTAGTGAGCTCCAACCGAGAATTAAAAATGAACTGTCAAGAGCAGTAATGAGTTCTGCTACTGAAAAAAAGATACATACATTCAAATTAAAATCACAATTTTTTTTAGCAGAAGTGAAACATTTTTTCACTTTTAATGAATTAGAAAGTTGCGGCAGTTTTACTTTGTGCCTCTAAGTGCTCTGTATTGTGGCCCATACTCGTATTTACACCATGCTTGTTTTTAAAAACAATGACTTATTAATCCACCCCGATGAAACCTTTAGAATTTATGAGCCAATTATTCCCGCAGGCGCTTACTTTTAAGGAATTCACAACTGGACAGCGCATGTTAATACCCTGACATATATATGCATAAGCAGCAGGTTCCATTTATCACAGAATGATAGGTCTGCACAGGAACGCGCTGGGAAGAAATAAATCCTTCTCTGACACTTGTTCTCTTTTATGTTACAAATAATAAGCTACATCATAAACTGTCTGATCGGTGATATTATGAGCGTTGACCTCTGAAGACATTCGGAAATGCAGGATGTGTATAATGCGGGAAATCGCAAGAAGGGGGCTGATAAAATCTGGGATGCTGAATGAAACACTTATTAAAATTGTGTTGGGATTTCGTTCCAGATGTCAGGCAGGCAGAAGACTGTGGGTTTTTATATGGATTGAGCTATGCAATAAAAAGGGCAAATTTATGCGTTCAGAAGAAATCCACTGCAAAATCCTTCAATATATTGCTTTCCATACTGATTTCTCATTGCAGGCAGTTTGTTTCACAAACAAAGCTGGGAGAAAGACATTGATTGCATTGATATATAAGTGGCTATGGTTAATAGTGGTTCTGGCTCAGCAGTATGCAATGACAATGAAATGACTTTGCAATGGTTCAGTCTTGGCAGGGCTCATTTACAAACATGGAGCTAATTAATAGGGTCCCCAATATCAGTAAAGTTGGCATAAAATTACAGATCTGCTAGTTTGGTTATGTCACACAAAAGAAAACCACATCAATACGGCAATGCAGTCCTGGGTATTTTTTAGACAAATACCTTCTGGACAGACTGTAAGCCAATGGGATGTGGCTTCAGTCTGGAGGAGCTGAGTTGGCAGCTTATGTCGTCCTGAGTATGACAAGCTAAACACTTTTTTGTGCCCAGTAATCTGTGTGTTGGCATTCTTGGTTGAGTAGCAATCATTTATATACAGTACTTGAGTGTGATGTTTATATGTCTTTATTGACCTATACATTGAAGCTAGTGGAAACACAGGGCATACCCCAAACTGCTCAAGGAATTCATGCCAATGATCTCAGTTGCCATACAACTGTGCAGAGGTCAAGGAGTCACATTAAAGATGCTGTATAGTTCCTTTTTTATAACTTTAGTGAAGTATTTGTGTCTTTATTGGCACATCACATGCGAGTTGCATTGAATGCAACTTAGTGATCCTACTCTTATACTGGAATTCTTGGAAAAATTGCTGAATTGAGAGTAAAAATGTAGCAACAGTCTCAACATTTTGTGCATAAGTCGGTAAATGTGTTGGTCATCTCACTTTATTTAAACTTGATTGCTGAGCTTCATAGGAATAGATGCGGGAAAGGCTTCCAAGCCTTATTGCATCATGTTTATGTTATGATCATGAGTGTTGCTGTTTCATTTCAATATGATGATTTAGCAATATCACATATAATGCACATTCTGATAGCTGGTTCAGTTTAGGGGTTTTCAACTTTCATTCATGAGATGTACAGAGAACCACACAGAAAACCTTGGCTCTTCTTCTGCACAAGGAACTATAGAATACAAGTTGTGCTTGGGTCATTGTAGCCACTACCACTGAACCTTGTACAAACACTAAGGGATATATTTTTCAAAAAGTGAAATTAGAGATCGCCACAGTCCTCTAGAGTGAAATTCCGCCACTGTCCGTTTATTTTTTAGGGATTTTTTTTAGAGTATTTATCAATGGGTGAAAGTGAAAGTTCATCCACCACCTTTCAAAATCCCATAGAAATGAATGAAGAGTGGCAGATTGTGGTGATCACTAATTTCACTTTTTGCTTCTGAATGTGCAGGCTGTTACTGCTTTATCTGGACTGTGCCTGTATCTGGCTCCTCTAAATGGCGGCTCGTCATGAGTATGACTCCTTTAATAAAGACAAATGGCAACGACGGAGACAGATAATGCAGAATCTCTTAATCAACTGAATCTTTATAAGAATATGTAGAAATAGAAATATAATTATACATACATTTCCATTAGCTAAATGCATGGAGGGAGGTAAAACAAGGTTTAATATTACTATAACTCTTTTATCGTTACCTCCAGAGACCAACAAACCCAAGTCCTCTGATTTCCCATGGTGCCCCCCTTCCCCGGTTGCTGCTTTGCTCATTTGTTTATCTTGTTTTTTTCTAATGTTATCTGTTATTTTCTAAACATTGTGATCAAATGTATGTCAGTGTGGGAAGAATACTCAGCATGGGCATGTTGTGTTTCTAACTGTGAGGTGAATAAGCAGTTTCTGTTACAAAATTTTGCAGAAAAAAATCAACTATAACCAGAAAGTGCTAATTAACCCTTATACTGCCTGGGCCTTTTTTAAATGATAACATTCTTCTCTTTATTTTTGTAAATTTGCAAATATAATGTTAGGCGAGTCTGCCAAGCATTCACTTCATATCAGATATGAATCTAAAAACCCTGGCCTGAAATCAGAAAAATTGTTCTGTGGGTACCCAGTGGCATAATGGGGAGATACCTGGTACCTGGTACTTCATGGTGGACCTAGGAGATCACCATAGACAGAAAATTTTAAACACTTACCCTTAGGCGCCTTTCAAACGCTGAGATATTGCCCTTGTTTTGCTCCTTTCTCTGGCGCCACTCAATAAGGTTTGGGCTGTGCTCCCCGGGAAGTGAGATATTGCATTTTCCTAATGTTGGACTTACAACTCCTCCCAATGTGTGTGGTTCTGCATTTAGCATAATTTCCATCCCACTGGCAAAGGTAACTCTTAAAGAACCATCAGGATTGACTCGATAGGTGTTTAGATTGTTTTCTGGGGAACAAAGAACAAAGTAGTTAATGTCTTCCTTACTATATTGCATAGTTGTAGTTTTATATCCTATATCCATGCTTCTTCTAATGTGCTGCCATTGGTTTAAGATATAGATGGTGGTACCCCCATCAATAATAGAAGATGCAACCCCCATCCTTCCATCATGCCATCAGAAATGATCATGTTGTGGTATACGGCCTACCTTAGACTTAAAAGAGTAAATATCATTATTATTATTATTATTATTATTATTATTTTTTCTTAGGTTCTTTGTGATGGCAAAACCCTACGGACATTTTATTACAAGTGAAATTGCAATAGAGTTGCTTCTTTTTTAAGCCCCGAAATTAAAGCTGACACATTTAGTTCTTGAGCTATTCCATGTGATTGAAGAGGGGTCAGGGTTTCCGTCTCGTGTTCAATCTCCTGTGATGAGCTTTAGTTAGAATCATTCACTATCAGCACATGAGCACAGAGTGGAAAGAAGAGCAACTGCAATGTAAAGACATTGAGAAGAACTCCTGTCAGTTTAATGAAATTCACTAACCTTTTCTGCCCGAAGACCTTGGGTGTCAAGGAGAAAGTGGTGATAACTAACTGTGTGGTAAAATTTCTGCATGTCAGTATGATTGCCATTTTTTTTTTAAAAAAAGAAAGTCCCTAAGATTATTAAACAACAATGAGTAATAATGCTAATTTTGCTAGAATCGGGAAATATATATTATCCGTTTCATTCCCGGAGGCACAGAAACTTCCATGCTGCATTGAAAACCTGTCTGTGTTTCTGAGAGCAGTTGCAGAATGTTAATGCTGAGAAGCCAGTGGAACCTCAGAGGTGTTTTTATTTCTCTAAGAAGTCATTCAGGGGTAAAATCAAAGCAGGGCAGCAAGGCAGAGGATAGGTCTGCCAATATCTGAGAGGATTTGATCATTTCCTTTGCTAATCGCTTTAGCACTATTTTCATTTCAGGGATTTTTCTATTGCCCGCTGGACTTCTAGATGCAGGGGGATCCGTTAATGGTACTTTAAGATGCTGAACTGGTGTTTGCAATGTTTCCCACGCTCCACTGAATCCCCGCAACTCAATAACCATGATACAGTATTGGCCTCTGTGTGTTATATAGTCAAGAATTAATACTCAGCAATGTAAGCCCTCTGGCATTGCTTTGTTTACAAAACTTGGCGCTTCACCTGATGTGGACATAGAAATAAACAGAATAGATATCACTTTGCACAGTGTCAGTATTTTATCGGTGTCACAGCTGAACATTTAAGTTGCTCTTTGTACAACATCTTTTTTTAAATTAATTTGGTCTCTCCTATGGATTTCTGTACATATCTATAGTACGCAACAAAGCATCAATAACAGAAAAAAATGTGCTCTCGGTTAATAAGGTCCACATCAGCCAGAGATAGGGTGATAATCTAACCTACAGGTACCCCTGAATGATTATTTCTGAAATTATAAGCTTTTTATAACAATAAATACCTAGATAAGTGAAGTTGAATACCTAAATAAGGCAAGGCTTGCTTGATGGTCAGGTAGAATTTTCTGTAGACAATATTCTGTTTAGACTTTCTTAAAATGATTGCTGAATGGCTGGTAGTCATACATCTTTATTCTGTCAGACCTCATTGCCTTAGGGTATAACTAGCCTCTAAAGCTGGCCATTCATGGGCAGATTTTAGCTGTCTATTTGGTTGGAATGCGCCAAACCCTGCTTTTGAGGGTTCCGCTGATTCTCTTAATCCAAACCGTTCCTCTGTGCTGAAAAAGTCAGCTCATAGGTGGACATAATTGATGTGCATGCGAAGTATTTGTGCCGATGCTTCTCAAATTCAGTTCAGCCAGGCTCTTGGATTTGTCCGAATCTGAATTCTGATAAACATTTCCTGGATTTGGCCGAATCCTGAACCAAATCTGGGATTTGGTGCATTCTTACTATTTGGCCCCTTCAGACTAAAGTCAACAGCTTATCTGCCTATGTGTAGACCCTCCCCAACTGTCTCTGTGTTAGACTTATTGCCAAAAATGTGGCAGATATCAATTGAGCAAGTTTAAAAATCATAGCCATTTGTGTATTGAAGCGATCCACTTCTAACAGGCCTGCATAGGCCCATTAATATTTGATTGTTGGCCCAGGTGCCAACTGATATGGATTGTATCCAATTTGACAATGCAGGTGGCCAAATTGTGCAAAGATTCACCCACTTGGAGATCAAATATACAAATCTTAATGCATATAGTCAACTTGAGTCTAGTATGTCAATCTGTAAAATCTCTCTTGAGTGAAAATTAAAAAAGCTTCTGAGTTAAAAAATAGATAAATGATGATTAAATGTTCTTGGACTCATGTAGAAGGCAGGAGTAGAATACAATGACGGAAGCTTTAAAGGGTGAATGGAAAATGAACACTGTTTGGAATCAACCATAATCCTGTGACTTTGTGTCGTTACCTTGTCTTAATGCATATACAGTACTAGTTGCAGATATGTTGGTTGTTGTCACAATATTTTCTCTGCTTGACGTATCAAGTTCAACTCGCGTGGCCTTTTCCATATCACTGTGAAAACTGCTGACTTCTCCCGTCGGAAAGGTTGCATTTGTTAAATGTCCATCAGGATCATACCTTTATAACAGCACAGAGAAACAAATGTCATCAGTTTTCAATGGGCTTCTAAAAGTTACCCTTTTCCTAGATCTGCAGTAATAATGGTGCTCAGTAAACTTCTTCATATCGATATTCACCACATGGAGTAAGACCACATGGAGGTAACCTATTTTAAGTGAGGCTGATTTACAAATATAGGGGCTACACCCAATATGCAAACTTGTGCAAGCCAATCAGATCAGAACTCTGCTTTCATATATTTAACTGTATTTAGGGTTTGATCATCAGCTGGAAGAAGTCCAGAAAACAGGTTTATGTTTGGTTTTCTAGATAAAGCTGGGCAGTTAGGGAAGCCAAGTCTACAGCTGCTGCAAGAGCTCTAGGTCGGCGTCTCAGTTCTCTTGATGTAGCGCTTTAAGCATCATATTATGTGGTTGTTCGGCTGACATGGAAGATTTATTCCTATATATACTATATTTTGTCACATAGAAAACATTCATATATTTCTAGTTGAAAACATACAAGTTAAATAGTTGTTTTAAATATATTTTGGATAGAAATGGCATCTCTGCAAACAAAATGACCCAGAAAACCACTAGAGGGCATTCTTAAACCACAGACTGTTCATGTTTCTTTGTAGAAATACAGTTTAGGATGGATAATGTGACTTTTATTATTCGCTAAACACAAGCCAGCCGTAAGGTGCTCTGTATAGATCAGCTACATAAAGGAAAATTGTTAACAGAAATTAAGCTAGAATTGACCCTGTCGCTATAGATACAGTCTAAAAATGTGATATACAAAGAAAGATAATTTGAGGGACATGAAGGTAAAAAAAAATGAATGCATATTCATACAACAGGGCAGATTCGTTTTTTAAAAACCAACATTTATATTTTCAATAACAAAATCTTAACATGATGTAGATTTTGATGGGCACATTTGCAGTTGTTCATTGATGCATATTAATCCTGCATTTATTGTGTATTTGCCTCTCAATTCTACCATTCTCCATTATCATATAGATCTAATATTTTACAGGTATGGGTTCTGTTATCCAGAAACCCATTGTCCAGAAAGACCTGAGTTATGGGAAGGCCAGCTCCCTTAGATTCCATTTTAGTCAAATAATTTTATTTTTTAAAAATGATTTCCCTTTTCTCTGTAATAATAAACAAGGTACTGTTTGTATGTGATCCCAACAAAGATATAATTAATTATTATTGGAAGCAAAGCCTATTGGCTTTAATTTAATTTCTAGTAGACTTAAGGTATGAAGATCCAAATAATGGATCCATTATCCAGAAACCCCAGGTCCCGAGCATTCTGGATAACAGGTCCCATACCACCTTTTTTTTAACATAAATAACAGAACCCAAACCCTCCCATCCACCACATGAGAATTGGAGGGGTCTGAGCTCTACAATTGTTCTCATTGTTGAGAAGCCTGTCTTTTAAGAGACTATATGGTTAATTTGGCCCAATAATGCAATTTTCACATCTGCTATGATGTTTTTCTCCAGCAGTGCCAATGTAGCATGGCAGTATTCATGAATAAGTGGGCATTCTCACAAGTTGTGGAGGAACCAAACCTCTTGTGAAAATAAGGAAGGTGTATAAGTTACTCAGGACTTTATTGCATTTCTCTTTGCCATGAATGAATGTCTCCATTTGGTATAAACTGGGTTTAATGGTGACATGTGATCTGAATGTATGATTACTTTAAGGGGATGGTGAAATATAAAATGATATGTATGATACCTCAGCAGACAAGGAAGGGAAGCGAAGTTATAGCTTTACCTCCTGCTGATCTTGTTGACCCAGTTGACCAGAATAAGGGAAAGGCAGTCATTCCATGAATGACCCCTCGTACAGTAGCAATCTGTTCAGCCTGTGGGCCTGCCAGTCAGATAATGTACCTTATTGGCCTGTGAATGACTGGCTCTTTTATCTGTTGCTTCCATCGTTCTCCACTGCTGATCACCATTTTCCATTTTCTTTCTGCATTATCTTTACCCTACTCTTCCTACTCTCTCCACCTTCCTATCTTTATTAAACTATTTGCCTTCCTTTTTTTATTTTCCTGCCAATATCTTTATTTGTCCAACGTGTTCTCCCTTTTCCTTCTTTCTAAGGTATATTCACTTTGTAGATAACCTTTTAAACCAGTTGTTTGTGGTCAAAACCATTTTGACTCCCATGACTCTTTTCAGTATTATTATATTTTAATATATCCTTTTTGCTCCACTTTCACTTTCTCCTACTTCTCTCCCTTTTCTTCTTTTGTCATTGACTTCTCTCTCCCACTTTGCATCTCACCCCACTTCTATACTCATACAGTATATAAATATGCATTCTAAAGATATACCCAGGTGACAGGATACAAGCTGGTATAAATGCATGGACTTAAGCAGCTTCTTAATAGAGATGAAGATTAATCAGCAACATCTTCAGAAAGGTCAATGCTGTCGACTGTACACATACACACACATTCTTCTTTGCCTTGCTCTTAAACTATATCAGGACAATGGCATGCGAAACTAATGTTCAACATCTTCACAACCATTAATATTTTAATATTCATTTAAAATTTCATAACCTTTACCCAGTACAGTACATAGTAACATAGCAGCAGTGAAAAAAAATGAAAAGCAGTTGGACCATTGGGCCTGAAAAAAACCCTGTAATATATAACTGTAATATAGGGAACATATTGTAATATGTATGACTGCTTTAGCAGCATGTGAGATCCTGATATAAAAGAGCCTCTCTTGTAATTAGCCATACCTTGTGTATTGGGTATGGCCGAAGAATAATGTTTTTATAAGGGCTCAAACAGTTTAACAATTTAACAGTGGGAACACGGAGGCTCATTTATTATGAAAAGGGCTGCATTGTGCAAAGCCAGCGCATGATTGTGTTTCCTCAATATGTTCTATATGCCATCATTGGGTGTGAGAGCAATGCAAGTCAGCTGTATGTAATAAATAGGATGCTTCATTTAATGAACATTTATATGTAAAAATGAATATATATAACCTTAACATGTTTACATACAGCTAATGCATTTGGGGGTCTTTGGCAATTTGCCCCACTTCCCACAGAAGTTGAAAGTTTATTAAATAGTATTTTAGAGAAATCAATTGCTATAATGTCTAGCAACTAAAGTAATGTCTACAAATAGGGTATACAGTTTTTTTTTCTAACAAGCATGGGGGAGTGTCCATATGAAGATCAGTTATACTCTATGGAAAATGTAGCTTCTATGGTGTTTATATGAATTTAAAGCCCAAGAGTGTGTGCTGACTAAATTTGGGACAGAAAAATGCACAGGCCAAAATTAAAAATTAAAAAGGTCAAAAACCACTGCTTTCAAAGGCAGTGAAAATTCAACTAGGGATGCACAGAATCAACTATTTTGGATTTGGCCGAACCCCCAAATCCTTTGTGTAAGATTCGGGCATATACCGAACCTAATCTGAATCCTAATTTGCATATGCAAATTAGGGATGGGAAGGGGAAAACATTTTTACTTTCTTGTTTTGTGACAAAAAGTCACGCGATTTCCCTCCCTGCCCATAATTTGCATATGCCGAATCCCGAACTGAATCCTGGATTCGGTGCTCTTATTGTAAGGTCCATTAACAAGATTATTTCACATACCCCCATATGTAATAAAAGGCACTAGGTTTGCCCAGTAGCAGTAACCAATAGCTACCAATAAGATGTTTGTTTTTAAACAAGTGAACATTAAATGCTACCCATGGCTATGGGTTACTGCTTCTGGGCAAACTGAGTGCCTATTAACATATAACCCATACACTATTAGGAAAGGTGACCACAGACTCAACACATTGCAGAGCTTTCCTGCTGTGGGTGGTATCAATGGGTAGGAATTGACAACAGGTAGACAGTGTTCTGGTTGCCCCTACAGGTAGTGGTGATTAAATGCCCCGTGTGCTGATGCCTTAACAAAGAAAAACAATTGCTAATATATTTATCTACAGTAGCTCAAAATGAACGACCTAAAATACAACTTACTCATAAACTGTAGTCCAACCATTCTCATTACTTTTGGTGGCCAGCAATCCGCTGTTACCATGATATGTTATCAGTGCCAGGTTGTATCCTTGAGCAGAAATTCTTTTCAAAACTCCATTGCTGCTGATAGTCAGCCAATAAACCTGACCTCCAGGTACCACCAACCACAGGGGCATACCCCCTGCATCCCTGCGAATGTGCACAGAATTCCCATTGCTGTTTGTGATGTAGCTGATATCTCCATCTCCATTGTAGGTGAAATTGTAAACATAGTCCCTAGTTATTAGGTTTAATGTGTGGAGGTGGGTCCCGTTGGTACTGAATTGATACAGTTCTTGGTCTGCTGGCGATGCCACCTCATAAATATTCGTAGGATTCAGATGAGGCTTGTTTTTACTCACTGCACGGATTCTTATGTTGCCAAGGTCTGCTATGTACAATGTTCCATCTGGAGACACCGTTAAGGATGATGGAGCTTTTAACTTAGAATCTTTTGCAAATCCACCATCACCTAAAGTAAGGAAATGGCAAAAAAAAAAAACCTTAAGAACCACAGAAACAAGGCCATGTAGCATCAACAAATATCCATTATATACACATTACCGGAATACAATTTTCCAAGATCTTCAGCAGCGGGAGAGAATTATTTTAAATATACAAATGTTTAAAGATTTGGAAACCTGATGGTTTAAAAATGATCCTTTCATTTTTCCAGGTAAGGCAAGACAGCTGCTGTGCACTTATAATTTCAAGATGCCTCTATCGGCAGTAGAGTGTGGCTGTTTTATATTAATATGTAAATACGGCATCTTTGTGTTAGATTTATTCCGCTATGAAACATATATTTTACAGTGATAAATATACATGGTTTTATTTTGTGTCAGCCCTGCTGTGTTCTACTGATACAGAAAATAAATGGATGAAATGCATGAAATGGATGCAAAAGCCTGTGGAGTTAAATAAGTAATGGGGTTTATGCACAAACTCAAGCAAAGTTTGTTCCAGTCCTGTAACCAATTGCAGCCAACCATTTTTCACAAACAATACGAACCGATCATTAATGAATTGTGCAATGAGCCTGTAGCGGGATCATTAGAAAACCTCTGATGAAATGGAAAGGCAATAAAGTAAGAGTAAGAGACAGAAAACATAGAAATAAAAATTCACGGTTATGGCTGAAATATTACAAATGGGTAAAAATTGCATAACACAACAGAATATGAGTGGTATTTAATGGCCTTTACTCAGACATGTAGGCATGTGATTGTGACAACCTGCACCTTGTACCCTCAGTATTAAAGGCACAACTGGCACAAGGACGGAGCAGCTGCACCAGGTGCGGACTGATGGGTGCCAACTTCTACATTTACACATTTAACAAATGGACACCACTGTTCACAGTTCAACACTTTTTTTGGAACAAAGAAAAGGCAAACATACATTTACAATACTGACCTGAAAAACAGTCACAGTTTGGGTCAATCTTGCAGTCACATTCGGACGGAGCTCCAACTAAAGTTGAAATCTCTCCATTTGTAGTGACCTGCTGTATCCTATTGATCTTCCTCTCATCTGTTTCAGCAATGAAAAGAACTCCGCTGTGGGACACAGCAATGGCCCTGGCCGATTCCAGAGTTGAGTGGATTGCTACTTTGCTGACAAGGAAGTAATCGATGCCAGGAACTTGACAATGTATGGGTCGCCCGGCAATGATTCGAACTCTATTGTTGTCAGTAATCTGAAGAACAATATTATTGTCCAAGACATACAAAGAATTATCCATGGGATTCACTGCCAGGTCTGTTGGCCACTCTAGCCGCACCTAGAAAAAAATGAATTTTCAGCTTTTATCAATGATATATTTATATTTTAAAAGGATAAGGAATCCAACAGCTGGGTCTTTAAAGATTCAAATAACACCATCGATGACGGCACTCCATAATTAATTAGGCTTAAGCAGAAAGTTGCATCATTCAAGGTTTATTGGTGAACCAACGTTTCGATTCCCTACAGGATCCTTACCCTGATGAAGATTCCTGTAGGGAATCGAAACGTTGGTCCACCAATAAACCTTGAATGATGCGACTTGTTTATGACTTTTGTTAACATTTATGAAAATATTGCAATTTGTATTTTTCTTGTAGAATTCTTGCAATCCTCACCATTCCTCAGTCTGCTACCCAAGTCACCTATTTGTGTTCTCTACATTAATTTCCTCCTTTTTTGTTCTCTATAACCCTTTCTGATGCTTCCACCTTCCTCTTCTGTCTCTTCACTACTTCTCTCCCAGCAATCTTTTCTCCACTTTTATCTTCTAAAAAGTTTCTTCCCCCAAGCCATAAGGCTCCTGAATACTCAGGGACCGGACAGATCTCTCTAACACACACTCTCCATCTGACTTACTATATACCGCAATGTTACACAGCCACTGCACGCCATTGTATAAATATATAGCCATTGGATACAATTGTTCTCTATGAGCACATCTGCACTTTATGTTCTTACTACTATCATATCACAATGATACACCCATCATGTGGTTTAGCATTATTTACTTAACATATTACATCTGCTGAGTGTGCACTGTATTGTCCTGTCCCTGTACTGTGCTGTCCTGTCTTGCAGGAGTTGCATATTTTTGCACTTGCACTTTTTGTCTGTTGTCCTGTAGATCTATATTGTGTGTAGCAGCATGGTCCAAGAGGAACGTTGTTTCGTTTCACTGTGTACTGTACAAACGTATATGGATGAAATGACAATAAACTCACTTTTGACTTGACTCTTTTTTTCTTATGCTTTTTATCCTCTACATTTTACATTTTCTGTTGGAAGTTGCTGGTGCAGCAGGTTATGCATTACAAAGCTTTTGGAAATGTAGAGGTGCAAATATAAGCTCTGGTATTACAAAAAAGTTCCAGGATTCAATTTAATTTATTTCTCAGAAATGAAGAAGTGAAGGGGATGTATCTAAACTGGAAAACTGGGCAGAAAACTGGAAAAATGAGGTTCAATGTTCATAAATGCAAGGTTATGCACTTTGGCAAAAATAATATAAATGCAAATTATACACTAAATGGCGGTGTGTTGGGAGTTTCCTTAAATGAGAAGGATCTAGGGGTCTTTGTAGATAACACGTTGTCTAATTCTGGGCAGTGACATTCTGTGGCTACTAAAGCAAATAAAGTTCTGTCTTGCATAAAAAAGGGCATTAACTCAAGGGATGAAAACATAATTATGCCTCTTTATAGGTCCCTGGTAAGGCCTCATCTGGAGTATGCAGGAGGGATATAAATGAGCTGGAGAGAGTGCAGAGACGTGCAACTAAATTGGTTAGAGGGACGGAAGACTTAAATTATGAGGGTAGACTGTCAAGGTTGGGGTTGTTTTCTCTGGAAAAAAGGCGCTTGCGAGGGGACATGATTACACTTTACAAGTACATTAGAGGACATTATAGACAAATGGCAGGGGACCTTTTTACCCATAAAGTGGATCACCGTACCAGAGGCCACCCCTTTAGACTAGAAGAAAAGAACTTTCATTTGAAGCAACGTAGGGGTTCTTCACAGTCAGGACAGTGAGGTTGTGGAATGCACTGCCGGGTGATGTTGTGATGGCTGATTCAGTTAATGCCTTTAAGAATGGCTTGGATGATTTTTTGGACAGACATAATATCAAAGGCTATTGTGATACTAAGCTCTATAGTTAGTATGGGTATATAGAATTTAATTAAAAGTAGAGAGGGGTGTATTTATGGATGCTGGGTTTTCATTTGGAGGGGTTGAACTTGATGGACTTTGTCTTTTTTCAACCCAATTTAACTATGTAACTATGTAACTATGTAACTATGTATCCCTCCCCAGTTCTAGCACTAGGCACTGGGCATAAAGCACCGGAGACCCTTTACACACTCATGCACTTTGCACCAGATATATTTTTTCCACAATCTATCCTGGATAGTTGTAGATGAAGGTCTTGGTCTATATAAACAGTTGAGCATGTGGGCATGGATTTTGCATGGAAATAGCAAGGATTTTGCCACTATTAATGGTGGCCACTTCAGATTTTATAGCTGGCAAGCTCCTAGTGGAGCTTACTTTCTAAGGTCCCTATCACAGTCACATACACTATTGCCAAATAACTTGTCTGTATGTTTTTGGAGTGTGGGAAGAAACTTGAGTGTTTTAGAACTATAGTCAAGATTTCAATAGGGCGTATCCCTTCTTTTTCAGTTTGTTCTTTACTGTAAGTCTATGAAATAGAATATTGCTGCTGTTCAAAATGAGGTTTCTCAAAAGTGTTAAAACATTCACTGTTTCTCCAGGGATCAGAATCTGGTACAGGCAGCTGCCACTTAGGCTCTTAACGTAAAAGCCCATCTCCCACAAATAGAGTCAGAAACAGCTTTACAGACGATTTTTAAACTACAATTATTTAAATCCTTTCACTTTTAAACAAATTTGACAGTTTTATACTTCAGTTTTTTTTAATAGTCAAAAGACAGTGAGTAAGGAGGTTGGGGACCACATTTCATTGTTCATTTGATACAAGATATTTAAATATATTCAGCCTTGTACAGGTGAATGTCTTTTTTTCTGTCCAAATCTAATTTTCAAATGTAGTATATATGGTCAGTCCATTACAAACATCCCTTTGGCCACCGAGCTCCTGCAAACAACGTGAATTTTCTCTAATGAATTCATTTGATGAGCCTGCTTAGCGGGAGAGAAAATGAACCAAAAAGCTGTAATAACATATTTATAGCTTATTACTGAACAAAGCATGCCGTTCCTTGACAATATGCAGTGCATATCTTTGTATGGAACTTTTAAATGATTTCAAGGTTTACACTCAATTTCTTTAGGAGCAAAACAAATTAAACCCAAGTAGGGCTTCTAAGGGAACCCTTGATTGACAGGGATAACAGAGAGAAGGGTAAGAGAAATAGTGGTCAGGGAGGCAAGATGATAACCAGAATAAGACAGGTCTCCAGTGGAGCTAACATATCTAAGGTCCCCATCACAGTCACATACACTATTGCCAAATACCTTGACTGTATGGTTTTGGAGTGTGGGAAGAAACTGAACTGTCCAAAGTAAAGCCACTCAAGGGTGACAGCTGCAACTGCAACCACCTTGAAGGAACTTCTTGCAAGTAGTGTCCTGGCTAGAATTGAACTTACCACCCCAATGCTGCGAGGAATCAACCCTAATCACCATGCTGTTCATTTTGACTAATGAGGGATCTGGGCATTAAAAAGTGAAATATTTCCAGAAGGAATGGTACAGACACAGGAACAAGCATTTAGAAGAGATCAGATAGAATCAAGATGGTACGTTGTCAAGTGACAAGTAGATAGAAGCCACCCACCCCTTTGTATATCTCTGTGCCATGTATAGACCACAGGGAATGTATGTATGTGGACTTGATAATTATTTTTTTGTGGTAAACTATTAGCAGTGATTAGCAGGGGAATATGCTATTTAATCACGCAGCATCACAAGTGCATTTGATAATTAAGTGCTTTAAAGTTTTTATTCTCAGAAAGGGCAAATTCCTGCCTAAGCCTTCCTAGTATGTATTAATGTCTACTTAAATTCGCAGGAGCTTGCAGACCTCACTGTAGTATTTTTTTTGTAAGATAAATTTTTACTACACTATTTATCAGAAATCTATGTGATGTGTTGCTTACAGGCTGGGAAGGGCTGGGGGTGCCATGGATCACCAGGTCACTGGATGTCAGGTGTCCCCTGGAAGACTTTGTTAACATTTTAAACCCATTTTTCTCATGGTCATTCCCTTTTTTTGTCCTCCTTTCTAACCAGTTCTGTTATTCTCTATTTTTTTTCTTTTTCCCTCTGCTATTAGTTGTTCCCCAATTTTAACCTTTATTTCTTGTTCTATAATTTTCTCATCATGCTCCTTTTGTATAATGCCTCAAATATTTCTTATTGCTACTCTTCCATCCGACCTGTTTGTTCCCCATGCAGAGGGTGGGCAAATGGCTAAGGACTTTGAAAGTCTGTTATGGCTTTTCCAGTCCCATCCAGTTACCCATCAATGACAGGACAATGTTCACAGCACAGGATATGATGTACCATATATACTCGAGTATGAGCCGACCCGAGTATAAGCCGAGGTACCTAATTTTACCTGCAAAAACTGGGAAAAGCTGGTATAAGCCTAGGCTGCATGGAAGTAGTAGTTCAGCTACAGCTGGAGGGCTGCAAACTGTTACACAACATAACATATTTCTTTATGCAAGTTCCTGGAGTCAGAACATTCCTTTTCATTGAAGGGGAAGGGAATGAGACAGCAGGCAAGTTCGTGGCAGACTTGTAGGTTTGCTAGGAACTTCCAGCGTTCTGATCAGAGGCTTAAGCTCGGGTTTCACCTGGAAATGAATGAGAGCCTCCCACAGCCGAGCACTGCACTGAAGTCAAATTCTGTGCAGCTGCTAGCCCCGCACTCCCTGCACTTTTCTTGCTAAATCCACCCTGCTCGGACTCTTGTGAGGACTGAAATGTGTCCTAGTTTACTCCCGAGTATCAGAGCCCCCCCCCCCTTGTCCACTCCTGGCTGGTCTCTTACAACACAACTTTATCTCCTCACATTCCTGCCCACCCCAATGCTTACTGTTTTTTTTAGAGGAGCCGCACCATCTGCTGGGTTCAACCATTCCACCTAATTCACATTGACTCCCTTTAATCAGTAGCGAGAAACTCCTTCCAACAGAATGCAGCCCAAAAGACCGCTCACACACTATGCGCGCCCCCACATAATCTGCCAGGAAATGCAAGTTGGAGCGGCTCGTATGGTAGCCATGGCAACACACACAGCGTCATTTCTGAAAGCCCCATCGGGCTACACCGACATCGGCGCTACCTGATGACGCACTGAAGCAGTCGGAGAATCGGACTTCCACCAGGATATGGGTGAGAGAGCAGGAACTCCTGAAGTGCAGCCTTTCGGTTTTGCAGCATTTCGTGTATTGACTCGAGTATAAGCTGAGGTAGAGTTTTTCAGCACATTTTGGGTGCTGAAAAACTCGGCTTATACACGAGTATATAGGTAAGTGACAGAAGATTGAGGAAGATCTAGCTTCTTTTTAGCACTTTGCCTGGTCTGAGGTATGAAGCCAACTCTGGCGAAAAAAAATCCACACTTTAGTGAATTTGCAGAGTAACTATCATTCACCAGAGTGAAAGACACTTGGCGATAGAGTGTGAATGAACAATAGCGAAGGTCCTGTTCGCTAGCGAGTTAGTGTTAGTGAATTGGCAACACTGGTGAAAAGCCGCTAGCGTTAGCCACTTCACCCTTTAGTGAATCTGCCCCTTAATGAATATAGAGCAATAAAGAACATACAGCCTTGCACTCATTGCTGTGGCCACACATCTCTCTTTGCTTTGAAATTAAATGTAGAGACCTTTGGCAGTTCATTTAGACAGGGTGCAAAGTGCAAAAACATTGCAGATTGCTCACCTTTTTGCACTTAAATCCAAATGGTGAAAGTTAGACTTCTAAAAATCCTATAGGAATAAATATAAAGGAGGGTGGGTTTTTCTGTGGAGTTTCTCTATGGTGATCTATATATATATATTTTCAAATGAGAACATTTTGGATGAAATTATCACTTTGCTGTGAAACAATCACACAAGCCTGACACTGTAACCCCCCCCCCATGCCTTCTAATGAAAGATCTGGAAAATATTATGTACATTGTACATGCGGAGCAGAAGTTCATATCTCCTTGGGTAAATCCTATGAATACTCCCAAGAGACCTTTGCAGTCAAATCATTTAGAATCATAATGCATTAACAACCTCTTAAAAGTAACCGTTGGCCATAAACTCTAATGAATTTTCGCCTCTAGTCAGGAAAATTAGATATTATAAGGTCTAGGCCGTTTAAGAATCTTTTTACGAGGGTCACAGTACCGTATTGGCTTATACTGATATTTCGATTTACTGGAAGTGTTTTTGTAGGGACAGAAAGCTATTTCAGTAATGGGAAAAAAATCATTTCCCAAACAAAAGATATTCTGCTTCTTGTATAATGCATTCATTATTGTGAACATAATAGCAGAGAAACATTAGTGACACATTTATAGTGGCAATGCACCCTTTTCATGTGTATGACTCTTCATAATTATTTATTATCCTACAAATTCAGCAGTATATATGAGGATAATGTTTGCTAACTCACAATAAGTTTTGCCTCAACATATTTGCTTTAAGATATGTTTAAATGGCATCCATCTTGCTCAAGATATTTAACATGGACTGGGGCGACAAACAACAACAGGCCTAGGGGCGCTCACTATGTAAAACCAGCCCTGAGTGCCAGGGAATGTAGGAGGGCTTTTGGTGGGGCTGAACTAAAAATGAATCCACCCTGGGTTAAAGCGTGATGGGAGCTGCAGCCCTGCAACCCTAGAGATGCTTTTGTAATGCAAGATTGCACAATAAAAGATCTTCCGCTGTGCTGCATTACATTTATCTCTCAGATTAAATAGGGACACTTTTATATGTAATAGACTGTGCATGGTGGGGGGCAGATAGAGGCTAGTTGAAGGGGCTTTTTTTTTGTCGGGCGATTTCATTATCCTTAAATTCAAAGGGGCCAGAAAGGACATGACCTTGTGGCTTAGAAGTAGTGATGGGTGAATAAATTCAGCAGGCGCGAATTTGTGGCAAATTTCTGTGTTTCCTCATCGGCGAATAAACTTGCCAAACTGTCTTGAAAATTCGCCGGTGAAAAAATTTGGGTGTGCATCAAAATAATTCGGATGCCCATTGTCTTTTCGTAGGAAAATGCAAAGGATGGCATTCCCTGAAAAACTTACTGGCATAGGGTACTGTCCTATCCATGGAACTGCCATCTATTTTCTCAGGAATCCCTGCTAGCTGGTCTGGGCTGTGCACATGCACAGTAGAGTAAAATCTGAACCTTTGAGAAAAAAAAGAAGATCCCAAGACAGGAAAGAAGACACACACTGAGGGGCAGATACACTAAAGGGCGAAGTGACTAACGCTGGTGCAAATTTGCCAGTGTGACGTCTTTTCGCTACTTCGCACCCTTACGCCAGGCGAAGTTGCGCTATGGCGAATGGGACGTAACTACGCTAATTCACTAACTTGCGCATTTTACTGAACGTTACCTCTTGCACCAGACTTGCCTTCGCCACCTCAGACCAGGCGAAGTGCAATAGAGTAGATAGGGATTGCTTCAAAAATAGTTGAAAGTCCCAAAGAACGCTGGCGTTTTTTCCTTTTTTAAGGGTGATAGGCTGAAAAAGATTGTATATTTTTTGGGGGTACCCTCCTTCCCCCCTACATTTACTAACATATGGCACCTAAACTATACAGTGGGCACATGTATAGGGCAAAATAACAACTCTATTTTATTTTATGAAGCTTTCCCAGGCTTGTGTAGTGTATTTGCTGCTACATATACGTCCATTCTACTTTAACTTGGTGCCGTATGCAAATTAAGCATCGCTAGCGTAACTTCGATTTGCTTGACGAATTAACGCTTGTGCTACTTCGCTACTGTTCGCCTCCCTGAGCGCAACTTTGGATTTTAGTGAATTAGCGGCGAACTGGCGAAGTGCGGCAAAGTCGTCGCTAGCGCATTTTCGCTGCTTAGTGAATTTGCCCCTAAATGTTTTCTTCAACTGCAACGACTTCCAAAGAATAGCAACATCTAGTAGTCACATATAGATGGATCTAACTTAATTACTATCTGTGGAGAATAGGGCTCATGTATGTCCACAAGTGCAGTGAGCATCTTGCACTTTTGCCTTTAAAAAAACTTTCGTTAAAGATACTTGCATCAAAATGTAATACTTACTGCCTTCCATTCTGAGTCAGGTGACACAGGGGAACACTAGAGCTACCGCCACCTCTTGACAAAGGATGTGGTAGCTCCAGGGTTCCCTTTGCACCCAGACTCAATAGGTGCAGCACCTGTAAAGACATCACTTGCATGGTGAACCCCAGAAATGATGCCAGGTAGACTTTGGCGCAATTGCGCCCGGTTTGTGATGATACACTTGCAATTGTGTCCATTTTTGTGAGTGGGATTGTAGAAGGCGCAGTGCAATTGCATCAAGACAAAAGCTGCTTGCATCAGCAACGATACTGTAATTCTGGGGAAAACACTGCATTGTGGAAAAAAAAACATGCTGATTGCACTCAAAATTGCATTTTGCTCACTGTGCCTCATTAAGTGAATGCTCCCCAATGTCTCATGTAAACAAGCATTATGGTTAATAATTAGTGTATTTTTTGCAAGGTATGGATTTGAGTCAAATTTCAACATTTCGCCACCAGCTAGTATATTTGTGAAACCACTGCAACATATTGCCATGTAAAATATCATCGACAAAAGGTCCAATGTATTCTGCACGGATAATAAAGGCAGTGAAAAATTGACTTAAGACTCCAATGTATTTTGTGCAGAAAAAGTCAATGTGAAAAAGAGATCCCTGCAGAAATCACAGCAAAAAAAGCCCATTGACAGATGTGTTCGTCCCTAACTAGGGCAGCTCCCACAAATTTGCAAAAAAAAAAAAGGTCTTTGCTTATTATAAATAGGATAATTCTCTCTATAATGTTTCTGTTTTGTGACTTCTTATTGTCGCATGGGAGCCGCCTCTTTTATTAAGGAACAAAGTAGATCAGATACAAATAATGCAGAAATCTGCTAATGACGTTTCTTTTGTGACTCCCATGGACGCGCAGATGAATAAATTCCAATAATAACTGAAACGTGTTGTTCGGAATATGAATAGAACATTTTGTCTGTTTTCTTCTTGATCAAATGAAATTGCCCTCTGGCATTTCATGTTGAATAACAGTCTGTTGTGCACGGTCCAAAACTCATAAACAATTTACAGAAGTCCACTCCAATTCCCGTTAGGCTTGATTGCTCCTTGTTTCTATTAAAATCTCTTGTGATAAGAGTGCTTCTGCGCAAGAGGAGAATTAAACTCTACTTTCTGCATTTTAATTTAAAGGATCACTTATCCATTCAATTCGCTTTTTATTGTTTGCCTTTCTCCTGAGCTGTATGCAATCGGGGAGAGAGAAGCTGATTTCTTCCATCGTAAATTGTTTACGGCCATTCTCCTGCACTGAATAGGTAACGCGCTACAATATTAATGGTCTCGCTTAGGGGACCTCTAAAGATCCACACCATTTTGACAGGAGATATAATAGAAATGGACTCTTTGTTTTGCTGCATTTTTAGTTGAGTTAAAATGTTAAATGTTAAACCCCCTCCCCAGCCCAGTGTTAGATTATGGCCAATTTATGGTTGAATGTAATAAAAGGAATAACATTTGCTCCAGGTCTAGAAACCTACAGCAAGCAATTAGATCTTCAATTTCAAACAGCAGTCTTGTAAATACTACCTGGTGATTGTTTGCTATGGGTTACAGGGCCTGTAAAAACAGTGCACTTTTTATTACAATTTCCCCTAAATGTCCAATTGCCTCAGGAACTATACTTGGCGGAGGGTAACACAATGAATAATTAGACTGGGACATCCTGCTGCCCCCGGCCCAGAGGCATTGCCTTCTGGCTACAGGATGCCAAGCATGATGGGAGGTACTGCTGGGTTAAGGGAAGATTTTTCAACAAAAAATATACTTTTAGGGATTGCTTAAAATGAAACTTATAGACACAAAGTTCAAAGGGAGCACTGTTCTTAACATCTTCTCAAGACAGGACTTCCTTGTACCTAAGCATGCTGTGCACTGAGCCTCCACCCTGATAAGCCAGAGTGCAGTCATTTTCACTTTTTTCAATTGCATTTTAATTTTGCACTCATTGTAAGTGAACACTTTACTGTCACATTGTGAACTATACCAGAGTGATTATTTGCCACTTAAAAGTTATCTACACCATGATGAATATTTATAGTATAAACAAGAACAATATTTACTTTTCAACTGTGTGACTTGATGAGCATGGCGAGATCATGAGCTATAGTAACCTTTTGAAAGACCAGATTTTGACCCTAAGAATACTTTTGGCCTATACCAGGGGTCCCCAACCTTTTTTACCCTTGAGTCACATACAATGTAAAAAGAGTTGGGGAGAAGCAAAACTACGAAACAAGTCCATGGGAAGTGCCAAATAATGGCTGTGATTGGCTATTTGATAGCCCCTATGCGGACTGAAAGCCTACAGGAGGCTCTGTTTGGCAGCCCACCTGTTTTTTATGCAACTCAAGGTGGCCATACATGGAGAGATCCGCTCGTTTGGCGATGTCGCCAAATGAGTGGATCTCTCTCCGATATGCCCACCTTGAGGTGGGCAATATCGGGCTGATCCAATCGTGGGCCCTAGGGAACGGGCGGTCGGATTGCGAGACTGCATCAACGAACAGATGCGGCCACGATCCGACGGGATTTTTAGTCCCATCCGATCGAGATCTGGCCGACTTTCGGGCAGATCTCGATCGGGGAAGCCCGTCGGGGGCCCCCATACAAGGGCCAATCAGCTGCTGACTCCGTCTGTCGGCAGCTTTTATCGGCCCGTGTATGGCCACCTTAAAACTTGCCTCCAAACCTGGAATTCAAAAAGAAGCACCTGGTATGAGGCCTCTGGGGGCAACATACAAGGGGTTGGTGAGCAAAATATTGCTCATGAGCCACTAGTTGGGGATCATTGGCCTATGATATAATATAGTATTAACATCTTATATAACAGGCAAGATCTTGTGTAGACTTCAGATGTAATATTGGACTAAGATATTTCAATAGTTTGCACTCTGTATTATCTATCTGCTCATCACTGGACAACAGACTAATCTATGCCAAGAGAGAATGTTTCCAGACTGGACATGCATTTTGTTGGAAACATTTTACTTCTTTTTTCACAGGATTCCCATGCCACGGGTCATTAAAATTATTTTAGAGGATATTCTTTTGTACTTTTCAAAAGAAAGAATAGTGTTCTATAATAAAAGATGTGAAGCGCCAAAAAGAGAATATAACATAAATCTCCAGTTTCCTGGTCATCTAGAAACTGTGATCTGTGACATATTGTATAGCGAAAGAAATCGTTCTGTAACCATTTATTCCATCCTCAAGGTTATCTAACACTGAGCAACTGTGGGGCATTTTTCAGAGAAGTATGGAGCCTGGATTGGAACTATGACTTGTGCTAGAATATTACAATAAAGTGATAAAGGAATTAAAAAAAAATCCTTTTTAAAACTTTTTATAACCACATGTAAAAGTAAAATTTGTAATGCAATGCAATATAATTGCAGTGCACATTTACTAAATTTACTAAAGGGCGAAGCGACGGAAAATTCGCCAGCGTGATGTCATTTCGGTACTTCACCGATTTACTAATGGTCGATGTTGTAACTTCACTAGCGAAGGAGATAGAAATTCACTAAGATGCGGATTTTACTGGATGTTACCTTTTGCGCCTCTTTTTTTGGGGTAACCGGCCCCCCCCTACATTTCCTAACATATGGCACATAAACTATACACTGGGCTCATGTGTAGGGCATTATAACAACTCTATTTTATTTTATTAAGGTTTCCTGGGCTTGTGTAGTGTAATGTGTTGGCTGCAACATATACGTCCATTCAACTTTAATTTCCCACTGTATGCAAATTAGGCAACGCTAGCGCAACTTCACTTCCCCTGGCGCAGTAACGCTAGCACAACTTCAGATTTTAGTGAATTAATATTGTCCTGGCGAATCTACGCCTGGCGAAGTGTTGCATTGTGAGTGAAGCTGTCGTTGGCGAATTTTTGGAGGTTAGTGAATTTGCCCCATAAAATTAATTATGCCATATTATTTGGCTCAGTTGATTAAAACAGATCCCTGATACACGTCAACACTGCTTTTTACAGAAGGGGACTTAAGAATTATACCTATAGAGTAAGTGCATAGATGGGGTCAACTCTTTCTGTAGGTGACAGCAGAGAGAGCAATTTGGGAGTCACAAATTCATTTGAACTGAGTTGAGCTGAGCTAGGGGGCACAATGGGACCATTTTAGAGATTTAGATAGCTTTCTACATCATATAAAATGTAAATTCTAATGTTAACTGCAGTTTAACTTGGTACCAACAGAATGTAACACTTTATTATCCTACAGAATGATTCTTGCATGATGACAGCTGTAATCAGACTGAAAATTGTCGTGGACAGAATGCCCCAATCCTCCTTTCCCACTCCCCATAAAGAACTAATGGAAATGCTCTGCCTGAAGCACAAGTAGCAGTGACAGGCTGAGTTCAGCTCCAGCTCACACTGTTCCTAGGCTGAGGTCCTCCTGTCATTGCAGCACATTTCCTATAGTTCTCTATGGGAAGTGGTAACAGGCAGATGGTGTGCTTTGACCACTGCTGCATTTGGCCATGATAACAGAGGTGGTCAAATTGCCCTTTTCCTCATATCCCTAAGCATCCACAATTATTGCTCTTCTATTCTACTATTTACTTGACATATGTGTATGGTATCTGTGTGCTGTGTTATAGTTGTGTGCACCTTTCCTCTGGAGCTGCCCACTCACCAAACAAACAAAAACAAGAAAACTGTAAGGAGCAGTAATTTGTCAGAATAAACTTGTGGTTGTTCATGTTAGTGCTCCTATCAGTTCCCTTATTTCTCTATGCTGGGCAGCCTGAAGGGAAGGCTTAATGCTTTTATTCTCCAGTGCAAACACAAGGGCCATTCTACAAGGTGAAAAGTAAATTGACAGTATTTTATCTGTGGCAACCACAGGAACACTGAAGATATTGGCAGCACTGACAGACATTCTTAGTGTTATTTGTTATATATAACAACTGCAAAAAAATAGTAGGGAATAAGTAGGGAACTTGTGGAGCAGAGATGGACCTGACAGGTTTAGGAATCAACCAATCCAAACTGGTGCTAGATATTGTTGGGGGGGGGAGTCACCTGGCTAACATTTCACTAGCCTAACTGGTAGTTTGTACTAACTAGCACTCCCTCCCTGGAATGCCTATGATCTACCTCTTCCTTCTCTACCTCTCCCTGCTCAACTCTGGCATGGTCATGCCCCTTACATCATGGGCCTGCCTCAACCCTGCCCTGTAATGTATATGCCAATGTTGGCAACCCTAGGTGGAACTGGTAGATATAGCTTTGGGTCCATTGCAAGATGTGGGGCAGCACAATTGGGTTTTGGAACAGCTCCTGGCCTCACATCCCTTCAGATGAGGTGATGGGGACTAGGTTAGATTTTCTTGGCAGGGGGTGAGCTTGACCTTGAGGGTTAGCCATTAAGTTCTGTAAGGTCCCTTATTGGTTGTCAGTAGTGGGTTTAGGTGATTCGATGATAGAAAAAAAAGTTTACTAATTGTGATGATTATTGTCCTATTGTGCACAATGGTTACTTTGATTTGTTAATTTAATTAATTATGTTACAGTCTTTTCTTTTCAAGATACGTTTGGTAAATTATAAGAAAGCAGGGCTTCTGGTAGCTTTAGAGGTATGTGGCAGGGAACAGGGTATTTATATGTGGAGGTGGCCAAGGTTGACAGTGCCCCAGTCAAGGCAGTATTCTATTTGTGTTCTCTATTACTCACTATTACATATGGAGCACAAATGATGTCTGTATTATAAAACATGGTGTATTTAGGAAGGTCTGCTGATTTGGCCTGGTAGTTGGATTGACAGATCACTTGCCAGTATGGTGAAGAATGTAATTGGCCAAACAGGTCTATTCAGGCCCAGATTAGGTGGTGATTATCATACAAAATGACCGACGACCTTTATGTCATTTTGATGCTCATTGGTGAAACTGAAATAAGAATACATCCTGCGTGAATCAAGCGGCTCTTAGTAAAATGTTTCCTTTTCTGAAGGCAAACACATGGGTTTGTGGGTAGAAATTGGCCACCTGGCACACATTATGTGTGCTAATTTAACTTCTGTGCTTTTGCTGGATACATTAATCAAGCAACTTCTAATAATATAAAATATTAAGGCATAAATAACACATGGAGCTGCTACCATTCATTTAGAAAGACTTAGCAGTAAATAAATAACTGTAAATAGCAAGTGGAATATCTTGTAAAACAAAACAGGGATTGTAAGCTAACCACATATAATGGCTTCTTTTATAAAATGTAAATAAGTTGAAAAAAAAATTGCAGCAATACATTTACATTAGCCCCGTAGGTTGCTTCTTTTTTCATCCTTCTCGTTTCAAAAGCAAATAGAGTGAATTCAGAATTACAAGGCAACTTCTAGCTCACAGTCAAGCTGTTTATCAGCGGGAGATGGTAAATAATTAGTAAATACCATAAGTCCCTTCAGCATGCGCAGCTAATTTGCTTGTAAATTGTAGTTCAGTCGCAAATGGGCCATATTGCAAGAAGTAGCTAATGACTTTTCTTCCTATTTGTAGCTCCTACAGCTCAGGTTTAGGTTGTATGTCTATGCAATCAACTATTTAACTGAATACGGAAAGAGAACTTTTTTGAAATAATGTTTGCATGAAATGACTGCTGCTTACCCGGCTGATGTCCATTCCTGAATCACAGCTCAGTGGCTGAGTTGATGTGAGCCCATTGTGACCTATTATCGTTGAGATCACACCTCTGTCATCAATTTTTCGAATCATGGTGCCATCAACAAAGTATACAAAGCCATGCCCATCCACAGTAATACCTGAGATAAATGAAAGAAAATGATTATCGTATTAATACAAATATAGGTATAACTTCCTATTTAGTATTCAGTAAACAAACAATGCACATAAGGGTGATATAACAAGAATATCATGTGCAACATAATGATATACATAGTAGTTGATGCTTTCTTATGACACATGTTTATCAAATTCAACCTCTAAAACTGCCTGACTCCAAAATCAGATAAGATCAGTCCTTAGATTACACTGTACTAAGAGGGACATTTACTTAGCTCGAGTGATGGATTAGAATGAAAAAAACTTCGAATTTCGAATTGTTTTTTTGGCTACTTCGACCATCGAATTGGCTACTTTGACCATCGGATTGGCTACTTCAACCTTCGACTACGACTTTGAATCGAACGATTCCAAATAAAAATCGTTCGACTAGTCGACCATTCGATAGTCGAAGTACTTTCTCTTTAATAAAAACCTTGACTACCTACTTCGCCACCTAAAACCTACCGAGCACCAACGTTAGCCTATGGGGACCTTCCCCATAAGCTTTCCTAGCAATTTCTGATCGAAGGTAATCGTTCGATCGATGGATTAAAATCCTTCAAATCGTTCGATTCAAAGGATTTAATTGTTCGATCGAACGTCTTTTCCTTCGATTGTTTGATAGAACTAAATGCGGTAAATCCTTCGACTTCGATGGTCGAATATCGAGGGTTAATTAACCCTCGATATTCAACCCATAGTAAATGTGCCCCCACGAGTTCATATTAGTAATTTCTTATTTTCTCACCAGCTAAAAAGCCATCCAACTCCTCCTCTATCTGCCAATACAACTGATTCAGGGACAGATTTCTGCAACTTCACAGCTCTTACTGTATAAAACCCTATTTACACTGTAAAACAGGACCTCATTTCTTCTTGTCGTTGTGAATGTGGATCTGAGGTTTTTATCGACAAGTATTCCCAATTGTATATATTAAGGTCAGATGTTACACTAGGGACTGAACCTCAGCCAGCCTCCTTCTCTTGGACAGTCCTGCTCTTCTGTGCAAGGGCCAATCACAGAAGAGCCTGATACCACAACCCCTAGCTCCGCCACCACATTTATTTACAAGCATTTGGTGGGGGTCTGAGATTTTTTTTGTGCTTTTTTATTTACTATATAGGAACTGATTGCCACCCCCTAAAGTTGCTACCCTAGCAGAATCGTTTGGGTAGCCTATATAGTAAAAATGGCCTGAGTACCCCTAGGTCCTTCTCCATCAAGGATTTGATTAATTTAGTCAGATTAGGGAATTTAGGGAAGATTATCAAAGTGTGAAATTGGGGTTCAGTGCAGGAATATTCTGACACCCTCTATTGATTTTTATAGGTGTATGAGTAAAATATAAAGGCCACCATTTGATAAATACAGTATGCCTCTATAACTACCATAGGGATGAATAGAGAGGAATGAATAGCGCATTTGTCCTTCAAAGTTTTGTGTCATTGGACAAAAAATGAATACACTGGCTACCCTAAATCGTTAATGGACAAAAAAGTGGACCCTTGAAAACCCCAATTAGACAATGCACCCGTAACAACTGTCTATACACAATCGTTTTTTGAATCCATGCACAGGCAGCATTACCGAAACTTAACATTTATGATGTATGGTATCAAAGCTTTGGCAAAATCCAAGTAGATCACATTTGCTGCAACCCGGACTGTCCCACTTCTTATTAACCTGATTATGAAAAGCTGTTACTTGTGTTTGACATGATCTCTCCTCCATAAAACCATGCTGATGTCTCTTCTTTACAGCTTAAACTTGAATGTGATCTCTTACCAAACCTTTAACTAAGTTGAAGACTTCAGATATCAGTCTTACAGGCCTATAATTACCAGGTTGGGATCGCAATCCCTTTTTGAAACATTTGAATTCCATCAGCTTTCCACCAATCTATAGGTACCAGATGAAAAGAAGGCTGATAAAATCGCTGGCCTGGCTAAAACTTAACTAAGATGTCAATATTCTAGGGTATATTTCGTCAGGACCTGGTGCCTTGTTCACATGAACTTTGCTTAAATGTTTCCTAGTTCCTTCATTAACCTTGAGAGCTCTTAGCCCGTCATTCTACAGTATATTATATTGAGATGCACATGCATGCAAATCATTTTCAGGTGTAAATGGTTCTTTAATACTAACAGCAAAAAGAGAGCTAGAAACAGTTGGTTCTATTTCGACTTGTTAAGTCACATTAAAATAAAAAGCAGAAGATTAATTAAAACCCAGCTAGCTCATTACTGTCTGCACTGAATTACAACAACACTACCGTAGCATACTAACAGCCTATAAAATGAATAAAAATATGCTTTGTGTTAAGAGGAATATCGTCAGTGCACTTTATTTTAATATGAATTAAGCTTATATAAGAAGAACATCTACTCAAACAACATCTAAAAAGCAAAAATATTTTGAAAAACAGCTGTATTATTTTGGACACCACCTTAAACAGCCATGTATACTCAGGGGTGACTCTTTTTAGGTGAACTGCCTATTCTTGCTCACATACTCTAAAAGCTTTATGCATATACAGGTACATTTGTGTGTGTAATTCAAATGAAAGATACATTTCTGCATGGTTTCTCTAACTCTGTAGAATGATTTAATATATCTTATAGGGGAGCTCCTTTCGCCTAGAAGATGTATTAGAGCTCACTCTATTAAAAATCACCAGAAATCTTGTCTCTCCACATGCAGAATTTGTGCAGAAGGCAGTTATTTTGTTAGATTTTGTTTGTACTGGAATCAGTTATTTGAGTGAGCTCTAATACATCTGCTAGGAAAGGAAGGCCCCTATAAGATATATTGGATCATTCATCTGGCACCCAACTGCTACAGGAATGAAGAGAAACAGATGCTGATTGATGAATAGTGAATATAAACTTGATTATTTCAAAAACAATGCAGAATTTTTAATTGATTATAGTTTGAAAGTTTCTTACTTCAGTATGAGGAAGATTATATTAAATTCTTATTTTCCCCATTTAAAAAGATTTAGGGGCAGATTTCGAGGTTCGAGTGAATTTTCGAAGTACAAAAAGTTCGAATTAGGTCATTTTTTTGGATACTTCAACCATCAAATAGGATACTACAACTTAGAATTTACTTCAACTTCAATTCGAAGTAAAAATCATTTGAATATTCGACCATTCGATAATCTAATTAAACCTGTCGAATTGCTATGTTAGCCTATGGGGACCTTCTACAAACTTTTTCTAAGTCTTTACACATTGAATAAAAATCCTTCGATCGTACGCTAAAATCATTTGAATCGTTCAATTTGAACGATTTAATTGTCCGATCGAAAGTTTTTTTTCGATCGTAGGATTGCCAAATTCGGTGAAAAAACGTCGAATTCGATATTCGAATTCGAAACTTTTCAATTCGATGGTCGAATTTCAAAGTATTTTGTACTTCGATATTCGACCCTTGATAAATCTGCCCCTAACTGTCATTGAACTGTCCAGTAACAAATGTGCCTGTTTCCAAATCAGAATAAATATGTTACTCTGAGCTTGCTTCACATATTATTTTGTTCAGTTTGTACATGGTGCAAAGACAAAGCCATGGTGTTTACAATGTGCAAATGACCCACCTGTCAAATGTCATTCTACTGAGAAATATCCAATTTATCTCTTTAAGCAAGATTTCTATCCATATACATATTCTCTAGATGTTCGTTTTAATTAATACAGTGACCTCTTCTGTAATAAAGTTTCAAAACTATTGACAGACTAATTATAAACATAGCTAGGTCAATCAAATCAACCCTACCACTGAATAATGCATGTCTTTTTATTTGTCATAACTGACGACTGGAACTGGATTCCAAGTTCGGATCTTCCTGAATGCATCACTTGTGACTATCCATGTGTGTATCTGAGCATGCACATGAGTGCTTACATCGTGCTCAGTGTGTGACTTTTTTTTAATCAAATCACATGTAGCAAATTGTATAAAATTGTATAAAACATTATGGGGCCGATTCACGAAGGGTCGAATATCGAGGGTTAATTAACCCTCGATATTCGACTAGGAACTAAAATCGTTCGACTTCGAATATCGAAGTCGAACGATTTTGCGCAAATCCTGCGATCGATCGATCGAAGGATTTTTCATTCGATCGAACGATTAAATCCTTCGAATCGAACGATTCGAAGGATTTGAATCCAACGATCGAAGGAAAATCCTTCGATCAAAAAATCCCAGGCAAGCCTATGGGGACCTTCCCCATAGGCTAACATTGACTTCGGCAGCTTTTAGCTGCCGAAGTAGGGGGTCGAAGTTTTTCTTAAAGGGACAGTACTTCAACTATCGAATGGTCGAATAGTCGAACGATTTTTAGTTTGAATCGTTCGATTTTCGTAGTCGAAGGTCGAAGTAGCCCATTCGATGGTCGAAGTAGCCCAAAAAAACTTCGAAATTCGAATTTTTTTTCATTCGAACCCTTCACTCGAATTTCGTGAATCGGCCCCCAAATGTATGGACATATGTCCAATCTACATCCGTTCTGGCAAATATTGGGGCAATGACTGGCACTTTTTGGTCAAACTAAGGTAGATGCCTACGGAAGAAGAAGGCCACAACATGGAGAAGAATTTATTGATGGATCTGGAAAATGCAGCCAAGCTATTTCTTCTTGACATGCTGTGTAGTGTACATTTGTGTGCCAAAAGCATAATTTATACTTACATGGAATTGAACTTAACCTGAAGGTTAACACATAAATGTAATGTTTTTCTTGTGTACAGCTGGACTGTTTTTTTTTTCAGAAGTAGCATAATAAATGTGCAGCAGTTTATAAAAGTTATATTAAAAAGAACATTAACCTTAGACAATAAGGAGATAAAATGGAGTTCAAAATTTGTAGGGTTTTTATTGCTGAACAGGACAAAGATTATTGCTTTCTGAACTATAATATTAAATGCGATTGCTTTGTGGAATAACACATGCAGATGCTCTACTGTACATTTATATAAGGAATAGAAGTCACCAAGGACTTTCATAGCCATAAAGGAACAAGGCAGCAGCCTGAATACTTTCATATGGGTCTTGAAACACATAAATGTATCTTTATTATATTTCAAGTTTTAAATTTGGATCATCTATCAACACAGGGCACATTTGCCTATGGGCAGTAACCCACTGCAACCAATAAAAGTGTTGCATTCATTGTTCTACCTGAAGCTGGCTTAACAAAAATCCAATTACGGATTGGTTGCTATGGGTTATTGCCCACGGACAAATTTGCCCAGTGTTGATAAATGAGCAGCAATGAGTCATGTGATACAACCGACATCCCTGAGCACTGACAGATTCTCATATGAATTTAAATATTTCCTGCATAAACCAATCTTTTTATTCACTGTATGCATTTGTTTGTGCTGGATGTTTATGTACAGTTGTTAAATCGGTTGAACTTGATGGACGTGTATCTTTTTTCAACCTATGTTACTATGTTATATTTAAGCAAGCCTCTGTATAATTAGGAAAAAGAAGGAATGATGGGTGATTAAATTCACCAGGCATGGATTTGCGGTGAATTTCTGCGTTTTGCCACCAGCGAATAAATTTGCAAAACTGTGGTGAAAATTCACAGCGAAAAATAAGCTCCAAAAAAAAAAAAAAATTGGCACGCATAAAAATTGTTGTGCATCAAAATTATTCGGACGCCCATTGACTTTAATGCGTTTGGACAAAAAAGTCGCACGTATAAAATTGACGTGTCATATTTGTCACACGTCTAAATTATTTTGATGCCCATTGACTTCAATGTGCTTTGCAAACTTTTCGCCGTTTGCAAATTTTTCGCAAAGTGAAACGGGACACTAATAGACATTACATTTCATTTCACATATTGGTTTTAAGGACTTTAGTATCTTCATTCAAACTGTTTTACAGTATAGCTTGAGCCATTCCTGTGTTTTTCTTAGTTCACTAAAACTGATCTGTCAAAAGCTGTTTAGCTTAATCAGCACTTTAAAGTATTCCAGCACTGACCCCAGGCCCAAATATAAATAAAAAGGTTTAAAAATATTGTAGCCCTATTTAAAGTTTTAGGTCTGGGTAATTTCCCCTTATTTATCAATACATTTTTCCAAAAAAATCCAGTGTGGGAAAAAAACTCGAAAAACTCGTGAAAATCTTATGAAAATTCTAATTGTACCAATTTTTCCGATTTTCCACCCGAAAACTCGAGTTTTTGGCATTTGAACTTTAACAAATAACCCGCCCTAGAGTTGGTTGTTCACCATTAAATAAACTTTGTATATGACATAGACATGTTGTTCATGATGTTCTGAGACAAATGGTTTTCATACTTTATTGTTTGTGGTTTTTCAGTTATTTAGCTGAAAGCTCTCCAGTTTGGAATTTAAGCAAACAACAATAACAATAACATTGTAGCCTCACAGAGGAATCGTTTGTGGAAACTATGGTCAGTGACGTGCCTTTGAAAACTTATGTAAAAGAAGAAGGCAAATAATTAAAACACTATAAAAATGAACAATGAAGACCAATTGTAAAATTCTAGGAATAGGACATTCTATAACATACTAAAAAATAACTTACATGTTAGCCACCCTTTTCATTGCACAGCCAAATTCCATATAATTTTACTTTTTTCTGTGAGAGACTGAAATCTTTATGCAACTTTACAATCTAAATTCTAAGTAGAAGAAAGGGACGGCTTCATCCCCACATGTAGAGTGGCCCCATCACATTGTGTGGACTAGACAATGATTCTCTATGGCTGGAACAGTCACCCTTTTCATCCCAGCAGTGTGCAAATAATGCATTCAATACTGTGAGCAAGTATGTGATGAGCCTGTATATGTAGAGGGGATCTACAGCAAATCTTTTTGCTACCTACCTGCTAACCTACCATAAATCAGTGGTTCCTGTAAACTACTGACAGATCTTAAAGGTCAAGTCAACCCCAACAAAAATATTGCCTAATAAACAAAAACATAATCCCAAGCAATTTTTTAATATTACATGTATTCAAAATGTATTTCAGTGCTTTTAAAGTTATTTGTTAAAACAATTGCTATTGAAAGCAGCATTTGCGTTGTTACTTTTAAGCAATGTCTTAGTTCCCAAGCAAAGACAGATCTGATAATCAGCTGCCTTGTCTTACATTGTATGAACAATCTGAGCCATCAGGACAGAGAACAGAAAGGGACAGACAAACGCTACTTTTAATAGCAATACATATACAAATAGCTTAAAACCACAGAACACGTACTGAATATGTATTGCAAAGTGGCTTAGAATTAGGAAATCAGTATTTACACAGTTATCTGTACATTTAGGGGGTTATTTATTAAAGTCTGAATTTATCTCATTATTTCTATTAAAAAAGTCTTCCTAACTCCGAATTGCCAATTGGACCTTTTTTTATCATAGAAAAAGCTAGCTAAAATCAGTTCAGGCAAAAAATCTGAATAAAAAAAACTGATTTTCCCACCAAACCTTATAATTCCCCCCAAAAAGTCAGATTTTCCTGCCAAAACTAGAAAAACTATTTTTGGCCTAAACTCAGCGCGGACCATGATATTGAAATTCAAATTCTGAATTTTATCAGCCTCGGGGTATAATAAATTCCGAAAAAATCTGATTTTTTTTGGTCAAATAATATTTGATAAATAACCCCCCCTGTTCCAGGAAACTGTTCCATTCAAATGTTAAACTCATGGGGGCAAATTCACTAAAGGGTGAATTGTCGCCAGCGTTTTTAAAACTTTAATGCATTTCCGGCAGACAGGATATGATGTCACTGACATAAGATTGAGGAAGATGTAGCTTCATTTTAGCAGTTGCCTGGTCTAAGGTGGTGAAGGAAACTCTGGCGAAATAGGTAATGTTGAGTAATATGTGCACTTTCTATTTGCCACAGCGATAAGTCGGCTGGCGATAAAGTGCGTACAAATGCTAGTGTTGGTCTCTTTCAATATCGAATTGTCATCTGCGTCTGTGAAATGCCGATGTCCCTGCAGATGAGATTTCTGCCGAATTGATGCTAGTTTTGGACACTTCGCCCTCCTAGTAAATCTGCCCCATTATGCCTGAAAATTCTGCTTCATTTTATACATAAAGACATACAAATTCTAGAAGTATTGTCTCACCTAGAATGCAGATGGTTTTTTACAAAAACAGAGCTACAACTCCTCGAGTCAGATAAGGACTGTGAATAATAATAATACATTATGCTTTGCAACTTTTGCACTTGACACTTTTCTTATGCTCACTTTGGCTTTCACTTAGTGGCTGAACTACATTTACTTAATTGTCTGATGCACATTTCCATCTCACTCCCCTAAATCAATGGCTCCTGTATTGGTCATATTTTGAGAAATGCAAGTACAGTACAGGCATGGACACAAGTCCCATGCTGCCAATTATTCCACACTCAATCCCAATAAACTGTCAGTCCAGAACTATAAGACTTTAGTGGATCATTGTAACCTTGGCAGGTTTATGGAACAGAATTGCCCTAATGATAATCTACTTTTCACTCTCTCTCTTTTTTTTTAACTTTAATAAGTGACACATTCTTGAACATTATTGCCACAGGAGGACCAACATGTCAGATTTTTCTGTGTGCTGTCTGTACCAAACAGATATTATATTATATATTATATAAGTTGATGCACAAAGACAGAATCTAGATAGATACAGGTTTGAAAACATGACCGTGAGACTTGTCCTAAAAACCAGACCTTGACAATGCAGTTTTAACCAGTATGAAGAGCAATCTGCTATTATGTTGTTCCATTACATGATTGAAATTCTTTATACAAGTAGATATATACATTTAAATAGCAAGTGCTTTTAGGTCCACTGACTCCCCTTCTCATCACTCAGGGCCTTTGCGGCCTTCTCACAAATCTGGACTTGGGTGTCATGGCAGTACAAGTGCATTGAGACCATTCAACCATTGCACCATTCACCCTCTGCAGTCAGAACCACAGTATTGAGGGACTTGAAGTAGCCAAAGCCTTGAACTCTGAACTCCAATTCCATCCAAGTGATTGAAAAGAAATCAATTCTTGTCTTCTTCTGCTTCCTTTACCTTTCCACTCATATACACACCCTCCATCTCCTGTCCTTTTAAGTTCACTTTCTGACTTTCTTTTGAGACTGTTCCTTTCTTCTTTTGAGACTATCTTTCTTCTCCTTTTCCTTCTCTTCTTTCCTCTCTATTCCTTTTCTATTCCTCTCCTAACTCTTTTCTCTTCATATCTCCACTCTCCTTCTCTCTTCTGTTTCCCTTTTTGTCCTCTCAATTCTCCTTTCACGTAATTTTCACTCTCCCCTTCTTTCTTCAGCTTTACATCTAATGTACTTTCCTACTTACCCAATCCTCAGTCTTCCCTCCCCTCTCTCTTTTCACTTTTTAATGTATTTGTAACCCACTTATGAACTTGATGGGGCTTGATTAAATGTTGGACTACAAAGAGGGATTTAAACCCCAAAAAGTCTATCAACAAATAAAGTTGGCCATAGAAGATAATACATTTCATACGATTTTGGGACCATGTTTGTGCTCCGAATACAACAATTTTTGTCCCATGGCAATCTGTCATTTTATGTCAGATGATAATATCTTTGCATGTATTGCGATATCCATAGGTGTCACTGGGACATAACTTTCGTACAATTGCTGTCTGTCAATTAAATGAATATCATCTATTTTTCCCACTTTAATCCTCCAGTTTAAATCGGAATGTTGGTGTTAAATGGTGGCATTAAAACATACAATCAATATCCAAATGTTCACCATATCTTGAAAATAAAATCTGAACGTGTTTGGCCAGCTTAAGTCAATAATATAAAAGATTATCCCTCAAATATAAATATAGGAACTTGAATTTTTTTGTATGAAAAAACCCACTGCTCAAATCTTTCTCTTTTTGCATGATATACTGTAATAGCTTTTGAAAGTCTGTCAGTTGCCAAATCACATTGGAATCAGACAAGTCTCCCCTGCCAGAGCCTTAGCCCTGATTAACAAATGATGTCTACAGATATATCTGCACATTACCTGGCAGCCAACTACCAAATAAAATCCGCTGCGTTAATTACATCTCTTAGGGTTTATTGACTGACAGTAAGTGAGAATTTATTCGCACGGCAAGAGTCAATGGCTAGTCTATGAGTGTTAAGTATTTATCAGCAGCAAATTGTCAGTCGTAGTTGGTACATAAGGACAAGCAACACTAATCTATTTGCAAACTAAACATACCAGTTCTATCATTTATGGCTGACACGTTTAAAGCAATAGCAACGGGCTCTGTTGGCCTGGTATCTGTGAATGGATAAAAGGATTTTAAAGGTTCTGCACTTTATTTCTTCCCTGTACAACGTAAAAGCTGATCTATCAGGGTCTGCCTGCAATTCTAACCCATGCCAGGTTGTTGAGCCCAACCGAACTGCTGTTTAAATTCCAGATTTAAGTGAAGCAGAACCCCAAAATTAAGTAGAGCTTTATATAAATGAATACGCTCACAGAGCAGCTGCAAATTGCCTTCCATGGCTAATGTAAGGTAAAGTTAATTTTTAGGTTAGCTTCTCATTTAACATTTCTCTAAAAGTTAATTGAAGATATAATTGTCATGCTAGGGGAGCTGGCATTTTTAAACATGTGCAGTATATACAGCTGTCTGAGCTGAAATCTCTGTGTGTAAATCCTGCCAAGGATTTTCTTTGCAGCCTTTTAAAGCTAGGCACTACTAAAGTACAATAGAAATCTAAATTGAAAATCTCTCTAGAGTGGCTTGCTCACAGTTTCACTGGAGATGCATTCCTTAAGATTACAAATAAAATAAAGAATCCTGGCAATACCCAATTACTCAGAATGCCATTTATTACACCTTATCTGGTAGATCCAATAATTCTATCCACCTTTACTGAAGAGGTGGAGGTGATGCTATTTTAACCCCTTAGGTGGAGTCACTGAAGGACCGGCTATATATTTCTCTGCATAAATGAATTTCATGTATTGTTTTTTTAAAAGAACTTGGCTTTAAATGTAATGCATTAGGGCATAAGGTTAGCGTGTGTTCAGTAACACTACTTTTCTCTTTCTTTCTAGAGGAAGCATTTGCATTAATACTCCTCCGGGGCACATCTGCCTTCTGCCACCTGCTTAACATTTAAATAATAACCGTTAAGGAGATCCAATAAAGAAGCTGGAACAGACGTAAGCGCTGGGAGTCCTTTAAAAGCAAAGGAAGTGTTGGAAAACTATCTTTTTAAATTTTTATACCAACATAAGGAATGAAAACTTTATGAGAATAAATTGCACCTTGAAGTCTAAGTAAGCAATTTGCAGCTTCTCATTATATAGCCGAAAAAAGGGAGAGAAGAGAGGGTTAAGAACACTTTGCATGGAACTAAGCAATGTTCAAGCATCCCACCGTGAAAAATCGAGTAGCCTGTGGCGCGGCAGTGCAAACATTCAATTACAGCCTCTTGCTTGTCACACCCAGCGTGCAAAAAGAAAGTTCAAAGTCAAAGACAATCAAGTTAATTGATGCAAGTTCTCCTAAATCCCACCAAGTCTCAAGACTAATGATCTAAGGAGCAATTTTAATTCTTAATAAGTTAAGGAAATTGGAGAGCGAACATGATGAAACTCTTGGATTATTGCTAAAGGGAAAAATACACAAGGGCTAGGCGTATTATTGCTTACTGCTTCACAGCGATGCCACTTTCTTTCTAAACAACTGAAAGACATTTTGAATGAAGAGATTATCCAGGAGTACTTATCGTGAATTGTCTTTGGCACATGCATGTCAACAACACTGAAGTTTGCTCGAGTTTATTAAACAATTCACCCGGGGTGGCTTGTGGAATCTTTTGCAGCTATTAAATAGGTAGTTCCCCATGAAATGTATCTTAAATTAACTTTAATATACACCACAAAGACGGACACAAACTGTTTCTTTTTTTATCCGCAATGCAGTAAAGATTGCATGCGCATACTGTACTCTGCACCTTGCACCATATTTAACAAAGCATAAGCAGCTCGGTGCAAGGAACACTTGGCTGGGCTCTGTTTTAAAGGACAATCCTGCACTGCCACTATTGTGTTTTTTTTTATAGTTATTTAAGTGTTTATGTGCAGTCTATTAAACTGTTTTGCAGTTATTGGGGTCTCACCCTAACGGCAGGCAATGGCAGAAGATGAAAATGAAAGAGCCTGAAGACACTTGATAACAAATAATAGTATAATAATAAAACTCTAGCCCCAAAATTAATGTGCTGACCCCAGCATGGTAAATCTCTACCTCCCAAATTTAGGCTCAGGAGTATGGCAGCTGGTAGAATCCTTTCTATTTTTAAGATTATACATTTCTGCTGATTGCATAGACCTTAAAACACTTATGTTGTCTGGATGATTAATTGATGGACTTTTTACATGGCAAGAACTGTGTAAATACCCCCTTAACTACCCAGACATCTGTCTCTTGTGCTTTTTATGCCTGCAGTTCCAACAACCCAAATCTTTCTCTCTCTCTCTCACTCTCTACACTCCATATATTCCATTTTCCACTGTCAATATAAACAGCCACCTTGATCAGTCCTTTTCTCTGGATTTTACACTAGAAACTAAATTTCCCCCCCTCAAATATACTCCATTGTAATCCACTCTAGATTTTCCAGTACAAACTCCATTTAAAGGAGAAGTAAAGTCAAAAATCAAATAAAGCTCTAACTGCTGACCATGAAATAAAAGTATCCTTACCAGTAAGCATTCCCTCACTCGTTTTTCTATTAAGGTTTGTGCTGTCATCATTTTTAAAAAAAAGCTCAAAGCTGTATATGGAAGCATTCCCTGGCTGCAGTCCAAAAACGAGTCCTTTTAGGGCACACGCATGCGCAATCATTCACAGCAGTGCCCTGCACATGCGCATGAGTATATTGTGGCTTTCCTTTGAAGAGCTGACGTTGCAGGCACGTGATTTAGCCTTTCCTCATTCCTGACCTCTGCCCCCGCCTGCTTTCACTCAACCGCCAATCGCGATGCTTCTTCCCTGTTGAAGCTTACATGCTCCTGCGCTAACTCTGGTTTTAATTTACAGCTTGGCTGTGAGCGCAGGAGCTGAGCAACGGAGGTCAGCTAAATATTCCCAGCGTTTTGGTCTGTCTGACAGAGGTCTGTCTAAATACATGTTTAATAAAAGGAAAACAGGGCAAATTAAAAAGAAGCCTTTATTTTAACTTTGTTTTAATGCCTCCTTGTTTAGAGGCTGTTGGTCTGAAATGAGGCGCATGTGCAGTACAGTAGAGGCGGAATGGAAAATGGCGGCGCCAAAGTTTGAACGGTGGAGAAACTAACGAACAAGGGTACACAAAGCCACTACTAAATAGACACTTTTTAATATGGCGTTTCAGGAGGGGGGCTGCTGGTAAACAGAAAGAAATAGGTATCGTTTTTTAACTTTACTTCTCCTTTAAAGGTCACTTATTTGACCTACATTCATGACATTACATCCATGCTCATTCCTCAGATGCCCATCTCTGACTATCTTAACAACCTTATTTTAAGCAAGCTGTATGTAGCTGCCTTCCACGGAAACATCAATATTCACCGCTTTGTTCCTTCATCCTTCATCTTTTTTCCTCTCCTCTCTTGGTCCACTTGTTTTATATACTTCTCTATGACCCCCTTCTGTCAAGGTATGCCATGTAATAATGCTCAGGACAAGAACTTTGTTTCCAACTTATATGATCAATCAGTCAACTGATTTGCCATGTACTCTGAGAACATTTCCACTACCAGAATACCAACAATCACTAATTAGTTCATCTGGTTGCCCACTGGATGAAGATAACTGGCCATGTCACTACTGTTGATGCTTAGCTTCTTGTCATTCCACCTCAACAAAATACTGCATAGTCACAAGACTTTTAGTTCGCTGACAACTTAGTTATAAATCCAACATCACCCCATGCAAAACTGCAATTTGAATGATATGCTGTCTGGAATATGTTTTTATCATGAGAGCTCATTTATAAACAGGAGCAAAATAAACTATGAATGCTAATTAGAAAAGTATGTTTGTCAAAATGGAAGATACTTAAAATGCATGGAGATATATTATTTTCTCTGATTGCTTTCATATTTTGTTCAGTGGTGTTCATGAATTAGACAAATATTAATTATCTTGTCTATGATCGTGATTTATTGACGCACACTTTTTTGAGTCTCTCCGCAACTGGGGAATGGTTAATTATGCGCTGAGATTTATCTGAGTCTAATTAAAATGTGCTGTTTGTGTAATGGACTGTCTTAGCTTGATTTGCAAATTGTTGCAACGTACGGTGAGATGTGGAGGACAAATAAAGGGGACAATTTAAGCATGCTTTGATAATGAATACACTCAGGTTGTCATGTCCTGTGTCAAAAAGGAAAAGAATATATTTAGACCAAAGATGTTCCAACTGATATCTAGTGATGGGCGAATTTGCGCCGTTTCGCTTCGCCGAAAAATTAGTGAATTTTGCGGGAAATTCGCGAAACGGCGAAAAATTCGCGAATCGGCGCCGGCGTCTCATTTTTGATGCCGGCTCCCGTTTTTGACGCCGGCGTCCATTTTTTCGAAAAAAATTTTTTGACGCCGGCGAATTTTTGACGTGAATTTTCGCGGGAGTTTCGCGAATTTATTCGCTGGTGGCGAATCGCGCAGATTCGTCGCAAATTCGCGCCTGGCGAATAAATTCGCCCATCACTACTGATATCCTTTAGCTTGTGCTTAGCTATATCTCTCATCGGTATTAGCCAAAATTTTTATTGGAATGGTACCTTGGTGAGTGGCAGGTCACAGTTTTCATACACTGGGCTCATTTTTTAAAAGCAAATATACACCTGCTTACTAACCCATGGCAGCCATTGTTCTACCCGCAGCTGGCTGGAAAAATCTAATCACTGATTGGTTGCTATGAGATATGTGCACCAGGGCACCAATATGGCAACCAACTGGAAAAAACTTTTATTTTTTAAACCCAAAAATTTGAGTCTTGATAAGAAATCAACTCGAAAACTCAAATTTTCGTGGAAAACACAACTTGAACCCCAATAATCATGGTGGAACACAGATTGGAGTGCTGGTCCTTTCTTCAATCCCATAAATATATATATACCGTTTATATTCTTGTCTCCTACTAGTTTAATTATTTTGATCATATGAACAAAACATCAAGGTAACAAGCCTGCTTGACACTAAACACAAGATGATATAATTTATTTATTTATTTTTTACCTCTGGGACTGTTGAGAGACGCCTCATGTGCTCTTAGACCATCTCCACAGTGACTCTGATCGAAAGGAAGACACTGATCCCCAGTGCCTGCGACAACCTCAAAGTTCTTTGCCAGGTCCTTCACTTCAGAGAGATATTTCACTTTGTAGACTCTTCTTGTACTTGTGTCTGACAGGTAAAGCAACTCCGAGGCAGGGTCTACAGCTAAGTAATACTTGTGGGCTGGGCTGGTGCTTAAAGAATTGAAAGATGAAAAAAAAAGATGAACTTTTGATATATTTCTACAGGCTATCTTTATCTAATTTTAACACATCTTCTCTGGACTTGTCATGGTAGCGTAGTAGGGTGTATCTACACTCAGGTGTATCTTCGAATGCTAACAATGGTTTGGTTGGGAGATTAAAAACAGTAAAAAGTTGTATCTCAGAGATGAGGAGATACAGTGGCTCTTAATATTATAACACTTATCATACATTTCATAGAAAAACTGCACAAAACTTCAATTGCTGTGTATGCGGGAAGGTGTGTGAAATGATTATGTTTGCAGTTATACAGTGCTTACATTTCATATATATATATATATATATATATATATATATATATATATATATATATAAAGCCTGTATTCTGCACAGCTTACAGTCTAAAGGCATAAGGTGCAAAGTTTGCTCCGGATCAAGTAACCTGCACGCGACAACATCAGATTTTTGCTTTCAAACAACAGCAGAATAAATGCACTGCTCTCATGGGTTTTTAAGGTATTACATTATCCCCTTCGATTTGCATGCTTGTGTTACAGTACAGCAGCGAGCGATCTTACATTTTAATGCATAATCTGCCGATCTAGCCTATAATTGAGCCCTTTAAAACAGTACATTAGCACAAATGGAGCTGATTAAATTCAAATACAGATATGGGATCCGGTATCCAGAAACCCGTTATCCTGAAAGCTATGAATTACAGGAAGGCTGTCACCTGTAGACCCCATTTTATCCAAATAATTCAGATCTTTAAAAAAAAATTATCTTTAATAATAAAACAGTACCTCGAACTTGATCCAACCTAAAATATAATTCATCCTTATTGAAGGCTAAACAAGCCTATTGCGTTTATTAAGTATTTAAATAATTTTTTTAGTAGACTTAAGTTAAGAAGATCCATATTGCAGAAAGATCCATTGCCCGGAAAAACAAAAAACCAGAGCAGGTTCCCATACCTGCACTGTAAATTATTTGGCAATACTTGTGATAAATCTATGTGTTGAAGTAGGAAATAGCCTTCATTTATATATATATTTATATATATATATATATATATATATATATATATATATATATATATATATATATATATACAGTATATATATATATATATATATATATATATATATATATATATATATATATATATATATATATATGTTTATGTATGAAATATATAGAAAGTAATGGTCTATAAACCCACAACATCACCTGCGATCAGAGCTAAGTCTTTGTGATCCCTCTATCAGATATTGGTTTTCTCAGCTGAGGCCAATGGCTGAATTGTGGGCTGGAAAGGTATTGTTCATATTCCAGCTAGGGAAGTGTGATTGATGTTGCTATAGAGATTGCTAGCTAGCAATTAGATTTCTCTTCTCTGCCAAAAGCAATTTTAATCTCTGTGTGCTACAGTGGCAATGCTTAAAATTAAAGCATTGGGAGTTTACTAGATGTTTGATGCATTTCAGTACCCCAAGGCCTCACTTTCTAAATAATAAAAAAAAAAATAGTAGCGATTTTATGCTTTGAGGACTAGTATTAATAAATACTCGAAAGGAAATATGCGGTGAAGGGAAACAACACACTGTGTGTACACTTATATGTATGTAAATAAGCATTGCAATCATATGATAATGCATCACATTTACATTTATCACATCGTGAGGGTTCCTTCCTATCACTGTTGGGGGATTTGTTCTTAATGTTTTTTTTTTTCACTGTGAATCTCAATTGAGGTTATAAATAGCTGTCTGCATTTCAATAAACATTCACATTGCTGTTTTTTTTATTAGAAATATATATTAAACGGCATGCAATGGTTATGAAATCAGAGTCTCTGGATGTGCTTGCAACCACCTTAATTACTTTGCCAAGTTATTAAAAGAGCTGTCCTTACATTCTATAACTGAATGACTCCCCTGAGTAAAGCTGGCCATACATGAAGAGATTCACTTGTCTGGCAAAACGAGCAGATCTTTCCCCGATATGCCCACCAATGGCAGGGCTGATCATTTGTACTAGGGCCGAATGATCGGATTACAACGAGGCGCAATGGGCTCCAATGGGTTGGTTGGTGGAAAAATTATTGATATCGTGGCTTGATATTGATTGGGAAGAGCCAGAGTCAGACTGGGGGGCCGGGGCCCACCGGGACTACTGTCCAGGGCCCCCTCCGAACCTCCATCCCCTATTATGATGCGCCGAGTGCGCATGCACGAAGTGAAATGCACAGATGGCGCTGCGTGGCGCATAAAAAACTTTTTTTTTTGCAAATACGATCGGGACAGGGAACCGGCCCGGCGGGGGCCAATTAAGGGTCGGGACCCACCAGGTTTTTCCCGCCAGGCCAGTCCGTCACTTGGAAGACCCGTCGGATTGATCTAAAGGACCAATATTGGAAACTTTATCTGCCCGTGTATGGCCACCTTAAGTCTAACATATGGAAATGCAAGCTTATTCTATGAATTTAAGTGCTCTTTTGAAAAGCACAGGCATCTGGGGCCTGGCTGCACTCTGCACCTAGTGCTGGACTAGAATTTAAAGAAGCCCTGTCCCTACCACCTGCCATATGGCCCAGCAGCACTCCATAACTTTCACATCTGAATGATACACAAGTTAGGGTACCTTTCCCCTCTCATCCCATATGAATACAACACTGCCGACTGCAGGCAGCACTTTATTCACGGGTGGAACAATGCAGCAATTTTTTGCAGGGAAGGTAAATGACCCCCTTAAAATACAGGTATGGGACCTGTTATCCAGAATGCTCGGGACCTGGGGTTTTCCGCATACGGAATCTTTCCTGTACTTTGGATAATCATACTTTAAATTATCTAGCATATCATGTAAACATTAAATAAACATGATAGGCTGGTTTTGCTTCCAATAAGGATTACTTATATCTTTGCTGGGATCAAGTACAAGGTACTGTTTTATTAAAAATGGGAGACGGCCTTTCCATAATTTGGAGCTTTCTGGATAATGGGTTTCCAGATAACGGATCCCATATTGTACTAAAAATATGTCAGCACTGGCCCTCTCTTGGATTGTTTATTTTTCTCCTTCCTTTTAAATTTGCAACAGATGAATAAGATATGGGATAGGCAGGGGCAAAATTATAGATAAAGCAGACCCTGCGACTGCCATCCTCTAGTCAAACAGACAAATCTGTGCAATATTGATGAGCACATTTTTCACCAGGCATGGATTGAACAAAATTCTGCAAAAATGGTTTTACTGCAGATAATGCAAGAAAAATGCAGAGGGAAAATGCCCATTTACTTTAATGCATTTGATGACAGAAAAAAAACTTGACAAAAAAGCCCATTGAATTTAATGTATCTTGAATTTTTAAAAACTACCAAAATGCAGTTGGAATGGGAAAATTTGCATTTTGGGCCAGACTAAAAAAAGTTATCTCATGGTTTATCATGTGAAAACTTATGGACGAGATTCAATTGGGATAAAAGTTTTATCTCCTCTAATTGAATCCTGTCCATAAGTTTTCAGTTCAATCCAATTCAATTCAGCTCTATTTTTTTCCATAGACTTCAATAGAGTTTTCACGTGACAAACCGTGAGATAAGTTTTTCTAAATTGAATTGCATCTCAAATTGAATCTCATCCATAATAAACTTTTTTCTCACTGAATCGATCCTGGCCCTTTGTGTGAAAAAAATGCTGCAAAAAAAGGCCATTGGCTTCAACGGATTTGACAACATTTTTTTGGAAGTTAAATGGAACAGATTCACTCATCCCTACTGTGGAACAAAAACACCAGGTCACGTTAGAGTAGATTTTAAGGGGTTATTTATCAAAGGTCGAATTTTAGAGTAATGTGAATTTTTTTAAACTCTAATAAATTTGATTTTAGTCACAATTTAAATGGTATGTTATTTATGAAAAAATGTGAACATTTAAAATTCGATTGAATAGTCCCAACCCGACAATTGGCTTGCAATATTTTTTTCTTTCATTGGAGTCTATGGGCGTCATTTTCGAAGCGAACAATTTGGCTCATCACTACTGTTAACATCTTCAAATAATTCAAGGGACCTCTGCCATTGACTTCTACATGAACTCGGCAGGTTTTAGGTGGAGAATAGTCGAATTAGAACTGTTTCCAGGGTCGAGGTGGGATACATCTCACATTTGAATTCAAATTCGAGTTGGTGGTTTTAAATTCTAATTTGTGAGTTTTGACCAAAAAAAATTTAAGAATTTCAAGTTTACCATTTGAACCTTAGTAAATCTGCCCCTTAGTTACATTTTGTAATCCTGTTGGATTCCACTGATTTCCAGTATGACCATCACAGATTAGCAGGGATTCCAATAAATGATGAATGCTTTCGTGATTCTGACTGCATTAGACTTTACAAACATTTGTGATCAGTCTGGATATTATTAGAACACAGTTGGGGTGCATGTTTAAAGGACGTTTCCTCTTTAAGATTTTTTTGGATTGTAAGAAAATCGAAATGCCTGTTTTTTGTGCCAATCAAAACACTTTCAAGATCGAAAGTGCTTGCTCCGATGAGCCATAAATCCCAGTTATTGATGATAATGAACTGAAACATGTCCTTTTAAGAGCAGTAAAGGAAGAAAGACACTAAAAATGTAATAATATCTAAGTTTTTCTGTGCCTAGCATGTTGTTTATGTAAGCCTTCCTGAAACCTTGTCTGGATTTGTAATATACGTTTACCCTTTTCTTAGCAATAAATTTGGTAGAGTTCTAAGTAAATGCACCAGTGATTCACTTACCTGTGCCGAGTATCTCGGTTTCTGATATAATAAATCCAGTTTGGAGCAGCGCAAGGAAAGCAGAAGACAAACAGCAATTACTGGAAATGTCTGAAATCCTAAATATGCCTTTTTATTGCTATTCAAAAATACCAGCGGTAATATGGTTGTGATATTGTACAGTGACAGTAATTGCCTTTTGGCTAAGATATTAAGGGGAAACCCACAGAACAGTAAGGTAGATAATACATTTGAAAGATAAATGCATGCTTTTTTTCCTGTGCTTTGATATTTCCCAGCTGACCAGCAAACTGTACAGGTACCACAGTTAGAAGCTGAAAAACAGCAACTATTAAACCAGACATAAGGGAAAACAATGACATTTGTTCAGCCATTGACAGTTTTTTTTTTAAAAAAAATCACAGATAAGTTTGGCGATTTTTTTTACTTTGCTTTAAAGGAGAAGGAAAGGCAAATGTTAGGCACCCCCAAGTGATTGTATTGACTTACCTGAAACCCCGGGCCGGTGCTCCTATCAGCAGAAAACTACACTGGCCCGGGGTTATTATTTCAGCGAGCACCACAGAGCGATTATTTCCTGCTTCCTCCTTTTTCTCGCGGCTGCACATGCGCAGTAGAGTGAAAAGACGAAATTTAACTAAAAAGTCGGCTATTTCGCTCTACTGCTCATGCATCTGCCCCGGGAATTTGAAGAAAGAACAAGACAGAAGTGGATCGCTCCGTGGTGCTCACTAGTATAACCCCGGGCTGGTGCAGTTTTCTGCTGATAGGAGCACGAGCCCGGAGTTTCAGGTAAGTCAATACAATACCTAACATATGGAACCCCCAAGTGCACTAAGTCTTTCCTTCTCCTTTAATTAACCTTTCTTAGTTCTCCCACTTTGCATCTACCCCTGTACTGAATATACACCAACAAAAATGTCACCCTTTGTGAAAATGACACAACATGCTTCCAAATCAGTTTGTAACCTTTAGTATGTTATAGAATGTCTTATTCAAAGTAACTTTTCAATTGGCCTTCATATTTTCATTTTTATAGTTTTGAATTATTTGCCTTCTTCTTCTGACTCTTTCAAATGGGGGTCACTGACCCATCTAAAAAGCAAATGCTCTGTAAGGCTACAAATGTATTGTTATTGCTTTTTATTACTCATCTTTCTATTCAGGCCTCTCCTATTCATATTTCAGTCACTTATTTAAATCAATGCATGGTTACTAGGGTAATTTGGACCCAAGCAACTAGATTGCTGAAATTACCAGATAAAAAAGCGAATTAACTCAGAAACCCAAAAATAATAAAAAAATTTAAATAAACTGAAATGGTCATCATAATAATCGTACTAAAAGTCATTAAGATCATACTCTAGGCTACGGTGATAACCAGATTGCAGCTATTATATGGAAATAATGTGACAGATAACTAAGAAAGAATCTTTCTGATACAGGAAACAAGCTTTTTATTCATCACTAATCTGTTTTACATAAAATCAGACACAAATTAAGTTGTCTGTTTATGATGACAGTATCCATTAAACTGTATGCAGAATTCATATAGAGTATATTTAGCAAAGCTAAAGAAAACAGATGACATAGCCTTTAACGATGCAGTATAAGTATGTATATATAGATATTTCTATATATATATACACACACACTGCAACACAAGCAACACAGTTTGCCACAGTGGAAATTAGATTGTGCTGTGTTGAGCCGGATGCATCAGTAAAGCCTGTCCTATCTTTGCAAGCAGACACAAGCCATTTAATCCCCAAATTATATATTTGCCTTTTCAGTAACCACATTGTCGTGTATAAATGGGCATATGTACAATAAGCGCTTATGCAGTATTTCCCATAATCGCACCAATCACGCAGGATTTTGCATAGCCCATTATTAACAATGGCAATTTAAAGGAATTAGCCTGACAAAGGGCTGATTACCTTTCAGCTTGCTGCAGACTATGTTACAGACGCTAATTTCACTTATTTTGACACTTAGCCCCCGGGATATACTTTTTAGATTTAGCATCTAGTTTTGAAGTTATGCCGTGGATCATTTTAAATTAGTGTTACAGCAACTTGAACATTGTCTCTTCATTACCAAATAATTGCAATGCTCACTGCAAGTTCAAATTCATTATTTACGCGGAAACAATTACAAGTCTTTGAGCGGTATGAAATTTAATCTTGCTGCTTGTTTTGGCGGAAAAGTACATTTCTAAGATGATGGTCTGGATATAAATCTGAAAACAAAACTGGGATCTTCAGCACTAGTAATGGTTTAGCTAAATCAGAATCAATGAATGAATGATTAGGAAATTCCCACTAGGTGAGGACCCTATTAGGCTGCAGATAAATTACTGAGCCGTGTGATCCAATATCGGTCAAGGAGGCCTTCATCTTGGATCATACCATTAAACAGCTGACTAAATGAGGAATGAACAGAATGTCCCATGCAGCTATTGCATAGCTTATTTATATAGTCACAGCAAAGTTCCAGGGAAGTTGTATATCTGCTGAACGTATACAAGTACACAGTGTACTTGGATTAGCTGGGGTTCTATATATGTATATGACGTCTGGGGATATGGATATGCAGCTGAGCACCATAGGGTACACGAAGGTCAGCTTTAAAGGGGTGGTTCAACTTTTAGTATGTGATAGAATAACTAATTCTAAGCAACTTTTCAATTAGCTTTCATTTTTTATTTTTATTTTACAGTTTTTGAATGAATTGCCTTCTTCTTCTTCTGACCCTTCCAAGCTTTAAAATGGGGAACACTGACCCCATCTAGAAACAAATTCTCACTACACACTACACATTTATTGTCATTGCTACTTTTTATTACTCATCTTGCTATTCAGACCCTCTGCTATTCATATTCCAGTCTCTCATTCAAATCAATGCATGGTTGATGGGGTCATTTGGACAGTAGCAACCAGATTGCTTAAATTGCAAATTTAGTAGTGATGGGCGAATTTGCGCGATTCCCCGCCAGTGAATAATTTCACGAAACGTCTCAAAAATGAGACACCGGCGCCGTTTCGCTAATTTTTCCCCGTTTCATGAATTTCGTGGGAAATCACGAATTTTCCGACGAAACGGCGCAAATTCGCCCATCTCTAACTGTGAGCTGTTGATTAAAAAGTGAAGTAACTCTAAAACCATAAACCACAAAAAAAATGAAAACCAACTGCAAATTGTCTTAGAATATCAACCCCTTTAACTCTTCCTGCACTGGGATTAAATTGTACATCCTCCCCCCAAATTTCTCTATATACAAAGGCTAATTCATCCCATGTGATCTTGAATAGGCATTTCAGAACATTGCAGCTTTTCTCTACACTGTGGTTCAACAGCAACACATTTTAGAAACTCCTGCTTACAATATTTTCTTACCTGAGTTCTAATACATTGATGACATTTCCAGAAGGGTAAATCCTCCTAACGTAGTTAAAATCGCCAACGTATAGGCTTCCGTCTGGTCCGGTTGCCAGTGCGACGGGAGCAAAGAGTTTGCTGTTACTAGTCGGCCCGTTGCAGTTGGAGCAGGAGATACTTCTCTGCTGGCCATTCCCCATAAGTGTAGAGATCACTGGGGGCTGCTGGGATATAAATACATTTTCCCCATCTCCTTTGTGCAATATTCCTAAAGGAGAGATCACATGCACAAAATGTCAAGTACAAATACAAGTCTTCTATATTAGCTTTTAAATATGCATTCATTTTAAGCGTAATAGGTTAAAGGGATCCAATCATCAACAAAAAATCTCTATGCACATCTAATTAGGGATATGCAGCTTCCTTAAGAAATATAGGCAGCTTTCACAGAATTACATATTTTAATACCACGATGGAGCCGTTTCTTTTTCCTTGTTAAGCTTTCTTATCTCGTCACTCTTTTTAATTATTTTCATTTCAGACAGGATCGGTGACCATAAAGTATGACAGAGCTGCTGATTTGTGAGTGAGACAGGCACTTCTTTCCTTTAATTACACTCTCCTATGACAATACAGTTACTTTTATGTTTTCAACTATTTGAAGTGTATTTTTTTTTGCCAAACTACCCCACTTAAATAATCATATTCACCGGTTTCAGTCTAAAAATAAATGATTTCTTTAAGGTGTTGCATTGCGCTATGGAGCCTGTATCCTAGTTCACTCGTGTATGGTAATGGAGATAATCTTCCTCCATTCACATATTGCAGATACAGCTTAGTTCTCATATAAAGTCTCTCTCTTCTGCTATTGTAAGGTTGAGGATATCTGCATATGAAGACGGCTTCCCGGGAATCATGCAAATTCCTTTTGAAGTGCAAGTCAATAAATAAAGTAGCAAACTCTATGCATAAATATTGCCTTTTGTGTTTATGTGCTGTACATCATCAGTTCATCTGGCATACTGACATTTTATACGCCTTAGAAATTCTATATACAACATGACAACACAGGCACTCTGAGGGCATAAAGTAAATGTAATTAAAAACAGTGTACAACCTATTTTCTGATACATGAATAAATAGGGGGGCAGTTGGGGCCCTTTTGACTCCAAACTTACTGTGCTGGTGGCACAGGAGTCAGTGGGATTTGCTGATAATTGATAAGTCCAGGAGAAACATAACATACATCAAATAAAAAGTACAAATAAAGCTGCTTGGGATCCCTGTGGTTCCAATACATTTCCTGGGATGCGAGGTGAATTAACTGTAGGGCCCCAGAGGAACACACTGTGTAAGTCAGCAATGCACACAAACAGTCTACCTTCCACTTTTTGTGCTACTGTTTGCTTTCATGAGACAAAAAAATATGATTTTCTCCATGGTTTGAGTGTTGTTTATTTGCCGGTTCTACTTTATTTTCTCATTGCTCTGTTGTCTGCTGAGTATGGTAACAATAACTATAAATGGTCAGCTAGCAGAAAAAGCCCTTGCTGGAACATACTTGGCTTCTATTGCAACTCAGCGAACCACCTCTGATCCACCCCAAGCAACTCAAACTACCCATCTAATGCTCAGCCCATAACTTCCACCATCTCTTTAATGGCATTCCACTCTTCCTTCTAAAATACTGCTATCCTTGTGTATTGACTAAATCTTCTACTCTATGATAGTTTTGGAAACACCCTCACCATTTACTGTATTCTCTGAACCAACCTGTTTAAATGGGCGAAAATAAGGCGAATCTGTTTGCTTCAGATCATTCATGTAAAGGCACAAGTATATTAGTTTTCTTGTACTCCCTGTCCAGTATTTTATGTTTCTCAAGGTTTATTATGCAAGCCCTGCCTCATATATAATAGGTCCTTCATCACCATCACTGTGTTGACCTTCACTTTTCAATTTTTAATTGGAAAGTTACTGGTATGGGACTCCGTTATCTGGGCACCCCTTATCCAGAAAGCTCGGAAGTATGAGAAGGACAAAAAATGTGAAGCCTTTCTCACATCTTTCGTAACTGGAAGAACATGATAACCTCCTTGACGACTTGGTGGTCAGACTGGCCAGAAAATGACCAGCAGGTGACACTGTTGTAACACAATTCATTGATGTTAACAGTGCATGTAATCTTTAATATCTTGGAATTAGAAAAAAATGAATGAATAATGAATGGACATAGCAAAAGTGCTTAGAATAGCACCCTCATCAATTTTACATTCACACAGGTTTACTTATCCTTTAAGAGGAGGTGGTCTGCATATATATGTGCAAAGGAGCCAGCAAAGCTCCGGCATACTTCACATGGGAGATAGAGACACCTAAGTGAGGGAGGGGGATTGGGACTTCTACAGGTGGCACTGGACAGCTTGCATTGCTGCTCAGGTCTTTACAATCTCAACAAGCAGGTGGCGGGGCCCCTGATGGTGGAGTGGCAACTCCAGCAGGCCTGGACACCCCAGTCGATGATGGACCCCTTATTTGGAAAACCTCAAATCTGGAGCATTTTGGATAACGGGATCCATAACTAAATCACTTTGACTGTCCAATGGTCTAGGAGTAAAGCCTTAATGGCACTGAGAGTGGACATTAGATATTGTTACGACAGCTATCTGCTTTACAAATGTACAATTTTTTCTTGATGCAGAGGGGCGTAGTACCAGGCAATTCAAGTCTTTCTCTAACTTTCCTATTAAATACACTGTAACACCTCATATAGCAGAAAAAGCTTATTTTAGATATGATAGAACACATTTACACTGCTTTGTAAATTTGTGCTCATTGTATATGCTTTTTGTATGCAGTGGAGATGACATTAAATCACTCTTGACTTATCAGGATCTTCATATGTTTCCACCTACTTTTCATTATAAAACAATACTTCTGAAAAATATTCAAGCGCATCAGCTCAAATCACATTGTGGATTAAAAATGTTTGGTTGAGGCCCCCAAACGTTTATTTTTGTTGGTTCATTTACATTAAAATAATGTTTTAATGTAAACATTATTACATTAAAATAATACAGAACGTTATTTTGATGGGGTTTTGACAAAGATATTACAAAAAAGAAAGAACAGCCTGCAGAAGCTGGTCAAGCAATGATCTTATGGGCAAATAAACTGAATGGATGGAATGGCTTTGCCCGGAGTGAAGAAGCACTTAACTTAAAGTGTCAAGTTAACTGGCAAATAACTAATGGTAAATGATGATGAAATTCCCAGGTGGTGGTACTGCAATTACTATATTATCTTCAATAAGAAACAAAGCTTTCTGAGAGACTGGAAACCAAGGGTAACTAGAGTGACCACTGGCATTTTGATACAATGCAAAATGTATCCCTGTAATACAGTTGTGTCCCTCCAAAGTGGCCACTTGCAGTAAGGTTCATTTCAAATGATTCTTACTGATAGTGTGTGCCGCTTTAATAATATATCAGTAGGGAAGGCAGTAGAATGGACAGCTAAACCCTATAACTAGCACACTTTGAGCAGGATTTAGGGAAAGCACTTATGTGTTTTCTAGTGTGAAAGGTAAATGCACAGTGCACTTAGCAGTGAACTCATCACAATTCTGCAACAGATGACCACAAAATCACTCAAGCAGCAGCAGCGTCTGGATGTTCATTAAGCCTGTACTTGATTGATTCTTGAAACAAATTCTTTCTGAAATAGCAGAGAACACTCCTGATTACAGACAATGGATTTGGTCAGAAAACAGTCACTTGAGATGCAAGATTCACAGATACACAGGCTTTTGGGTCAAGGATGCTCTTGTACTTTTTAATTATTGAATAGTAAATGTACCATAACTGCAAAGTTCATGAACTTAGTAAACAAAGAAACTGATATGTATTTGTACCTGCTTGTCATCTTGTAGTCAGTCCTAGGGGCACATTTACTAAAAGGTGAAGTGACTAACGCTGGCGATGATTCGCCAGCATGATGTCATTTTGTTACTTCGCCGATTTACTAATTTCGCTTGTGAAAGAGACACCCACTAGTGATCATTCTCACTCTATCCCCAGGCGAATTTTCGCTCTGGTGAAGTGATGTGACTCTGCAAATTCACTAAGATGTGGATTTTACTGAACATTACCTCTTGTGCCAGACTTGCCTTCACCAGCTCAGACCAGGTGAAGTGCAATGGAGTGCATAGGACTTCCTCAATTTTTAGGGCAAAATTTTTCTAAACAATTGGTAGCAATGCGGTAATGGCGGAGCTCACCCAGCGCGTCCCGTCTCCCAACCGACCGCTGCTCTCGCGATAAGCCAGTCACTTCCACCCGGCTCCAACATACATACAATAGATGTTATAGTTATAGAATATGAATCCAGAAGGGCAGGCCCAGTATAAGATGGACGGAGGAGGACTTGAGCAAAATGGTTGTTAGAAGATAGAAAACCAAAGTGATGAACAGAGAAGACTGGGGTAAAGTTGGTAAGGAGCACAAGGCCCTTTAAAGCATGTAACACCAACGAGTAAGTACGTTGGACAGTAGCTACAAGTACAAGTACAAGAGCTCACTGCGGAGCGCTGATCGGAACAATCCAGGAGACGGTGTAATATCAATCCGACTTTATTTCAACGCTTAAAATTACATGGAACGGAGGGGTATGTGAATCTCTCTTAGATTCACATACCCCTCCGTTCCATGTAATATTTAATTTTAAGTGCACTGTGCATGAAATAAAGCCGGATTGATAATACACCATCTCCTGGATTGTTCCGATCAGTGCTCCGCAGCGAGCTCTTGTATGCAAAATTTTTCTAAATCCCAAAAAACGCTGGCGTCTTTTCCTTTTTTCTGAGTGAAAGAAAGGAAGACCTGCAAAGGTCCTTAAATTTTTTTTTGGGTAACCGGGTTCCCCCCTCCATTTTCTAACATATACATAGAACATAAACTATACACTGGGCTCATGTGTAGGGCATCATAACAACTCTTTTTTATTTATTATGGTTCCATGGACATGTGTAATGTAATGTATTTACTGCAACATATACGTCCATGTAACTTTATCATCTCCCACCGTGTGCAAATTAGGCAACGCTAGCGCATCTTTGCTTTGATTGCTGAATTAATACTAGCGAAGTGTTGTGATGGCTGCAAAGCCATCTCTGGCGAAATTTTCGATGCTTACTAAATTTACCCCCTGGTAATTACATATGTTAGAAAATGGAGGGGGGAACCCGGTTACCCAAAAAATTTTTTACAGACCGTTGCAGGCTCATCAGTTGCATCACTCAGAAAGAGGAAAAGACACCAGTGTTTTTTGGGACTTAGAAACAATTTGCCATAAAAATTGAGGAAGTCCTATGCACTCCATTGCACTTTGCCTGGTCTGAGCTGGTGAAGGCAAGTTTAGTGCAAGAGGTATGTTCAGTAAAATCTGCATCTTACTGAATCAAAAGCAATCAAAGTGAAGATGCGCTAGGGTTGACTAATTTGTACAGGGCAAGAGATGATAAAGTTACATGGACGTATATGGGAATCACTGCCCTAGAAGGTCCTTTGTTTACCCAGATAGTGATTGCCTCTCCCTGGGGGTTAAGTGTAATTTAATACTGACCTTAATGTTGCCTAGTAGAGGGCAGTATGTTAGAATATAAAAGGGTAGAGCACCATGTGCTCAAGGTCTTTCCTGGGATCTCACGTCACCATGAGGTGGATACAGGCCCAGGGCTTCTGAGTCAAATTCTAGATCAGGTTTAATTAATATTAATAAGTTGACAGTCATAGTCACTCTAAGAGTGAACGGCAGGCTTAAGTAGTGAGCAGCCCTTCACTTCAAAAGAGGAAAAAAAGTTAGGGGTTAGGACCCCGCAGTGCTAAAGACCCGGGACCTTAGTGTGTGAATTGAGGACCAGATAGGGTACCAAGATACAAGACCAAACACTGAAGTTCACAGAGAATAGTGAGTCATTCCCAGGGAGGAATCTGCACACAAGAATGTGGTAACCTATGTCATTGGCTTATCTTATCTCTGGGAAGGAATGTCATAACAAATGCTATCAAAAATAGACAGATCAGTGCTATGGTGCTGTATATGATTAGTTTATGCCTATTAGAGCTAGTAACAAGCTGAAAATAATGTTGCATGTAGAGTTGCCAATTTGCCTGTCTGTCTGGTGAAAATGAAACAGGGTGCCATGTTATCAATGGGGAAGAAATATAAGGGAGGTAATAAGGCAACACGGGTTCCATCCTGGAAAAACATGTTAATGTCGGCCCCTTAGTAAAAAGTATGGAGGGGTTGTGGGGAAATGTGATGGCAGATAATAATTGTAGGAGATCTCCCATTAGCAATATTTCCTTTTATTCTTCCTATTTTAACAGGTGATAATTCCACTAGAGCACTGTCTGCTTTGCTTTTGCTATTTGCTGATACCAGCCCTGCTAACATCAGATACTGAATCCCTTCAGGTAGGGAAAGAACTTAAGCAGTTGACTGTTTACTCATATAGAGATCACAGCTGGGTTTAATCTGATATTACGAAGCAAGGTAAATGCTTAGGGATTGAGTGGGATTGCAAGAACAAAGGCTGTGTGTGTTGAGACAGACAATATAAGACTACAAATGAACTAGAGCAAGGTATTGTGTGTGACACCGCATAAGAACCTGCTCAAGATTCAATTTTCTAATCGTGAAGGTAGCAGAAAATGTTTCTAAGGAAGGGTGAATAATGACTCTGACCAAAGTAGTCTTTTTCTCTGCTTCTCTCTCGGTGGCTTTAGGAAAGCATTGGCTCAGATGCTTATAAACAAAATATACTCAATAATGTCACATAAATGTATAGAAAGCATCTATATAAAATATGTATTCATTAATTCCAGCTAGTTTTATTGTGGGCATGTTAGCCTTGTTTTCTAAGAGCAGGCAAGGTGCAAAAATCTGCTCAAGCAATAAAGCTAAGCAACTCACATTAATTACAACTGATCAATGTAATTGCTGTTGAAGTAGTATCTGCTTATCTTTTGCTATTAAATGCCCTCATTGCCGATTGTGATCATTAAGATAATATAGGAGAAGCCAGCTCTCCTCCAACAAAAGACTCCACTTTCCAGAAGCTTCAAATAATTATTCACATAGTTACAGTTATAGTTGGGTTGAAAAAAAGAGAAAGCTTATCTGTTACTGGCTTCTGCTATTCCTTTAGCAGAACCTTAAAAAACGGAACATTTTACCCAAAAATGGTAATTCTGAAACATGGACAGTGACACCATCAGATGAGGAGCTCCCAGGAAGATGGCATAGCAAGATACATAAGAGAAGTATTGGTCCTGATGATGAGGATAGGGTACTGAAGAATTCGAAGCAATGGGGAGTACAGGAAACTGTACAATGAGCATGGTATATATTTAAAATAATGGCTAGTACACACAAAAATGACTGTGTGAAGTTACAGAATATGAATCCAGAAGGGCAGGCCCAGTATAAGATGGACGGAGGAGGACTTGAGCAAAATGGTTGTTAGAAGATAGAAAACCAAAGTGATGAACAGAGAAGACTGGGGTAAAGTTGGTAAGGAGCACAAGGCCCTTTAAAGCATGTAACACCAACGAGTAAGTACGTTGGACAGTAGCTGGTGTATGGGAAATTAGTTTTAGTCATTGTTAATGAGCAACAACAAGTTACTAGCTTTAGGAGTACTCGTCCCCATGCACCAGCCATCAGTAAAAGAGGAAAAAACACTTATCCAGAGGCAGGAATGTTTAAGAAGCCCCTTCTTTAATTAGTTATTAATCTCTTTCTCTTTAAATAAACTATTCTAGTCCAATACTGTTTTAACACTGCTAGAATTAGGCAAATCAGTTACCACTATAAAACCCATGGGCTGAAGCATTATTAGAAATCAGTGCAAGCAGCACACTTACCATTTTGAGGATTTAAAATATGATGCTTGTTGAATGACCAGCCTCCAAGGTTTGATGCATCCATCTCAAAGCCTTGCAGCGTGACCGTTCTTTTCTCCCACAACACAAAGTCTGTGCAAGACTCGTATTCATACCCGACCGACACTGCCATAGAAAAACATGTCGATATTTAAATGCAATTCGTTCTCTAGAGCGATCAGGTTTATTCAACATATCATTTCATGGCCATCAATAAGAACAGGACAAGACACTGGATAAGGTAGGCATTTCACCAGGGTTTGCTCGCAATGAAGAAATACTGCCGTTTTATGCAGCCACCTCAAAATCAGGATTAGGCAAAAGCAAAACATATTGGGGGGGAATGTAATAAAAATCGCTAACGGAAAAACTATTCACAATGCAAAAAGTTATGCCTTTGCGCGAACAAATTTTGCTTTGTGCGAATTTAATATAGCTTTTGCGAGCCCAGAAACTGTTTAGCGACCACTTCCGACAGTGAAAGACCGTTTGCGAATTTTATAGTTTGCGCCAAATGCGCAGTCAATGTAATAAAACTTCTTACTGAAAAAGTCGTTATGTTTGCTCCAAAAGATTACGACACCTTCAAGCACTTCTTATGAGTGCGCAATAAAAATTCGCAATGCGCAATTAAAATTCGCAATGCAATAACAGTTTAAGGAACAATTTTACATTGCGAGATGTGGATTTTTAGTCTTATTGGTGCAAATTGTTTTGCTCTTTGCGACTTTTATTACATTCCTCTGTTAGATTCATATTGACTTTGAGAGGCTTCCTGGCTCTTTTAACGGTTAATCTCCAAGTTCAACATTGCCCCAAAATATATAAGGTGATAACTAACTATTCAGTGAATAAGCAAAGAAAAATATGAGAATTTGAAAATAAAAAAATCACCATACAGGTATGGAATCTATTATCTGGAATGCTTCGGACCTGGGGTATTTCAGATAAGGGGTCTTTTCATAATTTTGGTCTCCATACAATCTATACATGAAATAAACCAAAACATATTATTTTGCCTCCAATATGGATTAATGCAACTTAGTTACCATCAAGTACAAGGTACTGTTTTATTATGACATATTTTTTTAAAATTTGGATATCGGGTTTGTGAAAAAGGTTGATTTTTGCACATTTTTATTTCACTCTGGGTTCTGACTGAATTTTAATCAGTTTGTCATCAGAGCCTTAAATATAAAATTATTCATAAATGTGGTTTCTGCATTTTAATTTAATTTATAGAATTTTTTTTTTTGCTACATCATACTTGTGTCCACTAGATGGGGACAGTCAGCTGTAATTCCTTGCACAATTACTAAGCACAATACAGTCAAGCCTGGGTGATGTAGATGACCTCACTAGCATTTGGTTTCCAACCGCATCACTGAAGAGATTAAGAAGAGGCATGTCGACAGATCTGCGCTTGGACATAGTAAAATTCCACTTGATAAAATTAAAAAAAAAAAACCACATTACATATAGCGAACAGTCAAGAGCAATGCCCTATACATTTAAGCGCAATCAATTTATATATACAGTTATTAGAATGGGAAGATTCTTGTTAAACTGATTTGATTTGTGGAGTTTTTGGATCTTGAAGGATTCCAGTAACTAGTAGAGTGAAGTGTAAAACAACTGGAATATGAATAGGAGGAAAAAGCAGCAATAACAATAGTTTATAGCCATACAGAACATTTGGGTTTTTTTTTAGATGGGGTCAGTGACCCCCATTTGAAAGCTGGAAAGAATCAGATAATCAAATAATTCAAAAATTATAAAAAAAAAAAAACGACAAATATTGCTTAGAACTGGCCATTCTATACCATTCTAAAGGGTATATTTATCAAAGAGTGAAGTTAGAGATCGCCACAGTCCGCTAGCGTGAAATAGTGACTCTCTTGATTCATCTCTATGGGATTTTCAAAGGCGTATTTATCAAAGGGTGAACTTTCACCCTTTGATGATTATGCCTCTAAAAATCCCATAGAAATGAACGGAGAGAGGCGGACTGTGGCGATCTCTAACTTCACTCTTTGATAAATGTACCCCCATAACTGAACTTAAAGGTGAACCAGCCCTTTAAAGTTTAATCTTTGGACTAGAACTAGAACGGAATGGGGTGCTAGAAGTCTGAATCCCTAAGAAACCCGCTCTCTGTGCCACAGACACTATTAGGGCAAGTCAATCGAGTGGATATTTGGAAATAATTGCATTTCTCCTTATCTCCCTAAACAACCTCAGCTTGTCCTCATTTCCTAGTCTAGCACTCCTTCCCAACCCGATTCACGTAGGGTGACTAATCAGACCCGACACTTGTACAGGCATGGGACCTGTTATCCAGAATACTCGGGACCTGGTGTTTTCTGGATAATGGATCTTTCTGTTATTTGGATCTGTATACCTTATGTCTACTAGAAAATTATTTAAATAGGCTGTTTTTTTCCTCCAATAAGGATTGATTATATCTTAGTTGGGATCAAGTACAAGCTACTGTTTTATCATTACAGAGAAAAGGAAATCATTTTTAAAAATGTGGATTATTTAGATGGAGTCTATGGAAGACAGTCTTTCTGTAATTCTGAGCTTTCTGGATAATGGGTTTTCTGGATAATGGATCCCATACCTGTACTGGCTTTTAGACCTGAGTGAGGAAAAATGTGTTTTTTCTTACATTATATTCTGCCTCATAGCTTTATAAGGGTAAGCTTTACCATCCTTCCAGGATTTTTCTAGTTATACCAAGACATACACAGCACAATCTGTCCACAATTCTACTTACTTTAAGTTGTACCATGGGCCATTTTTTGTTCTGTGAATGTGGACTGGCAGTGGCATAACTATAAAGGAAACAGACCCCTTGCCCGTGGGGAGGGGGAGCTGGGACTGCTTCCTCTGTTTGGGGGGCTGAAAGTGGGATGTGGGTGACCCACCATAGATATGAATATATTGACATGATAAAGTGCTATTTTGACAAGCTATACGTTATTTAATGCCTTTAGTAGCAGTAACTATGAAACCAAGAAGAGAGCCAAGAATAAACAAAATGATTTTTGGAGGAAACTCTTGCACACATTGTAGGATGTCATTGTGTAGTGTCGCTTTTGAAAATTCAACTTTGTACAGCTCCCATCATGCTTTAAAGGAGAACCAAACCCTAAAAATGAATATGGCTAAAAATGCAATGTTTTATATAGTGATCTTACTGCCCCAGCCTAAAGGTTCAACATCTCTATAAAATTAATGGTCCAGTTCTTCAAAAGAGCTCATCATTTTGGATTTTGTTAGGAGTATGAGTGGCACTGCATATGCTTATGTGTTCTGGGCAGCTGTTGAGAAGCTAGGCTTAGGGATCGTCACAAAGCATCAAGCAGAAAATAAGATTTGCCTGTCATAAAAGCTGATGCTACAGGGCTGATTATTCAATTCTGATGCTAACTGTCCTGGTTTTTGAGCTTCCATGTACCAATAATCTGAATCCATTACTATTCGGACTTGTGTCTGAACTTTTATATTCTAGATATACATTGTATAGGTATGGGACCTCTTACCCAGAATGCTTGGGACCTGGGATTTTCCAGATATTTCTATAATTTGGATCTTCATACCTTAATACTAGAAAATCATGTAAACATTAAATAAACCCACTAGGCTGGTTTTGCTTCCAATAAGGATGAATTAGATTTTGGTTTGGATCAAGTACAAGCTACTGTTTTATTATTACACAGAAAAAGTAAATTATTTTTACAAATTTGGATTATTCATGTAAAATGGGGTCAGGGGAGAAGGCCTTTTCGTAATTCAGACCCAGGTTTCCCGATATATCGGATCCCATAGCTGTAATATATATTGTTAGTCAGTCCCTAAGCTTGGGTAAATGACAGCAGCGTAGAGAATGTGCAATAATGTGGCAAAAAAATATGGGTGACTACAGGGGGCATAGTTGGAGACAGAGATCTTCCGTGTTACAGGGATACGGTTGCTATGAATAACTGCACTAGTGGAAGTTAGCACATATGTATGTAAATCAGCCCGTGAATATGACCAGGATCGGACTGTCTCAGGGGCCCCTCTGACCCCCATACTACAAAGCCCCATCTGGGCCCCTGGTGCACAAACAACCCCAGTGTGCATGCTCATACCTGCCCCCATGCGCAATCATAAACTTGCCAAAGTGCGACAAAGGCAGGAGGAGGCATTTTGGGGTGGCAGGGACAAGGAGCGGGTCTGGGCCGGCGGGGACCACAAACGACGGGGCCACCAAGTTTTTTCCCGGTGTCCCGCCGGCCCAGTCCGACCCTGAATACGTCTATTTAGCATCACAGAACTCCAAAAAAAGAGATTTGGAGCTGGATGAGCCTAATTTATTTTTAGATCCTTAAAAACAGGCATTTGGTCAATTTCCTTCAGCAACTCTTCAGCATTAATCTGCTGGTTTTGTTGTTGACTAACAACTCTCTGTTAGTGTTAAGTGCCTGCGAAGCAACGGATGCAAATGCATGCGAGAATTTAGATGAAAAGAATTGTGGAGGCAGAAGATTAAAAGCCGATCGAGTTCTCAAAACGTTACAAAACGTTAAATGTAACAAAAATGTCACTTATTAAAACTGTTTGCCATTTAGGGACAGCACAATAAAAAGTAAGTGGGATGGTAGAAATGCCAAATGAAGAAGCAAGATTCATCATTTCAGCTGGTGTTGGGCCCATTTTTCTGGGAGAGTAATGCTGAGAGGGATATGACACAACACTTCAGTGTTGCCCAAGGAAGTCCTTGGAGAAAGGCAGGGGTGGTAAATTTGGCTTCCATTTCATTCCCCTCACAAAACCTGTGATTCCACTGAAATAGTGAGGAACAAATATGAAACCAGTTACAGCCACACCCTGCCATAAATCTAATATCCATGTTTATCTAACAACATGTCTGACACAATAAAAATATTGTGTAACTATTAAAAAATAGTGATGAATTTCGCGAAAAGCATTGAAGTCAATGGGCTTTTTTTTTTTTTACGCGCAATACAATTTCTCTTTTTTTGTCCTAATGCATTAAAGTCAATGGGCATTTTTTCTGGACGAATCTTTCCACTGCGAAATATTGCTGAAGTTTCGCCAAAAAAATTGCACATGGCAAAATTCTGAATTTCGCCGTGAATCCGTGGCTGGCGAATAAATTCACTCATCTATTAAATTAATTTAGTTATTAAACTATTAAAGAATCTTATAAAAATGTCATATATGTATCAGTAAATATTGCCCTATACTTTCCCTTAAGAAAATTCGCCAGTGTTTGGCACCCAGAATGCAACTTTGAATTTTAGTGAATTAGCCAAGTGGCAACGAAATTTCTCCTGGCGAAGTGGCACAAAGTGTGGCAAAGCATTCGCTGGCAACAATTCGCCCTTTAGTGAATTTGCCCCCTTGAGTTTCACCCACTGCAATTGTGCCCAATGCATCAAAACTTTTGCAACTGAGTGTGGTAGAATATCAAAAACATTTGCAGTTTACAGTTTCAGGAGGGATTGTACCACTTCTGGCAATCAGAGTTAAGATGACATTTGTGTTTTTTGGGTGCAAATCTGTTGCACCCCACTCAGGGGCGCGCCGCCAATGAGGCGAGCCGAGACACTCGCCTCAGGTGGCAACGCCAGAGAGGTTAACAGGGGCGGCAAAAAGCCACTCTTGCACCTTTAAGAGCTGAATTTCCGTTTTTTAAACCGGAAATTCGGGTTTACTAATGCGAGAGAGCGCAATTACGCTCTCCACATTAGTGTTCCTGCCTCCCTTCCTGACAGATAAGTCGGTGAGGGGGGGCGGCATTGCAGGAGCCGCCTCAGGCGGCCCTTAGGTAAGGATCGGCACTGACCCCACTGTAGAAACCTTGGAATTACTGCGTCATTAGTGCAATTCAACAGAAGAGTTGGGATGGATGCAAAGGCCCTTGGTGCAACTGAAGTGCACGGATTGTGTTTGATCACAAGTACCTTTAATGATCTGCATCTATGACTCTTTTGCTTTTCCGCTTACAGTCTATGGAGACATTTCAGATGTTTTCAGTTTTAGTCTTACTTTAGTCTTGCTTCAGTTTTATTGTCTCGGGCTGATTGTCCACAACCCTTGTGTCCCTTCCCGTAGCCCTTCTATGGTGTTATAGCCTATTTATTGGAAGGTAATGTGGCTTAGGGGAGAGGGTGTGGTATGATTTAAAAAAGACTGGCATGACCATCAAATTGACATGTTTTTAACCCATAATGCAGCACCAGCAACTCAAGATATTTCTCACTCCATCTTTATCTGTAGGACTGTGACAGCACCCAGGCCCTAGTACAATAGGTGGAACAATGGCACAAATATTGAGCCAGAATTGTCCTATTATCTTGAGTCATCTTCTACTAATGGAACAGAGCTGCAGCAGTGTAAGCAAATGTCAGCAGCGGAAAATTGACCATGTCTTAATAACTAGGTCTTTTATTACAGAAGGAAGAACCTTCTAGGGTGAGATGGAGAAGACCCACAATAATCAATCAATGCAATGACTTCAGGACAATCCTCCATATACCGATGCACCCTCATATGAGACCTTACTGGGGTTTTCTCAGTATACTTTTAGACTTCCAAGTTCCTTTGTAACTGCAATTGACCTTTTGTTTATTACTTAGCACAGACCGACAACCAAAGACATGGCTGCTTCCACCAAAAGGAAAACACATACATGGACACACTTTTAAAGGAACAGTAACGTCAAAAAATAAAAGTGTTTTAAAGTAATAAAAATATAATGCAGTGTTGCCCTGCACTGGTAAAACTGCTGTGTTTGCTTAAGAAACACTACCATTGTTTATATAAACAAGCTGCTGTGTAGCAATGGGGGCAGTCATTCAAAGGAGAAAAAGCTCAAGTTACACAGCACAGTGCATGATATTTTCATTACTTTAAAACACTTACATTTTTTGGTGTTACTGTTCCTTTAAATGATGTTGAGCAATATAGGTCCATGTGATGTTTGCAGAAGCATTTTATTCGTGAACTTTGGGGCAACAATGACAATAACACATGTTTGGGATCCTTTCTAATGATTATGATATTCCTCATTACAGGCCAATGAATAACTTGCACTTTACAATTGTGGTTATGCATTGCCAATATGCACATTTGTACCACGTAAATCCGAAGGCAACCATCCAGACAATTGATCGATTGCAGATAATTGCCGTTTGGTTGCCATTGTTTAGTGCCCTGGGAATTTGTTTCACCATATTACTTGATAACATTTAAAATAACGTGAATTTTCTGTTCTATTTCATAGACATATATCTTTTTGATCATACAAACTATTTTGTGCCATGCAGCAGCAGAGGGCTGCAGAGGTTAACCCTCAGTTTCTGCAAAAATGTCATCTATAATATTAAAATGCATTGCTTCCCCCCCACCTGTGCACAAAAGGTTTTTCAGAGCCTGCACTGCACCAAGCCAAACAAAGGCTCTCTAAACCATGAACATTGAAATGAGCCGTAAAGTTATTGTGAGAATGCTCAGGAGGAGGCAGAAAATAAAGACTCAGAATGAAATCAAACTGTTCTCTTGCAGAAAACACAACCCCAGTCCGACAAAAAATAAAGAGAGAGAGAGATCGATCCAACCCATGGCTCAGATCCAAATCCTCTATTAATAACATTAGCAGTCTTCATTTTCAGATTTCAAAACCCATCAATTCATTTTGTGGTATGTAAGGATAATCATTATACATTCATCAGAAAAGGACAGGCGCCTACTTTGCTTTCAAATACATATTAGGCGCCTCAGAGATTTGTCAGACATTTCATTGCAAAACTCATCTACCCATGTGATACTGTATGTATTTGTGATATTGCTTATTTACAGAGTATTTATCCTTGGACTTGTTCTCTTTGCCAGTTTTTCTTCCCTAGCATGGACACATTATTTACATACACCTAGCTTCCAATTTTAAAATGTAGATGTTCATTTTGCATTTGTATTAAGTGATCATTTAGGATTTCATTGATTGCTTTTTTTTGTTAATTTTGTGTTTGCATACAGTTTTGTTTTGAACATTTTCTGTCTTATAAAAATTAATTCTGCAAATGTTGTACCTTATAAAATGATCTAACCCTTCGGTTTTAAGTGGAGAACAGTATTGCAATTACTCCCTTTTCCCTGTATACATGCATTTCTGCTTAGGAGACCAAAGCTTTATACTTTGGTGGCAATAGCATATGCCAAGTGCCAACACTATAAAAAATACAAACAATGAACCAAAGAGAAATCAAAACAGAGTGTCAAGGGGCAATTCCTTTGAAAGGTTACGAGCTTTCAACACACAAGTGATACATGAGGCATACTGTAAGACGCGACAGGAGGTTGCCGAAAATCCCTTACTTCCTGTCGCATCTGTCCTCGGCTGCTGGTGTGCCGGTTCTGTGGCTCCGCCGACACGGGGTTTGATGCTGAGCGTCATCACGATGAGTGTCATGACATCACAGATAGGCGATGGATTTTGAAAATTGGCGCCAAATCTTCTTTAAAGAGCCAATTCACCATTTATGCAGTCGGCCCTACCTGTCAGTGCAGGACGTCTGGGGTTAATGTTCTCTCCTCTGGAGGCAGGACAAACAGTAACTCTTTCTTGAGCTCCTCCTCTTCCCGTTCTCCACTTCCTCCCATCAGTTTTTTGTTTGTCCTGCTCGGGGGCGGACATATCTTCCTCCTCTCTTACAAGATTCATCATGCATAATAAAGGTTCTTGAGTGCTCCTAATCAGTGAGCCCCCTGTGCACTACTGTTAGTCAGAGCCCAGAATGAAGATTTTGGCGAGCTCCAGGGTTAAGCCCCTTGATCTGTGTGCTTCCCTTGTAAGCATGCATGTGTGTTTTCATTCATGTCTGAGCCCCCCTTGTCACGTTGGCGCGCTCCCCCAGTGAGCCCCTACCTTAGTGCGCTCCGTGTCTTACCCACACTTGAGCCCTGTTGGATTACTCTGTGCGCCAGTTTGTGTGTTGCTCCTCCAGCTGAGCCCCTTACTGCACTATCCTGTATGTTCTTCCTTCAGCGCATCGCGTTGCAGATTCAGGCGCGTTTCCGGACTACAAGTCCCACAATGCAGCGGTCAGGTTGGCGCGAAGCTGTCGCGTGACGTCACTTCCGCCGCTCCTTGTTACACTAGTGCGCATTCATCGCAGCTGTATTATTTGAGCCTCTTATCATCATGGCGGCTAAGGAAGACTTATTGGACCTCATCCAAGCCATGTCATCTGACAAGAATGCTGCACGCAGTAAGAAAACGCATAAGGCACCTTCTAAAAAGGGTAGGAAGCACAAATGCTCTATATCTCCTTCTCCAGACAAAATGCCTACACTGCACACTATAGAATCAGAGTCAGAGAGATTTTCCACAGTCTGACCAAGACATAAACCCTTAGCCTACTCTTCTTACTACTACTGCCCAAGTACATGCATTGCCTTCAACCTGTACTCCTACCATTAGCAAAGAGAGTGCGGCCTCTGTTCCCCAAGCCTCTACTAGCCCTGTACAAGACCCAAATCAGATGGCACAATTTATGGAATGGATACAGAATCAGGTTCAGTCTTCAGTGTCCCAAGCTCTTAAAGGTCAAGTCAAACACACTAAGAGACAAAAGATGTAAGCCCCATCTGCATCCAGTTCCTCGTTGGAATCAGGCTCAGATAATGAGTCTCATTCTTCTGACTCAGAAGGCAACCTGAAGAAGTTAAGATGCTCTTAAAACACATATGCAACAATTTGGAAATAGCAGAAACTCAAACTCCTGTCTCCAAAGCAGATAGAGTACTAGGAAATAAATCCAAAAGATCCAGATGGTTTCCCACAAGTAAAGGTATTACCAAGGCCATTTCAGATGAATGGGCAGAACCTGACAAAAGGTCTACTATTTCTCAATTTTTTTTAACAAATTTCCAGTGGCTGACAAATTTAAGGCTGTATGGGACAAGCCTCCCAAGGTGGATTCTGCTATTGTTAGGCTTTCAAAGAATACCACCTTGCCTACCGAAGATGCGGGTTCATTTAAGGACCCTATGGACAAAAAAATGGATTCTGCTCTTAAAAGAGGTTTCCTCAACACTACTGCTATTCGTCCAGCATCTGCTGCTCTATCAGTAGCAAAAACTGCACATTACTGGTGTCAAGATCTCAAGAAGAAAGATCCTTCCACACTGGATTTGGATAAAATATCCAGTGCTTTCTCCTTTCTTAGTGATGCATCACTAGAAATTGCCAAACTGGCAGCCAAGGCTTCTTCTTCCTCCATCACAGCTTTGAAGGTTCTTACCTTTTTGGTTCTGAACTCAAAAAGATCATTTCGGATGTGACAGGCGGTAAAGGAGTTTTCCTCCCTCAAGGCAATAGAAACAGAAGAGAGTTTCATAAAACAGAGGCCAAATTCCTCTCAATCTACTAACAAGAAATTTAAATCCTGGCAATCTCAGCCCAGGTCCAACAAAAGAGCAGGCCCTGCTAAGACACAGGATTCCTGACTCCAACACTTTCCAGTTTCCTGCCATCCCAGTCGGAGGTTGACTTAAAAAATTCCACTCCGAATGGGAACTCACTGTCCACGACCAGTGTGTACTCCAAATCCTTTCATCAGATTACAAAATTCCTTTTCAAAGAATGCCAATAAATCGTTTTGTTCCTTCTTCAACCTCCAAAGATACAAAACAGGCAGCAGCCCTGTACGATATACTTCAAGAACTGCTTCGCAAAGAAGTTATTGTTCCAGTCCCGGCACTACAGCAATTCCAGGGTTATTACTCCAATCTTTTCTTAGTGCCAAAAAAAGATGGGGGTTTTCGCCCAGTCCTCAACCTCCACCCACTCAACAAACATGTTCGTTATCAAAGGTTCAAGATGGAATCAATCCAATCCATCACGGCGTCTATCCCTGTAGGAGCATACCTATCCAAAGTGGACCTTCAGGATGCTTATCTGCATATTCCCATTCACAATTCCATTTCTCAAAAGATTACCTTACCTCAAGACAAATACCTCAAACTATCAGACTCAATCCTACACCTACTATCCAAACCATGTCCGTCGGCAGACAACATTCTGAGGTCACTGGGACTCATGGCGTCCTCCATCAATGCTGTTCCTTTTGCACGGTTTCACATTCGACCATTGCAAAACCATTTCCTCAATTTCTGGAACAAGAACCATCAGGATCTGTCCCAGTCCATTTCCTTGTCTAGTCAAAACCACTCTTCATTGGTGGCTTCAACCAAACAATGTGTTAGCACGGAAACTCTGGCAACTACCAGAACCAGCAGTCATTACAACACATGCCAGTCTGTTCGGTTGGGGAGCACATTGGCAGCTCCAATCTTGCCAGGGGAATGGTCACCGCAAGAGACACATCTCCACATAAATGTCCTGGAAATTCAAGCAATTTTCAATGCACTTACATTTTGGCAAAATCTCCTTCTACACTCACATCCAAGTCCAGTCGGACAACGGAACGGCAGTTGCCTACCTCAACAGGCAAGGGGGCACCAAGAGCAAGAGAGCAATGTCTGAGATCTCAAAGATTATATCTTGGGTAGAAGCCCACAAAGTTCACATATTGGCGATCTATATTCCTGGGATACAGAACTGGCAGGCGGATTTCCTAAGCCGCAACACATTGGACCCAGGGGAATGGATGCTTCATCAAACTGTTTTCCAGCAAATCATCCACAGATGGGGCAATCCTTGTCTGGACATCATGGCATCCAGGACCAACACACAATGCCAAAGATATTTCTTCAGGGTCCAGGATCCTCTAGCGGAGGCTGTAGACGCCTTAACTACTCCTTGGTCTTTCTGCCTAGGTTATGCCTTTCCACCGATTCCGATGATTCCCAGACTACTGGCAAAGATTTGCAGGGAGAACATTCCCGCCATTAGTGGCTCCAGCCTGGCCACGCAGAACTTGGTTCTCGGACATAGTGAGTATGTAAGTGGACACACCATTCACTCTACCCCTCAAGCCGAACCTTCTCATTCAAGGTCCCATCTGGTTTCCAGACGTTCACAAATTGCATCTATCTGCATGGCTGTTGAATCCCAAGCATGGCTGCTGAAAAGATTTTCACGGTCAGTTACAGAGACTTTGATGGCAGCTCGTAGGGCTTCTACTGTAAAAGCCTATCACAGATTTTGGTCCACCTTCTTCCACTGGTGAAGAATCTCAGCGTGTCTTTCCTTAAAGTTCAACTTTCAGCATTAGCGGCTCTGTTTCACCAACAGTGGGCCATCCTTCCTGAGTTCAGATTGTATTTTCAAGCTATGTTGAGGTCACGTCCTCCTTTACGAGATCCTACTCCTCCTTGGGACCTTAACTTAGTTCTGACCTGCCTTCAGCATCATCGCTTTGAACCTATTGACTCTTTGGACATTAAGTTACTAACTTTTAAAACAGTTTTCCTTTTTGCTATCTGTTCAGCCAAAAGAGTTTCAGATATCACAGAACTTTCCTGCAACCCTCCGTGGTTGGTTTTTCATGCGGACAGAGCAATACTCAGGACTGTACCATCCTTTTTGCCTAAAGTGGTTTCTCCTTTCCACATCAACCAGGAGATTGTCATTCCAGCTTTTTCCCAAGAGATGTCTAATGATGGAGATTCCAATCTACTGACCATTGATCCAGTCAGAGCACTTCACGAGTATGTCACCAAGACTAAAGCCCTTAGAAAATCTGAGTCTCTCTTCATTCTACATAATGGGCACAATGCTGGTCAGAGAGCATCCAAACGCACTATTGCTAGATGGATCGTATCCACTATTTGTATGGCTTATTCATTGGCAAAACAGCAAGCTCCACTTCATGCTACAGCTCATTCCACCAGAAAGATTGGTACTTCCTGGGCCTTCTTCAACAATGTTTCACCAGAGACAATTTGCAAGGCTGCGACCTGGTCTTCGCTGCATACTTTTTCCAGGTTTTACAGACTGAATTTACAACACAAAGCCGATTCTCAATTCGGCTGAGTGGTTCTCCAAGCAGCAGCAAATAAAGTTTAAACAAATTTTATGTATATAGTTCCCTCCCTATTTTTGGACGGCTTTGGGACTTCCCCAGATGTCCTGCACTGACAGTACGGGCCTACGCAAAAGGGATTTATCAGGTAAGAAAATCTCCTTTTGGAAGTGCCCTAGTTGATTTCAGTTATCTGTTCCTGCCAAAGCGTCCGATGGTGATTTGAATTCCTGATTTTGACTTCTGCCCGATTCCTGACTATGATTCCTGCCGCCTGCCTTGAACTCTTCGTCTGACTTCGACTACGTCTTCTCTTAATCCTTGCTGGTACCTCGCCTACAAACTTGTTACGCACTTCTTGTTGGCTTGCGCAGCAGAAAGCCCGGGGCTCCAAAAGGGCGTAGTGAATACCGGAACCAACAGAATTCACCTGAACAAGGTTCCTGTGGTTGTTACACATATGTTTATGAATGGGTGGCAGTAATGTAAAAGTGAATAGTAGACACCCAGTGAAATACAGGAGGGCTTAGTTGGAAGGTGTAGTGATACTAATAGTTAAAATATAAAAGCTTGGTGCAGCATAAAAAGAATGGGTTCCCTAAATATGCGTATCTTATGGGACCACTTTAAAGCAGAGAAGTTGGGGCAGAACATGAAAGAGATTTAAAGATGCATGCAGTATATTTGGTGGTTATAAAGAAGAAGGTTGGAAAATCTTCCATGCAAAGACCATTTGTATGTACAGGTATAAGACCTGTTATCCAGAGTGCTTGGGACCTTGGGTCTTCCAGATAATAGAACTTTCTGTAATTTGGATCTTTTTTAGTCTACTAAAAAAACATGTAAACATTAAATAACCCAAATAGGCTGGTTTTGCTTCCAGTAAGGATTAATTCTATCTTTGTTTGGATCACATACATGGTACTGTTTTATTATTACAGAAAAAAAGAAAAAAATTAAAAAATGTGGGTTATTTGGATAAAATAGAGTCTAGAGAGCATAAAGAGCAGAAGACGTGCCAAATACTTTTGCTGTAGGCACCCCTTTCTCTTTTTCCTGCTGGATCGCCCCTCCAATGGACCCTCTCCCTGATGGCACAGATCTCCTGTACATCCAGCCTGCCTACCTGCCTTTTTCATCAAAAAAGTGCCACTACACACTCACAAACAACACACACATTTTACACTAATGCACACTTACATTTACACTTACACACACACATACATTTTTGGGGGATTAGGAGGCTTTTACACATTCACAGCCCTTACACATAGTTGCACACACACACAGATGCACATAACACACAATTTGCCACACACACTTAAACAGTTTTGCAGGTTTTTTTTTTTTTACTGCATCGTATTTTTTATTTTTGCCTTAAATTTTTTTTATTGCCATTACGGACAGCATATTATTATTATTATTAACATGTATTTATATAGCGCCAACATATTGCGCAGCACTGTAAAGTAAATGTGATTATACAACTACATCACACGAATTACATATATGCTAACCGTGCTGTGCAATATCTTTTGTATGTTATTTAGGTGATTATATTACAATTTTGTTGCATTTTTAGCCATTTTGTTGCATGTTTAGCCATTGTATTGATTTTTTCAGCTCTGTGTAGGTGTTGTTCACTTGTTTCTGTCCATAAAAATTATTTGGCCAACCCAAAATAATCTGTGATTCTGACTGCTGATTATACTGTGCGAGAGAAAAAAGGTTTTCTTGGATTTTAGTGATTATATTGCATTTCGCCTTGTTCTTTGTTAGTAGAAAGACATGGTTACCCATTTTGGATTCTTCTAAATGTGTACTTTCCAAAAAATATATGTGTTTGGGGTTCAACGTAGGCTTTTGTGTTTTTCCCCTCCAAAAATGGAGTAAATGCAATTATTTTTCAGTAACTGAAGTGACCTTAGATACCAACTTTGAGGGGATTTTTCAGAACTCTCATAATTTTTTTTATGAAAATTGCTACATTTAGAATAGCTTTGATGTTTGCTAATTAGCAATAGAAAGATGTGGTTGGACTCGGCAGAATATGTACATTTCAAAAATATGTGATTTCCTGGGTTAAACCCACTGTTCCAGTATTTTTGGCTTTAGAATCTAAAGTATGCCATATTCTGCTGTAGTGCTTTGAAAATTCGGTAATTCATTGCTGGTCTTTTTGATCTATAGAAGTCAAAAATCTCCATAAAACGATATATATCTGTTATTGGCACATTCGAGACATAAGACTTTCCAAATCAGTTGAATTTTTGTGCATAAAATAAAGTCGTTTTCTGGTATAAATCCCTATATCATGAAAATTAGAATTTATTTTTATTTTTCTTTGGAATTTAGAACTCTTAATCTTGCTCCAAAAGAGAGCATACACAAAAATTCCATCAGATTTAGAAAGCAAAGGTTCTCCTGAAAAAAACTATGTACAGGTATGGGGCCTGGGGTTTTCTGGATAATGGATCTTTCCATAATTTGGGTCTTCATGCCTTAAGTCTACTAGAAATTCATTTAAACATTAAATAAACCCAATAGGCTGGTTTTGCTTCCTATAAGGATTAATTATATCTTAGTTGAGATCAAGTACAAGCTACTGTTTTATTATTACAGAGAAAAAGGAAATCATTTTTAAAAATTTAGGTTATTTGGATAAAATGAGTCTATGGGGGACAGCCATTCCGTAATTCGGATATCAGGTTTCCGGATAAGGGATCCTATACCTGTATAATTCTCCTAGGTAAACTAAAAATCCCCAACAGTAAATGCCCGAACAAAACGTTTAAAAAAACGGCTAGTGCAAATGAAATGGGAAATTCTTCTGGCACTTAAAGGGTAAATGAACAGATGCTTTATGTCACTTTCTAGAAGAGTCATATGAAAATCATTGATGTGCCAGTTCAACGCAAAGCAAAGCCTAATATATATGTCCCCAATCTAGTTAACAAGAAATGGAACTGGTTATCTCACTAGTGCAAGCCATACACATTATTGTCAAATGTGCACTTGATAGCACAAATTAATGAATTTACTTATGTTGCAGATGCACAATTTCTAATAAAAATACATCAAGCACTTCTTATATTTCTGAACCCCTGTTGACATGGGATGTAATTAAAATGAAATGCAGTCTTTGTGAATATATTAGAAACCAGTTATGGTTTAGAAACACACATGTATGTGTAGCGGCTTATTAAAGAAAGCTTATAAACAAGTAAATGATTAGAAAAATATGCAATTAAGGAAGGCAATAAATCTGCCAGAACCAGACAGTATGTATGGCAATCTGGAAGAGAAATGAACACTTGTTGCTATTCTAAATGCAATCTTTATGTGACCTGTATCTTATAAATGGATGGATGGCAGGCTTCATAGCAAAATTAGAAAAGCAATAAAACAGAACAGAGGAGGGGGGATAGAATGGAAAGAGCAGCAAGTAAACAAAAAAGGCAAAGTGGCAACGTTCAATATCCATTTGCACTGCTTTACAATAAGGTAAAAATACATTTTCAACAATATGTTTCTTTATTCCCTTTCAGTGGGAAATGTCAATGGATGCGCTCAATGATGGCTATTTGCATTTAGTTTTTAGTGCACTAATGAATACTCCTCACCTGCCTCTGGAGCACAGGTAAGTAGGCATTAGGAGAAGGCAATTTTTGTTATTGGGCCCCACATATTAAAGGACATTTAAAGGTCATTTTATTAACATTTGTAATTTTTTTTTGTTTCCCCCGAATTGAAATTTTTAGCACCAAAAAAAAGAGTATTCGAATATTTACTCTAAACTCGCTAAAAATGTATTTATTAAGTGCAAAAACTACGAACAACTCGAATACAAAACTTCTCCATCTAGAAGCTGTCTGGGTTATGTAGAAGTCAATGGGAGCTTTCATTTTCCACTTTTTTCTATGTTTGTAATCCCATGAAAAATTTTACGAAGACAAGGACTTCAAGGCTTGCATATACTTGTTAGGATTCATTCCATGTTTTTATTTGTTCATGCTTTGGATCATATTTGGATCTTTTAACGTTTGTGTTTTTTTAAAAGTTTAGTCAAAGTTTAAAAAAACTAAAACTACACACATTTTAAAGTTGATAAATTGGCTTAACCCCCCATATATAATAAATGGCAGAAAGTTTGTCCAGCTGCAGTACCCCATAGTAACCAATAAGATAAGGTGACCAGTAAATTCTAATTGCTGATTGGTTGCTATGGGTTACTGCCCCATGGCAAACTTTGTACCTTTTATTACATAGCCCCTTTAGACGCTATATAGGGTTATGCTTGTAACTCTAGATGCAAATGAAAAAATGGTTTGCTCTTATTTTACATGGAAATGTTGTTTCTGAGAATGCAGAAATAACATATTCTTTAAATATATTTTAATAGATAAATAATTCATTTTAGAGTTCATGAATTGCAAATACGTTTCTCTTTGTATCAACACTGTACCTATTTCTAAGAGAATCACAGAATTATAATATTAAAATAAATGCCAGTACATAAGTTAAACTAACATTTATCACCATATTTCAGAACTGCAATATTCTCATTAAAGGGTGAATTCACTAAACCATGGAAAAAATGCTGTGCAGAAGACAACAAATTCCTATAAACACTCAACCCCCACAAACAAGATTATGACGGATTATAATTAACACATAGGTAACATCATCAATTCACTTCTCTGGGGGTTTATTAATTATACCACAATTTCTGAAAATAGAATAAAGAAATATACCTAATGCTTCTGCAAGGCCCAGTACTTTTTGACCGTAAATGTCCGTTTTGTTCCAGGCAAACGTGTAGACTAGGTTGATGGCTGCAGGGAACCATTTGTGTACAAGTCTTCCTTCCACTGCTACGGTCAAATGTACCTTGCTGAGTCCAACAGGAATGGCGGCATGCGTCAGAATAATATACACAAGGCTTTTGTACCCAACTGTTCGGCTGCTTAAGTAGTTGATTTTTAGAAAGCTCGATGGGATTGGAATTTCCTCTTGGGCCACCTGGAATAAAGACATATTTAATTGTTATACACAAAGTCTATCCAGGAAGCTCAAGCTTATTTTATTGCTAATAATGTTCTGCCTTCTTCTTTTACTTTCATTCCAGGACTTACTGATGGGAGTGAAGCTCCCACTGGGCTCCATTAAACTGAGCTTTGCCTTAAAGGGCATGCCGGTGCAACCTGTTAGTGAAGATGGAGGCTAAACTATCCTGACAGGTGTCATGACTTTCTATCCCCTTGATCAGTTCTTTGGGGGCTTTTTAAGTCATCTATTGAATGATTGCTGCTTTCAAAGCATATGGGAGGTTATACACCAATATAATGGCAAAACACGCTTAACTAAGAGGCCTTAAAAGGGCATTTATAGGGCATAGGGGTTATTATTTTGAGGCAGGGCTGTGACTCCATTTTTATCCAAATAATCCAATTTTTTTAAAAATGATTTCCTTTTTCTGTGTAATAATAAAACAGTGCATTGTACTTGATCCAAACTAAGATATAATTAATCCTTATTGGAAGCAAAATACTTCTATTGGGTTTATTTGATATTTAAATGATTTTCTAGAAGAAAAGGTATGGACATAAATTACAGATCCATACAGAACTGTTATCCGGAAAACCCCAGGTCCCGAACATTATGGATAACAGGTCCCATACCTGTAGTTAGAAGGTACAGGTAGATGTTGCAATATCTATCTATCTGTCTGTCTGTCTGTCTGTCTATATCTATCTATTATCTATCTATCTATCTATCTATCTATCTATCTATCTATCTATCTATCTATCTATTATCTATCTATCTATCTATCTATCTATCTATCTATCTATCTATCTATCATCTATCTATCTAACTAAATGTTATAAGAGAATTAAAATTATGGAATACTGATTTGGGAAATGTTCATTTTGATCAATTTTATACTTTTGATCACAATACTCTGTTTTAAGTGTCTGCAGCTGATTTACTATAGAAAACCTTTTTTTAAAATCCAGAGGATGCAAAATAATTGTGCATATGGAATATCTGTTAGGGTTGAGAAAGAGAGAAAGTGTAGAAGGCACACAGGGAGGATTTGCTATAGATGAAAGGTTAGGAAAGGATGCTACTGGATAAAGCGGCCTGGATTTATCTAAGTGACTTCAAAGATGATAAAAGGGGAATAAAATGTTCCTGAATAACAGGATGTGTATTCAGTTTAAAAAAAGAAAGTAAATCTTTAGAGTCAGATTCTGTACAGTTTCAGCAGCTTTGCAAATAATTCATGAATGAGATCTCTTCATATCCCAGAGAGTAGCCTATGGGCAAAATAGGTGCTGTACATTTTCACAATGAGAGAGTGAGGAAATTGTTATTCCTGGGTAACAAACATTCTTTAGATCACTCATTCACACAAAAGTTGAATTAAAGGACAAGGTTTACCCCAACTCTGTAGTATGTTGTAGCAACCCCCTTGCTGTGCCTAATCTCTAAGTTATTTTTGCAAAATTGTCTGCAGTTCTCCTCCTGTGCCCTCAGATAAGTTCTCTCATTCAACCTTAGCCGTGACCACCATTTTCTGGAGTGTGATTTCATCAACGTGGCTTAACGGTTTTAAGGAAATGCGCATGTGCTAAAATGTAACCCCTCCTGACCCAAACGTGTTATTGAATCTTGAGTGCTACTTACAAAGAGCGCTCATGAATCCTTTTGAATGTGAATGTGCTGCCTGCTGATTCTAACAGCTGCACATGCATCCGGGTCTTAATTTTGTGAAGGAGAGTTGGATGATGGATATTTCTACTCTATTAACTCATTGGATTTTTTTCTACAATGACTTTTATGATCCACAAATGGGCTTGAACTAGAGGGGACTTAAATGCATGGATAAAATCACTGGAGGTATACCTGTGAAAGGAGATAAACTCTTTAAAAGCCTTTCCTTGTCCTTTAAGGCCATGAAACAATAATGCAAAAGAAAAAAAACATGGACAACCAAGATACTGACAAAATTCCTTTTCAAGAAGTAAATGTAATGCATCACTGTGGTGCAAACACATATACATTTGAAAACACCTCTACTGAGACCTGATGGTTGAGAACTTTGATGTGCAACTCTCAACATCATATTACCTGAAGTTCTGGAATAACAGATCCTCGCCGGGGGCAGGCAGCTGCGAATGTTGTTAATGGCGAAGGAAGGACAATAGGGTTCGGACTCATGAAACTGCTCATGTCACACAGCGGAATCTCCATTTCTGCCCTCTGCATTACCACTTTTTCAACTACAATGTATTTGTTCCAAGGCAGCCACAATGTCCTCTTCACAGAAACGAAAGGTGATCTCTCAAAAAGCAGGGTGACAGATATTCCCCCAATTGTGACAAGGTCAAAACTAAAAATAAAAAGACACAAGTGGAATGAAAAATGGATCATCATCTTTTTATCTCCTGAAAAGATGCCACAATAACAGATAGGATTAAAAGGAATAGAAACATTAAATTGCAACATGATTAGAAAAGGCTTGAGTTTTGGATTTTTTTTAACTGTAGAGTTCATGGGAAATTGATCTTTAGATTTAATATACAAATTGTACAAATGTTTACCAGACTCTACTACCAATACATGACAATGGAAACATTTTATAATCATTATACTCAAAGGCTATGCTTTCTAGGTGACTAGGTGAATTACTGAAAAAAATACAGGTATGAAACCTGTTATCTAGAATGCTTGGGGTTTTCCAGATGATGGATCTTTCTGTGAGTTGGATCTCCATACATTAAGGGGGTTATTTGTCAAAGGTCAAGTTGTGCTTTTCTGGAATAATTGTGAATTTTTGAGGGTTAAAAAAACTTGAATTTTTCGAGATTTATTATGCCCTGAAGCTGGAAATAGCATGAATTTGAAAATACTCCAGCAAAAACCTGTCAAAGTCATATATAAGTCAATGGCAGAGGTCCCTTCAACAATTTGAAAATGTTTGTAGCCTTCATAATGTTCTGGTTTTTTTCGGTGATTTTCACTCAAAAACTCTATAAATTTGAGCGTTTCCATTTTTTTCACCAATAACTCGTTCTATTTGAGTATTCGAGTCCCCCCCATTGCACTGAATCAAGTATTTTTTTATAAATAAGCAAACATTAGTGTTGTGAGTTTATTACTCGACCTTTGATAAATAACCCCCAAATCTGCTAAAAAAAAATAAACATTAAACTCAGTAGGATTGTTTTGTCTTTATTGATGGGCGAATTTGACCCGTTTTGTTTCGCCAAAAATTCGCCTCTGGCGAATTGTCACAGACACCCATTAAAGTCTATGGGTGTTCAAAAAATTTTGTCGCATGGCGAAATTTTATAAGTCTATGGCCGTCATTTCCACGGCGAAACAAGGTGAAAAAATTTGCCCATCCCTATTTGTCTTCAATACAGATTAATTATCTCTTAAATTGTTACAGAGTAATAGGAAATATTTAAAAATGTGAATTATTTGATTAAAATGGCATCTATGGGAGATGACCTTCCCATAATTTGGAACTTTCTGGATATCGGGTTCCTGATAACGGATCCCATAACTGTAACCAAAATTAAAAAATGTAAACAAACGGTCAACACAGGGATGGGGATGAAGGACCTATCAAATCTGAGGCAGGGCTTGCATAATAAACCTATCTGGAATTGCAATATATAAGGTAACACGAAGAATGCACCTAAGTTGTTGTCTTTTTAGTCTGTAGCATTATAAACACAAATCTAAATTTAGAAGTAAGGAGGCCCTCTGTAATTTCAAGGAGATAGTTCCAAAGTCAATATATTCAGTAAACTAAACCTGTGAATACATTGAAATGAATGCATCCCACTTAAATTTTGGTCAGTTTTCATTCAAGGTGGGAATTGTTATTCTCAAGTGAATTATTTGTCTGACTGAGGTGTGAGAATTTGTCTCATTTTTACCACAAGGTAAATTTTCACAAATCAAAGCAGCTTATAGCTCACATAGGAGTGAGTCTCAGGTGAATTATCACACCAAGCAAATACAAGTCGTCAAAAACCCCTTTTAGCGTTTTAAAAGCCCAGCAACATCAGGCAATGACTATGTGCTACATGCCTTTAGATATTTATATTTTTATTTGAAAATGTATATGGTTTTGTTTAATGCAGATTTCGAGGGACAGGTATTGCATTTATGCACTTCCTGATCTCAAGAGACTGGGTGAAAAGATAGTTGAACACAGCTGAGCTGATAGCAAAAACTCTACAGTCAGGACTTCTGCTATAAATGAAAAATATTTTTTTAAGTACAGGATGTAATTAGTGATGAGCAAGTTTTTACCCAAGCCAATTGTGGTAAACGAAATAGTCGCCGAGAGGAAAAAACGCTCATAAGAAAATGTGCCCATTGTCTTAAGAAAGGGACAGATTTGCTCCTCCCTAGATTAAATGGCATGAACAACCATGTTAATAAATGTCACTTTCAAGTGTTACTAAAGCTTTCATAAAAGTTTCCATACTTGTAAATTATAATGTTGATATTTCTATTTTTGAACATGCTGGGGTAGTCATTTTGCCTTCTAATTTTTTGTCTATTTTCTTTTAGCTAAACAGTATTATATTGGAATGCTAGCTTGTTGTTTGCTCAAAACTTGGACATTTTTAAGGTAGCGGAAAATACTGCAAGTTGTGAATTAATTTTGGCATGATAAACCATACGTTAGACAATAGACACAAAGCTTATATATTATTTGTGCAAGTCTCTCAGCAGCCTTAATTTGGGCAGCAGTTCAAGATTATTCCCATTTTAAAGCACATTTATTTGTATAGGTCAAAGACAACATTTTCAAGCAACATTTCAAGCCAACATTGGCACTTTATCAAGCTGGCAAAAAAAAAAAATGGTTCCAATTCAAGGTCAAGCCTATGATGCATGACTTGGAAATAGCAGTTTACGCATTTTTGATCTGGGAATCAGTTTTGAAGACATGCTGCTATTCGTTTTGTGAATTGTCATGTGACAAAAGTGACATTGTAGAGATGATTCTGCTCTTGCCTGTATCAGTATACATAAGCACACTGCTTGCTTTATTATTTGCTTTGGGTGTAGCTTTCTCTGTGCAGAGCAATTGCTCTATAGAGAATTTCCATGCTTACTGGGTGTAAAAGATATGATAACATGAGGACCTAGCTATAAATACAAAAATGCTATATACCCGTATATACTCGAGTATAAGCCGAGTTTTTTAGCCCCCAAAATATGCTGAAAAACGACCTCGGCTTATACTCGGGTCAAGCGCCTAAGAATATTCGCCGACGCCTAAGAAAAGTCATCCAAAAACGAGATTGAAACTTACTCACCCTCGGCTTATACTCGAGTCAATAAGCTTTCCCAGTTTTTGGAGGTAAAATTAGGTACCTCGGCTTAAACTCGGGACGGCTTATACTCAAGTATATACGGTAGTAATGGAATATCCTGCAAAATAGTCTTGTTGGATCTCTTTTGCCAATGCCACAATCATTAAAATCTTATCTAAAATGGAAATCTATTGTTTTTTTTCATCTAATGATTGCAGCAGAACCTCAATCAAGATGTCGTCTTATCCTGCCTTGCTGCCTCATCATGTAAATACTACAAAGTAGGTCTACCCTAATGCTAATAAAATGAGATGAACCTCACATTCTGATTCCCCAGACACCAAATACAGCTTGTAGGAATGAGTTCATAGAAATGGATTCATATTTACCTTCCATCCTGGCGACTAATCGTGTGGCCATAGTCACTGTGATGTAAAAAGCTGACGTTGACTCCCACAAGTGGTGTTCCATCCACAGCTACCGCCTGTCCCCGGATGACGCAGGCACGACTGAAAATGATTAAAATTAAGAATTATTTCTGCAAAAGACATTTAAGTCTATTGTGTTTCCATACACACAATTTGTTTGATTTGATCTGCTATAGCTCTCAGCAACAGCACCAGGCATTTTTCCCTGTGCAGAGATCTATAAAATCTGTTCGACTGTGACACTAATGAGCCGCGGGAGGGAATAAATTATATTGGCCACCTCAGAATTACTTTATGAGTAATACTTTTTAAGTTCGGGAGACATGTAGAATGTTCATGGGAGGCCATCAAAGAAAGGCAAAAGGGAAAGAAAAATGTACCACACAGGGGAAAGCAGAGACACAGAACTAAGAAATGACAGTCAAATGTATCTGGGGAAGCTAAGAAGATGTGTCTTTCTAGCTGCAAAAATGCCCTAAATGGAACTGAATGAAAAAGTTGACATAGACAATGTATTAGGAGGACACATGCAGCAGGAAAAATAGAGAGTAAGTCAAAGATGTGAAAAAGGATTCCATGGGAGCAGGTGTTACAGGATAATAAAAGGTAGGATATGCTTTATAACCTCTATGGCTGGCAATATCCAACTGTTGTCATTTGTCAGACTGTTGTCAGGCATGGCTGCTGGAGAGAGCGCTACAAAATGGCACCTTTATCTCTGAAACTAACATGTGCCCCATGAGTCATTGCACCCATCCTGTATATTTGGATGAATCATACACAAGCAACCTTGATCTATGCGAAAACTGGATCTACTGCTACCTCAAAGGTATCCACTGCTCAAATGTCATTTTGATCCCACGCACTGTATATGATGCCATCCCAATTTAAATAATTATGAGCGTAAATGTGTCCAATTTGCATCAAAACGCAACGGCAATGGAGCCAGGCACAATTACCCCTTGCGTCTGCAGTTACACTGGAAGTCTGGGAAAATATGCTGCATTCTGGGTAAAAAACATGACGGGTTGAATCTGAAAATGCAATTTGTACTCTACATTTGTGTTGAGAAATGAGCCCTTGTGCAGAGAGATAAATATGCACTAAATATATAATCAGTTCTAAACCTTTTTAAACCAAAAAGATGGGTGCCTACTTTTATATATGTGATAATAGAGGTTTCTGTCAGAGTATGAGAAAAGGAAACTTCAAACAGCACATACTGTTCGTTCAATAGATCTCCAACAGCAATAATTGCCCAATGAAGATAAGAAGTTCAAGGTGGCACCCAAAAAAAGAATAATCAGATTAGATTTAAACATCCATCCCCAATGTGTAATCTTCTTGTAAGGCGGATTTAGTTAGAGATAATGGTGAGCCCTGGGGAGCGAGAAAAGTCTACTCAATAGGTAAATGAATGCTTCCTTGTTTTTTTTTTTTCCAAATTCTAGTTAACTTTCAGTGAAAAAAATAAATCAAGGCCATTCTAACAGATTTCACGAATTGGAGCTTGTAAGGGCAAATCTCACGAGGACAGGATTAACGAACTAATTATCCAGCAGGATCAGTGCAATCAAAGAAGTCTATGAATTTCAAGGCATGAAAAGCTTTATATCCAGCTCTCAGTTGATTATGTGTTCTTGCTGTCTCAAATGCATTATATTCAGCATCTCTCACTACCCTTGTCTTAGCAGTAGGGGTCTGGGTATCAATACAACCAGTCAGGGCTAACCTCAAATATTTCTATTCAGATACATTATCAGAAATATATTGCATTCAAACACTGTATGTGATTGCCTTTCCTAGACCAGCATTTGCCAGAGGTCATTACTGACATAAACTCAAATGACAAGGGTCGGTGAACACTGGCATTTTGTGCTGTGTATTTTCACATACCAATACAGGAAAGACGGAGGTAGAGGATAATGCATCACACAGCATTTCAGAAATGCACTGCAGAGATGTGCAGAAGCGCCCAAGGGACAAAGCTATTGTTTGTATCCAAAAAAAAACTCTTGAAAGTAAATCCTGCATACACAGTTTTTTCCTCTCTAGTGGTAGAATTATAACCCTTATAGAACAGAAATTATACTTCATTTACAAAGGAACGGCGTGGTACAAAACAATAAAAGGGGTATAGGCATATTTCTTTGCACTCCTCCCATGAATACAGTGCCGCTTGCATTCAGCAAGCGGCACTGTATTCATGTATTCAGAAGGGCAGTCTCCAAGCCGTAAACAGGAATCATTTATTAGAAAGTCGCAACAGATGCAGCAAGGCCCAGTATGTACCCCCTGCTTATGGCAGGCAAAGTACAACGTGCAGACACATTTTTAATGCCTATTTATTTATTTATTTATTTTGCATGATTTTTTAATTATTGCCATTCCAGTTCTGCATATTTCTGGTTTGAACTAGTAACTAAAAAGCTCTGTGGTTTTCAGGGGTTCACTGACACATCTTCTATTCTGACTTTCAAACTGTTGCCTGGTTACATTAGTAAATCAGATGCAACTAATGGCAGACCCCAAAGAAACAGTTTAAAACAAAGACTAACTGCAAATTGTCTTGGAATATGCATGTACGTACCCTCTGCCTATGGTAGGCATTACGTAAAGCTCCAATAGAACTGTGATTGGCTCATTACACTGAATTCAGATCAAAGTACAAAGTGCAGACTGCACTAATCCAAGAACACAAGTGTTTCACAGAACACTCACACCCATGGGATTAAAGGAACAGTAACACCAAAAAAAGTAAGTCTTTTAAAGTAATGAAACTAAAATGTACTGTTGTGCTGCACTGCTAAAATTGCTGTGTTTGCTTCAGAAACACAACTATAGCTTATATAAACAAGCTGCTGTGTAGCCATGGGTGCAGCCATTCAACGCTGAAAAGGTACAGGATACATTATAGATAAGTAATACGCACTGTGGTAGTACAATTGGATTCTTCAGAACGTATCTGCTATCTAGTGTATCCTGTTCTTGAATGGCTGCTCCCATGGCTACACAGCAGTTTGTTTATATAAACTATAGTTGTGTTTCTGGAGCAAGTACACCAGTTTTACAAGTGCAGGGCAACATTACATTGTATTGTCATTCCTTTAAGACACTTTCATTTTTTGGTATTACTGTACCTTTAATAAATGCCTATTGTCTTCTAACCGGCTGTCTGTATTTGCAGAATGACCAACCTCATTTTAAATACTTGATATTCATCTGGATCAACCAGTTTTATTATACTTGTGAAATTTACAGATACCTAGTGGAAACAGGTAAAGCTTGGTGATATCAATTACTTAATAAACTAATGGGACTATAGTCACTCAGCTTTAGGAATACAGTTGCTGTAACCCTTGATAATATTGGAATATGTTAGAGCTTGTAGTCCAGAAAAACTTGAGTAAAGGGCGGTAGAGAAACAATGTTGAGATCCCTTTTAAACGTATTGTACTGCATTATGGCAGAGCTCGATTTGATTAAAATGCAGTTTTTGAGATACAATTCCGAAGTGATGTCATTGCAAATCTCAATGTTTTAGCTTCAGTGTTTTAAGTGATAAATGGAACTGCTGGTGCCAAAATAACAGTCTGTATATGTAGCTGTATACTTTCAATAATGTTAATAATATCACTCTGCCATGGAAATCACATTCACTTTGCTTTAAATATAAAGAGCTATCCAGTTATGTATATTTTATGCAATGTAATTAGCTCATATGATAATGATTTCCAAAGCTACATTCTATTTCATTTTAAATAACCAATGACGCTATGAGAAATGTAGGGATTTTTTTTTTTTTGCCAGCACGAGAAGTGCAGACCTCAGCAAAAGCCTGATGATTATTAGAGTTTTCTGTAATTCTGTATTACCGGCAAGTTAGGCCTCTCACAGCAGCAAAATATTTTATCACTTCAGACACCTCTAATGCATCGCTGGCTTTTCTCAGTTTCCGATTGTCAGCAAGAACTTTTGAGAAAATATTTAAATGGAAACTATTGTGAAAGTACAAGCTGATCCTATAGGATGGAACAGTTTGTAACATTCACGTATACATCAAAGTTTCTGTAGCTGGACAGAACTTCAAATAAACTCAAGCAATACCTCATTTTAAAAGCATGTGTTTGGTGGTAGGCTGTAGTACTCAGTGGGGCTCATTTATATACACTGGGCAAATTTGCACCTGGGCAGTTACGCATGGCAACCAATTTTAAGATTTAAGTTCATTGAAGTTGGCACTGTCCTGTACTGATTGGTTGCTATGGGTTAGGTGCAAATTTGCCCAGTGCTTATAAATGAGCCCCAGTAAGTGACAGTTGCAAATGACAGGTGAGAACCAATTGCCGTATTGGAACCCTTTCCATCCCAACAACCCCTGTCTAACTTCCCCGACTTATATTTTAGTTATGTCTGGATGACGCTGGATGTTCACCTTTGTATTTATGTTTATTATGTTACAGATGCACAATTCTAAGCAACTTTAATGGCTATTTATTTTGTAGTTTTTTTCATGATTTGCATTCCAATTCCGTTTATTTCTAGTCTGAACTAGTAATTAAAAAATGCTCTGTGGTTGTCCGGGGTTCAATGACTGACTCATCTTCTATTCTGACTTTCAAACTGTCGCCTGGTTGCATTAGTAGATCAGATCAGCCATTGCAACTCCACACCATAGAGTTGCAGAACCAAAAGAAATAACAAAGAATAAAAAAGACTAACTGCAAATATAAAATATAAAAGCAGGGGTTAAAAAAATGGAATAGCCCAATTTCTCTTCACCTTCACATGTGTATAGTGTCTTAAACCTAAGGGACACTGTAACACCAGTTCTTATTATTGGGTTAAAAAAGTAAGCATTTGGAGCTAGGACACTCCTGTGAACTTATCATCCATAATAGTGATAAGCGGGCCAGCCCAACACCTGTGACAACTGCAGGTTTACCTGTGGGACCCGTAGGTCACTCGGGTTTGAGTCAACTGCCACACACATTCTTCAGGTCATGGCCGAGTTTGGGTTGAGCTCTTTTTCCGTTCTCCCGCCCACGACCTTACTCTGTCAGCTTTTGGCTTCAGCAGCCTCCAGTTATATGTGAAAGGCTGCCCCACCATGCCCCCTTTTGTGACATGAGAAATGTACAGGTTGGCACAGGTCTATAAATGGAGGTGCTGGCGGGGTCAGGTGCTGGTTGAGAGTGGGTGGTTGCCGGTCAGGTGCGGGTTGAATTTTTTCCTGTGCATATACCCAGCATTTGTGCTTCCTGATGCAAGAGAACTCTACAGCTCCCACCACCTCCAAACGATATGATAGTTTCAGGGTTTCCACTCCAACCTGCATCAATATGCATATGCGCCAAAAATATATGACATATACATCACTCTCTGCCAGACACTGGAAATGACAGGAAACAGCCCATAGCATCTGCTTCACAGTGCAAGTTCAACTGTGTCAATTTTGATTTACTGCTTTTTATTATATATGGAGGTAAGTGCATTTAGAGATAGTGCTATGCCCTGGCAAGTTTGTAGCACTTAAATGTACCTGTAAGGAATACTGATGGGATGGCTTCCTTGTTCCCCTACCAGTTTGTTTTGAACTATGGCCCAATCTAAACAGGGGACAGGGAAATCATCCACCACCCCATAAAAATATATGGTGCCCTAGAAAAGCAATATTAGCGTCTCAACTCCACATGTACATCTCTAAGTGAATTCAAGGAGTATACCATAAAACAAAAATTCTGAGTGTCAATACCATAAAATTATTATTTGCCATATAAGTTAAAAATGCTCACATATGGTGCGCTTACTACAGTATGTACTGTATTTGGTTGCCATGACTGCCATCAATTATTTCACCTCTCAAGGGAGAAAAGACCTATTTGAAATGTCACACTATTAGGTGATGATTATTCCATTATGTGAAAGATATGAAAAGAAAACATCTCTCTACACCGTTAATTTTTTCCCAAATGGAGTTTTATGATTTTCCCAGTGTCTGGATCACTAGAGCTAGACCTGTTTCATGTAAGCTAGGGCATTGTTCTTTTTTTAAAAAAAAAATGTATCAAATTAGATTTTTTACTCATTCTGACATTTCATAATCTAAAAGACCACCGGGGAAAGAGGGAATAATCATCTTGATAGGTTTTCAGATGGATTTCTCTGTGCACGTTCCTATTTATTATTCTCGTGTCATGTAAAATATAGCACCATGGATGTGAAAATACACGCTGACCTTTTAACCTAGAAGACGTACCCCAGACAGATAAAAATAAGCCATCCATTATCGAATGCCCTTCTTCTGTGCTTTTACCCTGAATTTCATTTCACTATTTAATATTCCTCACTTAGTACAAAACCTGAGTTCCTGTGATAAATCCATCACAGCCATCATTATTCTTAGCATTATCTTGGAGCCCCTTGATGCATTTATTTTATTCTCCATCATTCATATCTTCTGAACATGGACTTTCCTTTAGATCTCATATTTTACATCCAAAGCTAGAATTATGACACTTCTAGGAGCTGGGAGATGCATTTAATTTGCATTAGGATTTCTTCCATCTACTGCACTGTAAATATTTTTATTTTTATGCTATCAACAGGATTTTCCCCACTATTGATCAATTTCTATGTAGAATGGTTGACAATCACGTTCATTTATAAAAGAGTACAGCGCATTTCATTTAAATACATCAATTTGTCCGCCTGGTTATAAGTGATTCATAGAAACAGTTTTCTGCACTTGTTTAATTAGACTAATATTATTTTCAACTCACTGTTGTGCATTGAAACAAGCCTGACACTATAGACAGCAATGCAAGGACTTTTGACATTTATATAAGCAATAGCCACTTAGATTCACGGAACTATATTCATATATAACTATATATATATATATAACTATATATATATATATATATATATATATATATATATATATATATATATATAGAGGTACTGTGGCTTCTTCATAGAAAAGCTCCTGCTTTATCTCTCCTGGTATAAACAATTTCTGTATTAATTTTGTTAAAATGAATATACCTATATGATTGACATCATGCATCATGACATTGTAGGGTTGCCACCTTTTCTGAAAAATGTTACCAACCGGTGGGGGGCAGGTACAAAAGTCGGCGGTCAGTAATGCAAAAGGAACGGAGCCACATGCCGTGACGCAAAAAGGGTCGGAGCAGCAATGCACGATGACCAGAAGGCTGAAAAAAGGGTAAGTTCTGAGCGAACTGGGATGTGGGCCAAGGGCTTTTTTTTAGGGTATTACAAATTGACCGGCAACTACATTGCTGGTAAATTTGTAATACCGGCCCCGGCCTTGGCAGGTGTTTTAACGGTAAGACCGGTAAAACACTGGCCGGGTGGCAACCCTATGATCTATCCAAGAAGGTAGATTTTAGTTTATGCACATAAAATATTAAAACACTATGACGGAAAATGCAGAAGCAGGTGAAAAACAGTAAACCATAGCAACCAATCATCGGGTAGCATTTATCAGCCTGTTGTTTGAAATCAAGCTTTTAGCTGGTTGCTATAGGTTACGAGACGGAAAAATGTTATTTCTGCTATTTCATTACTGACCTTATACAAAATGTGAAGGTTAAACCTATTGGCAGCTATTTTCAGTTGATTATTGGATGTTAATGTGCTGACAGCTAGCATGGCATGCACATGAGTTACACAGACCCATAATATGTAGTAAATAGTTTGGAATGGCCAATCTTCCTTGCAATGCAGCATACCTATGACTACTATTCTTGCAAGTAACACTCAATGGCACATTTCTAAAGTACAGGTATGGGATCCATTTTCCAGATCAGAAAGCTCTGAATTACGGAAAGACCATGTCCCATAGACACCATTTTATCTAAATAATTAAAATTTTCAAGTACCTTGAACTTGATCCAAAAATTTGATACCGAACAAACTGAATCTGAACCCTAATTTGCATATGGTAAATATGGAAAGAAGGAGGTGCAACATGCGGTTAAAAAAAAATTGGGTTTGGGCAGGCACTTGAATTTGGCCTAATCTGAATCCGGCTTAAAAATGCAGAATCTTGCCAGAATCTTGGATTCGGTGCATCCCTAATACTGTAGATAGATAGGGAAATGGGATTTTTTAGACCCATACATGGGCAAGTTGGTGCTGGTGTGGTCAACATCACATAATATTATATATTAATATGTTAAACATTAATATATTTGTATGCATGAATTAAATCCTATCTTCATGTACGATATGCAAGTTCATGATACACCGTCCATCTCTCACACAGGGCTACTATATATTTCACCTCAACAACATTAATATAGAAATGTTATCATACTTTATTATTCATTTGTGATGAGATGAAGCAGAAAAGACCCTTGATATGAATTTGCTTATTTATTATTATATTATGATGGTGTTGCATTCCTGCACAGTGCTTCTTCTCTGCCTTACTTGGTGGCTAAAATTACGATAACGTCCGATACTGACAATTCCCATTGCGAAAGTGACTTTAATTGCATCAGCCAGTCTTTGTACAAATGGATTGGATTTTGGCCCAAAAACACTCAGTTGTGCAGTCACTAATAACAGGTTAAATCACCAGTTTTTTTTTAGTATATTGGCCCTTTACATACAAGATATAAACATTATTTTTTCATTTAATTTTATCATTTTCCTTTGACTTCTTAATGTAATTTGTCCCTGTCCCCTTCTACCTATCTGCCTTTCGTTGTCTAACCATTCCAATGCCTACTACTCTACTCCTGCTCTCAGCATGTTGTAACTAACCTCCAGCTACTAGATTCCTTCTTATTAGAATCCTATATTGGCACTGCTTCCGGCAACTCCTTAAGATCACCTTGCTTAGCATCCATTTCTTTCTATTAATCTGATGTCATTACAGCCTGCAGAACCCAAGCATATCTAATTGTGGGAATGGTGGAGGCGACAGTGGTGACCTGCTTGAGCGTGCATCCCATTGCCAAGAGGAATGATTCAAAAAAACGAATATTTTATTAATTGCCTGACCGCAGGGAAAGTAGAGGCAGTTTAACTACTGTATTGTCACCCACACATATTAAATCTTACTTGATGGATTCCTCTTAAATGGGAACAGTGCACTGTAAAAATGAGTGAACCATGTAATAGCCCAGACCTCCCAGTGGTATAGAGCCTACAGCCATATAATGGTGAAGATGTAAGTGATGCTCAGTTTAGAAGTTGACGTGTTCTTTGACTAATTATTTGCTTCAAACACAAGACACCAGAGAGCTATAGATCAGTACAAAGGAATGTAAAAAGGTCCATAATACAGAGAAAGGGTCAGTGAATGTATCTGAAACATTAGTGTATGTGAATGAAGCCGTGAGTGGATTCTCATATTGCATATTCCATTTTTATTCCTGTAATCATATGTGTAAATACCTTTTTTATGGGCAATCTCTCTCTCTCACTAGACATGTATATATTTATCTGTGTTTGTATGTATAGCATGGCATACAAATATGGTGTATAAGATAGCAGTGATAATAAAATGATCAATATTCAGAACTGCTACAGCTGTGGATATACAGTAACCCAAGCATAACTTAAGTCTGTTATGCTGCAAAAGCTCTGAAAATAATTTGAGTGTAGAACCAGAATATGTAATGTTCCTAACATAATTAATAGTAACAAAAATGAAAGTTGGAGCTTATATGACAAGCTTTTGAAATTGATTTGCCATATAAAACCGTAGAAACAATATAAATGAAAGCTATTTATGTTAGTGTATAGATATATATGTGCACTGGGGTTTGTTTGGAAGGGTTGGATCTGATTTTGACTTTTTGTTCAACCCAAGTTAACTATGTAATATTTCAGAGATTTATACTACTATGCTTCAATTGGCTTCACAGGCTAATATAAGAAGATATGACTTGGCATGATGTTCATCCCTGTCCAGGGATCCTTTGGCCTGTGGGGTTAAAAATTTCAAAATGAAAAGGGCTCAGCTGTCGATTGATGTTGAAGGCAGCTGATAATGATAAGTATGTTTTATTAGCAGTGACCTCTTGTTGGATTTCTATAGGTCCTCTGAAAGAGGAAACATTTCACTTCCTGCCTTAAAGCAGAAAACTCATTGGCTTATATGCATTCTGTAAATACTGTATGAATCTGTTGTTTGTGAAACACCACTGGAATAAGACAGCCACAAGTGACCTGATCTGGACATGAAACATAAATTATGCTGCACCACAACTGTATTTTATTAGTACAAACATGTTTTCTGGGCTTGGAAGGCAAACTAAGTAAGAAAACAATACATACCTGCTGTCGAAAGTGATTTCCCCAGGCAACACATGGGTACTATCCTTGCCAATAAGAAATTTAATACGATCATAAAAGAGTCTTGGGGGATGTTGAGAGAATGGAGGCTGACTTTGCTGAATAAGATCAAGAGGGTCAGGTGAACCTTGACAGAGGGGACTGGAGAAGCAATTGACTTGTTGGCAACAGTCAGGATCCACACAGTCTGTCAGGCCATCTGTAATTAAAAAAAATAATACAAAAATATATGAATATCATCAGGTTAAGGGTTTTTTAGATGCGTAGAAATGTGAAAAAGCGAGGAGTGTCATTATGTATTAGTTGGGGCATATATTCGACACTGATTTCCCATATATTATTATGTCCCATTATTTCTATAAATAATTTATTAATACCGAACAGTCAACACAGAACGTGCCTGAGAATTATGTATATGCAAAATACAGAGATATTATTGGAACAGAAAGCAAAACGTTGTTTTTATGTTGCTGGACCCTCAGAACAAAGGTAGAACAAATAGCTCATAGCATAATACTTCTAGTTACTGTTCTCTGCAGTAAAAGACCACAGTCCATTTGATGTTACCCTCTATTCTTAGTGCCTGATATCATTCCCAAACGACACTTTCCATTCACTTCTGCTCCAAACTGATATTGTACAAACTAAAAATAAGAGACTTGCACGTACTGACAGACATCCTTTTTTTCTTGTGAACCTGAATCTGCCTCTGAAATGATGATGGTTGATTCCAAAGTGAAGATCTGTAATCAGTTAATATGAAAACCTCACCTAGACAATTGAGTTAATCCTATTTAATAATTTGATACAATCAGTTGCAGTTGAATGGAAATTATTAGGGGGCACATTTACTTAGGGTCGAATATCGAGGGTTAATTAACCCTTGATATTCCACCGTCGAAGTCGAACGAAATCCTTACAACTTTGAATATCGAAGTCGAAGGATTTACCGCAATTCGTTCGTTCGAATGATCGTAGGAAAAATCGTTCGATCGAACGATTAAATCCTTCTAATTGAACGATTCGAAGGATTTTAATTCATCGATCGAACGATTTTCCATCGATAAAAAAAAACTTAGAAAGCTTATGGGACCTTCCCCATAGGCTAACATTGTACCTCGGTAGGTTTTAGGTGGCGAAGTAGGTGGTCGAAGTTTTTTTTAAAGAGACAGTACTTCGACTATCGAATGGTCGAATAGTCGAGCGATTTTTAGTTTGAATTGTTCAATTTGAAGTCAAAGTTGTAGTTGAAGGTCGAAGTAGCCAAATTTGATGGTCGAAGTAGACAAAAAAAAACATTCGAAATTCGAAGTTTTTTCCTTCTAATCCTTCACTCGAGCTAAGTAAATGTGCCCCTTGGTATTCAAATCCAATATTTCCAAAGGAATTGTTGTCCTGTATAAGAATTTAGCATGGCTCCACTCTAGGCAAGCAATGAGTTACAGCTTAGGGTGCAACACAAAAACGCAGCTGGAGCAAAATGGAAAGTGTACAAAGTAGTGCAGTTTTTTGCACATTCCATTTAACCTCATTAGTGGTAAATGAGCCCTTAAATCAGCTGTAAATATGATGCTTAATTTCATAACATAGTTTGCACAAATTATTTTAACATTGGCAGCTGTGCAAAAGAGTAAATACGATGAAATACAGTTTAAAAAATGTTCCAAACATTTTAAAGGGACCAAGTTATTCCATTGTTTTCATAGATGGAATTCTTTATTCCTATGCATAAACTGTATTTGTAACCTTACCTACAACTTATAAATATGAATAAATCCTGCATCTTGCCACTGAGTGAAGCATGCATTGGAAAAAAAGAATCTGAAATCATGGTAAAAATGTTAAAATTTAGATTTTTTTATGACGTATAAGCATACAGTACATTTGAAGTTTTTAAAAACTGCTAGTGCTCCTTGCTTAAAGTTGACTGTAGGATACAAGCTGCTTCTGAATATAAGGACTGTGCCTACTGGACCATATTTATACAGGAAGAAAGTAAAGCTGTTAAACACACAATAGATCGAAATGCAACTGAACTGAATAACAATGAAGTGCTAAAAGGATGTAACATGGGAACAAAAAAAAAAAAACAAACACTTTGTTGCTACCCGATAACACACTGAATAATAAAACATAAAGAGGTGTTTATTCATTTAGCACATCTTCAAGACAATATTTTTACCTGGTAATAGAGATGTTTAAATTCTAAAAAAAAAGTCTGTATTTAAGTAAATAATTTTCTTAACATTTCCAACAGGTAGACCTCCTTACCTGGGAAAAACCTCTCATCAGTCCTGTAATATAACATTATATCAGCGTGTCTTAACTTTGTTTTTCTGGGGACCCCTTATTTTTGGGGGTGAGCCATATATATGTTTGGAATCAGTTATTTTAAACATTACTGTAATACTTACTACTTTAAGAAAAAAACATTTAAAAGGACAGTAGACCCCTTGCTCAACACGAGTTCAGTGCACAGGGCTTGTGCTGAACATTGGTTTTGCCGATCGTATTAATCATGAAGCATCTAAGGATTTCCTTAATCTAATCAAGGTCAATCAGGGAAATGGTAGCTACTCCATGTTAGGTCCTTGCGTGATAGATAATTAGATCGTCAGTAAAAGATCTTCCCTTAACACCTTTGTTATGACTATTTTGACAGATAATATGGAGCCTATTATGCAGGAGGATTATCTGTGCACTGGAATTCTAATTATCGACCTTGCAAGGACCAAACATGGAGTAGCTTCAATTTCCTTATTCGTCCAGTTTAGCACAAGAAATAAAAAAAAACATAGATTTATCATGATTAAAACAATAGGCATATGTGTGTTCTGTATAAACCCTATTAATTGCACTGTTGAAAAGGGGCTATATTGACCTTTAAAAAGGATTACAGAGGCTGATCCTAAACAGCATGGCAACTAATGTTTTTGTTTGTTCCCAAGCTCACATTATATCAAGTTTATTTATAAGAAGAGGCATGGGCACATATACAGTGGCATTGACCTATAAGGGATATACTTTGAGGACATCAGTATCCATAAAGTTGAACTAAGTAGCTGGCTGGAAAACTACTGGCTATACAGTATATTTGTACTATAATGATACTGGTGTGGTGGACACCTTACCTAATGAATTTCAGCTCCAAGCAAATGGGGCCAATTTACCAAGTATTGTTCTAAAAAAATCTTTTTGAGTGATAATAATGGTTACTATTGGTTATTTTTTGCTTTAATCTTTCCTGGCATTATCTATCAAAATAACAAGGAAAATATTTTACTAAAACTGTACCCGATGGAAGTCTGCACAGCCTTGCAAGTGTCCAGCCATAGGGAGGAATGAAATCCACACTCACAAAGCTGTAGAACACTTTCCGATGGTGGGGACAAAGAAGGGAATGCTCTGATCAATGAGCAACATTGTTAACGGAATTCCAGAATGTCAGGAAAAGGTTAGTAAATGTGACAAAAATCGAGGCTGCTAGGAAAATACAAGGATATTGCAGGAATCCTAATTCCAACATTAATACATGTCCCCCATAGTAAAGCTTTCTAAGATCAAGAGTCTCCAGAGTGCAGTTAACACAGTTTTTTTCTAGTTCTCGGTGCTTGGTGCTGCCATTTTAATTTTTCTATTACTGACAAGAAGGTAAGTGGCACAAAGGAGATCTGCATCTCTCAGATGGCTAAGAAAATCACAGGGCTTTTCAGTAATATCCATCTCACTGCCACTATTACCGAATGAACACGAATGCTGAACAATCTGCATATTAAAGAGGGCCTTGCATATATTAAAGGGATTTCCGAATTCATAGCACTGAGCTTAACAAAAAATAACCATCAAAAGCTCTGTGCTTTAAGGTCTTCTGCTGTCTCGTTTGAAAGCAGCATTAATCCTGTTATCATTCTGATCACTCTGCTACGTATCAGTTCATTATTCATGAACATTGATTTCAGTGACATGTAAGAACAGAACAGCAGTCAGTAGTGTACCTGCATGTGAAAACTCATTTCTTATTTGTAGCACATGCAGGAGGGAGTGAATAGTCAAACATTAAATTGCGACATAAATATGCATCCGCTGCAGCTTGCTGGCTGGTGAGTAATTGGGTACATCAGCATGTCGGTACAAACTATACTGCCCACCAGGGACTGCTACATTATCTTAGTGGAACAATCCAATTCTGGATGAAAAAGATGCCACTGCTGCGTAGCCTACCTTCATCATTATCCAAGTTATCAGCGCACAGCATCTCCATGATGATATTGCATCCAGGTCCACTCCAGCCAACTTTGCACAAGCAGTGCCAGCCGTTCTGATCCAGGGTACATCTGCCATTTCCATAGCAAAGTCCTGGACAGCCATCTAAGGAGAAGATGAAAGTATATTTTCAATAAAGCAACTAGGAAATAGTCACACAAGACATTGCATGTCTGAGGGAAAACACATTAGAAAGATTCAATAAATATCAAAGGATCGAAGGATCTTTCCATTACATTTTTGGGATTTAGTCATGAAAATAACAACTTGATTGGATCAGATTTATTGTAAATGAATTGTTATGATCGGTAATTTAGATTGATTCCATATCAGAAATGAGCCTGTGTCTCAGATCACAACAGGAAAGACAAGAAAATGCAACAACAATCTCACAACAAACTTCTTTTGGATGGTATTATATGCCTACAGAATATGGACAATGATAATGGTTTTGACTGAATCAAATTGGCCTATCAATGACCCATCAAATCAGTAGACTTGGGGCAGCTGTATTTACCCTTGACCATCCATAGTCAGATAGCCTGGGGAAGATCATGCTTTTTTTCATCACAGATGGTCAAAGGTAAATAAAACTGCCTCTATGCCAATTGAAACTGTTTTCTTTATAGGACCTCTTCTTTGGATTTATGCCTTCATGACTTTGTATTGAAGTACACCGCCTTTGTATATTAGTCTCAGCTAAAGATATCATAACATCTCTATTAAGTTGCAAAGTTATAGTGCACTATATCTTGTCTATGCAGATTCTCATTTATCCAGGTCATGATATACAGTATCTAGTAGAATTAGGGCAAAGGCAACTGGAAGTTTTTTTCCCCTTGAAAGCATTTCACCCCTTATCTGAGTGAATTCCCCAGTATTCAAGTCACAAATATCTAATCACAATGGTTCAATTGAACTTCAGTAATATGTTGGCTGAAACTCACAGATGTGTGAAAGTGAGAGCCAGTCAAAATGGTATCATGATTGTCATTGAGACAGGTGTTCATTTTTCAATGTACATTGTAGTGAAGAGTGCTCTGATCTAAACATTGGGGAGACAAAACAACCACTTTGTAAGAGAAAGGCCCAAAATAGAAGGACTAACTCCTCAGGACTAGCAGTATATCTACATCTCAAGGAAAAGGGACACTCCTTTGAGGACAACAATATGCACATTTTGGATAAAGAGGACAGATGGTTTAAAAGAGGTGTGAAATTTATGCCAAAGTGCAAAAACCATCCCTAAACAGAGATAGGGGCCTGTGACACCACTTGTCATCAACCTACAATAGCGCTTTGACATCTTTACCCTGGCAGCTTCACAAAAATTCACACTTCCAGTCATGAACTTTCACACATCTGTGAGATTCAGCCAACACCTTACTGAAGTTTAATGGAACCATTGTGATTGGATGGCTGTGACTTTACTACCCTCAAGGTTTTAAATGCCGGGTAATTCCCTTCCACTTCAGTTAAACTGAAGAAGAGAGGCTAGACATTTTCAAAAAAACTGTTAGGGGCAGATTTATCAAATTTGAGTTTTTCAAGGGTACTTTTCAGTCAAAACTCAAATTTTTGGGTAAAAAAACCCCCTTGAATTTTACAGATTTTTTAAAAAAAACAAAAAAACTCAACTATTATACCCCAAAGCTGTAAATAGCATGAATTCGAAAATACACCAGCTAAAACCTATCAAGGTCATATAGAGGTCAATGGCAGAAGTCCCTTGAACCATTTGACGATGCTAGTAGGTGGGTGCTAGTTGCTGGGTTTTGAGGAAAACTTAATTAATTTGAGGAAAAATTAATTAATGTATTTGGGTTTTTCACCCTGAATTCACTGATCCGAGTTTTTTAACATTCAAGTTTTTCCTTAAATTAGAAAACAGGTGAGTTTATTCGAGGTATAAAAAAACCTCACAACGCTCACAAACTCGACAATATGATAAATAACCCCCTAGATGTCCATTTGCCTTTGACTTAATTCTACTAGATACTGTGCACTATTTTAGATTTTTTTCTCAGGGGACCTGAAAATTACTATAATAAATTTTTTTCTACTTTTCCAATATTTCAAATCCTAGAAGGATCTTTTCTGGTATTAAGCTAGATCCTGGAAACAGTAACCCATAACAATATCCAACCCATAACTTGAAACTCACCTGTTTTCTAATTTAAGGAAAAACTTGAATGTTAAAAAAACTCGGATCAGTGAATTCAGGGTGAATAACCCAAATACATTAATTAATTGAGTTTTCCTCAATACCCACCAAAAAAAAACCTGAACATCATGAATGCTACTAGCATTGTGAAATGGTTCAAGGGACTTCTGCCATTGACCTCTATATGACCTCTATAGGTTTAAGCTGTTTTTTTTTCGAATTCGTGCTATTTACAGCTTTGGGGTCTAATAATTTTTTTTTTTAAAAAAAAAATCTGTAAAATTCAAGGGGATTTTTTTTACCCAAAAATTTGAGTTTTGACTGAAAATTACCCTTGAAAACTGAAATTTGATAAATCTGCCCCTAACAGTTTTTTTTCCCTTGAAAACGTTTAGCCTCTCATCCGAGTAGCTTCTTGTAGTCATTTTATCAAACCATAGTTTAAGGAACTGGTGGTGGATCACAACAATATTCACCTCAAACTTGTGGCAATACTGCCCAAGCCCTACTTATTTTTTTACACATTTTTGTATAATATGGCTGAGTAAATGGAACATTCAAAGGCCTTCTTAATACTTTTCTCTCTATTAATGGACCCACAACTTCCTTGTTAGTATATGTTTGTGGTGGAGAGAAAAGCAAATGCTTAATAGATGGTTAGATTATAGATTAGATTATTAAATTAATATTTAATTGGATCTATCCATGATGTCCCTTGTGTGTGCATTTTCTAGCACTAACAGTCTAACACTGTTAACCCTAGCTGGCCTGTAGGCACTGTCTGCTCAAGGGGAATAGGGCAGTGGAGTTAGAATTTTTGTTCTAAAAGTCAAAGTTACCCGACAACAGATACCTTAGGGCTCATTTACATCTGCAGTGGACAACTTGCACTTTTCCCTGAGTTTTGTCTAAAACAACGCTAAGGGTTCTTGAGTCCAAATGCACTCTGTGCAGTTCTGAACAATTGTACTCAGTGTCAATCAGTTAATCCTGTCTTCCATTCAGAATTGAGCGCTGCTGTGTCTAAGCATGACACTGTGCAAACCCTGCAGCACACTTGCGCCTAAAGAATCAGGGGCAGATGTCATTTACACATTGAACTCTGGACTGTAAAATATTTAACAGGCCCAATTTTGAAATAAGTGCATGTCCAATTGTGTCCAGGTCAATGCCCATATTGCACCTGCAATGACACATAAATGCTGGGAAAATGAAGCATTGTGGGAGGATAAACGTGGTCCAGCAGAAAGAATCCCAAGGCACACAGGGTAATTACAAGCAAGCTGCCTTGTGTGTTTATTGCGAAGTGCAACGTTTCAGGGTCACGCCCCTTTCTCAAGCATGTTTGGGAGGCGGCCGATCCTCTACCTTCGTGCACCAGGTGTCGTTACTCTAATTACTAAGGGTGTGCTAGAGCCAAAGTTGAACTACCAGGATAAACATGGTCACAGCACCTGTGCTCACTGTGTCTAGGTAAGTAGTTCACCTTTTTATCTTTCCCATAAATGCCGATTGTATTTAGAAACGACTGAGCCATTACCATGTTTGTTAAGTTATGTAACACAGGGGAACTACATTGCAAATTGAAAATGTAATATATGTCCTCATGCCGAAATAAGAAGGTTTCTAAATATAATAAATACAAATTCTAAACTGTTTTGTAAATATTCAAGTTACTCTTCACTTTCCCCCTCTCAGCATCTGCCTCTCTTCATTCTCTCTTCATGCAGGAGTTGGGCATCAGTTAAATCCAATATAACTTTTAGGGGGGTGGGGTTCCTTTTGCCTAGAAGATGTATTAAAGCTCACTCCATTAAAATCCTGTCTCTCTACATGCAGGATTTGTTAGATTTTGTTTGTACTGGAATCAGTTATTTGAGTTAGCTCTAAATACATCAGCTAGGAAAGGGAGCCCCCCTATAAGATATATTGGATCTAACTGTCAATGAATATCTCAGACATAACTCCTGCAAGAAGACAGAATGAAGACAAAAAGTTGCTAAGAGAGGAATAGTGAAGATAAACTTGATTTTTTCAGAAACCATAAATCATTTGTAATTGATTGTATTTAGAAAGTTTCTTATTTCAGTATAGTGAAGCTTATATTAAACTTGAATTTTTGTGATTGTTCCCCTTTAAGAACATGTTTTGTAAAGAGTTGCGTGCACAACCTGTATCTACTTAACATTATTACTTATGTTATCTTATATTAATCATCTGTGAGAACTTACCTCTTACTGCATCCAAGTATTGTGCTATAAAAGAAAGAAAAAATATTGTTTAACGTTTATATTTTTAAAACCATTACTTAGTCCCTTTGTAAAATGTATAATGAAGCAATAGAATTCTTAATGAATCAGATAAAATTGAGCATAGGACTGGCCATATATGGGATGACTTTGACGTAGTTGGCCAGTAGGGATGTAGCGAACTTCGACCGTTCGCGTCCGCCGAATGTTCGCGAACGTCGCGCGACGTTCGCCAATTTGGGTTCGCGTTCGATTCGTTCGACCATTCGAATTCCTTCGACCGCTAAAAATTCGTTTGAACGATTGTAAGCATTCGATCTAATGAAAAGCATTCCATCGAATGGTTTCGATCGTTCGATTCGAATGAAAATCCTTCGATCGAACGAAAATCCTTAGATCGAATGATTAAAATCCTTTGATCGTTCGAATCGAACGATTTTAGCGGGTGTTCGAAGTTCGCGAACGTTCGTATTTTTTGCCGGTGTTCGCGAACGGCGTTCGCGAACACCAAATCGGCAGTTCGCTACATCCCTATTGGCCAGCTTAAATATATTGCAATATATGGACAAACAATCCCTGTTTTGTTTAAAGGGTAAGGCATGTTTCAGTAGCAGTATGCACAAAATGTCTCTGTCTTAAATATATTGATAATGGGTTGAGTGCAGAGGACTTTCTCTTTCATTCTTTGTTGTTACTGGTTCTTTAAAGTGATGTAGCAGGACAGAATTTGGATAACTGACTATCTAGTATTTTTTCATTGATTGCTCCTTTCAATAATCAACAAGGATTCTTAGCCAAATCCTCAAAATGTAATTAACAGGGGTTGAGTAATGTGGGACGTTTCCATGCACTTGATATAACAACAACATTGGCTCCATTAGATAAAAATCTGTTTTGTTTTTGTAATAAAAATCGATGGCTGCATTTGTATCAATGTGTAATAACCCCTCATAACAAATAAGTAGAAATGCATTTGCAATCAACCTACAGGGGAAACTCACCTATTGTGCACTGTTCTCCCTCCCATCCGGGACTGCATTCACATTTTCCATCCTTACACAGGCCATGCTCGGCACAGATTGGATGGCATGTGCGTTCATCACAACTGGCTCCTCCCCAGCCATCTTCACATTGACAGACCCCCCCTGAGCAAGTACCATGACTTCCACAGTCCACTGAGCAGAGCTCTAATATAAAAAGAAAAATGAAAGCATACATTAGAATGTCATGGAAAGTTTAATTATAAGGATATTGGCAGTGTACTCACAGCTATGCAAATCCCAATTAAGGATTGTGCATTATAACAAAACACTACAGTCTTTTCGAAGAAATTCAATTACCAGTAACACTTCTGTTGTAGCCGTTCACTGTTCTACTATACAGATTTTTGCTTCATTTGGAAAATTAACTATGACTTTCATATTTACCATGTTAAATCTTGTGGCCTCAGCACTAAAGTAATATCTATATTTGCCCCAAGTTGCTCTAACTTTGCATAGTGCTGTACATAATTGCTTGCTCATATTAGGAGATAACAGTATTGGTATAAAAGATAAGGTAGTGCCATTATCCTGCAAAGTGATTATAGAGAAAAATAATGTTAAATTTTAAGCTTCTTCTCACTGCGGAAAGGCAAAATCTCTTAACCTTGGAATTATTCTACTTATTCTACATATATCCCTGACTGAGGGGCATGTTTGTTAAGGTTGGAAATGTATATTTGTCTACTTTGTCTTTTCGGGTTCATAAAGCTGCACATTCAATAATTATTCAATTTTTCTCAAGCTGGCCACGGCTTTTGTTGCAAAATCAAATGACAGAATAAGATTTGTACATATTTATGAATATCAGATTCCATATAAATGTAGATCAATATTGACATTCAGACATAATGGGCAACGTCCATTAGCTTCAATATGGAATTGCCTTTTTATTTGACATTGAAAACCATTGTTGTTTAAAGGAAAGCGATACAAGCAATATTTTTGCTATTATAAATACATATTTAGTAAGCATGCTGTCCATTACTGTATCAACCATTTGGTTCAAATGTCTGTAAAGAAGATGCATTTTATCACTGTAAGCTGCAGAGTGATTAGTGTGGGGTAAGTTTAAGGGGCAGAATAGAGCCTGCTAAGAAGGCACTGAGGGTACTGCCTGAAGCAGCTATTTCTGCTGTTAATTATAGGAAGCTGTCTTAACTCTAGGACATAAAGGAGACATGTTATGTTAAAAACAGCAAAGTTTGCTCTTTTAAATATAAAAAAAATGTGCTTAAAAAGTAGTGTTTGGGGTTGATTTTTGAAAATTCCTGCAAAAACCCTACTAGTCCCGCCTGTCCATTCCACTTATGGTGGTACTCAGCAAGATAGGAACAGCTAGGTCAGGCATGTCCAAAGTGCAGCCCGGGGGTCAAATGCGGCCGTTTTTCAAATTTACACGGGCCCTCAGCCTCCATCATGAAATTAATAATAATGAGGCCCCCCAGCACAGTGCGATCAAGATTCCCATTGCAGTAATATTTGGGCACATTAGTGAAATGATCTGGCACTTGGTCTATACTGCTGCCTGTGTGCTGAAGGTGTTAGCAATAGACATGTCCTGGCACGTAGTGATGCGCTGTTTTCGCATACTTCTTTAGGGCTGAAGGTGTCAATAGACGTACTGACGTGCCAGTATAGTAAACTAAAGAAGTATGGCTTCACTACGATCCAGTATGTGTCTATTGCTAACACCTTCAGCACACAGGCAGCAGTATAGACCAAGTGGCAGATCATTTCACTAATGTGCCCAAATATTACGGCTACAATTACTCGATTCTTGTAATTTAATGTTAATGGTTCAAAGAATGTCGGGCTGAATGGTCCACACACATTTTCACCTCATCAAATCTGGCCCTCGTTGCAAAAAGTTTGGGCACCCCTGAGCTAGATGGACCTGATAGGGAACTGAAGTCTGTCTGTGCTTGTGTGACTGCAGGACTGTGATTGAATATTCCTCTCCTGCTGCAGGTTCTAGCATAAAACCATGCTAAAAACATGGTAAAAAAAGCATCATTTATTATTTATAATTGCCTACAAGATAAGATTTTTTTATTTCATTTTTCCAATATGTCTCCTGTAAGGAAACACTTGTGCGATAAGGAGGTTTTGCCCTTTTGCCTCCTATAAATGGCAACTGTTAAATATTACCAGGAATGGCACATCTACATTCACAGTTGCCAAGCAACGTTTCTTCAAAATTTACAACATGCAGGTCTACTAGGCATAATCCAACACAAACTCAGAATACTGGTCTAGCTGTATACCCTTTAAGCTCACTTCTACTGTTAGAGTTTTTTTTTTTTATCTATGGGGTGCTTACTTGCCTAAAGGCTAACCAATTGCTGCTACAAGCTCAACTCAAAGGAGTCATAGTACTGCAACTCATTGTAAGTGTCATACTCACCCCAGTGAGTGTCAATCTAATACTAGATACGTATATGTTCTTTTGTCAGTGTTATAATATCAATGAACAACTAAAAATAGTGGCTCTTTTTGAGACATTTTTAGATGTGACAGGGACTCTCATCAAGGACTTATGGAAAAGTTGTTCATTTTCTGTAAAGCACAGAATATAAAGGTGCTATATAAGTAAAGGTTAAAAATGAACAACATGGCATCCTGGTATTTTCTACCCACTAGCACCATAAAGCTTTCTTTGATGAAGGAGTTAAGACTTAATATGAAATCCCCATCAATAACAATCTCATTACTGTATGTTCAGACAAAGAAGAAGGAAATGAAAACAAACTGTTAGCAGCTGGGCAATTTACAACTCGGAAAACCGCAGTGTCATTTCTCATTTGCTTTAGCAGACTTTTGAAAGCTTCTTTTTAATGTTACTCCCGCCAATAATTCATTTTCAGAAGACAAGCTTGGCCTCAGAAGGTTTGCTGGAAACTTTATATTTTTTTATTGAATTTTTTTTTAGGGGTCAGTTTTTTTTTTCTGGGCTTTTCTTGTAAGATTATTCATGTATTCAGTTTATTACCTTATGGAATTACATCAAACTCTTAGGTTAATGAGCAGTGTATTGCTGATGAGGATGAACCTCCCTAGGGGTTTGGATACCTTCTTACTGACTTGCATATGCAATCCGCGAACCAGCGCTTAAAAAATGTAGAGCTTTCTGTGCCAATGAAATGTTTACTTGTGTAATTGTTTTCCTGTTCTGCAAAGTCACGTGATCTTTATTTGTGCTAGAGATGCTTATAGTCCCTCATTATAACAGGTAAAGAAATAAAGCCAGGGGAAAAAACAGATACACTGGGGGGGGGGGGGGGTGGATATTTCTGCTATTAACATGCAAGATTTTTAAATTTACTTTTTAAACTTCATAGGGCAACTGGAACTTTAAAAGGACATTTTCAGTGATATAGATTTCAAGCATTTGTGGAAATTGTGGGAGGGATAATAAGGAATGTAGCCTTCATGATCCATATCATAATGGTACCATACTGTATAGGGAGGCTTTGCTCTTATCACTCAGATGAGACTTAAGATAATTCGAGACAATTTGCCATTGGTTTTCCTTTTTTATTATTTGTAGTTTTTGAGCTATTTTGCTTTTTATCCAGCGGCTCTCTAGTTTTCAATTTCAACAGTCTGGTTGCTAGGGTCCCAATAACCCTAGCAACCATGCATTGATTTGAATAAAACCTGAAAGACCTAAAAAGAAAGCTGACTAACAGCAATAACAATACATCTGTAGCCTTACAGCGCATTTATTTTTAGATGGTGTCAGTGACCGACCATTTGAAAGCTGGAAAGAGTCAGAAGAAGAAGGCAAATAATTAAAAAACTACAAAAAAAAGGCAAAATGAAGGTGAAATAAAAAGTTTCTTAAAACTGGCTCTGTAACATACTAAAAGTTAATTTAAAGATGAACCACCCCAGGGTCAATAAAAGTAGAAAATGAAAATGGTTAATTGTATTTACAGTAAGTAATGATTTATCGTGCCTCTTCTGATGGGTATTTTTCAATCTAAATGGTTGAGAGCTCACACCTTCCAATGTCCATTTGAAACAATGCGTGTGTGTTTGAATGGAAATCATTTGAGTAGTTCACTTGACTTAAGAATTCCTGAACGGCTTGACCAATGAAGTGCATTGCCAGTGTAATAATATTTCTCATGCCGGATGGAGGGTGGATGAATTTGAGAAGGGTTTTTGAATTTTGAGAAAAATGCATATTTCCAAGTTTTTTTCACAGTGCATCGTTTACCTCCAGAATTTTACAGTGTACTCGCTAACTGCCACATCCTTACTGTCAGTGTTTCAAGGGATCCCCAGAGTCAATTGTGCACTATTTATCAGACTAATTTAAACAGTTGCATAAGAGCACTCCGCAAGAACTAGCAAGTGTTGCATTAATGAGTGCAAGAAGTGTGTATGGGCGCAAGAAGCATCCATTAGTGCAAGTATCTTTTATAAATCACATTAATGTATGCTTGGTTTTCTACGCTTATGTTTTTTAACAAGTTATTTTTATTCAATGGGCACTTCAGGTGATGAGCGAATTGGAGAAACGTTTTTTTACGCCCGACAATTTTTTTTACACATACAACAATTTTTCTCGCTCTAAATACATTAGAGTCAATGGCCGTTTTTTCCTATGTCGACTTTTGTGTCCAAATGCATTAAAGTCAATGGCCATTTTCTCTTACGGAGACTTTTTTTGTCTCTGTGACTTTTTTTATCGCAGCTAATTTTTCCATGGCAAAATTTTGCCGCAGTTTTGCAAAAAAATTTGCAGATGGAGAAATGTGGAATTTTGCCATGAATCCATGGCTGGTGAAATAATTCTCTCATCACTAGCCATTTTACTTTCATTTTTAGTTTTCTATTTATATTGTGTAATAATGATGTTAAAAGGTGACTGCCGTTACAATATGGGACATTACTTTACTTCTATAGCTGGTTGTGCACCTCATACACATTAATTATGTCTCCTTCAAATTTCAGGGACTAATAGGGGTCCTTTAGACCCACCCACATTAGCATGATTCTGGACAAGAAGATACATATGGCAACATTTAGGAGGCTGAGCATTAAGAGCAGCAATAATTCCCAAAAGGCAAAAATTTATATATCAACATAAATCATGCACAAGCATTGCTAATGCTCTATTGTTTTCACATTTGCTCATGTCTGTTTGCAAAGAGCCCAATTCATATTCTACCAGACTTGTTTCTCACAATGAACATTTACTCATTCCTTGGTATTTACTGCAAATACATCTGCATGCATTATATTAACAAATTCTGATCTCTTCAGATAAACATATTTCACTTAGATATGTTGCCACGCCAACAGTTAGAAATAATCTTTAGCCATTTGCAATGATGTTCCACTCTACTGAATAGCCCATTTATAGTTAATGTATTTTATCAGAACTCAGTCTTGAATGTTGCCTGTTTATGGGAGAAGTTAAACAGAAAAATCACAAGGACACTGCAATGATTATTTTCTGCAATGGCTGTCAATCTGGATCGGAATGACTGTAGAGTTGATGTTGCTCACAAGTAAGTAATAAATAACCATGCTGGGCTTGCTTTTACCAATGACCCAATGCAGAGAACTCATTCGACAGTATAAGGTTTCTCTTAACATCTTAAAGGTCATGTAAAATATACATGGCAGCTGTAATGCTGGGTCTAGCAAAGCTCCTATAGATCTAAACACGTGAATTCGATTTTCTTTTTTTTTCTCATTTATAACCAACTGATTTGGAAATGAAAATGCTTCTGAGACCTATTTTGTCTGATAGCTCATGAACCTCTGCTGGATCTGGGGTTAATTCCCTAAGCAGGTGATACCTCCCTCCAGAGCCCATCAGAGGAGATAGGATTCCTTTGCGTAAAGGCTTCTGATTGTTGAAGACCTCTGCATTGGGAATTAACCCCTCGGAGGAAAAATATTTATTATTTAATATTTTTCAACTGTCTTTTTCTCTCAAAATAGACCGATAAAAATAAAATGCATGGCAAAATAGTTCATGGGGAGAAGCTTCAGTCAATTAACCTCTTTTTTATAGGCTTTTCATTCCCTTCAAGGCTCAGAGTTCCATGGAGATGATTGGGTTGGGCAGAAATGCAGCTGCCAGTTTGACTCGCATCATTCAATTTCGGCTAATTCTGTCCTGAACATAATTATTCTACAAATAGAAAGAGCAATAAAAGTTCACAGAATAATTGCAATGCACATGGAATCAAGATTTTAGAAATTTGTGATCATCATGAAAAGACTTTAACTATCACCGGGTTACACTCTGGAAGACTCATAAATTGCTAAGCAGCTTTGTAAGTCATGTTAAATGTACTGCATATATGTTTACATAGTAAGTTAGGTAATAAAGACACACTTCCAAGTCTCTATATAACCTGCCTAACTGCCAATTGATCCAGAGGAAGGCAAAAAACCCCATCTGAAGCTTCTCCAATTTGCCTCAGATGGGGAAAAAATCCTTCCTGACTCCAAAATGGACTAGTCCCTGGATCAACTTGTACTATGAGCTATCTTCCATAACCCTGTATTCCCTCACTTGTTAAAAAGAAATTCAACCCCTTCTTAAAGCTATCTAATGTATCAGCCTGTACCACTGATTGAGGGAGGGAATTTAAATTTAATGAGAAAACAGAATATGGCACTAGTATGAAAAAAACATTGGGCTGAGTGATAACGACAATATTCATATATACTGTAACATATAGTAGGATTAATCAGTATCACGTAAATGTCTCTTCAGAAATATATTTGCTTTGCTGCTTTGCAGAGACAGGATACAGCTACAGTTGTTTCTCTCTGGCTACCAAAAGGTATAGTTGGGAGTCCAGCCAAAAACCAATTGGGAGTGGGGACACATATCTAATGAGGTTCCAGATTTCAGGTCTGAAAAGGATGCATGTTGTCAGAAAATGGCCAGCATTTTTTGGCTGCTCAAGGATTTTTCTTTTTAAAAATTGGAGTCCAATTCTTTTTAGTTGTCAGGGCTCACCCCAAGGTGTCCAGGCAGACAGTAAGAGAATAAACTCGGGCTCTTGGTGATTGAACCCTATTGAAGTAAGAGCCCCAATAAATATGTTGGCAGCCCTGATCAAAATGGTTGTTATCAGGAACAAAAATGTGCCCCTTTAAGTTGTTCCAAGGGACAATGCCCCTGTTTAATGTAAGAATGTCTTTAAATAAAATGCCAGGAATTCATTTCACAATTGGTCACTGGTGCCAGGGACCAATCGACAGTGTGAGGTTACAGATTTCATACCTGAAAAGGATGCATGTTGCTAGAAAATGGGCAGAATTTTTGGAGAAAATTGGAGCCCCATTCTGTATAGTTGTCAGGGCTCACCCCAAGGTGCCTAGGCAGGCACTAAGAGAATTAATTGGGCCTCCTAGAAGTTGAACCCTATAGTAGTAAGAGCTGCCATGATTTATGTTTGCAGCCCTAATCAAAATATCTGTTCCAAGGAAAAAAAAAGTCACTGTTTACTACAAGAACACCTTTAAATCAAATGTCAGGAATTTAAATCTCAAATACAAAGAAAGACACCAGTATTAAAGAGCTTATTGCATCTTCAACATAGCTGGATAATTCTGTTTTTTAAAGATGGCACCTTTTCACAATATGCCAAAACCTTTTTAGAATGTCTAGACCTTGACATCCAGATCTCACAGTTCATATTACATTATAGTGCATTTTATATCAGAAACTAATGTCATGTCACCGCATTCCCTATTTTAAAGTTTAAGAAGCATTTCTTTGAAATTTCTCTTGCTGATCTCTTGAGGCCAAGGAATATATTCTCTCTTTAGAGATGATATAAAACATTAACCCTTGAAAGATATGATGTTTTTTAAAAAAATGAGGAAGCTTTGTTGTCCTACCAAATGCATTTTTTTTTTACAAAAGAAACGAGGTGGCCACAATTATCAGATATCAGTTTTTCTTTGATGTCCAACATTATTGTTTAAAGGCAAGCCACTGACAGCATCTTATGGCTGGAAATCTAGGGTAACTACAACTCATTACTGGATAAAAGTATTGACTATAATGTTCGTTTCCAAAGCAATACACTAATGTAGCTTAATAGGGAGACTACCTTCACCAAGTATGTCACTGGCTCTCTGAACTAAGCAAATGCAACCAGAACCAGCTACTGGTGTGAAAAGGGAACCTTGATTTATAAGCACCTTTTTTAAAAGTGTATCCATTTTCCCCTTCAGGTTTACTAATTTCTGTCCCATTTATCTTTTGGAAAGATCTCTGTATTGTATTACTCTGCTCCTGTCTCTTTGCAGCTTTAGCCCACACACAGTTTTTTGAAAAGCTGTTTCAACTTAAGAGCATCATTATTATTATCATTTGCTTACAGTATATAGTCCAACACATTATACAGTGCTATGCAGAGAATGTTTTAACAGCCACATCACTCCCTGCCCCAGTGCAGCTTTGAATACCATTTTCCTATAACATGTGAATACATACACACACTGGAGTAAGTTGCTTCATTGGTAAACCTTCCAGTTCTTTTGATGGTGGTAGCAAAAGGAAATGCTCACAATCCATTGAGTGGAAGTTAATTCTAGGCCCCACTCATGTGAGCCAGCAATGCTAAACATAATTCCAATATGTTGTTCAAAAGTTGCAAATATGTTGTTATGTTGTCGAACGAGAATCTAGATCCTTTCCCCCCTTTTTTGTCTCTTCTTTCTTCCATTTGGGGTAGTAATTATTATATTTGGAGATAGCTTTTAATAAAATGCTTTATAAGAACTGATGTTTATGGCAAATGATGGTGATTAGAAAGGAAACATGAAGAACAATAGGTGCCCATACCTTTAGGAGAACTTTAGGAGAAATCTTTTCATTCAGTCTATTATCATTCCAGCCTGTGATAAAGTACCTGGTATATCCATAACAGGTGTCTTGGACCAGATTTGTCCTTTTCAGCCCCAACCACCTCTTATGTACAGACATTTTGATGTGTTGATATAAAAATTTGTTATTGACTATGTAGTCCTAAAAGTCCTCCTTGATGAATGTGCACCCACTCTTCTTTAGAATCCTTGGTGCTCTTTTTAATAGTCCAAATGGGGGCAAAGTCCCAATAGTATGTATCGCGGATCCATCTGCAGGCTTGCAGGTTCTAGTCAGCTATATTAAAAATATATGTGCTGTGCATACGCAGGAATTGTCTTCTTGGTGATATGGCTCACAATACATGATACTCAGAGTTTTCTTTTATTGTGTATGCATAGAATGGCCTTTAGACTTTTCCAAAAGTCTAACTCTCCTATATCTTATACAATATCCATGACCAATTACAAAATAAGTTGTGAAATCGACTACTAATAATACAGTACACAATGCTATAATAGATAAATCCTGGTATCATGGTATCACTTTGGGATGCAAATGCACTGGTTATCTTCAGCAGATGCTGAATGTTAATATTTATAGTTTTTGAGTTATTTTGCTTTTTATTCAGCAGCTCTTCAGCCATTTCTGTGATCTGTAATTTGGACCCTAGTAACCATTCACTGATTTGAACAAGACACCTGAATATGAATAGGAGAGGCCTGAAAAGAAGGATGAGTAATAAAAAGTAGCAATAACAATACATTTGTAGCTTTAAAGAGCATTATCTTTAGATGGGGGTTAGTGACCCCCATTTAAGAGCTGGAAAGAGTCAGAAGAAGAATGCACATTATTAGAAATAATATTAGAAATATTAGAAAATATAAAAAATAAATAATGAAGACCACTTTTAAAGTTACTTGGCCATTTTCCAACATATTAAAATTTAACATAAAGGCCCCTTTAAGAGACCTAGAAAACATTGTAAGCCATAGAGAGAGGCATAGAAGGTTGGCATGATTTGAAGCAATGGAAAATGTTTGAACAGTCCCCTGTGTAAAGCTCTGTGCAAGAAATTTAAATAGTTGTGTATATCAGGAATTGTACAGAAACCAATTGCTTGTAGCAGAAACAGGTGGGAGGTTTAGCATTTTTCTTGCCTTGTAAGTAACTTTACAGTATATTTGTAAGTGCAAATAGGAATATTCATTCCTATAACATTTAGTGCAGCACTTTAGCATTAGTAATTCCTTTGTGGTCCTTCTATAATAACGGAGGGGAAAGTCAATTTTCAGTCTGTAAAAGAAAATCAATACAACTTGCAAGACTGGGGCTGGTGATGCAGATATGAGGACTCATACTTCATTTCATAAGGTAAGGGGAGCAAAATGAACTCTACCTAAAAGGGTTATGTTTTTCCCTAAGGGTACTGAGCTGTGTTTGCTTTGACATAAAAAGAAACCCCTCAAGCAGAGAACGTTTCAGCTTAGCTCTTACTGGCTACACATGGTGTGTCTTTTTATCTCATTGCTAATGGCTGAAGAGACGTTATGGCTCAAAATGAATGATCACAACTCATACAAATGCACAGAGGTATGCCACAGTATTTACGTATAAAGGCTTTAGCGGATATATACCTCTTAAAGTGCTTGTGCAGTCTATCAAAGATAGAGTCAAAAGTGATATTAGGAAACATACTTGATTACATTGCTAATTAAAGGTGTGCAACTGGTGCTAAATAGGATCCAAAGCAGGAAAATAGACCATGACATTAATAATTCATAACAATAAAACTTGGCACAATTAAGCTGATTATGATGTCTGCTAAAAAAACCCTTTTTAAATTGCCTCAATTTTGTGAAAATAAATGTTGTTTCCTTATCTAAGGGAAACATATGGGTTTTCTTGGGTTTTCTGGATAAGGGATCTTTCTGTAATTTCGATCACTACCGATTGCCTGCTAAAAATCATTTAAAAATTGAATAAACCCAATAGGAGTGTTTTAAAAGGAAATCAATTTTAAAAATTTTAATTATTTGATTAAAACAGAGTCTATTATGGGGCAAATTCACTAAAGTGCGAAGGGGCTAACGCTAGCGCAAATTCGCTAGCATGACGTCATTTTGTTACTTCGCCGATTTACAACGGGTGCTGGCGTAAATTCGCTAGCGAAGTGAAGCTACTCTAGCACTACTTCTCACCCTTACGCCATGCAAAGTTTAAGGGACGTAACTACGCTAATTCACTAACTTGCGCATTTTACTGAACGTTACCTTTTGCGCCAGACTTGCCTTCGCCACCTCAGACCAGGCGAAGTGCAATAGAGTAGATAGGGATTGCTTCGAAAAAGTTGACATTTTTTCTAAGTCCCAGAAAACGCTGGCGTCTTTTACTTTTTTAAGGCTGAAAAAGATCGTAAATTTTCTAACATATGGCACATAAACTATACAGTGGGCACATGTATAGGGCAAAATAACAACTCTATTTCATTTTATGAAGCTTTCCCAGGCTTGTGTAGTGTAATGTATTTGCTGCTACATATATGTCCATTGTACTTTAACTTGGCGCCATATGCAAATTAGGCATCGCTAGCGTAACTTCGCTTTGCTTGAGGAATTAATGCTAGCGCAACTTCGCTATCTTTCGCCTCCCTGAGAGCAACTTCGGATTTTAGTGAATTAGTGGTGCCCTGGCGAAAATTAGCTTGGTGCAACTTCAGTGGTAATAAAATTTGCCCCATGGGAGATGTCCTTCCTGTAAATTGTTTCTTGACATCATGATCTGGACTGGACAATCTGAAAAAGTCAGGGTTTTGGTCCGATAATCCAAAAAAGTTGAGTTCTCGCAGGACAAATTCAATAAAATTTGGTTTTCAGAATGTCAGTTGCATGATACAAATTGACATGCAATTTTGTCTCAAGGTTTCGTCCCTCCCGCTTTTTTCAAGGAAAATGATACATACAGTAAATGAGTTCAATTTGTGGAAGGGAGTTTGGTTGACTTTGTTTTCATAAAAAAACTAAGATTAATTTGAGTTCTAGTAAATCAGCCCCATAGGGGCAGATTTATCAAAATCAAAGTTTAGTGCTTAATAAAAGTGATGGGCATATAAATTGGGCAGGCATGGATTTGCTGCGAAATTTTGCATTTTGTCTTCTGTGAATAGCTTTCAGATGTAAACAGAGACATTTTTTATAACACTAGGGGGCACATTTACTGAGGGTCGAATATCGAGGGTTAATTAACTTTGATCGTTACCGCATTTAGTACGATCGAAAAGAACGATTAAATCCTTCGAATCAAACGATTCGAAGGATTTTAATCCATAGATCGAACAATTTTCCTTCGATCGCAAATTGCCTAGAAAGCCTATGGGGACCTTCCCCATAGGCTAACATTGATGTTCAGTAGGTTTTAGGTGGCGAAGTAGGGGGTCGAAGTTTTTTTTAAAGAGACAGTACTTCGACTATCGAATGGTTGAATAGTCAAACGATTATTAGTTCGAATCGTTCGATTCGAAGTCGTAGTCGAAGGTGTTACTTATTCATTCTTGACCCTAATTTCTCCATGTTGTAATGCAATAACAATAGCAGAAACTAAAAAAGACCCAGGTCCACAAGTTCGACATTAAAAAAACACAAATACAAGAGTTTCAGCCTTGTAAGTAGAAAGTTTATATGACTTAAGAGGAAGGGAACTGTCATGGAAATTCACTTACCGGAGACCACTTGAGGTAAAAAGATAGTTTATTTGACATGAGCTGCATGGATTCTGAACTCACCAAGAGGCAGAATCCAGAACAAAGGAATCGCAGGCTTACAGACTTTTCACGGCACACAAAGACAAGCTTTTAAGAAACTACTCCCAGAATGTTACATTGCGGTTCTGAACTCAAGGACATGGTTACACTTAACCATGAATGTCTTGAGACAGCTATTTAGGGGGGAGGGGCACGATGCTGTGGTTGAAATCTGCCCAATATAAATTCAGCCTTTACAGTTCTCCCTGTAGTTAGTTAAACTAACTGATATACAACCTAATATATAAACAAAAGGAACACCAAGAGCCCCAATAGTGTAATATGTATTGGTAAGGGATAATGAAATAAGAGTAGATAACATATACTCACAAACCAGGGTTACCAATAGGCAACCACTGTAAAGGCAGGTGGGGAGATTGTCCTGACCCCACTCAGGATTAAGAAGTCGCTCTCTGTAGATAGAAAAAGGGTATCAACCCTCCACCCAGGGTGGACTTAATATTGTATAAAAAGAACAGAGGCGCCAAAAGAATAAAAGGATATAAACGAGTTTAAAAACCAAAACTTGGTAATCAGAGGCGGCAGTAGTGGACTTACCTCCTCCAAGCAGACACAAAACGACTGGAATTAAGCAGTCAAAATTTATTAACGAACTTCAATCAGTACAACCCGTTTCACAGGCTCAGACCCGCTTCTTCAGGCAATACACATAGGAGTTACAGCATCTGGCAGTAGTATATACACTTAAGAGGCGCTAAGTGTATATACTACTGCCAGATGCTGTAACTCCTATGTGTATTGCCTGAAGAAGCGGGTCTGAGCCTGTGAAACGGGTTGTACTGATTGGAGTTCGTTAATAAATTTTGACTGCTTAATTCCAGTCGTTTTGTGTCTGCTTGGAGGAGGTAAGTCCACTACTGCCTCCTCTGATTACCAAGTTTTGGTTTTTAAACTCGTTTATATCCTTTTATTCTTTTGGCGCCTCTGTTCTTTTTATACAACTTAATATATATATACTAGTTAATAAAGAAATGAAGAGAAATACTTAGAAAAATGGTAACTGATTGATATATGCGAGTGAAAAATGCTACTGAAACACCCACTGATACCTTTGATCCATGAAAAGATGTTCAGTGGGATTTGCGAGAAAACCCCTTAATTTGCTTAACTTTGACTAAATGTTTTTCTACAGTTTTCTACATTAAAAGTGTCATCAGTGTCACAAATGCTGCCTTAACTATATTGCATAAACCTTCTTTGGCTAGCAGGGAGATAGTTGAACACTAAGGGGGTTATTTACTAAAATCTGTTTTTATTTAATTTTTTTTTAATAAAAAAAAGAACTTGACCACACTCCCATCCATGATTTTACCTTATTTAACATTAAAATAACTACAAATTTATGTACAAATATTTTTATCCCAATCACTCATAATTTCAGGTTATTGCCCAAAAACCCAGAATTCTTCAGGTCATTGGGTTAAACCCACCACGATATCTTCAAATTGGGATAGGGACATCTGTCTTATACATGACCTTGACAGGTTTGAGATGTCAGGTTTTCGGATTCTGGATTCTGGGGTATAATAAATTGTGAATTTTTCCAAAAAAAATTCTAGTTTTTACCCCAAAAACATGCAGGTTGAGGAGCGCACATGCTGAGTGACAGGTGAGTCCAGTCTAGGGGTAGGCAGAAGAGGTAACTGCTCAGTGCCCCCAATCATTGTGGCCTAGGCAGCTGCCTCTTCTGCTTACCCCTAGTTCTGGCCCTGTGTCAAGTAACACTGAAAGATCTGAAATAAGGCTAAAGGCCTACCTAGTGCAACACCTATTAACCCAGCTTTAGCACTACTAGCATCCCGTTTAACTAAGAGGTGTGCAGGGACATTTTTGAGATCTTACATTACACCATGTGAGAGTGATCTCAGGATTATACACCAACCTTGAAAAGACATAGGTTCTTTTCCACAGAGGAAAATGTTACCTCTCTGAGTATAGGAGTCTATGAAAATAAGACGGGCAGTGGAACAATTCAGTTTCCTTACCCTTTTTTTCTGAGCAAAGGATGAAATATTATTATATATGTATAGTAACCAGAGTATTAACATGTGGATTGGCTAATTTAGCATATACTGTAACTCTCCTGTTATAACTTTAGCTGAAGAAATGGTGCCATGATTGGTGAGTATTTTTGACGGTGCAGTGTCAATAAATCAAACCTTTTCGCACACATAACATTCGTGGACATAACAACATAAGAACAGTTTTGCTTATCAGTTTCTACATATTTAATATTCAGGTTTTTCAGCACATCTATGGTGTTCATTAATGTGTTATCTGCTTACCTTTCCTGTTTTCCAACTATCAGAAGGAATCTCTCCTGGCTTAAGTTCCACTTTGGAATGTATCCTCAGCCATCACCTCTATAGATGATCATGCTCCCAAGGGTCCTGGACCTTTGACAAACAGATTCCTTCCTCTTGGGCTGGAGGCTCTAGTCTACTACTATAGTCTTTACTCTACAAATAAGCTACCTGCCTTAGTTCCCATTTCCTCAAGTCCCAGACAATCTTGGGGTATCCAGTGTTACCTTATGGTATTAGTTAGTACAGATGTTATAAACAGCAGGACACAAGCAGTGGCCAGCTGCTCACTTAAACAATCTGTCAGTCCTTTGCTGTTCTTCCTCTAGTTTCCTCACACTTTTATATACTGGACACATTGTTAGGACAAAAATACCTTGAGTGGTCTCCTGGGGGTCCAGGCTTCTGTGTAGCTTACCCTGTCCATGGACAACTGGGGGAGGGAGGAGTACAGTCAAGGTGTTCTTACCTTGAGTGCCTCGTTCGCCCCCCCCAGCTCCTCACTATAAAAAGGTGCCATCTGCGACTTGAGCCGGCCCGCATTAACTCCACCAGAACTGTCATGGAAATTCACTTACCAGAGACCACTTGAGGTGAAAATATAAAGTTAATTTGACACAAGCTGCTTGGATTCTTAACTCACCAAGAGTCAGAAACCTGAACATGGTCACTGCACACAAAGACAAGCTTGTAAGAATCTTACGTTGTGGCTCTGAACATGGTTAAACGTAACCATAAATATGTTGAGACAACACTAACAACTTAAGGGGGACATAATGCTGAGGGTGAAATCTGTCCAATACAGATTCAGCCATTACAGACATTGATTTCTGGCCCAACATGGCAATAATATATTTTCCTGGTGTTGCATTATTGCCTATAATCTGATTTTCCTCATTGCAAAGAACCGTGCTATATAGTGTAGTTCTATAAATAAAAGATATAAATAGATCTGTACCAAATGTTGTGCAAGTGTGGAATCTCACTGTGCATGAGCATCATATCATCAGGATGACAGCAGCCACTGCAGAGCACTTCATAAGTTCAACAAGATTTTCTTTAGAATTCAGGAATTATTTCCCTATTCTACACTACAATTTGCATGCATTTTATTGATCTAAAATGTAATTGTTTTCTAGAGATGTAGAGATTACTGTGACCTTCCCTTAATAGCACATTTGGAGTGTTTATCCATTTGTGAAAGATCTTTTGTGTTAATTTCCGCAAACAACACACACACAATGAGTTGAAGTTAACTTTACTTGTATAATATTTTGAATGTCTAGTTATACATTCTGCCAAGGTGAAAATTATTGTAGGCAACTTCCAGCTGCTTCGGTTGTTCGACTGTTACTACGGTGACTGGTTGATAATGGTTAAATAATTTAAGCGCTGGAAATAAAATAATTTTCTTTCACTTGCAAATACTGACTCCCCTTCCAGGGGAGAAGCTAAAAATATCACCCCAATACTTCTGATCTAGCCAGGCTTATAACTACACTCTAACCTTCCCTCTTTCTGTGAAACAGATGGCTGATTGCTGAGGCCAGGAAAAGGCAAAGAAAGGGATAGAATTGCTTAATGGCAACATATCTTTTTAAATTTATATTTCTGAAGTATTTGTGTTGGGTGCAAACAGCCAAAATTAGAAAAATAATTTCCTATAAAAGCAAATCATATTTATATGATTTTCTAAACATTGAGTAAAGTATTCTGATTTCTGAGAATATACTATATAGGAAAAAGGAATTATTTTTTCTTGTTCAGAAAAAAAGTTCAGTTATCTGATGTACACACATTATCAGTCATATATGAGGAATATACAGCCTTGTTTGTAAACAGTCAACTTTGGAAAATTACTACTTCTAATATTTTTTCAAAATGTCTATCCTCTTTCTCATATATGAATATTTATATGAAACGTTCAACATTCTTTTTGATGAGGATTTCATCCTTTGTTCCTACTCGTTGATAATTGTGTTAACGTTATTGAAACGCTATAACGAGATATCAAGCAACGGTATTGCAGTAACATTTCAATTTCAATTGAAATTGATGTACAAAATATACCTTCAGGAAAGCCTTTGTCTGAAGAACAGATTCAAAAGGACATGATAATAAGAGATCATTAGCTATTGAAGATGTTTATTTTTCTTACTGCAAATTTATCACAATTAGGGGCACATTTACTTAGCTCGAGTGAAGGATTCGAATGAAAAAAACTTTGAATTTCGAAGTATTTTTTTGGGTACTTCGACCATCGAATAGGCTACTACGACCTTCAACTTCGACTTCAATTGAAACGATTCGAAGTAAAACTCGTTCGACTATTCAACCATTCGATAAGGTACTGTCTCTTTAAAAAAAACTTTGACTACATACTTCGCCAGTTTAAACCTACCGAGGTACAATGTTAGCCTATGAGGACCTTTCCCATCACTTTTCTAAGCTTTTTTTGATGGAAGAAAAATCCTTTGATTGATCACTTAAAATCGTTCGAATCGTTTTTTATTCGATCGTAGGATTTGTGCTAAAATCCTTCAAATTCGATATTGGAATTCGAAGGATTTTACTTCGAGGGTCGAATTTGAGGGTTTATTAAGCCTCGATATTCGACCCTTAGTAAATGTGCCCCCTAGTCACTAATATGGGCAAAATGGAAAGTGCACAAAATGGGAATAATGCATTGTTTAAATAGCCATAATGTTGTGTTAATTACTGCAGAGAAGGCAATTGTAAATCATTTGGAGGAAGGGTGCCAAATGTGAAGCACACACCCTACCATACCAAATACCCTGGATCAATGCTTCTGTTAGCAGAAAACTGCACTGGCCGGGGTTCTTCTAAGTGAGCGCCATGTAGTGATCCTCTTCTTCTGCTTCTTCTTTCTTCAATGCCCAGGGCTGATGCTTGTGCAATAGAGTGGAATATATGTTTGTTGTTAAACTTTGACTTTTCACTCTACTGTGCATGGGCATGAACATCAAGAAAGAAGAAGCAGAAATGATCGCTCCATGGTGTTCACGCAGAAGAACCCCAGGCTGGTGAAGTGTTCTGTTACAAGGAGCACCAGCCCGGGGTATCAGGTAAGTCATTACAATCACTGGGGGATGCCTGACAATGTCAAACAAAGGAATTTCCAATATTTTTATAGTTGGGAATATTTAAAAAAAGTTGAAAAAGAATTCTCAACAAGATACTCCAAAAAGGCTAATGAAATTAGTACAGGTACAGTTTCTTTCTTCTTTTTGGAATCTTGTCCATGAGTTTTCACATGATAAACCATGAGAGAACTTTTTTTTCACTGAATTGAATCTGGCCCTTTGTATTGAGCACTCACACATACAGCACACACCACTGTGCAGAGGGACTGAGAAATGCTCATCTTACCGGCCATAAGTCATATTTTTGTAAAAAGCTAACTGTTACCTTTCTCTTTGGAATTATGACAAAATTTGCAAAATAGCAGTTTGTGTAGTGAACACCTAATTATTCACAGCTTGATGCAAGCTTGTCTAGTTTGTAAAAACACTGACTATTTAATTCTAGTACCTGCTTTGCTGCTTTTTTTTTTTTTTTTAAACAATCCTAGGCTGAAAATTGTGCGGTACATATGGAAATAATGTATTCTTATTTCTTTATATAATGATGCATACTGTTATCAAAAAGGCCACCTTCAGGCACAATGTAAAATAATTTTACAAATCTGTAGACCGCAATTGCAGAGCAATGATTAATAAAGTAGATTTGAGCACAGCAGGACTATAGCACCTTTAGGGAATGTTAAGCAATGCAAGTAAGCTAACAAATATTTGATTTTTTTTCTCAGAAATATGAAGCTCTGCACCCATTTGGGGTCCTGATTGATGTGGCATTTCAGTATACACTTCCCCAGTTTTAACTGGTTTCTTAGTATCTACTAGTTACACAACTGATTACACTACATCCTTATCTCCACCAAGTCATATAGGATAATATGCCCACTTCATCTGAGATAAGGATGTGGTTCCATGGTTTTCCAATGATCAAGCACAACCATACCTTATCAAGATGTATGGCAAGGGCTAGGTTAGTATTTGCCAACAAACATGTAGGACTACACAGAAGTGCATGTTGATATGATGGTGTTTAATGGATTCTTGGGATTGGGAGTGGCAGGTTTTTTTTTTGTTCCAGTATGTACAGCATGGTGCAAGCCTCCTTGATAAAAAAAATTAGGCAAAGTGCATATTACAGAAAAGCCTTGGTCTGCATTTGGCAGAGGCAGGAAGAAGGTGAACATGTGTGTCCCTAGGAAATCCCCTAGCTTGTACGCTGTTCAGATCAAGCTGTGGAGCACCAGGGAATGCAAGGCTTAGACAAGCCCTGTACGGTATCCATTGGACGTTAAGCTTGGCTATAAGAGGAACAATGTACAACAATGAAATTCTAATCTGTGTGAAATATACCTGTGGAACAATCTGGTCCTGTCCAACGAGGCTCACAGCTGCAGGTACCACTTTCCAAGAGAAATGTTCCATGGCTAGAGCACTGTTCCTGACATAAAGCTAAAACGGTCTCACAGTTCACTCCTCCCCAGCCAGCAGAACAGTGGCACTCTCCTTGCACACACACTCCATGGCCAGAACACATGGGATCAATACAATCCTCTGCAAGAAAATATCAACATAAAATTTACAAATTCAAGTAAACATGCAAGGCTGTATAAGAAAAGTATTACATTCATTATTGGCTACATTATGCTGAAGACCTATTACATAACTTTTTGGCTACACTATATTGGAGAACTATGCCTGTACACCCCCCCACACACACACACACTGCAATACAATAAAATGACAAAATTACAAACAAACCTTCTTCACAAATCTCCCCTTTGTATCCTGGAACACAAATGCAAACTCCCATTATGCAAGTTCCATGTCCAAAACAAGTTGGGTCAATACACTGCTCCTCAGGAACATCACATTCTGCACCTTTCCACCCATTACGACAAACACAGTGTCCCTTTTCATATTCTCCATTGCCACTACAGAGTACAGGGCAGGAATCTAAAAAGTAAATTAAGAAATAAAACAAGGTAGTTGAAGTTCCAGTATTTTTCATCCTGTACCGATATTCCTCGCTTGTTCTGCATTCAAAACTTGCATCATAGACTCTTTCCTGTGGTTGAACTTTTCCCATAATAATATTATCATAGTCTCCTTAATTATTTATGTTCTAGTACATTTCTTCTGTTTTAGTATGCTTTCTGCACTGCATGTTATTTAAAATAAAATGTTACTCTCTGTACCTGTCTAGATAAAAACTAAAGGCTGAATCTGGGAGGTATGGCTCAGTATTTGGAAAATGAGAGCAGTGGCCAATAAATAATATTTAGACTTTTGGTGTTTTGAATTTGGAAAAAAGGCTTTCAGAATATAATCTAGTATGCATAATAATAATCAGTGAAAGTAATCTGGGAGAGATGGCTTGTTAGCTCAATACTGGAAAAAATGGCTCAGTGATTGAGATCTGAGGGTAGTGGCTTCAGTGGGGTCCAGTTGTGGAAAGAATAGCTCAGTGGTTGCAATTTGCATGACTAGCTTAGTGATTGGAATCTGATTGAAATGGCTCACTAGTGGCAATCTGTCTGATTGCCCCAATGGAACCTGGTTGGAATTTTTCAACAGTCTGGTTTGAATGACTTAGTGGTTGGAATTTGGCTGGAATGGTTCAGTGGTTGGAATCTAGCTGGAATGTCTCAGTGGTTGAAATCTAGTTGGAATGGCTCAGTGTATCTGTAGAAATTCAAATCAGCTGGACTTGCTGTGTTTTTTCCTTGAAGACATTTTATCAGTCACCAAACTGGCTTTCTCAATTCAGAATAGGATCTTTCTTCGCCAATATACCCTCTGGAATGTTGCTCCAATCAGCATAATCTGTTTATCATAATCTGCAAGGATGTCAATAAATTAGGTCTTGATTGTATTAGCAAGATTGGAGCTTTGAGGTGTTATTAAACCTTCTAGGGAGAGGTGCCAAAATAGCATTGCATGTGGCAGACAATAGATGTCACAAGAGGCGGGGGCCTCTATTCAAACTTGGTTTTTCAGTTTTTACATCAATGGCTTCTTTAACACATTTTGAACCATGACATTTTGCGGATTATGATAAACAGATTATGCTGATTGGAGCAACATTCCAGAGGATATATTGCCAAAGAAAGATCTTATTTACAAGTTATTTTGAATTGAGAAAGCCAGCTGGATGACTGATGAAACGTCTTCAAGGAAAAAAAAAGGAAAAAACACAGCAAGTCCAGTTGATTTAACTTATTTCTACAGAAATACCTTGACCTGGATGAATGAGAATCTTCACAAACAAATGGCTCAGTGGTTGGAATATGATTGGGATGGATCAGTGGTTGGAATCTGTTTGGAATGGCTCAGTGGTGGGAATCTGGTTGGGATGTCTGACTTAGTGGGTGGAATATGGGTGGAATGGCTCAGTGGTGGGAATCTGGTTGGGATGTCTTAGTGGGTGGAATATGGGTGGAATGGCTCAGTGGTGGGAATCTGGTTGGGATGTCTTAGTGGGTGGAATATGGATGATGAAATGGCTCAGTGGTGGGAATCTGGTTGGAATAGCTCTATGATGGGAATGGCTCAGTGGTTGGAATGGCTCATTGTTTGGAATCTGGTTGGGATGGCTCAGTGGATGGGATTTGGTCGGAATGGTTTGGTGGTTGAAATCTGATAGGAATGGCTCAGTGATTATGACTGATAAAGTTTTATATATATATATGTGTATATATATATATATATATATATATATATATATATATTATATATATATATATACACACATATATATAATACACAAAAGCCATGAATATCTTGTAAATTATATCCTTATAAACGGTGAGTTCTGATGTCATTTCTGTCACATGACTCACTGAAACGTGTGTATTATAATAAATAAAATATGAGGATATTAGAAGTTACCTCAGCGTTCCATGACCTGTATAAAAACACTTGGCCTTCGGCCTCGTGTTTTTATATGGTCATGAAACTCCTTGGTAACTTATAATATCCTTATATTTTACAAGAGGAGGTACTTTATTCACAAAGTATATATATATATATATATATATATATATATATATATATATATATATATATATATATATATATATATATATATATATATATGTGTATATATATATATGTACAGTATACCTGTATATTTCTTTTGCTGCCTATTCAAAATGGGACCTGTATTATTTGTACATCTGAACTTCCAGATATGACAATAATCTCATCTGAAGACTGTTTGAACAATATCCAGACTGCCTGCAATAACGTTTTGCTGTTCTTTATCTGCTCAAACGTTATTATTTACTGTACTGTAACTGCAACATGATTAACCTGCTGATTGCCAGGAAAAAGATATTTTTAACCAAAGATGACATTCCAGCAATTAGAGTAATTAGCAAGATGTATCTGCAATGAGCATTCTCCGTACCATTAGTGAAATTGATTTTTTCTTTTACTGTACTGGCAATAATTTCATGACCTTATAAAGGCAGTAATTCAGTGAATACCAGCCTAATGTTCATTTCTTTTACTTTATAATGTTAGCAAATAAATCAACATACATTGAACTAGATGGATAACATTTATCGCTATTAAGTTGACAAAAAGTACTTTCTGCTTTATAGCTACAGTGGCAAGTCTATTATGGTAACTTTCCCCATGTTTACATGGAAAATTAAGAATTTACCAAAATTGTAGACATACCAATCAGATTCCAACCACTGAGCCATTTCATCCAGATTCCAACCACTAAGCCATCCCAACAAGATTCCAACCATTGAGCTATTCCAACTAGATTTCAAGCTATTCCCCCCCATAGTCAGGACATTCTTGCCTCCTAAAATCGCATCTTCTCAGTTTTAGCATTCACGGCAGAGTTTTATACTCTCACTGGAAGCAATGTAAGCACAATAACTATTTATCAGAAGCAGGAATGATTTTACCAAACTCAAGCCCGACAACACTATTAGTGGGAGTGATATAAATATCTATGCCATTGGACTCTGAAAAGTTGGATCTGGAACTGCAACCTGCCTGAATGTGCTAGACTGGGGTAAAGCATAGTGGATGATGATAGTGGTGGTATGTTTATAAAGTTGATTATAAAATATTGATTTTATTTATTTGGGCTGCAGTACTTGCTAGCCTCCACACAAACCACATTGGTGCCCACACAAAAGAGTCCCTAGTTTTCCCATACTGACATTGCAGATCTGCACAATGGAGCAGATGGCCTCCAACTTCCTGACTGCTGGTCAGTGATAACATGTATTAATTATGATGTGTAAAATGAAATTTGCCAAAAAAATGGAATAAAAAGTTGTGTAAAATAAGCATCAAATTTATCAAGCTGTATGTTATTTTACACCGTGTGAACGGTGAAAGCTGATCTGGCTCTAGCTTCCACTTCTCATGCTCCTCAGGTTTGATCTCTGTCTGTGGTAGGGTTTACTTTCTCCTTAAATGCTATAATATGGCTTGGCCCTTCCTTCACCAACCCACTTGATCACTTACTCCACTCCCCAAGCCACTCGTATTGGAGTAGGTAAGACAGCTGCTGGGGAGGGTCAATTTTCTCAATTAATGGGGAAGCAGACAACGTGGTCCATGGGCCCCCTTGTTCCCCGTTCCCCCATGCTTTTATATTCTTCTATAGTTATGCCACTGGATGGGGGTGTACAAATGTGACTGGCTTGCATAAAGCTTTGACCAATGCTCAACAGAACACCTGTGTCATCTATTGGAATGTCAAGTGCAAGCTAGGATTAATCACTAAATATCAGTGCCCAACCGTATAAATGATCTTGAAGCTGCATTGAACGAAACAACAATGTTCCTATAAAGTGGAAAAGTGTCCCAGCAAAGTAGAGAGTTTATAGCAGCAACTGGAAAACTAACTTAATATTAAATCCCTGGGTTTTGGATTAAGATGTCGGGCAGGCAGTAGTCTACAAACCTTAGATATTGTGTACAATCGTATTACCTTGTTATGGGTAGAACAAAAAAAGAAACACACAATAAGGTTAATTTAATGAGAAACCAGTTAACAAACCAGATGTTAAGACTGCAATAGCCTGATTTAAAATGGCTTTTGAATGGATAGAAGACCTGTGTTCTTTGTACCACATGCAAGAGTGGTGTTTTCCTTTTATGGGCATAATGCAAAGAATGAAACAAATTTTGAAGTATTAGTAGAACACTGTGGTGAAACCTGATGAATACGGCCCTCTGTGATTTTTTTACAGCAATTTAACTGAAGCATTTATTTGGTAGCAAGCTGCCAAATTGCACACGGACCCCCTTGGTAATTAAATGCAAATACAAAAGGTTACATTTTTTGGATTACTCCTTTTCTATGAACAGAAAATAGCCAACCGTGTTTAAAGCTTGTTCTGAGGAAGGAAATGTGTATTCTTAGCAGTCCTGCTGAAAAATGAATACAAATCATATGTAATATGTAAAACAATTTAAACAAAACCACTGTTATTTTGTATTATTTGTAGCAATTTGAAAGAAAGAAGTCCTGCCATTGAACTGAATCCATATTGCCAGTAAATGGAAATATTCAAGAAATGTGGGAGCAGTGACCCATACCTCTAGCACAGTCGGGCCCAAGGAATCCTGGGAAGCAGTGACAATGGCCAGAGATGCACTCTCCATTTCCATTGCAGTTGGTAGAACAATCATCCATCATTTCTGCGAGGGAACAAAGTAGCATACAGTAGAGTTAAAAGATTGAATTCAGATGTAAACCTAATGCACAGAGTGATTCAATTGCAGGCAAATTGCAGCAAATTTCCCTTTACTGTAGAAAATAATCCTGTGAGCTTTTTTATTTGTCTGTCCAGAGAAACGGAATAAGTGCGGAACATAGCCGCTTTGCCGACATATATCAAACTGTCATCAAATCAATGTCATTTTACTTAGTATTGAGACTTGAAAAGCATTTAAGAACTTTTGTTAAATTCAACAAATGCATTTTGCGTAAGCATCACTTTTTTATTCACTTTTATCTAACTCTGCTGAATACTATGTCGTCCTTCAAAAATGTAACAATACAATGTTAATATATAGTATGGCGGGATTTTGCGGTGCTCGACATATTGCAATGCAGGATTGTTTTTCATAGGGGTCTTCAAATACTGAGAACTGCTACATTTGCTAAACTCAATAGTTAATTTCTCTGCATAATGTTCCACAGTAGCTAAGATATCTATGTATATTTTAGGGGATATCAATCTTCTGCACCTCTAGCACCCTAAATTAGTATGAAGGTATGGGATCCATTATCCAGAAATCTAGACTCCATTTTAATGAAATAATTCACACTTTTTATAATGATTTGTCTTTACTCTGTTGTAATAAAACAGTACCTTGTACTTGATCCCAAGTAAAATGTAATAAATCCTTAATAGAAGTTAAAAATTCAATTGGGTTTAATTAATTTTTACATTATTTTTTTATTAGGATTTAGGACTTAGGAAAACCCCAGGTCCCAAGCATTCTGGACAACAGGTCCCATAACTGTAGAAGAATATTCACCAGTGAGAATAGTGTGCAAATTGTGGCTGCACTATATTACTCATCAATAGTGATGGGCGCATTTGCGCCGTTTCGCTTCGCCAAAAAATTCGGGAATTTCACGCGAAATTCGCAAAACAGTGAAAAAATCACGAAACGGCGCTCGTTTTTGCCACCGGTGCCCGGCAAATTTTTGCAGCAAATTTTCGCGGGCGGTTTGCTAATTTATTCGCTGGCGGCGAATCGCGCAAATTCACCGCGAATTTGCGCCTGGCGAATAAATTCGCCCATCACTACTCATCAAACATGAGAAGGAAGGACATACTGCTGTTGACTGTTCAGAACTAGACAATCTACCACACATGTACAATTCCAAGGGTGCACAGGAGCACAAAGGGACACAACAGTGTGCCTTTTAGTGCTACAGTAATTTAACAAGACTTGTGCCTCCGGAAGCTGTTGCTCTCTACATGGAATGCCGCACAGAAGGGGTAAGTGACGCCTTCTGTGTTTATTGCTTCCCGCTCACTTTGCAGGAACAAAGAGTTAATAAATATATATTTATACAGATCATCTGGGGCATGCTCTTGCCTTCATTGGGTCATTGACCATGGAGAGCTGTAAAAACATTTTGTTGTGCAATAGAATTCAAACACTGACATTGCTGTACCAAAGCTCTAAGAAATATTAAGAAAAGTATGCAAAAAAATGGTTTGATGTTATATGTGTTAACCATGTAGTATATATTTTGTTTTGGATCATGGGGAAGAGAATAGATCAAAGCTGAACGTAGACTGTGATGCTTACAAGCTCAGAGACCCAGGCAATGCTCTCTTTTCAGTTAAGCGACGTGCTATAAATCTACAGAGATATCTCATTCAGTTTCAATTTCTCTGCCTCTCAGTTCAGATATCTATTCTGGACTTACAAGCAAAAAACCCCGTAATTTGGACAATTTCTCAACTGCTGATAATAATTGCTAATTTCCTAAGGAGAGAGATTGCTTTTGACTTTCTGTGCCTGGAAAATTTTTATCCCAAGGAATGTCATTGGTTTTGGAAATGACCAACTGTATTAGAAGAATTACAATATTATGATGGCAGAAGGCAGTTCCAATCAATCTATGGTTCCTGTAACAAACTATTATTATAATAACCAAGGTAATTTAGAATGCCGCATATGGTAGCTGAGGCATTTCATTACCCCTTTAGGGTCAATTCTTCCATGGTGTAGAGACCCAATGAAAAATAAACTTGCAGCTAGGCAGGTTATTTCACATTTTATTGTCTGTGCACTAGATAGTTCTGCATTTCCTTTTGGGACTCCCTAGATACATTTCAGGGCCAATTACTAGTGACAAAATAAATATCAGTTTATTTATTTTATCAGCATATGGGTTGTGGGAGAAACTATTTTTTCTTATTGACCCCTAGTTTGAACTATGGCCAACACTGTTTGGCAATAACTATGCTTGGAGTTCATGGAATAGTAGTGCCCTGCAAAGTTCAAGGTTTAGTTATTAGTGATGGGCGAATTTATTCGGCAGACGCAAATTCGTGGTGAATTTCCACATTTTTGGTTTCGCAAATTTTGCAGGAAATTTCCAAAACTCGTGGTGAAGCGAAAGGGGACCAATTCGCCCATCACTATCAATTATGTATATATATATATATATATATATATATATATATATATACGTGTATATACAATTCTGACACTGGCGACAATTCTGAAATCCATTAAAGTCAATGGGCACCTATAATCGTCGCTGGCATCGGAATTGTTGCCGGCGTCCAAAACATTTGCGGCAGTGTCGCGAATTTATTCGGCGGTGGTAAAACGCAGAAATTCAATGCAAATTTGCGCCTGGCGAATAAATTCACCCATCACTACTCTTGGGGGATGTGCACTAGTTTATTTGTATCATCTTCTTATGTAGTATGTTCAACATTTGAACCCAGCCACTAACCTATAAAAGCTAACCAAGCTAACAAAAGCTTTAGGTTGTACTATCCATCCACCCACCCATTATCTAGATATCCTTCTATTCACCCACCCATTATTTATCCGTCCGTCTATCCTATCCATTTGACAAAACACCTAGCAATATTTGTAATATCAAGTGCAAATAAGGTGTAAATAATTGTCCCATTGCCTCAAGCTTCAGGCTTTCTTTGAAGAAGTAACAAACTGTGTTTTTTGATAGATACAGGAGGTATAAATAACTGAGCACTCTTCTATTTGTTTGACATTGTGTATGAAGACATAACAAAGTGTGCACCTGGTTCTTTAAAACTGCCTCATATTCATGTTACCATGAAGAATGATTATCGAGTCAAATGACTCCACTGAGATGGCTACCTTTGCCTATAAGGATCCACAAACAGCCAACAGAATTCTAGGCTGAACGCATCCTTTGGTTTTCTCCAAATCTTAACAAGTCTGATGTAAGAAGAAAAGAAGTGAAAGACGACCTGTCAGAGCATATAACTTTTTTCCTTTACCCCGTGGACCAATTCTGTGCTCTAAACACAAGGTCAAGTTTCCTCGTGCATTTGCCTTGCATACAAGCAGTTTCTAAACGCCAGCCCTATCATAAATTCTAGCATTGTAAAGCTCACAATATACAGTTTTGTTAAGATTCGGTCACAGAGGAGTTGATTCAATTTTTTTTGGTGACTTTAAAGCCATATTTTTAGCAACTATCCTAACGTGTCCTTCTATTCTTTTTGACTTGCTTTCGACTTGCAAACCACAGATTCTCTTTGTAATTCACAGTGCAATAAGTCCATGTTCACCATATGTTGTCATTTTATTCAAGACTATTTTCAATGACGCAATTCATGAATTTGCAGTTTTTATGACTGATGTACTTTGCCAGAAAAGCAGGTGCAGACTGTTTTGCCTCCATGTGACTATTAGCTGCCTTCAATGCCTAACACATACTGCTTATTGGACGTCAGCCAAATGTGACTCACATTGCTGCCTTTGTAATTCCAATTTGATTACTGCTGCTTCTTTTATTTTGTCTGTGGCTGTTTTTATCTATCTGTTGCCTACAGGGAACACACAACACATGTTTTTCTGTGCATTTTGGATAACAAGTACCATACCTGTATTTGTGTATAATCTTATTTCAAAGGGGATAAAAAAAAACTGTTGCTCAGCCACACTTTAATCAAACTGTGCAAAGCCAGGGTTGTATTCTTAAAGCAAAGTTCTTCAACAAAACTTTTCTTAAGATGTCCGGGGTCAGGGACCCAATGAAACAAAGAGAATCCTTCAATAAGAAATTGCATTGGATGTGTGTAAATCTGGCTCTGTATTCTTTGTTCCTTCACCTGGAAGCATTAAACATCTAACACTAAAAACACTGTGCTTTCCCTCCTTATGTTTGTTTAATTATTATGCAATATCTGCACAAAATAAAATGAAAAACACAGACCAAAGTAGGACTGTTAAACAGGATTCTCATTAGAGAATATTCTTACATATTAAATCTTGTTAAGGCACCTACTTTAGTGAGCTAGGGTGATAGATACCCTATATATAATAGGATGCAGCCTGGGTAGTTGTAATAGATACCTTGCACAAAAAGAACAGTACAAAAGGACAATGTTTGATATAATGCGGCGTAGTAAGGTTAAAAAAAATAATAAAATAAAATGGAACACTGGAGTGTGACATCCTTGTATATGGATTCATTTTAGGTCAGTTAAGGGACACAAGAATCTTACCGATTGCTGTTGTTAATACAAGTACTTGCTCCATCTTTTTTCCATCATTGTAAAAGGCTAAATGCCAGGCACCTTGATCCATGTATTCAATGAAGCCTGTCTCTTGTAAGGACGCCAAGATTAGGCTCCGAGGTGCATGCTGGGGGTTTTCTGTATTTTTTGGCTCTTGCTTAATCAAGTGCTTTCCATCCATCAGCTTTACAAAATCAAACTGAGGGAACATCACAGAAAATCCATATTTCAGCAACTTCACTATTCAATTAGCAGCAGTAATTTTCTAAGCTTGAAATCGGTCAAGCCGCGCAACATACATACACACGCACACAAAAAATATATTATATTTCTAAAGCTTATACGAGGGGTAATCTGAAATACCGAGAAATGAAAATGGCACACAGAAGCACAATCATTCAATTGAACAGCAAATATCAATTTCATACAGGTTCTGAGATTTTCCTTTTAATATCTCCCATGGGCGTTACAATAAAATAAAACATTGGTGTTATTGAATGGTATCAGTGAGTTAACTTCCCAGACAACATTGTTTGGATATAAGTCATTTGATTTAGAGAATGATCTCTCTGAAATGTACTGGCAGCTGTATTATTAATATACTCTCAAATAGCCTTGAAGAAATAATAATGATTAGTGCGCTCTTCATTCTACAGTATATAAGAAGCATTTAGCACATATTAGAAAAAGTATACTTTGGTCTTACAGAGCAATGCAGTATGTAAAGGGAAAATGAGTACTTCTTTAAAACAGTGCCAGCATAAAACATTTCTGCCATGAAGCAGGAGAAAAGAAAATACAATGAAATAAAAATATAAACTTGCACATGTTCAGTATATGGATTGTTTTTATGTTTTTCCAAATTATAGTAATTCATATTTTATGTTGATATGGAGGCTTACCATACTGTAAGCTCTATACATGAGTAGTAGGTCTCAAACTCATGAACAAAATATTTATAAAAAAAAGCTAATAATTTCAGCAGCAATATCTAGAGATTTTTGGCTATGTATAATGTTAAGGTAAGCAATATGGTGGCACCCATATCCTTTCTCTCTCTCTCTCTCTGTATGCGCAAAGAAAGGAGGGCAGAAGAGGATCACTTGCTAGTAGCCAGGGGCGGAACTACCGGGGGAGCAGGGGGTGTGAGCGGACCAGGGCCCGCACCCCCTCAGGCCCCCCCGGCCAGTTCCGGGTATACGGAGGGGGGCAGGGGGCCTGGCTGCGCGTCCTGCATCAGGGCCCGCCCCCCTCTAGTTCCGTTTCTGCTACTAGCAGGTTAGGGGCCCTGCTCTGTGTAGGTAGAGGCAGCCTAATACTCAGTGGTTAATATAATGACATAGTGCTGATCTCAAGTCTTCGATGAGGAAAGGCAGAGCAAAGTAGCAATTAATCCCTTATGGAATTCTGGCTTTGAATAATGCCTTGGCGTGAGACTGGCAAGGTCCTATTTGTTTGATAAAATGTGAATAAATACTGTGACCATTTTACCCCTGGTGTTTAATTACACAATATCAGTTGTTTGAATCTTGTTTCCATCAGGAATTCAAAATTATAGCAAACAGGCAGCAGCCATTTTGTGGACAGTGTTATTAAGACAATCCTTGCATCATCTCAGAATCTTATTTGTGCACCAGAATGGGGGACCTGATGTCCATCCCCATGCACTGGCTACACAATTAAATGGTAAAAAGAATGGGGGGAATATAAAGAGAGCAGTGACATCTAAGAAGTGCTGAATGGAAAGTGAAAGTAATTGTCTGCCCCGCCTCTATGCCACGGGCAGAGAGGAGTGGCGACAATATTTGATTGACAGCTGAGATTTTTAAATGAGCTTACAACAGCTATGAGTGCTTTAATAAAAAATAGAAATTGGATTTCATGTTTAATTTGAAAAGGACTTTTATTATACAGATTTTTGTGTCTGGGTGACAGGTCCACTTTAAGATATGTAACAATGGGGTTCAGTGGGATGGCTACAATGAAGGGTCAATTGAGAAGTCCCCTTGTCATTGTGACTAAACAGATAACTGGGACAGATAACGCTGCATGCCAAATCTCCTCATTTAAAGAAAAAAAGGATTATTCAAAGGATTCATTCAAAGAGGAGACTGCCAAGCTCAAACCATATCTAGTATCCCTAACAATGACGGCTAACTGCCACTTTCTTTATCCATTTGCAAAAAATACAAAGGGTCTTTGGGCCACATACACCATTGGCACTGGACATGGCTCATTGACTGGGAGGGCACACTGTACAGGCTGGAGGACAAGCACTTGCCACTGGAGCCTTCATTCCAGATCCAGAGGACACATGCATAGAGGACAACAGCTGGATACAAGAATTGAATTGACTGAACTTATCCAGACAAATATCACAGTGACTCAAGCTTATGAGATGGAAAAAAAGATTCTGCCCTTAGCATTATCTTGTGATGACCCTTTTAAACACATCCCTCTCTATAATGCCATTTTTGGAATGTGTTCCATGCAGGAGACTACTGAGGTAGGCCCAGCTCAAAGTATCATCATTGTAACTCCATACTCTCTTGATTTAAGATGCAAAAGGCTAGACATTATATTGCATTCAGCCTGTAAGTGCCAGAATAAAAGTATTAGCACACATATTTATTTTCTAGATGTGAATAATTCTCTTATCCTAAGAGCCTTCTTCAAATTCTTAACATTAGATGCATATGCAAGGCTTTAAACAATAGCAGAAATCTGTAGCAATCCATATAAACTACCTGTGTATGTGTTGGTGGTATATTTCTTCTTCCATATATACCCAGGAGTGAGTCCTTTGCCAGTGAAACATTAAATTTTAAATACAATGGGTGGTGGATCATAATCTGAAAGCGCCAGAACAAGCCTGGTGGAATGGTCTGTATGATTTGCTTTCCAATATCGATTTCTCCTGAGTCTATTGCTCTTCCTCGTTGATAAACTGAAAAAAATAAGTAATGTTATTCTTGCTTTGGCATTGTATGATGCAAGTTAAAGAACTTTTAGGTGAACTGTTTGCACCATAACATTAAAAAATAGGCTAGGTATCTGAAGTGCCCTCATACTTTTCTGTTAATTAAAGAAGATAGCATTGAAGATAGGGCTATGTATAAAGATGTGAAACAAAGAAATATTGATAAAGTGCTAAGCAGTGTTGCATTTCACATTTTGTATTAACAAAAGTGAAATTGAATATGTGGCCTCTGCCTTTCCCTTTTTAAAGCAGGAATGGGGGGTAAACAGGAACTGAAACATATTCAAGTACTTTTGATTGGGTTAAAATCAAAGGAAAGCTCTGCTAGAAGGTATGTATTGACTGCACTTAAAGCAATTATTTTACAATCAATGCAGCCCAGCAACTTACAGTTATTAGAAGTGTCCCTGATTTTTTTGTCATGACCTGGTAATTCGCTCTGAAAAGCACATCTAATAAAAGTAGAATTTATTTTGAGTTGCAGTTCAAATAGAATTGTTTTTTTTTCCCATTTACAAAAGTGTCACATAGTGATTTTTTTACAGAATGTTTTTCATTTCTAAAGCTTCATTTAAAAAAAAAATTCATTGATTGTTTTTTCCCACAGAAAAAAAGTATTAAAAAGTGAAAGTGAAGGAATTTTTACTTTCTACATTTTACATATTCCCAGATTACGCATATTATTGCAGTCCCCTTCAATTTTGATGCAACAAGTGCATCAGATTTTAGGCTTATTTTTTTGCAATTTCTCCTATTTTATTGCATTAAAATGAATGCATTTCCTGGATTTTACACTTCATTTTCCTGTCTGTTTGTCCCCAGTGAATAATGTTTTTGTAAAATATTTTGGGGGGGAATTCACAAAAGTTCTCCAAGGGGGTTATTTACTAAGCTCCGAATACCCGAAATTCCCCGAAATCCGAAAAATTTGTGTTTTTTTTCTATAAAATCGGTCTTTTAAAAAAATCACGAATTTTTCGGAGTTTATTAAACCCCGAGGGCTAAGAAGCCCGAATATAAAAACACGGCATCTCAAACCTGTTGAGGTTGCATAAAAGTCAATGGCAACAGTCCCATTCATTTTTGGTTGTGTCGGGGGTTTCGGGCAATTTCACTATATTTTCGGAGCTTTTGGGTGAAAACTACGAAAAATTTGGAGATTTCAGGGAAAATTCATGAAAAAATTGTGAAAATTTGAGCTTTTCCCGCAAAACAAATTTTCAGGGAAAATTTTATAATAAATAAGCGTTAAAAACCCGAGCGGGTTAGATTGGAGTTTATAGCAGCCGATATTGAGATAAATTCGGACCTTGATAAATAACCCCCCAAGTGTTGGTTGGCAAATTGTAAAAATGTTGTTAACATGACAAATTCACAGAAGGTATCTTATAATTGTATGGATTTGTAGTAATGATGTTTGTGCACCAACAAATGCTCTCTATAGTCAAAATTTTCATTATGGTGACATTTTCTTGGAAAAAAATCTGTAAAATTGTTGTGTACAACTAATCCTCAAAAAATGTTGTAGATGCAACACAAAAATATCTACATCCACTTTTTCTATGATATTTTTTTGATAATTGTCAATAGAGGCGGAACAATGATGGAAAATTATCTGTGGATAAAAACACTACATTTTAAATGACATTTTTGTCATAATGCACTTGTAATTTTTGTGCATTCCCTCCCAAGAGTCCAAGCTGCCTATGCTTAAACCAGTGGGGAAATAATGTTCCAGTGAAACTGTGTCCCCCAGGGGTCAAAAGTCTCATGAAATATGATCACATATTTGACTTCAACAAGCAGCAGCTTTTGAAAAAGATATCGCCCTTTTTTTCTTGCACAAAAGCCATACATATATTATTTTCAAGATAATCAATCAATTTAACATTTTTTTTTAAATGTTCCTTTTCTTGTCTCTTTCTGGAGGTTTGTATATATAGAGTTTCTTACTTAGTACTTTGTTTAATGCACACTCCCCAGTGCCCTGTAAGAGTTTGCTTGGACACAACAAAAAAAATGTAAAGGTCGACCTTTGGAGTGAATCTGGACAAGTGACATATTTCATGTACTTATCTATAGCCCAGTGCTGGGAACTATGCATCTGCAGTGATTTTTAAAATGTCAAGAAAAACTATAAAAGGTTGTGTGAGGCGTGTGGATAAGCGCTAAAGTGTTTTAAATCCCTTCTATATTAAATATTAAGGAATCAAGCAATGTCGTGCCGAGTTCTGCAATGAACAAGCAAGCGGGTGAACCATAATCCATAGTGTCATTAATGTCAGACGCTAAATATACAGATTAAACATGAATATTTTATGCTGCGGTTAGACATCTATTTGCATTGCAAGCCTACTATGTGTATCTGTTTTTTAAATGTTGCTTTCTAAAGGCTGCGGGGACTTTCTGTCATTAAGCCGACCATATTGATAAAATAATTCAATATACAATACAATACATTGTGTTTTAGAGCAGCACCAGCTCTAAATAGTCTTGTAAATTTTAATGTATTATGGTTGCACTTTCTGCAACTTTTTTTTTTTTTATATATACTTTATAATGAAGCAGAAGCAAAAGCTCATAAAACTGTTTCTCCGAGAAAATGTTGCCATTTTATTGCTGAATCTAAGGGGATTATTATATGAACTTATAAAGGGCTTAATAAAAGTTACATTTGTTCCACATTGATTTTTTTTTTTTTTTTTTAAACGACTACGTCAGTTGCTCGGATTTTTATTCTAGAATCAGTCTTCTACGAATATTAAATTATAGGTAAAGGGAACCAACATGTTTTACAGAAGCTAGTCATAAAGAGAGAGTAAACAGCAATCTATCATATCATTGTGAGTGGTTAAAAGATGGGGACGCTAGCTAGAAGGCTCATTTTCCAATAAATAAATGCATTTGTAAGTTTAGAAAAAGAAGTTTAGAAACATAAAAAGAGGAAGGATAGAATAAATAAAGCATGAGTGGATTTGTTATGCATGCTGGGAGGTCACGTTCTTCTACACCCTCTGCATTATTGTGCCAGGGGCATGCTTTGATGCCTCTGCATCATTTCTCAGCCTTTTAATTGCCATTATTTGTTCCTGCCTTTGCCCTATCTGGCTTCTGCTTGTTCAGATTTCACCCAAACCCTCAATTCTTTTTTTTTCATTCTGATTTTTACTTCAGTCCATTTCCCGACTGTCATTCTTGCCACATGCCTCAAATTTTAGCCTACATTTTGACTATGTCCTTGCCCATTCTCCACGTGTCGTGGAATTTCAGGTACCGAAAACCACTTGTGGTGGAAGAAAAAGTTTATATGACATGAGCACCATGGATTTTGAACTCACAAAAAGTCAGAACAAAGAAATCACAGAGTATTTATAAAAAGGAGTTAGTGATGGGAGAGCACAGAGATATTGTGCCACAGAACAGAAAAACAAAGAACTGCTCTTTGAGCCAAGAAGGTGGCTCTGCCTCAAAGCCTTGGGTACTAGTGACCAAGGCTAGCTTGAGAACAGAATCCACCCAAGCACATGAGGGAGTCTGCATACTTAGAAATGTATTCTCTCTCACACAGGTCTATATCTCTGTTATTTAGGTGCTATGTTGGTTCCCAGAATGTTTTGGGGCCTGAGAAGGGTTTAGATGAAGGCCAGAGCTAACAGGGTTTATGTTGCTTTATTGAGTAGTTCAGATTATCAGATTAGTGAATTTTTACAACTGAATGAGTACAGGATATAAATGGTTTCAATGACATAGCTCCTTGTACATGATAATCAAATGCATCAGCCAGTGCTATTTATTCTAGAGCCCAGTGACAGTGCTTCCAGTACTGTACTAAATGATTTAGTGCAGGGCTGATCAGCTGGAGGCCCAAGGGTCAGAGGTGGCCTTCAATCTGCACATGGGCTTCATAGACTTCATTGTATGACATTATCATTTTTTTTTATATAATCTGATCATCAAACATTCTATATGAGAATTAATCAGGCAACTACATATAATAAACTGGACAGTACAGGCCTAGTGGATTTTATCCCAGCATTTAAAGATTTACACATTTAGGGGCATGTTTACTAACATTGGAGATAAATATCTGGAGAGATTTCTGGAGATGTTGCCCATGGCAACCAATCAGCAATTAGATTTAAACAGCCACAGCCAAGTTAGAAAACAAAAGCAAAGATCTGATTGGTTGCTATGGGCAACATCTCCAGAAATCTCTCCAGATATTTATCTCCAATGTTAGTAAACATGCCCCTTAAAATGATACTACTTGTACTGCATTCAGTGTATACAGATCAATCTGAGTTACTTACAGTGTATATACAATAGGGGGCAGATTTACTAAGCTCGAGTGAGGGTTCGAATTTAAAAAAGTTCTAATTTCCAAGTAAATTTTTGGGTACTTCGATCATCGAATAGGCTATATTCGACCATTCGACTTCGATTCGAACGTTTCGAAGTAAAAATCGTTCGACTATTCGATAATCAAAGTACTGTCTCTTTAAAAAAAACTTCGACTTCATACTTCGCCAAATTAAAGCTACCGAAGTGCAATGTTAGCCTACGGGGACCTTCAACAGCACTTTTTTTAAGTTTTTTTTTTTTGGACAAATAAAAATCGTTGGATTCAAATGATTTAATCGTTCGATCTAACGATTTTTATTCATCAACAAATTTGTTGAAAAAATTAGATGGTCGAATCTCGAAGTTTTTTATACTTCGAAATTCGACCCTTAGTAAATCTGCCCCTAAATGCTTAGCTTTATTCAGGCAGGAGCAAGAAGAACCATTAAATTAAAACTTTGATTGGCTGCCATGGGTTACTGCCCTGGGGTAAATGTGTCCATTGTTAGTGAATAAGCCCCACATCACTGACTTAAAGACATTACTTCTAGAACATGCTGAGCTTTAAATTGAACACAATGCAAGTTGATTTAAATGTTATTGGTATATGAATCTAAAAATCGAATCTAAAATTCAGTAATTGCTTTTTCTAAATGTACTAACGGTATTTACTTTGGCTAGAATGTATTTTTATCTTCAAAGGGATGGGTGGTTTTAAAAGAGAAAGAAAAAACAGCAAGAAAGAGAGAGATATTAGAAAAGAGTGTTTAGTTGAAATGTTTATGCATCTATCTGTGGATTTATAGATCAGTCATTTCTACCCGTTTATCTATTGATCAATCATTGGTCGATCAGTGACATACATCTTTGGAATTAAAAGCTGCGATCTCCAAATATTTCTGTCCAGTTTGTACTGCATTAAAATGAGCTTGTAATACCCACAGAATGAAAAAAGATTAATAGCTGTCAAATGAGTTGAATATTCTTTAGAGATTGAATAACAATGCCCTGAGTATTAAACTGGAATATGAGCAGAGTTTATCATTTCCAAAAGCTCTGTAAGACCTCATTGATTTATGTATTTGTACGACAGCTTGTGCCTTTGCATAATATTGCATTTCATACAGCTTAAAATTCACCCAGCAATGTTTTATGTGCTTGTTTTGTGTGTTTAGCACAGATTTATAACAGTTTCAAAAACATCACCGAGTAAATGGACACTATTATTATGGATATACATTTACATGGGCATTTATAATATGTTACGTTGTGCCAGAAAAAAACAGTGCGATCGCATATTTACCGTACTATATTATCATAGTTAAGGAAAAATAAGAAAAATATATATATATATTCCAATTGAAACAATATATATGTTGTCTTGTGGAACAGCGCCTATAGCAAACGGAGAGAACAAAAAAACAGGGGCATAATATGGTGTAGTATTTCCAATTGATTAGAACACCCTGTGATAAAGAGGTGTGAAAAATTAAAAAGTGAAAAATTAAAAATAAAAAGTGAACAAAGTATATAAATAAAAATCAAAAAAAGGGTATTAAGATAAGTTATGTTCCCTTTAAAATGGTCTTCCTTTTCCACAATGTGTATAGCAATAAATGGTGCTTTTTAAATCCTTCACCGAGATTCAGTAAAATTGCCTACTTACAAGACAGTGGCAGTTTTATCGCATGTAGTTTTGATTTCCTGTACTCTTCCCTCCTGTCAGTCACCATTGGGCTCCCAAATGAAGATATAGAGGGTACATAGTGCAATGACGTTTTAGTAAAAAGAATTTTAAAAACATTAAAAGATTTACACTCACATTTGTTTGCAAGGTTTTGTCACATATAAGCAAGTCCTTTTTTGGAGGTATCACCAGTTGTAAAGCAAAGGAGGATCTGTGCCGGCGTCTCTCTCCCTCGTGGTGTCTGCTCCGTGTTTTGCTGTGACGTCACTTCCGCCTGACGCGTTTCACCGACCAATCGGCTTCCTCAGAGGCATGAAGTGTTTCTACATGGGCGCCCTTAAAAAGCGCATCGTCCCTCATTACCCTAAATTACTTTCTGATGTGTTTCCCATGAATCCCGTGTCTTTCCTGTGGTGCGCGTTACTCTTGCGTTCCACATGCGTTCCATTAGTTTCGCACTTCCGGTTTCCTGATTTCTGGTTGTCACAGCAACCGCAAGTGTATTTACAAGTTCAGCGTCTTTACTGCTATGGATTTCTCACTCAAGGAGGTTTTAAAAGTATCTTTGTAGCGGTCATAAACATTACATGCAGGTATTGCATCGGGAATAACATGCACATACATAGTAATCGCATCAAATCAATGCAAACTTTTTTTCATCATTATATATATAACAAGCTAAAATACTCCTTTTAGTTGATAAAATTAGTTGATCTATTAAATGACTCCGTATATATTAAATCTCTTTGAAAGTGCTTTGTGCTGTATTTATAAGTTAATATAATGATAATAAATATGTTTAAAACAGTTGATTTGTGTCTTATTTCTCCAATTTCTATGTGTACATTCAATTCATTGTAAAGAAATTTTATATAAATTTCTATTTTATTCGGTTCTCCCAAGCAATGTTTCACTTCATTTCTACTGTGTGATTTGGATTTTTACAAAAAGGCTCTTAAATTCATGTCTATATTTAGTCCCCGTGGGTTTAGGGTCTGCATATTGTGAATCCACCTGCTCTCCTCTTGTAGGGTTTTCCTAACTATATCTCCCCCTCTCCAATTATTTTTTATTTCAGCGATGCCCCAAAATTTTAGCCCCATAGATTTTTTATTGTGATGCATTCTGAAATGGTTTGACACACTATGATTTTCCACACCTTTTTCAATATTCCTATATTTTGAAGAATGTTTTGAAGTGTAGATGTTCATCCTTAGCATATATTTCTAGGTCTAGGAAATTCACATGTGTTTGGCTGTGGGTTGAAGTAAATTCTAGATTTATATCATTTTTATTTAAATCAGTGATAAAATTCAGGAGTGATGCTTCACTCCCCTGCCATATTAAAATAATATCGTCTATGAAGCGCCGCCACAGGATCAGGTTCGCACCCAGTTTGGGCACTATGTTGCTCCCAATGTCCCATGAATAGGTTGGCATAGCTGGGTGCGAATCTTGTTCCCATGGCGGTGCCCCATATCTGTAAATAATAGTTGTCATCGAACCAAAAATAATTATGTTCAAGTATATAGGATATTGCTTCCAGGACGAACTCTTTCTGTTTACTTAAAAGGGATTTATCTTCTTCTAAGTAGTAAGTAATCACCTGTATTCCTAGCTCGTGTTGAATGGAGGTATATAATGCTTTAACGTCTAGTGTGCATAAATAAGTCTCCTGTGTAAACTCCATATCCTGTAGTATCTGGATGGTTTGTGTGGAATCTTTCAAGTATGTGGGGAGGTTTACTACATATCTTTGCAGGATTTTGTCGACGTATTCTGACAAGTTGCATGAAATTGAGTTTATTCCGGATATGATTGGTCTACCTGGTGGATTGGTTGCATTTTTGTGAATTTTGGGTAGACAATATAAAACCGGGATGTTAGGATTTTTTTTGTAAAGATACTCACTTTCCCTTGAATACTCTAGTGGGATCCTCCCTAAGTTTTCTATAGGTATTTTGATCTTCTATTAGGGTTAGACACATTTTTCTATACTTCTCAGTATCCATTACAACCAAGCCTCCCCCCTTGTCTGCTGGTTTTATGACAATTTCGGGGTTGTTTTTCAGATCTTGAAGGGCCCTTTTCTCTTTTTTGTGTTATGATTGATTGGTTTGTCTTTCCATTTCCTTTGTAGTTCACTTAAATCCCTTTTAATTAACTCTTCATATAATTGTATGTAGGGGCCTTTTTCCTCTTTGGGGATATAATTTGACTTATTCTTTAAGCCCGTATGGAGATACTCCTGGATCTTCTCCCTTTCTGTTAATAATTTCACTATTAGCAAATGCTCTCTTTAATCTCAATTTTCTTATGAATTTCTCAACAAACAGATCAAAACTGCTCATTCTGTTCGTCGGTGCAAAGGTCATACCCTTATTCAGTATTTTTTGTTCAACTTCTGATAAGGGTGTTTTACTTGAAATTAAATATTCCTATTGTGTCGGTCTCCTCTTGTGTGTTCCCCATTTTTCTATGTTTGTGTCCTCCCTTTGTCCCTCTTCTCTTCTCAAATGTTTTTGGTTCCCTCTCTCTTGTGTTCTCCAATATGGCTTCCATGTTCCTTGTGATTCCCTCAATTGTGGTTCCCGTGCTAGTTGTGATTCCTGCTGTGAGTTCAACTTTATTTTGTGTCTCTGATTGAATGGTTTTTTTTGAGGGTCTTCATAGACGATATTATTTTAATATGGCAGGGGAGTGAAGCATCACTCCTGAATTTTATCACTGATTTAAATAAAAATGATATAAATCTAGAATTTACTTCAACCCACAGCCAAACACATGTGAATTTCCTAGACCTAGAAATATATGCTAAGGATGAACATCTACACTTCAAAACATTCTTCAAAAAGGTTGATGTATGCAATTACGTTCACAATACGAGTAATCACAACCCAGTTTGGTTAAAAAATATACCTTATGGGCAATTCCATAGACTGAAGAAAAACTGCTCCGACACAATAGAATTAGAAACACAATTAGAATTTGTGTCAAAAAGGTTCGAACAAAGAGGATATAGTAAGAAACTAATTGAAGAATCACGTGACAAAATAAGTAGGATAAGCAGAGAAAAAATTCTTAAGGGGAATACAAACCGAAACAATAAAACTGATAAAATAGGAGAGGAATGCATTTTCATAACCACATATGCCCCGGGTACACAGGACATAAAGAAAATTATTACTAGACACTGGAATATCCTTGAAGGGGATTTACATTTGAAAGGCCAACTCCCAAAAAAACCCCAAGTAATATACAAGAAGGCAAAAAATTTAAGTCAGATTTTAGTACATAACTACATCCCCACGAACAAAACACAAAAAAGGGAGCAGAAAGAAGAATGGAAGGGTTTCTATCCTTGTGCCCTATGTAAAGCCTGTAAATATGCAGAGAAAAAGAAAAATTTTAAATCCAATAACACAAACAAAATATACAAAATTGAAGACTGCATCAAATGTACAACTAAAAACGTGATATATTGTCTAGAATGCCCATGTGGCTTACAATACATAGGAAAGACAAATAGGAGCTTGAGAGAAAGGATAAATGAGCACGTTAGGAATATTGAAAAAGGTGTGGAAAATCATAGTGTGTCAAACCATTTCAGAATGCATCACAATAAAAAATCTATGGGGCTAAAATTTTGGGGCATCGCTGAAATAAAAAATAATTGGAGAGGGGGAGATATAGTTAGGAAAACCCTACAAGGGGAGAGCAGGTGGATTCACAATATGCAGACCCTAAACCCACGGGGACTAAATATAGACATGAATTTAAGAGCATTTTTGTAAAAATCCAAATCACACAATAGAAATGAAGTGAAACATTGCTTGGGTGAACCGAATAAAATAGAAATTTATATAAAATTTCTTTACAATGAATTGAATGTACACATAGAAATTGGAGAAATAAGACACAAATCAACTGTTTTAAACATATTTATTATCATTATATTAACTTATAAATACAGCACAAAGCACTTTCAAAGAGATTTAATATATACGGAGTCATTTAATAGATCAACTAATTTTATCAACTAAAAGGAGTATTTTAGCTTGTTATATATATATAATGATGAAAAAAAGTTTGCATTGATTAGATGCGATTACTATGTATGTGCATGTTATTCCCGATGCAATACCTGCATGTAATGTTTATGACCGCTACAAAGATACTTTTAAAACCTCCTTGAGTGAGAAATCCATAGCAGTAAAGACGCTGAACTTGTAAATACACTTGCGGTTGCTGTGACAACCAGAAATCAGGAAACCGGAAGTGCAAAACTAATGGAACGCATGTGGAACGCAAGAGTAACGCGCACCACAGGAAAGACACGGGATTCATGGGAAACACATCAGAAAGTAATTTAGGGTAATGAGGGACGATGCGCTTTTTAAGGGCGCCCATGTAGAAACACTTCATGCCTCTGAGGAAGCCGATTGGTCGGTGAAACGCGTCAGGCGGAAGTGACGTCACAGCAAAACACGGAGCAGACACCACGAGGGAGAGAGACGCCGGCACAGATCCTCCTTTGCTTTACAACTGGTGATACCTCCAAAAAAGGACTTGCTTATATGTGACAAAACCTTGCAAACAAATGTGAGTGTAAATCTTTTAATGTTTTTAAAATTCTTTTTAATAAAACGTCATTGCACTATGTACCCTCTATATCTTAATTTGGGAGCCCAATAGTGACTGACAGGAGGGAAGAGTACAGGAAATCAAAACTACATGCGATAAAACTGCCACTGTCTTGTAAGTAGGCAATTTTACTGAATCTCGGTGAAGGATTTAAAAAGCACCATTTTTTGCTATACACATTGTGGAAAAGGAAGACCATTTTAAAGGGAAAATAACTTATCTTAATACCCTTTTTTTGATTTTTATTTATATACTTTGTTCACTTTTTATTTTTAATTTTTCACTTTTTAATTTTTCACACCTCTTTATCACAGGGTGTTCTAATCAATTGGAAATACTACACCATATTATGCCCCTGTTTTTTTGTTCTCTCCGTTTGCTATAGGCGCTGTTCCACAAGACAACATATATATTGTTTCAATTGGAATATATATATATATATTTTTCTTATTTTTCCTGGAATTTTTTCACGCAGTTGAGAGACTGAAAGGGAACGGCAGGAGGGGGTTACTTTAAAGGGTTAACTTTTTTCTTTTTTATTGTATATTGATTTGCATTATTATCATAGTTAACCATGTTATCGTATTTTCCTGTAATTCTGAAAAAAGTTATAGGCACCTTCATGACAGATCATGACTCACAGAATTATACTGGTATCATTATGATGCCCCATTAGATTTAACAAAATTAACCAGAAGACACTAGGGGGCACATTTACTTAGCTCGAGTGAAGGAATAGAAGAAAAAAAACTTCAAATTTCGAAGGTTTTTTTTTGGCTACTTCAACCATCGAATAGGCTACTTCCACCTTCGACTACGACTTCGACTTTCGAATCGAACGATTCGAATTAAAAATCGTTCGACTATTTGACCATTCGATAGTCGAAGTACTGTCTCTTTAAAAAAAACTTTGACCCCCTACTTCGCCAACTAAAACCTATAGGCTTTCTAACAATTTTCTGATCGAAGGAAAATCATTCGATCGATGGATTAAAATCCTTCGATTCGAAGGATTTAATTGTTCGATCAAACGATTTTTCCTTCCTTCGATCAAAGCATTTGCGGTAAATCCTTCGACTTCGATATTCGAAGTCTAAGGATTTTACTTCGACAGTCAAATATCGAGGGTTAATTAACCCTCGATATTCGACCATTAGTAAATGTGCCCCTAGGGCTCATTTATAAACTCTGGGCAAAATTTGCACCTGGGCAGCAACCCATAGCCACCATCAGTGATTAACTTTTTTAGGTTGCTGCAGGTTGAACACTGAAAACAATCATCTGATTGGTTGCCATGGGTTACTGCCCACAGTGCCCAGGAGCAAATGTGTCCAGTGTTTATAAATGATCACCACTGAGAGATAAAAAAAAGGCAAATAAAGGTCAATTAGATTGTAAGCTCTATGGATCAGCAATCTCTTATATTGTATATGAATTCTGTAAAGGACTAGAGTACTGTTTATATGCATGCCTATTTTCTATTTTTGCTCAGTGATTTGTTTATTTCTTTTAGGAATCCCTAAAACACTTGTGCCTGTAAGATTTATGGAAGAAGCTGTATATAACACCTGTCACATACAGGTGGTAAAGTACAGGATTCCCCAGTGTCTTGCACACCCAGCAATCTTTAGCTTGAATAATATGCAAGCTATTGGGCCTTCCAAGGGGCACCATAGTGCCACCCAACATTTATATCATACAGAAATAAAAAGGGTTAATAAAGATACCCACAGTGCATAGTGATTTCCAAGGGAATGATTGTGGTTAATGATTGAACTTACCCTTTTTCTCTGCCTTGTCAGAAACCTTTCCCCCGAGTGGCGAGAAAGTGGTGTCTGTGGATTCTTCACCTCTACTTCCCTTACTGACACCATTCTCATATAATGGGCCCTCGACGGGTTGAAGTTGCCAAGTTAAGCCAAACAAATGAACTGCTATAAAGAAAGAGTACAAATTAATCCCACAGGATATTAAAAAAAAAGGAAGAAAAAGGCAAGAAGGACTCCTGGGATGTAGTAAGTGCAGACATTTTTCAAAAAATTAATTTTTTGCCCATTTGCTTTTCAGAGTTTAGATAAAGTACAGAACCCAGGTAGGGAAATGAACTCAGCAAAGAATATGTAGAAGTGTGCAGTAAAAGGAACTGAACAAACCTTTAATATGATAATAAATAAATAGTCTCAAAGTGAAAGGGAAATTACTGCAAAGAAAAATGCCTATACAGCACAATGGAAAGCATAACATTACCATGTGAATCCGGCACGGGAAAAGAGATGCATTTGTAATATTCCCCGTAATATGAATACAATTATAGTTTCATGCAAAAAATGCAATAAACTCTCCATAATACTACTGGGCTGGACATAATAGTGGACATTAACATTTGGTACAGTTGATGGCAAAAATGAAAAATAACTGGAAATAATTAACGAGAGAACATTATCTAAGAAACCTTTTAATTTTATCACTGTGCTATTGTTTTAATACATCTCCCCCCAAAAAATATTAATATTAGAATATTGGTTAATTTATTGGAGGTAGGGGAAACAGGTTCAGATCAGTGTTGATTATTTGCTGTGTCAGTTTTTAAAAAAAAAAAAAAAATTTAAAGCGCTACAAAATGTTTTTTTTTTAATTTTATTGATATTAAAATAAGCCGCTTAGGTTTTTGCACCTCTTTCAAACCTTGTGCTCCAGTTATACCACTGATACCCTATTTATTTCCTCTGGGTCAAGCAGCCCTGGTGAGCATGGATTTGCAAAAAATTCACTTAACTCAGGACAAAAAAAAGCGAAATTGTGCAGAAATGTGGGACTCCAAAAAAATGAGGAAGGAACTGAAAATGAAGCCACATAGGGCTGTAATCAATTGGAAATAGTACATGTACATTTACTTCATCTAAATATGAATAAAGAGCATACAGTAGAGCTATGCCCTCATTTGTATACAGGTATGGGATCTGTTATCTGAAAAACCTGTTATCCATAAAGCTCTGAATTACGGAAATGCTGTCCAAATCCCAAGTTTTTAAAATTATTTTCTTTTTCTCTGTAATAATAAAACAATAAAAAACTAAGATACAATTAATCCTGATTGGAAGCAAAACCAGACTATTTGGGTTTATTTAATGTTTACATGATTTTTTAGTAGAACGAGCCATTATCCTTAAAACCCCAGGTCCAGAGCATTCCAAATAACAGGTCCCATACCAATAGTAACATTTGAGAAACATTTAAAAACGTAATCTGTAAACACCTAAACTGTCTTATTTAGGTGCATCCATCCATCTTTTTGTTATAACTTCTTATGTAAGCATTTACTATGCCAACTACTCTTTAGATGAGCCAGCAAGAAAAAGGCAGCGGAACACGTTAAAAGGTGAATCCAAAACTGCACTGGCCTGAACGTCTATATAGTGACCGGGCCAAATGACAGCAAAGTAGCAGCTGCACAAACTACAATATTACCATATAGCTATAACTTTTTAAAAAATACCCTAATTCCTTAAAATGACAACCAGCATTCAAGAAACGTCAACATCACTTAGGACCTCACTATTTAACACCAACAATACAAGAACATTGCTATTGGGTCCATTCTGTTAAGTGGAGTGCATTCCCTAAGTGAACACAGCTTACCCTAAACTAGGGATGCACTGAATCCAGGATTTGGGTCGGTATTCGGCCAGGATTTGGCCTTTTTCAGCAGGATTCGGCCGAATCCTTCTGCCCGGCCGAACCAAATCCAAATCCTTATTTGCATATGCAAATTAGGGGTGGGGAGGGAAATCTCATGATAAAAAATGGTTTTCCCTTCATGCCCCTAATTTGCATATGCAAATAAGGATTCGGATTCGGTTCAGTATTCAGCCAAATCTTTCACAAAGGATTCGGGGGTTTGCCAAATCCAACATAGTGGATTCGGTGCATCCCTACCATAAGCTCCCTATTTGAAAAACACTTGATCTTCAAGTAAAAATCTTCATCCCAAGGTATTTGTGATGCTTTCTATGCAAAATTATTTCATACATGTTATATATGCAGAATTAGACCTCTATTATACAGTATGCAGATATGGTTTATTAACTAATGGTTTATAAGGCACAATATTATGCTTCATCACACTGCTCTTTCTCTATCGCTCACTCTCTCTCTAGAAATACATCTATATATAAAAATTTATATATATATATAAATAACTACTAAAAGAAGTTCCTCACTCTCAGGACTTATAAACATCATAATATTTATTATAAATGACTAACGTTTTAGCCTTTCTCACTTTGAGGCAGTGATCCCCCCGCCTAATGGTTTTAAAAAATTAGTGGTGAGCACAACTTTCCCTTGTTTGTTATAGTTATACAGGAGCAGTGACCAGCTCCATGTTGTAGCTCCCACCCTTCCCAGCTATAGTCAGGTAATCCCACTGGTGTCTAATAAAAGGGCAGCCAAGGTTGGGAGTTTTACTTTGAAAGCAGCAAGTAGGTTGCAGGTAAAACCTAGTCCCTTTGTAAAATATATAATGAAGCAATAGAATTCTTAATGAATCAGATAAAATTGAGCATAGGACTGGCCAGATATGGGATGACTTTGACGTAGTTGGCCAGCTTAAATATATTGCAATATATGAACAAACAATCCCTGTTTTTTTTAAAGGGTAAGGCATTTTTCAGTAGCAGTATGCACAAAATGTCTCTGTCTTAAATATATTGATAATGGGTTGAGTGCAGAGGACTCTTGTATTTGTGTGTGTGTGTATATATATATATATATATATATATATATATATATATATATATATATACAGTATTAATTATGTAATATCTGTCACGTGCAATTATCTGATATAAGTTACCATACAAATGTCAGTAAATTCTGTTAGCAGGTGGAATCCCTAGCATCATCATCTTCAGCTTGTCCCCGCTCATTCAATCTTATCCTCCATAGTAAAAGGAAACAGTCACAAACCATCATGTATCACAATAAGGGAACAGATACAGTACTGCATGAAAAGCAACCCGTATTCTGCCATAAGTTGTCACCTATTGCAAGAATAACAAGGAACAGGCAGAATACTTAAAAGCAGTCATCCATCAAGTGGCAGGAAAACTCTCAGTTGTCACCCACTATCAGCTGCCACAATAACAAGATAACAGACAGTGGTCACTTATGAACTGCCACATACTATATAAAAAGAAAGCAATCACCATGCTTCCTCAGGATTCATATACTGGGGGCAACTGCCAGCTGACAGAAACATGGGAGCAAATACTTTATATTTTACTGATAATTGACCCATTTTAAATGGCAGTTCCATCATCGCACAGTTATTCTCCAGCGACATTCATCCCTTTAACATAATGCATGCACTGAAATTCATATAGAAACTCACATAAGATCTCCTTTAGCCTCTATAATCTTATTTGGAGGAAAGCCAGAGGTCATTTTCTGCAGTTAAAATAATTGGTCTATTTAAGCTTGATTTTGAAGCACAAGACTTCCTTCATCTCTGCCTTATATACATGCTAGGAGGCTTTATTTTGCAAGCTATTGGTATATTGTTAACCATGAGACTGAGGAAACCCCCCACTTGTCAAACCCTTTCTTCTTTTACAGTATACAATTAATGATTCCAAAACAATGAATGTGGAAACCCCTTTAGCTGGATACTTAATATTACACTACGAGTTACAGAAGCATCTCAAATGAAAGGAATGACCTTGTTTCAAAATTAAGAACATAATTTGCTATAACACTCCTACAGGTTTATTTTTAGCTGCCCCAATTTTTCCTCAAAAACCTTTGCTCCGCAGGCGGAAACATATAGCACAATACGAGGCTATGCAGAAATCTTTAATAAGATTTCGCAGCTCTGCATGTTGAGTCTTGATGTAAATGTATCCTTCACGACAGACAAAGAGGTTTCTAAGAACAGTGAAGAAAATGCTTCATCCATATGTATGCATTTCATGCCTCATATTAATATTGTTTTATTACAAGTTGGTATTGTTGTTTAGAAAATTTTAATATAGCTCCTGCTGATATAACACATCGAGGTTCATTATGTAATATTAGCAAAGCACCACTACAACCCTACAGAGAGGGCATCTTAAGTATATTCTGCATGGAAGGCTGTTTCTCCTCCAAAATATTCTTTCTTCATTACAGAAGAGAATAAAAATTGTCCATTTATATTTAGTTCGGCATCAACCCCACCTCAAGATATCTCTGATATTGGCCATATGCTGAAGAACATCTGTTATGTCCATACTAAGTTCATCTTCAACCCCATCCTATGATCACCACATCCTGTGACATTGGTCAAACTTTAAAAAAGGGTCTAACTTTGAATTTTCCTGGTCACAGACATACCGCCTAGTAATAAGGGGTTCAACCCTAATTGAGGAGTTAAAGGAGGAGTTAAAGGCTTTTGTACTTGTAAGGTTTTGAGAAGACTTTTGTTGCATCTCTTGCATTTGAGAAGGCTTTTCAGGTTCTTTTTTTTCTTTGCCCAAACATTTTTTTCTATTTCCTGTTAAATAATCCCTAGTTGCTAGACTCCTGGCCCCAACATCTCAAGCTGTACACATTGTACATGTTTCTTGCATAAACCAGGACTGAAGTGCTAAGCTGGATCTTTCCTATATACATGCGATTAACTATACAGTGCAGGATGCAAAAATGAAAGCCATTCATTCAATGAACAAATATGTGACATGACATATTCAAGCACCTGGAGTAAGCAGTGAGCATTGGCAGCTTTTCCATTTAACAGGGATGTGGCCAGTTTGCAAATTCTTCATTTTGTGCAGTGTCTACAAGTTTCTCTCTCTTAATAGAAAGACTGTCATTTAGACAGAAAAGCAGATTCATCCCTCATTTACTGTATAAAAAAAAAAAAATAATTGGAAAAAGAGTGGATAAAAAAAATAAATGTGTTCAATGTTCAGATTGTTTAAAACCAGCCTCATAATTGCTTAGCCATTGAAGATGTGTGAATTAATGCTCTGTTTCCATGATAAAACCTTCTTTATGGAAATGAGAAAATTGTATAAAATAGTGTAATTTTCTATTGAACAAGTGGTGTTATACCCCCCAAATATACAATTATGAATGATATCTTGATGAATAGGTATAATAAAGGCTGTTAATAGGGTTTCTTTTCTTTCTTTTTTATTACGGATATGAGTAAATTGCGTTGGCCACTCACATTCATTTTCTTTATGCTGATTATTATTCAGAGCCATTATTTAATGTTCTTTGAAGTTACAGTTCTATGCATATATTATTTTCATTAGTCCTACCCTTATTACTTCCTTTGCTGTCAGTGACCTCTTGCAACACGGAGGCGCTTTTTACTTGCAATACGAATTTTTGAATTTGCATATTAGCGTTAATAGATTTCTCTGACATCTAAGCTATTTTCTACATGAAATTTGCATGAGAATACATTAGTGAACATACAGAACATACAGTAGATCAAAATAAGCAAACTGGGACCTATAGGTGTTTTTGCACCATTTACTCCATGAAGGTAGTACCAAGCTTGCACTGTGCCACCAGAGTTTGTCTTTAGAAAGGCCATATGAACCAAAAATTCTTACTGGGATGGCTCTAAATTTGTTCCTCTAAGTTTTATATCTTTCCTTTGGAGATGAACTTGAGCTGTACACTCTTGAACTAGGCATCCTTTACTTTAGTGCCCCAAATAATGATGACTACTACAGATGATATCTTCTATATCTCTTAGCTACAGCCTGGAAGAGTATTTCTTTATCTTCATGAAATTGTACTTATCTCTACAGAAGTGATCTCCAACCAGTGGCTCGTGAGCACCATGTTACTCTCTGACCCCTTGAATGTTTCTCCCAGAGACCTCAAAGCAAGTGCTTATATTTGAATTCCTGGCTTTAAGGCAAGCTCTATTTGCATAAAAAACAGCCTCCTGTAGGCTGACAGTCCACATAGGGGCTGCCAATTGGCAATCACATATTTTACACCTCTAGGAACTTTTTTACATTGAAGTGTGGCTCACAGGTAAAAAAAAAAAAGGTGGGGGACCCCTGCTTTAGAGTAGGTAGAAATTGAAATGATGTTCTTGTAGGAGTTGGCTTGACCACAGAAAAAATCGAGGGAATGCAATAACTTTTGGTAACTTTTTATCTAAAAGAATATTACATTGTGAAATGGACATGTTTGTTCTTGATTATACAAATACTTTCCATTTACAACATATATTAAATTCCATTGTTTACTTTTTTTTGGGTAAATGATAAATAGATTTATAATATGAATTTCTCTACGAAACCATATAATCATCCAATATGGTGCTTTATAACACTTGGGTATCTGTGTTGCTTCAAGCTAAAGGGCTCTAACTTGGAAAATCTTCCATAGTTTCTGCAAATATATTTAATGTCAATGTTCTGAGACACTTACACCAATTTGCATCTTGAATGCCTTATTCTCTCTGTATTATTTTATTGCAACAGTGGCCTTTTGGTAAACAGCAACCTCATCACTCCTATTTTATGCCATAGAGAACTTTGTGCAATATGACTTAATTACAAGTCGTATGTAACTTAAATAGATAAGGCAGGACACAATTTAATATAAATTGGTACTGTGCATAAAAATGGGCAGCTAAAGATAAGGAAAAAGAGACAAGATATATTCTTGAAAATGAACTTGAAAACAGGGTTTAGTAGATGTATGAATCAGGGCCAGCTGGTAAAACTGTATTGTGTCTCAGGCCCTTCAGGCTTCAATTATAAATGGATAATCTCTCCAAAAAAAAAGAATATATATATATATATATATATATATATATATATATATATATATATATATATATATATATATATATATATACAGTAGTACCTTTTAACAAATATTTCAGCAGACAGGAAGTAATGACACAATCGCATTCCAGCAGCAACAGCAGAAATGAGAAATATGGATATTTAACCCCCTTTTGAAATGTGTTTTGCTATATTTGAGAGACATGGTTTTCTCCTGACATTTACGATTTATCATTTCTCTATCATCTATCCATTTGTAGAAAGAATTGGAGAGGTTGAACTTATATACACATCTATATATTTTTTTTCAAAATCTTACCGTTTCTCTGTCTGTATCTGTCTGCCAATTCTTTCTTTCTTTCTTTCTTTCTTTCTTTCTTTCTTTCTTTCTTTCTTTCTTTCTTTCTTTCTTTCTTTCTTTCTTTCTTTCTTTCTTTCTTTCTTTCTTTCTTTCTTTCTTTCTTTCTTTCTTTCTTTCTCTACCATCTATCAAATCTGTCCCTCAAAACAGTACTTTAAGTGGGGCAAGAGTAGAGCTTGTGATAAAAAAAAAAATCTAAATTCCAGCTCTGATCACACACACTGTCTTCTGTCCAAATGTTAGAGAAGGTTCACAGAGAAGTGCTTATTAGAAAAGATTATATCTGGTACACAGTTGGAGACTGAGATGAGGAGTATCCCAGGAAACACTAGGGCTCATTTACACTATGCACCACACAGTGTGCAAGGTGCAAAAAAGCATGTAATAGGCATCTGCGGCTCCCTTTACTAATACATTGGTGACTGCTCTAGTTACATACAATCTGAAGGTATATACAGTATATGGGGTCAGTGTTGTTGTCAGAGGCGTTACAGTGCCAATGTGTTATAAAAAGCTGGGAGCAAATGAAAATGACTCACAATTTCAAAGAGAAAATATTCAATGCAATGTATATTTAATGCCCACTGTGTCATGAAATGCTGGCTGTGGATGTCACATGCTCATACTTATAGGGGCAAATTCATCAAGGGTCGAATATCGAGGGTTAATTAACCCTCGATATTCGACTGGGAATGAAAATCCTTCGACTTCAAAATCGAAGTCGAAGGATTTTGCGCAAATACTGCGATCAAACGATCGAAGGAATAATCGTTCGATCGAACGAACGATTAAATCCTTCGAATCGAACGATTCGAAGGATTTTAATCCAACAATCGAAGGATTATCCTTCGACCAAAAAAACTTGGGTTCGGTAGCTTTTAGGTGGCAAACTAGGAGGTCGAAGTTTTTTCTTAAAGAGACAGTACTTTGACTATCGAATGGTTGAATAGTCGAACGTTTTTTAGTTCGAATCCTTCGTTTCGAAGTAGTAGTCGAAGGTCGAAGTAGCCCATTCGATGGTCGAAGTAGCCAAAAAAACACTTCGAAATTCGAAGTTTTTTTTCTTCTATTCCTTCACTCGAAGTTAATGAATTGGCCCCATACTGTGCATACTTCCTGGTAGCTTAAAAGTGAAAGTCACAGTTGTGTAATGGCTGCATGACTCTGCTAATAATGCACTGTTATACTCTACTCATCCTCGGCTACCCAAAACATAACACTGGGGTCACTGTGTCATGAAATACTGGAGCCAAATTGTGTCATATATGACATTGGGTCTTAGACCCGCCCCCCAATTAAACATTTAATTATGCCCCTTACCTTGCAAATAGAGCTGCAGTTCACAATAACAGCCAGTAGGGAACACACATGCGATATGCGCTACAACTGAAAGATGCAGTGTGAGTAGATCCTAATTGCCTTTTATTGTTGTTTAAAGGGGTAATATTCTATCGAATGTATTCTCACTCCTAGGACTTGAGAAACACATACACTTTTTCTAACCAGTCTCTAATTACATTATGTCTCCAATTATACATTCAACTATAATAATGTTAATTTTTGCTCATTTCATTCAAGGGAACTCATAATGCTTATTGTTATTCGACTATGCCTTTTGACCACATGTTAAATAACAAGTATCAGTTATGGCTGAAAAATAATGTTTAAAAACTGCCGGTATATTATCTTATATCAAACAAAGAGTTTTTTTTAAAGTTCTTTGCCTTTATAAGCCCTTGAATATTTGCTTTAAATTGAGCTATATAATGGAGGTCCTTGAGAGCAAATTTCTAGTTTAAGTTATACAAGTGAGCAGTCTGCTTAGAGCCAGTTCTGAAGAACCCTGCTGAATTTCAATAATTCTTGATGAAAAGGAAATGTAACGAATTTGTATGATTCTTATCAGGTAGATATATCTTTAATCAAAAGACCAAAAGAAATGTAATTAGCCTCCTTCTTTCTTTGAGGCTAAAGTTGATTCCTGTGATAAATTACTGTGTTATAGTCTCACTGACATAGTATTTTCCAATTCATGGAAATTGCAACAAATGATGAAAGCAACTCAGTACCATGCATCTAATGATAGCTCATGCTTAATCCTCTGAAAAATAGGGTTATAGAGAAAAACCGTCTCAAATTACATTTAAAAATATTTCTCAGCATCTTGAATTCAGAGTCTCTAGGATATTAAATTATTACACGTTGACACCAACTGCATTACATCCATCACCTTTCACTTGCTGTTCTCGAATTGTCACCATTAAATAACAACTCCAAGTTGAATATATGGGCTGATGGCAATTGCTTGGCCTATATTACAGATCCACAATGGTTCGTTTGACACCCATGAATAGGATATTTGGAATAAATGCATTTGATTTTTCAACTCTTGTGATGTTCACAGTCATTCTGCTATTTGAACTGGAAATATATCTACAGAGGAAATTTATTGACATACTAAATCATATTTTACTTTTTTGAATTGTGTTTTTGGAAGCCGCCATCTGCAATATCTGCAATAAATTCATATTTTTCTATTAAAGGCTACTAAAATATTTCTGAATTGCTCTCACTATTGGGGAATACTAACAATGGTGCAGGGCTGTAGAAAATCAAGAGTGATAGCTCTACTCTAATTTATTCCCATGATAATCAGTTTCAGCTATTTTGCACCTCCGTAACATCAGACCACTCACGTAGACTACTAGTCAATGTTCCCTTTCTAGCTTCATGTAAGGGAATTATAATGCAGTGGAAATTTTGGCCAAAGGGATAAAGAAGCTTGTGGCCAGCCAGAGAGGTAATGGCTCTTTGGCCAAGTCACCTCTCAAATGGAATGTTCAGCTAAAAAAAAACTTTTTGCAAGCTGTGGGCTGTGAAGTTTTAAAACCATTTGCAATTGGGTTTCATTTGTGTGTGTTTTACCTATTAAACATTATTCAGAAAAAGAACCACATTAAAAAAAAAACTAATTTCAAATTGTCCCCAACTATAAGGGGGTAATTTAATAAAATACAAATTTATTTCAGATTTTATTTAAAAAAAAAATGGCCAAACTCCCATGCCCTATTTTAGCTTATTTATTAATAAAAATAAAACCCTATTTAATCGGATAGCTGAAAAACTCAATCAAATCGAGTGAAAACTCGAATTGCTCAAATATTTTGGGCTTTTTCCCTGAATTGCTCGAATTTTTCAGGCTTTTTTCCCCACATTGCTCGAGTTTTTGGAGTTTTTGTCAGAAGACCCCAAAAATGTCACATTTTCAGCCCAAACTCTCATGCCCTATTGTAGCTTATTTATTAATAAAAATAAAACCCTATTTAATCGGAAAGCTGAAAAACTCAATAAAATCGAGTGAAAACCCGAATTGCTCAAATTCTTTGGGCTTTTTCCTGAATTGCTCGAATTTTTCAGGGATTTTTCCCCAAATTGCTCGAATTTTTGGAGTTTTTGCCAGAAAACTCCAAAAAAAGTCACATTTTCTAGTGAAAAAAACTCACTAGAATTTAATGTTAGGATTTTAATACATAACCCCCTAGATGTCAATTTATAATAAGTTTATTTGGCTTTTGAATTTTTATTGGACAAATCCAAAAAGTAACTAGTAAAAAATGGTACAAATAGGAAAGGAAAGCCTTACCGATAACATATGCTAGCAACAAGGCCAGAGCGACTGTAATGGCGGTGGCGCTTAATGCTGTACACTTCCAGTTACAGCAACGATATGATTTGTTAAATGTGAAGGCGGGTCTTGAGAAAGTGCTTCTTGGAAGAGGTCTGGGAGGTGGGGAGTAAACAGTATTGGATGTTAAAGGATAGTTCTGACTGGCGGCACTGAAAATAGGAGATGAACCAGATCCGTGTTTAAACAGGAAGTGCCTAGGAAGAGAAAAATATAAAACAGAGTAAGAAGAGCGTTAGTAACAGATCATCAACTTAATTAGCTCAGTTTCACATGATCAGTCTTTAGCTGACACTAGGGATGAACATTTCATCCAGTACAGTTTTGGAGTGGAAATTATAATGTTTTCTTTTCATTGACTCCAATTCAATTCAGAAAATGTTTTCCCTTTTGCATTTTTTTAAAAAAAAAATGCTAATGAATGAAAACAGCACAAATTTGCTCATTACTAGCTGACACATGTTTGTTACTAGTATGTAAACCTGTTTAAGGCAGATCCTTACAAGTGTTCTGCACAGTCATTTTTTACTTTTTATAACACATTACAGTAACGTTGATTTTAGCACATTCACTCTATTATGACCACACAAAATGTCATCATTACAGTTACAACAGACTTTACACTGCATAAAAAAGAATCCAAATGAAATAGTAACGATATATTTATCAGGAATAGAGTAGATGGAAGGTTGAAAAGAGCATTGTGGAATACCTTTCAGATGAAAAATGCATCTGTTTCTTGTGAATTTCTGATGAAAAGCACTGGATTGTTGGCTTTTAAAGTTATTATTTATTTCCCTTAGCTCTTCCTTGTTTTGGCAAAGAGATGTCGGTCCTGTTTGTAGTTTCAGTCTTGCATAGATCACTCATTTCTTTTAGAAAACCCATTTACAAAAATTAAGCAAGAACTGGGATCTCACCACCCTTTCTTAATACTTTTATGGGACCAATACAAAGGTTTCCTCTTTATTTATTGCAGTAATACCTATGTTATAGTGTCGCCCATCTTCAGGTATAATATCACATATGGTATGTTTTTTATCCTTGAATTGCTCTCTATCCTAAGCTAATTGGATGAGCCATCACTCTATGGTGTTAATTGAATCAGATTTAAATTTGCCATCTTTTATGGATTGCTATTGAGAAATGTTTTGGGGACTTGACATGGGGAGGGTTATTTACGAAAATCAGAATTTATCTAAATTTTTAAATAAAAAAACCACACCCAAACTCCAATAGCTGATCTTACCTTATTTATTATTTAAAAAACCTCAATTTAAACTGTTCAGGTAAAAACTCTATAAAATCAAGTGAAAACCTGAATTGCACGATTCTCAGGGTTTTCCCGAAAAGCCAGACTTTTTCCCAAAAAGCCCAAAATGGTCGGATTTCTATGCTAATACCAGCACAGAAACCTCAAAATAGGATAAGGACCTCTGCCATTGACTTATACAACCTCTGCAGGTCTGAGATGGTGGATTTTCAGGGTTTTTGTAGCCAGGCTTTAATAAATCTCGAAAATTCAAGTTTTTTTTTTTAAAAAAAGAATAATTTGAGTTTTGCCCCAAAAAGCTAGACCAGATAAGTTCGGAGTTTAGTAAATACTGTAACCCCCTAACAGAGCAGTCAACAAAGATTTTGGAGAGATTAATACGATGAAGAGGTCAATGGAGTTTTAACTGTGGTTGGGTGGCCAATGTAGTGTCAAATTTACAAATGCTTTGACACACGATATAAAACATAATTGATTGATGTATAGACTAAAGTCTTGGAATTCTACATATGCATGGATGGAAAATAGTCTGCAGGGACTCGTAGTCTTCAATAATTTATCCTCTAATTGGAACAAAGTTATAACGATTCACCACTAGGTAAAGTCTTGTGGTTACTTTTATGCAACATGTTTATAAATAGCTTAAAATTGCTATTTTAAGCAATGTCCTTAAAAATGACAAATTACATAACACTGAAAACAGTGGATCTGTTAGATGTGTTTTTCTCCCTATTCTCCCAGATCCCAGATTCAGGACTTTGGTATCAAAATAACAGATACGATTCACTGTAGACAAGTACAGGTATATACATTTTGGATACTTGCTTCTTGCTTTATTCAGCTATACCTTTCATGGTAAAAAAAAACAAAAAAAAACAAGTATACTAGTAAATAAGATCATTGTAGACAGCACAATAGAGATCTTGTTTGGGAAGGGGACCCTAGTACTTTATATTTCAGCTTCTGTGTAAAGAAAGATCTAAGACTTCATCTTGAATCAGCAGTAAACCTATGGCCTCGGGTTCATAAAAAAGTACTTCAGAGAGCTAGAATTCACAGAAGTAAACTGAATGGTAGGAAATATTTCATTTATGAATGTAGCCTGTCTCAGGCAGCTTTATTTAATTTGAAGGAAATTGTAAAATTTGTCCGAACATAAGTCAAATATTTAATACCAAAACAGATGAAGCCGGCTTAATTGATACACACGGTGCTGACAGCAACACCCAAATGAAATTAATAGTGTATCAGTGCAATATACTGATCAATAATGCTTGCTATATCTTTTTTAGAACACATTAAGACTTACAAAGATTTACAAAAGTTCACTTATTTCTGTTTGCATAAACGTACCCAGATTTACGAGTTGGGTACTTGTGAATTTATCATTTTTTTAATTCAATGTGTGGGGCAGATTTATCAAGGGTCGAATTTCGAGTTTATGGGAGTTTCTCAAAATTCCAATCAACTCCCATGAACTCAAAATTCAGAAAAAAAACGGGCAATTGAAATTTATTTAGAAAAAAATCGAATTTTTAAAAAACGGGGGAATAGGATCGAGTTGCAAATTCGATCGAGTTTTTTAACCCCCCAAAAAAATATATATTTGTTTTTTAATTTTTTTTCCAAAAGTCCACCAAACTACTCCAAATTGATTGTAGGAGGTCCCCTATAGCCCAAAACACAAATTTGGCAGGTTTTAGATGGCGAATAGTCTAATTCAAATTCTTAAAGGGACACTACATGATACATTTCAAATTTCTAATTCTTTTTAAATTCAAATCGAATTTGGACTATTCCCTAGTCAAAAACTCGAAAGAGTGCGAATGATCGCTAGTGCCTAACTCTTTCCCTAGCGAATTGACGCCTGCTCCTGTTAGTAAATTGCTGATGTCCCTGCATTCGGTAACAATGGCGAATTGTCACCAGCGTTTGCCACTTCGCCCTTTAGTAAATCTGCCCCTATGGGAGACAACCTTTCTGTAATCCACAGATTTCTTGATAATGGGTTTCTGGATAATGGATCCCATACCTGTAGGACCTAAATCCAGCAACCAATGCCATTGTAATTTACTTCCATGCATCTGTTCCATGTTAATGCTAAAGTTACTAGATTATTTGAAAAATCAGAGACAGTTTTAAAAAAATACAAGTTGCTGGTCTGGCAATTCTCAATCAGCAGCATAGCAAGGGTTAAAATGCATTGATAATCCTCCAGTCAAATTGTCAATAATAATCTAAACGTAGCAAGTTTAATTACTGTAGATGCAAACTGACACTTATTTAATCCACCGTCCAGGTTCTTACAAAAAAAAAATCGATTGGATTTTAGTTTCTTAATGCAATAGTTTTACATGGGAGATATTGATTATTATCTCTAGGACTTGCAGGGTTTCAGGACAGCTGACGGCAAGTAAGTGCTGACTGAACAATGTTATTAAGGGAGACTAATAATCGATACCCTGCAGTGATTGCCATTGTTTGGGATTGTTGCTTTAATAAAAGATGTCATAGAAAGAAAAATAAACCGGCAACACATATACATACAAAGAGGACTATCAAGCCAGTATAGATCCATGCTCTGGGACTGCATATACTTGTACTGTGAGTTTTCATTCATTCATTTTAAATATAACTACTAAGATTCTGCTCTCTGCCCCTCTCTTCTATGTAAGCTGTTTTGTTTGCTGAAACAAATTATCTGCATGGAGTTACTAGTACTGTATTTTTAGTTTGAAAGACTGCTAAAGGATCTCCAACAATAAAATGACATCAAGCTACACGACATAGATTGCTACAGTACCCCTATTTGCTTCTTGTGATGGTTGTACAGGCATGGGATCTGTTATCCAGAATGATTGGGACCTGGGATTTTTTGGATAACAGATCTTTCTGTAATTTGGATCTTCATATCATGTAAACACTAAATATCCCCCAATAGACTGGTTTTGCCTCAAGTAAGGAATAATTATATCTTAGTTGGTATCAAGTTCAAGGTACTGTTTTATTATTACAGAGAAAAAGGAAATTGTTTTTAAACATTTGGATTATTTTGATAAAATGGAGTCTATGGGAGACGGTCTTCCTGTAATTCGGAGCTTTCTGGATAACGGAGGATAACAAATCCTGTATCTGTATAGCAAAATCGGAGGCTTGGGAGACAGTTGCTATTTAGACAAGACTCCAGTTGGCAGCGTACCCAGTAATAATTCCTTGCAATCAGCGAGATATAAATGTAAAAGAAACTGAAAATACAGGTGCAGGATCCTTTATCCGGAAACCCATTATCCAGAAAGCTCCAAATTACAGAAAGGCCACCCCCCGTGGACAACATTTTAACCAAATCATTTACATGTTTGAAACAATTTCCCTTTTCTCTGTCATATTAAAACAGTACCTTGTTAATTATCCCAACCAAGATATTATTACTTTTTATTGGAGGCAAAACCATCATATTGGGTTTATTTAATGTTTAATTTTTTTTAGCAGACATAACGAAAATTTCAGGTCCCGAGCATTCTGAATAACAGGTCTCAAACCTGAATATAATATCAAAAAGGTTTGTCATTATTAACTAGGGAACTATCATAACACAAAAATGTAATATGAGTTCATGGAAATAAAAAAAAAAAAAAAAAAAAAAAAAATATATATATATATATATATATATATATATATATATATATATATATATATATATATATATATATATATAATGACTTCATCATTCGTTATTATTGTTTTTTCAGCCATTTCAGGAATTTTCTGATGAAGCGAAAAGGAACAGATTCGCTCATCTCTCTATGTAGATCACTTGTTTTAAACATCTAATTCACAGCTGTCTTAAGTACAAAGGGAGGAGGACAAAGTAATATTAGGGATGGTAAAGGAAGCAATCCCAAGACTTCATTGTTGATGACAATATGTTTTACAGCTCTACAGAATATGTGGGTGCCTTATATATACTTGTTATAAGGGATCTAAACCCACACAAATGATTTGTAAAAAAAAAAAGGGGGAGGCCATAGATATATTTGCAGTTTTAGACTGTAAGCACCAGGCTTTGAACTCAACACCTTTCAGCAATCCTGCACTTTCTATGCACTAGCTGTATTAAGTTAACTCGGGTTGCTGACTCTCGGTTGAACCAAAAGACTGGTATTTAGCCATCTAATAGTGATGGGCGAATTTCTCCCGTTTCGCTGAAAAAATTTGCAAATTTCCCACAAAATTTTGGAAACGATGAAACATTTGCGGAAAACCGTGAAATCGGAAAGTTCACGAAAAAATTGTGAAATTTGAACGTTTTCACAAAAAAAATCATGAAAATCAGAAATTGACGCCGGCGCATTTTCACCGGTGAATTTTCGCTGGAGATTCGTGGCGAGTTTTGTGGCGAAACGTGAAGATTCGACGCAAATTCGTGCCAGGTGAATTTATTTGCCCATCACTACCATCTAACACTGCAAATATCTTCTAGAAATAGAAAATATATGTAAATTGCAAAAGTGCTTAGTGAAAAACTCGGATCATTGTTATTGGTTGTACAAAGTTTCCGAGTACAGTTAACACTGGTATGTTTGATGTTCAGTGCATTTTATAGACCAGTGCTGGACTAAAACACAACTCCCAGGGGACTAGAAAATTCCTCAGGCAAAACACTCCCTGCAGTATTCCTCATCATTGGCTCAGCTGACACTCACCCATCTAACACCTCTGGAAACTTTTAGTCAGGGGGTTATGTATCAAAATCTGAAAAAATCTCATTACTCCGATCTAATCCACACTGTTTTTTTCCCTTCATTTATCAATACATTTTTCTGACAATTGTGTGCGGGAAAAAATTTCCAAAAAATCATGAAAAAAGTTGAATCGTACAATTTTTTTGGATTTTTGAACCACAAAATCTTCAGATTATTGCACAAATCCCAGCGCAGATCAGGATATCTTTGGGACTTCTCCCATTGACTTCTACATGAACTCAGCAGCTCTAAATTGGAGTTCATTTTTATTCAGATAATCAAGAAGAGAGAAAAAGAAATGACCCATATGTCTGCAAACCCCCATCCATCATATCCAATAAATCACAGGTGATCTAATTAATAAACCACAACATAATTATTAACATTAAAAACCACATGTCCAGTGTGTAGCAATCCTATTTAAACAAGGGTCGGTCTAGCCTATATATATTTAATGGCCGATTGAAATATAAATTTACTAAGTATGCTATATTGCAAATAGTAACTTAATACGGTAATGAGCTACCAGTCTGGTGTAGTCACTCATATAGCCACATTGTAGGCACCAACCCTTTTACCCCCATAGAGTACCCTCCCATCCGATGGTATGATTGATGCTTCTTATTAACGTGTGATAAGGACCTGTTATCAGTATCTAATTGTCAGTCTATGAATTGTATTTAAAAAATATGTATGTTTTACAAGACTGTTTGTCCTACTGAATTTTTTAAAGCTTTTTATTCTTTAATAATAACACATTTTAAAGCTATTATTAAGTGTTGCTCACTTTTGCTACTTAATTGCAGGTGTTAATGATGGTTTTATGCGCCTCTCCTAGTCCTGGTCATAATAAACTTCACTAATTACTCTGTTCTACACGGCTAAGTGTACTACTGTTTTGTGCTTGATAATTTCCTACCAAAAGGATTTACTTTGAAATAAATTCTTCTACTGTTTGAAGATGCTGCCAAAAGAAATTCCTGGGTTTAAGCATAAACAAGTACCGTACCTATTTTTACATGTAAAAGAAAAACTCATTTTACTATGGCTTGTTTTATTTTTCTGGTTTCCATAGGGAAGCATTATCCCAATATCCGCTAAGATACTTACTCCTGACTCTCTAGAGACCCCCCGCTCCTAGTATTTCCTACCCAATATTCACTGGTAATAGATGCATGTAATAACACGTGTGGTGCTCAAACATAACCAAACCATGTACATCTGTGAACTACTCACATCTTATTTACTGGTCCTCTCACCCCCACTCCATGACATAAGGTACTTCAAGAAGCACTGGATGTTCAGGCATCAACATAGGGGGATGCTAAGGAATCACTGCAGTCATGAGAGCCATTCTCAGAACCCTGAGTAAGTAAACTTACTAAGAGCACTCCCACCCCCTGCATTATCCCTACCCTTGCGGTTTGTTACACTATTGAAAAGTGTAATATAATATAGAAGCACCTTTCATGCAATATGGTCACTTTGACTAGCTGTATGCAAGCATACGGACCAACAGAATCCATACATAACTGCAACTCATTTGCCATGGGCATCTCTATATCCCCTATACAACTATACATTTAAGGGATGACTGAATGTTATGGTAAATTGAAAACTTATGTTAATTCTGCTAGAGCCTTGTCTTTCAAGTTGTCTATGATGCATATTGAAGAGACACATACATAATACAGATGATACATCCAAAACCTACATAGTAAGGAAAAGAGTAGGGTATTTAAAACACTGATATGTTAGATGTAATCATCCTTTTACTCCTGGTATCCAAACACTGTTGCTCAACTATACCCAGAAATTTCTGTGATATTGCATCTGCTCTCCCACCTTATGTCCAATTACAGTGAAATATCAGGAAGCCAAAGTTTGCGCATTTATCTCAGATTCTTTAAAAGCAATAAGATCTGGTAAGCAAAATTCTCATTGGTGAATATTCTCTAATTAAATGCAGTGGCTTTACAGACCGTTTAGATGCCCTTTAAATTATTGACATAACTGATATCATATCATCTGAGCTTGGATTAAATTTAATTTTAGTTGGACTCTGAAAATGTAGTTTATGAATTTTGATTATATTCCACATTTTGGAACGTTTCTAAGGTCTAATTTTGATAAACTTTTTTGAAGAGGTGGGGATAACTGTTTTTTTTTATTCTACAGCAGATGACTTTTTATTCTATTCAAATGACTACCCGAAAATAACTACTTGTATGTAAGAACCTATGTTCTGTAAGATCATTTTACTTTCATTTGTACAGTATGTTAAATGTTGTTTTCATTAGTCATCTTAATTAAGCCATGTCTAGTGTTATGAACGGAGTCCCAAACCCAGAGCAAACTCCAAGGTCCTGGTCACTGCTCACTTTTCGCCTTCAGCAACCACTTTTGGCTTTGGGAGGAGCCCTCCTCTACTCGGGTGCCACCAGGTCTTAATATGAGGACCAGGGAGAGAGCTCTAGGCGAGCAAGAGAACTGAACGTAGTACTGGAGTGGAGAACTAAAAGCATGGTCAAGGTACAGGCTGGGTCGTAACCAATCGGGCAGTGCAGTACAAAATGGATAGACAAAGCAGAGTCAAGGTCAAAAGCGGGACAAACACCAAAACGCAGTACAAAATCAGAATCCAGAAGAATAGTCAAGGGACAAGCAAAATCAGGGCAGTGGAATGGATAAGATCAGGGACATGCAAAAACAGAGCAGGAATCACTTGAAAAACACACCCAGGAACTAAGTAAATAGACCTTTACGTTGGGCAATGATTTTAACACAGAGAGCCCTTTAAATATTCAAAATTCACGGCAATCGATGATGTCACGTTCAGCACTGATATAGGCCTAAATAGCCGAACGCGGAACCTGGAAGATGAGAGCATTTACACCAATGGTACCAAACAAAACGGACCGGAGGGCATCCCCGTCACAACCCCACTAGACCACCAGGGTGAGTTATGACATCTAGATTATTTTAATAATAAAGACACTATGTCACGGCCGGCACCCGATACCAGAACAAATGCCAAGCACCCTGGTCTCGGCTTGTCTTCACCAGTAGTGTGACCACCGTTGGGCTTTGGGAGGAGCCCTCAGCTTACTTGGGTGCCATCTGGACTTAACGAGGGGTGCAAGGCGAGATGTTCTGGCTGGCGAAGGGGCAGGGCTGTTTAGCAGAGTCTTTAGGCCGAAGGTCACTGTAAAAAAGGTCAAGGCAAGCGAATGGTCAGACAGGCTGGATCGAGGCAGGCGAATATCAGAATCGTCAGGAAGGCAAAGGGTCAAAACCAGGTAATCAATCAGATGGGTTGAGGCAGAATCGGAGTCAAATAACAGGCAGAAGTCAAACCAGAACGTCAAACAGGAGGGTGAAGCAGAATCAGAGTTGGTTTCAGGCAAAGGTCAGGTTCCAGAGATCAGAGTAGTCAAAACAGCCAGGCAGGTGTCAAAACAGGTAAGCAGAAACAGGTTTGAACAGAACAGCAATAGCTAACAGCACTAGGAACAAATCCTATCACGGGCACAGAATTAAACTAGAGATCACGTCAGCGTGCATGCGCATAAAATCCAGGAAGAGGCGCGCGCACCCTAACTAACCAGCGCCTGCAGGGAAACAGATCGGCGCGGCGGGCGTCCCCACCGAGGGGGCGGCAGGCTACCCTGCTGTCGCCCCACTAGACCACCAGGGTAAGATTTTCTCACACACTTCAATTAAAAAAATTTACAATTTCCAGATTTCATTTTGGAAAAAAAATTGTTAAAAAAAGGAAAGTAATCATGCCAAATCCCTTCTGTAAAGCTGGAACAGTCTGGATAAACAAAGCCAAAGCAGTAGGTATGATTATTTTTCATTTTATTATTGTACTAATGAAGGCCTATATATAACATAATTACCTTTATATCTGCAGGTTAGTTTGCTAAGAGTGCACTTTCAACTAGTGATACTTTTTAAAAGCAGAGTTATACTGCTGGCAAGGGAGTTGCACATCAGTATCTAATGTGCAGTAGTTGGAACTGACTGTGTTCTGTCATTTGCATCTATGCCTGGAACATTTGGCTACTGTGGAATAGTTTTGCGAAACTAATGTAACCATTAAACATCTCTTTCCATCTATAAAACTGATTGCTGTCCCTGTGGGCACGCTATCAAGTACATTTTGCCTACAGCTACAGAATTGAAAGGGAGGGACAGGCATGAATATTCTAGTGTAATAATCGAGAGAGACAACATTAGCAACCCATTAAGGGGGGTCAAAAAAAAGGTGTAACTTCAAAGTAAAGCAAAATAAATATGACACTTTGTTTTTCCTGCAATTAATTAAGCAGTTTAGTTTAATTGTGTAGCTATCATATACTTTTATTTTAGATTTAAGCCTGGAGAATGCATTATATAAAATAAAGCAGCAAGAGATGTCCTCCTTTTTGGGGCTTCCTTGACTTCTTCTGACACATCCATTGTAATAATATACAATACAAGACGAGAAAAATATCTGCAAGTCTTAGCTTCCCTTTTAGGAATAAGAAAACTAGTTTTTTTCTGCTGATAACTGTGCCCTTAATTAAATCACTGCTCTACAAAAGAACTGAAGTTTGAAACAAGTTTAGCAGAAAAGTCTATACCTTTCAGATTCAGAAACCTTTCAGTTTCACTTGGATGAGAATTCACATTAACTGCTAGATTTTGATTTTATTTCCTCCATCAAGGGTGGATAGGATGTCATGCTTTCCAATTCTACCAAAGCAAAAGCTGGTGCAAAATTCAAAGAACTTAATTCAATGATCTGTTTGTACTGTATATTCATTTAACTAATGGCTTGGGTTATGATATGTAAAGTGTCCTATTAGATGTTTTGTGTAGAATGCCCACTGGCACGCAATGTTCACAGAACGTGAAATTATTTTCAAAAATTAAGAGGCAGGCTACATTATTGCTTGGTGTGTTGAGGATAAACAAGCAATGCCAAGGTATTACACTCCTAGAGGACAAGCTTCAGGCAACTATAAAGAAAGATCCCACTGAAAGAGAGCAAACATTGGTGTTAATTTTCTATTCCAGAAATCACAATAATCAAAAGTTACTGTGACAACCTCTATTTCATGTCCTGCGCCACTTTGAGAAATGACGGTTTTGGAGCAAACTCAGGAACATGTATTTTAGTTTACTACGCCCTTATTGATCTTCTTTTACATGCCATCATTGTTGCTATTAGCAGGTCAACACAGATTAGATACAATTGCACCCCACTTGTTTGGGTTATTACCCTTTTGCTGCACATTCCCAATTGGCCAAGTGACAAAGCATAAACGAATACAAGCAAGCTGTCCAAATAGGATTGCACTGTTTAGACAAAGTTAGAAATAGTGGACGGAAGAAAGAAAGGAACATTTAGCTGTAACAATTCCTTGTTTAAAGTGAATAATAGGCAAGGTAGAATAGGGGTTTGGTTGCCTGCCTTTTCTCCATTGATAATAATTCTTTTTATGCTAGTGTAACAGCTAAAAGGGTTTTTATGTTTTATATGTATTGCTTTACCTTTTAAGATTTCATTAGAGTACAAACAGAGAATAACCTCTTAATATCTGATGTGATACAGAACCCTATAGCCTTTGTGTGTTGTCTCATTTGCCTGACTATAGTTATCTAGCCTATTCTGAAATAAACAGAATACCACCCTATTTCAACACTGGTTCAATGAATAGGACTTGGTGAACATAAGTTTGGTCCATTGTTTTAATCAGGAAATAAATACGTTTTTATTTTCATTTCTTGCTCTCAACAGGGCAACATTTTAAAATTAAAGTCACATTTAACTTCCATTTCCCAATGAGCAAATTCTAACAAACCAGCAATCCACACAGAAGCCTCTTTATAAATAAACCCCTCCCTTACACAGCTGATTTTCTAATTAAAACAATACACCATTGAAAGAACACCGATTGGTCATGGAATCATCCCAATACCTAGAAACTCAAGAACAAGAACAACCTGACTATGTGCCTCCCAGGAGCCACCAGATTAACAGGTTATTGACCTCCTACCCAAATCAATTCCCATAGGATTTGTATCTTTACATATCTATACCATAATTGAGCTGAAGGTTGTAAAAGCTGTTAAAATGTTTTATGTTTGCTGTTATAATCACAACAATTTCTAAAGGAAATGTACAAATATACCATATGATTACTTTATTATATTCGATAAAAACAAGTTAAAAAAAAAACAATACACCAAACTTCAGCACAAATCATATTCATTGAACCAATGTTAAAAAAGGGGTATAGTGTCACTATTAATTGATAGAACAATGCAACCAACAATTAAATTATCTTTGGGTATAATGGTAGCTTTTCTGAAGGGTGCTGAGAAGCTCCCTCTAGATGTCAACTGAACTCCACTGATCTAAAAAAATTTATTTTACATGGAAAACCCATTTAGACAGTTGATAATTTACTTTGTTTTAGGAAGCATCAGGATAACTGATAATTGTATGACAGCTACAATATGGTTTTGATCTTTCTGGTCCCCAGTCTTCTTTACCCATGAGTAACATTCAGATGTAAAAAAAAGTTGAAGCATTAAAAATGGGTGGTAGAAAATAAGTGCTGGGATTGGCCATTTGATAGCCTCCATGTAGCTTAGCAGTCTACAGGAGACTCTGTTTGGCAGTGCACCTAGTTTTTATACCACCAAAACTTTTCTCCAAGCTTGTAATTCAAAAATAAGCACCTGCTTTGAGGACATTGGGATCAAAATCAAAGGGACTGGTGAGCAACACTGTTCTAGGGCATAACTGAGGGGCCTGATAAACAAATGTTGCTGTATTGTTCTGGGCAAGGCTTATTTATTTTTATAGGGAACATTTGGCATTGTTGTGTTTTTGATGACCCTATTCTAAACAACTTTTCAAATAGTATTAATTAATTATAAGCCTTCGTGTTCTGTCTCTTTCTAACCTGCAACAAAAATGTGGCTGTTGGGGTTGCTGACTAAAAACAGACCTAGGGGCAGATTTACTAAGCTCGAGTGAATAATTCGAATAAAAAAAAATTTGAATTTCGAAGTATTTTTTTGGGTACTTCGACCATGGAATTGATCAAATTCGATCGAATCGAATGAATCGAACGTTAAGAAGAAAAAATCGTTTCACTAATCGATAATCGAAGTACTGTTTTTTCGAATAAAAATCCTTCGATTGATCGCTTAAAATCGTTCGAACAGTTCGATTGGAATGATTTCGTCGTTCAATCAAACAGTTTTTATTTGTTAATGTTTTGCGCTAAAATCCTTTGAATTCGATATTCGAATTCGAAGGATTTTACGTTGAGGGTTTTTTAACCCTCGAAATTCAACCCTTGATAAATCTGCCCCCTATTGTTCAGTTTTATTATCAATCTTGGTTTTATTAATTATACTTGTATTCATGTCTAATGATAAGAAAACTCATGGCTTTTCAATAGGAAAATAGTCAGTAGGAATGCGAAATTAGATTGTGATTCAGATATTTTTGTTTCTGTAATACCATATACTTTGACCTGCATTGTTGGTGAAACAGAAACATTTTCCTAGTTCAACAGGTCACATGGAGAAGTTATGAGCTCAGATTTTGCACATTTGTAGAAGTTGAAGGATATTGTGCTTAATATAGCATTATGTCCATCCAACAGACAGAGCCTATTCATGGAGTAGTTTCAGGAAGACCACCAATGTTTGGGGAGAACACACTTAACATGGCTGTTGTTTTAAACCCCAGCTTGGGGAGCATACTTTCCAATCCATAACACATTTAAAGCCAAATCTTGCTTTAATCGAAATTATTTTTTTCTGACTTAGATTGCGTCAGCCTGATTTCTCAGCTTGAAAAAGGACCAGTAAAATTGAAACATTGCTGTGCCATATGTGGAAATGAAGGCAGTTTTATACTACTGCTTGGAGTGCTGCACATTCCTTGGATCCAGAATGCAAAAAATGTGAAGGTGAACATATGTTTGTGTTTGTACCCTTTAAAAGAAAGGTAATCACTAAGGAGCTGGGCTAACAAAAAACGTATTGCTTCAGCTTGATTTGACCCAGAATTGTTCTCTAAAGCTCAGTTTTGTTGTTTCATAAACACTATATTTTATGTTACACATACTTTGTTGAAATATAAGAGCAGTCTATATAATATACTGAGAAATATAAGAGTTGTTGATTAACACTCCAGGGGAGACAGGAGTGGAAGTGCATGACACGGAGATTACTGCTCTTACAAACAGAAGCAGTTTACTACAGCTATTAAATGTCAACATTACTACTTCAGCCATTAACTAGAATCATTAAAAAAGCCATCAAGATATCAAAGAGAAACATGTTATTTGTAATTGCAGTGCAACCTAATAAAACATTGAAAGCCATAGGGGAAAACGTAAAGGGTTTGCCTGAAGGTTGCTTAAGAAAATTATTTTTGATGTGTTTCCAGTGATACTTTAAATAGCGGATCTTGAGTGCTCTGAAAGACTTATAGCCTGCTGCAGTAATAAACAGAAACATTATTATTAAGTGATAACTAAGCAATGGATGGAACTCTAATACAGCAGTTTGCTCTTAAACATATCAGTTTTATTGTTGTTGGTAATGTCATTTTCGCTCTTTTGTTATCAAGGACATCTCAGCTATAGATGATTTTTCTTTGCACTTGTTGCAGCCCAATTTTTCCTTACTTTAAAAGGATTGTTTTGTAACAGTACTAAATTTTCATTTAATGCCAACAAAGGATCAGCCTCAGATGTTTGCGTATCCAAAAGAGATTCCGTTTCAGTATCTTGTTTCAATACTAAATATTATTTGATAGCTACAGATGCAGACTGCATGTACTTCTGCATACAAATCTACTGGTAGAACTTTTAAAGAAATTTTTTTCAAGATTTATCAAGGGTCGAATTTCGAAGTGGAAAATACTTCGAAATTCAACCATCGAATAGAATCCTCCAACATTCGAATTAGAAGTCAGAGGATTTTATTCATCGTACAATCGTATTCCGATCGTAGTACGATCGTATGCCGACCGTACTTCAAATCTTATGATTCAAACGATTTTAGCGTACGATCGTATGAAATCATAAGTTTATCATAAGTTTATGAAACCCAAAAACTTAGAATTATGCTCTGGCAGGTCCCCATAGGCTAACATAGCACTTCAGCAGGTTTAAGTTGGCGAACAATTGAAGACAAAGTTTTTTTTAAGAGACAGTACTTCAATTATCGAATGGTCGAATGGTCGAATAGTCGAACGATTTTTACTTCGAATCGAAGTCAAAGTAAATTCGAAGTCGGAGTATCCTATTCGATGGTCGAAGTATCCAAAAAATTACTTCAAATTTCTAATTTTTTTACTTTGAATTCCCTCGAATTCACTTCGACCCTTGATAAATCTGCTCCTTAATGTTTAAAGATTTTCTCCAATATATATGTGTGTGTGTATATATATATATATATATATATATATATATATATATATATATATATACAAAATGTATGTGATTTCATTCACTTAAGATTGGAGTGCGGCTCTATGTGTGAACCAGCACCCACGATTGAAAAATCAGGATCTGAGTGCGGCTACCTACAAATGATTACATATACTTTACATTACATTACATTACATATATATATATATATATATATATATATATATATATATATATATATATATATATATATATAAGCACTCACAGTAGTTGCCATCAAGCGTGAATCAAAAAATAATTTACTGGTGCATGGTATATCAACGCGTTTCGGCTCCTGACGACGGCTCCTCGAAACGCATTGATATACCATGCACCAATAAATGACTTTTTGATACAAGCTTGATGGTGACTACTGTGAGTGCTTTCGTGGACTGCTGTATATATATATATATATATATATATAGATATATATATATATATATATATATATATACACACAAATGCATATACTGTTTATTATAACCCTTAAGAGAATCTTATATTTTCTAGAAATATCTCCATTTAATTGGATTTTCAATAAACCTAGTATTAAAAGGACATAAAAAAAAAAGTGTATGTTTATTAAGAAGTACATTTAGAATTATTATTTAGCTTAGTACATACCCTACTCCTCTACCAAAATTGAATATTATTATTATCATCCCATATTATGTCAATGAAGTCAGAATAAAATTAATTTTAACCAGAAAAATTGTAATATAATTGAAACATAAATGGCTGGATATCTACATGCCTGTTTGTCCTCCAAAGAAATCTGTTTTCTATATATGTACCGAACGCACATGCTAATTTCAAGCGCCCTCTGTAACCATAGTGACTAACTCAGGCAATAAAGGAACAAATAATGCAAGTCTAAACAGCTGCCAAAATTGCTGAAGCCCCCAACTGGTAACATTTCATTCATTTTTTTTTACAAAACTTTCAGAATAATAGTGGCTGATTTTAGTACTTCAGAATAACATAAAATCAAACATATTCTTTTAAGTGTTTGAAATAACAAATATGTTTGCTATGTTATATACTGCGTTAAATGACAGAATCTTTATGAATTATAGCATATAGCATAGCAACACATATTAGCCATATCCTTAGATGCAGGTGGGTCAAGTTTGTAACTAGGGTGCACTACTTAGGTGGGTGCAATACTTAGGTAAGTGCTTAGCTCAGTGGTTGAAGCTCAGTTTTCTTGCTATAGACACTGATTCTAGTGATGAAAGTATTCTCTTGACTGGCAGAAAAATAGCCACATAAAAGCAAAGCAAAAGCCGTCATAACGTAAAGGACAAGCAATGCCTAACAAAGATATTTCGCTAGCAGATACGGCTCTTAAAAGAAATTCATGCATCCTTACTACTGTTTCCTAAACGGCTTGCTTTGACCTGTAGCTCCCATTGTATCATGGATTATGCAGGATTATGTAATAACTGTATCAAGCATATGCATATAAATATGTTACTACACCATGAATTTAGACTTACTTTGCGCAACTACGGCAGACGACTACGCATACTCATCAAAATACAACATTTGTTGGAGCGTAAATTTGATAAATTTTCTCTAGCGTAACTTCCTTCCTAACGAAACTTTGTTAATTTAAATTCAATGGGTACATAAAGATCTTATGTATGTAATTATTAGTGATGTTGCTGAAATTGTTGGTAGTGGCCACTTTTCATTAAGATTACAGAGATTCTCTCTTCAATTCGAATCGAATTTTGGCCTATTCGATGTTCGAAGTTCCCAAAAATTACTTTGAAATTCGAAGTTTTTGAATTCAAAAATTCACTTTGAATTCACTTCGACCCTTAGTAAATGGGCCCCCTAAATGTGACAAAATGTGGGGGTCGTGGCCTAGCAGCGAATGGAGTAAGTCACGTTTGGTAGAGCTCCAAGCTTTGGCCCGCTAAACTAAGCTAAACCAAAGCAAAGACTATTAAACCAATACCTCATCAAGATCGGAAAAGCCTGGTGACCTAAAGATGGGTAAACGCAACAAGAAAAAAGGCTCCACAACTAAATTGACAGCCTTCTATGGAGCAAAGAACAAAGACTGATATGTTGAGGATAATAATGTTGAGGATGTAACTTTGTATTATTTTGCTAGAACCTGGTGAAATAGATTTTGGTGAAAAGGGTAACAAATTGAAATTTTCACACTTTGATAAATAGACAGTTTTACAATTGGTTGCCCGGCGAAACGCAGCAAAAGTTGTCCAGAGATAACGTATTTCGCTACTGAAGTGTGTTACTCAACATATACTTCTCTTAATATGAAACAGGGTACATATTTTGAATATCTAGGTATGTAGGCCTTACTGTGACATGGCCTTATGGTTGATATATTCGGCAAAACCATCGGCATATTTCCTAGGAAACAAAAGTGAGCTAATGCCTGCGATTGAAAAGAGATTTTGACATTGTTTTTTTTCACTAATGCAACAGTTCAGTGGCTCTGCTACTGCTTCAGTGCTGACCTTCTGAAATCAATGAACTTTATTGTTTTAAGGTAGTCAAATGAAATGTCAGACATTTCCTATATGTAAATGTGAAAGCTCCATTCACTGTTTAATAAATAGACTCCGATTGATTAATTTAATTGTATTTGCTGTTAAATGCAATGTGAAGAGGTTTGCTAGAAGGTGCCAGAAAATGAATTTGGAAACAAGTTCCATTCTACAAGTTTATTAAAGGAATAGGAATCATAGGAACGTGTCAGTATCAAGTAAATGCTGCATCCGGAATATTTCCCCTCAAAGCCCCCCGCAAAGCTACTCCCAGCCCCCTGCAAACCTGCGCTCACCCGACCCTCCGACACTGCTAAACAATCTTTTCAACCGTTTAAGTGACACTTGGATGGGGGCAGCGCGATCCTTCTATAGGCTGATTACGAATCAAAACAGGACTTCAGCCTATGGAAGGATCGCTCCGCCCCCAGCCCTGCATCACTTTAAGGAAAGCGGAAGATTAGTTAGCTGTGTTAGCTGTTATAGGAACGTGTCAGTATCACTTCATATAAGATAATCCAGCCAAGGTATGAAAGGGTAAATATTAATTTTAGGGACTATAATATTGTCTCATTCCATAAAGGGAAGAACATACAGTATAGAATGATTCATATCTTTAATCCATCTGAATCAAATTACAAAAACATATGTAGAAGCTTTCAAACAACAAACCCTATATGCCTAGTACAGATAACCTACTCAGGGGATAAGACACTCTTAATTGCATCAAGTTCTTAGAAGAAGGAAACAAAACGTACAGATCTAGGTCATTTTAGAAAAATCAAATGAACAACAAGCAAAAAGAATGCGGCTTATATAATGAGAAGTAGAATGACCACCTTTGTTTAATGAAGTCTGTGGAAGCAAATATGATAAAAAAGAGAAAGTGTTCATGGTAAAAGTACAAAGGCCTGTCTGTTTTAAAAATGTTCCTTGCGCCTCTTTAGCAGAATTAAATGAAAGTTCCCTCTCACCCACTATTTTATACAGTTCCAACAAATGTATTAGCATGTTGAGTGGCCAAAATTTTAACTGAAATGTCTTTTAACTGATCCATATTAGAAATTTAGATGATAAGGCAAGAAGAACTGAAAGAAACACAAGTAACTAAAGTTAGTTAGTGTGAGTATTGGCACACATATATGGGATCTGTTCAGGAAATCTGTTACCCTGAAAGTTGCAAATTACTGGAAGGCCATCTCCCATAAAGCCAAATTTAATCAAATAATTCATAGCTTTAAAAAGTATTCCCTTTTTCTTTGCAATAATAAAACAGCACAAGCATGGGATCTGTTATCCAGAATGTTCAGGACCTGGGGGATTTCTAGATAAGGGATTTTGTCATTTGGATCTCCACACCTTAAATCTTTTAAAAAATAATTTAAACATTAAATAAACCCAATAGGCTTGTTTGGCTTGAGTAAGGATTAATTATATCTCAGTTTAGATCAAGTACAAGGTACTGTTTTAGTAGTACACAGAAAAAGGAAATTATTTTTTAAAAATTTGAAGTTGTTTGATCATAATGGAGTATATGGGAGATGGATATCCTGTAATTCGAAGCTTTCTGCATAACAGTGGTAGGCGCGAATTCGCTACAAATTTGCGCGAAACGAAAATTCACTGGCGAAAATTCGCCGGCGTCAAAAAAAATGGACGATGGCGTCAAAAATGGATGGCGCCATCAAGAACAAAACACCCGCGCCGTTTCGCGAATTTTTTGCTGTTTCGCAAATTTCACGGATAACCCATCCCAAACCTTTACCTTGTACTTGGACCAAACTAAGATATGCTGACTCCTTACTGGAGCCAAAACAATCCAATTGGGTTTGATTAATGTTGTAAATATTTTTTAGTAGACATAAGGGATGTTGATACAAATTAAGGAAATATCCCTTATCTGGAAAACCCCAGGTCATAAAATATTCTGGATAACAGGTCCCATACCTGTATATAGTTATATATCTGAGTGTATAGATGGGTGTGTATAAATATGTGTATATATCTATGCTGGAGTTTATTAGGGGTGGGGGGGGGGTAAAATGTGATAAAATTTGCTCTGTATTCAACCCAACTAAAAAAAAGAGATTGCAAAGTGTTGTCAATTCTATAAATGTATTAGAAAAAGGTGTGCAGGAAATCTGAGGATGGGACTGGATGAGTGGAAAAAAAGAGATCTGTTTAAATCCATAAGAATAGAGGTAAAACAGCAAAATACCATAATATGGAGAAAATAGAGAAACATATTGATAGAGGATGGAAAAAATGTTTCCAATAACCACGACTGTCAATTTAAATGTCTGGAAATATTTTTCAGACAACTACAGCAAATGGATTTTTCTGATGGATTTTTGTTCCATGCTGCTGCCAAAGGATTAGATGAGATGTATTTGTATTAAAAGCACAGAAAATTTACATTCTGCTTTTCCTTTGCTTAAAGTCTGGGCAATCTACTTCTGCTAAGTCTAAATCTTCTTTCCCATTAAAATGCTCATCATAAATGCCCTAAATCTGCTTAGAAGTATTAGGTAGATTTCCAAAGTGCGGCACAAAACAGATTATTTCTACAAACAAGTGCCAACAACATGGTCGTGTGCTTAAATGAGGCAGGACACTAAAAAAACAAAAGATTTCTTAATTGTCTGACTATAAACCAGAGGCTGAAACGTTCATGCACATATAATGCTCTCCCGTCGAATTGTATTTATTTTTTCCCTTAATATACATAATTACAATTTTGTCTATAGATTTGATTTAACTACTATAGTTTATTCTATAGAAACAGTAAAAGAAGGGATGCTAGGAACACCAGCATGGGTGATTATTAAAGGAATTGTTTATAAACTTTGTACCTGGTATTATATTAACACATATTCATTTTCACAAAAGACTGAAAATAAGTAAACTGCTGACTTAAATTAACAGTTCAGTATAAAAATAAAAACTGGGTAAATAGGCTGTGCAAAGTAAAAAATGTTTCTAATATAGTTAGTTAGGCAAAAATTTAATGTATAAAGGCTGGAGTGACTGGATGTCTAACATAATAGCCAGAACACTACTTCCTGTTTTTCAACTCTCTTGGTTTCCACTGATTGGTTACCAGGCAGTAACCAATCAGTGACTTGAGGGGGCAACATGTGTCATAGCTGTTTCCTTTTGAATCTAACCAGCATGATCGATTCCAGTTATGTCCCATGTGGCTAACTAAGAGACTAGGCATCTGCTCACTCCAGCCTTTATACATTACATTTTTGGATAACTAACTATATTAGAAACATTTTTATTTGGCACAGACTAACCATTTATCCAGTTTGTAGTTTTACACTGAACTGTTCCTTTAACAATAATGGGGTTATTTCATTAAAGGCTGCATTTGCCCAGGTGCACTAACCTACATTATAGCAACCAGCAGGTAGCATTTATTTTACTGGTTGCAATGGGTTACTGCACCTAGACAAACTTGTGCCTTTTATTACATATGGGGTAAGACCCCAGGTGCAGCACCAGGCTCAAAACTTGAGCAATATAACACCAATTAACCTTTCAAACTTATATGCAGGAACCTGTGTACCACTGTGAATTGCTGCTCTTATTATCCTTTTATTTATATCTGTATCTGTATCTGTATCTACCCACCCTCTTTGAAAATTTTTTTGGGACAGAGACCTCTTTCTTCTTGTGCTGCATGTGAGAAAAACATGTTAAAATCTGTTGAACTTTTGCATGTTGAACTTAGTAATATAAATATGCTTTTATATAAATTAAGCCCAGACAGTGTCGGACTGGCCCACCGGGATACCAGGAAAACTCCCGGTGGGCCCAGGTGTCAGTGGGCCCTTTTGCTTCTAACTACTGTATTTGGCCAATTTTATGGTCATTCCTTATTCCTTTATGGGAAAAATGCTTAATAATGGAATAATAGACTAAGTAAATATAAAAGATTAGGAGAATAACAAGGTTGAGTGAGGAGAGGAGGAATAATAGTTTGGAAAGTGGGTCCACGGTCTAATGTTTTCTGGTGGGCCCCTGGCATCCCAGTCCTACACTGAGCCCAGACCAAAGAATTTCCATCATCTAATTCTGCCTGGTACCTGTGAATCTAAAAGCATAAACAGACAATGGCAAGCATACCTGAAATAATTATGCACCAGGAGTAGTATGCCACCTTGGGCCACATCAGTTCATTGAGTTTATTCAGAGTTTGTGAAACAGGGCAAACAGGGAAACTGAAACTACTCCATGTTTTTGTCAGGAGCGCCCAATGGCGCAGCAGTCCTCTACGGCACCACATCCAAGTTGACGGCGCCCATAGCCACCAAATGGTTGCAGCTGGTGCAGATGCGTGATGTCATTGCGCTGCGTCTGGCGCAAAATTTTGAATTAAAAGATCGATCCAGTTCATGGATTCAATGCCCGATTATAGGTCACGCTCATTAGTGTTCCTGGGTATTCCTAAATTCTTGATATATTGATTCTTGGACTTCTGACCCTGACATCAATGCTTGCTGCCTGACTACTGAACTTCTGCCTGAATCCTGATTACCCTACTTCTTGATACTTTGGCTACTGCAAATCGGACTTTAACCCTTGTGGTTCCTCCTTGGTCCAGACTCCTCCGCTACTGGAGCCGCACAACCCCTGAAATTTGGTGATTTCAAAATAAATAATTAGATTGCCAGTAAACCACCATTCACCCTTTATTGTGACTGTTATGTCATCAGGATTCCATTATGCAGGATTATCCATGCACTGGTAATTTCATTATTTACCCCATAAGGACCATGGAGTAGCTTCAGTCTACTTGTTTGCGCTGTTAAGCTCAATAAATCAAATCTTTGATTTTTTGTTGATTAAGGCACAGCACAAGCCCTATTCAGTGAACTCATGTTGTGCAAGGATATAGTGCCCCCTTCAAAGAAGAGTGCTTGACATACAGAAGCTGAGTGACCATAGAGGGCACCAACTACTGATCACCAGTTATTTCTGTGCTGTGTTGGTTCATTTTTATTTCTCTGCTAAATGCTTTTTCCAGGAAAATAGTGTACAAAGCATATGGACCATTTTTCATGGTGCATACTTATTTCAGTTGTCTGGCTCACTTTAATAGATCTATTACTTTTTACATGAATTTAATTCCGCTTGTATTTAATTAACCGGAATCTTTAACTGGACCTCCTGCCAGCGATTGGCATCTAACGTGTGACAAGCAACTATTTTGATTTTTTCCTAATGAGCTGGCACCACCAAACCGATGCAGGTGAAGCAATTACCTTGCAGACAACCAGTTGTGGAATCTGTTTTACAGACGACTTAAATCGAAAATCCTCTGTAAAACAAGATAGCTGTAGAAATGGGACCACCGCTGATAAAATGAAAAAGAGATGGAGGAAAACTTATTTTCATGGGAAATTGATTTCCTTTACTAAATAAAACACAAATGGCTTCTTAAACAGTGTGCAAAATAAACCAGGATATGTTAATGGGTTTACAGACACCATCTGTAAAAAAGGGAATTTTTGTTTTGCCTGCCTTTTAAATGAGAACAAATTCATACCTGGTCTCCAGCGGAATGTTGCTGTTCAGTACCCAACTGTTATGCAGGTGCACAGAATCTTGAGTAACACCAGGAGGGTTTGAAGCAGCTGGACTTGGCTGGCTGCAGGATGTCATAGAGCTCCTCTGGAGAGTATCCAGTGTCTGAGATGTCTGCCGGCTACAGGTGCATGCATGCGGTGGAGGAGGTGGAGGTGGAAGGGGTCTGAAAGTAAACTGGTTTCTTGGACTTGCTGGGATCACTAAGAGAAAAGAAAGAAACAATTGTAAAAACTAGATACAGATACAGTAGAAGCATAATCTGACAGTATTCATGTAAAATAATGGAGACTTTCTGTCCCATTTATACATTTCTCTACAGCAGCTATTTATATATAATAATAATTATTATTATATGTTTCACACACTTAGAATGTTATGTTCCTATCACAGACACACATATGCCAGTATAGGCAATGTAAGCAATTCAACCAGTCATAGGTAATAAAAGGCACTAAGTTTGCCCAGGAGCAATAACCCTTAAAAAATCCCTTAAACCCTTAAAAATGTTTGCTTTTAAACAAGTGAACAATAAATGGTACCTGCTGATTGGTTTCTATGGGTTACACTGCTCCTGGGCAAACTTTGCGTCTTTTATTAACAAAACCCCTATAATATTTTCAATGTTCTGTGTTTTTGAATCATGGGAAGAAACTTTTTCTATTCATTTTCTTATCCACCTCCACCCCTTATAAACATTCCCTCGTTGTAATTTGTAAGTTGTAATTACTCCATAAACATGATAATGACAAAGTAAGAAAGTAAAGGGTTCAATTGACAACATTTGTTTATATTCGTATAACACGAATATATTGCAATATATGGAACTCTTACTGCCCATAGGCCGCAACAAGATCAGTGCCAAAGACTGATTTTTGAGATTTATGAGATTCATATTCAAAATGGAAGCAGACAAAATGCGTGACAAAAAATGGGTTATTGGTGGTGCCCACACAAACAAATTCAGAACAATATTCTAGTAATTGCAGGAGGTATAAAGTTAGTTCTGATTCTTGGATTGCAAAATTAGTTCCCATACTTAATATGGGTCTTATACAAAGAATTTACAAAATCTTGCCTTAATAGCAGACTTTAGATATAGGGTAGACACACAATAGAGTATCCTGCGCTAAATGTACTAGGCCTGTTGTAGAACAGACAAACCGCACCTCTGAAACCATATGCTCTGGATACAGGCTTTTTATTGCTGTTCACGGTTGGAGAGGTTATGTTTGTCTGTTCATAGAATATATCCAGAGATGGGTTGTGGCCATTAAAAAACTTGCACTGAATTGAGACTCAGCTCCACAAACAGGTAAACTAATTTTTGAGATGAGTCCCTTGATATACATCAATTACTATTTCTAATTTTCATATAGCCTGTTTTTTTCCTCTTTATCATTGGCACGTATTTGGTATGGTTATTTACAATATGCCAAATGGATCCCAACCAAACATTCTAATTTAGGAAACAAATGTTATGTAGCAGAGATGTTTACATTTCCAGGAGATTCCAGTTTTTGCGACTTTACCCAAATTAATTGATTTTGGCAATAGATACTGTATGCTTAAAATTACAAAAACACATGTACACCAATATGCTAAGAATACCAAGAACATCTCTTCTAAGATTTGTTATTACTTTCTGAAGCTGGGCCTTTCCAGAAGACATACTTTAACAGTAACATCCATGAAATATAGTATATGGGGAATCTAATGATACCCATGAAATAAGACAATTTCATTTTTTTACCTGAATATGTACAGTATATCAGAGCAGCAAAGTTAACATTAATGAATCAATCCAAAATCGTTTTAATAAAAAATAAATGTATTTCCTACCATTCCTTGCCTATATGCCCTGTAGCCCACGCGTTATTTCCATGGAAAAATTCAAAAACAGCTATTTAATTAAAAGAGGCAAGGTAAATTAAATGCTTTATATAACTTGCTCTGAATTTTAATTGAAACGATTTCTAACAAAATTATTTGACGGAGAGCGACTCGTGGCAGTGAAATTACAGCTGCAGATAACTGGACTCTTTGCACAAGGCTGATTTAGAAAAGAAATAACACAATTTATGGTGTTGCTTTTTAATGCATTAAACCTAGGAAGTATTTGACCTGAAAAGCATTTAGACTATTTAGGTGATTTTAGCATAAGAATATTTAAAGGTGATTTTTTTTATTGTGTACAAAATTACTAGTATTTTTTGGTAGCAGTTGAACAGCTTTCTACTCTATCATCACATGTTTTCCTCTTCATAGAACTTTTAGTGTAATAAATGCTAAACTACACACTACAATTCCCAAATGACTTACATTTTTAAGATCAACCAATATACTATTTATTCCCGAGCTGGTTAAAAGCACAATCACGCCATGTGGAAGATTAGCCTACAATAAAAATCACAGCAAAATCTTTCCTGACAACATGGCCTACTTTACTTTAGAAATCTCTTGCTATTTCCCCATAGGAGACATCATCCTGGCAAGCCTATAATAACCATAAAAAACCCACTTCATTCGATAGACTGATAGAATTTAACAAAATTAAAACGTCTATTTTTTAATGCTGTAATACTAAGTTGTTAAGAGTCCACAAAAAGACATCAACTTGTTAATACACATAAAAACATGTGAATATTTAATAAATCATATTATAAGTAATGGTGAGTGAATTTTTTCGCCAGGCATGGATTTGCAGCAAAATTCAGCATTTCGACAAAATTCGCCATGAAAAATTTGCTGCAGCAAATAAGTTGCTGAGACATAAAAGTCACAAAGGAAAAAAAAAATGCCCATTGATTTTAATGCATTTGTACAACATCAATATCTTGTAAATGATACCCTTATAAACGGTGAGTTTTGATGTCATCAGTTATAAACAGTGAGTTCTGATGTCATTTCTGTCACATGACATCACATGCAAAATATGAGGATATTAGAAATAACCTCGGAGTTCCTCGGTAACTTATAATATCCTTATATTTTACAAGATGGGGTACTTTATTCACTATATAAACAGTGCTTAGTGATGACTACCCTCAAGGGTTTAAATGCCGGGGAATTCCCTACCACTTCAGTTGAACTGAAGAAGCCACTCGGATGAGAGGTGAAATTTTTCAAGAAAAACTTTCAGAGGCACGTTTCTCAAGGGTCGAATTTCGAATTCCTGTGAGTTTAAACTCCCATAAACTCCCACGAAGTCATACATTTATTATTAAAATCAATTTTTTCTAACTTGGACTAATTTAAATGACCTGGAAAATAGAAACCAATTTGATCAAACTCGTTTAGAGTTTTTTCTCCTAAAAAAATGTTGGGAAACATCTACAAATTGATCCCTGGACCTCTCCCATTGACTTAAACAGCAATTCGGCAGGTTTTAGGTGGCGAATAGTCAAATTCAAATTCTTAAAGGGCCAGAGTATGATAAATCTTGAAAATCTAATTCAAATTTTTTTAAAAAAACTCGAATCGAATTTGGATAACTCCCTAGTTGAATTTGACAGTTTTGACCATAAAACAATTTTGAAAATTCAAATTCTAATTTACAATTCGATCCTTGATAAATCTGCCCCTTAATGCCCAGTTGCCTTTGATTCAATTCTACTAGATTTTGTTTAGTGATATATTTTTTGTCACATTAAACGTGTGCATTATAATAAATAATGTACCGCCTGTTGTACAATATGATGATATTAAAAGTTACTTTGAAGTTCCATGCCCTTTATATGGACAAGGAACTTCTGAGTGACTTGTAATATCCTTATATTTTACAATAGGTGGAAAGTTGTTCCCTGTACATTTCACAAATGAATCATGGCTTTTGTTTAAAATATATGTGTTTGTGTGTGCTTCATTAAGGAGCGCATGTGCAATGTGCAATTTAGGGTGCACGTTGCCATGTTTTTTTACCCACAATGCACCATTATTTTCTACAATTGCAGTGTAGTCACAGATGTAATGTGGCAGTGTGTCTGAGACAGGTGCGGCTGATGTGTTAAAAAAAGTTCAGTTGCGTGTGTGCTTTAAATTGGGTGCACAGGATTGTTGTGTTCATTTGAGCAGGTCACTGCATGAACCCTGGAACTGCTACAACGTTCAAAATTGATGGTAGTTCCAGGGCTCCCCTGAATCAATGGGAGAACTGCACCAATTGACAAGGAAAGGAATGATGATAGTAGTGGCAAAGAGCGTGACTATGCAGAAGTGCAACAAGTGGCTTTAGCCACACGTGCCTTTCAAGAATGGTGTAAATTCATACAACCACTGTGCCTAAAGTTGTATGACATCATCTGCACTTGCAGATTGTAAATGCCACCTACGCAACAAACATTGAAAGTTTTTGAAAGTGTTTTAAGTCACGGAATACAGAACAAACCACATATGCCCAACAAAAAATAGATGTCTATTTTTCTGGCTGTTTTTTTTTTTGTTTTGCTTTGTCTGGGGTGTGATTTTGAAAAGCAAACATATTTTAGGAATCAACTACCACCTTTTATTTCTCTCTGTCATTGTGCGCTAGCAAATTTCTCTGACTAATCCCTGCTAAACATTTCACTCTTGCATCTGCCCCTATTCCTATTCTATCTCTTTTCTTTCTTATAATGCTTTGTAATTGTGCAACAGGATTCTGTAAGGGAAGCGCACAAAAGAGAGGCTTAAAACTGCCTGTGCCATTTTGTCTACACAATGTTTCAATAGCTGAATGAGATGAACTGGGTTCAATTCATTATCCTATTTCATAACAAATGATGTGAAGTGGGCTAAAATCTGAGAGTTACTAGTTGGCGAGGCTTTTCTAAGAGTTGGGATGAACTTAATGAGCGAAAAAGTGACACAGAAAGAAAAGAAGACATACACGGAGATAGTGGTAAAGGCACTGTAAAATCGAAATGAAAAACAAAGCACAGAGTTTTGTCTCAGCAGTTCTTTGAGTTATCTGGAACCCTGCACATACAGCAGCTCTATGTGTCCCAGCAGTAAATATTAGATTATTCATTCCATTAAGCAGGAGTTTGGTCGACCTGAAATAACTGTCATTACAATAGAAGGATTTCATTATTGTATACAGTATGTTCCCTGATATAACATTTGCATGGAGAGAAGCAAAAGTTATTCCCAGACTTTCCCAATATAAAACCCATATGTATTTAATATGGGTAGCCCCATGAAATAGACCTGGGGTCCGATTGTCGAATATCGAGGGTTAATGTAAATCCTTCGACTTCAAATATCGAAGTTGAAGGATTTACCGCAAATATTTTGATCAAACGATTAAATCCTTCAACCAAAAAAATTGTTAGAATTTTTAATCGATCGAACAATTTTTTTTCGACCAAAAAACTGTTAGAAAGCCTTTGGGGACCTTCCCCATAGGCTAACATTGGTGCTCAGTAAGTTTTAGGTGGCGAAGAAGGGGGTCGAAGTTTTTTTTAAAGAGACAGTACTTCGACTATCAAATGGTCGAATATTCGAACGCTTTTTAGTTCGAATCGTTCCATTCGAAGTCGTAGTCAAAGGTCGAAGTAGCCAAAAAAATATTCGAAATTTGAAGTTTTTTTTCTTCTATTCCTTCACTCGAGCTAAGTAAATGGGCCCCCAAGTGATACCTTAACAGGTTATAACGACAAGCTTTATTAGTCAACTCTAACTCATACCATCCTCCCTTTAAGGGTTAGTTCACACGAGGAGCTTCGGGGAGATTTTGTCGTCTGGCGACTCCGTGAGGCAACTTCGAGCGACTAGAAAACTTCTAGCGACTGGAAAACGCATGGCTGCAAGGGCTTTAGCACATGGCGACTTTTCATTATAGCCTATGAGAAAACACGCTGAGGCAGTTCGGGGAGATTATCGCTCAGAAGACGAAGCGATTAGTTGCCAGGCGACAAAATCTCCCCGACTCTCCTAAGAGAACCACTAGCTCAATAATGTTAATTCTGAGGTCCAGCAGCAAATAATTGAAAAAATGAAATGAAAACTTGCACCAAATAAATGAAAACAAATGCTAAAGTAATGGTTTGTTTGTATTAAGGATAAAAATATTTATAGAGTAAAAAATAATCATATTAAAGAGAAACTGAAAGTTGGTTTATAAATCTGCCCAATTAGATTTTAAAATGTCTTTCCTGTTCTTTCCTCTAAATAAGCATAAGTCATATGTAGAGAAAATTCTTCTTTTTTTTTAATCTTTATTTTTTTGGCAAATCAGTGGTTTATATTAATTAGCTAAAATATTTTTTTCCTTTCAGCTGTCTATTAAACTGTTCCAATGAGTTCAACTAATAAGCAGCACATACTGCATGGCTGTTTCCTCTAGCTAGTTATAGTCACATAGCTTTTTTATCTCTTCCTATCAATTACAGAGGTAATATATAAATCCACAACTAAAAATATTTTAATGAATGCTTCTGTGATAGCAGAATTCTCGTGCTACTGAAATGATTCATTCTTGTTGCAGGAGCTTTAACCTTCTGTAGGGATTTCCGTGTTTATGTTTTGTGACTGCTGCATTGACTATTAAAAAGCAATTTGGCTGACATTTTGCTCCTTTTGTTGCCAGTTTTAATTGGAATGTTCATCAAGCATCAACTCCCAATCATCTCCAAAAATTACAGGCCAATGCTGGTAATGATTATTTAATGATTTTACCCTATTGGTAAGCCAGGTTTGTATGTATACATGCATGATTTCTTTCATATCAAGACTGCTAATTAAAGAACTGAAGCGTAAACAAAATAAAAACTCAAATTAAAAAAAAAACATGTTTAAAAAGAACTTGCAGCTTATCAAAGTAATTACTAATAATTAAAGGAAACATGGTTTGTGTGATCCATATAATACCTGTCATTTAAATATAATCTGCTAAAATAATAACAGGAGCTTTGGGGTGTTCAGCTTTTTTTGTAGTAAAGCGAAAAGCGAAAAAAAAAGAATATATGTAATGTAAATGCATCAATTATTTTTCCATAGAAACCAAGATTCAGACAGGAAGAAGAACATTTACTCAGACATAAATGTCATAGGTTTTGGAAGGGTCTAAGTTGGAAATAAAAAAGTGAGGAATTACCTTTTGCTGAGACTCACTACAGCCTGGGCCCCTCAGAAACACCTCTGTTAACTCTTGGATGGCACAAATATAGGGACGGCATGCTGCCCAGCTGCAAGAGGGGCACTCAGAGGATCTCTGTACTTCCTGACCCCTCAGTACAATTGCTTGTGTATGATCCTTGGGAGAGGTGGGCATGGGGATGGTGAAGGATACCTGCCTTAGTGTTCTGTTCCTCTGTGTGTGTGCACAATCCTGGAGGGCACAGCGGAGCGGGCATATTCATGGGCGGTGGGCATGGTGGCTGATGGTGGCTTCTGGGCACCCTGACGGGAAATATGGTCCTGTCTATGGATCAAGGCAAATGTTTACCCATCTTGCTACAAAAACCACCACGCCCAAACCGTTTTGTTATTACAAATTTTACAATGAAAGAAGAAAACAGGGTAAGTGTTTAACTCTTTTAGTGCTCTACAATCTGCATTGTCATCATAAACCTAATAGAGAAAGTTGAAGATTATAAAGTTGCAGTTTTCTTGTTGAACTAGAAAATCCTGTATGGTTGTTGGCAACACATGGCACACTCTTATCAAAGTGAAACTAACTGACACAAAAAGAGTTAAATTACATTTAGCGAAAGAGAGTCGAGAAAGAGAGTAGAGAAAGTCAGTTTTTTCAAAAGTCCAGTACCAAGTTCATGACATCTACTGTAAGATCATATGTTAAATCCTAATCACAGGGTGGAGTGCTGTTGTCTCAAGGTGCACCAGTTTTAGACATAGGACATTTCAAGCTACACCGTTAGTTAAAGACAACGGAGCACTTGCTGAGTGTATGGAAGATGAGCTGGCTTCTTAAGAAAAATAACTGCATATATTCATTCAAAGGTGCAGTCTTAAACAGATTTCCAATAGTTCAGAACATAGGCAGTTACTAGAATAATAGTCAGTGGCACATTCCTTATACTGCTACAGGTATAGGATCCGTTATCCAGAAAGCTCTAAATTACCTAAAGGTTGTCTCCCATAGACTCCAAATAATTATCCAAATAAAGCACTTTCAAAATGATAATAAAACAGTACCATGTACTTGATCCTCAGGTCCAAAGCTTTCTGGATACCAGGTCCGATACCTGTATTAGTGTGTTCTTTATACAAAATGATATGAACACCAATGTTGAAGGATCAGCCTTATTTATAAAGCATACTAAATGCTGGATGAGGAGTGTGACAATGACTATTATTTGATTTGCTGCTTTCAACCCTGACCAGGAATGTGAAATAATGAAGATATTTTGTGTCACAGATTTGATTTAACTCCAAGCTTATACAGTAGCTTAGCTTGACTTGACTGTAGAGTTAAGTTTTAAAGAATATTCATATTGATTCTTATATTCTTTATAAATTCTATATATATATATATATATATATATATATATATATATATATATATATATATATATATATATATATATATATATATATATTATATTCTGATTATCGCTTATAGATGACACATTGATGTCCAGCTTCCCATATGTTCTTTCAGTGCATCTACAGGCCAGGAGTGGTCATCTTCACAAATGAAATGAACATAAGTGTGTCTTAGTGTGATGTACTCTCTGGCATTTTTACAGTATACCTCATAAAATCATAAGCAAAACTCAATTTTTAGTTCATTATTTGAGTTTAAAAACTGACAAATCCATCATGAAGTAGACCAAAATAAAATATATATTTTTGATGATTGCATGCCTTTGAATCATAATGAGAAGATGATATTCTATGGCAATGTTTCCTCCATGAATGTCCTTTTTCACTATAGTCAAATAATAATGGGAGTAGGTGGCTAATTTCCACTACATAGACAGAAATCCACTTTTCATTTTTCAGTTTCTATACATTAAATATTTCAGGTAAAAGTTCTAACCTTAATGAGATATGCCTTTATATCTCAGACAAAAAAAAAACTATTATAAGAGAGTAGGTGTGAAAAATAACCAAAGCTTCAATTATTATAGATAGGCTTCCCAAACGTTTCCTTTAAGTAAAGCAGATAAAGTTATTTTTGGGAAAAAGGCATATTAGTCATATACAGTAGGAGAATGGAATGATAGACCAAAGTACAGTACATAATAATACACAAAGAAAATGGACACATTATTTAATTGTTTAATTGTAATATCCTAAGGGTGAAATGTAATTGAGGCTAAATGGGTTCTATCTCTTTGGACTGAATTGGAGAGGAAGAGCCTCAGTCTGTAAGTCTGGTCTGAGCATGGTAAAAGTTGCATCAATTAAAGCCTGCAAAAGTAAGCTGAGAGGTTAGATATTTTAAGGCCTGTGTGTTCGATAATGCAGTAAGTGTATAATGGAATTCTTATTGAGTTTAATGATTCTATTTTATAACTGTGCACAGATTTGATCACGTCTTGCTTTATAAATTGAGCTGTGGAGTGTCAACGCTTCAGCCATCCTTAAATTTTAATTAATACTACAATATCAAGTAAAGGGTAGTTTCATCATTATGTCTACGCCAGCCAATTTGCCTTTGTCAGATGTATGAGTTAATTCTTTGTCTGAGTAAACGGTGGCACTGCACCCTATACAGTGTATACAGTTAAAGTGGTGTGTTTTTGGTTCCCACTTTTGCAAACACTTTTGTGAACATTTATGAAGATATTTTTCTGCACACAAAACATTTACAAGGTACATTGCATTTGATTTTTTTTGCAGTGAAGATGTTCAAGTGATATGTAGGTTTGAAACAAGATAGAGGTGGGTTTCAGTCATTTTTTTTTTTTTGCATAATATAATGGATTAATGAAATTATGATGAACTTGTTATAAACACAAATATCAAATTCAGGAAAACAGGTTACTTTATCCCCCCTTAATTTTAATGAAAAAAATACACAGTAAAAAGGCTTTGCCCTACTACACAATATTGTAGATAACTAAATCGCCCTTTTCTTTATTATAAACTGCATTATTTCAAGGATAGTCAATTTATTGAAGGATATTGTAATTGTGGATTCCAGGGCACCTTACATCTATGTACCCACTGCTTCTTCTAAAAGAAAAATGAAACAGTGCATTGGCACTGAACCCATCTATCTTTACTTTGCACACTAATAAAGAAAAAAATATTTTTTATTGGAATAGCCATTTTCACAGACCAATGGTCCAAATGCTAATTTAAAGTGATACCTATGAATAAAGGTCCATATTGAAACATCTACAGTATAACAGTCTACCGCCAACATTTTAATTTGTTTAATTTTATAAAAAAAAAAAATAACAGAATCGTCTGAGTCTTAATGAGATATTTAAAAGATGGATTATCTTCAAGAAAGGGAAGAATGCATGAAACTCTACACAGTATGAGTCGTCATGTTATAAATCAGGAGGATGAGATACTTCTTGACCACAACAAATTGCACAGTAATTTAGACTTAACACATTCAATTCAATGAATATAAAAGCTTGTTACCTTTTCTATATACAGTATATAAAATGTTTTTTTGGTATTTCTGTTAAGAGTTTTAGAAACCCTAGTTAAGCACCGAAATGAATTTGTCTGTTATGATTTAGTAGTTAACTTTTACCTTAATATAATAAGCCATGCATGTTGCCACCTATCACTCAAAAGGCCTGATCTATAGATTCAATGAAAGACATTTTTAAGATCTTGTCAGATAGTACTGACAGGATTTATTAATTCTGCCCATTGTCAGTGTAGTGATTGGCACTCCTCATCCAGAAACCGGCTAAACAAGGACCCTTATCATTATTGGCCTTCCTTTCGTTCCTTTCCAGAACTGAAAAATGTTGCTTTAGCCCTGTCCCTTGGAGATACTTAAATGTGATGATAGCTCTTAGAAGCATGATAACCTTGCATTCAAGGACGCTTTAGGAATTGCGTTTTATTATCTGAGGGACCGTATTTTTTAGCCCCATGCAGTATTGAAAACTTAGGCCAAGTGTCATGAATCCCATTACTTAAAGAACATCCAAAGATAGAAATATATCAAGCTACTTTATCTGATTTCCAGCAAAGCCTAAAACCTAACACTGAACTTTTACAATTGCTCTAAATTCTGAAGGGAGTATAAATTTCATCTTTAACCACATAAGCCTACATATCTGAGCTAGTAAATGTCTTTAAAGTGGCATTCATGATATGGCTCTGACTTTGCTCTTTTAAATGATTTGGCTCTATTACATTATTCTTCACCAAACCACAAACACATTTTTAAGCAAAATGTTTTAGAAAGGGTTCTGTTTGTTTGGGACTATTATAGTTTTCATTCCTTAATGTGATATTGATTGTAAAACATCAAAATATAAAAAAATGTATCTGAAAATAAAAAATAAATCCTAGATCAGTTTTAATATCAATAATGGGGCAGGATCTTACATCAGGGGTCACACCCCTTACATACAATAGTCTACCACTATAATTTGTGTAAATATAGTTTAATGTATCACAAAACACATCTCCATTACTTCTCTGATTAAAATTACCTAACACGATATTATACCTTACACTGCTTTTAATTATGTGTACATTTTCTCTTAACCTTCTAATTTTCATCACACTACCCCAAAGTTCACCTCAATCCATCATATTTTCACAATGCAGCTCATATTTACTAAGACTTGTAAGCAAGCTTATTTGTGAGAGAATGGATCCTAAGTTTCTTTTGGTTTACATTTTCTGGGAAAATGTACCAGTGTATTTTCCCCATACAATTATAGTAGGAAAAATCTCTACAGAATTTTCACCAAGAAGAATTGATTTATCTGGGAAATTAGCCTCTTGGCTTACCGTAGAAATTTTGCCTGGCAAAAAGCATGCTTACCATTGCAAAGTTAACTGGCCTAAAAATGCTGTACTCTTTTCACAAGTTGCCGAGTCACAGTAAATGTTCATTTTTGCTTAAAATCCTTAAAATCAAAGACTTTTTTTTATTTTTTTTTTTTCATCTACTGTATGTTTTTCCTTCTAAAATCCTTGTGTGATAATCCATACACAATAACCAAGGTTGGGTGCATGGCTTAGTGGTAGCGGTCAGATTCCACTAGGGATATGAACAAGGCTGAAAAGGCAAATAAAAACCCCTATTAAACAGTATATCACATGTGGCATGAAAAATGTTGTGGTTGAATATGCCTTTAACTGTAAAGGTCCATCCAATGAGTCACCAAGGTACAAAGTAACTGGCAGTCGTTTTATGCTGTATAGTTCCAGTGGAAGACAGTAACATTCCCATGCTTTCTGTTGAAGCTAGTGTTCAACAGATACAATGTTAAGGTTGTGGCGATAATACAAGCCAAACAGTGGTTTTATGGACCATGTTCAGCAGGTTCATTATTGAAGGAATTTCTTTATTATGAATATCCTTGGTCCTGGCGGTGTCTGCGGGAAATAAGGAGTCCTAACAGATAACATTAACATCTAACAATAACAAATACCATGATTAAAGTTCACAATAGAAAACAAAGATTGTGCAAGAAAAAATAATAATGACTTTTTATTGTGCTTTTCTCTTGTGGCACTAAGGTTCCTGCACAGTTCAAAACTGCCTGCCTGGTTTTTAGAAGTCTGAAAGCTGGGCAGGAATGAAGGGTAATTCAGCCAATAACAGACCGTTGTGTCATAGTCCACACATAAACATCACCAACACTCCCCTAAATGTCATTGATCATCAGCCTTTCCCCTTGATGTCACTGACTCTGCCCCTCCAACCAGATCTTGAGGGATCCAAAAGTGACAACCCTACATGGGATGCAAAGCACTTAATACATTACTGAAAGAAGAGTTGCTTAGCCATAGAGCTGCCATTAGTCTGCTTATACAAACATTGTGCATGGCAAAGCGTTCCATATAGTAGGGTCTAGACAGAAAGCATGAGATCCAAAGGATTTCATTTTAGTGCTACTTTAGGTACCTTGAGTTTTCTTGAGTCTGAAGAACAAAGGGGACAGGGAATAGGGTCCTAATTATTTCAAATTTTAGAATCCACAATTTAATGGAAGCCAGTGTAGGAAATGTACGTGTTTTACGTGGCATTGGCAATGCTGATGGGTAGCCGGGTTGCTATATTTTGATACCAACTGTAATCAGTGCAAAAATCCAGCCCTGAGCATACAAAAACATGGATTCACTTTGACATATCCTACACTGAAATCAGATTCTTGCAATAATTCTGAGATGGAAAAATACTGGTCTGGTCGTTGCTGAAACCTGATGTTTGCAGAAAATACTATGCAATAAATGTGTGGAAGGATAAGGAACTGCATTTTTAATTAATCTTCTTAAACACCACTTCTTTCAAGAGCCAGAGGCACACTCAAAATTGCCCTGAAATAATTCAGATCTCTTTTTAAATTTTACAGGTCATTTAATCGTCACTTCATGTATTAATCAAAGGCATCAGCGCTAGCGCTCTGCTAACACTTAAAAACTGCTACTTTCACAGTGCCGTGAAAGGAAAATTGCTAGAAGGTACTCCTTGTGTTTGAGGTGGAAGAAAATAAATATTGATTCGTTTATAGTTAGAACAGAATTGTAGTTAATAAAAATTTCCAGCATAGAAAATCATATCATAAAGCATCCGGAATCATTTTTATCGTATTTTTCTATTTTATTGAACATAATTTATTTAACACAGCTTTTCAGTGCATGAATGACAAAGTCATTTGGAGGGCCCAGGCAGTGCTTTATGTTAAATTGCTAAAAGTTTTTATAATATATTGTTTTAATCTAATTAACTAGCATTTCAAGTAAGAGATTTATAGTATGAGTGCCATAAATGAAGCTTCTAGGTATATAGTAAATCATTGTTCCCTTTTGTGCTCAACTCATTTTTAAATGGTTACTGTATATAGTGGGAATAGAATTGTATTCATGCAATTTCTGATTTCAGCTGAGCTATCTGAACCTACTGCTTCAAGAAATAAAAGGAGGGAAAGAAAACGGCATGATGATGATTATAGCTGTACAAACAAGGCTGGGAGAAAATAGATAAAGTATATCTCAAATATAATAAATATGTACATAAAGGCTGTTGCAAGCCACATCATATCACAATATTGTGGATCCCAAACTACCTGTGACATTTCCCATTTTCACTTAAAGGAAGTGATCAACGATAATCCTGGTTGTGTAATAAACATGCATAAAATAAATACACAATGGTTCTATATTACTGTTTTTTTTAAATTAAAATATACATTTAGAAGCAAAGTTTGTCTTAAAAAGGCTAAAAATTAAAGTTAAAATTCACAAAAATATACAGTAAGTAAAAGTCCCAGGAACCTGAACATATTCACTTTTAATGCTATCAGAGTGGTATATTTTTTAGCATTAAAAAAAAAAACAAGCATTGAGTGAACCATCACTCCCTGGAACTTCTCTGGAAACATAATAAATTTAGACACGGGTTTACTCAGGTGCTATATATATGCGCATGAATATGCATTGTTTATTTTCTTCCTAGAATTGTGTGTTTTGAGAGAGTATGTATTTGGAACATTAATCAATTTTTGAGATGCAAGCGCATAAATGAGAATGACACATGGGCAGTATGTAATGACTTTATTCTGCATTTATGTATGATAATCAAAGAAAAATGAGGTATTTTCACTATTATTGTAAAATATGCTATTGGAAAGTAACTTCTTGCAAGGCAGAGTCTGCAAGGAAAGTCAGTAAGACGTTGGCCAAAATCAGAGGAAGCCCTGCCAATTTCTTCTCATCTTCCCTTCTTCTGTGTAGATGTAATTGCCAACTTCATGATGGTGTAGGGGATCAGACAAATCCTTCCCTTGTTTTTCTGTCTGTGACATCATCCAGCCCAGTTACAGGCTGGAGAGCCATCCGATTGGCTGGGCACCCCAGTGTATCCATGAAAGAGAGGGTGTGCCTGACTTTGGAGCCAAACGTACAGGGATCTGTTTCATTTGCAAACTGCATGTTTTATTTTTCCTTGTGAAAAGCCCCTGAGGTGTGCTCCTCAGTGTTACCTAGGTGGAGACACTGTGCTGTAAATCCCAGTTCCCAGTACCTTTCATATGCAAAAGGGACTCAGGGCCCCTGGATTGCCAAGGTTTAATTGCTATTTAAAGAGACGGTAACCAAATTAGGGTTATAATTGTATAAAACATTTCACATTCTCTCATTCCCCTTAAGTGCATCATTATTTATAATTATTTATAAAAATTATTTTAAAAAAGTAACATTTTATTTTTTTTAATCTAGTTTCGCTGACCTAAACCTACTCTTAAGTAGATTCACAGTTTCTGTACCAAATTTTCAGCAGGAATTTAAATCTAAAATTAAAATTTTGCTGCACATTTACAGTAGTTACATACTCCCTTAACTTGTCTAAGGGGAAGATTTATCAAAATTTGAATTTGACTTTTTGTAAAGCATCTTGCATCCAAAATCGCGAATTCAAGATTCTGAAACTCTTTTTTTTTTTAAAAAAAATGTATTAAGTGCAAAAAAATTAAGAAAATATCTGGTTCCTACAAGCTGGAGAGTTCAAATAGGGAGTCAATGGGAGTTGTATTCACAAAATTCAATCTATTTTAACATTTTCAGAGTTCTGAAGACAAATAAGAATTTTCACTCACTGAACATGACGAGTAGAATGTTTATTACTGTGTTCAAGGTTTTTGTTACTCAATCAGTTTTTTGAGATTCAAGTTTTTTTTAATAAGAACACATTTGAGATGTTTTTATGTTTTTTAAAATTATTAACAGATTTTTGAGAAATTTGCCATTACCTGTTGTGTAGGTATCATCTATGATGACTGGTGAATACAAAAACACTGAGTGCACTGAAAAAGTCAAATCCAAAGCATGTAGGTGTTAGACACAAACTATTTCGTTTAGAATAAAATAGGAAGGGACGGGGCAGATAGTGGACGGGGTGGGTGGAGTCCGGGTGGGAAATGGGCAGAGACAGGGAGTGGTGGGAGGATGGGGAGTCAGAGTATTCTGGGCCCCTCTGAAGATTTTTTTGCAGGGGGGACCCGGCAAACTCTAGTTACACCACTGCTTACACCAGAAGAGTGAAACGCAAACATACTGCATGTGACTCATAAAACATAACAAATCATAAATAATTATGTTTATAAATAATGTTTATAAATAATTATTTTTGCTTGAACTTACTCTACACTTTATGTTAGTAATATGAAATATGAAATAGGTTCACTGAATAATAAATAAAACCTTAAGATGAAATTAGATGAAACATTGCTTATTATTAAAGAAACTTCTTTGCTGTGGAAATATTCCATATACTGTAAGCATTAGCACAAGAAATATATAGTAAGTTAACTCTCAAATGTTAATGAACAACACCTGGACACAGCTGGATGTAAAGTGCCTAATAATCTCTTCATTTCACCTCCTTGGCTAGGGACGCAACATGTGCATTTGGAAAGTAATCCTTGCCAGAACTAATGAGTTGTTCATTAGGAAGGCACTGAGAAGGGATTATGCTAGAAACTGTCCATAATATACTGTTTTATTTCAATTTCAGTATTTTGTTTGATCACGCAAAAGTTGATAAAAGATAATTTAAAAAACAAAGATATGTTTTATCTGTGTGACCTAGCAAATGGAGCAATGACCCCAGTGACTTTTAAAAAAAAAAACCTTTATATTGTGAATCTATTTTTGTTTATTTTCATGCCATGGCTTTAATTATTCACAAACTCCTGAAAGCCTCAGACCATCTAAGTTTCTTTTCTTTCTTACTGTCCTCTGAGGATACAGAAATCGCATTAATGAAAGAAATATTTGATCCCATTGACAAGTCTTTAATTTCCTGGCCTGAGTATAAAGAATAATACTTGAAAAGGATACATCCTTTCGTTTAGTATGCCGGTGTGGTCTATCAACAATTCAGAATAAGAACTACTTTGTTGTAAAAAAAATCATTGTCTGGCTGAGGCAATTTTAGATTTCACCGAACAACCACATAAAATAAATTGATACAAGTTTTGGAATGTCTCTTGACAAGACAATCATCCACTAATAGAAGTGTCTTCTAAATGGTCTGACTATTTACAGCTTAACGTGTGTCCCTCCCAATCAGTTAGGTCTATACGCGATTATAATAAATTGATTCTATCTGAAAGCTGGGGGATTCAACTGTTTAAACTTTTTCACCCAGGTTACGGAAAACTATTTGTTAGAGATACCGTATATACCCGCGTATAAGCCGAGTTTTTCAGCATCCAAAATGTGCTGAAAAAGTCTACCTCGGCTTATACGCGGGTCAGCGGTACCCGACCCGAGTAGCTGAGATTGCAGTCACTTTTAATCATTCCTATACCAACAGTTCACTTGGGGAGAGACTGCAATATCCCACAATGCCCTCTGTTGGTTATATGAAAGAATAACAGTGCGCCCTCTGTTGGTTATATGAAAGATTAACAGTGACTGCAATATCACACAGCACCATCTGTTGGTTGTATGAAAGAATAACAGGGACTGCAATATCACACAGCACCATCTGTTGGTTGTATGAAAGAATAACAGGGACTGCAATATCACACAGCGCCATCTGTTGGTTGTATGAAAGAATAACAGGGACTGCAATATCACACAGTGCCATCTGTTGGTTGTATGAAAGAATAACAGGTACTGCAATATCACACAGTGCCATCTATTGGTTGTATAAAAGAATAACCGGGACTGCAATATCACACAGCGCCCTCTGTTGGTTATATGAAAGATTAACAGTGACTGCAATATCACACAGCGCCATCTGTTGGTTGTATGAAAGAATAACAGTGACTGCAATATCACACAGCGCCCTCTGTTGGTTATACAAAAGATTAACAGTGATGGCAATATCAAACAGCACCCTCTGCACATGGTAGTGGGACAGTGGGACAATGCACACAGTAATCCGTTTGGCAATTCTCTGTCACCATCAGCTTTGCAAAGAAGTCTGGTTGATAGCTGGGGGGGTCGCTTTGGCAGAATGTGCGCTGCTGGGAGACAGGGCTGTAGTTGTGTCTAGGCTTATACGCGAGTCAATAAGTTTTCCCAGTTTTTGTAGGTAAAATTAGGTACCTCGGCTTATACACGGGTCGGCTTATACACAAGTATATACGGTAAGTCCTCTAAATAGTACTTTTACTGATTCCATTATCTCTGGTCCTGTTCTAAGATTGGAAATTTCTGGAGTGAGGTGGAAAGATTTTTGAACCACAAGTTAAAAACAAATTTAAAGCTATACCCTAGTTTATTGCATATTAATGAAGATTAGTTATAATGAAGCATCATGTCAGCCCAAAAAATGAACAAATTGTTTTTATTTATAGCTGCCTCCAAGAAATCCTCTTTTTATTATTGGTTAAAAAAGAAACTCCTTTGGTAACATATATTTTCATACCTTAAAGGAGAACTAAACCCTAAAAATGAATATGGTTAAAAATGCCATATTTTATATAATGAACTTATTGCACCAGCCTAAAGTTTCAGCTTCTCAATAGCAGCAATGATCCAGAACTTGTCACAGGGGGTCACCATCTTGGAAAGTGTCTGTGACACTCACATGTTCAGTGGGCTCTGAGTAGCTGGTGAGAAGCTAAGCGTAGGGGTTGTCGCAAATTATCAAGCAGAAAATGAGGTTTGCCTGAAATATAAACTGATGCTACAAGGCTGATTAAATTCTGAAGCTAGTTGCACTGGTTTCTGTGCTGCCATGTATTAATTATCTGTATTAATTACTAATCAGCCGTATACTGTGACATTTGTATTCTATTTGTATTGTATATTTAGGGGGCAGATTTATTAAGGGTCAAATTGAAAATTAGAATTTTCGCATTTTTTTTTAATGATCACAACAGTACTGAATTATCCAAACTCGATTTGAGTTTTTTTTAAAAAAAATTGAATTCAAGGGAGTTTAAAAAAACTATCATGAATTCAAAAATCGACCCTTGATAAATGTGCCTCTTAGAGTGGGTCCCTAAGCTCAGTAAGTGACAGAGCATGTGCAGTGAATCAGCAGATAAGAAGATGAAGAGCTACAGAACCATCATCAGAGGCACAGAACTTCCCTGCTAAAAGGCCATATGTAACAACAGCAGCGCGCCAGCGCATTAACCCTGGAGCGCGTCAACTTAGGCGCCGGCGCATAAACACTGGTGCACACCAAAATGGATGCTCCCAGCAAAACACTGAGGAGCTATGACCTCTAAATTGGGCGCCTGGCTTCCTATTGGTCCCTGATCTGTCTGTCTTCCTCAGCCTGCTCCTGATTGGTTCCTGTCCCCTTAAATACCTTCCTCTTCCTCCTCACATTGCCCAAGCTGGCTTCTGTTTCCACAGTTCCTGCTCAAGCCCCGTTTGCCTGCTTTCCTGTTTATTCGACCCTTGGCATGTTTATTCAACCTTGTACCTTCGCTGCCTGGACCGACTACTGCTTGAACTTGACGACGCTTTTGCCTTATCCCTTGGTACTTCGCTTCTCTGCTTCCTGAAACCGACCACTGCCTGTAATTGACTTCGCCTTTGCCTGATCCCTGGATACTTCGCTTTTGGCTAACACGCTTGGCTCCTTTGCTGACTCCGCCGCAGAAAGTCCGGGGCCCCAAAAGGGCGTCGGTGAAGACCGGAGCCGTAGAGGAATTCCAGTTGCCATCTGTCTGCATAGGACCAGCTGTCCTCCCCCGGGATCCCAGGTAACAGATCGTTACACCATAGTTGCTTTAGTATGGTACAGAACCCCAAAACATAATGTACAACATTTCTAGCCTACGTCTTTAGTTAAGCTTTAGTTCTCCTTTAATCAACTGAGTTGGCAGGAAGCTATAAAAGCTAAAACAAGCAAAGCTAAATTCAAACTATCTTATAAAAATGCACAGTCACAGAATCAGATCTATAAAATGCTTCATATTTAAAGGGGAACTATCGCGACAATAAAAATGTAATATTAACTTCACCATACTGATATAAGAAGTTTTCTAAATATAATCAATTAATAATTCTGAACCTTTTCTGAAATATTCAAGTTACTCTTCATAATCTCCCTCTCAGCATTTGCCTCTCTTCATTCTCTTTTTATGCAGGAGTTGGAAATCTGATTTTGAATGACTGTTAAATCCAATATATATATAATCCAATATACAAGCTGACATTTGTGACTTATTTTCTCGAACCTGCATCTGAATAATTTCTTACTGGAAATGTGTAATGTTTATTGTAAAACTTCAACAAAATGTTAAAAAACAAAACAAAAAAAAGGATGCAGCGCAATAATATGATTTACCATACCATACTATGGTAAAAGTAATGGGTTTCTTAGAACAGTGGGATTTTTTTTTTATAACCCAAATCACATTCAATTTATTGACAAAACTTAATTTTAAATATGGGTACATAAGATCATAATTTTAAACATAAGTTAAAATAAGATTTTTTTGTAACTTTGCTATTGACTTACAACCCCCGTAGCTAATAAAAGGTCATTATGAAACATTTGCACTTTCAGTTAGATTATGAACAATCTAGAAACTCATTTATAGAAGGCTGTTGTGGGGAAATAACAAAGAGATGACAATAAGGGTATTATTCCACCTATTACTTTCCCCACTATATACCTTATACACTTAAGCCACCTCTAATTTAAGAACCATTGCAGCTCTTCTGATCTACAGTATAGGGGAACATGAACATATCTGAATGTATCTAGTGCTGGTTCATTATCCTTATTTAACGAAATTTTGGTGAATTATCCATATGTCATGGATGAGTATACATCTCTGTCTTGAACACAGTGGGATCAGGGTCCTTTAATTTGATACATTTTTGAATATTCTCATTTTGTCGTGTTTGATATGTTTGTTATTTTGCAAACTCCCATACCTGATTTAACCTTATTTATTTTTGCCCAAAAAGCCCAAAAAGGTCAGATTTTTGGGCTAATTCCAGCACAGATCACAAAAACTTCCAAGTAGGATAGGGACCTGTGCCATTGACTTACACATAGCCTCGACAGGTCTGAGATGGCGGAAATGAGTATTCTGCCTTTAATAAATCTTGAACATATTCAAGTTTAAAAAAAAAAAGAGTTTTGCCTTAAGAAGCCCAACCAGATAAATTCATGTTGCATGCAGGGAAAGAAGCCTGCTATTATGGATGGAGAAATATACAAGAAGTCTTGGTACAAACCTATAGGAGACTGTTTGAAGCACAGAACAGCACAAACTAATGTTTCAGTAATGAGATCTCCCCATGATTCCCATAATGTCTGACATGTTATACATTATGGAACACTTTCATTAATGATATTTATTAGACTGTGCAATAGGCAGTGATTGAATACTAATAAACCTTGGGACACCTTTTGTATCCAGTTTACGCATCTGTAGCCTGTAATAGGGAGAATCAATTACGCATGAGTTTTAAGGATTATTTATGACTTTGGATTGTTGGGGTGTTCAGGTTATTCTGAATTCATTTTGTGCATGATTTGGTTACTCATTATGAAATTTGCTAATTGATTGTCACAATTAATTTTGATGTTATCACCTTTATAAAGGATGCATTGCTATTTATATCAATTTGAAGGCTTTGGGAAATGCAAATGGAATATATTTTTTAACTTGTGGCTATGGAAAATGTTTTTTGTTGAGTTTATCGCAGGAATTATCTGATCATGACATGTATTGAACTAACAACAATCAGACTATAGTGACAAAATATTCTTCTGTTGCAATTGCTACAGTTATATTTGAGATAGTACAGATTTTATTACTTTTCTGAGGCTTTGCATATTTTAACATCTCTCTACATCATAGTTCTGTGGCCTATATAAAATAACCTGGCTCTTTGTAATTATGCATATGATTCTCATAAACATTCATTAAAATGGAAACGGTCACTATAACAATATAATCATTTTACAGTACAGATGACCTTCCCATAATTCAAAGATTTCTGGATTATGGGTTTCCGGATAAGGGATCCCATATCCTGTATCTTATATTGTGTTTCTTATATGGGATCCACTTTTTTTTGCATGATATCTAATGCAATTTTAAGCAACTTTCTAATATATATTATATTAACACATTTTCAATAGCATATCAATTATTATTGATAGTAATTGCAGTCAAAAGTATTATTTTTTTTGTCCCTTTATACAGCTTATAATAGAATTTTAATGTATTACAAGCTTTTAGTTAAAGTGCACTGGTACCTTGCTTAGAATGAAATTTTCTTTTATTGTGCAAAAACTATTTTGGGGGCATTCCATTTAGTGGACTATAAACTTTTACATTTTAAGCTTAGAGTTTTATTAAAGAATATAGAAATTTAGAAAAAGCAATCTAAATAAGCCAACTTTAAGTGATAAATATTACAAATAAATATTTCCTGAAATCACTGACAATCAACAATATAGTGCCATATGGAGAAGAGGTTTGGCAATTTAATGAAAATGCATAGAATTTATTTTTTATTCTATTCAGACCAGTGGCACACGGCTGCAACCATCACTTTTGAATTATCATATCTAAGCTTCGAGTGTACGCTACCTTCAATGCTACGCTGCTCCTAATGAATAAATTATGCTCTGAAAAACAAAAACTCATTATACACAGAAAAATAATACATATTCAGATCACAATTTTAGTGCCTCATAAAATAGGTGCATGTCAGGAATGGTCATTTTAATTGCATATTCTAGCTAGAAATTTAATGATTAAAATTATATTTTGCTCTTCTTGATGTTGGAACAACAAAGTGGTGCATAGATAAGGTTACAGTATAACTAGGCTGGAATGAGAAAACTAATTAGAATGCAGCTAATAAGGTGGTACCACAAAAGGGTGAAAGCTGCCATTTTCCTATTCTAGTTATTTTTCTAATTATATCAACCCCTTGTTGAAAGGTGTGTGTGTGTGTGTACCAAGAGCTTGTTACTTTAGGACTTATTTGATCAAGGATTCTCACATTGTTATGTTCTAAAACCCAAGAGCTAAATTCCTGCCAATGAAATGAGCAAACCCATGGGAATCTCAAGGGCAAATTTGGGCACATTCTCTGACTGCAAAGCTTGCTACTCTCGTCACTAACATGTGGAAAGAAATCTGCATGGTGTAAGCAGATGTAGAATACTTTGCAGGCTTAGCCTAGGCCAGCAGAATTTTAGGGACAATATGCCTTCAGCCATATCTACTTTTGTTCCACAACATGGATGAGCAGGAGGTTTGACATTTGTTTAAATCTCCCGCATATCAAGTCACTAGTGATCCGTGACAAAACTACAAGGATTCGCAAGTGAGCGCAAGTATTTGGGCGGAAGAGGGAGGGCAGCAAGTGATTGTGAGTGCCTGGCCCCTTGTAATAATATTTGCCTATAATGTTATGCAATAATGGCTTGCACTACAGAGACAGCAAGTCAGCTTCAAGGAAGTCTGGGAAATATAGTTTTTTACTTAAAATACCACATGAATAAAATGCATTTTCTGGAACATAGCCATATGTTCACACAACCCAAGCCTACTGTCTCTAGAGTAGTTGCCATTGCTGCACAGATCTTGCAGTATACTGGGATGGTTTCACTGGTCTTGGTGGACACATTTTTATCCAGAGATCTTTTCTACATTGCACAGCATATATAGGGTCATAGTGGTGGATCCGGGGCCTCCCGGGAGTGCCACTGTCAGGGACCTTCATGCGAACTGAGTGGATTTCCTCCCAGCACCCAAACTTGCACCAGTCCCAGCATGTCCCCTCGCCCTGTGCACGACAGCTGAGCACATAAATCTGGATTCCAGTTTGCCAGGCACTTGGGATCGGCCAAATCCAAATCCCACTTGAAAAGGTAGACTCCTGGCTGAATCCCAAATCGAATCCTAGATTCGGTGCATCCCTAGTTCTATATTGAAATAAAATATGTGTGCCATTTCCCCTAGAGCAAAGTGGCACCATTATTTTTTTTTATTATAGTTAAAGAAATGTGACCAATGTACTGTAATATCAGGTGTAAAGTTTTCTCCAGGTCATATAACTGTTTCATCTGATTGGTTGCTATGTGCTACTAGCCTTGGAGTAAACGTATTACTGTTCCCCTCCTTGATACATTCTGAAATGAAAATAATTGCAGCAAAATCACTGCAACATTCCGGTGACAACAACCACTAAACTTGTCATATTTAAAGCAACAGAACAGCTTGAGCATGGATTGCCCTGTTTAAACATAAGAGATTTGTTTCTAAACAGAAAAACCTTTTTAGCAAAGACACAGATTAATCAGGGTTTACAGCCATATTTTATGGATAAGCAGTTTCCAACTTTATGGCAGCTGTTAAGTAGAAAAGTTTATCCCTGAGAACAAAAGCAACCACATATTGCCGCTGATTCAAAAAGGTTTTGATTCAACATTGTTGCAAAAGCAGGAAAACAATGATAAAATGATGGTTTTGATCACATTGCTAAACCCATTTTGGAGTATTTTATGTAAAAAACACAAAACAATACTGACACTGTGCCAATTACAGAAAGAACTTCCAGATAGGATAAAAGGGAACGATCTGCGCTTGCTTACAGACTGATGTGTCTTAGTCAACTGACATTTTTGTCTGGCATATACAAAATTTAATATTTCTATTTTGTAGCTGATTTAACCGATCAGGATTAGTTGCAGTTCTCCAAATTTCTGTTTTCTGCCTACATTAAAAGAAGCATTTAGAAACTGGGTCAGTGTTTTTTAAGTAGCAAGACAATTATAGTAACCAGACACAGACAACTGTGTGAATTCCCTGGCATGGCATATACATTTTAAAGAAAGCATTTCCCCTCTGTATCTTCAGTTTTTTATTATTTGACCTAAGATTTACCTCAGAGCATGCTCCAGGCACACAATGCCAATACAACATCACTGGAGCTCACTCATTTGTGGAACCCGAAGTCTTCATTGAGATCTGGATTCTTATGTCTATGAGAAGTCTTTCCTTGCAACTTCCTGCAATCCATAAGTGGAACAATTTTTCATATAATGTGCTAAAGATTTCTACTTGGAATCCAAACTCTTGATCACAGGTCCAGAGAAGGGGGCAAATTCACTAAGCGCCGAAGCGCCTAACGCTAGCGTAAATTCGCTTGCGTTGGCCATTTTCGTTACTTCGCAAATTCACTAACGAACGCTGGTGTAAATTCGCTAGTGTTACTTCGCACCCTTATGCCTGGCGAATTTTCGCTACGGACGTAACTACGCAAATTCACTAACGCGCACAGTGTACTGAACGCTACCTTTTACGCTAGACTTCCTTTGCCACCTCAGACCAGGCGAAGCGCAATAGAGTAGATAGGGATTGCTTCAAAAAAAAGGTCACATTTTTTCTAAGTCCCAAAAAACGCTGGCGTTTTTTCTATATTATGGGTGATAGGCTGAAAAAGATTGAAAACATTTTTGGGGCTCCCCTCCTTCCCCCCTACATTTCCTGACTCATGGCAACTTAACTATACAGTGGGCACATGTCTAGGGCAAAAAACATTTTTTATTAGATGTTTTGAAGGTTTCCCAGCCATTTGTAGTGATTCTACGTATTCATAGTTACATAGTTACATAGTTACATAGTTAAATTGGGTTGAAAAAAGACAAAGTCCATCAAGTTCAACCCCTCCAAATGAAAACCCAGCATCCATACATACACCCCTCTACTTTTAATTAAATTCTATATACCCATACTAACTATAGAGCTTAGTATCACAATAGCCTTTGATATTATGTCTGTCCAAAAAATCATCCAAGCCATTCTTAAAGGCATTAACTGAATCAGCCATCACAACATCACCCGGCAGTGCATTCCACAACCTCACTGTCCTGACTGTGAAGAACCACCTACGTTGCTTCAAATGAAAGTTCTTTTCTTCTAGTCTAAAGGGGAGGCCTCTGGTACGGTGATCCACTTTATGGGTAAAAAGGTCCCCTGCCATTTGTCTATAATGTCCTCTAATGTACTTGTAAAGTGTAATCATGTCCCCTCGCAAGCGCCTTTTTTCCAGAGAAAACAACCCCAACCTTGACAGTCTACATGACAGTAACCATTGAAATTTGAATTTGGCGCCGTATGCAAATTAACCATTGCTAGCGTAAATTCGTTTCGCTTAGCGAATTAACGCTAGCGCCACTTCGCAACATTACGCTACCCCTGTGCGCAACTTTGGATTTTAGTGAATTCGACGAGCGCTGGCGAAGTGTGGCGAAGTGCGGCGAAGTTGCGTCTGGCGCAACTACGAATCTTAGTGAATTTGCCTGTGTGTGTGTGTGTGTATATATATATTTTTTTATATATATATATATATTTTTTTTTTTCCAATGAGTATCCGCACTCCAAAGCTGCTGTCAATGGCGGGGTGCACGGTAATTGTTTATGTATCAATAATCTTCAGACCAGCACTCACTTAAAAACTTGGTACAGAATAATAATAAAATTACCAAGTTTTTAAGGGAATGCTGGTCTGAAGATTATTGATATATATATATATACACACACACATACAGTATCTAGGACTTGTTATCGGGAATTCTTGGGGGCCTGTGTTTTTCAGGATAACAGATCTTTCCATAATCCATGTAAACATTAAATAAATCCAATAGGCTGGGTTTGCTTCCAATAAGGATCATTTATATCTAAGTTGGGATCAAGAACAAGGTACAGGTATGGGACCTGTTATCCAGAATGCTTGGGAACTGGGGCTTTCTGTATAATGAATCTTTCCCGTAATTTGGATCTTCATACCTTACGTCTACTAGAAAATCATTTAAACATTAAATAAACCCAATAGGCTGGTTTTGCTTCCAATAAGGATTAATCATATCTATAGTTGGGATCAAGTACAAGGTACTGATTTATTATTACAGTCTGCGGGAGACAGCCTTTCCGTAATTCAGAGCTTTCTGTATAATGGATTTACAGATAATGGATCCTATACCTGTACTGTTTTATTATTACAGAGACAAAGGAAATCATTTTTAAAAATTTGGAATATTTGGATAAAACAGAATCTATTGGAAATGGCCTTCTCTTAATTCTGAGCTTCTGAATCTACACATATATATGACAAAGGTTCCTGTATGGAACGAAAACGTTTGATACAATAAACTTTAAACTTGTGTGATTCAAACCCTGTTGGAATATTCCTTGGAGTGTTGTCAATTTTATTTGAAGTTTACTCTTTTGTGGACTGGCACCCAGGATTTTATTTTGAACTTATGGTTGTGCGCTCCATTCATGATATATATACAGGTATGGGACCTGTTATCCAGAATGCTCGGGACCTGGGGTTTTCCGGATAACAGATCTTTCCGTAATCAGCTTGTCCAAATGAATATGGTATGGTGGTTCCAAGCATTATGTCTTACACAGCAGGATCTATTGGTATTGCACCTATACAAGCCAAGTTCTCTTTCTGAAAGATGAAACAAACAGATTTGTTCTCAAGACTGCAATCAGTGCCTTAAGATGATGCTCAGAAAAGGATCCGTATTGGCCAGGGCTAGTTCTTTATGAAGTGAGGGAAACACTGGCACACAAGGAACTTTATACAGGGTTACCCCTTGCGTTTATTAAGTGCAGACGTGCAACGTTTCGGGGCAAGCCCCTTTATCAAGCATACTACAGTGATCATGTGCAGACAATTTCAAGGGTGACTCATTACAATAAATTAGCATATGAAATTGAAAATCACACCTTCCAGCTTGCTATCACATATATATAGTGCTTAAAAAATATTTAAAAACATACAAAATGTCCATGTGTAACATCCATAAGCAAGCTGTAGACACACTGTGCAGAGTGAATAGAATCCTTCCAAGTGTTAAAAAAACAGTGTATCTAAAAAAGATAAAAAAGATTACACAATCTTCAGGTCTTGGCCTGTTCGATAAAAGGTAACAAATCTAAAACATTCTACTAACCCTGATAAGAATGGGATTGCTTTACCTGTCCCTGATGTATGCAAAAAGATTTATCTTATCTGTGGAGACAGGAAAAATGGAATTATTTGTAACAAGTTTCTTAACACAATACCCAATAATTACTTAAATAAAACAAGATAAGTTGTAGTCCTCATTAAGGCCCTTCAGACTTCTGGTCTGGAGCAGCCAGATCCAGTAGCACTCCCTTTGGAGTAGCTTACGTTTTTTGTTCTGCCCTTGATTTACAAATACTTTTTCTAAAATCTGCCATCGCAATTGTGCCACACGATGACCCTGTGTGAAAAAATGTTTTGCCAATAACGTTTCCCTTTTTATTTTTAATGTGTCCTTTTCATTCTGTTTGCTACCTGGAGTCAGTGGGGTTTGTGGTTTGTAATTGCGTATCGTACATTTATGTTCATTTAACCTAATCTTTATTGGTCTAGCTGTTTGCCCTACATATGCAAGGCCGCATGGGCACTTAATGCAATACACTACATCACTACTATCACATGAGAAGCAGCCTTTAATATCATGTTTTGTGCCTTTTTGAGGGTGTGTCACCTGATTACCAGGTATGATGCTATTGCAATGTCCCCAATTTCTGCAGGGTAAAGTTCCATTTAAATACGGTTTTTCAAAGGAATTCCTTTTTATTTGCGATGTTTTGGTTTTTCTTAAATCCCCGATGTTCTTCCCACGTCTGTAGGAAAACAAAGGTGGCTGTTGGAATAAGTGGCCATATTTAGGATCACTGCTCAAAATTCCCCAATACTTCATAATTATCTTTTGATAAAATTTCTAATTACTGTCATAAGTAGAAACATATGGTATTCGCTGTACTTTATTGGGAATTACTGTTTTTTTCACAAGTAATTGTTTCCTGGGTATGCTCTTTACTTCCTCCCTAAAGGCTTCTAAGCTAGTTTTCTCATAGCCCCTTTCCACAAATTTATCTCGCATTTTATTGGACTCAATATCATATAATCAATCATCAGAAGTTATACGCTTTACCGGCAAAAATTGGCTCTTGGGCAATCCCTTAATGAGGCCTGGTGGATGGTAGGATGTAGGCCTCAATAAATTGTTACGATCAGTCGGTTTGGTGTAAACGGTAGTTGTGAATTTTTCATCCTTATGGCAAACATTTACATCTAAAAATTGTATCTCAGTAGAATTTACTTCCATAGTAAATGTAATCGTTGTATGTATACTATTGAGATAAGTGAGGAAATCTGTTAAGGTCTCACTCGATCCTGTCCAAAGAAAAAAACGTATCATCGACATAACGCATATATGCATGAATACGTCGAGAAAATTCACTATTGGAAAAAATATATGTCTATTCAAAATAATCCATGTATATATTTGCATAAGCAGGTTCCATGTTGGCACCCATGGCACAACCCTGCTTCTGCAAATAGAACTCACTCTCAAATTGAAAATAGTTTCTTGTTAATCATGTGATTTGGTAAAGTGCCCTTATTGAGGTATAGCCGAATGCACTCTATGCCTTCTTGATGTGGTATTGAAGTATACAAATCTTTCACATCCAGGGAGCACAATACAAATTCACATGATGGTGCAGTAATCTCAGCTAATCTGTTTAAAAAATCTGTAGTGTCAAATAGACATAGTTGTAATGTGGGTAATATATCCTGTAAATATGTATCAATATACATGGCTATCGGCTGCCAAATGGACTCAACATTGGACTCAATAGGTCGTCCTGGTAGGTTAGTAGGGTGTTTATGAATCTTAGGAAGAAAATATATCCTTGGAATCTTGGGGTTAGTGATGATTAATAGTTGGTAAACCTCATCACTGATAATACCCTCCATTACAGCAGAATTTAAAAAAATATTTAATTCATTTTTAAATCTCAACGTGGGATCAGAATTCAATGCATTATAATGGGAGGTATTATCTAAGTGCCGTTTAGCTTCAGCTCTATATTGAGAATGACAATCCCACCACCCTTATCAGCCTTAGTGATGGTGATGTTGTCATTCCGCTGCAATGTAATTAAAGCAGTTTTTTCATTAGCAGACATATTCCTCCCATGCTGTCTAGGACATTTCTGCTGTATTTTGTTCATTTCAGAAGTAACAATAGCTTCAAACACATCAATGCAAGGGTAATTACCCGGGGGCATAAATTTACTTTTTACCCCTAATTTGCTTTTCAAAGACAATAATCTAGAATCAGATTCAACCTTATTAGATTTATCAGCAAAAAAACATTTAAAGTTTAAGCGACCTTGTAAACTTAAACAGATCAATAGAAGCATCAAAAGCAGGAGTTGTGCAGGGACAAACGCTAGACCTTTTTCTAAAGCAGTCAGTTCATGTTTGCGCAGTTCATAATTAGAAAGGTTAAACACCGAGGTTACCTGCGGTACTGTCTCTTGTATTTGCTCCGCTGACTGTAACCTCGGCTTCCGTTGTCCCCTTTGTGCCTTGCGCCACGTTTTGGTTGGCTTGCCCCTAAAAAAGAAACCGCTGGATTTTGTGAGGAGGCCAGTGAATCTTGTCCGCCATCAGACGTTCCGGTTGATGATCTATCAGGTGAGGAAGCCTCCAGGCGTCTGTGGTATCGGAACCTCTGTCTGGAATCCTTCCAGGTGTAGACTTCCCCTCTCTCATAATCTTTGGTATCCCGGGTGAATTTACGGAGTTTCATCTGTAACAGTTCCTGTTGTAACTTCTCCATTTTTACCTCGAGCTCCTTCAGCTGTGTGCTATCGGTCTCTGAACACACCTTGAACTCCTCCTCTGCAGTGTGTAGCTGCTGTTTCAACTCGCGTGTGCTGACTTGCAATTGCTGCACTGTTAAGGTAATTAAGTCCAGGCTATATATGTTATAGCAAGCTGGAAGGTGTGATTTTCAATTTCATATGCTAATTTATTGTAATGAGTCACCCTTTAAATTGTCTGCACATGATCACTGTAGTATGCTTGATAAAGGGGCTCGCCCCGAAACGTTGCACGTCCGAATTTAATAAACGCAAGGGGTAACCCTGCATAAAGTTCCTTGTGTGCCAGTGTTTCCCTCACTTTATGCTATATTGGAGGTCGCCGGACTCCTAACACTGGGCACCAGGGGTTCTCGCTATCTAATCTCCAGGAGTGTGCTCTGCCTCATTTTCCTTCGCTCTATTTCTTTATGAGCAATCAATGGATGTTGGCAAGGTACTGGTTTATTTGGTGAAGAGCTCTCTACCGTCGAAAGGTTAATTAGCTTTATAAACATTTTCTTAATAGCTCAAGACCAGCTGTGAAGCAGACTAAGATAAAAAAAATACTGCCAATAATTACATTAGACATACAGTATAAGGAGAAAAGAAATTCTGTTCCTTTTGCTTGCCTCAACAGGGAGCCAACTTAATTCTCAGAAAAGCGGAGCAGACAAAATGAATAATAGGGAGTCAACTACTTGGTGATACTTGAGAAAGGATTCTGAACTGAGTTGCTGTAATTATAACTCAGAATACATAAGTCTGCAACCTTGGAGGGAATGGGTTGGAGCTGAAGGAAAAAAACAAACAAAGAAAGGACAAAAAAGATAAAAAGACTTGTAGTGTTTTTGTGAATTATTATGATTACAATAATAATAATAATGCAATTGGAAATACTTTTGGATAGGTCTGAATGAAGTACAACTGTACATAGACTTTCATTACCAGGAACACTATAGCTGAAGCTCAAGTGACAGCATCAGCCATATAGCTTCCCTTTTATTTCTTGCTCCTGAAATATGAGGTCTTTCTTACATCATTCTGAAATGAGTTGTGCCCCTATTCGACTGTTTCCTTGTTTCTGGTAAATATTACACTCCGCGCTGTGTACTTTGCAGTTAACAGCACTATCCTTGTCCAAAAAAAAAATAATTACAAAATGAATGGGCATATTGGAAGTTTTTTGACATTTGACTGTTCCCCTCTGTACTAGAGAACGGTGCTGCAGCCTGACCTAATTTTTGTGACTGAGGCTCAGAGCAGCATCCAGGGGTATTAGAATTCTCAGACTGTCACTGCTACTGATTAGTTTGCTGGGAATAACAACACTCCTGCCCCAATTTATGCTTCCATAGTATCTAATGAAAAAGTTATTTGCTACATAGACATAATATTGAAAATATATCAAATTTAACAGAGAAACAAATATATATATATACATAAAAGGCCCTTATCTAGTTGAGAAATGACATTTATATTTCCTCTTCTTCATACACTTTTGGCATTAGAACATTCAACAGAACTAACTGGCAGCTGAAATTGGAGCAAACGGCAAAATAAGGGCATATAGAGCCATGTGTATGAAAAAGGGTTTGGGGATTTTGACACCTTTTTGGATTTGGAATGGCTGCAGTTTTGTCGCATAATGAACCCCAGAAAAGTTGCGCTTTTTTTCTGCAACTTTTTTAGGATTTTTAGCATCAAAAAGCCCTACCTAAAAAAGTAATGGTTTAATAAATCAGATGGAAGTATTGAAAACCTTTACATCTCATCTATTTTCCTGTACTGCATATTAGGCAATTCCCCATATGAATTTTTTTTCTTAATCTGCTTTGTCACACACATCTTCCTTTCAATCCTACTGTCTTGATCTTGCCGCACTCTTAAAGCCAGTAAACGTAGAATTGTGGAAATGAGCAAAATGGTTCACTGTGTTCAGCTGCGAAAAAAACACCAATAGACTCTAATGTATAGTAAAAAAAGGTGTGTGGTTTGAAAAATGTTGCACAAAAGAAACACAGATTGACGCTGTTTCATGAATTTTCCGATAAGGGAAATGGGTCTGATTCGCCCTTTAGGGTGGTGGCAGATGGGGAGATTAGTCCCCCAGTGACAAATTTGCTTTACTGCAACTAATCTCCCCGAAATGCCTTGCCACCAGCAACAATGCGAGATGCGGGATGGAATATGTATTGCTTCAGAATTCCTAAGTTGCCCAAAGTTTCCTCGGATTTGTATGCTATCCGGCCAGCAATTCTCATTCTTGTCGGCGAGAAGGCATTTCAGGTAGATTTGTTGCCCACAATAGAGAAGATTGGTTACTGTGTGTCTAATCTCCCTGTCTGCCACCACCCTTACTGTAGAATAGTTCAAAAGAATTTAAGGCCTGTACAGAATGGAAATGAAGCCATTGTTATGTCTACACCATAAATCCTATAGCAAATGGTTACACTTACACAAAATAGCTTACTCTCTTTATATCTAAGCCAATTCTTTGTATTTCATCTGTATGTCAAGCAGATAAATGTAAAATTCCCATATTTATACCCAAGTTAAATATTCTTTCTCCTTTGAAGACATGCAGTGAAAGGACCTTCTTTTCTTCACAACAAATTACATCCACATTCTGATTTATAGGTTTTTCTCTGTCACCAGTCACTTTGAATATTGTTCTCTCTAATAGGCACAGCCAAATGCACGCACAGCCTGACATATAAATAGAAAATACAAATATAAAATATAAACATGTTCTGAAAATAAGAATGAAAACTTACTACAGTTGGGACAAAAGAAATTTGAAATCATTCTGCTCTGATGGGCCACTGATAAGAATGTGATGTCATTAAGCAACTTATCTTCCTATGGTTTTCAGTGTATAAGTTGCTTTGTTGCTCCAACAAATAAAGTTTAGACTGTGAAATACTGTCATTTGCAATAGCAGCTTCTCCATCTGTATACAAACAACTTAAAATATAACAGTATGGAATGACAAGGTAAATCATAGTCTTAAAACATGCTGAGCTGAAACAGGCTGAGAGCCTTCCGGCCAAAACCATCGATCCTTTGTCTCTGCAGGTATCATAACCTATATTTGTTAAGGATTTGTATGCCATTTTAATCACAGCATGTAGGTTTTCAAAAACTACAGTCTATATTTATAGGTAATGCTATTATACCACCATGCTGCCAAGTCTATGGGGTATATTTATCAAAGAGTGAAGTTACGCTCACGATTACATACAACTAAAATGTCTTGCATAACAGTATGTCTGTTATGGTTCCAGGAGTATATAGATCAACAAATAATCACCTTAAAGGAGCAGGAAACCTCGTCGGCGCAAAAACCCTCCTCCCTCCCGTGTTTTGCCCACCCTCCCTCCTCCCCCCTGGCCTACCCGTCCCGCTGGGCAAATGCCCCTAAGTTGTTACTTACCCTTCTGCGCAGGTCCAGTCTACGGAGTTCACCGACGCCATCTTCTTCCAAGCGATCTTCTTCCTGCTTTGACCGGCGCATGCGCAGTAGGAGCATTTCGCCGGTACGATATACTCCGCATGCGCCAAAAGTCACGAAGTGAAATCGGAAAACTAGGTGACTTTTGGCGCATGTGCAGTAGATCCGTACCGGTGAAATGCTCCTACTGCGCATGCGCCAAAACGCCGTTCAAAGCAGGAAGAAGATCGCGTAGAAGAAGATGTCGTCTGTGAACTCCGTGGACTGGACCTGCGCAGAAGGGTAAGTAACAAGTTAGGGGCATTTGCCCAGCGGGACGGGTAGGCCAGGGGGGAGGAGGGAGTGTGGGCAACACACGGGAGGGGGGGAAGGTTTTTGCGCCGACTAGGTTTCCTTCTCCTTTAAAGGAATTGTTCAGTATACAAATAAAAACTGGTTAAATAGATAGGCTTTGCAAAAAAAGAAAAGAAATCAATATAGTTAGTTAAAAATATAATGTATAAAGGCTGGAATGACTGGATGTGTAACATAATAGCCAGAACACTACTTCCTGCTTTGCAGCTCACTTGGTTTCCACTGATTGATTAACAGGCAGTAACCAATCAGTGACTGTATGCTTTTGAATCTGAGCTGAATGCTGAGGATCAATTGCAAACTCAATGAACACAGAGTTAGAGAGCTGTAAAGCAGAAAGTAGTGTTCTGGCTATTATGTTAGACATCCAGTCACTCCAGCCTTTATAATTAACTATGTTTGAACCATTTTTTATTTTGCACAGCTTTACCCAGTTTTTATTATTTTTATACTGAACTGTTCCTTTAAATTTCACTTTCCCTGATGCACACACACAATTTTAACTGTTTTTGGAAGAGTCAATGATACAGTGATAAGATGTTTTGTTTTTGCTACAGGATCTCTTTTGAAATCAGCAACTACTATAACAGAACATTTTCTTTTCTAGGAACGTGAGAGGTCTATTATTTGGCCTTCACCATTTGGCATATACTTATCTACACTACAGAGAATGAGATTGGATATCAGTCTTTAAGGGACCTATTTGTAAACCTGTGCCCAAAAACACTACACGTCATCAAACATCAGGCACAGTATTTATTAAGCCGTGTATTCATTTTCACAGAAAAAAAATTTCAGTTTAAAAATTCCAGTAGAAAAACTAGCTGCCACTTGAAAAGGCTGAGCAAAATAAATCTATCATCGATTGTCTTTCTTTCCATGGAAATGTATTTGCCACCCCAATATTTTCCTTGAGGTAAATGGGTTTGCCATACAAATAATGCCATCAATAATGATGTTAAACACAGCAGCGTGGCAATAAAAAAGTACAGACCTTTATAAAACCTCCATTTTTTTTACATTACTACTTATTTACATTATTTCATACAGCATGATAAATAGGCCCCTGCGTGTATGAAAAAGGGCTGACTCGTTAAAAAAAACTCTGTCAAATCCTCAAGGGGAATATTTAGATGTAAAATTCTTTAAAAATCATTCCGGATTCTTCTCAGCAGATATTGTTGTATATGTCTTGTATTTTGTTGTACATGGGCATTTATCAATTGTCCCTTAAATTTGTTTGAGGGTGAAATCACCCGAAACATTTTTTACATTGACTTGAACGGTAACACAAATTAAACTTTCTGTTTGAACAAATAGGGGTAAATTTATCAAAGAGTGAAGTTCCGCCACTAGAGTGAAATTCTGCAGCTCTCAATTCATTTCTACGGGATTTTGAAAGGCGTATTTATCAATGGGTGAAGTGAAAGTTCACCCTTTGATAAATACGCCTATAAAAATCCCATAGAATGGAGAGTGGCGGAATTTCACTCTAGTGGCGGAACTTCACTATTAACTTCACTCTTTGATAAATATACCCCTTAGATGGGGTGCTTGTTGATTTAAAAGGATGATGGCAACTGTGAGCTTTGCAAAAAGGCACATTTTTTTTATAATTTTTTAAAATTTGTCAGTAATATCATGTGCATCTAATTCCTTGATAAATCAGCCACAAATCTGTGTCAGTCTTGACTACATGAAGACAGGCTACATCCATATGCTGGGTTGCACCAGAAAACTGTACAGAAAACACTTTGCTGAAATGACAAGGTGTAAAGCCACACATGACTGAGCAGAAGACATAATTAGTACTATAACTGGCCAAGGAGTCCAGGAAACAGGCCACCGGAGCACAGCAGCATGGTGCCAGGAACCAAGAAGAGAATTTAGAAACAAGAAAGGAACCAAGAAGGGACTCAGGAACAAAGCAAGGGCCAGCAGGCAATCAGAAATCAGGCAGGGAATCAGGAATCAGACAGGCAAACACAGGACTTTCACCAAAAACAACAGGCAGTATCAAGTTGCAGGAGATAGTCTTCTATAGGCCTTTAATTGAAAGCTTGGCCATACATAGGGGCTGATTCATTAAGGGTCGAATATCGAGGGTTAATTAACCCTCGATATTCGACTAGGAATTGAAATCCTTCGACTTCGAATATCGAAGTCGAAGGATTTAGTGCAAATTCTGCGATCGTACGATCGAAGGATTATTCCTTCGATCGAACGATAAAATCCTTCGAATTGAACGATTCAAAGGATTTTAATCCAACGATCGAAGGAATATCCTTCGATCAAAAAAATTTAGGAAAGCCTATGGGGAAGGTCCCCATAGGCTAACATTGACTTCGGTAGCTTTTAGCTGCCGAACTAGGGGGTCAAAGTTTTTTTTAAAGAGACAGTACTTCGACTATCGAATGGTCGAATAGTCGAACGATTTTTAGTTTGAATCCTTCAATTCAAAGTCGTAGTCGAAGGTCGAAGTAGCCCATTCGATGGTCGAAGTAGCCCAAAAAATACTTCGAAATTCGAAGTTTTTTTACTTCGAATACTTCAATCGAATTTAGTGAATCGGCCCCATAGTCTTAACAAAGTAAGAGAATGAGAATTGCTGAAGGGAGAGATACTGTAGTAAATGCCAACTCTAGAAAGCCTCTAGTGGCTCACTAGTAGTGATGGCCGAATAAATTCGCCACCCGCGAATTCAAGGCAAATTTTCGTGTTTCGGTGGCGGTGAATAAATTTGCGAAACTGCCACGCAAATTCACCTGTGTCAAAAAAGTCGCTCGCGTCAAAACATTTGAAATTAACATTGAATTTAACGCCAGCATAAAAAAAATTGATGAGAGGGCCAGAATTCCCCGATACGGGACAAATTCGGCCATCACTAGTAACTAATTTAATTATATTTACAGTATAAAATAATACAAATCTTTTAAATCCTATATTTTCTAAGACCTCTCTTTGCATGTCAGCTTCTATTTCAGTTTATTTCCACTGCTTAATGGGGTTTTCTTACTTTCTTACAATACATATGGCCTAGGGAGCGGAACAATGACCAATCAAACCTGTCCAGTTTGATGCGTGTTGCTGAATTAGCCACAGATGCTTATGTTCTGCAATCAGATTAGAAGATTAGGACTTTACATGTGTTTCCATTATTACTTTAAATTTCTTACTTATACGGTAATGTATAATTAAAGGCCTGTCAGTAAGTTCTCATCAATCATAGAGCCGTAATGAGCTTCTGTGTAATCTTATTGTCCTAATGAAGCAAATTCCTTCTGTTTATTCCCACAGTTCTCTCCTATCTCGCATTCTCATACAGAATTCTTACTGCTACAATTGTATGGTTTGAACCACCAAGACAAACCTCCTTTAAAGGTAATTAGTCTAAATAATCATAATATACGAAACATAATATTTTTTTTATTTTAAAGTCAAATACACCAGCCATGAAGCAAGGTTGACAGGCCCCATCTTGTGCCACTTTGGCATGGGCATACGATGGAGCTTACCAACCCTACTGTGTTACCAAGAAAACAAATTGTTTCTGGTTTGTGTGTCCTCTCTGGTACAGGTCAGGAAGGATGAAGGAAGCAAATGGAGGAGCCTAGTATTGTTTTTAAGGATTAATTATACTTTAATTACTTTTATTTCATTACCCCATGTCTATATAAATATGGTTTAAGGCTTATTTTGGTCTAAGGTTGGAAACACATTTATGTTCTTCTTCTCTATGTGAGAAATGTGTGAGAAATTTTATGGAGAGTTTGCTCCACATAAGTATCTGCTACAAATGTTAGTACAGTGTATTTAGGGTTCTGCCTATGCCCCCAGATATAGGCCCTGGTCATTAAATCACATTAAAATTGATTAGTTTATCAGCTATGGCCAGTGCTGGGGATAGAGTTGAGGGCGCCAAAGGCAATCTTTCCCCATCATACCTACCCTTAGTTCTGGTCCTGGCTGTGTTAAAAGGACAATGGGAATTTTGGAGATTAAGGGCTGAGCTCCACGGACATTTTTCAGTGGATCAGCGCGAAACGACGAAATGCAGGGGGCAGGTCTGATGTAGCTCAGACTTCAAAATATAATGGGACTCAACTAAAAAGTTGCAGGTAAAAACTACACGGTTAGACTGACGCTTTGTCGGATGTAATGTAGTTTTTATCTGCGACTATTCATTGAGTCCAATTATATTTTGCCTCATGCTATTGTATCCGACTTGCCAACTTTCATTGCCACGCGCTGACGCCCGCAAAGCTCAGCCCTAAAGGGAAAGGAACAGTCATTTTCTTCTTCATCTGCTATAATAAAAAATAATACAAATATTACTTTCTTACTGTTAGTTAAGGTTTTCTCCTATTTAAAGTGCATGAGCCATTAATAAGGTAAGTATTGGTTTTCTGCCTTTGCAAAGTAAATCTTTCAAATTCTTTCTAGCTGATATTTAAATATCAAGTGCTAAAAAGTTTCCATTATGTCTAGATGCATATGCTATTTTTAATATTAAATCATTTGTTATTTGTCAGTATCCATTTGAAACCAATCAAGTGCATTGTATCTCCACTGAAATCTGTCTTTTAGCTGTCATAAATCCGCTATACAAATCAGTGGCAGGTCAAGAAGAGGTTATATAAAGCAGTCTGCTCAGGCCAGGATTTGAGAGAAACAGGATGACAGCTTGCCAGGAATCACAGGCTACATGGTAAAAATCCAGGACATTATAAATATGAGTGACATTTAATGGAATATCATCTCAGAGCACCTTATTTGAGAGTGATATTGCTCCTTAATACACATTTGGCATCATGACACTATTTTCTCTCTCTATTCTAGGCACTAGTGATGGAACAGAACAGGAACCAGACTAGTAAATTCAACCTGTGAACTGATAACAAGTTTACAGTTTGCACTAGATTTTTTTTTTGCTTTGAGGGTAACTGGTTTAGCAGAGCAGAAAGAGTAACGGATTCTGCCACTAAAAGATTGCAGTACCTACAGCTGTTTGCAACTGTCCCTGTTGAGCTGGCGCATGTTCATCATCCACCACTATCCTGTAACCATCAACATGTACAATGCAAAATTCAGCAAGGCAGGCAAAAACTTTTACATACAGTAGCTGAACCCTAAAAAGTTCCATTTGGAACTGTGTAAGTAGCAGTAGTTATGGTAATGTGTTATTAGACTCACATGAAAAGGAGAAATTTCTTGCCCAATACATTTATTTTCATGTAACCTAGCCAGTTAAGTTGCAGTAGCAGTGACCTGATTCCCACTTTCTTTCCACCCAAACAGAACAGCAGACAATGATGCTTCTGGTAGTGGTAGGGTTGCGACCTTCTGCGAGTTGCAGACTGGGCAGGGAGTGGGCTGGGGGATGATGTCAGGGAGTAGCGGTGACAGTCCAGGGGTGTTTCCATGATGTCAGGGGCCAATTGGCTGATCGACATTCTGTTCAATATAAAGACCTGTCCGAGTTTCCTTATTTGGAAATCCGGACAGGCAGTGTTTATCATGGCAGCCCTCCAGAAGACAAGGCATTCCTGATGAAAAAGGGACAGGTGGCAAGTCAGTTAGTGGGGGCCAATGGATCTTGGGACCTGAGAACATTTAACAGTTAACATTCTGATTTTGCTTGTCTGTTAAACTATAGGCCTCATTTACTAACAGTGCACAAAGCAGAAAAAGGCACTCTTTTTGGCACACTGCTTTTCAAGTGGACTTTGCTTAGAATGGAGTGGGACTGTGGTAGGCTGTGCTCAATTCTAAAGGATTTTGGACAGGAGAATGCAATAAGGCATCCTTCACTCCTGTCCCATATATGAGTCAATTTGAAGAGAGGCAGGATGTGCAGCCCACATTTGGGTCCTGTACTTACTTTCTTACAGTGTAGGACTGACCCACAGGGATACCAGGAAAACTCCCGGTGGGCCCAGGTGTCCATTGGCCTCTTCCTTCAAACCATTTGGACTATTTCATGGTCATTCCCTTTTTCTTTATGGAAATAAAGAGTCTTAATAATGTAAGAATAGAATAGAGTATAGTATGTCGAGAAAAGAGACTACGGGAATAAAGAAGTTGAGTGAGGAGAGGAGGCATTATAGTTTGGAAGGTGGGCCCTCAGCCTAAGGTTTTCTGGAGGGCACCTGTCGCCCCAGTCCGACACTGCTTTCTGACTTAAGGCAGGCAGGGAAGACATGGCTAGTTGTGTGTCCTGGCACCTCTTAGAGCTCTTGCAAGTCCCTAAATGACCCCTTATATTTTTCCTTATCCCTACAGTGATTATAAAGTACTATAGGCTCAACATCTGTGCATATATAAATAATAGGGCTTCCACAAAGACTTTGCCCTGGGCCCTGCCATCAATAAGGAAGTGCTTGTGTCTTTGAAAAATCAATATTTTAAAATGAGAATAAAAAAAAGAAATTACTTTTTTTATAAAGAAGCAAAATAGGAACTAATAAAAAAATAATAAACCAGGAACTCATCATGTTGCATAAAACTGGCAGTGTATAATAAAAAATGAAAAATAAATTGACACACAGCAGGATATTTATATTATACAAAGTGAGAAAACGCCCAACAACCCTGATAGAAATGACTGCCAACTGTACTGCTCAAAATTTACAAAAACCAATGTTGTCTTTTTGCTATAGAAAGAGGGAAAACTCTATATTAATGGCATAAAAAATCGAGTACCCTGTAGGGAGATGTAATAAGATAATCTCACACACCAAAGCACAAGAAATTACACTTACAGAGTCAAACTGTGCAAGGTTTTTCACTGACTAAGAAGACTTTTATAAGAACATCACACCTTTATTAGAGTAATCTCATCAGCAAGCCAGGGCAGTGGGGCATTCAGAAGAAATTTAAAGAAGTTATGTGTCTGCTCTTAATATTATTTCAGCAAGAAAAATCTCCAGTCCACTAACATTCGATTCTTTTGCATTTATTAAATAAGATTTTTTTTTTTACTTTTACGATTTATGATAAATTCTGCATTTGCCTTGATACTATGAAGAATTGTTATAGTTTTAGTATCCCTCCGCAGAAACACTAAAGGGGTTATTTACTAAACTCAAATTTAGTGAAGAAAAAAACTGCAACAAAAAGCCAGAATCTGAAAATGCGCCATCTCAGACCTGTCAAGGTCATGTATAAGTCAGTGGGAGATGTACCTATGCCAATTTGAAGATGACATGGTTTGCACTGGGATTAGTCCAATAATTCTTGGTTTTCGGGCGAAACCCGAATAAATTGAGCAATTCAGGATAAAAGTCCAAAAAATCATGCAATTCATATTTTCTCTCGATTTTATTGTTTTTTCCCCAATCCAATTTATTCAAGTTATGTTAGTAATAAATAAGGCAAAATCGGGTATGGGGGTTTGGTTAAGCTTTTTTTTATTAAAATAATGAGATAAATTCGGATATTAGTGAATAACCCCCTTAAGTTCCTTATGTATGTAGGGGGCTGGGAATTTAGTCTCCCAGTATTATTTAGCAGGCAGTCTCATAGTGTTATAGACTCCTAAACTGGGTCCTAAAATACTGTTAAGGGTACCTGTTTTCTTATATTGCCTAAAGCTTTACCCCTGTAGTTCAACTATTGTCTAGTAGATGGCAATATGCTAAAGTATATAGTCCTGAGCAACCATGTACTCAGGGTTCATTTTATAAAGCCCTTACCAGAGCAGGCAGGAAGGGTAAAGTGGAACCTAGACAGGTCAGGTCTTGGTCAGGATAGGCTACTCGCTTTAAAGAGATACTGACACCAGAAATTAAATCTTTTTTTTTTACATCTATCATAATATTGTCTTCGCATGCTACTTATAATTTTGCCATTAAAGTATTTACAGATGCTTTTTTATTACCCATCTGATCCCCCATGTTCCTCTCATTATTTGAATTTCAGCAGTCTGTTAGAATTAGAAGCTCTAACTGACAAGTTGAGTAGAGACAGTGAGGTTGGCAAAACAGTCAAGTTTAGGAACTTCAAGTAACAATTACTTACAAAAGCAGCCCTTTCAGTGACAAATGATCAACATAGGTAACTTTTGATGTACATTAAGGGGGTTATTTACAGATGCAGCCACATTGGTTTGTCTGTTTGACACAGAATAACTAAACACAGATATCCCATTTATCTCATTTAACACAGAAAACTGCGTCACAACATCCCATCTAATTAAAGCATTCACCATTGTTAACAATGGTGCTTTGGTATGCTAATGAAAAGGTTAAATGCATTAAATGAGTTAAGATGACTTTAGATAACACAGTTTCTTCAATTAACCCTGAGTCACGACGCATTTAACTCACAAATCTAAGTGGCTTCATCTGTATCTTATTATTATTTATTTATTTATAAGTCAGAATTTATCTCAATATTTTTATTTTCCTGAAAATTTGCTTTGCGGGCAAAAATCAGATTTTCGCGTTTTTTTTCTGATTTTTTCATCTGATTTTCATGAATTTTTGGGAATTTTCACTCAAAAATTCTGAAAACTTCAGGGTATTGTACGATACCCAGCACACATCAAGATATCATTGGGTCTTCTTCCATTGATTTGTATTCAACCTCAACAGGTCTAATCAGATTCAGACTTTTCCATACTCAGGTTTTAATAAATTTTAGATTTTTTAAAAGTCTGATTTTATAACAAAAAAATCACAAATTTTTCTTGATTTTTGCATTCAGTGTTTAGTAAATAACCCCCTAATATTTTGAATAATTTTTTTTAGTGTTAGTATCACTTTAGGAGGTCACTCTAAGAGTGACAGATAGTCAGGCTATTTAGCTGAGCAGCCTGAGGCTCCGACGTGGAGTGTGAGTGGGATTAAGATCACGGGTACCAATTGCCCAGAGTGGGGTTCAAATTCATGTGTTCAAGTGTTTTAAAACTGTCCTACACTCCCATAAATTTGAAATTTAACCAATCACAATTTATTATTAAAACTGAATTTTTAAAACTTGGTTGAAATGAAACGACCCGAAAATTCTAATCAAATTCAAAACTAATTCAATCAAACTTGTGTGAATGTTAGAAAGGCTGCAAACAGCTCCAAATTGATCCCTTGACCTCTCCCATTCGCTTAAACAGCAATTCAGCAGGTTTTAGGTCTATTTTAAATTCTTAAAGGGCCAGAGTATGATAAATCTCAAAAATTGAATTACATTTTTTTAAAAAACTCGAATCAAATTTGAAAACCTAGTTTTGACCATAAAAACATTTGACCCTTAATAAATCTTCCCCTAAGTGTACTGATTTAGGGATGTACTAGGGTTCTACTAGGGAAAAAGATGAAAGCTAGTTGTACCTTCATTGCTGCTATGTATGTTCTCTTGCCTGCGGGGGGGGGGGGGGCTGATACTGGCCATTGGTGCTTGTGAGTATATGCCTATACACTGTTGCTATATGTTTCTGCTTGATCTTTATGTACTTGCCTTTTTGGATCACTCTGTTCAATCAACATGTGGTCTGGTTAAGTTGCAAGAACCACTGGCACCCAATTATTGTGCACTGTACCTATTTACAGTTGTATTACGACCTGCCTCCACACCAATGCGAGGTCTTAACCCTTCAGAATTAAGGTCTCATCCGGTGTCCGGAGTCTCATCCCCTCAAGTCATATGCAAATTCAACTTGCCACCCACTTCAGGATGCAATTGATCGGACTAAATCTGACCTGCACATCACTACAGAGGAAATAGGCAGTCAAAATTACCCTTTTGCTCTTCTGCTGCTTACACGACTTATTTCCGAACTAAAGGGCCAAATTCAAAAAAATGAGGACAATATTTCTCCTGGTTTATCTTGAGATCCACGGGAAAAGATCTAATAGAATAAGGTGATTATTTTGCTAGAGTTAGAGAACTCTAATTTACTAATATTCAGATTTACTTTTTTTCACAAACCTTTTTTTAACCATATAAGTTTTTTAGGGTTTTTATGTTAGTAATTGTCTGAAAAATTTGCATTTTTAGACCTTTAGAGATATTGATATTTTTTCAGATCGTTCAGCACTTTTTTCATTTGTACTTTTTATATTTGTATCTTTCAATAACTTTCATGGCATTCGTGATTTTAGAGAAATTTGACCGTTAATAAATGGGCCTCCCAAAGTTTCAAACTCAGATGGGCCATAAGCTTTAATTATTTGTACATTTGTTGCCAGAAGAGAGTGTCCCCCACAAACTCAATGTAAATAACAATTACAATTTATAACACTTACAGCATTTTTGCCAATGTACACGCAATCTGCCCATAATTCAAGGTTTTCTTTATGTGCCAAGGTACATGTTATGTAATAGGAAAAAACTGAGAGTTACAATTGTTTAGTATTGTAGCCTGTAATACTTTTTTTTAAAGTTTTATAGTAATTGATGGTTGCAGAACACAATACCTGCCTCAAGTGACTGGTTAAGCATCTACAGTAAAAATAAATGTGATAAGTTTTATATTGCATTTTACAATTCGATATTTTAGAATTCATTTGGTATGACTGACCATTTAGGAAATCTTAAAGTGTGTCAAAAAATTGATTGGCATTATTTCAAGAAATTCACATGAAATTTTAATACTTCATGCTTCTGGTGAAGGAATTAGTTTGAATACAAATACAATCGAAAAAACTCTAATCCTTCTGGGTTAATAACCCAAAAACATAAACAAATCAATTTTTACGTGGGGAAAACTGGGTTTTGCTCGAATTAATCTAGTTTTCAAGTGAAACCCATTGAAAAAACCTCAACATCATGAAAGCTATTTACATCTTCAAATGGTTCAAGGGACTTCTACGTGATCTCGACAGGTTTTAGCTGGAGTATTTTCGGATTTGAGCTATTTCCAGCTGCGGGGTATAATTAATCTTGAAAAGTTTTTAGTTTTTGTTTTTAAAAAAATGAACTCGGCCTTTGATAAATAACCTCCTAAGTGTAGGAAATGCATTACATATCCAGTACTAGTGATCATAACATAACTCTAATGCCTTAAAGGGAAGTACAAGCAGCCCAGCCTGATCAAAACAGAAATTAATACTTTGAATTGACTACATGCATAGAAACTATGGAGGCCATTTGCTTCAATTAGGTCCATTCCTCTTGAGGAAATTATGTGCCTGACTCAGAGGTTACATATTGGACACACAAACAGAAGCATTAGTACATAAGAAGATTTAATATATAGTGTATGCATTTATTGGTTCAGGAACTGTAATTTGACTGGTATGTGCCCCTTTAAACCTCTGCAGCCCTTAAAATCATGAGGTTTATTTTGTATACTTTATATGCATTTGGAGAAATGTAATACACAAAGTACAGAAAGATTAGCTTCAATGTAACAAATGCTGTTGTTTCTCCTTATTTTATATGTTTAATTGTAGTTGAGGTTAAAGTGAAGTACATCTTCTAATGGAGAGTATATTCTATGATGTGTTTTATATTTTCAAATGAAGAATAATGTTTATTCTTTTTAAAAGAAAGTGGCATTAGAATACAATTTACAGTACAATTTCTAAGAAAGAAAAGGAGTAAAACCCCTCTCTATCTAGTCACCCACCAATTATTTATAACACACTGAATGATATGCAGCAATATCTGTATTATTCAACTGTTCAGCATCCAATGATTGTGAATAAATTAAATAGTTTGAATTAAAAATTTGTGATTTGTTATTATGTGAGGGTGTTAACCACCAGAAAGTGATTACCCAATTAAGTGCTATTTGCAGTTAATTAACAATTCATCAATTGCTTAATTCTAAAATAAATTAGATTTAAAGATTCATTTAAAGTTTTAGTGCGGATTTTATTCAAAATTCATGACTTCAATGACCAGAAATAAATAAAGGTGCCTGCACATATAAAGAGTAATAGATTACTTCAAAAAATATTACCACAAATTGATTTAAAAAATTGGCTAAATTCATTGACTTAAAATTGCTGCTTGTTGATTAATGTTAGTCTTAAAAAGCCCCCAATACAATGGTAAATTATAATTGGTTTACACACCTCAGCCAAGGCTGATGGGTGTTTGAAAATGAATAAGTTAAAAATTATTTATTGTAAATGTCCAATCCGAGACCAGCATTGAGAGATAAAGAATGAATATGAAAATTGATAGAACTGGAGAAGTCCCAAGATCTAACTGCCTATAATTTTTCTGGGACCCCACAAGGGGAGATAGTAGGTCACTGGGAACTGTAGTCTCATAACTACCTTGCTAACTTTTTTGGTTGAAGAGCTAATCTTCCCTGAAAAACTACTAATCCCACAGTGCCATGTGAATTCAGAACAAGATGTGAGAAGAAAAACCAATGCAGTCTCAAATAAGCTTGGAATAATTCCAAGTACAGGATAGTATGTTTAAAACAAGCAAAGCGATCAAAAGCAATTATAAGAATGCTTTTATAGTGTGACAACACGTGTTTCACCTCCTGGCTTTGTTAAGGCAAAATCTAAAATGACTCATTCGTCACTGCGCCTTTATTACTTTCTTGTTGGGAAATCTTGAGCGAAATCGCGCGTCTTTCGTGACGTCGTTCCGCTACGTTCCGGAGTAATACGTAGATGTGTATTCGTTGCTGAGCAACGGACTGCGCTTGGTACTCCTTTTCCTTCTTAGTAATTGTACAATAATCAGGTAATTATACCTCTCTCGCTCTAGAAAGTGAATAGGGTATAAAAATAGAACCTTCTTCTCGTATAATACAATATACGGTGTAATTTTAATGCTATAGTATGCATTATAAAGTCACACTTATGCACTATAAAATGATTTACTGATTTTATTTTAATGTATAGCTGAATAGATATGTTTTTAATATAGGAAAAAAATAATATAAACAGCATTGAGGGGTTATTTATTAAAGTACGAATGCTAGTTTTTTTTTACTATAAAATCGGAATTTGTAGTGGGAAAAAACGTTATTATTTGATTTATTATACCTCGAGACTGCAAAAAGTCCAAATATAAAAATATTACATCTTCAACCTGTCGAGGTCCTGTAGAAGTCAATGGCAGAGGTCCTGTTTACCATTTGAAGATACTATTAGTCTGTGCTAGGTTTCATACGATAATCTGAACATTTTGGGCTTTTCCACCGGTTTCACAAAAAACTCAAACTTTTAGGACATCAAATCTGAAAAATTGGGATTTTTCTGGAAAAGTCACTATTTTCATGCCACAATCTGAAAAAGTTTGTGGCATGATTTTTTTTGTGTTTTGTTTTATTGATAAATAAGGGTAAATTGTGGAGGTCGGACTTTTTTAATTCAAGAAATCAGAAAAATTTGGATTTTGATAAAAAAACACAATATCACCACACCATAATGTCTTTGCTACTTGAATTGGGGTAGCGCTAATGGACCAGGGCATTATCTAGCAGGATGTTAGTATATTCTTCTTATTTCAAAAATATACCAGGGGCTTAACTGTCTTCTGATGAAACAGACCATTACAGGTATAAATACAATAGGGACTTCAGGTTGCAAGCAGCAACGGAAAGTAAAAATGCAGTAAATTCAAGAGTTAAAAAGAACCTTTGCTCATTTGGACTGTAATATGCTTGTATTATTTATATAAAATGCTACGTTTTACTTCTGTGCCCATTTCAGTTATAGAATAAATTTACTAAAGTTGTTTTAAAATCTCCTGTAGATTTTTTTTCTACATGAAAATTTCCAGGCTTCTCTTTTTAGAACAGATATAAAATGGCATCTTTAGCTACAGTAAGAAAAAGTTAGTGTGAAAACAATCTTTAATTTGGCACATAAACGAATCTGAAAGGGATGTTACAGTTGCTGTGAAAGCTGAAGTGCTTAGTTTATTAAGACATGATGAAGATTTGTGAGGGAGATTAACCTTCTTTTAAGGCTTTGTCATTATAAATTAGCAATTTACTGTAAAATGAAGGAGTGCATTTGATACAAAGGATATGGATGGATTTTCACAAAAAAATACGGTTACAATTTGACATGTTGGCTGATGTGACTTTCATGGATTCAGTTTCACATCAAAAGTCTGTTCCCGTTTTTAGAAACTACCCTAAAACTCTTCCACAAAAGGCTCCCATGAAATGTTCAAACATTTCCTGACAGTTTCCAGAAACTCTTTTAGCATCATTTTTTCATGCTCCCCATCTCTTATCCCAGCAGTTCGGTGCACACAAAGATGCATTTTAAGTCCTAGAAGTCTTTACTGATTATTCAAAAGACCAGTGTCAAAAGACAAGATAACTTTCCCGAAATGGTAAGAAATGGTTGTGCAGGTTTGCAGGAACAAAAAATTAAAATAAGCGTCACATGTTCTGGAGTAAGTCATACATTTATATATAAAAAAAACACAACTGAGTAACCTGATAATTTTCAAAACAGTTTTAAGGGATTTTGCTCAGTGGGATGAAAAAAATGATCACAAAAATAATTATTCTGTGCAGAGCAATTTTCTAATTCTATGTTAATTTTGTTGACATATCATCTATGTGAAATTAAATTAATATTCTCCTGCTATTGTTTTCTTTTTTTTTTTAATAAATACATATAAATTCAGAGAAAGCAGGAAGTGTCTGCATTGTACATTCTGCTTACACAGCGAATTTCCCATCACATTTATTGCCTTAGAGAAGTTACTTTAGCATCATTTTTTCATGCTCCCCATCTCTTATCCCAGCAGTTCGGTGCACACAAAGATGCATTTTAAGTCCTAGAAGTCTTTACTGATTATTCGAAAGACCAGTGTCAAAAGACAAGATAACTTTCCCGAAATGCTAAGAAATGGTTGTGCAGGTTTGCAGGAACAAAAAATGAAAATAAGCGTCACGTGTTCTGGAGTAAGTCATACATTTATATATAAAAAAACACAACTGAGTAACCTGATAATTTTCAAAACAGTTTTAAGGGATTTTGCTCAGTGGGATGAAAAAAATGATCACAAAAATAATTATTCTGTGCAGAGCAATTTTCTAATTCTATGTTGATTTTGTTGACATATTATCTATGTGAAAGTAAATTAATATTCTCCTGCTATTGTTTTCTTTTTTTTTTTTTAATAAATACATATAAATTCAGAGAAAGCAGGAAGTGTCTGCATTGTACATTCTGCTTACACAGCGAATTTCCCATCACATTTATTGCCTTAGAGAAGTTACTTTATTAAAACAAAAAATAGCCCACTAGATTTAAAGTCAATGAGAGGCGATATACAGAATGCAGTTTTTTAGCTTAGGAATGTTTGGTTAACAGAAGAAAAATACAGAATACACCTAACTACTTGAACTTAGCCTTGTAAATCTGACCGTAGATTCATATCAGTTTGCCCTCTCTTGAGTGCCAAGGCTTCCATTAAACCTCCTTGAACAAATACAAATGTTCTCTCTCAGGCTTTGAGCTTTTAGGTTTGTCTAAACTAAAAGAGTTTGAGAGATAGAGGATATTCAGTAACATAATCTGTCTTTACAAATATATTCAAGGCCAGAGCAAAGACTTGTCTGATGACTGGACTAAGCACAAAATGAGAGTAAATCCTCAGATACTGGAAGAAAATAGATGGCAGATGTGGCTGTCAACATACAGTATCATACTGTTAAATGGTACAGTAAATAGGTACAGTGAAATTAAACCATAGTGGCACTAAGGGGGCGACATATCAATTTATTATGCCAAAACTGGGGGTTTAAAGTGCAGCCATTTGTCATGGGGACACTAGCCTGTGTTCATTTTATTTGTAATTTTTTGAAAAGGAGAGTTTGCCATCAATTCAGAAAGAACTGGTTTACTGGTAAGCCAGTTATGTTATGATATTCCATATGGAGGGAAGATGTGGATTCTTGGTTGGGTTTTTTAGAAGAGTTGTGGTCGTGTTTAGGGGCTGCACAAGAAAAAAAAATACTGCAAATGGTCAAGCAACATTGTATTAAGTCCCTTCCACTATGACCAGTAATGTTCTCACCTAATAACTACCAAAATATACATTTTTCACAAAAAAACATGTATTGTTATAATATAGTTATAATGTATATTTATAATATAGTTGCAATAGCAAAATTGTAATTAAGAATAGGGACCTGTATCAAATAAAGAAAAATAACCTCACCAGGATGTTTTATATACCTGCCATGGCGCTGCATCCAAACACATTTATATATGCCTGGCCCCTAAGCAGTGGTTTAACAATAGCTAACTGCATCTTGAATGGTGGCTCATCACTTCCAATTGTTTATCTGGAAGACACAGATAAGGCACATCTTGATACAGTGAAATAGTTCGCCAACACTGATCCAACTGTGTTAGACTTAGGTGCTTCATTTTTTGTGTGTTTATTGTGCACCTCATCTCTGTTCCCATGTAAAAAAAACTGTCATCCTGTTGGGCACATATTTGGGGTGCCCTTGACTGCATTTTAAAAGGGATGCTCTGTTTTGAAGACAGAGAGGGTCTTAAGATGCTGTCTATAAGATACTTCAACCACCTGGGGTTGGGCAATCGATTGCAGAAACTGCACGTTTGTACATTTTCTGAATTCAATTTGCTGCCAAGTGGTGTTATTCTCACCAAGTGGGTTTTTGACACAAATAAAATTCTCATCAGGTTTTTAGATTACAAGCTGTGGCAAGTGCTTGTTTAAAAAAAAAAAAAAACAACAATCTGGCAGCAAACCAAAGCAATTGACTGCAGGAAACTTGAGTGAGTTCAGGAGAGCAGTTCTGCAATCGACTGTCTGAACCAGGTTGATAAATATGGCCCTAAGTATCTCTTAGTACAAGCCTGCACCTAAGAGCAAATACAATTGTTGCACATATTACTGTGACTGATGTGCAAGCAATTCCTTTACTGTACACCTGCCAATGATTAGGCTGTAAGTACAGAACTACCTTTGTGGTCATGCTCTTTTTTTCGCTCTCATAATAGTGTACAGTGGAAGGATGTGTAAGTGCCCTGTGTTATTTACATATTTGCTATCAAGTAACAGATTATTTCAGCAGGTATAATTACACTGGGAAAATCATAGCAAATTGTGATACTTTGCTATGATTGATTTGCATTTTGCTGTTTGTCCCTAAGAAGCACAATAAGTTTCTTTTAAGTTGAGCTTTCACTTATAATGCCCCCTTTATAAAACCTTTTAATAAGGTAATTTAAGTTAGAAAAAGTCATATAAATGGTATTTGTTGCATCTTTCCTAGTCCATTTTCCCTATACAACACTGTACCTGTGTTCGTTGGTAGGATATTTACTCTCAAAATAGAGGTCATAGTGATGGGCGAATCTGTCCTGCTTTTTCAAAGGTTTGCGAAACAGCAAAAATTTGCCGAAATGCATTGAAGTCTATGGGAGTCAAATTTTCTTGGATGGGTAGGCAGCACATCAATTTTTTTTCATCCATTGGAGTCTATGGGCGTCATTTTCACTGCAAAATGTGGCAATAAATTTCTCTCATCACTAGATGGATTAAATGTATTAATGCTGCTAAACATTTAAATTCTATTGTTAATTTTCCCTTAATGGCAGTTTTTTTCAACAGTGCTGCTCAGAATGTGGTAATAGGATTAACACAGACATCACTTTAGCTTTTTGTGTTTTGGTACATCTAGTATTCATGCTGTAGTTTCAGGAACTAAGAAAGCAAGTCTCCTGAGTAATGCTGTAATGTGATGGAATCAGCTGGAGAAGCAGGTAATGCTTCTGTCTATTTATACCAGATATTAGCATAGATTAAAGGTACTTTTACTGCAGCTGTTTCATTCAAGAATAAATATTAAATGTATAGAGATCTTTGAAATAATTTTTGACAAAAACAATGTCAATCAAATGGTATAGTTATAAAACTCCATTGTTCTGCTCACACATAAATTAAAACCATTTATCGTGACCAGATACATATTTATATAGGCCTGTATGGGTTTTACACCAGACTAATGTTGTAACTTACACTATTATACAGCACATGAGGCATTACTATACTATACAATATATCCTTATAATACACAAAAGTCATGCGTATCCTGTAAACTATATCCTTATTAATGGCTCTTAGCCATCAGTCATATATGTTATTTCTGTCACATGACTCACCTTTGGCCTTGTGCTTTTATATGGTCATGAAACTCCTTGGAGACTTGCAATATCCTTAGATTTTACAATAGGGGATATGAGGAACCCTCGTTTTATATTTTTCCAACATATTCAGGGCTACGATGCAGGCAACTCCACTAATTGCAGAGACAAGTAAAATGCTTAAGCCCACCATGGACCAACATGTTAATTTTTTGCTGATAGTTGACCACTCTGAGAGATAGTTGTGCTGGCCAAAGTGATCAAACTATGAGCACAGAGAGATGTGATACATTATATATCTTGAATATCCTGTTGTTTTATGGGATACTTTTAGGGCCCCTTATCCAAGGTTTGATCTATGAAGGGTACATGCCCTTACCTACTGTTGTATTGTGAAATTTGCCACATTGGAGAAAGCTTTTATGGTCAATCAATTCACATAATATAGCTGTTTTATATTTTGTGCAATAAAATGGCTAAATTTTTCTACACATTCAATCAAATAGAAGTACATAGACGTCATGCCAAATTTATGTGTATTTGTAGCGTATGGGTGAAAGTCATTTTAAACTGTAACCAAAGTGGTAATTTATGAAAGCCCCAGACAAAAGTGCTATACCACTAAAGGCTCATATAATATAAAGTAACTCTGCATATTATGTTATAAAAATCTGCCATCTGGCACTGTTCCATGGCACCCTGTGCCCTCCAGTACTCATTAATTTAGGAATCATTTTAAAAAAAACTAGGTGAAATTGAGGACGAAGACTTCCGATGTCATTTTTTCAGAGATATTACCTGTGCCACAAGTAACGTTAAAAAGACAACAGGAGCTTAGGGAGATTAATGCATGGCTGAGAGATTTGTGTAGGAAGGAGGGCTTTGGGTTTTTGGCGAACTGGCCTGATTTCTCATTCAGCTACAGGCTCTTTGCCAGGGATGGGCTGCACCCCAATGAAGATGGTGCAGCTGCTTTAGGGGAGAAGATGGCAAGGAGGAGGCATGGGGGGTGCATTAAAGGATTCTGTGGGAGTTAGGTTAAATTAGGTAGTGGGCATAGGAAGGGAACATAAAGTAGGAGATTTGCTTGGGGGTACTGTTAAGGACAGGGAGGACCACATGCTGGTTCCAGTATTAAATGTATGTAGGATGCAAGGGAGATCTGGAGGTGCTGGCACTGGAGGGAAATAATGATGAGATTGGTGAATGAGTTGCTTGCTTGGGCAGTCAATATCAAGGGAGATCTGGAGGTGCTGGCACTGGAGGGAAATAATGATGAGATTGGTGAATGAGTTGCTTGATTGGGCAGTCAATATCAGTGGCTATACTTTGTTTCAGAGGGACAGAGGCAATAGAAAAGGAGGAGGGGGTATGTCCGTTTGTTAGGCAGGATTTAAAAGCTAATATAAAGGAGGAGGTGATGTTATACAATGAGGGAGCTGGACCCTTGTGGATGAAGCTTTTCACTGATTGTAAAAAGTCCAGCAAATTAATTGTAGGAGTATGCTATAGACCCCCTAATGTAAGTAAAGAGGAGGAGACTAAGCAACAGATACAAATAGAAAAGGCTGCTAATTTGGGGAAGTAACAATAATAGGGGATTTTAATTATCCAAATATTGACTGGAGCAACAGTACTACCAGGACAGTTAAAGGGAACAAGTTATTGGTGCAGTTTGTTGAGGAGCTAACCATAAAAAATGCTATACTGATCTCTAATGATCCAGAACGTATAGCAAAATGTGTAAGTAACTGAACCTCTGGGACCATAATGTGATGTCATTTAATGTCTGGTGCAAAATATAAATACAGGTATACACTGAATTTCAGAAAAGCAAAATTTAGTGCCTTAAATCACTACTGTTCTCAATTTATTCCCTTAGGACGTTAATGTAGAAAAACTAAGAACCACCCTATTTGATTTAATATAGAATAAGTTAATTAAATGCACAGAAAGGCATTTAAAAACTGCAAGTCTGTGGCGATAGAAGCTGCATTTAACAAATATAAACACTATAATAAATTTTGTAAAACAGCAATCTGGAAGGCAAAGATTGGAAATGAAGAGGGCATTGCGGCAGAGGCTAAGACTAACCCCAAAACATTCTTTAAGTATATTAATAGTACATAGATGTGGGTTGAGAGCGTAATACTTGTTCATAAATTACTTAGGGGAGGGGATTGAAGTAATGTATCAGTGTTTGCAGATGACTCAAAATTGTGCAGTTCAATTAATTCCATCCAGAACATGACAACCTTGCAGCAGGATCTTGACAAAGTGGCAAGCTTGGAAGCTAAGCTGCACTTAAGATTCAATGTTGATAATGTAAAGTCATGCTTCTGAGATGTAAAAATATGCAAGCACTTATACCCTTAATGGGACTGCTCTAGGCAAATCCAAAATGGAAAAGGGAGTCCTTGTAGATAATAAACATGGTTGTAGCAAGCAATGGCAGTCAGCAGCTTCAATGGCAAACAATGTATTGAGTTGTATTAAAAGGGGCATAGATTCACGGGAAGAAGGGGTTATTCTTTTACTGTACAGAACATTGGTAGGGCCCTATCTAGTATATGCCATGCAGTTTTGGTCTCCAGCGCTCAAACAGGAGATTATTTAATTAGAGAGGGTGCAGAGAAGGGCAACTAAGCTGGTAAAAGTTATGAAAAATTTCAGCTATGAGGAAAGACTGGTCAAGTTGGAGTTGTTCATACTGGAGAAGAGGCACTTAAGGAATTGTTCAGTATAAAAATAAAAACTGAGTAAATAGATAAGCTATGCAACATTAACATTTTTCTGATATAGTTAGTTGGCCAAAAATGTTATGTATGAAGGCTGGAGTAACTGAATGTCTAACTTAATAGCAAGAACACTACTTCCTGCTTTGCAGCTCTCTTAGGCAGTAACCAATTAGTGACTTGAGGGGGAGGCACATGGGTCATAACTGTTTGCTTTTTAATCCAAATATCTGAATATTTCTAACTATATATCTGAATATTTCTAACTATATTAGAAATATTTTTATTTACCCAGTTATTTTTACACTGAAGTGTTCCTTTAAGGGGGATATGTATGCATAAATATATACAGTAATCTGTGCTTTATTTACCAGTAGTTTCTTCCAGCTGACAAGAGGTCACCCATTCCAATTAGAAGAAAGGAGGTTCCTTCTAAATCTTAGGAAGGGCATTTTTAACAATGAGAGCTGTGAAGATGTGGAATTCTCTCCCTGAATCAGTTGTACAGGCTGATACATTAGATAGCTTGGATGGCAAATGCAGGAATACATGGTTATGAAAGATAGCTCATAAAACACAAATGAGGAGGTTTAGAAAAGAAGTCTGCAAACAAAGAATTCACACATGTTACTATCTGAATGTCTGACAAGTTTGGGACAGATGAGCGTCAAGGGGTCTACATGTCTCCCCCAGCCTGTCCTTCATAAATACAGCACCGCCAAATGGATGCAGCTCCGTATTCATGTGGAAAATACAGGTATGTTCTAAAGTGCAAGAACCTGTACCTCTGGGCGCTCACTAGAGAGCCAGACTGCGAAGTATAAAAAACATGGTGGCTTAAATCTGCATACATATTTTGCATTGTATTACATTAACAAGATTCAAGCTTACAATAGATGTGAATTCTTTGTTTGCATATTTCTCTTACGTCTTTTCTATACATACTCATTTGCATTTTAATAATATGATTAGTGACGAGCAAATAAATTTGTCTGGCATGAATTCGCTGCAAAATCCTGCGTTCCAGCGTTTTCGAGGCGTCAATTTCCGATTTTCACGTTTTTTTTGTGAAAACATTCGAATTGCTCGATTTTTTCGTGAAAAGGTTCAGATTACTCGATTTTACAGTGAAAATGTTCCAATTGCTCGATTTTTTCATGACAACATTGGATTTTCACGATTTTTTCGTGAAAACGTTTGAATTTCATATTTTTTTCACGAACTTTCTGATTTCACTATTTTTGAAATTTTCATTGTTTTGCAAATTTTGCGGGAAATTCGCTAATTTTTCGGCAAAGCAAAACGGGAGAGATTCGCCCTTCACTAAATATGATTTCCTAATCCAGGAGATAGTTCTGAGTGAATTTTTTAAACAATTAGAAATTTGAAAGAAAATCATGGGTACAATGTGATTTCACTGCTTTCAAGTTTTTTTCCCACATTTTAAAGCATTCAAGTTTTTGAAAGAAAAAGCACACATTAAAGATCTTTCAGTTTTTGAGTTTGAAAAGAACTGAAATGCAAAAACTAAAATTGATGAGTAAAATGAACTTTTTTTCAAACAAAATATTATCTCCAGCTTTTATAAATTAGATTTTTCGCTAACTAGCTATATTAGAAACATTTTTATTTTGTATAGTCTTTTGATTTACCCAGTTTTTATTTTTACACTGGACTGTTCCTTTAATGCTTTTCTAGTTACAACATTCCCCATTGCACGTTAAAGATAAACTGGACCTCCAGAGGCAGCTATTGTTGTTAAGTTTATGGATTCCATTCACGAGGGACAGTAAGATAACTCATATGAATAAACATAAGTATGCAACTAAATAGCATCATTTATAGAAATATGTTTTACCTTACAATAAAAAAGTATCCTTAATACTACTAATAAATAAGGAGTATGTTCGCATCCATAATAAGGGAGGGTAACATAACTAAAAGCTTAATACTATATGTGTATGTGACAGCACTAAAACAGCAAAGCAGCAAATATTTAGAAAACCTTTTCTGTTTTCTAATGAGAGTGTGTTAGTCTGAGCATTCCATTATTGTCACTGTCTCTAAACTTGATTTTCTCAGAGTGGACTCTGTAATGCAAAGAGTCAGAAAGATATTTGGTTAGAGACTCGTGGCTGTCAGGCCATTCTTCATCATCAAGGGCTTGTTTTTAAAGATAGGCTTTGTTGGCTTTGCCTAGAAAAAAGTATAAAACTTTTTATTTTTTTCAATAATGAAACTTCAGCATCTCAGTTCAGTATTGCAGCTTTGAATGAGTGCTTTTTAAAGGAGAACTAATGTTAAACAAATAAATAGGCTGAAATGCAATAATTATGTTTTGGGTTACTTGAGTGCAGGATGACCCCAGCCCTTTAGCAGTAAAGATATGTACCTCCAATAACGCCTCTAGTACCTCCCCATCTTCCTTTCTGGTAAATCCCAATGCACAACTGGCTGAATACGGTTACTGCACTGGAGAAGATTTTCCCACTTTCAGTAAATGAACCCCAGTGTTTGTTGACCAGCATAGTTGCAGTCTCTAAAGCCCTGAGGTGTGGAGTGTTTTTATCAACAGAAATTTCAGCCGATGTTTCCCTTGACCTCAAGAATAGACAAAAACAACTGCCTATGTATAATTGGCAAGTAGGAATGTTATTTAGTTATACAGCTGTTGAGAAAAATGACATATAAACACACCACAGATCACTGTATAATGTCATCTGAATGCCAGGCATCTCTGCATAAAGTCGTGCATTTCTATAAAGCTGTGTTTGCTGTTTAGACTTCTCTTTTACTATTTTTTATGTGAATAGGTTATATCACATCTGAGGTGATATAAAACAATGGAGTAAAAGATGGCGTAAAAAAAATAAATAAAATACCACTATGAATACCACCACTAGTTCTTTGTAATGGAAGACCATGAACAGCTTAATATCAGAGGTAAGGACAAATGCTCAGCTTTATAAATATGTTTTTATTTTACAACACTTTTGCCATAATTTTTCTGATTTAAATAATTTTATACAGCTTTTTAAATAGGTCTTCTATTCTATAATATTTTCTAACAGCATATTCAACCAGGCTTACACAATTATCGACTTAATAGTGGTCAGGTTTTTTTTTTTTCAAAGTTACTTTATGCATTTGACCTTTACTATCAATACTATTTATAACAGCATGAATAAGGTTTGGAAATGTTTTATTTGGGAAGCTGTTGTGATTAGTTATCACAGAGGTCATGTGGTAGGCAGGGAATCAGTGATCGTTGAGATGGTGGAGTGCTGATGATGCAAGCACCCCATTTCTGTTAAGTCTCAAGTTTACAGCACATTGCAAACAACAACAATAAATAATAAATTGAAAATGGATCTTACTTTTTGGTGAACTGCTTCCACAGTCTAATAGTCTAGTCCAGTCTGTAAGATAACCAACACAATGACTTGATTCTATAGATGTTCCAATAAATGAATTGCAACATAAACATATAGAACAGTTTAATAGGTTTGGAGGATGATTATGTTTTCATATACAAAAAAAACCCTACATTTATATTATTTTATTGTGTTTTCAACTTACTTTTAAGTTTACTTTTAGATCAAATAAAAGCAAATCGCATGTGATGATCAATAGAGGAGGAGGTAGTGAGGCGCAGTAGGGCAGGAATTAAAAACCTTTATGAGAAACTGGAGACTTGCCTACAGCCACTTACTAGTGATGGGAATTCCCAGTGAATTCCCATCGCCGACGTAACAAAAAATGGATGCCAGTGGTTTTTTTGGACGCCGGCGCATTTGTTTTGCGAATTTTTCTCCATTTTGTGGGAAATTTGCACATTTTTCAGCAAAGCGAAACGCCCCAAATTCTCCCATCACTACCACTAACACATTTTCATTCGACCCTCGAAGTAAAATCCTTTGAATCTGAATATCGAATTCGAATGATTTACCACAAATACTACGATCTATCGATCAAAGTAAAAATCGTTCGATCGAACATTGATATCCTTCAATCGAACGATTCGAAGGATTTTAATCGATTGATCGAACGATTTTTCTTTAATCAAAAAAACCTTAGAAAAGTGATGGGGAAGGTCCCCATAGGCTAACATTGTACCTCGGTTGGTTTAAACTGCCGAAGTATGTAGTCAAATTTTTTTAAAAAGAGACAGTACTTCGACTATCGAATGGTTGAATAGTGAAACGATTTTTAGTTCGAATCGAAGTCATAGTCGAAGGTCATAGTAGCCTATTCAATGGTCTAAGTACCCAAAAAAACTTCGAAATTCGATGTTTTTTTCATTCGAATCCTTCACTCAAGCTTAGTAAATGTGCCCCTCTGTGTCATGGAATTATATTAAGTTTCCCAGGGAAAGGAATGACTAGAATACTGTAAATCTCGAATGTCATAGGTGCTATCGATTGCACCAATAATGTGTGACGATATCAAATGCCTTAAAATATCGCACAAAATAACGCACAAAATAACACATACTATACGATACGGCACACAATTCAGCAAAAATTAACGCAAAAATATCACTTCTTAAGTTAGACAAGTGAACTTTTAGTGAATCGAGTAATTCTAAAAATATAAGAAGTGATAACATTTTTAAGGCATGCTATAAATAACTCTCACTCTTTTGACCTTTAGTGTATCGGCCCCCATGTTTTTTAACCATACGTTGGTAAATTTTTTGTGAAAAGATAAACAAAATCAGTAGGTATTAGCCTTTCAATCAACTGAGTGCCAATTTTAGTTAGAAATGGATTTCTTGTGTTAATTTTTAAAATGTAGGATTTTATTCAAGACATTCTGTATTTAGCAGCCCCCACATATACAGCATATTTAATGGTAATACAATATGTAGAAAGCTAAAAGCATTATTTTTGCATTCATACTTAATTTTCCCGGTTAACTGATCATATAATATATTTCTGTTTAAATCAATGAAAGGCAAGAATATAACTAAAATATTTTTAAAGTGTATATAATTTACAAAAGCCAAGCTCTTCTTTTTTTATTTTTGTTCTAAGCTAAATTTATTCCCACCATCAAAAATCATATAGCACAATCTATGAAGGTGACCCAGTACCCTGTATAATCTCTTGGGTTACTTTAGATGATCAGACAAGTCATAAATTAACCTCTGAGATTAAAGTCAAAAGGAATTCAAAGATGTGGATTTACCAAATCCTATCATCTTTTGCATGGCTGCTCCAATGAAGTATTAAAAATTAATCAAATAATCGTATTGAGCTAAGATTTTTTTCAAAGTTATCTTTCACTCGATTTCATTTTCAATGCTTCTCCTGCAAAGTATTGATTTACAGAACAAAATAGAAAGCAGCGCACCTCTCTGCCGCTATCAGATTTGTCAGTCTATATCTGGTCTTTTGGATTTCTTCGGCATACATTCATTTTTCAGGCCAAGGATTTCAAAGTGAACAAAAGCAATTACATTCCTTTAAAAATGCATAAAATAAAATATGATGTACTCTGACCTTGAGAAAAACAAATGTAGACTGCAAATATCTCAAGCGGGAAATCCACACTTACTCTTGTCAATTTTTGATATCTAAAGATTCATGGCAGACTAATAGAATGCTTCTCCCAAATCCTTTTGCTAGGACAAATGTGAGAAGTGATTTTTTTAACATTGATACAATGTGTGTGAAGCAATTGGTTTTTGCAGGTCATAGATATGAAAACATGATTTCATTGCCAATGGGGTTTCTTATCAAACATTTCAACATTCTAAGCACCGAGATGTATGAATGCAGGAAACAACGGGAATCATGAGGCAACAGCGAGTTCGACCGATCCTGAATTTGTCAATTCTCAGGGGGAAGTAATTCATGGTCAATATGAAGCCAATGCAATGGGCTGTACTGATATCCCTTGAGAACTGCCAGTCCCCTGTAACTTCTTCAATGACACCCAAAAGTACAAATCCATCTTCTACAAAGGCTGTCTCTAGTGGAAGCAATATCAAAGACCAAATATGTTATAAACAATGTTTTAAATTAATTGCCTTTGATTGTTAAAAGTTCCAATACTCTACCAGTTACTTTACAGATCTATCTTCAGATCCTCTAAATAAACTACCCAAATTAATAACTTTCCTGAATCCAAACACAGCTATATAAAATGAAGGCATTGTTTTAAAAAAGTTATATTACCACTATTTATGACAGCTTTAGCATTACACTGGCTCAGTCTGCTATTCATCTAGCCATATCCTGTCTGAGAGTCATACAATATTAACAACCTTTCCAACCCAGTGAGTATTAGCAAGTACACGTCTGAATCTGCTAAAGTGCTCTGTAAACGGCCACTATCTCATTAAAATAGCAAACAAATACATAATGTAATGCTGTAATGTGTTTTCTCCTCTCAATAAAGTAAAATGCCTCCTTACTTATAAACAAACAAATCCAGTGTGATATGAACAGTATTCTTGCATCCTTCCAAGTTTTATACTTATCATTTATTTATGAGGTGTCAACAAGTTATTCTTAAACTGACATGCAATGATTACAAACTGTAGCAAATGATATATAGAGCTCTGCTCATGAGAATTTAGATCCTGTAATGTCGGAAAGAATATATAGGCCAATTAGGTGAATAATCCTGTTTGTTATTTAGACATAGATTCAAAGCTTGCACAGTAAATAACTTCTTTTTTTTTTTTTTTTTAAATATTTTTAGACATTGAGTTAATATAAAAAGTTAAGGGCTATATTGGTTAAATTGTAACCAATTTTTAATCTATATGAATTTTAATCTATATGAATACATAATCTGCTTGCTTAAAAAAGTACAGGTTATGCGGTAATATTGGTAAAAATGTATGTAGGACATTAATCCATATGAATTAGAAGGCTGAATTATCAATGATCTAGGTCTTGGGGGCCGATTCACTAAGGGTCGAATATCGAGGGTTAATTATGTATTCATTATCTATATGAATACATAATCTGCTTGCTTAAAAAAGTACAGATTATGCGGTAATATTGGTAAAAATGTATGTAGGACATTAATCCATATGAATTAGAAGGCTGAATTATCAATGATCTAGGTCTTGGGGGCCGATTCACTAAGGGTCGAATATCGAGGGTTAATTAACCCTCGATATTCGACTAGGAATTAAAATCCTTCGACTTTGAATATCGAAGTCGAAGGATTTTGCGCAGATAATTCCTTTGATCGAACGATAAAATCCTTTGAATCGAACGATTCGAAGGATTTTAATCCAACGATCGAAGGAATGTCCTTCGATCAAAAAAAGTTAGCCAAGCCTATAGGGAACTTCCCCATAGGCTAACATTGACTTCGGTAGCTTTTAGATGGCGAACAAGGGGGTCGAAGTTTTTTTTAAAGAGACAGTACTTCGACTATCGAATGGTCGAATAGTCGATCGATTTTTAATTCGAATAGTTCGATTCGAAGTCATAGTCGAAGGAGCCCATTCGATGGTCGAAGTAGCCCAAAAAAAACTTCGAAATTAGAAGTTTTTTACCTTCGAATCCTTCACTCGAAGTTAGTGAATCGGCCCCTAAATGTTACAGTAATTCAGGGTTTTTTTTTAACTAAAATAAATTTGAACTCGTTTTTTAAAAACCCAAATTTCTAGAAATGTACTAAGCACAAAAAAACTCAAAGTTAAAAATGTACTGTAACTAAAATCTGCCAAGTTTATTTAGCAGATTTGTCCTAGGCAAAAATTAAGTTTGTCTAATTTTTCAAATTCTTGTAAAATACTAATTTGCTGTTTGTTTTTTTTTCATTTTCAATCAATTGTGTTTTTTATATGTAAGGTTTTTTTTTCTTCCATATATTGTATAAGCACACATATGTTTTTGAGGTTATTCACATTTTAAAAACTCTAAAATTCACAAATTCATATTTTGATAAATAGATGTTTGTTCAAATGTTTTCATTTTTAAAACTTCATTACAGCAGTTCAAGGAAAAATATGATCTTTAAAGGCTAATGTTTGCCTAAATATCCCTCATTATTTCTACACAATGGATGGTGCAATCTACCATGTTTTTGCATCTTCCACCCTAGCATTAATTTGCACAGGTCCCTGTGTTCCTAAACAGAACACAGAGACTTGCATCTGCCCTTATGAATACAGCATGGCCTGAGTTTGCGATTAGATGCACAAGTTAGGTAGATCTTGTAGGTGTAGTCTGCAGTGTTGTTCAGTACTTACTGTCTGCCCTCACACTGAGGTACAAAGCAGAACACTGTTCCTGTCACAAGTCCAACCTCAATAAGCCCTAAGGGGTGAGATTTGTCACCCTGCACTTGTAGCATCTGCAAATAACCTTCTTTTTAAGATAGACATATTACTCTTCTCACAAACTCAAGATGACCAGCTACTGTCCAGTCCTTATGAGTGCCTCATGTGTGGCTCCATAAACAATCAGGCTGATCAAACTCTGTCACAATTACACAGAACGCTGTTGGTATAATCCAACTGATGAATGTGTCTTTGCACTTTTAAGCCAACCTGGAAATGCTCATTCTGCACATGCTAATCAATCATTAGTACAAACTGGCAATCTGCTGCTGTGATCATGTGTGCTGATTTGTATATGATTGTTGTACAGACAATGTACAACAATCATGGTTTGATTCTGTGCCTATTCCTGATTGTTTGCTGCCTGCTCTATCTCCTACCCTGTTTTCATCAACATAATTTTTGGATCAAACTCTATCATTAGTGATGGGCGAATTTATTCGCCAGGCGTGAATTCACAGTGAAACCGCTGCAAACATTCGCCAGCGTAAAAAAGATGCACATTTTCACTGGCGAATGTATGCCGGCGTCCAAGGAAACAGACACCGGCGTCAAAAACGGATGCCACCATCAAAAACAAGACACCGGCACCGTTTTGTGAATTTTTCGACATTTTTCGCCATTCAGGCGAACGGTCGTAACTCTACAAATTCACTAAAGTGAGAACTTTACAGAACAATAACTCTTTCGCCAGAGTTTCCTTCACCACCTTAGACCTGGCAAACTGATAAGATGAAGCTATATCCTCCTCAATCTTATGTCAGTGACATCATATCCTGTATGCTGGAAACTCATAAAAGTTGTTGCATTGATCTACGGTATGTCATGCAAGATGTTTACTGACGACACAAGACACAAGAGTAAAGGCTCTACATAGTGACATTTTTTATATCCCTTCTTTTAATTAAAACTCCTGAAAGGTTTTACTTTGTAAATGTATGGGACCAGTAATCCAGAATGTTCAAGATCATGAGTTTTCCAGGGTTTTTCCATAATTTTGATATCCATACCTTACGGGGCAGATTTATCAAGAGTCGAAGTGAATTCGAGGGAATATTCCAAGTAAAATAAATTGAAATTCTAAGTATTTTTTTGGATACTTCAACCATCGAATAGGATACTATTACTTCGACTTCGAATTCGATTCGGAGTAAAAATACTTTGAATATTCGACCATTCGATAATCGAAGTACTGTCTCTTTAAAAAACTTTGACTTCAATACTTCACCAAATTAAACCTGCCGAAGTGCTATGTTAGCCTGTGGGGACCTTTTCTAAGTTTTTTGAAGTCGAAGAAAAATTGTTCGATCGATGGATGAAATACTTTGAATCGTTCAATTCGAAGGATTTCATCATTTGATCGAACAATTTTACTTCCACCGCAAAACAGTCAGATTCGGTGAAAAAAACTTCGACTTCGATATTCGAAGTTGAAGTAAAGCCATTCGATGGTCGAATTTTGAAGTATTTATCATTTCGAAATTCGTCCCTTGATAAATCTGCCCCTACGTCTACTAAAAATAATTTAAACATGAATTCAATCCAATAGGATTGTTTTGCCTCTAATAAGGATTAATTCTATATTTACTTTCATTGTGTACAAGGTACAAGGTGTGTTATTGTTGAGAACAGGGAAATCATTTTTAATGATTAAAATTGATTAAAATGGAATCCATTGGCCTTCCCTTCATTTGGAGCTTTCTGAAAAACAGGTTTTCGGATAACAGATAGCATACCTGCATTTGTATCACTAATGTAGATGATTAACAGGCAATTTATGATCGGAATATTTTGCATATAATGAGAAAAAAAAGTTAAGCATATTTAGAGACTAACTTCATTTTTATTGACACAGAAGACAATGCTATTTACAGGCTAACATTACACCAGTTTAATGGATAGGGAAAAACTGTTATTTTTCTGTTACTGAGAGAAAGGATAGAATGTAAAACCCTGGACAATTACATTTTGTACAACATTCTGTACATAAGACTATGAAGGCAGCAGGATATCATAGGATTAATCTACTGAAAAATTGAAAATACACTTGTAATCTGTTAAGGTTTCAGTAGACACTTAAAGCTAGCCAAAGTACTAAAACATGAAAATGAAAATCAGTTGGGTTCAATAAAAATGAGAAATTATAGAAAAAACCCCAAAGAGAATAAGAAGAGGAGAAAAACATAAACCTATTTGTTTATCTAAAGAATATACTGTTTTTCTGGAACTATGTAATGACCACTATAAAATGAACATATTTAATTTTATTGGCAACTTTCCTTTTTTGAAAATTTGTCCTGCAAAATCAAATACTGTATAATGTACGCCACATCATTATATATCCTTCATCCTATACAGATATAGTTGATGTATAAGAAGCAAATACAATTTGTGTGTCTTCTTCATGAAGATTCTGATTAATCGGGTTAATCAAATAAAGATGAATCCAAATTCTGATTGAAGACAAATACTATAAATAAATGCAAGTGAGAGGTATATGAATTGAAGGATGGAAAACTTAAAGCCCATAGTATTGGGTCTGAGTAATTCTGGGCTGCTCCCTAAAGACTAAAAATACGGTGACTTCCAAAAGAAAAAGAAGCTCCTGTGCCCCTAGATTTATATTTTAATATTCTCTATTGCAGTACTTTTCCAAAATTCTAAGGTGCTAGGCACCATTGGGAAGGAGACATTTTCATTTGCTTGGCGGCTTTAAGGAGCTGGCTGCTGTGTGTCATTTTGCTGAACTGAATACTTCAACGGAAAATTTCTCAGCCATTTACTCAACACTATATGGGGTATAGAAGGAAAAGATTGACTGAAATATGATGCAAGAATTTATAAAAGTGAAATTTTTAGTATGCTGTGTAAAAAACAAAGGGATACTACATCACATATTGTCAGGCTTTGCCATGTAAAAAAATTACCTAACATTTTTACATGTTTTTTCTTAGAGTGACTTCCGCAGGAAGCAATGCAAAATAACGGCGGCAAATCTGGCTTTCTCGCGACATAAAATTACACACACTTTTGCACAATTTTTATACCGTTTTTTTGGTGAATTTCGTTTTACACAGAATAATAAATATGTCCCTGACTAAAGGTCAGACAAGGAGAAGAGTAAAGTAAAAGAATGCTGGAAAGTAGTAATGGGTGAATAAATTAGCCTGGCGCAAATTCGCTGCAAATTTCTGAGTTTCGTCGCCAGAAAATAAATTTGTGAAGCTCCTGTGAAAATTCAATGGCAGCAAAAAATTTTGGACACGCATCCGATAGTCGCTTGCGTCAAAACCGTGGCGTGGCAACGCTATTTGGACGCCCATTGACTTTTATGGCAGCTTTAAAAATTGACGCGAGCATCAATTTTCGAGTTTCGTGAATTTTTCACCGTTTTGGAAGAAATTCGTCCCATCACTATTCGAAAGGCTTTATGAAAGAAGATGGAAAAAATATAGGAATAAGACTTGAATTATGAGCGGGGACATTGAGCAAGAAGAAAAATCATGTAGGTTTAAAAGTTAAGGGTAGTGCAAGTGGAGCTAAAGAATGAGTAGAGAGAGAGCGGAGCATAGAAATAGAGAACCATATGATCCAATTGATCAGATCAGTGTAATTTATCTTTGGCTGTGGATGATAGTTGATTGATTTCATGTCAGGCTACTCCCAAATGTTTGCCTTTTCAATCTCCAAAGCTTGAAGAAATATATAAATATAAGAATGTTTATATAGGAAGCTTTATGAAAGTCAAAAGCCTATTTTTCAAAAGGCCTTGGAATCAAAAGTCAAGATGTAACAAAATGATTTTATCGTCCTTGAACATAGTTCTGCTTCAGGATAAAAGCATGTGCTTGCCATACCTATATATGTAGAGATTTTTTCCCTTTTATTATTTGACACATATATATGGTGTGTGTATGTATATATCTATATATATCTATATATATACATATATATATATATATATATATATATATACAGTATATATATATATATATATATATATATATATATAGAGATATATATATATATATATATATATATATATATATATATATAGAGATATATATATATATATATATAGTTATATCTATAGAAATATCTATAACTATATATATATATATATATATATATATATTGATATAGATATAGATATATAGATAGATATATATAGATAGATATATACCATATATATGTGTGTCAAATAATAAAAGGGAAAAAAAATCAATACAAGAATGAGCATGATGTTCTATCCTGATGTAGTATCCTGGAAGACATTACAATATCAGAAGTAATGCGTGTTGTGCAACAGAGCATCTGACCGAAAGTATAAACCACAGGAGCAGAGCTCTGGGAGGAACTAATCAAACCGGAATATGTACTGGAGCTAGATGGAAAGACCAAAATTGCTGCTGGGCAAAATAATGAAAAATGCATTGAAGTCTGAAGAAAAAATACAGCATAAAAACATGCAAGTACTTGTACATATTATTTTGTATCGATTACTAGATGGAACCAAGTATAAATAAAAAAAGGCTTTAACATGAACTGATTGTACCAGTCACCTTCTGAAATTAAAACAAACGCCAGGAACTCATAGAAGATCGATGAAGTAATATTGCTTACATCTGAAAAATAATATAATACTGACTTCTCAAAAAGCCTCATAAACACCTGGTGCTCAACTTAATTTCTTCAGTTGAAATCATCTAGGGATAAGGACAGTGTTTAATATATAAAAAAAAAATAACAAAATATTACTGGGAAATTGTCATTTTTCAAAAAGTTCACCCTAATATTTTTTTTTCACTCTGAAGCTAAATGTTACCCAAAGAAACAGGATGTCGCCATTTAGGATTCTGCAAAGCATGAAGTAGGGTTTAAAACTATGGTAGTTTCCCTTTAAACTGTAGATCACTACTCAAACAAAATAAACATTCAAGTGCACATAGGGGACCTTTCCAGCTCTGTGGAAAGTCATTTTCATTTTACAGGATCTTTTTATTGCAATTTTAATCATGTTTTGCCCTTTTCTTTTGGACTTGCGTATGAAACTTTTCTGTTGTTGGGCCAGACCCAGCAGTCAGTAGAACGCTCACAGTACAATAAGTAAAAGACTGAACTCTCAGCTGCAATAGAAAACAGCGACGACATTTATGTGTGAAATCTTCTTTGATATAAAACAAAGTTCATGCATCAAGCTTGTTCATTTTTATCACAGACCTTCCAACTCTTTCTTTCCAATCAAAGCACATTACATTGTAGCCTGCGCTGCTTTAATACATAGTTGTGTTTACTGGAGGCATGCTGTTATTGACAGAGTGCTTTAAGTATAGTGAGTGCATAGAGAGACAAACAATATGGAAAAACCATGATCTTTTCATCCCCTCTGTTCTATGTCCCTTCTAGCAAGATATGAAAGGAAAGAAATGCCACACACTTCTAGAAGATCTACAAGGATACTATCAAAGCCAGAACTAAAACAAATGACACGATAAGTGCATACATAAAAAGCCCAAAGCAACATTCAATAACAGCCTATCACCCTGAAGCTTCTGCAGAGCCAGAAGAAGATTAATGGCAGTAACATCAATAGCGGGATATGAAGCTGCACACCTTGGAACACTTGAAAATGATGCTTTGCTGTGCCAGCAAAGAAACTCTCAGGGAACGTAACACAAGAGAGAACACAGGCCAGTCATTTCCTATGATTTTCTCAGCATCCAAGAAATGCAAATGTCCTTTTTGATAGACCTTGCGGGTAGTAAAACTTATTTTTTTGTGCTAAATAAATATTAATGAGGTATGCATTTCCTTGATATATTCCTTATTTTAGAAATGTTGTTTATCTCCCATTAAACGCAATCACTTTTTACTATTTGACTGTACTAGAGTAGAGTTTGCTTTCATTTGAATTTAACACTGCAATTTAAATGATTTCCAAAAATCAGATTTGATAGAATTACCCCCAGATTTGTTGCATCTAGATAGAAACCTGCTAAAGCGTGACATCACTTGAGACATCACAGAGGGGCACATTTACTCAGCTCGAGTGACGGAATAGAATAAAAATTAGAATAAAAAATACTTTGAATTTCGAAGTATTTTTTTTGGCTACTTCGACCATCGAATTGGCTACTTCGACCGTCGACTACGACTTCAAATCGAACGATTCGAACTAAAAATTGTTCGACTATTCGACCATTCGATAGTCGGAGTACTGTCTCTTTAAAAAAAACTTCGACCACCTACTTCGCCACCTAAAACCTACCGAGCATCAATGTTAGCCTATGGGGAAGGTCCCCACAGGCTTTCTAGCCAATTTCTGATCGAAGGAAAATCGTTCGATCGATGGATTCAAATCCTTCGAATTGTACGAATAGCGCTAAATCCTTTGACTTCGATATTTGAAGTCGAAGGATTTAACTTTGAATATCGAGGGTTAATTAACCCTCGATATTCGACCCTTAGTAAATGGGCCTCAGAATGTCTCATGTACAGTAGAAGTAATAATGTCTAATAATGTAGTGATATAAGTATTAATGACAGCAACAAATCATAATAGCAAAGTGATATCTGTTACTTGTGGTTGTACCTTATTTCAACAAACAGTAGTGCTCCTGCTCTGCTTTAAGCTGAGATTCTAGCAGCATTTATTCTGTTGCAGATGTCACTGGTTCTATATGTATGCCATTGTTTACTACACTGTAGTATTCAAAGCTCGTATTGTGAGAGCTGCTTTGATTTGAAAGCAAGGGAAATATGTAAGGTAAAATAGATTTCATAAGTAACAGAAAAATGTAAAGAACGATGGTAGCATTTGTTTAAAAAAGTAAATGACGAGGAATTAAAAAAGGAATATTTTGGGACGTTAGCATCCCTGCAAATAGACCTTTGAAAGTGAGGCTACAAATATCTTTTTTTTACAGCCTCTGGGGTATTGTCTAGTAATGGTCGAATATTTTGACGCGCGCCAATTTTTATTCACGGGTCAATTTCGACACCGGCATTTTTTTAATTGGAGCAGTGGATTTTTTGCCAGCGTATTGTTGCCACGGTTTTGCAAATTCATTCGCTTGCAGGGAAATGTGGAAATTTGCTGCAAATTCGTATCTGGCAAGTTTATTCACCCATCACTAGTGCTGTCATTCTTGGGTCATTTTCTACAGGAGAACAAACTATGTTATGAATTAAGTATATTGATTAATGATTAATATTCTAATATATAGTCTAATTAAATACATGGATCATAAACCTTATTTAAAGATCCATGACAGTGACATCCAATTATTTATAGCAATTTTTAATTCAAATAACTTTTGATTCTTGCACTCCCCCTGCTCAGCTCAAGTGTCTGGCTGTACTTGCGTTAATCCTGCTGATTTATAGTCATTTCGGTTTTCTACAAGGCAGCAGGAGTATACAAGTAAACAGAATTTGACATTGTACAGTTCTGGGAACAGAAAGCCCACGAGTAAAATGATTATCAATCAGAAATATTCTAAAAGAGCAGACTAGCAGTGAGTGCTGTAGAGAGGATTGCAAGTAAATACAATAAAATACAACAAGGAAATATATATATATATATATAGCAAATATACTTTAATTAGCACATACTTATAATAAATGTTTAATCCGCTAAATTGCTTCTTTTAATATTTAGGCATTTTTCTTTTTAATGCACATACTTTTACTTATAAGAAAAAAAAAAGAAGAATTAAGTATAAACGTGTAGGCACATTTGAGAATAAAAAATAATCCCTAAATTGCTGAAGACCAGATTCATCTGCCATTCTGCCAGTTAATACCAGCTGTCTAGGCCAGATGTTGTTACAATGCTTTACAAGCTTCTACAGACATTGCAATAAACCTTCATGCTCAGCAAAGTCTCTAGAAGTGCTTGGCACAATGGACAATATTACAGCACACACAGAAACCTGGGAACCACGTATTTAAATGCTGTCTACGGAGTGTGAAAACATAATGAGAAGCACCTCAGCACTATGAAGGCCAGCTCAGACCAGTTATTGGCTTCAGTAATCCTTTCAAAAACTGTAAAAGTTTTCCTATTTTGGGTTCAAAAAAGATGTATTTGTTCAGTTATCAGATTTCTTAATAATGGTTATTAGTCAATTCTGATTGATCCATAATCATTCTGAGAATTCACCTATCAAACTGAATCAAAAGGGATCATTCTGATTTGATCTAATTCAGCTGCACAGTTAATATACTCAACATAATAAATATCAACACTAATTGAGTTAAGAAAATAAACACAGGCTACAATGTATACACTATGGGGCAGATTTATCAAGGGTCGAATTTCGAAGTAAAAAATACTAATTCGAACACAGAATTAAAATACTTCGACTTCAAATATCGAAGTCAAAGGATTTTTCACCGAATTTGGCCATAGAACGATTCGAACAATTTTAGCGTACGATCGAACAATTTTACTTTGATGTGTAAAGACTTAGAAAAATGGTCTAGAAGGTCCCCATAGGCTAACATAGCACTTTGACAGGTTTAATTTGGCGAAGTATTGAAGTCAAAGTTTTTTTAAAGAGACAGTACTTCGATTATCGAATGGTCGAATATTCAAACTATTTTTACTTCGAATCGAATTCAAAGTAAATTCTAAGTCGTAGTATCCTATTCGATGGTCGAAGTATCCAAAAAATTACTTCGAATTCACTTCGACCCTTGACAATTCTGCCCCTATATCTATACAGTTATATATATATATATATATATATATATATATATATATATATATATATACACATACCAATACTAACTGTAGATCTTAATATCACAATGGCCCTGGATATTATACTTCTTAAAGGCATTAATAGTATCTGCCATCACTGCATCACCTGACATGCATTTCACAGCCTCACTGCCCTCACTGTGAAGAGCCACCTATGCTGATTTAAAAGAAAGTTTTGTTTAAAGGGGTGGCCTCTGGTGCAGTGATCCTTTTTATGTGACTTAAGATCCCCTGCTATCTGACTATAATTCCCTCTAATGTATTTGTAAAGAGTAATCATGTCCCCCCCAGTGCCTTTTCTCAAGCGGAAAGAACCCCAAATCTGGCAGCTAAAACCTGCTGAGGTCATGTAAAAGTCAATGGCAGAGGTCCTTTGAGCTGTTTGAAGATGTTTTTAGCCCTTGAGGTTTTTGGGGGTTTTTTTTTGGTAGTTTGTGCTTGAAAACTCAATCAATTCAAGTTATTTTTGATATAACTCGAGTATTCAAGTTTTTCACCCCAATTTCATTCATTCGAGTTGAAAAAAAACTCACAAACTCGACCTTTGATAAATAGCCCCCTTAATGGAACACTTTTCCCTTGAAGTTATTTTAAAGGAGAACTAAACCTTTAAAATGAATATGGCTAAAAATTCCATATTTTATATACTGAACTTATTGCACCAGCCTAAAGTTTCAGCTTGTCAATAACAGCAATGATCCAGGATTTCAAACTTGTCACAGGGGGTCACCATCTTGGAAAGTGTCTGCGACACTCACATGCTCAGTGGGCTCTGAGCAGCTGTTGAGAAGCTAAGCTTAGGGGTCGTCACTAATTATCCAGCAGAAAATGAGGTTTGTCTGTAATATAAGCTGATGCTACAGGGCTGATTGTTAAATATTGATCCTAATTGCACTGGTTTCTGTGCTGCCATGTAGTAATTATCTGTATTAATTACTAGTCAGCCTTATATTGTGCCATTTCTATTCTATGTGTACTGTATATTGTGAGTGGGTCCCTAAGCTCAGTAAGTGACAGCAGCACAGAGCATGTGCAGTGAATCAGCAGAAAAGAAGATGGGGAGCTACTGGGGCATCTTTGGAGACACAGATCTTTACTGCTAAAGGGCTGTGGTTGCCTTGGGCTGGTACAGAAGCCAAAAACATAATGTACAACATTTCTAGCTACTTCATTAGTTAGACTTTAGTTCTCCTTTAACAAACATTAAATGGAATATAAACAATGTAGCTCAATCAAATATTTCTTGACAGCCTAGCTTACTCCAGCAAACTGAGAATAAATCATGTTATGGAGTGTAATGCAGCAATAGCAGGGTTGTATTCTAGAGCAATATTTCTACAGAAAACTTTGCTCCTGCTCTCCATGGTCAGTGACACAATAAAGGTAAGAACATCGTCCAATGAGAAGCCCAATGAGAACAATGAAACAACAGTATGTCTTCCTCTTCAATTTTGATTGGTGTCATTTTGAAGAACCAGAATCTGCCCAGAAGCACCTCAGCAGAACCTCTGTATGTTAGACTAGCAAATGTCTAGGTGATATAGGTAAGCAGGATTATCATAGGTAAATATACGTATAAGTACTGATCTCTAACCCACCTACTTTAAGGACACAGTGGGACAATTTTACAGAGGTTGTAATTACTGTTTCCTTCTGTGTTTTACTTTGTTTCTTTGTATCTCTCTCCCCTAATCCTTTGCTCTTTTTTTTTTAAAGCTTTTGCATAATGCTGCTGAAATTATATTCTTTGTCATAATTCCTATTCATTCAGTGCATCTTTTCTTATTATGTAAGGACAAAGCTGTATGCAGGTGCCATTCATATAGTAGATTAAGGTGCCCTATTTTTTAAGTGATGTCATCATCGTGACAGCTATACACAGGATTAAATACAAAGGATCCGTCAGCTTTAATAAAAGCTACATTTATGCAATTTTCAACATTGTGGTAAAGAAAGTATTACTTATATAACTGGTTGGAGTGTATTTACACTGCACAAAATTAAATATAAATAAAAAGCATGAACTGTCGAATAGTAAAATTAAAACAAATAAGACTATGAAGATTTTCATTCATCCAGGTCATAGTATATCTAGTATATGTCAATCTAAAAACAACTGGACTTGCTGAGTAATCAATGAAGACGTTTCACTACTCATCCGAGCAGCTGCTCGGATGAGTAGTGAAACGTCTTCATTGATTACTCAGCAAGTCCAGTTTTTTTTAGATTGACTTATACTAGATAAAACAAATAAATAGGATTAGTAATTATGGTAACACAGAAGCAGAAAGCCTTTGCTCAGTATGATATCTGGCAACTTATAACAGCCTTGTCCAGCTGACCAGACTGTCCAGTTCAGATGTGGAGTCATTATACTCCCTCTCTCCCACTGTGTTGGAAAATCTCTGCTGTTGACACCAGAAACATACTGCACAGGCTTCATATTTACAACAGAATAAAAATGTTTCTAAGCGTATCACTATAAACAAGTATGGGATCTATTATAGGGGACTGCTTTTTATCGGAGGTCACTCATTTTCTTTGCATATAATAGTTACACATAAACAAATCACACTATAAATAAATCACACAATAAACAAATGAGCTGATGGTTCGCGTGCTTCCAGTGTGAAATTTGTGCATATTTATGAAGACCTGTTGGGTTGACGCTTCTACAGCCTTGATAACCTTTCCTCATAGCTTAATTGCTCCATTTCTTTTAGCAATTTAGTTGCATGTTTCTGCATTTTCTCCAATTTCCTTTGTGAGATTTCAGGTAGCTTGGATCTTTACCCTGGCACTTTTCTTAGCACATTGAACCTTAAGTTCAATTCCTGCCTGGGCTGATTTTATTTCAACCAGCTCAAACAGAAGGCTTAAACAAAAGTTCCAAGTTGGCAAAAAAATCATAAGTAATACAGTCCAGCACTTACTGATACCGCTCAGTTTCCTCAGTGGCTGTCTGACAAAACAATGGCATCAGGCTTACATAGTTAGTTTCTCCCCTCTCAGTGGGTGTTCACAGTAGGCTCTCCCCCTTCACATACTCTGTGAGTCACCTGACTAATTTATGGACAGTAGGCTAATACCACACCCAGAATCCTTCCTTCCTTTTTAGCCCTGGCTACTAAAGAAAACCAGCAATGCAGTAAGTTGACTGCAATATCCATTATCCAGGGCTCTTAACCCCAGAACTGACCTGCATATACCTTTTACCATATCACATATTCTTAAAGACTGGGCCAAAATTGCACTGCATACTCAAGGTAAGGCTTTACTAGGGATCGATATTATCATATTATCATTTGTCTTCCATCTAGTCAATGACCTTTTTAATTTTTTTAAGACAGTACTTTGCTTTAGTAGCCACTGATCAACACTGTCTAGAGAAACTTAGGGGTAAATTTATCAAAGAGTGAAGTTCCGCCACTGGAGTGAAATTCCACAGCTCTCCATTCATTTCTATTGGATTTTGAAAGGTGTATTTATAAATGGGTGAAAGTGAAATTTCACCCTTTGATAAATAAGCCTTTAAAAACCCCATAGAAATGAATGGAAAGTGGCGGAATTTCACTCTAGTGGCGGAACTTCACTATTAACTTCACTCTTTGATAAATATACCCCATAGTTGGTTATCCTCAAAAAATCCCCAAATATGTCTCAAAATGTATCATTCATAACTACGCTTTGTAATATTTCCTTTAGCATGTTCTCTATCCAAGTACAAGTATTATTTACAAAGTCAATACTCATTAATTTTATTAGTATCCTTCTGTGAGGTACTGTATCAAAATGCTCTAGCAAAATCTAAGTAGATCATTCCCACCACCATCCCAATGTCAAGGTTTCTGCTCACCTCCTCATAGAACACGATACAATTTTTGTGGAAAGATCTGTGTGTTGCACATTAAACCATAGTATTACAAACTCGTAGCAGTGTGATTTGCAATGCATTCCTGTATCTTATACCTTATTATCCCCTCCAAAAGCTTTCCTACCACTAATGTCAATCATACAGCTTTTAGGCTCAGAGCAGTACCCTTTTTTGAAATCGAAACACATTAGCCAATCTAGCCGTTTCTAGTCTTTTTTGAACTTCCTCCTCCGTTAACCAGCCATCAATTGTTAAATTATTAGAAAATGTTCTATTAAAAAGGAAGTCTTTATTAGCTAGTTCCTCAGTTGTGTAAAATTCTAAAATTAACAGTTCAAATGATCTATTTCCCTGTTCTCATCAACCAAGTTACATCTAATACTAAGGGGCAGATTTATCAAAGTATGCAATTAGAACTCATCACAGAAAAATATCACCACTCTATTTATTCCTAGGTGATCTTCAGATAGAGATAGAGTTCAACATTTGTTAAATGTGCCTCTAAGTATCTCCTTTTTAAGTATTCACAAACAACAGTTTTTTTACGAATGGTATTAGGTAAATATTTACACATTGTTGTCTACAAGGGTGCTTAGTTATTTAGAAGTAAGCAAACATGCAACCATACTTTTACACATCTTGATTACAATGTACTGAAAGAATATAAAAGGGAAAAAATTCCAAGAGCAAGCAATTTGTAGTTTTTAAGAGGGGAAATTTAATTTCCAACATTTTTCATTAACAATAATCAAAAGGCTTTTTAATTTTACAAATGTAAATGTGTCCTGTTTGAAACGCGTTGCACTGATTGGAGTTCATTAATAAATTTTGACTGCTTAATTACAGTCGTTTTGTGTCTGCTTGGAGGTGATAAGTCCACTACTGCCTCCTCTGATTACCAAGTTCTGTTTTTTAAACTCGTTTATATCCTTTTATTCTTTTGGCGCCTCTGTTCTTTTTATACAATACTAAGTCCACCCTGGGTGGAGGGTTGATACCCTTTTTCTATCTACAGAGAGCGACTTCTTAATCCTGAGTGGGGTCAGGACAATCTCCCCACCTGCCTTTACAGTGGTTGCCTATTGGTAACCCTGGTTTGTGAGTATATGTTATCTACTCTTATTTCATTATCCCTTACCAATACATATTACACTATTGGGGCTCTTGGTGTTCCTTTTGTTTGTGTCCTGTTTAGTGTTCTATTACTTCTGCAATGCTTCTCTTGGTCCCAAATATCATATATTTTATACTCCAGTGGAACATGGGCTACATTCCAGACCCCATATACATCACATGAGCCCTCACTTAATAAGGAGTATTCCGTGCATGGAGTTAACCCGTTGACATTCATTGGTGGAGCTAAATACTGCCCCCTAAACATCTCAATGAACGATCTAGCCATAACCCTGACTATAACTTATTATTTGGCTCCCCAACAAACACTCAAACTTTATTAAGCATTATGTATCTTTGGACTATATTGGGCCTTCCATCTTGAGAGGAACCCAAGAAACAAATAGGACCTCCTTGTGTACACCAGGTGTGTGGGAGGGGAGAGTCATATGATGAATATGCATTGCTATGCACTGTGACATTCCTCCCAGTCTTCTTACACAGGAAAATACTTACTGTTAGGTCCATATTCTTTAAAGAAGAGTAATATAGGAAGGTACAAGCTATGTAAGGATGCTTATCACTATATCTACTGTATATACTCCTTAATAAAATGGCATCTTCCTTACATTCCTGCATTGTGACTATTGGACCTGTATGAATACAGCTTTAATGTCATTCAAACAAAGCAGACAGAAGTTGCAAGGTGAGTACAGTACATTGTATAATTGAATAGTAGCAAACCCACACATATGAAATATAATGAAAGTACAAGATAAGTACTATGGTATAAATACAAAATATAAGACCCAGGCTATAAGACCTCATGCTGAATAAATATTAACACACATATTTATAAGGCACCAACATATTCCACAGCACCATACAATAAATTATTTGGAATAACTGGAATATTTCTCTAGTAGTCAATCAATTTGAGGACATTTGAGGAATTAGATTATTTCCTTTTGATAAACACAGCACTTTCCATTGTTACGCTAACCTATTCAAATAGAAATGGTATCCTGGTGTGAAAATAAATCTTTCCTTTTTATAAAAAAAATTTAAATAGACATTATCTTTCACAGTTTCTCTTGTTTCTTTATATAACAAACCATTAAAGTTATATAACAAATCACTAAAGCGTTGTTATCACAGATTATCGACATAAGCAATTTGAGAGTTTCTTCAACCTTATCAAGGTGTCTCTCAAGTTTCTTAACTAAATATTTGTGGCAAGAACTGTCAAATGACAACACTTTAAATGTGAGCGTTAATAATTACTGGATGTATTCTGTCATCTATTACTGGATGTATTCTATCATCTGAAATAAAATTCATTATATAATTTTACTGGACATGGCCGATTTATTTTTTAAGGTCTTTTTTGTTTGTTTGATTTTTTTATCTGTTTTTTTTTTTCTTCCAAGAAACAGAACCTCGGCCAAAGGCTTAAACTTGGTAGTGTAAATGAGAATAGTTACTGAATATGGACTTTAGAGCATAGGATGTGTTTAAAAGAGTGGGAGAAGGTTTGTTATGGTAGGAGTGGTTTCCAAGCAGATATTTTCCTTAGCACTCCAAGTGCTGTTAGTCATTGGGTGTTATTTTGTGTTGTTAATTCCTAAGAAATGGATTTTGAACTTCTATCTTTGGCCCACACATGCTAGTTTTTGAATACATTCACCAAGACTATGAGATCTAAACCAATGGGAGACTAAGTTATCTCAAGTGAAAATAGATGATTGGATTAAGGCATGGAATATTGATGTTCCATCCCTTAATGGAGAAGAAAGCTAATTCTTCAGCAAATGAACTGCTGGAACAAGAATTGATTTTCAAGCTACAAATCCACATAGTTTATCAATATTTCTTAAAATGTAAAAAACAAGATTTATTGGCAAATCTAATAAATACATTCAGAATTACGTCCCAAGATATGATCCTGCTTCTTATGAACAATATACAGTAAAGAAAGACTATACACATTTCAAAATCACCAGACACTAAGGGACATTTAACTGGGATTGTACATCTGCTTGATTTAGTATTGGTCCAGTGTTAGACTTCTCTGTTAGTGGAATTTCACAGGAGGGGGATCAGCTGCTTTTGAGATTTACAGGATACAAAAGCCATTTTAGTTGTGTTTTTGCGTTTATTGCCCATTTTCTGGTATATGTCCCTATCAAGAATAAACTAACTCTCACATCCTCCTCACCAGTACCTCAGTGTTGGTTTCTGAATGGGTCTCATTCACTGTTCCTTAACACTGAGGTCACCATTCACACTGAAATAGGGGCAGAAGTGAAAAGGGTAGAAGTGAAGCACTTAGAGTATAAGTTAGGGTATTGTTTATATATATTTACACCAGCCTATCAGAAAAGCAGGTGTCTCCTCACGCTAGTTTGAAGAATAAGCATATCTTCAAAGATTTAAATCTTTAAACAAAGATACAGTAAGATGGTATTGCTAGACTGGGGGGCAGGCAAGAATGGGGGGTTTAACTCATAGCAACCCAATTTCTATGTTTCACAATATAATGTCTTTTGTACCTTTATCTATGTTTTTTCCACCAAGGCCCAGTACTGCTTAAAGGCACACTATTCAGATGAGCAATCACATTCAAGTGTACAAAGTATATTCTTTGTGAGATGCTATATTACCATTCTCCCCATCAGACTTCCTTTCATGATCGGTGTCCGTCAGGGATAATGCTGAGTTAGCTCTACTTGACAAGCAAGAACTGTGTTCTGATTTCATCTCCCTCATCCACATCCTGAGAGCCCGGTCTGGTGAAACTGCTTCTGTCTCAGTGTCCACATCAGATCCCATCTCTACAGGGTAGCCATGTTGTGAAATACTGTGTAAGTTAGTCTGGTAGCCAGAGCATAATATATGTGGTGTTTCACAGAATTCCATCTCTGAAAAAAAAACGAAAAAAACAAAACAAAACACAACATTGATGATGAATAAAAACAAAAAACATAACTGTTAAAAAATACTTGAATATACATTGGGAAATCCAACAATAAAGTACATTTTTCTGAATAAGACAGAATAAGCACATTGTATGGCTTTGATTTACTCATTTGTATTCTGTTCATAAGCTGAAAAATGTCCTGTGAATTTTTTAAATGCAAATATTGGAACCATTTCTATGCACTGCATGGCTGAGCGATATCAAATCAGATTAACCCATCAGTACCGCATTTGCCTTAAAGAGATGTTTGCTTGGGAATAAATGTTGGAGGAGTTAAAATCAAACAAAAGGGACATTATTATAATGAAAATCTTGATTTCTATCATATACAAAGATTTATTTCAAATCATCCAAATAGTATCTGTGTGGCTTTAACTGTTTAATGTTAAAGTGTTTATAAATTAGAACTATACAGTACTCACATTTATTATTGCCTGTAATCATGGCAGGGCCACCTTATGGATTCTCTCCCAGCTCCATCACAAAGGTTTTTTTTTTTACAAAAATCAAATCACTCTCATAACTTCAATAAAACAAACTCAACCAATTGTCGTCCACGATTTTACCTTATTATTAATAAAATATTATATATTATTATTAATAAAATAACTTGAAAAATTTGGTTTGGGAAAGTTTCGATAAAATCATGAAAAATCTTGAATCATATTTCGGATTTGACTCTGGAATCCCTCAATTTTTTAAAGTTTTCACCAGAAAACCCTGCATTTTTTAGATTATTGTACGAAACCTAGTGCAGACCACAATATCTTCAGATTGGAAAAGGGACTTCTGCCATTGACTTCTACAGGACCTTGACGGGTTTCAGATCGAGTATTTTCGGATTCTGACTTTTAGCAGCATTGAGGTATAATAAATCTCTAAAAAATTTATTTTTTTTTCTCAAAAAATGTTCCCCTTTAAAAGACTGACCAGAAAAATTTGAGCTTTAATAAATAACCCTCTTAGTGTGACATCCCTTCACATGACCTATTTATGTCTAATAAAAATGATGGCTGGTTTGGGAAAGGGTAGAGAGAGCAAAGGAAAATGAAAGGCTTATAGAAGCACAGGTTGCTTGATACCCTTGAGAATATGGAGTCACTGGATATGATAAGATGTAAAGAACAGAGATTTATTGAGATATGGGTATATTAAGCAGATGCTAAGCTTCATATCCTGTTTATGCCATACCTGAGTATAATCATGAAAGAATAGAAGCGACAATAACATATATCCTTTACTTCAATCCATAGTTTAACATATGTAGTGAATACCTATATTGAGGTTAATCATTTTGTTTAACATTATTATCCAAATGAATGTGTACTACCATAAACAGAGTAATGGTACTGTGTAGTAAAAGTAGTAGATTTATGTAGCGTTAACCATTGTGTTTTATGGTGGAGAAACTTGCTGTAGATGCAAGCACCTCATTTAGACACCCAGGACCAGGTCATTGTATCATCTGAATGTATGGACTATGTCTCATCAAGTGGTACATCAGTACTTTTCCTCTAATATTCAGAAGATTGTACGATACCCTAGTAAATGCCAATGGTTGGTCAGGATTTGCACCAACAGTGAATAATAATTCACTATGGAGTGATGGGGAGTTATAATTGGAGCTCCACAGCAAAATCATTTTAGGGCCCCCAAAATATCCTGTTTTACAAATATATGTTAAAATGATTAATTAATTATGGCCTCAAGGGGCCCCCATATGCATCCTGGGCCCCTTGTAGTCACAGGGTCTGCTTCCTCTGTAGTTACACCCCTGCTAATACTGCCAGAGTGCTTATATATTAAAGAGAGATAAGAACACACCATTCTAGGCAGTAAGAGGTGAAGGTGCAGGACAATGTGAGAGGGGATTGGACAGCTGTCTAGAAGAAATGTTAAGTCTATGATCCCCAAATCCTGTTCAGTTAGGCAAAAGACAGAGAACCAACATTGGCAGCCAGTTAGAGCCTAGGAAGAAGTGGTGGAGTCCATGCTCATTCTACAGAGTTTGAGAAACTGTAGAGTAAAAGATACAAAATTGAAGCAGCAACACACCAGAAAAACCTTACTGAACTGACTGCTTAAGGCATTTGTCTAACGTTTTGGTGTAAACACCAGATTTTAAAGAAGTCCAGGTATTTTCCATTAATATCTCCTCTGGCAACAGAGCAATCAGTGATAGTGGTTATATAACTTATTATTATTAAAAAAAACTATTAATACTGTAGTCATCATCAAAGAATCACAATTAATTTCAAAGAGAGTTTACAGAAAAAAATATCAAGGTCTGAAGCAGGATTATAGCATGACACAATGATACTTAAATGCATTCTCTAAAGGAAAGATCGAAACTCAAGAGGCATGAAAGAATCAATAATTTAAGAGCTGGGAGCGTAGGCGTGACAATAGAAAAGGTTCGTAGAAAAGAATGAATTACTGTAGGTGGGAAATGGAAGCACCATCCTTTGCGTGAACGTTTTATCTGTAATTGAGCTAAAACTTCTTATTTTAGTTTATTGCATAAGTATGTGAAATGAGTGCTTATCTGGCCTATGTGTAAGAGGTTGCGAAATGTGATTAATGGGATGCACCTTGTACAAGGTAAATGTTTAACCTTGTAAGTAGAATCAAAGATGCTAAAGCATCTATACCCTTGATAAAGGGTTGCAGAAGCAAAGCAGGGCCCCATATCACAGAGCTTGGCAAGCTACCTGAAAGTCTTGGGACTAAAGGGTGGTTACAGATTGAAATGTCATACTGGCCACCATGGTCCTTCCTGAGGGACAACAGCCTGTGTGTCATAGGAATATTAAGGAAATTGATGTAATACTTATAGAAAAAGGTAATAACTAGGGCAAGTAGACAGGCATATTCAATTAGGGTATTTTAAACTAAGAAAGATTTTTCAAATTCATGGAATTTAGGCACCCCCAAGTGATTATACAGTATATACTTAACTCACACCCCGGGCTGGTGCTCCTATCGGGAGAAAACTGCACCAGGGTTATTCCAGCAAGCACCACGGAGTGATCACCTACTTGCTTTTTCTTTCTATAAATATCCTGGGGCAGATGCATGCAGAGTAGAATGAAAGTATTGACTTCTGCATTAAAGTGGCTTTTCGCGGTTACTGTTCATGTGCACCCGCACAAAGAAAGAAATAGCCAGAAGCTGATCGTTCCATGGTGGTTGCTGGAATAAACCTGGACCGGTGCAGTTTTCTGCTGATTGGAGCACCGGGACAGGGTGTGAGGTAAGAATATACAATTAATTGGGGTGCCTAACTTTTGGTAACCCCAAGTAAAGAGCACTGTTCCTTCTCCTTTAGGGCAAGTTGTACTTGAAGAACATGTTGATATTTCGATTAGAAGGTCACACTTTGTGCATTGATTGCTATAAAAATTTCTCCACATTTGCAAATTTAAATAACCTTACAACCCTGCCTAACAATCCCCAGTTCACAAATGCCGAAGATAGACAATTTCTATACCAAAGTTCCCCTTTAACTGAAAAAGTTAGTTTTGTATTATGAGAATATTAAGCATACCCAAAGTTTTAGCTACAGGGAATGATACAAAGTGAAGGCTGATGGTCTGAAACATACACATTTCACAGAAGGAATTTTACAGGGAACATCATTATAAAATAAAACCAGGGCACATGTTTTATGTAGAATGGATTTTACATCTTAAAAAAACACTATTCACAGGGCATAATTAAGAAGAATCATTTCAGTTTTAACTATGACAGATTTGCTTTTGGTAAATTTCTAACTAACATGAATTACTTGAATTTTACAACCGAGAATATTAGTCTGTAAAATGATGGCAAAGTTCAACATGCTAAAATAAAATGACACGTTCTGACTGAACAGCTACTAAGCTTCTGTATGCCTTCTATACTAAATTGGCTGTCGTATTTTTTAGGGCTTGCAGAGACTTTCACTAACCTGGAATGCATCTGGCACGTTAATGTGATAAAAAGTTTTTCTATACATTGTGCAATATTACATACTGTATTCATGCACATAGTGCCAAAAAAGACATAAAAATGCACTACGGGATACTTGGGGTACAACCTATACTGTTTGGACCGAGATGCCAAATTAGTTAAACTGGGTGGGACTTTCAGAGATTGAAGTGGCAATCAATCAATTGCCAGCTGCCACATCATAGCTCCACCCCTGTAATGTTACTGGTTTGCCCAATGAAGTCCCTACCCACAAAATGATATCACCACCATCCCCTGTGCAGAGTTAGTGGCAGGGAAAGGTGTCAACCCTAAGGATACTTGAGAGTTGGGAGGAAGCAGAGACTGAAACAATTGCAGTTACTTACATTAGACATCAGCTGACTTTGAGGTGACACCTCCCGCTTTGTTTTTTGAAAAAACCTTCCTAGAACCTAGTACCACTCAAATATTTATTAAGTTTGGAGACACAATGGTTTAGCCTTTTAAAGGAGGTGATAGTGATTATTTCATAAGTTAGTCTAAGAAATTGGCTGGGTACTCTCTAACAAGGTACAGGTATCGGACCTGTTATCCAAAATGCTTGGGACCTGGGGTTTCCCGCATGAGGGGCCCTAGTGTAATTTTGATCACCATATCTTAAGTCTACTTATTTTTTTTCCTTCTTGCTGTTAAATTCTAAAGCAGAGTCTCCTAAAGTTAGATTTTGTTAAAAATCTAAGCTGTTTATTAATGTTGAACTGTCAATGTGAATTACCATGACTGCATCTGAACTCCAGGATTTCATGTTCAATTCTCACCAGGGCACCACCTCTATAACCTTTTGTGTGGGTTTCCTGCAGGTGTTCTAGTTTGTTCACACAGTCCAAAAATATACCATAAATAGAATTGTAGTTTTTTTATGGGACAAAGGTTAATGGAAATATCCAAAATGTCTTTGTAGAATATATTGGTGGCTCACATAAATATTTATATTTGTACTTGCTGACTGAAGAAACAAAATAGGAATGACACACATTCCTCCTTTATTTTTCTGCAAAATAATAAAATGATACCATATGTTTTCCATTAAAAAGGTGCAACATACATAGGTTCTGCATTTTATGCAGGTTATGGTTTAATTTACATCTTTCATACCTTGTTGTAATGGGTTGACTTTGCCAAAGAGGTGCATTAACAGTCACCGACTTATACAAGAATATACAAGAATCCAGCATGCGCTATTTTAATCTCCATTAGAGATGAGCCCGTCGGTTGCAATTAAATTTTGATTATGAAGCTAGGAAAGCAATCATGCTTGTAAAATATTAAAACTCGCTTTACATGTCAACTTTATGTCCAAGTCTATTCTACATTATTTGTCTAATCCAAATACCACAAGGCAAATAAGGAAAACACAATATGCAAAGTACTTTTTTAAACTCCCTTGGCTTTAAGCACGTGTGCAGCAGAACTCAAGGGGGCATATTTACTAACGTGCAAATTTCGGCTTCTAAAGTCTCCACCAGACTTCACGCAACTACTTTAGACATTATTTAGTGGCAAATATGCATATTCATCAAAATGCGTAATTGCGTCTTGGCAAAAAACTGCTGGCATACTTTTGTCTAGCGTTACTGTCTTCCTAGAGTAACTTTGTTAACTTATGCTTATGTCAATTTAAATTCAGTAGGTATATAAAGGTCATTTGTATGTATTTATTAGTAATGTTGGTGAAATTGCTGGAAGTGGCCACTTTTTATTAAAAATGTCCAAGGAAGCAAAATGAAGACAGAGATCCTATATTGTCCTAGGCCATGAGCCCATCCTAAAACAAATGTGACATGAGCTTCAAGTGTTAAAAAATAATGTAAATAAGATTAAGGGGCAGATTTATCAAGGATCAAAGTGAATTAGAGGGAATTTTCAAAGTAAAAAAATTCGAAATTCGAAGTAATTTTGTAGATACTTTGACGATCGAATAGGATACTATGACTAAGACTTCGAATTCGATTTGAAGTAAAATCGTTCGAATATTCGGCCATTCGATAATCAAAGTACTGTCTCTTTAAAAAAACGTTGATTTCAATACTTCGCCAAATTAAACCTGCCGAAGTGCTATGTTAGCCTATGCGGACCTTGTAGAGCATTTTCCTAAGTTTTTGGAAGTCGAAGTAAAATCATTCGATCGATCGCTGAAATCCTTCGAATCAAACAATTTTACTTCGACCGCAGGATACCCAAATTTGATGAAAAAAAATTTGACTTTGATATTCGAAGTCGGAGTATTCCAATTCAATGGTCGAATTTCGAAGTATTTTTAACTTCGAAATTCGTCCCTTGATAAATCTGCCCCTAACAGTTACAACTTGTAAACATAATGCTACTTTAAATATGAAAAACCGCCAGTGTTTAGACTTTTACTTATGACTTTTATGGAATACAGGATATAATGTAACTGACATAATAATGACGAGGATGTAACTTCATTGTATTAATTCGCCAGTCAGAACCTGACAAAATAGATTTTGGTGAAAAGAGTAACGAATTGAAACTTTGATAAACCAGAAGATTTACGATCGTTTGCCTGAGCAAAATTCATTTGCTGAAATGCAGCAAAAGCGTGCTGCTCATCTTTTATTAAATAGGTGATGTTGCTGCAAATTGTCAGAAAAAACAATTCACTCTTTAGTAAATGTGCCCAAAGTACTCCATATTGTTTGACAGTTCCAAATGTTAAAGATGGACTGTTCTTTCATTATGGAACAGCATATACTCTCACCGCTATTAAATTTAAAGAGTATAAATCAAAGCTTATACTGTACAGTATTCTAATATTACCTTTCAGTCTGATATCAGATATTTTATCCTGCTCTCCCCTGTGTAGATTGAAGCGATTCATTCAATAATATGTCACTGGTTTTGCAAGCAGATTTGGGTATCTACATGATATCTCTGTATATTGGATATACTGATCCTTTTATTATTATTTTTTTGCCCCTTTTGCCTAATAAAGAGAATGTTTAATGATTTGCAAGATTTCCCCACACCTGGCCAGCAATAGCCCAACTCACAGTAGAATGTGAACCAGCTAAATATCATTACAGTAAGAAAAAGCCTATTTTATATGTGTACTGCATTGGGGAACCACATGAATTGGTAGTTTCAGAAACAGTCATAAAAAAGGTTTTCTTATTTATACATAGAAAATACATTGATGCATGCTAAGTGCAATCAAGCAAAGAAATGTTTGCAGTAAGAGTACCTTTAATGGAGGGCTAAGGCTCAAAGGAATTGGGCCAACATTGTTACACCTTATGTTTTGGGCTTCTGTGCCAGCCCAAGGTCACTACAGCCCTTTAGCAGTAAAGATCTGGGTCTCCAAAGATGTTCCCAGTAGCCCCGCTTAATTTTTCCACCAATCCACAGCACATGCTCTGGGCTGCTGTCAGTTACCTGAGTCTAGGGACCTTCTTCCAATATAAAATTAATGATACAAGGCTGATTAGTAATTAATTCAGATTCACATTATATGGCAGCTTATACACCAGTGCATTGTGCATCAGAATGTATTTATAATAAACCCTGTTGCATCAGTTATTGCGATAGATGTAACCTTGATTTCTAAGCTTACTAAGCTTACCTTCTCTGCATCAGTCCAAAGACCCACACCGAGCATGTGCATTGCCCCTGGCACTGAAAAGTTGACCTTAAAGAGTGGTTCACTTTTAAGTTAACTTTTAGTATGTTACAGCATGTTCTTTGGAAAATCACATGTAGGTGGACTTATAGTTACCCTCGTGGCGGCTACCCGTCGACTGGACTCCGTTCCAGCCAGAATCTGCTGTGTCCCATTAGGAAGTGAATTGACGGGAGCCTTTTGCAACCACAGTTGAAAATCAATGAAAAAACCTTATTGCCAAGTAATCATTAAAAACATGAACAGATATCATATTAGAGACCTTTAACTAAACCATGCTGTGTCTGATGAAGTGCCAAAGTGAGGCATGAAATGCATCAGGTGACTAGACCCCACATGGTTTAGTTAAAGGTCTCTAAGATGATACCTGTTCATGTTTTTAATGATAACTTGGCAATAAAGTTTTTTCATTGATTTTCACCCATGGTTGCAAAAGGCTCCCGTCAATTCACTTCCTTATGTTACAGCATGGCCAGATCTAAGCAATGTTTCAATTGTATTTCATTATTGTTTGTAGTTTTTTTCAATTATTTCTTCTGACTCTTTCTAGCCTTCAAAGTGGTGTCACTGGTCATCAAAAACAAATGTTCTGTAAGACTAAACATGTATGGTCATTGCTACTTTTTATTACTCATCTTTCTATCCAGACCCTCCTTTATTCATATTTCAGTCTATTACTCAAATCAATGCATTGTTTCTAGGGTCATTTGGAAATTGCAAACTGGAGAGATGCTGAATAAAAAGCTAAATAACATTGGGGGCATTGCTGGTGTAATACTTTTTAGGCTTGAGTTCCTATTTAAGCTACATTTGGTCAACACACAAATCTTCCATTGAGAAATCTGTGATGTCCTTTTCTAACAGACATTTGGTTCTGCACATTTACAGGTCATCTCAAGATGGAAGATGTTAAAAGACTTGAGCAGATGAGCATACAGTATAAAGTCATTTGTTGGATTCTGACACACAAGCAGTAAGAAAAAGGAATTCCTTTTTTTTTACAAAAATATTATATACAGTATTGTCACGTACTGAGATTTGCGGTTTCTAGCATAACATTTTAATCCATAGGAGAAAGGATACCAGTGGAGTTAGTGAAATCAAATAGAAATTGCCATTATACACACAGAGCGGACATTCATGATGGATAGAGCTTATTTGCTTTCCATATCTAGCAATCTGTGGCATTTTTTCTGTATTTAATAAAAAATAACCTGCAATTTAAAGGTGCAAATATGTGGTCAATGACCACAAAGACAATGTTCTTCTTAAAATAATTTTATATTGATATATTTTAAAATAATAATATTAATATAACTTGCTGCAGAAATCCAGAACAAACTGTATCAAAGTCTGCCATTGCTGACCAGCACTTCCAAAAAATATTGCTGTAGGGGCAGATTTATCAAGGGTCGAATTTCGAAGTGGAAAATACGCTGAAATTCGACCATCGAATAGAATCCTCCGACATTCGAATTCGAAGTCGGAGGATTTTATTCATCGTACGATCGTATTCCGATAGTAGTACGATCGTACAATCGTAAATTGAATCGTACAATTCGATCGATTTTATCGTACGATTTTCCTTCGAATATAACAGTACTTCGATTATTGAATAGATGAATATTCGAAGTCGAAGTAAATTCGAAGTTGTAGTATCCTATTTGATGGTCGAAGTATCCAAAAAATGACTTCGAAATTCAAACTTTTTGTACTGGAACTTAGTAAATCTGCCCCTTAAAGTTATTGCGTAGCTTATGCCAACTGCACAGTGAAAATAGTTTAAGAAGAAGAAAATAAAATAATATAGTCACCTATGATCATCCGAACACAGATTCTGGTCTGATAGAGTTTTTGAAGGTTTTTGACCTGGGTTTAAATACAATATAATAAACAGCAATCAAATTTCTAGCCTTAAAGCTTTCTATACATGCACTGATAACTGTGCAGTAATGACATACTAAATATATGGTTTATTTCTAATATGCCATCTGTTTGGAGAAATTGCCATCTTCTATTATTATTTGTTATAATATTTATATAGCACATTATAAATGGAAACCCACGTTGACGACTTTATCTATGCTCTCACTAGTACAGAAAGCCTATCAAATCAAATGAAGGAAAGTATATCCATAAAAACTTCAATACGAAGAGATCCTATTTGGTACTGGATACTGTATGTAATGCTAATGCTGAACTAAAAGTGCATTTAGATTGTTGCTGCATCTATATTTAACATACATTGAAACACAACTTGAATAAATTAGGTTATTAAAAAGTACTGACGATATTATTCATATTACTTCCACAAACCCCTGTAAATAGGCTCAGCCTCTATAAATAACACTGTTGTTATAGATTCAAATTTTCAATGAACATGCTACTGTTTCCTTACCATAAGGCTATATGCTTGTACAATTAGAAGGTTACTTAAATCTACATTTATGTTATTGGTCTCAAATCAGAAGACTTGTATGGTCCTGCTATTTGTTTATAAAACCATGGTATGGTAAACTAATGGCCCTCTAAATGTGTACATCTTAGGAGTTTCCAAGGTCAAAAATCTATTTTTCAGATTAAAAAAAAATATATTTTGTTTTTTTAAAAGAAAACACATATCTTGATATTTATTATACCACGGCCCTGGAAACAGTTAGAATTCAAAAATTCACCAAAACCTGTCAAGGTCATGTAGAGGTCAATGGCAGAGGTCCCTGGAAGATGTTAATAGCCTTCATGATGTTCGAGTTTTTTTAGTAGGGTTTTGCGTGAAAATTTGATTGATTCAAGTTTTTTTTTCACCGCAAACTTGATCAGGGTTTTCAGGTTGTTAACCCTGAACTTGCTGATTCAAATGTTTTCCATTTGAGTTTTTTCTTAAATTAGAAACCATTTAAGTTATGAGTTCATGGTATGGGTGGTATGGGTGGTTTCAAGTAGATACAGGTTAGAGAGGCTGGTTAGGTTACATACTCCATCACAGGTTAAGCCCAGAAATATACTGTAGGAAAAGATGTCTAAAGATGGCAGAGGCTAATAAAGCCCCCCTGCTTTATTCCTGAAGTGGGACTACTGGGATTTCTGTCAGAGGTGTATGTACTGTGAGATGTAATGGATATGGAAAGACATTTAATACTGTATGGCAACTTATTTAATTTTATTTTTAATTTATTGCAAAAATATGTCTTCCAGAGATATCTGAAAGCGTTTAATAGAAAGCAGTAATTAACTGTTTCTTTTCATCCTTACAGCGCACCGCAGCAAGTAAATACAAATGTACTGCTCTGTATAATGTGTTTTGTGCTCAGCTCCGCATTTCCAGGGATTCTACAGCCAAGCTCATATGTTTATCACTGCCTGAGAACTTGCCTTGTCAGTCAGAAGGAATCAGCTTCTTTGTATTGTAACTTGCCTGTTCTGTTATGGGACCTGGAGAGCTGGAGCTGGGAATCACTAGGTTCCATTGCTATCTCTGATACAGTCATATGGCTCAACCAATATTTTCTATGTTCAGCCGGCAATCACTGACACTATTCAGAAGCATTTTAATGCCAGATAAACCATTTTAATCAGTAGCAATTAGCTATTGGTTGTAATGTTGGATATCCCTTGGTTTTAGTAAAGTGCTGTAATAAATAAATGTTCTCCACTGGAAATTGTCACATTAAAATCTGGATATGGCAGTATGGCAAGGCTTAGGCAAGGATTTGCATTTTATTAGAGATTTTTTTTACTTCATTTGGATATATACATTCTCTATTTTATTAGAGAATTTTTTTTACTTCATTTGGATTTATACATTCTCTAATATGTAAGACTTATTTTTGTTTAGTAATTTCTATACTAAACCATGGGAGCTAGGAAGCAGTCTAGCTGTTGGGGTTGTTGACCCCATAGCAACCAATTTACTTAGGATGCTAGAGAATGTTGACTCACCCTTCCTTAGCCAAAGTTTACCCTGTCCAGTAAAAAAAATAAATTGTGCATACACCTTTATACCCCCACTGCAATCCCACCTACAAACATCACTATCACTGTTTGTTCTTTATTTATCAGCTTTGTAGGCTTGAACAAGGGGATTAGTTAAATGTTGTGTAAACTTGATTTGGGCTCATTTGGAGGACTTATTTTTCATAAATTGTTAAGTGCTGTTAATGAGATTCTTTAAGATATTTTTTGTCCATTACATATCCCTCCACTAACCGTTTCAATATCAAACTGTTTTCATTGCCTCTTCTGTTTCTAAAAGTAATAAAAAAATATGCAAGTGGGGTACTGAGAAGGTACTGGGCCTAACAGCAAAAATTTGTTGAGCCCCCCCCTCGAAACTGTGGAAATTACACATTGTTACACATTGTTTTTATAAACATATAATGAAACTGCTTTTCAGTCTGTGTCCCATTAGGTCCCCTATACCACTTGAGCCCCCAGCAGTGGCAGGGGCCACCTTTGTAATTATACCCCTAACAACAGGATATTATATTAGAAGAACTACCTACTCCTTTCCTGGTTTCCCCATAGCTTGTTCTCAACTAGTACGCTGGATGTACTAGAGCAGTGATCCCCAACCAGCAGCCCATGAGCAACCTTTTGCTCACCAAACCCTTGGATGTTCTTCCAAGTGGCCTCCAAGGTACTTATTTTTGAATTCCAGGCAAGTTTTAATTGCATAAAAACAGATGTACTGCCAAACAGAGTCTCCTGTAGGCTGCCAGTCCGCATAAGGGCTACCAAATAGTCAATCACAGCCCTTATGTTGCACCACCCTGGATCACTTTTCATGGTTGTGCTGCTCCCCAACTCTTTTTACATCTGAATGTTGCTCACAAGTAAAAAAGGTTGCATACCCCTGTACTAGAGCAATGGTTCTGCTGCAGGACTGGCAATCTGTGAGTTCTGGCAAATTCCAGAGGGCCTATTTTGAATCTCAGTCCAGACCTGTATATAGCATGTAATGGCAATTAGGGATGGGCGAATTTGTTCGCCTTGTTTTGCCAAAAAAATGACGGCCATAGTCTTGTATGGCGTTGTGCATCAAAATAAAAAGATACGCGTTGAAAAAATTTTGCCACGCGACAACATTTTTTTGAGGCCCATACACTTTAATGGCCGTCTGCGACATTTCGCCGGCGGCTAATTTTTGGCGAATCGAAACAGGTAAAATTCGCCCATCCCTAATGGCAATATATTATAAATGTAGAGTAAAGAGAGCTCAACATTAGAAGATTATACTACTCAACCCTACTGAGAAGCCACCATTGCTCACTTTTTTTTTGGATTTAATGGAATAGGCCACAACAATTATTTGCATTAAACTGTTTGCACACAGAGAGCTACCAGCCATCAAACCTTTGGCTCCACATGACTTCCAAGTCTGGAAATGTTTAAGCTCACAACTCCTTCAACTGAATGAAAGAATCCTTTTTTGGGTGCTAAAAAATCCTTATAACAAAACATGAGAGCTAATCTACAATGTCCCACACAAAAGCAAAGGGCAAAAAAGGCTCTTTTCTATATGGGTAAAAAGATCCCCTGCTATTTGTCTATAATGTCCTCTAATATAAAGTGTAATCACGTCCCCCTCGCAAGCACCTTTTTTTTCCAGAGAAACTCCCTTCTTCCTTAATTTTTTAAAATTCTGCACTGGCCAAGTAATTTGCAACAACAGAGCTTCGGCACAAACATAATTGCACTTCATACCAAGTAATCCTATGGAATTCTACAACTCAAAACAATGTTAAGATGTATCATATGCTATTAATAAGAACCCTTTGTTAGTATCCCCTTTGTTAAAAAATCAGTTGTGTGAGTTTCTGCTTCAACATGGTTAACGGGATGCATTGATTGTATTCAGATAATAACATGCTTCATTCATCTTGCTCCAGTCCTAAAGGCACACGCTTGGAATACATTTAAACTGGGCTTTGGGGTTGTTAAAATGAAAGCAAACTGCTATCAAGCATTCTAACTTATCAAAACCGTAATGAAATTCTGCAGTACACTTTCAACTGACGGTGAAAAATATTCCTCTGGGTGCATCTTTTTAGGCATTTCTATGTTTCTTTCCAGATATCAAGGGAATAAATTAAACTTTCATTTACAATTCTCCACAGCATCTCATCGAAAGAAGAGCCGATTTTAACATAACAGGTTCCTACATTGTAGCACAATCAGTTTTTTAGCCTATCTGCTCTGTATTCCAGTCAATGCCAAATCTAGTGTGTGCAAAGAAATACTGTTTTTTTTTTCAGATATATTTGTAATACTGAAAAGGAACTAATGTTCCCTATGGTAAAGAATAGTGCTGGCTTGTTTTTCTTTTCATGACACCACTTCATGTTATCACAGTGCTGATAGATGTACAGTATGGCAGTCTGCCAGTGGTAGGTCTGTAACTCCGACTTCATGTCAAAGACATCTGCATTAGCCAGGGTTGAGACGCATTTTAGGAAAGGGATTTATTTAGATAGATTTTTTACTCTTATCGGAGATGCTAGATAATCAATGTGTATTAAACAAAGCTTGCTGGGATGCAAAGCAATTCTGTGAATTTCTAAGAGTAAAAAGTCTAGAGGGGTCATTTACAATGCCCTATACAGGGTGCAAATGGCACAAAGAAGGCCACAATCTGCTATTTTTTTTGCCACTGGATGGGGTAAAGTGCAAATAGGCACAGGTACTCCGTTTCAGATCTGCAGACTGCTGTTTGAATTTATAGTATGGCCCGCATTAGACCATTATAGATTCAAAATGGGTGAGAAGGTAGATGCATATACTGTAGGTGTCCTCCCCACCAGCCCCCTACCCACCCATAATTTGCACATATTTTGCACAGGCAAGCTAGGGATGAAAGGAGGCACAATCCGTATTGAGGACTTGTACTTCCCACCTGCCCAAGGAGCACCACTTCGTGCACAGAGCAACAACTCCTGGGGGCGCAAGTTCAGTTTAATGGGCACTAAAGAGCCAGCACTTGCTCCCCTTTGTGCTCTTGCACTTGTTCCTCCTTGGGTTGTAAATGCACTCTTAGAGATTGTTACAAAAGCAGACCTGTAACCCTACAGTTGTTCTTGTAATCCCATAAATTGAATGAGAGGCCATACAGCACACAACATTTCTAGGGGAAAACATTGAATTTGTCCTTTGATGGGGTTTAATTGTTTTCCCCAAAAGCATGTTTTATGTCTACTGCACCTCATACGATGCTTACTAGAATGAATGTTATTGAACTATAAATTCTTCCTATCAACAACTGTATGTATGTATATATGTATATTTTTATTTGTAAAGCGCTCCTTGAGGGCAAAGCACTGTACAGAAAAACAATAAATTAGTAGTAACAAACAAGGGGTCATTGGAATAAAAAATAACAATAAGTGCATTATTAGAAATACAATTCACATACATATAAAAATATAATTACAATACAGATTAAGTGCTCAGTGTCAAGGAAACAAAAGGCTAGAGGACCCTACCCCGTAGGGCTTACAGTCTAAATGTAGCTGACTATCTGTGGGCCCCAGGGCAATTGATTATGTTTGGGCCATTTTAAAGAGGTAGTTCATCTTTATGTTAATTTTAGTATGTTACAGAATGGCCAATTCTTTTAAATGTGCTTTAATTTTTTTCTTTTTATAATTTTTTAATTATTTGCCTTCTTCTCCTGACAATTTCCAACTTTCAAATGGGGGTCACTGACCCTTCTAAAAAAACAAATGCTCTGTAAAGCTACACATGTATTGCTGTTGCTACTTTTTATTACTTATCATTCTAGTCACACCATTTCCAATTCATCTTCCAGTCTTTAATTCAAATCAATGCCTGGTTGCTAGGGTAATTAGGACCCTATAAAACCAGATTGCAGGAATTGCAAACTGGAGAGCTGCTGAATAAAAAGCTAAATAACTCAATAACTGTTTTTTTTAATATTTAATATTTTATCTCAAGAATATTAAGGGGAATGGTACTTACGGTACTTCACTGATGTATGTTCAGTATCAATCTATTATCTACAGAAGTTCAAAAGGGATGTTCATTTTTTTAAATTTATGGTGTGGGTTTTGTTTATTGGTACTATTGATTAGTGTGTAATCCCAGTCCATAATGTAAGTATGAAGCCTTCAAACATAGTAAAAAGAAAGAATTCCAAAAATATGATAAAGCAGAAAAAAACACTGATGCTGCTAAAGAGTGTGAAATATATCCTCAGGTGACGCTGAAGGGTCTTTTTATATGAATTTTTTCCCCATAAAAACATATTTTCATTCATTCCAATATACAATTATGCCTATAGATTTGTGTAAGGCTGATGGTGTATTGGTACTGTAACCCCATGTAAATACATAGACCATTTAATGGGTTTATATCCTAATATATTGCAGTGAGCATTTCTAAAAAAAAAACTGCATTGCAAATAGATAGGGAAATATATTTGAACCATGCGTAATCTACTCATGGCAGTTAGATGGGTTATAACAGATAACCTGGAACCAGGAAAAATAGTTTTCAATATCAACCTATTATTTAACATACCGATCACTGAATATATAAACATGTTCTCTGACAAATGTGTAATGCAGAATGATGGAAAAACAAAATGCTGAAACCATGACCTTTTTGACCTCATGTTATGGGTCTGTAGTGAGAGGTCCAAATAGGTGACAGTTTATGCAAGCAGAGGTGAGCCACCAGTGTGCTACTGTACAATGTTGGATTTTTGCTGCTGTTCTATGTATGAGCATTGTTTCGTAAGCCATTAACATACATACAATTGCAAGGCTGCACAGATATATCCATCATTCCAACACACTGTGCTGTATTTATAACAACCACTTAACCTTCATGTGTATTATTCCCATTGTATTTGTCCAATGGAAATATTAATATCTGAATATATAATTATCTTCCTTTTATAACCCTAGTTTCCATGAAGATGTTACAGGCACTGATTGCAATGCTAGTCTTGCCTTTGCAGCTATTGTCTCAGGGTAGCTTGACCCAAGCTAGGTTATTTCATCTCGTAGATCTTTATTTGTTTTATAATCTCCTGTGAAAAAGTGAGCACCATCTAACAGTCAAAGGCAGTAATCCCCAACCAGTAGCTAGTGCGCAACATGTTGCTCTCCAACCCCTTGAATGTTGCTCCCAGTGGCGTAAATGCAGGTGATCATTTTGGAATTCCAGGCTTGGAGGCAAGTTTTGGTTGAATAAAAACCAAGTGTATTGCCAAACAAAGTCTTCTGTAGGCTCTCAGTTCACATAGGTGCTACCAAATACCCAATCACAGCCCTTATTTGGCATCCTCAGGAACATTTTTCATGCAGGTTTTGCTCCCCAACTCTTCTTACAATTGATTGTGGTTCACGGGTAAAAAGGGTGGGAAATCCTGGTCTAAGAGGTGTGGTATAATATCACATGGGGCATGGCTAGCCAAACATCACTTTAAAATGGACTCTCTAAAGAAGGAAACATTTTCTGGGATTTACTTTAGACTTTAGAGTAATATATAACTGCAATGTTATTTCCATGTACTTTGCCCCATTATGTAGGAAGATTTGCAAGTGTCTTGGATTTATAATCCTTAGATTTACTAAAACCTGGTAAAATCAGACATGTTTTCTGTAAATACTTAACTTTTTAGGCATGAAATATAATCAGGAATGAATAAATACTGCAGACTAATTGACCCCTACCTCTCAGTGAATAGGAAAAAGGGAAATAGGGTCATAAATGATCTGATCCTTATGTTACGGGACCCAAGAATAAAAAGAGCCTGTTGAGGGCCCTGACACATGTAGATAAATATATGCATGATATAAAGTCCAAAGTTTGCTTGCATGTGCATGGTTCAAAGTATGGATGGTTAGGTCCTATTCCTTAAAATCTTCACCTCAACTTAAGAAACGCTGAGATTTGTAAATTAGTAACAGTATATTGGACAATACGTTTTGTTAAATCTGTCTCTCAGTTGAAATCCTGTTATCTGGACGGGGATCTTATTATTTGGAATGAGCATGATTTATTTTAACTTTTGACAGTTTTACAGTGACATTTTTTTCCACCAGAGATGAATGTTGAGCCCTATCAGAGATGAACAGTTTGTCACATAATGGATTCAGACTGCATTAAGACTGTGAAAGTGCCCCTTCCTCCTTGCGTGCCTTATTTATGGTTAGGTTTGGTTGGAATTAGAGGGTTTTAAGCAAGTTGGTTAGGGTTGGGTACCATTTTTGTGTTTTAACCTTCTCTTCAGAATAACCCATCTTGAGAACGAGTAGGGTGACAAATAGCATTTTGAGTCTGTGATTTTAAGTCTGTGATTGGAACAGGAAATGATTTATTAACACTGAGCAAATTTTCACTTAGACAGTAACCAATGACAACCAATCAGATACATGTTTTCATTGATCTTCCTTTAGTTGGCTGAGAAGTGCTAATCACTCATTGGTTCCTATGGGTTACTGTCCAGGTGAAAATTTGCCTTGTGTTTATAAATGAGACCGACTGCAAACGGCAATAGTTTTCTCTCTGTTACAAGACCCCCAGAATGTGATTGAATGAAGTACAGAGAAGCAAATAAGTCAATGCGCTGTAAAACATTTCCTTCAGAAATTTTACTAATAATTTGGGATACATACACATGTATAGTGTCAAAAACAAGTATTGCATTCTGCACCTCTAAAATGGAACACATTTGGTGGAACTTGCAGTCCAGTAAATTCTGGTTATGTTTGGTTAAGCAACAGTCTTTAGGTCCACTTTAAATCTATGTTTTTCAAGTAAGCCGAGAAACTATTTTACATGGTTTATTGATTTTTTTTTAAATATTTTATTATTCATGGCTCTGTACCACAGATGCTTTAATTGTACAATAAAACATTCAGAATGTTTACAGCCACACCTATGTGCTCTAATTCATCGTACCACAGTGTTATGGTTGGCAAACAGTTAATATTATTCTTCGGTTAAGATTGCAAAGCACATCTTGGAATTGACTTTTATACTACAGTTCCTTGGATGTGCTCTGTCAATACAACTAACAGAATTAATGATGATTTTTTTTTTTTAGCAGCCTCATACAACTCAAACAAAAAGGGCAACAGATTCTGTTTTATCACTGAAATTTTTCTATAAAGCATATACAGTATGCACTGACAGAGTGTAAATAAGGCAGGCATGTGAAAAGTTTTATGTATATTCTTGGAACCAGTGCCAGTCAGCCAAATCAATTAAATCCTATCTACTTTGTTTTGAAAACACAAATCAGAAAAAGTTGGCAGCCTCACTATTACTCGCTACCTAGCTCACAAATCATAGAACTTGCCCAAGGCAAAGAATCCTTAGTCCATAAAATCTGGATGATTCAAATGTCATCGAAGGGCTGAATGAACAATGGCTCTGTACTGCAAACTCAACAAATAACCAGAAAATCCACTAGAGCATTCCTCTGAATTTTTATATTACATACGTATAATTTAAATTATATTGAATAAATATTGAAATTGATTGTAACCGTGTTCCTAAATTCATATAGTAAATGGTATGGTGAATTGAAAATCAGGCAAAATGCTGACTATGTACTGTATATGGGCATAAAGAAATAACACTTTTTAAAATGAATTAGCAAAATCTATATTAATTTAAAAGGGTTTATTTAATAACAACCATTAACCAGACAAAAACTTGTTTTGACATGTTTATAGGGCGGGGAAAAAATTGAAAAACTTTCAGATAACCTTTTTATAAAAGGTTAATTTCCTAGCCCATGTCCAGCCTAACTCTCTTGGACTTCCCCAATATTCCAGTGCCCCCCCCCCATTCAAAACAATGCTACCTATTGTGAAATTTTTTTTTATAAGACTTTCGTTCCTTTATTGCATGACTATGTACAAGGCTAGTTTCTTTATTTAATGTATGCTATTCACCATATTCTGTATATCTTATAAACAATTCTCAATCTTCTTTCAAATACTGAATACTGTCATTTTCAACAATTAATAGGTGCTAGAAAATGACAACTTACTTTCTAAAATCATAGCCTAACACTTATGAATAGAATACACGATCAAATGAAAATACTAGTACATTTTTGATAATTACTTTAATTTGCATTCGGTAATTAAACGGAATGAGAGCTGAATATTTAATTTGCAAATATGCTGAAATTATACAATTAAAATTATACAGCTATTTGATCAGCTCCTAGAACATCATTGTGTCCATCATATGATGGAAAATATGTGCAGGTGAGCAGCAATACAAAGTATCTCTGCTACTTTTTTCCCCCAATAGCAACAACTTTGTAAAATGTTCACATGCAACATAACGATGAATAGAATCGTATTTGTTACAATGATGATGAGCAGAGCTAAAGAAAAGTGAAGTTGAAGGCTGGTTTGCAGAATCGCTGCATAGGTTTCAGTGGGACAAGATTTGTTTAGTCAGGCTGAAAAGGTACAGTACTTTAGAAATCTTGGTTGATTCATAGAGCCATATGATTAAATACTGTCCCCCACCTGAACAAGCTAAACCTTTCAGGTTTATGTATTCAGATACATAAAGATCATCCTCATATAATACATTCAAACTTTATGGACTAGCAGGCTACAGGAGTTTCTGTTTGGCAGCACACATGATTTTTATGCAACTAATGCTTGTTTTTAAGCTAGGAATTGAAAAACAAGCAGCTGCTTTGAGGCCACTGAAAACAACATCTAAGGGCTTGGTGAGCAACATGTAGCTCGTGAGCCACTGGTTGGGGAATACTGCAATAGATGCTGAGAGTATTCTTGAGTTTAAACATAGCCCTGTCCTTTGTGTCTTTAAGGAGCTAGTTTTGCAAGCTATCCTTCCTCCATTTACTTAGGCTCTTGGCCCATTTTGAATCAATCAATGGAGGAGTAATAGGCTATAAGTGTAATATGTTGATGACAGGCTATGCCCCTCAGACAATTCTCACTTTTATTTTCTGCCACTCAAAAACATTTTTCTCCTTCTAACTTTGGATTACACCTTTCACTTTAATGTACTTTTGTGCTTCCTTTCTTCTGAAGTGCCTTTTCTTTCTCTCTGTTCCTCTCCTCTAATATCATAAACATCCCAAAGTTTTCTGTTTCTGCTTTTTTAATTCAAACTATCATTCACAAGGTCAGACTGGGCCAGCGAGACACCAGGGAAAAACTATGTGGGTCCCAGACTTCAGGGGCTACCTGCCAGCCCGGGTCTATTCTCCTGATCATCCTCCCCCTGAAGAAAAGAAAATTATTGATGCATGATGTGATGTGGAGCAATGGAGTGCAAGGGCAGCCAGGAGGGCCCTTGTTATTGCAACCCCAGTGAGCCCCCAATGCTCCAGTCTGACACTGATCATTCGCTAAAAAGTTAATGCTGACCATGAACTATTGTTGTTGATAATGTTACATGTACTTAGATACTGTACAATTTAACAATGAAATAGCTTGTATGCTATCAACTGGTGGGGAAGACACTAAACCATGCAGATTAGATTCAGTATTGGCATGCTCAACATATTTACACATTGACATAAAATAGGGAGTTGATGATTATGAATTAACAGAAACCTTTTATTGTCGGGTAAACTTCCAAATGAGGATGCAGCTATTTCTAGGCTGGAGGAAGGCAGAAAATATAAAATTTTTCAAGTAAAAAAAAACATGTATTCTGGTATTAACAAAATTTAATAAAAGAAGAACAATGCATTAGTATAAATGTGTGCAATTGATGTGAACAATCACTTCAGTAGTATTTTAGTTGCAGAATTAGCGCTGAGCTCTAACATAATTAATTCCTAATGCTAATTGCATTTCCTTTTTCTCCAGCATTGTGGATAACACCTGTAGCTCAAATGGTCTTTAAAGGACCAGTAACATAAAAAAAAAGTTTAAAAATTCGTTAGACCACAACAAAAAATTAACACAAAGACAAATGAAACTTTTAAATAGCAAAGACTTTATTAAGAAATAACTTACAGAAAGTCTACTTCCTGTCCTCTTCAGAAAAGGCGACCATCCACACTGCAGCGATCGATTTATCCTCCCTGGCCATTCACTGACATCTTCCTCCCGGCATCCAGCAGCAGCAGTATCTGTCACAGGCTCTTCTCTCCTTCACCATAGATTGGCTTCCCTCCTCTGCTCTCCTCACCTCCCTCTTACAAAAGACGTCTAAAGAACCATCAGAAGTGGCGCCTGTTGAGAGATCCTGATCAGTTAGCAGCGATAGGGTTAATCCCAGGCCAGTAGGGATGTAGCGAACTGTTCGCCGGCAAACTAGTTCGCGCGAACTTCGACTGTTCGCGTCCGCCGAATGTTCGCGAACGTCGCGCGACGTTCGCCAATACGAGTTTGCGTTCGATTCGAACAAAAATCGTTCGACCATTCGACCATTCGATTCCTTCGACCGCTAAAATCGAAGGATTTTCGTTCGAATCGAACGATCAAAGCCATTCGATCGAATGAAATCATTCGATCGAATGGCTTCGATCGTTCGATTCGAACGAAAATCCTTCGATCGAACGATTAAAATCCTTCGATCGTTCGAATCGAACGATTTTGCGGATGTTCAAAGTTCGCGAACTGTTCGCGAACTGTTCGCATTTTTGCCGGTGTTCGCGAACGGCGTTCGCGAACACATAAACGGCAGTTCGCTACATCCCTACAGGCCAGTTCCCACGTGGGAGTGGAGGGCACAGACAAGGATCGTTCACTGCTCTCGTGGGCTGCTTGCTCACATTTGGAATATTCCTGTGTAGGAAAGGCCTTTGCTGAAGAGTCTACCCCAGTTATAAAACTTGCCCATGTCACGGAGGAGGGAAGCTGATGCACGGTAAAGGAGAGCCTCTGACACTGCTGCTGCCGGACGCCTGTAAGTAAACTGCGGCTTTCTGTTCTGTTCTGGAATGTAGCCAGGCGCCGCATGTCTCTCTCTGAGCGTAGGAGAGCAGGAGGGAGGTGAGGAGAGCGGAGGAGGGAAGCCGATCTACGGTGAAGGAGAGACGAGCCTGTGACACTGCTTCTGCTGGACGCCGGGAGGAAGACGTCAGTGAATAGCCAGGGAGGAGAAATCGATCAATGCAGTGTGGATGGTCGCCTTTTCGCCGTTTCTGAAGAGGACAGGAAGTGGATTTTCTGTAAGTTATTTCTTAATAAAGTCTTTGCCATTTAAAAGTTTCATTTGTCTCTGTGTTCATTTTTTGTTGTCCTCTAACGAATTTTTAAACATTTTTTTTATGTTACTGGTCCTTTAATAGCACACTAAGTGAGACATTCACTAAGATTCATAGTTGCGCCAGGCGTAACTTCGCCGCACTTCGCCAGGCGTAGTTTTGCCAGTGCTCCGCAAATTCACTAAAATCCGAAGTTGTGCTCAGGGGTAGTGTAAGGTTGCGAAGTTGCGTTAGCGTTGATTTGCTAAGCGAAGCGAAGTTACGCTAGCGATGGTTAATTTGCATACGGCGCAGCACTAGCAGCACTACAAATGGCTGGGAAACCTTCAAAACATCAAATAAAATTTTAATTTTGCCCTCTGACTCTAACACTTCAGGCTAGGGCCTTCACTAAGTGGAAGATTTAAGGGGTGGTGTAGTGCAACTACAACTACCACAGGCTACTGTGCAATAATAAAAGAAAAGAGTGGACACCAAGAGGTTCTTGTGGTAATACAAAAGAGTTTATTTGTACAAGACAAATGTCCCACAGGTTTACTAACAAAATGTAAAGGTATTGGCAGATATGACAACATAGTCTAGGTGGATGAGACAGTTGAGGAATGTGACTCCTCCATAAGGATGTTGTCAAGTAGTAAGGGAATTCCAGGCAGATGTAGCTTGAAAGTGGTCCGGTCCCACCCAATGGAGTGGTCAGGGAGAAGAAGTCTAGCCTGACACCCTATCCACTGTGGTCCCTTCACTAAAGGCAATCTAGGAGCCTTGGGAAGCGACTCCCTGCTACAGATCCTCGATGGAGCACAAAGCTGCTCTTACTATCTGTACTCTCTATCTCACTCTCCTAGAGTCTATAACAGATATAACCCTGTCTCTAGCTAACCTCATTCAAGGGGTCCCCTGCTCCCGACTCAGACACTAAAGGTGCTGGTCCCTTTAGGGCCATGGCTTAACTGGGCCTTGGTGTACCCAAGCTCAGTGGGCACATACAGCTGATCAGGACACCGGAAGCCAAAGAGGAAGATCCACCCCTTTCCATACACTATATTAAAGTGGGGCAGGAAGTGGTCATAGGGGAATATTAACCCTATGAGTCCCCACATCTACAATACCTGAATACCTTTATGTTTCTTCAGCTCTGCTAGATTTTACAATTGAAATGCACAAAAAGGCAGCTAAGACCATGGAATTTATTTTGAACAAAACCTGCCAGCTATTGTATTACATTTAAACGCATTTCTTCAAAGTGATAACCAACTCCCCAAAAGAAATCATTTTATGCCCCACTTAAACTAAATCACAAAGCTTGAAAGACATTCGAAAATAGACTTATTCTGATTCATATCTGTCAGTCTAACACAGCATACCAATTCTTCTATTAGATTGTTATTGTAGTCAGTTGCATGAATTTCTAAGACGCACATTTGCATTGACCATATGCACATCTTAAAAACTGAGAACATAATGTTCTATTCTAGTAATAATGTGTCATTTCACATATTTTATGATACTATTTTGCAGGCTAAGGAACACGTGGAAAATATGCATATGTATGAACAGGGGATCTAAGTGCAAATGTAATTGCAAGAATAGTATGAGGAGGCACAGTGGTTTCCCATTTGCAAGCCATCAATCAATTGTCCTTAATGACCCTAAACTGACAAATGGGGATAGTTTGCAATTTAACTGGGATTTTTCTTCCCTGCTATAAATCAAAAAAACAGAAATTACATTTATATGAGTATGTTTGCTTTAAATAAGGATCAGGAGACAAAACTTTGTAGATTCTGTTGCTTCCTGATTACTAATAGGTGTCAAAACCCACTTGCATGTTTTCCTACACACTCATACATCATATAATATAAGGTCTTTTAGAACAGGTCTATATCCAAACATAAACCCTGGATTCATATTGATTAGTATCAAGAAAGAACACAACTCATTAGAGAGCTCTAGGGAGCCTCCATTATCTATGATTATTTTTGATGGACAGTACTGTACTATCATGAGATTGTTCCTGAAATGCAATTGTTAAGTTGCAATAAAACATTACAAATAGCACACATTTTATTTTACTTGAGTTGATTAATTTCTCATCCTTAGATCCAATAAACATTGCATAATTAGGCTTTTCTGGAGGAGGATGAAAGGCTTGCTTGGACTAATTTAAATGCAAAATAAATTCCCAGTTTTGATAACACAATTAGCTAGATCTTACTTTCGATTTTTTAAGACCCCCCAAGACATAAACTTAATAACTTTATAATAAACTAAATGAAGTGATAATGACATCATGGTATCAAATTTCTAGCTAATGCAGTATCTGGGAGATGTCTCTATGTTTTGTCAAAATCCGTGCATTTTCCGGCTACAGGTGCACAGAATTCCAGCAGTCAATTGCATCTAATTTTTTCCTTCACCTATTCGTCCCCAAAGTGAGTCAGACAAACTATTTAGATGTGGTGGGTGCTAATCCCAGTATTTTTGACTGTGTCCTGAATGGGTCAAGTAAATGTACCTAAAACAGTGTAGGACTAGGGTGTCCAGTGCCCCCGGGAGCTGCTACTGCATACCTTTTAGTTCCTCATTGCAGCCATGATTGGGGGTGGGGGTGGAGTGGCCAAAGTTCAGACTGGGGAGCAAGTCTGGGTTGCCTTGGCCCACTAGAAAAAAACCCAGTCTGATCTTGCCCACAAAGCTGGGCTGCCACCACATGACTTACAAGCTTTGTCACTTATTATGCAACATTATATAAAGCACATAAGTGTAAGCAGATAACCGCTAAACTAAAGGCACAAGGTAATCTGAAAAAGTAGGGACACTTCTTAAAAAATACAGCTAGTCGGGCTTCACTGAATAGGGTTAAATTTAAGGGCAATCCGTTTGCAAAAACTGGTTGGCAACCTACATTTATGAAAAGTGTCACTGAATTTTTTTGCTCAGATAACTAGTGATGGGCGAATTTGTGCTGTTTTGCTTTGCCGGAAAATTCACGAAACGTTGAAAAATTTGCGCCCATTTTTTCGGCGTCGGCGAATTTTTTTTTTGACTCCGCCTAATTTTGCGGGCGTTTTGCGAATTTATTCGCTGGTGGCGAATCGCGCAAATTCACAGTGAATTCGCGCCTGGAGAATAAATTCGCCCATCACTACAGATAACCCTTATCATCAGTTCTTCAGAAAATTATTCATCCGTCATTTGAGTATGAAGAAATAACCCAGTGATGTGCTAATCCATACAGAAAACTGCAACTACTTCCATTGCACAGGTATGGGATCCGTTATCCGGAAACCTGTCATCCAGAAAGTTCCAAATTACGGAAAGGCCATCTCCCATAGTCTCCATTGTAATCAAATAATCCAAATTTTTAAAAATGATTTCCTTTTTCTCTGTAATAATAAAACAGTACCTTGTACTTGATCCAAACTAAGATAAAATGAATCCTTATTGGAAGCAAAACCATTTTATTGGGTTTATTTAATGTTTACATGATTTTCTAGTAGACTTATGTATGCAACTAGCATTAGGAATTAAGGTATGAGGTTCCAAATTACGTTAAACCCCGTTATCTGGAAAACCCCAGGTCCTGAACATTCTGTATAATAGGTCCCATACCTGTACTTTCCAAAGCAGTTTGGAAATTAGAGTAATAAATAAAAGGCTGCATTTTTCCTACTCTAATCCTTCAAGTTTTAAAATTATCTCCCACAACATTCATAAATCAACCATGCCAAAAACATATATGTAAATGCTATTATGAATTATTAATATTAACCAATTCCTGGTTAAACATATTATAAATGAATAGCTGTCTCACCATTTAACTTGTTAACGCAAAATAAATACTCCATTTTAAATACTTGGTTATTCAAGAGCCATCTGCTGATAACTATTCCCTTGATATCATCAGACCCATTTGTCTTGGACCTTATGATCAATTACTAATGACAAATCATGCCTGGTGGTATAGTTACTCCTGCTCCATATGCCAACACTAACTTGCACATGATTACAACTTACAGAAGTGAACCTCTTGGAATCTAAAGACTTTTTAAAAATATATTTTATTGCCGTTATATGACAAATCTTCTGCATACAATTTTTATATTGTTGCTGCAATTGATGATTGTTACTGATTGCCCTAGTATAACCCATATTTCTAGCTTTTTGGTTTTCTCTATACTAGTTGTAACATCATCTGCTTGTTTCTATATTCAGAATTAAGTAAATTGTTATAAAAAAAGTCTTAGTAGCTCCACTAAGATTTTTTAAATCTTTTATTTTTGATCACTTGCTGGAAGAATTGTTATAGACCTTTTTGGAGAAAAAACAGGTCAGTTGTAGGAATATGATTTCATTTGGTCATAGCTGGGATCAAGTACAAGGTACTGTTTTATAATTACAGAGAAAATGAAATTATTATTGCAATTTGATTAAATTGGACTACATTGGAGATACATTCCCACTTTCTGGATAACAGGTTTCCAGACAATAGATTCCATACTTGTACTTCTATTGCTTCTACTAGGGTGTGTTCTTGTATTGAGCAAAGGATGAAAAAAACATTTGAATGTTGCTCCTCTTACAAACTGTTCCAATAGAAACACACAAATTTTGATGAATAGAACTATTGTCAGATTAAGATAATGTCCATATTTACCTTGTTTACTCAGTGAAAGGCATGTTAACATTTTACGTGTTGATGTAAGTATTCTGGCTTCAGAATGTTAATAAACTTAATGTAGTAAGAACCAAATGGAAATAAGATTACAAAATGTAAAACAATTAAGGAATTTAGCACATTCGTGGGTGAGCATTATTTTGGAACACAGGGTCGGGCCCTAAGGTGGTAAATGAAAAGCTTAGTAGGAAGGTGAGAAATATTACACCACAATTTAAAATCACTAGCTGTAAAATAACGTATAAAAAGTCCATGAAGTTCAACTCATTACCACTGATGTTCAAAGAAAGGGACCACTTAAAGGAGAAATGTGAAAGCCAGAAAAATGATCTGGCCCATTGTTTGACATAAAACATCACTCCCACTATATTAATTTCAAAATCAAGACATTTTAGACTATGACTTCAATTGACCAAGACATCCATACTTACAGACAGCCAGGCACCCACTCACTCAACACATGGGCAATTTCTATTAAGTTTTACCCATGTTATAGATTGGAACTACTCTGCTTTATAGGGTTCATTGACGTCCGCAAGTGCCATGAGCAAAGTGTAAGTTCAAATGCAATCATCATTTTATTCCCATAACCCAGTGTTTCCCCAGAATTCTAGTATTGTTGTTGTTGCAAGTGGTGTTGTGCCTGTAATTGGGAGTGATACAGAAAAATTAACACAATTACTGTACACTTTGCCAAAAATGCAATTGCGCTGAAACTTTTCAAAGTCAGATTAACGCATTCTCCCAATTCCTTGGATACAAGTTCACTGCACCTATTGATGCTGGGCTTTGAAGAAAATGGTGCTACCACCTGGTCTGGAGGTGGCGGTAGTTCTAGGGTTCCTCTGCATAAATGGGTGTAACTGTGCTCAATTCAGAACAGGGGGACTGAGTAGCACCAAGCACAACTATACAGACATGCAAAGAGTATTTTTTGATGCAACCGCCTTTAATTAATGGAGTTTTATGTGCAAATGACTGTGGGGAAATTTGCGCAAGCATAAATGACCCCTTATATATGGCATTATAGCAGTTCATTGTTTGTATTTGATTAGTCCTTTTTAGTTAAATTACTAATAAATTACTTATTCTAAACAATGTAAACAATCTTGCAAAATCTAACATTTTTAGCAGTGGTTTATAAAGGTACACATTGAAATCTTGATTTGGGGGACTGTCTGGTTTCACAAATAATATAGTAAATGTAAGAGTTTGTCTGCCTCAGAGATGTTTATAGTGATATTCTTCAACAGAAATGACTAATGGAACAATTCATTTAATTCTACCAAATTAGGTAAATATGGAATTTAGCAGTATATATATCAGACAAAAATGCCAAATCTCCAATGCATAACTCCTTCCTGGCCCTTTACTGCAGTTTGGTTTGTCTTAAATAGACCCAATCTACAATGGTTATTATGGAAAAAAACAGTTGAAATGCAAGCATTGGCAGGTTTACTGTACTAAGAACCCACTGTGTTCCAGAAATTATGACTTCTGACAGAACGAGCTTAGGTGATGGAAATATCTCGGCATAGTGGACAATGTACAGTGAAGTAGCTGCACTGCATGTTTTAGTCTGCCAGGCAAGGCAGTAATAGAATATATAACTGCAGCCCTAACTATACCCTCCTATTATGTATATATATAGCTGGTCACTAACAGCTAAATAGTTATATTGTATACTATTTTCTTTCCTATGTGAACAGACAAAATGGTCCAATGTGAGTGACACCTTAGAATCCACTTATCATATAATTTGGCAGCAGAGTAATATAAATAAGAACTAAACATAACCAAATCAGTGTTCTTTATTTAGAATGCAGGTCGTTCACCCTTGAAACACTGTACACATTTCTAGTGTTTTTCTCTTTTTTGAAATTAACTTCAAAAAAATGTTAACTAAGCCATACTTAACCTTCTAATTACATTGTAGAAGAGTGCTAGTTTATGTCGCTTTAAAGGATAGAAAAATGAATTTCTAGTAAAACTGCTGTATGAATAATTCAGGGGTTTTTTTCTGCTTGAGTACTCTTTGACCAGTGCATAGATGCCTACCTTCTAATCCATTTGAATGTGCTGCACAGTATGTACATTCCAGACTAGTCATTTATTCTTGCGTATAATGAGTTCTTTTATTATGTGAGCAGAAAAGTTAGAAGTACCAGAAAAGTTAGAAGTGTTATACTGTGAATAGAAAACAAATGAAAAAAAAACAAGTCTTTAAAGGAGAAGGAACTGTAGAATTACTGGAGGGTAGAACATTATTAGGCAACATTTAGGCTCATCTTTTTCATGAAATGTACCGACCTGGGATACATATTAAAGAAGATGAGAGCTGTGATCTCTACATTTCCCAGTTCAGTAAACCTGTGCATGCAGGTTATCGAACTGTTCTAAAGAACTTTACCCAGAAACCAAAAGATTTATGAATTAGATTTGAAATTGGGTAGACAAATTAACCCATTTTTTAATTTGTAATGTGTACTTTTTAACAATATATGGGTTTTCGGGAAAAATCAGAAGTAGGGTTTTCTTATGGTACATAAACTGAAGGCAGGGTATAGGTTTTGTAATAGCCATGAGCATTTGCATGCATTATTTTGATTTGGGGGTATTTAAATTGCACATATATTGACAATCCTACATTTATTGCGAATCCAACTTTTCCAAACACCATCCGAATTCATATATTCGAAGATTTATGTTAGACCCAAACAAGATGTGGGAGATAACAGTAAAACAGATGACGTCAATTAAAAGCTTTAAGGAAATTTTTAGACATTTCATAGAAAACACTGAGCCTCATTTATCAACACTGAGCAAATAAGATATGGCCATCAATAACATTTCTGCTTTCATTGTTCTACCTGCAGCTTGTACATCCCTAATTGGATGCTATGGGTTACTGCCCAGGTGCAAATTGGCCCAGTGTTGATAAATGAGCCCCATTAACTTTTGCGGTTTAATAGTTTGGAGTACAAAGATATATTCATTCATTCAACGTTATAGGTGTAGGTATGTGTACCTTCAAAAAGAATATATAATTTTGTACCTAAAAACAGGTTGAACATGAAACAATAAATTGGATATTTTGAGTATTTTCAGAAATTTAATTGAACAGCTACCTTTTTTAATTTTGACATTTATTAGGATGAAGGCAAAGGACCACTTTTAATCAGCAATGCTCTGCATACTATGTAAAATTATATGTTTTTCACTTCTTTTTATCATTAGTTGCATACTTGCCTTGGAATTTAATGTCTGCTTATTTGTGGTGCAGTGCTTTGGAAAGTTGTATTGCTGTCATTTTTGATCTACACAAATCGGCAATATAAGTAAAACTATACTTTGTTTTTGCATTTATATTTCTATAAAAATGTATATTTCTAATAGATGTGATGTATATACAGTATACTATATATGTTATATTTCTATTTTTTGGGTATTTTTTGTTTAGAGACATTGCAAAAAAAATTCAGGGAGATATAAAAAGTCTTTGTCTTAGGAAAGATATATAAATATAGTTTTCCAGGTAGACTACACGTTGCCCCCAAGAAATTCCCATAAAAGGGAGAGCACACAAAATGTTGAAAGAAATCAACTGTCATTTGCAGTTCATGAAACCCCTGGGAAAATGGTCAAAGTGCATTAATGCTCACATATTGGGTACCCTGAAGAGTGTAGTTATCAGAAAAAAAGGAGTGCTAGCCCAGAGGTTAGTGTTAGTGATTAGATTATGTTTACTAGGGATGCCTTATAAATTGGCTTACTGCCCCCCCTGATTAGCATACCAATTATCAGACATTAATCACTTGATTCACAGTAGACTGTTTGCATGAAGATATTACACACCATTACATAAATATTAAATAACTACCTTGACTGGGGTCATCCACTGCTTTCCTCTTCCTGCTACTATGGCTGTTATAGTTAAGTCTTATTTCCTGTGTGCACTCTTGCAGAGTTTCTCTGGAGTTGTATGATTGTCTAGGTTTCTGCTCGTCTTCGCTATCCTCGGAAGAGCTTGTGTAGGTGAGATCCATTTCATGCTTAACTTTGGATAATGGCTGATAAGGCTTGCTATCCATCTGTTCCATTCTTCAGAAAATGACCTTCATTTGTTTAAGCATGAGGCAGAAAGCACAGGGATATTCCTAGAAAATACAAGTAATAAAAATGGTTAGTTGCTTTGTTTGGCTTAGGTCCAAAAGTTAGTTTTAAATATGACAAAATGCTAAATTTGAATTTGCATTGGCACCAGTTTTATTTTCAGACCTAAAAGATGACTACTGCTAAACTCGCATGCTTTTAGCACTAACCACTACCATACTATTGACAATCATAAAGCTGAAGCCTACTGTCAGGAATAAATGGATACTGAATACAGAATAGTTGATTAAAAATAAAGCAAAGCAAATATTTAAAAGATAACACAGAACTGAACACTAAACTCTGTACACCATTATCAGCCAGAACAGCAGCATATGTAAGATTAGCAGAGCTAATATTTATGGAAGGGTTGCCAGTCTCACAGACGTTACTATGGTTTATTCACAAAAATGTATTTAAAGCAGTAGAAGGATGAAAAAACAACTAGAAATGTGTAATCATGAATTTGAATTACAAAATAAATGCAAACTGCTAGGTGCTACTGGAAGTGGCAGTTCAATAATATTTATCCTTATAACTCTCTACCCTCTAAGTTCCTATGCTGCACCAAAAAATCTCCCAGGCTCCCTTATTCTATCAGCTTGTTTAGAGACTCCCTGCACACAAATATACCATAGGGCAAATGTGCCTCCCTAAATGTAGTGAGCAAACTTAGCACAATTGTCATGTTTTATTCCTACAACACAGTATTTTTTCCCAAAAAGGTAACACAATTGTGCAGCACCTATGTCTCAGTTGTGCCATTTTTTTGGGGGGGTGGGGCAATGTTAGCCTATGTGTAATCTTAATTCTACAATAAATGAGCAAGGCTATTGTATACAAAACTGTTACACCAGTCTGATGTGTTACTTTATTATTAAAGAAAAAACACAGGGACATTTTGCTTGTTACATAAGGAATTGTTAGGTAATTCCACTGGTATTCGTTTATGTACTAAATTACATGTACAGGCTTTTCTCCTCAATGCCAATAAGAACAATATCCATTTTATTATTTATACATACAGACTGATATTGACAGTTACAAATGGTTTATATAATGAATAGGGTGGTGTTTGGTTTAACACCTTGAAAAGAAAACTTTTTATTTATAAAACTGTATTTACTAAACTCCGAATGCCAAAATCCCAAAAAATTCGTGATTTTTTTTTATAAAATCAGACTTTTAAAAAATTACAAGTTTTTCAGAATTTATTATACCCCAATGATGGAAAATGTCTGAATCTGAAAATCCGGCATCTCAGACCTGCCGAGTTTGCATATACTGTACGTCAATGGGAGACGTCCCAAATTTTTTTTTGATTTGCTCTGGGTTTCATGCAATAATCTGAAGTTTTCGTGGTTTTCGGGCAAAAACCTGAAAAAAATCGAAGTTTTCAGGTGGAAATTCCAAAAAAAAGTACAATTTGGATTTTTCACAATTTTTTCAGATTTTTTCCCTCAAAAAATTTTTCAGGAAAATGTATTAATAAAAAAATCCAAAAAAACTTGTGTGGATTTTGGTTTTTTTCAGAAAATATTCTGATAAATATGTACTTTGAAAAAAAACCCCTCTAAATATCTTGGAAAATCTGGAACACAAATTAATAAATGTATTTATTTTAAATGTCTTTTTTGCCTTTCTATTAGAAATGCTGAACTATGATTTTTTCTTGCCCCCGTTAGAATCCATATATATCTGATATAAATAACAACTCAGGCACATTATTTTCCGCTTCTGTATAATGGGATTTATTTTCAGTGGAAAAACCTAGCCTCATTTCAAATGAGAGACTAAAACTTTTCTAAAGCCTTTGTGAAGATTTCTCATGCTGATTGCAGAGAAATTGTATATGACATGAGAATAAATGTGTTAGATTAGAAGAAAACACGTACCAAGCAGATTTCACATTAGGTTAAAAAGAACACAGTGATTCTTAGAAGTCTATCCATACTTTTTTATCCTCACTTTTCTCCAACTCTGCTGGTGCCTGCCGAGAAGCCTGAAATGATCAATATCTAGTTGCCCTTGTCAGATGGATGATAAAGGCTCATACAAGCAAAGCTAAGTGACCTTTTATGAATGACTTAATGTTTTTATTCCACTAGAGATGCCTCTTTTTCTGACCTTTCTATCAGTTTACTGTCAAGCAAAGCTTTCTCATTTGTACTTTGCTACTGTATGAAATACACCACGCTTGTGTGGCTTTCTTCAACAAGCGCTTGTGTTTAAAAGGTAACACATTCTGGTTGCTGTAAATTCTTTTGCTGAGAATAAAACCAGTGAAATAGAAAGGACATGGGGGAGGGGCACCGTTTATCTTGGATGACACTATGTAGTATATTCCAAACTAATGAGCTATCTTCTAAAGAAATTACTGTGTGAAAAACAAATTAATTGACATGGAAATGTTCCTTTATGGCCTTGCATTGCTACCATTATGTGTACCCCTTGTTGCACTCTCAATTACATTTACAATAATTTGCTGCCAGTGGTGCATAGTCCTCTACTGGGCTTGTAAATCAATAAACAATTTCAAATTGATATGGTCATACAACAATATGGGGCACATTTACTATTGGTCGAATATCGAGGGTCGAGGGATATTCTACCGTCGAAGTAAAATCCTTTTTTTTACCGCAATTTGATAGACCAATTTTAATCCATTGATCGAACGATTTTCCTTCGATCAGAAATTGCTAGGAAAGCCTATGGGGACCTTCCCCATAGGTTAACATTGGTGCTCGGTAGGTTTTAGGTGGCAAAATAGGTGGTCAAAGTTTTTTATGAAGAGACAGTACTTTGACTATCGAATGGTCGAATAGTCGAACAATTTTTATTTAGAATCATTCGATTCGAAGTCGTAGTCGAAGGTCGAAGGTCGAAGTAGCCAATTCGATGGTCGAAGTATTTTTTATTCTAATCCTTCACTCAAGCTAAGTAAATGTGCCCCTATATGTCAAAATATTAGCATTTGGACCCAAAATGCCTTCAGTGTTTTGCTTCTCGGAAGTCTTCAGAACTTATTCCCCCAAAACCCATGATTCTGTTGCATTACTTGTTTGTTTAGCCAGGCTGAAATAAAAATATGAATATAGAAACAATTTATATTATACCAAAGCATTTGTGCTTTTATCTCCTCCATAGATATTTTGTACATGTATTCCAGTTAGTCAATGGACTGAATATATTTTGTATTATTTATCTGCTCTCCTTTCAGAAATAAGCATTGCCAAGTAGGCATTTTCTGCCCCAGTGAATGATGCCTAAAGGGATTTACATTTAGACAGGTGGAAAGAATTCCAAGCCTCCAAAAGTGTTTTAAAACAATCAGATATCTCCAAGGTGCACTAACTAAAAGAAGAACACATGCATTGACAGATGTTGCAAGCAAGAGCAATAATCTTTTATGGGATGCATATGTTGATGCATGTAAGTGGTTCAGCTTATTATTTGGTAGAACTACATTGCAGAGCAAAATAGTTAGTTATTTTTTATCTTGTAATAAATCAGTGTGGCAGGTGAATAAGGTCTCACTTCTACAAGTGTTAAAGAGAACTAAAATACATACTATGTTTATTAACTTGCTCTAAGAGGAGAGACTGGCAGAGACACACACAGACTGAGTGGGGGGTGTAGGGGAAGACAATACAAATAAATTGGTTATTTGAACTAGTGTGGACCTTTTAAAGAAATATCAGCTTTACAGAAATATCTGTACAGCTGTACTGAATGTGACCTTGATTCATTTTCTACAGATATCCTAATTTTGGGATAAGACGTCAGTATTTTTTTAATTTAACTGTGTAGCTATTCTCTTATAATATAAAAGAGCCATGATTTTCCTTTAAAATATGTCCTTATTGAAAATTCTTAATGATGTTTCTTTCTTTACATGCATCGTATTATAAAAATAAACAAGGTGAATCATATTCTTATAATAATAAAACAAAGTCATGAAGTCCTTGGGGCAAATTTAGCAACCTCCGAAGTTGTGTCCAGGGCACCGAATGCTGGCGAAGTTGCGCTAGTGTTACTGCACCAAGCAAAGCGAAGTTGCGCTAGTGTTGCTTAATTTGCATACGGCAGGAAGTTCAATGGACGTATATGTTGCAGCAAATACATTACACTACAGAAGCCCAGGAAACCTTAATAAAAGAGAATAGAGTTGTTATATTGCCCTACACATGAGCCCAGTGTATAGTTAATGTGCCATATGTTAGGAAATGTAGGGGGGAAGTGGGTTACCCCAAAAATGACGTTCTATCACCCTGAAAAAAGGAAAAGACGCCAGCGTTTTTTGGGACTAAATTTTGAAGAACTCCTATCTACCCTATTGCACTTTGCCTGGTCTGAGGTGGTGAAGGAAAGTCTGGCGCAAGAGGTAACATTCAGTAAAATCCGCATCGTAGTTACGTCCATTCGCCAGGCGTTAGGGAGCAAAGTACCGCTAGTCTATATCCTTCGCTAGCGAAGTTACGCCAGCGACGATTAGTAAATCGATGAAGTACAGAAATGACGTCGCGCTGGCGAATTTTCACCAGTGTTAGTCACTTCGCCCTTTAGTAAATTTGCCCCCATGACTATGGTAGCTAGTATATTAGTAGGTTCATTAATACCTATACATTTATTTACTAAACTCTGGTCTGGCTTTTTTGGGAAAAACTCTAATTTTTTTGGTGGTTGTTGCTCGAAAACTCAATCAATTTGAGTAATTCAAGTTTGAGTTTTTGGGTTGTTAGCTCCAACTCACTAATTTGAGTTCTTTCTATTCGAGTTTCTTATTAAATTAGAAACCATTCGAGATGTGAGTTCACTCGTGTTCATTTGAGGTCTAAAAAATCTCACAAAAGCTAAAATTCGACTGTTGATTGATAACCCCCTAAATAATGCATGTTCATGAAAGTTGCATAGAATGTTTTGGGAAAAGAAAGTACATTTTTCAAATATAAAATATGATTTCTGTAAATCATGATCTGTCAAAATTACTGATGTAGCATTTTGTTATAATTTATAGAGTGAATTGAGTGCCTAAAAAGTGATTGTATAATGAAATAACTTAAAGATACAGCCGGCCATAAAAATAATGTAAAACTAGTATAAAAGTCTCTATGGGATAACAAATCTTCTTTAATATTTAAACCATGCAAACACCTGGTCACCTATTAGAGCTGAATTATTTATAACCCACCTATTCATTACATACTACCATGAAGTATGTCTAAGTTCTTAATGGACTAAACATTTCATTGAAAGGAATTCCCTATTCCACACAGCAATGTTTATTAATATTATATATTGTATTTTATTCTCAGTGAAGAAGTACATATTCTCTTGGCTGTTGTAAATAACAAATAATTTATATTATTTTTTTCTGGAGTTAATTACACACAGTGCGATCCTACCCGTGGGTGAAAAGACACACCACTGTAGCATCTGCTTCCTCCTAATAAACTTTGTTTGCAAGTCTAATGCATTCTTCATATTTCATGCGTGGAGTGCATAGCATGACATATCTGCCTCTTAGGACAGGAGCAGCCTTCGTGTGAAAAGCACAAATTAATAAGGCCCTTCGGTGCTTAATGCCAAGCAGATGGCTGATATTAGATTGTCTACAGGAATGTTTTTATTGTGTAATTGTAAAATAAATGTGATATAAACACCAAAAACATTGGTCTGGAAGAGTTTGGAGCTTACATATTGAAATAGCAGAACCCTAGGAAAATAAAAAAAAGAAAAGTAGGTAGGTTTTAGTTGGCGAAGTAGGTAGTCAAAGTTTTTTTAAAGAGACAGTAGTTTGAATCGTTCGATTCGAAGTTGTAGTCGATGGTCGAAGTAGCCAAAAAAAACTTCGAAAATTCGAAGTTTTTTTCATTCGAATCCTTCACTCAAGCTTAGTAAATGTGCCCCTACAAGTATTTTCTCCAATGCAAAGTTAATTTGCAAATTCTCTCCAACTTTTCACTTCACCCTTAAGTAACGTGCCTCTTTATTCCCCTTTATTTGTCTTTTACATTGTGCTGCTTGGGTCACAATTAGGAAACCTTTGTAGAGGAAACGCAAAGCATATTTTAAATGACAGATAAGTGACCAAGTGTGCACAATATGTTTTGGAAGAAACATTAACTGGATTGTTTATGATACCTGATCTAAAAAGAAACCTTTACATTTACTGTAGGTACAGTATAAGAAAGTCTGTACTATTTGACTCTCTCTGACTCCAAGTATTGTAGTTCATCATGCATTCCATTTCTAGAGACAGAACACATTTGGGGATTATTTAGCAAAGGTTGAATGTTAGCGTTTTTCATAGCTCGAATTAACTCACAACTGGAATGGTTTCTTATTTAAGAAAAAAATGATTTAAGAAAAAACTCGATTCTGCGAGTTCGAGTTACAAAACCCGAAAAAAACAATTTAATAAAATTTTCGTAGAAAAAAAACAGCAAATTGTCGAATTGATTGAGTTTTCAAGCAAATCCCTCCAAAAAAAACTTGAACATCATGTATGCTAATAACATCATCTGCCATGACCTCAATAGGTTTTTGAAGGTGTATTTTTGGATTCTAGCTATTTTTAGGGTCGGGTATAATAAATCTAAAAACATTCAAGTTTTGTTCAAAAAACTCAAAAATGACAGTTTTTTTTAACAAGACCAACAAAATGGTGAGTTTTGACCAAAAAAATCACCTTGAAAACTCATTTTTTCAATGAAAACACAACTCAAACATTAAGGATTAAACCCTTAAAGAAGATAAAATTGAGCTATTTGGAATAGCTCATGACCTTAGCTAGGATCAATATATCTAATATAACAAATACGTTTATCCAGGCCATATAAAAGAATTGTTGTATCAAGCTTGCAACTAGTGAGGCCCATGCAACTTAATCATTTCCTAGTTTGTTCAGAACTAAAAACTACCAATGTCAGAGATATCAGAACTGGTCTTCTAAAGCTTGTGCCATTGCAATAACTTAAAATAGATTGGTTTTCAGAACAGATGTTGCACAGGGTACTTCCCAGGTTGACTCAGTGTTCATTCCAGATGGGATAACTTCAGAGCAGAATTTATGAACCATAAGTTTAGAGTAACATTATATTACTAAACCATATCACAGGAAGGCAAATAACTTAAACCACAAAGTCCCCTTCTGTCTTTTAAAAAGTAAAGTATTTATAAATGCATCAAGTTTGGAAAAATGTTCAGTTAGTTTTAGTTCATGTTAGCTACAGAAGTCATATCATGTCCTTATTAACCTCCCTAGTGTAGCTTTTTAAGATGCAGAACACCATTAGTATGGCCGTGTCATTCTCTGTCAGAATAAGAAACAGCGGGACGCAAGAATTTAATTGGCCTTGTAAGTGACAGCTTGCATACTTTTATTTTAGTTTTGCTGGCATCAGAAGTTTGTTAAAGACAATGACCTAGATTTAAAACAAGGTTGCTATGGTTCACAGCTCTTAAAGGGATATTAATCTAATGAAAGTTATGGTTACAAAGATACATAGTTTGTAATGATAGTTATAAAGATACATAGTCAAGAACTATTGTAAGATAAAGAGAGCTGCATATAGCAACAGTTCAACTCGTTAAGCAAAAAGGAACACATGAAGAAAAAAATATTCCAGAATTTAAAACCAAGGAGCTCATTTACTAAAACTCGAATTAATCTCAGTCTTTTCTGAAAACAATTTGACCAAACTCCCTTCCACAAAGTGAACTCATTTATCAATAATTTTTCTCTAAAAAATCAGAGTGTCAAAATTGAGCGTCAATTCGTATCGTATGATTGATGTTCTGAAAACGCAGCTTTTTTGGATTATCATATGAAAACCCGACTTTATTGGATTATCCAGAAGAGATCACGATATCAAGAAACAACTTCAGGGACATCTGTCATTGACTTCTACATGACCTCGACAGGTTTGAGATGGAGTCTATTTAGATTTTTAGCAGCTTTGGGGTATGATAAATATCTAGTTTTCCCCTAAAAACCTTGACCACAACAAATCGATCTTTAATACATGGGCCCCTAGAAGTCAAAATTAAAATAACATCATTATTTATAGAGAAACCTTACAAAGTTGGTAGAGTTTTGCTGTCAGGAAATGAGGCTAATCTTTTTCATATTATTATCTATTAGTATACTTTTCACAATGGATAATGTGTGTGTCCCTTGTGTGGGTGCAGGAAGGCAAAATATGGATAAGGGCCACAGTTGATGATGGAGGGCCACCATGTCACCTAGCATGATTGTGTCATTACTTGGAGCTCCAACTTTGCTATTCAAACTGGGCTTAATGATGGCTCTGCTAGTTTTTATATTTTCTAAAGAATGTCACATGCCCACACTACTTTCCATTAAGGACATATGAGTATAGCTTAAAGTAATTGGTGTGAATTTAATTTATCAGTGGATTCAAAATGTCAAAGTTGACCTACTTTGTGACTTGAAATAAAATGGCTACATGGGGGTCATTCTCCCTACAGCACCATTACCCCATATTTAAACAAATCACAGCAAAGTCAGTGGCTAAAAGTAAAACCCAGTAAATGTGCTGGTTTGTATTACAATATAAGTCTTTAACCAAGTGAATCAAGAAACATTAAGAAAATTAAAACAGGCTTAGCAAATCCAACTGCCTGCTTGTTCTAGTGATTGTTTTCCTTCACTTAAACAAAACTTTTCCCAGAAGAATTGTCATTATATTCAAATGTGTATAATGACAGATCAAGTTCCAGAGACATTTTGATGTTGAGGCTCTGAAGTCACTATTTTGCAAATAAGTTTTATATTCGTTTTTTTACTACAAAAACATAATATGCAATAAAAATGTAATTCCCTGAACAAATATGTCTAACAAGATTGCTGAAATAAAATGAGAAGGATTATGTTCTACTCCTTGCGGTAAAATAACCATTTAGGGTGTTCTGCTGGTTACACTTCTGAAGAACACTGCAGAAATGTATAGTTTCCACTGTGTTAATTTAGCCTTTGTTGCCCCTTACAATTAACTGGCAATTTGATTATGTTTTGTAATAGCCAAAAGACATTTATTGTAATTTCTTTAACAGGCATTCCATAATCATTTAAAAGATATATCATTATTAAATCAGTATGGGGTGCATCCAGAAAAAATTCTCATTAGTTGATACTAAGAATTATACCATAGTCAAGAGTTTATGGGACATTATACTCCATTAATAATGAGTGGCCTCTGCATTAGTGATGGGTGAATTTATTCGTCGGGCGCGAATTCTAGCTCAATTTCGCCAAAAACAGATGTCAGCATCAAAAAACAGACGCCGGTGTCAAAAACGGACGCTGGCATCAAAAACTAGACACCAGCGCCGTTTCGAGAATTTTTCGCTGTTTTGCGAATTTCGCGGGAAATTACCAAATTCTTCTGCCTAAATTTGCCCATCACTACTCTGCACTGCACAAAATACCAGTTAAGCAACAAAATACTACTATTTAAGATACTCTCAGTATCAATGGCGATTATTTGGTTACTTACAAAGATGGAAAAACAACTAAGAAATAACCTTCATGAAGGTCTTTCTAAAGAACAAAGAACCTGTTATTTTAAAGCACAGTATATACCATATACACAATGACTGTGACAACAACATATTATTATTTTAAGATGAGGGTGTGTTTGTAAGACAAGAAAAAGAGATGCAATTCCCCCCTACTGATTAATTGTACGTTAATAATTCCATATTAATCCAATATATTGCAAAATAATCTGCAATATTATACTCTGTGTGAAGACATCTCAGACGCAAGAAAATAATATGTATGACCCTAAATCTATTGAGAGGTGTACTACACCCATCTATATGTCAGACTGAAATATAATACAAACATACAAAGAAGCATAAGATATTGAGAACAAATTAAGATTGGGTTTTCCCTTCACCACTGGCGTACAATATTGTTAAAATGTTTGAAGGTCTTCTGCTAGTAGAGTAGTTTGCAAATGAAATGCATTCTATGGTTCCTTGAAGAACAAACCTAATAAAAGCATATATTGTATTGCCAAACAACCACAATAAAACTGATACACGCACTAAGGTGAAGTTACATTGTCCACAGCCACTTTAAACTGTAACCCACTTATATGTAAAATACCATCCCATCATCTCAGATCAAAACCTGTGTGTATCACTATCTACCATTGTTTTGTTTGTTTCCATTGCATAAATAATTTCCATTTTGACTATTTTCTTTTATTTTAAGATGCTTTTTTTCAGCATCTACCGCATATTTGAGATTTTACATATCAAAAGCACAGAGCAGTACAAAGTTATTTTTTAACAGCAAAACCTCAATTGCAAAAGATATTAATGGTAAATACACAAGAGTACCCAGAGGAGCTAATGTTCTACCTGTGTCACTAAAAGCACCTTAGGAATGGAAGGGAAGGGATTTAACATGTTAAAAGCAATAGAGAAATAACACTGATCACTCAGACAGTGCTACTGACCCAATAGTTCATGGATAAATGCATTTCAACTTGACCAGTAAAACTAAAATCTTTAATATTTGAAATCGCTGTTATGACCTATGGTTTTCTGTGGCTGCACATATTTTTTGGTGTTCAGAATTTCATAATTTCAAATAGGGGTAATATTCATGTAATTTTTTATGCTGGTTTTAGAAATGTACTATATCAATTAATTTTTTTTGTAAAGGTTAATTTTAAGGCCAGGGTCAGATGAGTTTAACCTCCAAAGCTTAAAATACATCCCGTGGGACCCCTTTAGCAGATATTTGCCTGTATCTACATAGTGAGTGTGCATTGAGCAACATATATGCCCTACCTACCATACCCAACATTGCATAGTGGACATACAATTACCACATTACTTCTGTAATGCAACTGATTACGGTACTGTAAACCCTCCCTGTGATTTTATTGATTATACTGCTGAGTCTGAATTTGCCACTGTAGATAAGTCTTAACCAGATTTTTTTTTTCACATTACAAAAAAATAAAATCTGATTGTGGCCTTTTTTGCACATTGTGTTCTGTAAGGTAATTTATCCTTAATGTCTTTTTGATCAGCATGTCAAAATATCCTAGCAATTGCCTCCAAATCATGGCTTTCAAAGTGAATCATATGAAAACACTAGTGTGGGTGATTTTTATTTCTTTCTCCACTCCAAATTCACTCAATGAAAATTGGCTGTAGGATTTTCCTAAATATTCCTATATTTACATTAGAATTCATGGAAACCCTTTCTAGATATTACTTTTCAATTATTATTAAATCTTTTCTTGTCTTTCTCATTCCTCCTGGCAATAAAACGGATATCTAAAGGATACTGACCAAAGAAACCACAATAAAGATTGAATTGATGAGTAAAATTTGATTCGGTTTTTTAAAAAATTCAAATTCAAATTTGGAGATTCGTACACTGCCCCTTTAAGAACTCAAATTCGACTAGTCTCCACGTTGAAACCTGCCAAATTGCTGTTTTATCCTATGGAAGACATCCAGGGATCAATTTGAAATTGTTTGCAGTCTTCCTGACATTGACGTTTTTTTTGGGGAAAAACTGAATTCGAATTTGATTCAAGTTTGCAGGTCGGTCCTATTTGCAGGCACAAATTTGCGGCAAATAAATTCACGAAACCGCCGAAAAAATTCTACGGCATCAGAAAAAAACAGACGCCGGTGTCCTTTTTTTGGACACCGGCGCAATTTTGGCAAAAACGGATGCTAAAAAAAGGATGCTGGCATGAAAAATTTACACCGGCATCAATAATGAGATGCCTACGCCATTTAGCAAAATGTTCGCCTTTTTGCGAATTTCGCAGGAAATGCTCGAATTTTTCCGGCAAAGCTAAATACCCCAAATTCTCCCATCACTAATGGTGATTTAATGTACCAGGCTAATGCTGATGATAAAAAAAACAACTCTACCAACATATCTGACCCTAAACAAACTGTTCTTAAAAATAAAATCCATAGATTTAAATGTTTGTTGATAAAAAGACAAGTATCATTTATAATCATGTCTGTGGTATCAATATTCTGCAATTCGGGGGATAAATAAAGTTGTACCTCAGGACATGAACTGCTTTATTTAAATATTTCTGAAATGAAGAAAAAATTGTGAAATAGTGAAACATGCACGGGGAATTTAAATATAACTTTAAGTTTGTTATTGTATTAATAAACATGGTTGTAGACTTAAGGGAGAAACTGAAGGGAAATATTTCCTGTGGTTTTACAGATTTCTCAACTGCTTGTGGCTATGCCACTGAGGATGTGATTCTGCATCTATAATCTCTTTAATCCCTTCACAGAGTTGCTCTATCATTTACTGAATTTCCCTTTGGCAATAAAGTACAGTATTCAGTATGTAAAAAAATATAACAGTTTAACTGTATACACACTAATGCCTTTATCCTTTGCAACTTTATTGTAGCTTGAGATAATCACCACTTTTACACAAAAGATCAATAGGGTTCAAGGGGTCTGAAGATAGATATTGTTATTTTTACTACCACTAAAAGCCAACTTCTCCTGTAATAGAAGTTAACTGATAATGCCCATTTGCAAATCAGTACAGCATATAATATAATCATATATATTATGTAATTAAAGGCACAATGTTTGTTCTATGGCTAGTAACCAACAATAAACAAAAGGCTAGTAGCATTACCTTCTAAATGTATTAATTATAATAGAGTTAGTCACTAAGGCTCTCATCCTATTGGACTGTTTTTTAAATCAATTCGGACTTTTAGAGGTTTTCAGATTTTTTTTTTCACTAGGAATTGTCCGGAAAACTCTAAACTTGTATTTTTCGTATTCATATTTTCTAGCACATTGTTTAACATAATTTTACCTTCATACTTTTTTTATTTGGATCTTTTAATAAATGTCATGACATTCTTAGTTTTAGAGTTTGGGAGTTTAGTTGTGGTTTCAAAAACCTCTAAAACCACTAAAATTGGACCCTGATAAATAGGCCTCCATGTGAGGGGGATGGTAGAACATAAAAGTCCAAGTTTCTTGAAGGTTTTGCAATTAAAGTGGAAGTAAAGTCTAAAATAGAATAAGGCTAGAAATGCTGTATTTTGTATACTAAACATAAACATGAACTTGAACACCAGCCTAATCAAACAAATGATTTATGCTTTCAAAATTGGCCACAGGGGGTCACCATCTTGTAACTTTGTTAAACATCTTTGCAAGACCAAGGCTGTGCACATGCTCAGTGTGGTCTGGGCTGCTTAGGGATTGTCATTAATTATCAAAACAGCACAAGTCAAATAATATCTGCCAGAAGCTGATACAGCAAGACTGATTAATAATCAGAATATGCAGACTGCACTTGGTCCTGTGTTGTCATGTAATCTAATGTGGATTTTATAGTTTTTGTATTGTTTAATAAAAACTTTCTCCAACTCTGTAGAACCAGTGGCTTCAGCAAAATAATCCTCCAAATAGAATCCCAGTTTATATGTTTAAATCTGACTCCATGATCTTTGTCCCTGCAGCTGGAGTTGGAAACAAAGCCAAAATAAAAGCCAAAATAAAATCCAATACAAATCTCTACACAATCGCCTAGTGCTCTACAGGGAAACAAACAAAGTTGCTTGAGTTCTGCATGGCTGGGAAGTAAGATGGGGGCTCCCCCTGCTGTTCATAAGTATGATTGTTTACCTGCCAGTTAGGGATCGTCTGACAATTCCTATCCACAACAGTAAATGAAGGGTGAATTTCACTGCATACAGTCAGATTTCTTATAAAAAACGGCACACATTTTTTAATTAAAGTATATTGGAGATAGGTTTCTTTTTCATTAAACTAAAAATTGGATTTGTTTTTGTGCCTTTACATGCCCTTTAAATGGCCCCCTGTGCTATAACAAGATAAAAGCAACAGTGAACAAATGAGAAACATGCTGAAGAAATGTGGAGGTGTTGGTATGTTGCAAACCCAATTATAAAGCTTAACATTAATATTTCTATGTGCACATGGCCACCAATTTTGCACAATATTTATGGAGACACAGAAACTTCTGTGGGGAGGAAGGCATTTCATTATTACAGTTCCAAAATTAGATACAGTACATAATGGAAGTAAAGTAAAGAAAAATCATGCTGATGAAATATGTAGCGTTTACATGGCACAACAGACCTTAATTAACACCCTTGGAGACTGATCCTTAATGAAAAGTTAATATACTCTACTTGTATGTTAAAGATTGTAAAGATCCAACAAAACTCAGCTATATGCCCAAGGCTTTTGTGAATTCTATTGAGGCTGTTTGCTATATGGATATGGAAGAAATGTTATAGGTTATATTGTTAAAAAAAGTTTACGCATTAAACATTGATGAATAAAAAAACTAAACAAAAAGGACTAAACAAATGTGACTATACTTTAAAAGGAAAAGTAACTGAAAAGAAACCTTCCTTTTATATTTTGAAGCCACCTTTGAATTACGCTGTTATATCTTACTGCCAGCAAACTGAATACCTTTCATATCTGTGCTTTTGAGAACTTTAAACATATCTGAGCTCAATTTTGGAAGCCCGGTGGGTTTATACACTTTATGGAATACTCTAAATTATATTGGGACTGATGTACTATGAAGAGCATATATATCGATGTTTTGGCTAAACACAATAAATATGTATATTTGTTTTATTTGCAAGAGGATAAACGTATTTTTCCATTAACTCTAGGCTTTGGGATGTAGTGGGCAAAGAAAAATATCTCATTGATGGACACATTAGATTCACTTTTTATATGACTCCTAAGAGCTGCAAACAATTAGTAGAATTGATTTTACCTTCAATTAGCCAACTAAAAAAAAGATAGTGAGCAATTTCTCTCTCTCTTGGTCAGACTTATTGGGAAAGAGGGTGCACTTTTAATTTTTATAAAAATGCTTTCCATCACCACCTGCACCCCAGCACACCAGTCACACCAGTCACACAAGAACGGATTCTTCTAATAAGGATTGTGGAGTTATTTCCTGATCTACATAGTTCTAACAATGCACACAAGAACACAAGGCAATAGGCATGCTCAAACCAAGTTCAACCATCATTAATGTTAATTGAGTAGAGGGACTTATTTCCTACTCACCATGGGTCTTGAATAAATGTATTTATTTCTTTTTTTGCTTCAATTTAAATCTATACACACATTTACTCACTTCTTGAGTAAATGTGTACATAGATTTAAATTGAAGAAAAATGGTACTCTAAAAGCAAACATTCGTTTTCTGCAGAGACAAACAAGCATTCTTTCAAGTCTCTTGATAGCATGGCCTCTGATGTTATGGTTTAAGCATGGGTCTATAGACAATATTTAATTTTATATCAATAATTCAGGATAGTACTTCTATAACAGTATCCATTCATGAATAAATAAATAATATTGTGTCTGTTTGTAGAAGCATATGCCACCTAATTAACTAAATTCAAACAAAAGTTGCTTAATGGAAGTTTCAGAAAGGTTGAGTCAGTGGATAAGAAGATTATTGGAAGCTAAAAAATGTTTGCTGTTCCTCAAAACAGAAGGTATTCAAATGGCTTGTGCACACAGGGAGGCATATTTATCGCTGCTCAAGCCTCTTAATGGAATGGTTCAGTGTAAAAATAAAAACTTGGTAAAGAGACAGCCTGTGCAAAATAAAAAATGTTTCTAATATAGTTAGTTGGGCAAAAATGTATTGTATAAAGGCTGGAGTGACTGGATGTCTAAAAGCCTGAAAAGCAGGAAGTAGTGTTATGTTCTATTATGTATCTTGTCTATTTACCCAGTTTTTCTTTTTACACTGTTCCTTTAAACATACTCAAGGTTTCTATATATGATTGTTTGAGTTCAGAGGTTTTAGCAATATGAAATCTGCCCCATAGCATTGTATTGGAGAGGGATGTTTAAGAAGTAGATATATTAGGATGAAGGAGCCAAGAGCCTGTCTGTATATTTGAATTTATAGTTGCATCTTCACTATTAAACCAGTGGTTCTGGAAGTATAGTTTTTTAGTTTTCCGGCAATGCAGAGTGTAGAGGTATGTGAGTACAATTGGTTTTAAAAAGATTTCAACTTTATTAAACAAAATCAACTTATAAGTATCAACATTTCGTCAATAATGAAAATAAGAAAAACCAAAAAAAGGGAGATAGTGAGACAAAACTTAAAGATACAAAGTAAATACTAATTAAACTTTATTCTTGTGTTTATCAAAGACTCAAGTACTTTAAATGAGCAACAACAAAAACAACAACAGAAAAACCTTAAAACAGAATGTCTTGTGGTGCATATGGGGAGGCATATTTATTATTGCTTGAGCTACAGCAACAATGGCTCCAGCTGTGCTCTGATATGTACGCCCACTCAATGAAGGATAGAAGAAAGCAGGGACAACATATAATACATCCAATATGCAGAAAATAAACCACAACTCCTCTGTTAAAGCTCCATCTTTTATTTCAGGCCATTAAAAAACATGGGACAGAGAAGAAACAGGAACCACGTCACCCGGAAGTGAGGAGTAGAAATATTAGGCTGAGATGGACTTAAAGAAACCAAGAGCCTGTCTGTAAATTTGGATTAAATGTTGTATCTGCACTATTAAACCAGTTCTGGAAGTACATAGTTGAACAAGGAGATAAAGGATTCATTTACTATAGTGAAGGTTACATTTTTTCATTCTATTTATTCAGGCAATTGGGTGTGTAGAAATATGCGAATACCTTTAGTTTTAAAAATATTTTTTCTTTGTTTAACAAAATCTGCTTATAAACACATCACTGTTTAGTATCACCATCATAGTAGAAAAGAAAGTAATAAAAATATAGAAAGGGTGGTAGTGAAGTAAAACCTAAAGATACAAAGAAAATAATAATTAAACTTTATTCTAGTGCTTATCAAAGACTTCAAGTGCTACAAGTACCTCAAGTGTAACAGGAGACTTTGTGCCCAGTTAATTTTTAATAACCTTTGGAGAGTGTAATAAACGCTGTTGGCAGTAAGTTGTTCTATACTTGGTACAGAATTCCCACTTGTTTTGCAACATGCTCTTCATTTATAAATTAAATATGCTAAAATCTCTGTATGTGACCATCATGAGCAATATTTTAGAAAACTTAGCTAAGAGGATGCAAATTGAGAACAGAAAGCAAACCTCAATTACTGTATGAAGCCTGCGATGTGGGAGTTAACATATGCAATCATGGCAATTGGTTAATACTACAGTCATATGAAAAAGTTTGGGAACCCCTCACGTCCCCCATAATAATTTACTCTTTCAACAACAACAAAAAAAACACAGTGGAAATGTATGTCTTTCATTTCCCAGGAACATCTGAGTACTGGGGTGTATTCTGAACAAAGATTTTATATGAAGCGGTATTCAGTTGTATTAACTTTAATCAAATGTGAAAAACTGACTGTGCAAAAATGTGGGTACCCTTGTAATTTTGCTAATTTGAATGCATGTAACTGCTCAACACTGATAACTGGCAACACCAACTTGGTTGGATTAGCTCGTTAAGATATAAACTTCATGGGGAGGTGTGTCCATTCATGAGAAAAGGTATTTAAGGAGGCCAATTGCAAGTTGTGCTTCTGTTTGACTCTCCTCTGAAGAGTGACAGCATGGGATCCTCAAAGCAACTCTCAAAAGATATGAAAACAAAGATTGCTCAGTATCATGGTTTAGGGGAAGGCTACCTCAGAGGTTTGACCTGACAGTTTCAACTGTAAGGAATGTAATCAGGAAATGAAAGGTCTGACAGGCCAAGAAAAATACAGGAGCGGCATATGCGGAGGTTTGTGAGAATGTTTACAGACAACCCAAAGATCACCTCCAAAGACCTTCAATAACATCTTGCTGCAGAGAGTGTATCTGTACATTGTTCTACAATTCAGTGCAATTGTATGCAAAAGCTCATTTAGACAAGCCACAGTCATTTTGGAACCATGTGCTTTTGATGAGACATAAATTGAGTTAACTGGTCATAACAAAAAGTGATTGGCATACCAAGAAAAACACCTGCTACCTACTTTCCAATTTGGTGGAGGTTCCATCATGCTGTGGGGCTGTGTGGCTAGTTGAGGGTCAGATGAATTCAACCCAATATCAACAAATTCTTCAGGATAATGTTCACGCATGAGTCACAAAGTTGAAGTTACGCAGGGGTTGGATATTCCAACAAGACATTCAGCCTAAACACACTTGAAATCTGTAAAGGCCTTTATGCAGAGGGAGAAGTACATTATACTGGAACGGCCATCACAGTCCCCCGACTTCAATATAATCAAAAATCTATGGGACGATTTGAAGCAGGCTGTCCATGCTCGGCAGCCATCAAATTTAACTGAACTGGAGAGATTTTGTATGGACAATTGGTCAAGAATACCCCTATACAGAATCCAGACACTCGTCAAAGGCGAGGCGACTAGAGGCTGTTACATGCAAAAGGAGTCTCAACTAAGTATTGATGTAATATCTCCATTGGGGTGCCCAAATTTATGCACTTGTCTAATTTTGTTATAATGCATATTGCATATTTTTTGTTAATCCAATAAACTTCATGTCACTGCTGAAATACTACTGTTTCCATAAGGCATGTTATATATTAAAAGGCAGTTGCTACTTTGAAAGCTCAGCCAATGCTAAAGAAAACTCCAAAGAATTAATTAATCACAAACTTTTTCATATGACTGTATTTTCGCACTGCCAAATGTTCCAGCAGTGAACATTTTGCAGTGCAGATACTTCTCATAATTATGCATAAAATTACCCATTTTCATCAATTCCCTATTATCACATTCCTGTAATACAAAAAATTGAGAATGCAAATTATGAATAGGTATCTGAAAGCCCCAGGGATGGCTACATTGTTTAAGTATAGAAATGTATAAATGCTAATAGGGAAAGACTTGTATCCTAACACCTACCACACAAGCAAAATGAATAAAATATTAAAAATAAGGAAGAGTAGCTAATATATAGACCTAGGGACACAATAGTTATATTTTTAGAATCAAGGCAAAGGACTGTTATCTGAACTACTCTCTGGCATCCTTTCTGGCTACCTGATCTAATCTTTTTTTTAAATCATGCACATGTCTAGATAAGCACATGCACACAGGGGACCCAAAGCAATGGACACAGCACTTCACATGCACTTCACCCGTGTTCATTGAAGGAGAAAGGCCAGTGAGTTGGCTTTGTACTGTAGGTAGTGAAGGGGACATTGGAATTCTCAGATGACCCAGTTTTCCATTCTTTATAAAGCAACTACTGTGTATCACACAGAAGGGAGTCCACATACATCAAACTTCTTCTTTTATAATAGTATAAAAAGATGACACACGTGGCTAGCTTTTAACTGAAGATGAGGAATTTGGGAGGACATGAAAGGAGATATGAGTTAAGGAAAAGGATGCTTTCTATGGAAGAAGAGGCCAGAATCGCTGACATTAACATGCGTATAACTTGTTTTATAATATTTCCTTTCAGCAAATACAACGAGAAAATAAAAAAGGACCTACAGTAGTGTGACATTACATTGTCATAGGAAAAAGAGAAAGAGTGCATTATTTTAAAATGTTTCTACATTCATTTCATCCCAAGACCCTTGACCCCAATGTGAAAATATTCTAATTTTGCAATACATTTGTTATAACTTATATAGTCAGAACATTCTTATATTGTAATTTAAAAATAATGAGAACAAGTAAAAAAAATGTGCCCTATTAAAAACTAATACACACTGGATAATGAACATTCATAGAAAAAGTCTGCATTCAGAAGAAGTTCTGGAAGGACAATGGCTTCATGTCTTTAATACCTACTCATTGTATAGAGAAAAAAATAATGGGTTTGTTCAGGAGCATTTGTCATTATTTTGAAGTGTGTCAAGAACTTCTATCTTAAGCTTCAATCAAAAGACATCTGCTTCATAAATGGGAATCATCTCAAAATGATCAAATTCGGCTGTCTTCTTTTCAAGGACACTGAAACAAAATAGACGGTGCTCACAAGTAAAAAAACTGCTCTATTGTTTTAATTCGAATTTTGTGAGTCAATTAAATGAATGTTCTTTTGTTAACATCTTTAAAGATTACTGCCACACAAAGCACCTGAGAAGGTTTAATGCAATGTGATTTAAAAAAAAAAAAAAACAACAGACAGAAGGCAAAAGGAAAATAACAAGAGCCCTTTTATGTTAAATAGCTTTACAATGATTGTCACACAGAATGTACAAACTTTCTAAAGGCTTGAACAAAAAATAAACCAGAATAAAGGAGCAAAAAAAAATACATTGGTGGCAAAAGGGATTGTTTTGCTATTCAAAAGAAAAAAAAGACAATAATCAAGCTTTGATTAATATTGTGAAATGAAGAAATGCTTCTCTCTGAAAAGGCTAGCCAAGTGGTTTGTAGGAGGTGTTCTTCATACTAAGTTGTCCTTGTTAGGTCCACCTAGACCTATTATGAGCAAGACCAAGTTAGGATTTTACCTACATTACACAAATAATTGAAACCTCACCGTGCATAATTATACCCATTCCACAGATCTTTTCAAGCGAATGCACCCAGAGGGTTGTGGTCTTCTCTCTTGAGCCTTAGCAAATGCACAAAAGAAGCTTTCAAATGCTTGTGTTTCTGTCAACAAGGTGTTAGTGTTGTGTTGATGTCATGCCAAAAATGACACAGCTGTATTGGTTTGCCAGTAGAAAACTGACACAGCAGCAGTATTGGTAAGTCTCTGTCTACAATGATCACACAGGCAAGCCCACAGTAGGGAATTTCCCATGCTAGACCATAACAAAGAAATCTTAGATCTACCAAACCATACACAGTTTGCTAAAGCAGGCTGTCCAATTCCAGTATTTATGCTTACACCCACAGTAATAATCAAAAGAAGGTCACACTAACTTTGCCTGATAGAGATGATTGTTAATTATAAGTAGACTGTTAACCTACACTGCAGTTGTTAACCTACAGTACATTTTGCACTTACACTCAGCATAAGCAATCCATAAAATAGATTATGATGCTTTGTTCTACTTTGAGCTACTCCTCCAAACGATATTTCTAACAGTGCAGATAAAGCTAGTGCAGTGCAAAGAAGAATTAGTACAATCTATTTTGCTTGATGAATATTTTCAGATTTCCTATGTTGACAGCCCAGTAATTACAAAGGGGAGTCCTGGAACTCATTCAGGATCATAGATAATCTATTGTGTTACCGGGAAAGGGAGTTCATACCATTTACTGTTTAATTAAAAATTAAAAACGAAGTCCAACAGAATAGTTAAACCTGTTTTAACGTAATCCCTAGTTTATCTTATGCCAAATACAGACGTTCATTTAAGTATGTATACTTCAAGGTTATATTTAGAAACATTCATTTCCTTTTTAATTCAGTTATATAAAAAAAATTATAGAAATAAGCACAGTTCATAAAATCATACTGTGTGTACCTTAAGTGCACCGAACAGAGATAGAAGAGCTTATAGTTGAAATCCTTTTCTGCCACTGAGGCTACTGACCCCAATTTAGAAGCAAAGAGGTTATTAAAAGTTTATTAGTTTTTATACAGTTTGATACCCTCGGGTCAGAGAGATAATGAGTCATCTTTCTGGCCAAAATCACTTCACTTGAAATAGTGAAATAAGCCATGTTGATTTAAAAATATAATTAGATAAAAAGTGTTTTAGTCTAAAGGAAAGAGAGAACTTTGGAAGGGTCTGAACTAAATATCAGAGTTTATAAAAAAGGAAAAGGAAGCTTCGGCTCTCCACATGCTGTATTTTAGTTTTTGAACGGGTGACATTTACCCTGTTTGTAGAGCTTAAAGTACTTTAACTATGCCCATTAATTGAAGTTAAAGGAATCATCATCATGCTATCATCCAAAAAATAAAAATGTTTGTACTTGCATGAAGAATTGTGATATATGTTAAGCTTTAAAAAAATTTTATAACTGAGTATTTTTCTCTCTGTGTTTGAATATTGTAACTGAAATCCATGGTTCATATAAGGTCCTTAATATAATAAATTGGCATAGGAAGTCAAATTAGAAAGTTTAACCATATCTTTGACAAGACAATGCTATACTTATTGGTATAAAATGGAAGAAAAAGACAATTAAGAATAGTTGCACAGTTGAGGAAACAGTATGCCCTTGTGATGTTCTTCTAGAAGATTTTACTAAGTTAGCCAAGGAATGCCCTACTCTACATTTTCCTGTTCTGATTGGTGGCCTACATGATACAACAATAAAGTTTTACTGCACATTTTCATGGCTTGTAGTGAACCATGTACCCTGTATCTGTGATCCACATTTCTCTACATTGATGTTAGAGGAGACACATGGACATCTCTAAAAAATCAGTCAAAGAGTATCGCAAAATGAAATGCGAGGGGGGAGGTAAAAGCACCACATATTGTAAAATTCCACTCTAAGGGGCAGATTTATTAAAGGTTGAAATGTTTTGAAAAATTAATTTTCAAAAGATATTTTTGAGTGAAAACGCAAATTTTCGGGTTAAAAAAAACGAATTTTTAGATTTTTTTATACCTTGAACATGGAAATAGTTTAAATATGATAATGCACCATCTCAAACCTGTCAAGAGCATGTAGAATTCAATGACAGATGTCCCTTGAACCATTTGAATATGTTAATACCCTTCATGATGTTCGAGTTGTTTTTGGATGGCTTCGCTCGAAAACTCGATCAATTTGAATGATTCAAGTTTTTTTTCACAAAGCTTGATAATTCTGAGTATTTGAGTTTTTTACCCCAACTACACTGATTTGCATTTTTTGCATTCTAGTTTTTTCTTAAATTAGAGTTCATTTGAGGTCTAAAAAAGCTCACAAAGTTCAAAAATCTGACCATTGATGAATAACCCCCAAAATGTTTCACCATGAGTCATTATGCCATTGCTCTGTTCTAGTTAGACACACACACACACACACATATATATATTGAACAGGAATGATTACTACTGAATTCATATCTGTAATCTTTCACGTATGATGGTTAAAACCTGTTGACTGATAATTACACTGACAGGTATTTACATTTGCATATGTAAGTTGTCTCTGGACAGACAATTTGGCACAGATACATTTGTTTGGCGTCTGGTTAAAAAACAAAATGTTGACCTGTGTTGCCATCTTTAAACTAATTTATTGTATACAGAAATATAAATAAAAAATCCTTGACATTTTTTTAAACATTGTTTACTGTACTTTATATAACATAAAAGGAATCCCAAAAGGAATCCTGCTTTTCTTGATCATAAGTTAATAGTTAATGTTATCAAGGAGTTCCTAGTTGGATACCAGTGATATGTATTGACAACACCCACATCACATATCAGAACATGATATGCTTCTCATAAGTCAATAGTTTCTTATAAAAGTAACTTTGAATTAGCCTTACCAACGCTATAACATTTATCAGCCACATTTTCTATCAAGCAAAGGTTTTCAACATCAGCCAGGGATAGCTAGGAAGCAACATGTTGTGATGTTGTGTTAGCACCCTTGCAGAATACTTGACAGGAATAAACAAAAAAATTAGGTTCTATTTGCAACAGAAAGAAGTATGAAAGTAAAAGGCACAGCTCTGCCCATTAATTGGCTGGTAACTTAGCATTTTATGCATGCTTTTCATTTGTGGGTATGCACAGTTACTTAGATGTCCATTATCCAATAGGATAGGAAGTAGAATAAACATGTTTTCTGTAGTTTATTTTTATAGAGCAGTGCAATGTTCACAGGAATTGCTTCTCTTTTAAATAGGCATACTATTTATTCTATGGGTAACTTCTTAATCTTTGAGTAGGATAAGAAAGCATAACATATTGTTTGGTATTTCTTGATTTGCAGCAACTTAATCTAATGTGAAGATGTGCCGTTTGAAAGTCTCAAATTTTGTCAAAGCAGTAAAACTTTCATATCAAATTATTTCATTCTTATGTTATTAGACACAGTCAAGAGTCAGTTGATGAAAACCTTTGAGACTTCTTTCTGAGACAATGCAAATGAAAAAACAAAAGTCAAGCATCTGTGTAAAATTAACAAAAGCCTCTTGCTAAACAATATCCTCTGACGAACAATATCACAAGGTTAGACCACTGAAATCTAATTAGTGCTGGAAACATCTTCTTGAATCTTATAACTATTTCATAAATAAGTGGTAACCTATGCATGAACCTCAGCTGTGTGCATAGGGTTAGGCCAGTAATGATAGGAATTTAGCCAGGGGATTTACTTTTCCAACACTTCAGTAGCAAAAAGTTATGAATTGTAGACGTGTCCTAATTATAGAAACTGCTATTTGATATTCAGGTCTACTTCTATATTTCCCATGGTAACCTGCCAAGCCTTTAAAACCTTGGCTTAAAAAACTACAGGGCAACAGTGAATGAATCTGACTCATTTCTAATCACTAATGAATTTGACTCAATCAGAACCATAGACATGAATCAACGGGGTTCAATTTTGAATAGAGCACTAAGAGCTCTGTTCGGTTTTTTGGGCATGGTTCTAAATACTCCTCAGCATGCAAGGCATTTATTCACCATGGTAGGTTACAGGCCAATCTACATGTACAAGTATATGCTACTTGTTGATTGGTTGTTACCTGGTCTTGAGCAAACTTTGCACTTCTTTATCCCTTTTGAAACCTTAGCAATAATGTAATAAAACATTTTTACATGGAGTTCAAGACAGCCTACCATCCCACAACCTTTTGTTTCATTGCTCTGAATTACGTTATTTTCCCTTATTGTGAGACAAGGCTCAAATGTATAAGTTTTCAAATGTAAGTTTTTTTTAAGTTGATTGTGACTTTACTAGATTGATTTTTTTAAACAACACCAAGTTTGTGGATTTTAGAATGTTAATTTGTGAGGGGGAAAATCCTGATATCTATGAAAATTACATTGTTCCTATAATTTTTTACAAATTGTACTGTTTACTAAACTCCGGTTGGGCTTTTTGGGGCAAAACTCAAATTTTCATTTATTAAAGTCCTATGCAGCAAAAAGCCTGAATCAGAAAATCCACCATCTCAGACCTGTTGAGGTTGTGTATAAGTCAGTGGCAGAGGTCCCTGTCCTATTTGGAAGTTTCTGTGGTCTGAACTGGAATTAGCCCGAAAATTGGATCATTTTGGGTTTTCAGGCAAAAATAAAAAAAATCTGGGAAAAACCCCATGAAAAATTTGTACTATTCAAGTTTCCACATGATTTTGTCGTGTTTTTACCCGAGCTGATTAAAACAAGCTTTTATAGTAATAAATGAGGTAAAATTGGGTATGGGAGTTTGTTCATGGCTTTTTTTTATTTAACTAATGAGATAAATTCAGATTTTAGTAAATAACCCTTCTAATGTTCCCCTTGACTTACACAGAAGCTCACCACGTTTTAGATGTTTTTTTTTATGTTTGAATTGTTCTATTGATTCATCTCAAAAAATTGAGTTCCAATAAATTTAAATTTGAAAAATTAGAGATTGCATTTTTTGCACTGATTTTCTCAAATCACAAGAAAAATGCAAGATACTCCATTTTTTGTAAACTCCAGTTTCTCGATTTAGGGATATTAGGACATTAAGTTACATTACAAGAGTGGAAAGGCAGAAAAGGAAGGCAAATAAGAACACATTTACTAACTTAGTGCAATCAGCAATGACCGTTGATCAGTTTACTATGAATTTGAAATTGAAAACAAAGATTTAATTGGTATCTACGTATGTGCAAATGCAGTGTTGTAATTAAAAACATTTTTTTGTAAATTAGCCATATAATCTCAAAAACAAATTATCATCAGTATATTCTAAAAAAAAGTCTTGGTAACTGTATTGCTGTATTCTTTTTTGAATGTATTATATTATATTAGTAACACATCTGGTTTACAACTTACCTGCAGTTGGTATGATTTATTTGAAGCTACTTTTGCAGAGAATGTACAGAGCAAATAAATGTCATCTTGGAATGCTCTAAAATATACACTATCGAAAATGATATAGTATGAAATAAATACAGCAAAGAATACATTGGCTTAAAATGTTGGGAAGTGTATCTAAATAAATGGGCACATACACATATCACTCATACAGGGAATGCACTTAATCTCAAAGAATATTACTCTTGTGCCTTCAGCAGTGTTATTTAAATTAAGCAATGCTTCCCTGATCACAGCAGAACCAAGATAGAAAAGAAATATTTTAACGGAAGAAGAAATAACCAAAGAAATTCATTTCATACTGAATAATTTTTGGTTGACTTGAAATCAGATTTAGTAATTACAAAAGTGACAGTTGTGAAAGTGTTATATTGCCTTATACCTGAAGAGGAAAGAAGAATCCTAATGCGCCTGAATGTTGCAAACATTAGCCCAAGGTACAATATATCAGCATACAGCAATGCCGGCAATCGTTGCACAGCACTGCAGGTTTTGGTAGAATACACAGACAGCCACAGTTATTTTGCCTAAATTATTCTAGCTGCATTCCAGAATGCAGATTAACAAAAACATAAACCCTCTACTTAATTAACACACCAATTAATTAGAATATTTTTTTAGACATTTCCATGAGAATTTTAAACAAGGGGTTTGAGATACTGATTGGTAAGGTATCCTTCTCTACTATACTGTATATCGCACTATTATGAACTGTGGCTATTAGTGATGGGCGAATAAATTCACCAGACACAAATTTTGTTGAATCTCAGTGTTTTGCTGCAAGTGAATTAATTTGCACATTAATTGATGTGTGTCAAAATAGTCGCGCATCTAAATTATTTGGACGGCCATTGACTTCAATGCATTTTGACCAAATAGTCGTGCCAAATTTGCCGCACGTCAAAATTATTTTGACGCCCATTGACTTCAATGAGTTTTGCAAATTTTTCACCGTTTCGCAAATTTGTGCTAAATTTTGCACAGCATAGATTCGCCCATTACTAGTGACTATATCTGTATTTACTAATCTTGCTATCTGCTTAATAGGGGTCCCCAACTTTTTTTTTCTTACCTGTGAGCAACATTCAGATGTCAAAAGAGTTAGAAAACAACAAACCATGAAAAATGTTTCTGGGTAGTGAAAAATAAGGGCTGTGATTGGTTATAGCCCAGAAGTGGATTGGCAGCATACACAAGGTGTTTTTGGCAGTAAAACTGGTTTGTATGCAACCAAATCTTGCCTCCTAGTGAAGAATTCAGAAAAAACTGTCATAGACTATGTAGTGCAAAAGCCCATGGACTGAAATTAACAACAAGAAACAGTGAATAATAAGAAATCCCTGCCAACCCATTTTTGGGGCCCGGGAACTTTCTTCTGCAGGATGGAGATCTTACTCATAGCAGAGGTTGTTCCAAAAATCGCAGTACAGATAAGGTTCAGGCAAACTGTAATCAAGATAAGGAAAAGGATTGTGGGCAGGCAGCAAAGGTTCTGGATCAGGCAAAAGAAAAAAAAAACGATTTCAAAAACACTAGTAAGGGCAGGAGCCAGTGTGCTTGGAGGTAAGAGCATGCACTGGCTTCCCATACCCAGTGACATAAACAATTGTTTCGCGGTCACTTGGAGTAACATGTTGTTCACAAGCTAATGGTTGGAAATCACTGTGCTAGAGAATAGAAAAAACCATAAGACACCCTTCAGTAGTGATAAAGAAATATTTCCTAGAATATCTAGATCTAGAATATGTGTTTCGAACTAGGGTTGACACCACTGTGTGACAAGAGCAATTATGATCTAGTAACCCAAATTATTCAATCAGCATATACTGGTCAATTGTTTGTAAGCAAAAAACTGATTAACTTCTATATGCTTCTAGACCTGAACAAACTTTGTGCCTTTTATTATATTACAATAAGCCTGCTAATCAGATTGGTAAAGCTGTAAAACTGTGTAAACCCACAATTATATTTGTCCATTAAATGTAACATTTGTTACATGATTGTCCAAACGGTGCCCATTTCTGCTGACATGCCATGAATGTCAATAGGTGCTTGCAACTTTTTTATACTATGTCTTTGTCCACAGTGGACTTGTGCTAAGGTTGTCTTATTTTCTTGTCATCATATAAGATTGAATTGCAGTTGTGCTGTCAGCTGAGGACAAATCATTTGATTTGGTGGTTTCAGCAAGGTTGCATTTGAGTGTGTTGTGTGTAATGAAATATTATCACAATACAGCACAGATGTTAAACTCCCCATACTTGAGCTGTTTGGAGCTGCAACTCTCAGTGTCCCAATCCAGCTGTTTCTGTGACACAAATGATAGGATTTCAAATAAAAACCAAAGGAGCATTAAATGGGCTATGCCTGACCATGGGCAATGTTTGTCCTGTGACTTAGCGAATAATGTCATAAACAGTGCAGCATTTGCTCTAGTACTAGTAACTCATAGTAATCAACCGGCAGGTAAAGTACAAGACCTGTTAGAATTCTTGGGACCTGGGGTTTTCCAAATAACGGATCTTTCCATTAATAAATCAACTAGAAAAACATCAAAACATGAAATAAATCCAATAGGTGTTATTTTATTATTACAGAGAAAAAGGAAATCAAATCATTTTTAAAAATTTTAAACATTTTTTCTTTTTGTTGGGATGAGAAAAATGCAATGCATTTGGCAAAATTGTGCCTTTTTCGCAAATTTTTCTGCAGTTTTGCAAATTTTCAGTGAAGCAAAATTGACCAGTTGTGCTCATCGCTAGCGAACATATGATTGGTTCCTATGGATTACTGAACCTGGAGCAAAGGCTGCACCTTTGATATCTTTAACCCTTTAGAAACCAAACAGACTGTTGCTTTATTATTCTTATTGCTTATGAGTAGGAAACGCCAACTTCGAGTCGGTTGCTTTAAATTGTGGTGCAGGGGCAAGCACTGCAAGCTTTAACCAAAAAAATTATGAATATATCAATTCTTACTTATTTTCTTTCAAACCTCATTCCTGATATTTTAGTTTGGCTTTGATATTATCTAGTTTATTCTCCAATGAATCACGTAATTTTGAAGGCAAAGCAGATGCCAGTAAAAAAGTATTTTTCACAATATTGTGCATTTGTGCTCTCTGGTAGGCTGCTTATCATACTGTTGATGGATGGCTCTGTTCCTTACATTTTCAGTTGGTACACAGTAAGAGTTTTCAGCTTAATGTGAGTTATGCACTGTTCCAAGAAAATGTTTTTATCCTAAGCCCATTTGGGATCAGGTTCTGTTTCTTACAGTATGACAGAAAATATGTCACTGTTGAGCTGTGTTTCTTTTGCCAGTGAGTTTCATCAGTTAATTCCTAATGGAACAGTATGAAATATGTCAAAAAATGTGCAGCAATAAAATAAGTCCATCATATGCAAAGAAATTCAGTGGACAAATTATTATCCTATAGCAAACAGGTAACTTTTGCATTTCCTTCCACTCTGAGTCCTGCAACTGCACAACTGCCACAGTTGGTAATGTTATTACTTAATTCCAAATAGTGTTCCTTCTACACACAATACACAAAAGCCATCAATATCCTGTAAAATATATCCTTATAAACGACGCTCAGATTTTATAAATAGTAATTATTAATGCCATTGACGTCAGGATATTTCCCAATTTAAAATATAAGAATATTGTTTTATTTTATGCTAGGAGGTATTTTTTTTCCTTTTCATCTTACTTTAAACAGGAAATTTAGCTTAAGGTTTGCTTTGTGCTGACAGTAATATTTCAATTGGGTGTTATTAGGTTTTTAAATGTATTTGCTGCTTTCGTTTTTTATCAAGCAGCTACGTGGATTTACATTTAATCTTTTACACGGTTGCAAGGATTACTGACTCTACAAACGAGGGATATGTACAGTATGAATTAAAGGACAACCATAGCTTCTACAGAAGACTTTCTACACCTTTATATGTTTATGACCATTTTACCACATTTTACAGCAAAATATTCTTGCTTTATTAAGTGATACAGTATGATTAGCAATCTTTGAAATAATGCTTTTCTTCTCGAGTTATCCAGGGCTACACAAATGATGCAGAAAGGCTTGACTTTCTGTATTTAATTTCATATGATCATGGCCAAAGGCATGTTTTTCTAGCTCTAAATAGCTCTATATCTGCCCTTATGGAGTTTGAATACAGTGTTATCAAAAATGCAAAATACAATAACTAGGGATGGACAAATTTGACCTGTTCAGTTTCGCCAAAAATTTGCCGCCGGCAAAATGTCGTAGACGCCCATTAAAGTCTATGGGCGTAAAAAAAACCTAATAATTATATCTATTACACTCAGGTTAATAAAGATGACCATACAAGGGTCACTATTGTTTGCTGATTAGGTCACTCTTGATTGCATTGGCAGTGTATCGACCTGTGTACAGTCAAAACCACAACTGTCTAATAACTAATTTGATTTGGCTAGAAAATCATATTGGGCAAGAACCATTTCGGGATATGGAAATAGTCCTCTCTGTGTCTGCTCAACCTCCCTGTGTAATATAATTGAAAATAATACAGTCTACTTGTTTGGTGTCCTTATCAACTTAGCAGATCATAGAGCCAGTCAGAGCTTTTCTTAAAGGAAAACTATACCCCCAAAATGAACACTTAAGCAACAGATAGTTCATATCATATTAAGTGGCATGTTAAAGAATCTTACCAAACTGGAATATATATTTAAGTAAATCTTGCCCTTTTACATCTCTTGCCTTGAACCACCATTTCTTGATGGTCTCTGTGCTGCCTCAGAGATCACCTGACCAGAAATACTTCAACTCTAACTGTAACAGGAAGAAGTGTGGAAGCAAAAGACACAACTCTGTCTGTTAATTGGCTCATGTGACCTAACATGTATGGTTTGTTGGTATGTTTGTGAGTACAGTGAATCCTACGATCCCAGGGGGCGGCCCTTATTTTTTAAAATGGCAATTTTCTATTTATGATTACCCAATGGCACATACTACTAGAAAAGTATATTATTATGAAAATGGTTTATTTACATGAAGCAGGATTTTACATATGAGCTGTTTTATGCAATATCTTTTTATAGAGACCTACATTGTTTGGGGGGTATAGTTTTCCTTTAATGCAGCTCTTATTAGAAACGTAAACACCGGTCTTTGCATGCAAATGTATTCTTGTGAGAGTACACTCCTATCATCCACCATTGTGTGTTTGTGTATACGACTAGGATGACTGACAGAATACCTGGGAAAGTCCTGGAGGCACTTTATATCTGTCCTAGGTTCTGAAAGAATGGTTCCGGGCCATAAAGCCGGGCCACGTTTTCTTAAGGCTCAGGTGGGCTAATTAAACAGCCTCTCCCAGTATTTGTGTGGCGGACTGGTAATTGGAAAGAGACTGTGTTGTTCCACTGTGAGCTGGAGATCGGGAACAGCACAAAGTTTGATTAGAGAAAGAGAAGTGAAAAATCCCTCCTAACAAACTGTATCCTGAGAGCACTGACAGAGGCTCTCTGAGACTTGATGCTTGACATACTGTAAGTGTTGGATAATGCAAATTTTTTGCACGCTAATCTGTGTGTTGACTTTCTGATTCCTGTTGTTGTAGAAAGTGTGCTGAATCTGTTTAGTTTGTTCATAATAAAAGGCAGCCAAGTTGCATTGACCTTAAGTCTGCTTAAAAATCTTTTAACATTAAGTAAACCCAATAGCATTATTTTGCCATCAATATGGATTGATTTAGTGGAAGTGTGTACAAAGTACTGTTTCTTTATTACAGAGAAAAAGGAAATAGTATTTAAATATATGAATTATTTGATTTACATTTTAGCTTTCTGGATAACCGGTTTTCAGTTGATCGATCCCATACCTGTGTATATAAATATACATATACAGTATATAATCACTTATTTATGTGACAGATTTTAACTGCAAAAAAAAGTTTAATACTTTTAAAATTCTTGTTAACAAATTTTAATTGGTTTGCAAGTTTTTTTCAGTATTAATTTTTATTTAGCATTTATAATGACCTTTTTCCATACTAATTCCCACTAGTGTAGGACATGTTATTTTTACTTCTATATTTATAGTATGTTCCTTACATCTGTTAATGTTTTTGTTTTTTTTTTGAAAAATAAAGGGATTTAATAGCCCTTTGATTATTAATTTAATTGTGTTGTTTCGAGTTTTTGGGTCGATCATATTCACCCAAGTTTAAAAAAATTTGATTTTTATAATAAATTTCGATTGGTCAAATTTCGAGTTTATGGGAGTTTTAAAAAAACTCACATGAAATCAAAATTCACCCTTGATAAATGTGCCTGCCCACCTTCAATAAACTTAATAAGGGTAAATCACTCTTTAGTTGTGCTCTGATTTCCTGCTACCCTGACTGTGCTCTATAACCTAGTGGGTGATTTTCAGCCTCTACCATATGCCATAAAAATGCAAACATTATGGGGCAGATTTATCAAATGTCGAAGGTGAATTTTCGAACGAAAAAAAATTGAATTTCAAGCTATTTTTTGTATACTTCGACTAGGGAATAGTTCAAATTCAATTCTAATTTGAAAGAATTTTTAAAGTTATAGAAGAATATCAAAATGTATCATGTACTGTCTCTTTAAAAATTTGGCATCGACCATTCGCCATCTAAAACCTGCTGAATTGCTGTTTTAGCTTATGGAGGACCACATGCAACCCATATAGAGTCAATTGGTGGACTTTGAAAAATCAGAGGATTTTTTGGGAAAAATTTAGAATCGAATTTGATCTAATGCACTATTTCTTTCGATTTGTGCGTTTCGAATTAGGCCGAATACAAAAAAAACTTCGACTTAATTTCGGTTGGTCTCATTGAATTTGAATTTCAAATTTTTTTCAATTCGAAATTCGACCCTTGATAAATATGCCCCTTAGAGTGAGAGTTCCCACTGTTTTGCATACAAGGTATATGTGCTTCAAATGTCCTGTTAAAATTCCAGTGAGGATTATGTGGCTTGATCCCAAGCAAAAGTAAGGAAAATCAGAACATGAGGAGCCAGATCTCATTCCTGAGAATTTCAATGAATAAATAACCACTCCTTCTATTTTACATCCTATTTTTTAGTATTTGCTCCCATAATGTTTTACCTTGTGACCCATTTCCTTTAATGCATGCACTGTTATTTGTGTGTATATTATATACATATATATCTTCATACCTCAAGTCTACTAGAAAATCAAGTAAACATTAAATAAACCCAATAGGCTGGTTTTGCTTCCAATAAGGATTAATTATATCTTAGCTGGGATCAATTACAAGGTACTGTTTTATTACTACACAGAAAAAGGGAATCAACTTTAAAAATTTGGATTATTTGATTATAATGGAGTCTATGGGAGACAACCTTTCCGTAATTCAGAACTTTCTGGATAACAGATTTCCAGATAACGGATCCCATACCCGTATATATATTCCAAGTACTAAAATTATCTCTCTTCTATTATCTGTATATATATTCCAAGTACTGGTATGGACAGAAACCTGTTATCCAGAATGCTCAGAATTTACGGAATGCCCGTCTCCCATAGACTCCATTTTATCCAAATTTGTAAAAATGATTTATTTTTTCTCTGTAATAATAAAACAGTAGCTTGTACTTGATCCAAACTAAGATATAATTAATCCTTATTGGAAGCAAAACCAGCCTATTGCGTTTATTCTTATTTACATGGTTTTCTAGTAGACTAAGGGGCATATTTATTAAGGGACAACATTTCAAAATTCTAATTCAAAAAGATCAACCAAAATTAATCCGAAGTTTTTTTTTTAGTCAAAGGTCGCAAATTTTTCGCCAGGTTTCAAAGATGAACGGGACAAATACGCCCATCTCTAATCTCTAAATCATTTGGGATTAATTTTGAGAGATACTGTGTATTTATATACTGTTATGTAAATGAACTGTCAAAGTGAAGCAAACAATTTACTTTTTATGTGTTACATATTTTTTTAATTAAACACTTCTCTAGTTTAGTTTCAAGTTCTATAAAAAAAAAATAGATGACACTTTGACTTTAGAAAGAACTGTGAAGAATTTCTTTTTAGGAGCCACGTTTTATATGGCCGGTGGGCAAAGTTGTTTTTAAAAGAAGGACTTTAAAATATCCATTTTTTTAGTTGAAGCTGAAATAATTAGAGATTAAATTAAACCCACTTTAGTTTGAAGGAATATGGCAAAGCATAAAAAACAGTAAGAAATTAGTTATTTGCATTTCCACTGCTGACTTTGGTTCAATTACTCTACAGGTGGGAACAAATAAACAAATTAACAAATAAACAAAAAAATCTTATTACATTGGCTGTAACAGCTGTGAGTAATAACCTAAGTGGGGAGGCTGTATTGCTAGTCATGTCAAGGCCAACCTGCAGTATGTTCAGGTGCGCTTATGCTGCATTACTTATTGTAAATATCAGCATGCTCTGGTGACCCCATTCAGTATTTAAATGGTGAAAATGAATGTTATCCTAATGGGCTGTGAGCAGTGAAAATATACAAGGCTTGCCAGAAAACAAGAGCGATGCACCTGTAAATGAAGGGAGGTTGATTAAACAGGACAAAACAAAAAAGCTATGAGATACTTCATATTAATGTCTGCAGTGAAAGAAAAGAACAATGATCTTCATAGTTCACAGAAAAGTTTTTTTTAAAACTCCCTGTTGGCAAACCACAATATCAGTAATAAGCTGCATAATCCGTATTGCTTTTAATTTGACAGATGTTATAAAAAGAAAGTCCAGGCACACAGGAAAAAGACCTATGTATGTGTTCTTGGCCTATTGCATTTCTGTGATACCCTGTGGACAGTGGCACATATGTCTAGTGTTTTTCTGGTTTTTGACAGAAGCTGCCCAGTCTTAAGCCTTTGGAAAAGATAAAGTCAGAAGGATAAGATGCAAATGCAAGAACTTAGTCCTTAAAAGAGGTAAGGGGGCTTGGAACGGATAATTAACTATCCAACGGTCTAGATTATTTATTGATTTAAGAATCATATGCCATTCTGTTTTAATTTTTTGTATGATGTCTTCATTAGTGATGGACGAATACATTTGCCAGACACAAATTTGTGGTGAATTTCCACAATTCGCAAAACTGCAGTGACAATTCGTCAGCGAAAAGTCCCCTGCATCAAAAAAATTTCCAAATTATTTGGCGCCCATTGACTTTAATTGCGTTTGGACCAAATAGTTGCGCGTATAAAAATTGACGATTGTGTCAAAACTGACGCACATCAAGATTATTTTGATGCCATTGACTTCAATGTGTTTCGCACATTTTGCGGTAAATTCACAAATTTTGTGTAAGGTTTTGATTATTTTCATTTTGTAACTGCCTGGTGTGTTGGATATTTTAAAGGGGTGGTTCACCTCTAATTTATCTTTTAGTATGTTATAAAATGGCTAATTCTAAGCAACTTTCAACTGTCTTCTTCTCTTTCAAATGGGGGTCACTGACCCCATCTAAAAAACAAATGTTCCGTAAGGCCACAAATGTATTATTGCTAATCAGAATTACTCATCTTTCTATTCAGGTCCTCTCCTTGTCATATTCCAGTCACTTATTTGAATCAATACATTGCTGCTAGGTTTATTTGTAACTCAAACTCAAAAACTACAAATAATACAAAATTAAAACAAATTGCAAATTGTCTCAGAATATCACTCTCTACATCATGCTAAAAGTTGATTCAAAGGTGAACAACCCCTATAACTATATGGAATATCGGTTTAGTATAACATGCCTGGTATATAAAGAAATCCATATAATTTCTGTCCCCAAGTCATGAATGTTTTGATTTGAAAATGTGATTTTGGGGAATTTCTGGGCCCATACACACCATTGGTGGCACTTTAAAATTTGTGGACATCTTATCTAATTTTTATGTGTTGCATAGTGATGGGTGAATAAATTCGCCTGGCACTACTTCGCGGTGAATTCCTGCGTTTAACCACCAGCGAATAAATTTGCGAATCTCCCGCAAAAAATAGCCGGTGAAAATTAGCCGGAGTCAATTTCCTGTTTTCACGATTTTTTCATAAAAATGTCAGATTTTCACGATTTTACAGTGAAAACCTTCAAATTTCACGATGTTTGAGTGAAATCCTTCAAATTTCACGATTTTTGAGTGAAATCATTCAAATTTCATAATTTTTTTAGTGAAAACAGTCCGAATTTCAAGGTTTTTTAAAATGTTCGAATTTCACGTTCGGGAACTTTCCGATTTCATGATTTTTCGATAATTTTTCAATGTTTCGCGAATATTGCGGGAAATTCGCAAATTTTTGGGCGAAACGGGACAAATTCACCCATCACTAGTGTTGCATCTTAAATCATGGAAAGCACACAAAGCCATATAATGCAAAAGAAAATCACTACAACATTTTAAGCGGTGTTTGGATTTGAAAGAGAATACTAATTACGGTATCTAAACTTGACAATAGCTGAAACGATACAGACACTTTAATGAGTCAGGAAAAAAAGATTACAAAAATTCATTGGATTGCCCTCCCATGCACCATAGAAGTATAAATAAATTTCAATCTATTTTTTATTATACTGAAAGTTGTGTGAGTCAGACATATGTCTAACCTGAGTATAGGTGACATAGGACACCTTACGTCCTTGTTGTTGTCTATTATCTGTCTAAAGCCCTATCTCTATCTCCCTATAGTGCTCTAATGGTAATAAAAATATGCTATGTTTGTGCTCATCAGCTGGATTTTCTACTGACCACAAAACAGTATGCCTCTGAAAATCGGAGCCTTCAAATTCAAGGTAATTTAAAAAAACTAAATTGAAACGGGTTAATTGTAATCCCTGTACACTATAGACATTATACATGTATATTAGAATTATTCACTTGGTTGTTTTAAGATATAACCCCACAAGTGTATGATTGTGGTGTGGTCCTAGAAGTAATTACTGGAATATTGAATTTGTCATTATTAAGGGGCTGATTTATCAAAATTTGACTTTAGAGATTCAGAAATAAAAAATCACCCATGCTATAAAAGGTCGAGTTTGAGGTCTGTGAGATGTTTTTTTATTGCTCGAATGACCTCACTACTTTTCTACTTTAAGAAAAAATTTTATGGAAATAACTTGAATCAGTGAATTCAGGGTGAACAACCAAAAACTTTCAGTGTGAAAAAACTCTAATGAATCGAGTTTTCTAGTGAAAACCACCAAAAAAACCTCAAACATCAAAGCTATTTCCAGCTTTGGAGTATAATGAATCTCGAAAAATTTGTGTTTTTACAACACCCCCTAAATTTTTTTTTTTTTTAAACCCCAATTTTTTTTTACCCAAAGTATATCCTCAAAAAAACATTTTTTGGGGAAAAAACAACATGACTTTTGGTAAATCTGCCATTTTATCTTCATATATTTTTATGCACACACATAATTTTCATTAGGGACAACTTAAGCATTAGCTTATGTACTGCTGTTTACAAAAAAAGCAAGAAGTAAAATCATATGAAACGGCAATCTGTTATAAAATCATTCCCTATAAATCTAATCTTTCCACTGTTTCTTACAATAGCTGTGGTAAGCAGCTTTTAATGTTAACAGAATAAAAAAAACCAAAAGAGAAGACGGAAGAGAGGCTTTTATTAACTGTACAAGTGGATTGCTGCTTGGTTGCTGTTTGCTACTGCAATGTAGCATTTTTCTTTTCTTTTTTAATATATTTTGGTATTCAATTAAGATCCTTGTAATTTTTGTAATAAAACATCATGTAACAATTTTTACAGTTGTTAAGAGAAAATCCTTACCTTGGGTAGTGCTGGAGAGAAACTTTAGGAGGTAGTGTTGTAAAAAATGTACAATACATAGTATTGATAAACCACTAAATTGAAAATAGTTTTTTTATCATGTACACATAACATCACAAAACATACTTAACATATACATAGGTTTAAGTTTACAATTTGACACATGTCACAAGCCCCTCCCTACTAAGCAAGATAGTCCCCCCTCCCTGCTCCCCCCCTGCATACTTCAATAGCCCTAAAAATGTCCCTAAAATATTTCTCGCCTCAGTACAGAGTAAGTGCACCGGGGTTTGTGGGTGTCATCTTCCGGATCACCTTCATCTGTAATACAGTGCCGTATTAGCGCATGCGCCGTTGGAGCAGTCTTCCCGGTCTGTACCAACTGTGCATGCGCCGGTCTTCATCTGTAATCGAGCAGTCTTCCGGTTTGTACCAACTGTGCATGCGCTGGAAATTGCCAAAGAGGACCCTAATTGCCGAAGAGGACCTGAAAAATCCGAAGATGTACGGGACTCCTTTGGCTTCAGTACTTTTGTGAAATCATAAACCATGAGCAAATAAAGTTTGTAAAGCTGGCTAACCATGACCAATAAAATCTGTTTCCAGACAATGGCTTTGGCTTATATATGGAACCCTGTCCAATAAATGTTCATTGGGGTAGGTTTAAAAATTAGATTAGCCTTTGTAGGCCCCAATTCTGATTTATTTTTGGCCCAATAGCACAAAAACCTGCTTATCTTGATTTTATCCACCACATTGTTTGTTAAATAAGGGAAAGTTCTGCTTGTTTGGTGAACTTCTCAGTCAGTGGAACATGTATGCCCAACAAAATAGAATACCCCAGTGAAATTATGAATGCAATGAAACTTCTGCTAGATTTATAAGTGACACCTAGATTGTTAATATGCAAAATAAACTTTTGCTTAATGCTGATACGGTTCAGTTTAGGAAGAAATAACATCAAATGGTCTGATACAAAAGTAAAACTTCAATGCAGCTGTCACACTATCTGCCGTCTCTGATCTCGCTTATCCCTTAAAATATTTAGATCACAGATGACATCTAAAATCAAAATGGTTTAAATCTTTCCAGACTGATTTGCACATTTGATTGAAACTGCTAATCAGTGTATACCAAAACTTTGATCTCAGTGAAAAAAGAAATGAATTTCAAATATAACTCTTTGTAATCGGCATGATAAAAGCTTGTTTTAAAAATCCCTCACCCTAAACTTTCCTTTACAAAGCAATTTGAAAATAATTTACTCTTGGCTACTCTTAGAATGTCATATGCCAAGCTATTTAAGAGTTTAAAGCACTAATGAAGAAAAATTGTTTTATTAAAGGTTTCATAATGACTAGCAAAGATAATTGAAATACAAGGTCTCCTTCTTCTGAAGGTCATGCTGGTTTATGCAAAGGTGAAAAGGAGTTGTATGAGGTATATTAAATTCTTAGAAATAATTTTGCAGGTCTTCATCTGTATAAGCCAACTTCTTTCCAGTATGAACTGTATTAAATGCTAACTCCATAGTGTATTTTCGTTATGGGGCAGATTTATAAAGGGTCGAATTTCGAAGTGTAAAATACTTCGAAATTCGACCATCGAATTAAAATACTTTGAATTCGAATATCGAAGTATTTTTCACAGAATTTGGGTGTCAAACGATCAAAGTAAAATCGTTTGCTTGAACGATTTTAGCGTACGATCGAACGATTTTACTTCGATGTGTAAAGAAAATGGTTGTAGAAGTTACCCATGGGCTAATATAGCACTTCGGCAGGTTTGAAGTATTGAAGTCAAAGTTTTTTTAAAGAGATATTACTTTGAGTTGGTTGAAGTATCCAAAAAATTACTTCGAAAATTCCCTCAAATTCACTCCGACCCTTGAGAAATCTGCCCCTATGTATGAAATGCACAGGTAGGTTCTGAAAATGACATTTTCAAGACAATTTGTACCTACTGATTGCAGTAATACCTTGTTTGATAATGTCATCATATTGGTGGAAAAAATAAGTTTCAAAAGATGGATTTCAAATCAACTTTTTGATTACATATGAATTATGATTACATCTAAATAGCAATTATTGTTTTATTTTTCATGAAAAATCTATGTTTAAGGTTATATTATATTGGGGTTGTTTTCATGGGGACATGATTATTCTTTACAAGTACACTAGAGGACATCCTACACAGTTTCCAGGGATCTTTTTCTGGATATAGCTTGGACTTGTTGGTTTTTTCTGTTTTGTTTTTTTTAACCCAATCTTACTATGTAAGGTACAAAGGGTCTTATTTATCAATCCAAAGATACCTGAGAAGTTTGATGATACAAGTTAGTAATTATTTTTGTGGAATGCTAGTGATTTTTTTTTTTTATGCTAATGCTAGTCTGCACACCCCCTTAACATTTAAAATAAAAACAAGACATGTCAACCACACCCTGTAAGACAGTATGCCATGAACTAGATCCGCCCGAAACCCTATACAATTTTTTGAAAGCTGTGCCTATTTTGGGATGCTTTATTTGGGGTCATCCTTGAATAGATACAGTTGGGATGTAAAGGTTTTTTGTAATGCTTCTATCAAAACTGTATGTCCCAACATTCATTATAAAACTATAGACCATTCCAAAAGACAAAATAATGCATGTATGAAAAAAAATGTTTAGGTTATGAAAAAAATGAATGCTGTGGCTTGGTTTAAGTTTAAAAACTGCCTTCAAGGGATGACACGATTACTTCAGAAAACTATTAACAGTATTCCAGCAAATTCTATGAAGATACAAACACTAAAAACAAGCTGGAGATATGCATATGTTTCTGTTCAATAATATAAGAATTTTATGGAATGAATTCTCTAAGGCAAGGATCCCCAACCTTTTGAACCTGTGAGCATCATTCAAAAGTAAAAGGCAACACAAGCATGAAAAATGTTCTTGGGGTGCCAAATAAGTGCTGTGATTGGCCATTTTGTAGTCCTTATATGGATTGTCAACCTACATTAAGACTCTGTTTAGCAGTGCACCTGTTTTTTATGCAACCAAAACTTGCCTCCAAGCCTGGAATTCAAAAATAAGCACCTGCGTTGCGGCCACTGGTTGCAACATTCAAGGGGTTGGAGAGCAAAATATTGCTTACGAGCTACTGGTTGGGGATAACTGCTCTAAGGTTTGGTGGATACATTATATAGGTTTAAAAAATGGTTGGATGCATTCTTAGCAACAGTAGATGTGTGAAATTTTTGCTATTCAAGGACAATTTGCCATCATTTAAGTACAGTATGTTTTGTTTGTGTTTTGAAATTTGATTTCATATTTTGGTTCAATTTGTACACTTGGCTATAATAACCCAACAGAATATCAAAAGAGGGCTGTAAACGTCAGTAATAAACATGATCAATAATAGCACAATGGTAATCTAGGGACTGTTGAATTACTGGTTTGGGCTAAGGAAAGATCCTGTTGAAGTCATTTTGACCCAAACTGTAGATGTCTTGGAAGAATTTGCTTTATCACACTCGAACATTATGATTGCATTTTTGTGCATGGCCAAGGTTGCAATCCACTACAATAACTGCAGTGTTAAATCTTATCATGGGGATGTACAGTACAGATGAAGCCACTTGGATTTGTGAGTTAAATGCGTCATGACTCAGGGGTAATTGAAGAAACGGTGTTATCTTAACTCATTTAATGCATTTAACCTTTTCATTAGCATACCAAAGCTCCATTGTACACAATGGTGAATGCTTTAATTAGATGGGATGTTGTGACGCAGTTTTCTGTGTTAAATGAGATAAATGGGATATCTGTGTTTAGTTATTCTGTGTCAAACAGACAAACCAAAGTGGCTGCATCTGTACATATGCTTGCAGGCATTACACTTTTGACATATGTTCTTACATGCTATATAATTAGTGCCTTCCGTTATGACTGCAAAATTCGGCAGAAAGCTACTTAATCTTCCTATAATAAAGACATCAATTTAAACATGTGTTTGACCTTTTTCTAATTAGAAGAAGGGAGTCAGTTATAATTCACCTACAAAGACTTGTCTGCGTTTTGACAAATTATATTTCATGAGCACAAGACTGAAGGCTATCAGTCTTTCTCCCTGTAGAACTACCTTACCCTCAAATGTGTATAATTTGTGAAATAATGTATATAGTGTCCAGAAACTCATTATCAAGAGATCTCCAAAACAGGTATACCATTTCCCACGAGGCCCTATGTAAACAAACACTTCTTAATATTTTCCCCGATTTGCCTATTTATCTGTAAAATATGACAGTTATAGCAGTTAAGCAAACATTGTTTTTTTGTAATATTTTACATTTTAACAGGTATGGAATCCATTATTTGTAAACCAATTATCCAGAAAGTTCAGTATTACAGGAAGGTCATCTCCCATAGACTCCATTTTAATCAAATATTTACAATTTTTACACTTGATTTCCCTTTTCTCTGTAATAATAAATCTGTACCGTGTAGTTTGTCCATTATCCAGAAAACCCCAGGTCCTGAGCATGCTTGATAAAAGGTCCCATAACTGTACCTTGTATGATATCTGTATTTTAAGAGGAGCATTGGGCTGAGGTCAGATGTAACAGTTGTACGTATTAACTTAGAGGCTCATGAATGTTTGGCAACCAAAGTGAATCACAGTTTAAAGTCAAAATTAAATTTTTATCATTTGTAGGAAAAATATGCTTTTAAAAGCAGAAACTGAATATGCTCATTAGTGAAAACATTTGTTTTGAAACTAAAAATCTCAGCCTCAAATCTCAATCTCATCATGATTAGAAATAAGAAACTGCATTTTCATCATATTTGATTTGTACTAATAGCAAAATCTAAACTGCAGCTACAGCTTCTGCTGATTTTCAGTTATTTGAGGGTGCAGCTTCTTAATTGTATACTGTGTGGCTTCAGGCAATGAATGTCAATATTTCAAGCTCCTTCTTATGCCAATGGCAATATTTTACTGTTGTTGATCTTGTGGCCTTTGTTTTTCCTCAAGGCATTTTTTGACAAGGTCTCATAATATCCGGACCCACAATTTTTTTTATTAAATACAGTTAATAATCATTATATTTTGGTGTTTCAAATAAAGCACTGAAGTTATAAAAATAGCATAGTAATGATCTACATATTCATCATTCATTACTAGCTGCATCAGTAATAGTCTCTGTATAATGTACAACTTTGATTATTAACATCACCACATTAGAAAAAGTAAATCCAAAGTAAAATAAGGGATTAGGAAACTATTGGTTTTATGTGGGACACTTGGGCCAGAAGAGGGTGTGGATGTACAAATGGAGCACATTATATGACATCATACATCATCACACGACAACACAAGCCTTTGCATTCACATCAAAGGCAAACTGTGATACGATCTGTTCCAGGGGAGTGGAGAGAGCCATCTAAAAATAATAGGATCATGAAGTCTGCACCCTTTGTAAGAAGATATAGTATTTCTAAGAATAAGTTACCTTTTGAATGTTTCTTGGGTGTTTTTGTTACGGTTTGCTCTGTGCCTAGCCTGATTTTGCTTGGAATCTATCATTGACTTACATTTGCTACTCAGGAATTACAGTTGCATTATAATAAGTTTGACATATGAACCTGATCATGTGTTCTAACTCCACTTTTGCAATGATTACCCATCTTGCTTAGTTTGGACTGGCTAAAGGGTATCTATAGAATATAACCATCTCCTGCAGTGAATCAAGAACATTGCCATCTCTCTACATAAGTGTAAATAATGCTTTGCGCTGATTTGTGTATAAGATCTCCAAAAATCATGGAAATTCATAATTAGAGAGATTATAAATGGAGTAAACATTAAAGGTCATGGATTTAATAAATATGCAATATATATGAACAGGATAATAATGTATTGGGTAGTACAATGGAATACTAATTAACATTGATGGGGTCCTATGTTTGACCATAGTCAAGGTCCTATCTGCAAGGATTGTGTAGGTTCTCCCTGTGTCATAACTGATTTCTGGAGGCCGCCATTTAAGCTGAATAGGGCAAAAATGTGGTGACATTAATTTTTATGTCACCACATTTTAAATAAATCTCAAAAACTGAAAAATAGCTTGAAAGTACAACTCCTGTTGACTTCTACATAAGCTTTAAAATGTTGATTTTTATTTTAGTTTAAGGTTTTTTTTAACAATCTCTTTTGATTTCAGAATTTGTGCCTATGTAAAAACTCGAATTTGAGTGTTACAAAGCTGCCCCATAGTGTCACATCTCTTTAAATAGAAATTAATGTTTCTAGCGTTTTTTGCTATGTTGTGATACACCTCTACATAAATTGTGGCTTTAATGGGATTAACAGTGCCTGAAAATAAACAATCAATTCAAATCTAGTCATTTTACTTTGACTACTGTGTAATTTGTTGGTCTGAATTTGGCAATCTCTTCCTTTAAAGAGAAGCAAAATATGGAACTGGGACATTAAGCAAATTAATATTACAAAAATGTCCTGAAATATATTTCAGCCACTGTTCGCATTTCATAAATGTCCTACTTATTGATCGCTTGAGGAATTTGAGTACATCATTCTGTTATTAATGTTTATATTTCTTTTTTAAAATCATTATTCTATTCAGAATTTATTTCATGTTCTATAGCATGGTAGGGAAGCAAAGGGAAGAAAATATCATAAAAACCTACTGACACACATACAAACATCCAATGTGAGATATATATAACCTAACAGCAGGCTTTCGATTTTAATTGTCCAGTGCTCTTGTTAGAAATGACTTGACTTGAGGCAGAAGGATTCTGAACCATGTCCAAGTTTGTTAATTAATAACCTCCCAAGATAAATTCTGACTTAGTGCTATTCCTGATTGCTAAATCTCTCTGTTTCAAGACAACAGATGGCTTAAATTCTTCTAAAATTAAAATAAAGAAAAAAACATCTCCTGTAGACTCTACAAGACTTTACTATTCTAAAAGACATTTAAAAACTGTAAAAAAGGGATATAAATATACAAAAATATTCCACTTTTCTAAAAGTCATTTAAAAACTGTAAAAAAAAGGGATATAAATATACAAAATATTCCACTTTTCTAAAGACAACACAAAATGATTAGCAAGATTTGGTCTCACTGTTAAATATGTTTATACTGTATATCATATAAGTTATAACATTGGATTAACCTTTGGGGCAGATAATGCAGTGCAGTCTTTAGAAGCTGAGTGTTAATGCTACACATTAGTGCTATAGGTTCATGCCGTCAAGCCCAATAAATGTAATGGAAATGCAAGGTCATAAAATTGCTTTCATACAGCTTTGGCTGAATCCTACTTGATTGGTAAGAAAAGTCATTCCATGTGTTTGTATTTCAGGGTTCTAAAACCTTAAAGCTAAAGTTAATAGGCAAATATACTAGCTGCATTTAAAATAAGCCCACAAACCAATATTCTATCAAAAATGTGCATCTTTCTTATTTGCATTATTCTTTATCCAAATAAACCAAATGTCCCAAACCTTTAAGTATGAGGTGGTGTAGTTGCAAAGAGGAGGTAAATCTACATAATTATTCAGTGATGATTCACAATTTATCTTTTATTTATTTGTAGTAGCTGCACCATTTGCTATTCTGCCTCTTAAATTTTAAATGCATCAGTAATGCCCAGCCAGAAGATGTAGGCAAGATTTTTATTGTTGTTATACATTTTTTCCTACTTTTATTTTTGTTTTTCAGACGAACTCTGATTCATTGCTCAGCCCATTGCATCAAGAATTCCAAACTAGAAATGAATTATGTAAAAAAGACCAATGTCTACAAAATATTAAAAGTTAAATTTAAGTAAATTGGCTCACTCCCCCACAAGAAAAACAAAGGAACATGTTTATAAAACTATGTAAACTATGACATTTGAAAACAGTTTGTATAAAATCTGGCAAATACATATAACTCAAACCTTCAAGCTCCAGAATTGTATGGCTCCAATAGTGGGATCAAATATTATATGTGCCAATATTTGTATATGAGCAAGAAGGAGAATATCAGGCACAGCATATTGTACTGGATTTTAATGACACATATTTTACAGTAACACCAACAAATGAATGTGTTTTAAAGTAATTAAAATATAATTTGTTGTTGCCCTGTACTGGTAAAACTGATCTGTTTACTTCGGAAACACTGCTATAGTTAATATAAACAAGCTGACTCATTTTTTGATGTTACTGATTCTTTAAATGCTATACAACTTGAACTCCGTATGCAAACCTGAAAACCACAACAAAGGTTAGAAAACACAGTATCGCTGAAGAACAACTTTAAGGGGCAGATTTAACAAGAATTTTTAAATTCGGATTTTGAGTTTATTTTAGTGTAATTCAACTAGGAAATAGTCCAAATTCGATTCAAGTTTAAAAAAAAAATCCAAAACTCAAATTACTGTCCCATTAATAATTCAAATTCGACTATTCATCATCTATAACCTGCCGAATTGGTGTTTTAGCCTATGGGGGACCTCCTACAATAAATTTGTCTCGTTTGTTGGACTTTTGAAGAATTTATTTTTTTGGGGCAAAAAAATTCTAATCAAATTCGATTTGAGTTTGCTGGTTGATCCTATTCACCTAAATTAACATTTTTTCAATTTTTTAAATAAATTTATATTTTTTAATTGTCGTTTTTTTTTTAATTTCGAAGTTTATGGGAGTTTTTATAAACTCCCATAAACTCTAAATTCGACCCTTGATAAATCTGCCCCTAAATTAAATGTAGCCATTTTCAATTAGTATACAAATAGTACAGAAGTAGATCCATTATAGTAGAAGTGAAACACTTATACGTTTTATACACGTTGTTGCAGTAAATGCAAAAATAAGGTAGTATGTGGGGATATTTTCAACATTTTCAGTGAGTAGAGATCCAGTAATGTCAAATAACTCTTAACATGTTGAAATACTGTAGTTATATCATGGCGTCTCAGCCTAAGGGAAACTCATAAAAATATACTCAAAAGGTATTACAGTTCATTCATATAAAGTACATAGCTGTTGCATTTACCTCTGGTTGACTGATTTGTAAATAAAGGGGATATTTATTTAATGTTGGTAAAAATTCTGCACATAACATAAATAAAAAAAGTAAATCAAGATACAGCTGGGTGTTTGTAACACAACCCATACTTACCCAGATCTTGTCCAAATTCCAGTCTCCTGTTAATTTGTCAAAAGTCTAGTAGTAAGTCCACTGGAATCCATCACAGATCACATTTTGGGTAAGACTTTAGTGTGTACAGTACATTAGTGTTGAGCAAACTTTTGCAGATATTTTGCCAAATGCATTGGAGTAAAAATTGGCTGGGTTTTTTCTTGTGCCATGTTCTTTGGAGTCACATTGTTTTCCGCATGTTTGTAAAAATATAATTTATACATATATTTATTACTTTAAAAAGATACTGTTGAATACATTGTACTGCTGCAAAGTGATCTGGTCGTGCTGTAAAGGTTTATATGATGTGTACAATGCCTATTCAATTACAATAACTTGCTAATAGTTGTAATTGCCTGAAAAGATGTTAATGTGCATTGGCTTATGTAGCTGGAAACAGTACTGTTCAGTGGTTATATCAAGTGGCTCTAATAAGAGCAGCTAAGTCCGATTTTTAACCTATTTCACACAATCAATTTATCTAGCTGAATCATATGGCCACTTTAAGCAGAAAAATGCCTGAAAATTATGACGATAATTGGTAGCAATGTGGAAGATTAAAGGTACTAATCATCTATATAGCAGTAGTGGTAAATGTTATCTACGTTGACCCGATTATCAGTTGCAGAAGTGAAAATACGCATCGCAAGCAGAAACACAACATCAGGATTTTAATTTAGGCAGTCATAATTAAGCCAATTGTTCTAAATGTGTTTGACTTCTGTTGAGCAGATGTCAACGCACAGGTCCACTCCGCAACATCGCTGTATACCAACACCTATACAGACCATTAATCCCCAATGCAAATTTTATGCTGGGATTAAGGAGTAGGGCAAATCTTTTCCAAACTGGAATGAATAATAAATAGTTAAACTCTTTTCTGAACAGTCTGCATCCATACTACTAGTTAAAACTAACCAAATTTCCCTTTTTGCTTTGTACTGCAGATATTTAAGTTCTTAAAAATCAGGCACTTTTTTGCATTGTATGAAAACAATGTTTTTTTACGTTTTATTTGCTTTATTTCAGCAAGGCTCATTTAATTGGCTTTGAAATTTCTGCCATTTGAATTTGTCTTCCGGAACATGTGTTTCATCATTATTTTTTACCCTTGTTACATCAATCACCACGGCTGCTATAGAAGATTTCTGGCCTGTGAAGTGATAATTTCTTCCAGCTCCACTAATGAGGTAAACCACAGTCTTAAGGTATGGAAGTCGCTTTACTGCCAGTAGCTTATTAATGTGCTGTACACAGCATCAAGTGGCCTGCTGAGCTTCTAAGTATATTTTATTAGTTATTATTACTTCACCAATGTAAAAACTTTATTAACATATATAATACACTAATGCCCATATTATATAAAATAATGTAAACAGCTGCATTTATAAAGGCCCTGGGCAGAAGTGCAAGAGTGTGTTGGTGGATGTAGACCAGCACTGTATTCACGGGGGAGGATGCAGGTCTCTGCACTCCAAAACGGAGCTCAGAGACCTGTGGAAATTTATTTCGGCTGGAAGGTAGGTTGAAAACTGCAAAAATGGCAGCCCCCATTGTGGCCCCATTTTTTGCACTTTGTACCCTGCCTTTAATGTTCTAAATAAGCCCTATAGCTGCCTCATACATTTGCTAAAAAAAAATAAAGGGGGGTATGTCTTAAAAATCTAATTTATCTCATTATTTTGAAAATAAGAATTTGACCTTACTCCCAACCATGATTTGGCTTAAGTTATTAAAAAATCCGAACAAAAATTATATGTGTGGGAAGAGTCTCGACAAAACCGTGAGAAAATTTAAATCATAAGACTTTTTCAAATAGTTGCCTGAAAACCACAAATTATTCATATTTTTGAACAAAAACCAGCAACAAAATGCCCAAAACCATTGGAGATCATGAAGGCAAGAAACATCTTCCAAATATAAAAGGGACATCTGCAATTGACTTCTACGTGACTTAGACAGGTGTTAGCTAGAGTATATTTTGGATTTTGATTTTTAGCAGCTTTGGAGCATAATAAATTTTGAAAAAAATGTTTCCACTCTAAATATCTTTTCCTCTTACAAACTCAACCACAAAAAATTAAGGATTAATTAATAGGCTCCACAGTGTCATTATTGCTTTTGTTCTGCAATTTTTATATTATCTGTGTAAAATTAGAATGTGCTGTTGGCATATATGGAGATCAAGAAGCCCACCAGATTTCACAAGCGAGGATGGCCAGACAGTTTGAGACACACTAGTAACTGAAGCTTTACACATAGGCAAAATTCTATTTTGCTTCTTGAATATATTCGCTTTATGCCTGCTAAGACTTTATTAGTCCTCTCAGCAGGTCTATGGATCTGTGTCAAGGAACCAGGTTATTACTGTGAAATAATTTTCCCTCTCAGTTCTACCTAAATTTATTCCATTTAATTTGTAAGTAGCTTGCTTGTTACTAGGTGTGCAACCTTACATTTATCTACACTGAAATGTATCTGCCATTTCCATTCCCAATCCATCATAGTGTCTAAATCTTTTCTGCAGTCAGCAGATGTCTGACTCTGATTCAATAACTTTACATAGTTTCTCGTAATCTGCTATTCTGGACACCATGCTTCCTACGGCCACAATGTGATTAATAAAAAAAAAAAAGCAAAGTAAAGGAGTGGATCATGTACTGTGGAACACTCTGTGTACAAATTCAGTCCAACACAGAGATGGCTTTTAATAACAGCGTTCAGCTTTATCACACTCATACTTTTTCTCTTGTCCTTGTGCCCTGAATTAATGTTCAAACTTGTTATTTAGAGCAGTATCAAGAGCATTAGTAAAATCTACATATTGTATATCCCATTAACTCCATTGCCCTGATCCAGATTACTTCTAATCTCTTCACAGAAGGTAATAAGATTAGTTTGGCATGAATGGAACCATCATTCTGACTCTATATAATCCATTTATTGTTTACAATATATTTCTTGATAGCATCTCTTAATTTTCCTTTAAAGAGTGGTTAAAGACTCTGTTTAGTAGAAGCAACATTTTTATTTCTTGTTTGTAAGATTATTTCCTTAATTGTGGCACTGGCCATCATAAAAATTTCCTAGTCTTTTTCACACAAATCCCAAGTTATAAGTAGTGTGCAACAGGTTCTGTATGTCTTATGTATTTGGATTTATACACGTATGTGTAGTGTTTTAAGCTAAAATGCTCCTTTTTGTCAAAAAAACAAACTGGAAAAATTCTCTAAATGGCAAAAATTTGCGAAATGCGTTTTTTTAACACAAATACATTGTAGGGGAATGGTCTTTTTTAACATTTTGCTGTGGTTTTGTGAAATATTTTGTGAATGCTCACAGAATTTCACCACAAATCAATGTCTGGGGAAAAGTTTACTCGTCATTAAATATAAAGGTACAGCACCTGTTATCCAGAATGCTTAGGACCCGGGGTTTTCTGGATAAGGTTGCAGTACAATAGATGTATTTGTGCATGATTCAGAACAGGAGGTAGCACCAGTGCCTATCACAACTATTATATTGGATATGCTACTAGGGATGCAAGGGGAGCAAGTACTCAATTGCATCCATGCATACTGGCTTGGTTAAATTTTATTCATCCTCAACTGTGGTTGCATAGGTAAATGTGCCATGACATGTTGCCCTTTGCTAATGCAAGAACAGGGTGTAAATGGAGATAACTTACAAAAAAAAAAAAATACAATGAAATTCCAGAAACATAAATACACAAAGACTTGTTTAACACATATTTGATGAAAATCTTGTATATTATAAGGAAATATTCAAAATTCACTGTCAGATTTTCAAGAAAGAACCTCTGAGGCATACCTTCCAACTAATTGCTTTTCTTATTACAAACTGCTTTGGGGAACTATTTTAATGGCATCAGTCTCCCTTGGGGGCTGCTCAAAGTATAACACTCTGTTCAACCAAATTGATTCTCACATGACTCAAAATATAGTTTTGAATAATGTATATTGATTTGCTGTAAAAATCTGTGACAAACCAGCAATTACAAAATAACTACTTAGCGGAACACCGTTTGTCAATTTATTGCTTTGTAGTTGGAAAAGTTGTAGCAATTTCTGCAGCAAACTGGGATGTTAATACTAATTAATAAAATTAGTGATTTTTTTAAAAGCCTATTATAACACAAAAAATCACAAATTTTTCGGTTTTCAAGGAATTTCGTGTATTCAGAGCTTAGTAAATAACCCCCTAAATGTTGGTTGCTTGGTAAAGTTGATTTTTTTCAAACCCTTTAAATTCATGTGATTGTAATATGCAGTGCAGATATGTTATTGCCTTATTGGTTATTTTTAGGCCAAAAAAAATACAAAACCATTCCTACAAGTCCCTAACCACAAAATGTGCCCTGCTTATAGGAAACAATAATATACTAAGGAGAAGCAAGAGAACACGAGACAGATGGAAATGAATGAGAAAATAATTACTGTAATCATCTTACCGCATACAGAGACTGAGCATGAGGTATTGCAATATACCATGTGGTCTGTACAAGTCCACTATGTACAATAATAAATCCAAATGTTCAACAGCTTTAATCAAATTGATGAAGGGAGCTTTCCTGCTATGCTATCGCATAACAACAACTGGTGAGTAGCTTGTTTAGATTCATACACTCTATCTGTAAGTTGTGTGTAAGCCTGTACAAATAAAGCAAAAATTGGAAGTCAGTGGAGCTGAAAATGTTTTTATTGGTTGCAGATGAAGATGTAAAACTATATACGTATTGAAGTCTGGGTATTCTCCATTTAATTCAAATGTACTGTATTTATGCACAAAGGAGAGGTGTGCTCACAAACTTAAGGCAATGAGGCTGTGACCACAAAATTAATTTAGACAAAGACAAAAAGGTCCTCTGCACTCACCTATCTATCTATCTATCTATCTATCTATCTATCTATCTATCTATCTATCTATCTATCTATCTATCTATCTATCTCTATCTATATATCTGTCTAGGACATTAAGACATTCTATGGCCAGCTCGTAGCTCCCACCCTTCCCAGCTACAGTCAGATGATCCCAGTGGTGGCCAATAAAAGGGCAATCATTTTTAACCTTGAAAGCAAGCAAATTGCAGGTAAAACTTAGCCCCTGTGTAAAATGTATAATGAAGCTGTGGGATTCTTACTGAATCAGATGCAAGTGGAGTGTAGGACTGACCAGACCAGGAATAACTTTGATGTTGTTGGCTGGCTTGAATAAATTGCAATATATTGACATACAATCCCAGTTTTGTTTAAAGGGGAGGACATTTTTAGTAGCTGTATGCACAAAGGCAATAAAAGGCATTACGTTTGCCTAGGTGCAGTAACCCGTAGCAACCAATCAGCAGGCAGCATTTACGAGTCACCTGTTTAAAAGCAAACATCTTATTGGTTGCTATAGTTTACTGTTCCTTGGCAAACTTAGTGAGGTTTATTACATATGGGGGGATGTCTTACTGTCTTGTCTATATTGATAATGGATGAGCTCTGAGGATCACATCTGTCTGTATGAATTTGTGGTCACAGCTTCCAAATGATTTAGTATTTCGTGGTAAGGACAACTTTCCCTTGTTTGCTTCAGTTCTCCATGTTTTCGGACCTCTTGTCTTTGTAATGTTTCTATGCAAATACTTATTGTGTTGTGTATGCTGCCTTGCAGTCCTGGCACTTTAATTTGATTCTGAGTTTGTATGTTCTCCCTGTGTCTGCATTGGTTCTCCTTGGATAGTTTGATTTGAACCCATATTGTTAACGGGACATTAGATTTTAAGCTCCACTGGAGTCAGGTGTTATGCCACCAGGGAGTATCAACACTGGAGCCATTGAGATGAGGGATGTAGGTAGTCTATCTACTGGTCTAGGTGTCTAAATATTAATCAAAAAAAGAAAAAAATGGGCAAACACCTTACATTATAGTGGCCAATAACTTTTGAGGAGGTGTAGTAAAACAGTGAATTATGCCTATCTGCATTTGAGAGATACTGATCACCTATTGCAGATAAGTACCCACCTAGACATATGAATGAAATCACAAGGAATAACTCTCTCATTGGAGTTCCCTTTGGATATGTCTTGTTTGACTTGGGGAGAATCACATAAAATAGTTAATATGCTTTGCACTTTAATCACTAGGTTCTGCCTTTTGAATATATAAATATAGAACACTATGTGTCCTTTATGTTCCTTTCTCTAACAAGCCTTGGAAACGGAAGTTTTTTATGAGTTGTTATCTTGGATGCCAAGGTGTAATATAATATGGTATGATGTGGATAAATTGTAGTTTTACATCAGTTACATTTCTTTTAGAGGAGGCAGTAACATTTCTTTAATATAGCCTATGTTTGTAAAGAAACCACTAGGCTAGCTGAGGAAGGAGATTATTCTCAGAAGTGGAAACTTGCTGCACTGATGTAGTGTGAAGCAGGTAATTACATTAGTGATATAATTAATCATTACAAATCACATTTAATATGCTGCGAAAAGGGCAAGCAACAGTCCATCCATTGACTCTATTTAACGATGGAAAAATACTCAGTGGAACTCATGTTAATCAGGCTCAACATTCCTGGCTGAATAGCTGCTCTGTTTTGGCATTTTGCATCTTATCGGGCACAATACCATCATTGTCAGCATGCTAGGAAATATCTCTACCAGGATCATGGTAAACCATGTTCATACTCTTCTTGACTTAATCATTCCTAACCAGGAAGATTCGGTAAGTTGATTTCAGACAACTTACCGTATTAATGTGTTAAATTAGATGCTTCTCTGCTACATTCTGGACACCAATATGCTGTTCATCCTTCTTACCATTAGATCCTCAATGTTTTGTATGCTAGATACAATGCACAGGTATAAAAAGTGAATGTGCCACAGAGGTCCACTCATCTTTGTCCTGCATATTGAACCCTAGTGCAAGCAATTTACATATTACCAAGACACAGGACTTATATTTTGGCAACTAGGACCACAAAACAGACCTATTTGCAGATAATAAAGCAATATTGGCTACAAATCCAGTCAAAGTGTTAAACCTTTTAATGAATATACTAGAGAAGTGTGGAGATTGTGTATATTAACACCTCCAGTATATATCCCTGCATAGAAACTTCATTTTCAGAAAGTCAATTCAACAACAAATTCTGTAGTCCTCTGTCACCAAATTGATGCACCTAATGACTCGCCTTGTGTTTGTCTCTGCTCTAAATTGCCTCATTATATTATGTTGGGTGGGACAATTGTGAATTGTACATCTTTACAGGGACCTTCAGATACAATTAGTATAGTATAAAATCACAACCAGTATAAAATCACAACCAGTTATGTGGCTTTGTCTCTCACTAATGTTAACAATTGACCATTGACTGTACTCCCTTATGCTAGGGATATGGAGTAAGGGGTGTGATGAGTGGTTATATTATGCTAGAGCAGATAATACAATGGTGAGGATTTTTGGGCACAAATACATTTTAGCCGATTTATGATGGGTCCACATTTTTTGGTGATTTGGTAATTACCTACATCTTTTGTCACAGTTTTATACATCCATGCTGTGGCACTTCAACACTCACACTGTCTGTTCTTCTAGGTCTACCCTTAAAACAATTACATATCCAAAATCGAATTATCCTAATAATTACAAAGAACTGCTGTTTAAAGGGTGCACTCCGATCATAATGGGTACTTTTTGAAACTGCCTATATGATGAATGTTCCTTGATACTATACTGCTTTTTGTTTGGGGTTTATTGTTTCCTATTACTAAAACCAATGACCTATTTTTTTCTTGTTTCTCATTCTATTTAATAAAATAGTTGTAGCTTCTTCCTTATTTTTAGGATTATCATTAATTTGGCCATTTATATTAAGTCAGATGTGCACGATTTTGTTAGTTGAGAGTATGTCATTCAAGAGTCTCTCTGCCACCAAATTATACTTTTTTGCCACCATTTAGATTTGCACCTATGCTGCTCTTTAATGCATAATATCGCATTCATTTATTTATCCTATTTTTTACAATTATTGCACAGCTCAACAGAAAATATTACTGCTTCATACAAATAAACTAGTAATAACAGTGCTGTTTGATATGTGGGTCTTTAATAGAAATATGTCTTGACGCATAGGGGCACATTTACTTAGCTCGAGTGAAGGATTAGAATAAAAAGTACTTTTAAATTTCAAAGTATTTTTTTGGCTATTTCGACCATTGAATTGGCTACTTCAACCTTCGACTTCGAATCGAACGCTTCAAACTAAAAATCGTTCGACTATTCGGCCATTTGATAGTCGAAGTACTGTCTCTTTAAAAAAAAACTTCACCACCTAAAACCTACCAATCACCAATGTTAGCCTATGGGGAAGGTCCCCATAGGCTTTCCTAGCAATTTCTGATCGAAGGAAAATCTTTCGATTGATGGATTATAATCCTTTGAATCGTTCGATCGAACAAATTGCGGTAAATCCTTCGACTTCGATATTCGAAGTCGAAGGATTTAACTTCGATGGTCAAATATCGAGGGTTAAATAACCCTCGATATTCGAGCCATAGTAAATGTGCCCCATAGACTTTCTTGCTTATTATTTTAATACATGTTTAGTGGCATGCACTACAATATAGGATGTAATAAAAATACATACAGTATACTGTATATCATTTGTGAGTCTCTGAACACACATGTATAGTGCTTGCATTCACTTGCTAATTTGAGTTCTGCACCAAATACATTAAGCTGAAGGGAATATTGCTGTTAGTAGCTGAAAATGTAATTCCTAGGAGAGCACATACTTTATATTAATGTAGCATAAAATGTTATTGTTGTTGAGTACACACTATTTTAATGCCATGTAATTAAAATCAATTAGAAAACCTATAACTGGTTGCTGTTGTTGAGAGCTCATACATTATTTTATATGCAGTTTCACACAGAGGACATGAAGCTGGTAATTTGGAGTTTGCTTCTTACTGTACAACCCTCTTTCTAAGTAAATAACACACTTTATATAGGAATATACAGTATGATGGATGTCTTTCATCCAGATCATGATATACAGTATTTAGCAGTTATAAATCTAAATCTAGTCCACCTCATTTCTTGATACAGTGTGGCCCCACAATTTCACAACACAGTGTGTCCAGACATTTCATTATACAGCATTGTCCCTGCAATTTCACAACACAGCATGTCCCCAGCATATTCTATATTCTCCCACACTCACCTCTGCCCGACACAACACATAATATATAATTCTCTCACCTTTTTGCAATATAACTTTCTCACATTCTCTACATACATTTTTTCACCCATTTATTCTGTTCTCCCACTATCTATAATCACTCTGATGCCTCCGCCTTTCTCAGCTGTATAACACTTTTACATCTCTTCTCTGCTTTTTTCCCAACAATTGTTTCCCCCTCTTTATTTTCCATGTGTTTTTTTTTCCTTCTGCTTTTTACTTTTCCCTTCTTAACTCTCTTCCACCTTTCCACCATTTTATCAAGCTATCCACTCCTCTTATCATATTCAACATTTCATCTTTCTTTCAGATTCATATTAATTAAAAAAAAATTAGTCCCCACTTTTTTATTACATTTTAGTCTTTATTTACATTTTTGTTTCCAACTTTTTGTATTTTCCTCTTGTTTTTTTCCCCATAAAGCAAAAGTCCCAGTAAAGCCAAATGGTGATTGGAAAGGTTGGGGTTGGTTCAAAGTTCACTCTCCAGCCTATCCAAAATCTGTGTTCAGGGCCGGAAGCAGGGTAAGTCAGAAGAGGCACATGCCTAGGGTGTAGCGATGAAGGGGTGCTATGTGTGAACCCCTTCTTTCTCCTACCCCTGGTATGGCCATTTGTTCCTCACCATCCCTCACCTGTGTGCACTCCTACCCCTGTGCTTCCTCAGAACATGTGCAAGCTCCCCCCCGTGCATCCTCGCACACTCCCCCCTATATCCCTATATAAAACCAATTAAATAAAATAAAATGCTAGCTCCACATGCTAGCTCCACATTTTGAAGCAAGCACAAGTGGAGAGGACCAAAAGAAAGCTTTAAAAATCATTAAAAAAAGGGTTTATAAATATTGCATCCCATCTTAGATTAAGCTATTTTAAAGAAATAAAATGGTGGGATGTTCTACTTTCAGCACTGGTTTTGTGTATTTTTTTTTCTCTTAGGGTTTCAATTTCTGAGAGCATTGACTATCATTGATTGGCAAAATATTTTAAAGAATACTCAACAAGTCTTGCTCTACACTCATTACTGCTAGATACACTTAACATAGGTCTAAAATTGCATTGATCAGAACTACATTACTTTCCAAATGTATTTTTAAAAGAAGATTCCAACATCAACTATCTGAACTTGTGATATTTTTCAAATCTCTGAACTTAATCTTAAAAATGCTAAAGTTCCAGAAAAATGACAATCACTAAAGGGCACACATATAACAGACATTATCTTTAAAACATTCATTTTAATTGAATTGTCATTTTGGATGCACTATTATACAAATATGACAAGGCAATAATGGGATGAATACCAAAGTCTAATAAGTAAATCAAAAGAAGAAGACAAGTATTCTTCTCTCATTGTTAGAGATAACAATGCTACGCAAATGTCTTCAAAGTCAACGATTTTCAAAGATTTGTTTCATAATATAGAACTACACTGTAATGTAAAGCAAAGGCCATTGTCAACCTCCAGTGAGATCCATAAAAGTCATCCGTTTTTCTGAAATATATCTACTACTTTCCAATAACACTAAATGAAGTGAGCTCCGTTTGTTGGTATACGCAGAGGTCCTTCAACTTTTAAAGGACCTATAACATCAAAAAGTTAAAGTATATATAATATGTTTTTTTCTTTACATTTGAAGGGGTGGTTCACCTTGAAGTAAATGTTTAGTATGTTGCAGAATGGCTAATTCTAAACAACTTTTTAACTGGCCTTCATTTTTTTTCTTTTTTTATAGTTTTTGAATGACTTGCTGCCTTCTTCTGACCAGTTGTCAAATCTGGGTCACTGACCCCCATCTAAAAACAAATGCTTTGTAAGGCTACACTTGTTAGTGTTATTGCTACTTTTTATTACTCCTCTTTCTATTCAGGACCTCTACTAATCAAATTATAGTCTCTTATTCAAATCAGTGCATGGTTTTGCTAAGGTAATTTTGGACCCTATTTTGCTGAAGAGATGCTGAATAAAAAAATAAGCTCAAAATCCACAAATAGTAGAAAATGAACGCCAACTGAAAGTCAAAATATCACTCTCTACATCATACTAAATGTTAGTTTAAAGGTGAACTACATATTTTAAAATTTAAAGTAGCTATTGATGTAGCGCTCACAAAGAAACTATTTTTGTCAACAAATATAGTTTATATGAGAGGTTTCCATTCTTTACACCTATAGGGATACAATGGCAGACAGATCAATAGTAACTAACCATCATGTATCTTGTGTAAGAACTAAAAACCATTTTATTCTACACAGCTTATCTGTTATTTGTAAACCTTTTGTCTTTTTCACTATTCCACAACTTGTTTATATTAACTATAATAGCGTTTGAGAAAAAAAGTCATATTTTTTGTTACTGGTCCTTTAACAATGGCAGCTTTTGAAATATTCCTTTCTAGCATGATATTTATCATTATTCAACCAAATTCCATTTATATATACAGTATATGTCAGCATTTTTATATATTTCAACAAGAAATACATTTTCCTAACGAGAAGACTTGACCATATATGCTTGTTTCAATGTTTGCCTCCATAGTGCATTACATTTTTCTGACAATACTGTAATTAAACAAGCTTGAAAAATTCTCCAGCAACACATATTTAACTCAATGTTTTATTGTTAAATCTGTACTCCCAATATCCCCTTTGCCATACTCGATTTTGTTGAATGTGTGTAGTCGATTCAAGACAGATTTAATTAATTATTCTACCTTCTGGATACCCAAATTTACATTGGAGAAGCCACAAAGGCCCGGACCTAGGGCTGCAAAATTTCAGGCTTGACATGCCATCCAGCCGCATTCTAAGGAACACTGAGGACCTGCAGCTCCCTGACGATTTTGTGGGGTGGGTTTGTGTGAGGACCATGCGGCCTAGGGGCGCCAAAGAGGGAAATCTGGGCCTGATCTTTGACCTTCTGAGTTCTTTATGTGTGAAAGAATAGCGTAGACTGTAATTATATTTCAGAATATCCCAATATGCTCAGTAGAGATGACCCCATTTTTTTGGGCTAGTATAGTTAAATTCACTGTTGATCAAATTAAAAACATTTTTTATTTTTATTTAATTGTTTATTTCCTTTTGAAAAATTGCATGATAAATACTCACTTTCTAAATACAGTTTAAATTTTTTAGAAACCGATCCTAAAGATTAATTTAAAAACCAACACAGCTCATGTCTCTTGGCCATGCAATGCTTCGATAACAACCCCCCCACGTACCTTTTACATTTCTTTACGCTGCCATGATTGGGGGTTGGGGGAATGCCCACAGTTCTCGATGGGGGCCCACTGGATTTACTTGTTGTTGATGTCTAGTTGGCCTAGTCAGAGGGAGCCTACACACTACAGAGATTTGATCAAGGTTAAACCAAGGATGAGGCAAAATCATACCCGGGACAGGCTCAAGGGCAGCCAGAAATCACACACAGAAGAGTGTGTAGGCAGGATCTGAGTAGCCAGAATCAAACTTGGACAATGCAGAACTGGCTATTTAACCTAAAAATGGTGCCAGCTGACAGAATTGATATCCACAAAAAAAACTTCAGTGCCACATTCCAAACTCATGACTTGTGATAATGTGGGGCACAGGATGAGTGGCATGCTTGAGCAGAGGCAACCAAGGATTGGTGCCTCCAATGGTTCGAGAGCGGAATCATCTCCTAGTGTGCAAAACAGTTTGATTTTTAGGAGAAGACACTTTTGTCCCATGCAGTAACTTTTTGAGCCATGTACTGTCTGCTAAAAATCTGACTCGCTGCAAGGACCATAAGTGTCTTTGTTTATACTCTGACACACACAGCAGTCCAGCAAGAAAACAGCATGAATACTTCTCACACAGAAGGAGACCGAGTCTTAAAAACCAATATATTTTCATTCATTGCAATTAGAAAAATGTTTGTTTTTTCATATTTAATTTTATCGTTCATGCTAACATTTTATGTAAACAACATAGTAATAGCACACCTAGCGGTCATAAATATACAGTGTTATTGCTGCTGATGGAAAATGCTTCCTGATTAGCAATATTGCTGCTTTATTATCATGCTGCTCTAATATCATTATCCATAATATCATAATACAGATACAGAGACGGGGTTTTCTGTGGACACAGTAAAATGTTTGATTGGGAATGTTTAATGGTACAGATCTATAATTGGGACCTACAGGTTTTCCAGGTAAGTGAGCTTTCCATTATTTGGAAACATTAGGTTTGTTTTGCCAAGAAATATGGATTTTTGCAGTTTAGTTGCCATCAAGTAAAAGGTGTTGTTTTATTACAGAGAAAATAATTGTATATAATTGTAAGAATTGTATATTTTATTGATAAAGTACTTTATATTTACATAGCACTGTAAAGCATCACAATAAATTGATAACAGGAGATCATTTATAATAATAAAATACAAATACATACAGAGTACAGTTGCATTTAAGATAGGGGTCCGTTTACTAAAGTGCGTTAAAAATATTCGCACAAAATATAGACAGAATTTTCGCCAAATATGTTATCGCCAGTTTACTAACCTGCGGTAAATATAAATTTGCGAATTTTCTTGCGCAAGAATAATTGTTCGCCAGTTATCGCATTCACTGAAAATAACGCTACGTATACATTAACGCCTGGTTTACTAAACAGCGAAATGTGCTAAAGACAAAATTAACACCAGAATATTCGCAAACTTTTACCGCCACTTATGTAGTGGCGTAAAAGTATTTTTTTCACCAGAAAATTCTCAAGGGGCAGGAAATATCCCATAATACTAGTTTTTTTGTACCCATCATTCTTTGCTGACAGGAGAGAGATCTGTAGCTACTGCTGACAGGATGTTTTGGCTTCTGCTTCTATCTGGTGCAAAAGCAGCAGTTTTAGCTCAGAGTCGTATTATTGGCAGCGGCATCACAGTTCAAGGATTCGTCAGCCTCTACGCTTTTTTGGTTTCAATGTGATTGGCTACATTAAACTGTGCATTTCTATAAAGCAAAGAGATTGACTGGTATGATTTCTTGTTCTTATGATTCTATTGGCACTCTGGTAATGTTTCTGGATGGTATAATTATCAGTTAATAAAGTTTATGAGTTTTGAAGGTTTTCTGGCCATAAATGTCACAGTAAAAATTGCCATAATAACCGCCATAAAAGAAGACTATTTTATAGCATAAATATTCGCAAAAACGTAATTTTTCGCCAGAAAATTCGCAACTCGCTAAAATTACCGCTAACGTAAGCTGGTTCCTTAACGTAGTTACCGCTAGTGATCGCAATGACTTCTGAGCGCATCGCTGTTTAGTAAACTTAGTCGCTGCGAATATTCTGGCGTAAAAATATTCTCAGCGATAACATGCGGAAACTTAAAGTCAGATTTACCGCACTTTAGTAAACGGACCCCTTAGAGCTAAGGGGCTATTTTTTGGGTTTTGACTGTACAACATCAGCATCTAATAGCTGAGGTCTTGTAGTCAATTTTATATTGTTTATAAGCATCAAACTTACATGAGGAAGGAGGTTCCTGCCCCACAGAGCTTACAGTTTCAAGTGGGAGGGTAACTTACAGACACAAATAAAGTAAGTGTTGTAGGTTGCAGTGGTTGATACTGCAATATAAGTACCAGTTCTCAGCTCAGGTGTTAATGTGAGTGCTCCAAGAGGTAGTCTTTGAGTTTATTTCTGAAGAGACTGAGGGATGATTCTCTGAGGAGGACTTCAGGGATGGCATTCCAAATGTAAGGGGTTGAAAAGTAGAAAGGTTTAAGGAGGGAAACAGCAGTAGGATTGCTTAGTGCTGAGAGAAGAGGAGGAGTTGGTCAGAAATGTTTGGAGACAAGAGAAGAGATGTAGTGAGATGCAGAGGAATGACGGGCTTTGAACATTATGAGAAGATGTTTGTAAGTTTGGTTTTATGAAAAGCTATGATAAGGACTTCAGCAAGGAAGGGGCCTGTACCCTCTTGGATGAGAGGAGGAGAATTGTGGTGGCAGCAGCATATACAACATAAAACAGACTGTAGTGGAGAGAGATGTGAGGAAAAGAGGCCAGTTAGTAGCAACTTGCAGTAATCTAGTTGGGTGATGAGGACATGCATGAGTGTCCAGTTGCTGGTGAAAAAAGGAACTGATTTTGAGAATATTTAATAAAAAGTGACAGAATTTTACAGTGGTTTTAATATGATCAGAGAAGGAGAGAGGGGAGTCAAAGTTTACCCCTGACAACTCCTCACGCAATCAGAATTATTTGCTTAAAGTGGACCTGTCACCTAGACACAAAGCTGTATAATAAAAGTCATTTTCAAATTAAACATGAAATCCAATTTCTATTTTTTATTAAAACATTCATAACTGTTGTAAGCTCATTTAAAAATCTTAGCTTTCAATCAAATATCGTCTGCCCCTCCTCTATGCCTTGCTTTCACTTTCCATTCAGCACTTCCTAGATGTCCCTGCTCTCCACAGATTCCTCCATTCTGTTCACCATTTATTTGTGTAGCCAGAGCATGGGGATGGACATCGGGTTCCCCATTCCAGTGTACAAACAAGATTCTGAGATGATGCAAGGCTTGTCTTAATAACAGTGTCCACAAAATGCTATAATTAGGAATTCCCAGACTGAAGGAAACAAGATTCATATAATTTATATAATGTAATTAAAGTTCCTTTTGCTTGACTAATGTGATGACATTTTTTTTTTGGGTGATGGGTCCCCTTTAAAATCAGGACCGGGCCAAGCCAGCCAGGTGCCTCAGGCAACCCAGCCAGCAGAGGCCCCTTTAACCATTTGAAGATGTTAAAGGCCTTCATGATTTTCAAATGTTTTCAAAGAGTTTCTCTCGAAAGCTCAATCAATTCAATTGATTCTATTTTTTTTCACCAAAAACTTGATTATTCCACATTTTTGTTTTACCCTGAACTCATTGATTTGAGTTTTTTCATTTGAGTTTTTTATTAAATTAAAAAAAATGCTCACATACCGCGAAAAATATTCTAAATAACTCCCTTAGTCTATATCCGTCTTTTAGTAAATCTATTTATGTAAATACATTACATCAAAGGAGTTCTGCATACACCCTCACCGTATATATGATTAGCTTAAATATCAGCTGCAGTCCCCCATAATTATTAAAGCAACTGACAGAAGCAATGAAGTTTATCATTAAAATGTATAATGCATATTTTTTTTGCTTAATCATCACTGCAGTTCAAAGTTCTAAGCAGCTGCCAGCCCATCACGAGATTTTCTTCTTTAATGTCTCAGCATGTGCAGAACACCCAAACCCTCTTAGGAAATTTGTTTTTCAGATTCTTTGGAGGCATACAGTAAATAAACCATCTTTGAGGCTTCAAGATTAAAGAATCTGCCACTTCACATTCAATGAATAGCAGGAGAAGGCTTTCAAATAATTTAGCAGGGGGTGTTGCTTACTACAGCTAATCTCATTATGTGACATTTTCTATTTATTGGTGAAAAATACTAAACTAACTCTTGGACAGCAAAATCTAAAAATCACTCACAGTTTCTATAAACAATTGCTTGAAGACAGGATGCTCAAAGAAAGAAACGCAACATTGCAAAAATGGATTAAAAAAGCATCATCTAATAATTAAAGGGTCCTCCTGTTTCACAGTTGTTTTTTTTGCACTGCATATTCTGATGATATTGCAACTGAGCTTTGTGGGAAAAACTCAGATTTTCACCCGAGAGCTCCGACTTCCCATTGACTTTCATGCAACCTCGACAGGTTTGAGATGCAGTGTTTTTATATTCTGGCGTTTTAGCCCTCGGGGTTTAATAAAATGTTTTTTTTTAAAGCCTATATTAACACAAACAAATCATGAATTTTTCAGATTTCGGGGAATTTTGGGTATTCAGAGCTTAGTAAATAACCCCCTCAGTGTCGGACTGGGACACCAGGGGCCCACAAAAAAACTTAGACCAGGGGCCCATTCTTCCTCACTCAACCGCTATTCTCCTAGTCTCTTTTCTTTACATACTATAATCTATTGATACATCTATTTAGCCTCTATGTTTTCATAGAAACAGGGAATGGCCAACTGTTTAGCAGCATGAGGGGCCACTGACTCCTGGGCCCATCAGAAGTTTTCCTGGTATCCCGGTGGGCCAGTCTGACATTGACCACATTTAAAGGGGAACTAAAACATGCTAATTTTTGCCTTCATGTAAAGCAAATAACAATATTAAGAGATGAATGATTTGCAGTGTTGTACAATAATCTTCTTTCCAAACTGGCTGAATTAATGTCATTGGACATCATGCTATAATTTAGCATTTTTAACATGTTAGTGAAATATTTATAATGGTCATTGTCATAAGTATTTGCTTTTGCTGCTGTTCTTTTTTGCATTAATCATAGTGTAGGAGAACCTAGGGGAAGGAGTTTTAACTGGATAAGGAAGGGCAGGATCTGAGTATATTCTGTAATGTCAATGCAGCTGGTGTGGCTTGGAGGTGGAAGGGTTGGAGCAATATACAGGTAATTGAGGCAGACATATGGTGGGTTGAGTGGAGATTAAAAAAGATGAGGGGTTAAATAGGTTTCACTCTCAGCAGCACCCTCTTTTCCACTGGGTAGGACAGCATGGAGAAACCTTCCCACCCACCCTTCCTAATTCTTCTGGAGCCCGGTTTACAGCTTGGAGGTAGGAATGCTTGCCAGGTGGATGGGTGTATATTCCACAGGAAAAAAAGCACAAGGCTGGCAAGCATTACAAAATGATTGTAGTATGGTACCAGGGTAAGACTGGGCCAACCCAAACCAGCTCTCCATGGGCATGGAGGGTGGTAGAGGGGTGACCCAGGGGTGGGATATGGGCCCCAATATTGCAGCCCCAGTGGGCCCAGACCCCACCCCAGTCCAACACTGTTTGGTACTGTCTAATAACATTAGTTATATATGTAATTAATTGTTGGTTGTTGCATTGTTACATGTTTTCAATAAAGCTGTGACCCTTTATAACCCAACCTGGTGGTCTAACTCCTTCTTGTCATATTGGTAAAAAGAGTGATGTTGATGGAGTTAGTATAATGTTTTTTAAAGCCTGCACATGGATGATACATGTCTGTTTGGGCATATAGTAAATATTATAATTATATTACAATAAATGATCATACATTTATACAATTTTATATTATATACACATTACATTTCTAATCAAAGATAAAATATTTGGAAGAAGCAACCGTTGCTAAAAATATTGAATTAATTACAGCATTCTTTAAAGGATATCAAAATAGCTTTTTTTTTATAAGCAGCTATTGTAACAGTATTTGCTGTAAAATGCTCATTTTTTTGGACACAAAGGGGATACAGCTACTGCTCTCATTTCCCCTTCAGTCTTCAAATTAAATACTATAAAATATCCAAAAAAAGAGTATATTGAATAAGAGAGCTAAAGACCATCTGCTTCCATGGTGTGAAGCTTTGAAAAATATGATCCTACCTTAATCTCCACTATATCTGCCAAGAAATAATAGGTTTATTTTAGAAAGCCAGAGATGACTTGCAAATCATATCCATCCAGAAAAGAAAAGCTATTCATGTTTGCCAGCAATTACACTTTGGCCTTCTACTTCTGTTTATCCCTTGTCACACCTGTTGATTTTTCGAAGCCAACACCATAAGTACAGCACATGAAGCGTTAGTGCAAAAATAAACAACAACTACTTAACACCTGCAGAAGCTATTTATCTTTATTGAACCTCTTTGGTTTATGAATATTACTGAGCAAAGTGATTTTATTATTTTCTACAATTAATGTAAAAACAGAGACAATGTTATTGAAATATTGAAAAGCAGTTTTGTCTTTATCTGAAAACAGTGTGTAATATTTATTTTAGTGGAATCACATGAGTTTTTCTACTTGCTAGAGCAAAGCAAAGATGCAGGAGACTTGTACCTTGCAATGTCAAATAATAGTCATTTGCCTTTTCATCCTAAAATCTGAGCGGAATTGGCTTCCCACAATAACCAACTCACCAGATCTAAACATCAATGAACCTTCCTGAAAATATCTTGAGTAGATTAAAACGTAGTAGAATGCTGCATTCTTTAAGCTGTATCTAGTTCTATGCGGTGGTTACATTATATTTGTGTAATAATCGTAAAATCAGCTCTCCTAGCCTGTATGGTGTCCCACAAGGTACACCCATGAGTTTTGAGAGTGAAGGAACAAGATGATCATGAGGACTCAAGAGGAGAGAGCTGTGTATTTTAAAAAGTAAGAAGAAAGAGATTGCTGTAATGAAGGTCAGGGAGTGTACAAAGAGAGGGAAAAATTATACCAAACAGAACAAAATCGAGTAAAAGCGAGTAATGAAGCCATATTTCTTGAAATACTGAATACATCTGTTCATAACTGAAGTAACATTCCCCCTTAGCAAGAGCTAGATATCTTCAGAGTGGTCAGAAAGTGTTTAGGTCTCCTCATGAATTCTATGGTATACATTGCTGAATGATATTGCTCCTTTTTTAGGCTAGAAAATGTTTCCTCCTCTGTACAAAATAGCTGATGGCTTTGTTGAACTGCTGTGCACACTTTTATGTTGCTGAACTGTCTATTTTCTCTCACAAGCCACCAACATGCAAATGTTGAAATGTCCTCAAAAAGTAGTTACTGGCATTACTGAACCTAACTGCCTCTTATACCTTTTATTATAGCATACTTAAACATTTCTGAACTGTAGTGATAGGCAAATCTGTGGCGTTCGTGAAATGGCGCCAGCGTTTCATTTTTGTGTGCCGGCGTCAAAAAAAAAGGATGCCGCTGTCAAAAATGGATGCTGGCGTCTTTTTTTTGACGCCGGCGCACATTCTGCAAATTTTTGCTGGCTAATATTTGCGCCGGTTTTGCGAATTTTCGCCGGCGGGGAATTTGCGGGAATTCACGCCTGGCGAATAAATTCGTCCATCACTGCTGAACTGTTATTTTTATTATAAACCAAACTCTTGGAAATGCTGAACTGTTTCCCCTCACTTGCCAAAAATATTATTTGAATTGGGTACTGTATAATTCTTTATTTATTAATTGTGTGCTTTAATTGTTTACTACAAGCCTGACAGTGTTTTAAGTATATTTTACCAAAACGTATGTCTTTACACCATATCACTTTTTCTGTCTACCCATTAACTTATTCTTGTCCAAAAGTTACATCATACTAATCCATCCTTTAACCCAAGAGTGTTTGATCTGAATTGACATCCCAAGCAATCTCTCACCCAGATCCCCAATAAATGATGAGTTGTTTGTCACAGACCCTTTTATAGCTTATAATATCAATACCAAACATGCCCAGGCTGATGATGCATTTCATACATTCACAATCCATAGAGAAGGTAAATGCTAGGACTTTTAACCATCCTTGATTAAACTGTAATATAACAAAAAAAGCAACTACTTGGGACTCCATTATCTTTTTTTATATTCTCTTTGAATTTGTTTAATGGAAATATTGACATATACAGTATATATATATATATATATATATATATATATATATATATATATATTGTATATATAATTTTTGGATATAATAATTTCCTTTTTTTATATAATAAAACAATACCTCACACTTGATCCCAACTAAGATATAATTAACCCTTATTGGAAGGAAAAGGCAACCTATTGGGTTTATTTAGGGGGTTATTTATCGAAGGTTGAATTCTAGAGTTTTTTTAATACCTTGAATGCTTTCTATTTAAGAAAAAATCAAATGGAAAAAAACTCTATCCAGCGAGTTCAGGGTTAACAACCCAAAAACTAGTTTTTCAGTGAAAATTTTCTTTAGACTAGCTAAGGTATGAAGATCCAAATTTTGTAAAGATCCATGAGCCAGAAAACCCCAGGTCCTGAGCATTCTAGAGAACAGATCCCGTATCTGTAGTTATATTTATAGCTTTTTTTGTGGATACACAGGTCCTTGAGAAAGTCACACTGAATTAAATAAATATGGTTAAATAGTTTTGATTTATTTTCTAAAGACACATGAGTGCAGATTTTGTTTGCTTATTACTTGCACTTGGGCAGCTGTATTTTTATTTTACATTGAGTGCAGCTTATGGATATATATAGTGATGGTATCGTCCTTTTTTTTTAGAAAATGTATAACCTTAACAACCGGTTGAAAATCATCTGTTATAAACTATAGTTCTCTTCCGTACACTTGACAATCTATACGGCACTAACTCATAGATTATCTTTAAAATAAAGCAATGGCGTATGTAATGCAATTTACTTGGAATCCAATCAGATATTTTGGCTTCACCAGTCAGTTAAGCTGTTGGAATAGTGAAGGAAAGCAAGTTTGTTATGTGCTTCTGTAGTATTAGACATCAAGAGCACAATGATGTAAAATTCAATGGCCCATTTTCCATAAGCCATTAAAGATAACTACAGTATAGTTTCCCCTGCTTGTCAGACAGCTTGGTGAACTATGCAACGCTGAGTATAGCGAAGAAAAAGCACCCACACTTATTTTCATCTTGCATGGACATTTTATAGTCTCTTTCTTTATTACAAGGAAAAACTTCAAGCAGAAGTACAGAATCATTTGTTTTTTGTATACTGCTATGTAGCCATGCTCAATACTAGTAAATGAGCTTTACTTGTAACACAATTGCCTTCCTCTGCCTTACTTCACATTTAATGAATATCTTTTATTTTCACTCTGCTGTGAAAAACTTGATTTGGGCATTTACGTGCCATTGGTTTTTGAAAATGTGACTTTTCCGCACCACTTCTTTCTAAACCTATGTGCCTGTAGAAGGGACGGTTTCATACAGCTACAGAACTGCTTTACCTGCCAAAATGTATTCATCTTCGCTCAGACAGATTACGGATATTTTTTTTTTTTTTGTACATTGTATGCCTGAGTGAATGGAATCCTCTGGGTTTAAACTTGGGTTTGATCACTCATAAATAAATAATAGAAACCGCAGTTGCAACTGTTCAAACAATTACTAGATTCTTAACATTGTCTATATTATAAAGAATATGTGAGACTACAGCTTGGTCTTGGCTCAAAAGCTTACTCTTGTAAACTGTTTTAAGATGTTTTTATAGTTTAATACAATTTATTTACTGTACGTTTTGCATTATTAGGTAATATTGGGGAGCTGATGTAACAATGGAGATTCATAAATTAGAATTGAGTGGCTATGTAGTGATATAGATTAACATAATGTAAAGCCATGCACATACAACAAGCTATAGGGGTCATTAATAAAGCACTACCATAGTTGTGGACCCGCAAAACTGTGCTACAAATAAACAGGATTGTTTTGCCTTCAATTTAGGACTTATGCTAGGTGTGTTATCATTGAGCTTTACTCTAGATTATAAAGGAAAATCAGTCTTGTTTAAATAGCGCATGGGCCCATGGGCAATAGTGTTGCATATTTCAGTGTTTTATGGATAATATGGTTTGGGTATAAGAGATCTCTTACCAGACCATACCAAATGATGAGACACTCAGTTCACAGTTTTTATAATGTAGTGAAAATATATTCCATTTTAAGAACAGAAATTCTTTTTTCAGAGTCATTACCTGCTATATTGTTAAGGAAATATTCAGAGCCATCACAGTCTCTGTGTATTAGGCTATAAGCCTGTTAAATTGCACATGTGATACAACTCATCCTGTTGCAGAATTCTCCTTCATTATCATATGTCATACCTTAACTTGTTTGTAAAAGGTTTTTATGAAATATACTTTTACAGACTATTTACATTATTATTGTGGAACTGTACCCAACACTTTTTTCCATAATAAAAACAAATATAATTCTGCTTTCCAGTATACACCCATTATTAATTTGCTATGGAAAGCTAAATGTGTCTGTCCCTTTCTGTTCTCTGCTCTCAGTGCTCTGCTGTTGTTCTGACTCCTGTAACAATGTAGCATAAGCCAGCTAATTATCAGTCCTGTGAATTCACATGTAAGCTGTTGTGGAAATTGCCTTGGTTTGAGTAGCGTTGTTTTTTACTACATAATCCCCAATTTTTTTTTGGCCCTGGGACCTGTGTAGAGCCTATTTTTTTGCAAGGACTGGGGGAGGGGGTCGGGGGGTCAGGAGGGCGTTTGGGAGGGTCGGGAGGGATCGGCGTCCAATTCGACGTGCCGGCATCCAATTCAATGCGCCATGTTAATTGTACCCTTGTCTCGGCAGCCCAGTTCAAGACTGTCTGCGACCCGGCGGTTGGGGATCCCTGGTTTAATCGAACCAGCAGTGCAAAAAAGGACAACAAACCTGCTTCTAATTGCAATTACGATTCCATATAATGTTAACATGTTGGTTCTTGGTATTTCATTTCTTTTATTGGGTAAAAAATAGTTGGGGTGAAGTTCACCATTTAATTATATAACATGTAAATTTTCCTGTTTCACCTTAGTCTAATAAATTAGCGAATTTGCCGCCGAAATGCACTGGCGAAAATTCACCGGCGTCACAATTCTGACCCGGCAACGGTTGAACTTTGACGCCCATTTTGTCGCCGGAGGCAAAATCGTCATTTTGCTGATTTTTCGCCAGTTTCGTGGCGAAGCAAAACGGGACAAATTCACCCATCACTATTCACAACCAAAAAATAGAAGAAACAGGAATGTGAACAAGCAACTACCTGCAACAATATTCAACTCAATAAAGTGATTGTCCAGTGTACACATCTAATTTAAATGGCCCTACAGTAATCCTTTGTCTGTGCCCAATTGTACTTATTACCTTGTCACTGGGGAAAAAGTAATTTGGACAATGTGGTTTGAACTTCCCAGTAATTTTTGTAGCCACCTTCCCTATGAGGTCTGGACGGAGGTGAAAGTGGTGGTAATAAGTAGCCCCTATTTCCTATATACTGTACCTTAACTCTACAGAGTCTATGGAGCTGTAGATTTCCTTGGTTTTGTTGATCCATGCAAGAAAAGTATACCGGTATTGGTGCACCATGCATAATATCTGTACATCTGCAATTAATCTAAATTTATATTCAAAACAAACTGGTGTCTAAATGTATTTTGTGTGTGTGTATATGCATATCTATATGTACAGTATGTGTATATATATATATATATATATATATATATATATATATATATATATATAGCAAGTCCTATAATACGTATCTACATGTGACTATATTAGTTGTTTCAATGAAAACGATATTGTAATTATACTATATTACATTTGGCAAACAATGGTACCAGAAGGTCTTCATGCAAAAAGTCAGCTTTGGTTGCTTTTTTTAATACAGATAGGAGACCTGTTATTCAGAATTCTTAGAACCTGGGATTTTCTGGATAAGGGGTCTTTCCATAATTTAAAAATATAATTAAAACATGAATTTAATATAATAGGATTGTTTACCTCAAATAAGGATGAAGTATATCTTATTTGGGATCAAGTACATGATATTGTTTTACTATTACAGGGAAAATGTTTTTATTTAGTCCATGGGAGGCAGCCTTCCTGTAATTCAGAGATTTCTGGATAACAGGTTTCCTGATAACAGATCCCATACTGTACCTGTATAATGAACAGAAATGGGCAAATAAATTCACCAGGTAGTGATTCACCGCAAATTTCCACGTTTCTCCGCCGCAACAACAAAAAAATCGATCTTTAGAATAGTCACACGTCAAAATTAGTTGGATGCCCACGACTTTAATGCATTTGGACAAAATAATTGTGCATATAAAAATTGTCGCTCGCGTCAAAATAATTGACGTCCATTGACTTCAATTCGTTTCACAAATTTTTCCATTTCACAAAATTTTCTGTAAATTCACAAAATTTTCTGCAAAGCAATACACCACAGATTCGCCCCTTAACTAATAATGAACATTAATGTTACTGAAAGTCATAGCTAGTAAATGTTTAAGTGTTGGGTATGGAGCAATGGCAGCAGGGGATGTTTAAACAGGGGATGTTTAATGAGCACTGCCTAGCTTCCACAAGCTATAAAATGTAGACCAAGTCAATAAACTGATCTATGTAATAAATAACATAATATAATGAAATAATAAAATGCAACAAATTAGGTGATATCATTAAACAATTATCATAATATTTTATAGATTAATTTCTTCAAAGCCAAACAACTGCAGTTAAAAAACATGTCCTAAAAACAAGGATCATCAGCCGTCCTATTTTGTCTCCCTCCAATGACTGCCAAAAGTAAGTAGTAACATTTATACCCTAATGTAGTTTTGGTATGTAGCTCTATAAAGCTAAATTGTAACCTGCTAAAGGGTTAGTAACACAACAATGATCATATTTATTTCCCTAACAAAACATGTTTTTCTATTTAATACTATTAGATAGAAATGTTTTATTTCCATTTATTTCTTTATACAGGTATCAGATTGATTATCTGGAAACCCTTAAAATGATTTTCTTTTCCTCTGTAATAATAAAACAATAGCTTGTACTTGATCCCAACTAAGATATAATTAATCCTTATTGGAAGCAAAACCAGCCTATCGGGTTTATTTAATGTTTACATGATTTTTTTTAGTAGACTTTAGGTATAAAGTTCCAAATTACAGAAAGATACTTCATCTGGAAAACCCCGTGTCCTGAGCATTCTGGGATACGTGTAGTATAAGATTTTGTTTTTTTAACTGCAATTAATCTATTTGGTTTACTGTATGCCTTGGTCTAAATAGCCCAACAATGTAAAAGTAAAGTTTTTAACTACTAAAAATCTTACTTGCTAGAAATGGTGCAAAGAGGATCTCCTGACAAATATTTATTTTTGCAGAATATAAGTTCTAAGCAATGTTTCACTTTTGCACTGGGTGAAAAAGAATAAGCATTATGTTAAAATGAAGGCAGTGCTCTTCTACGGTGGAATTAATGAATCGATACAAAAGAGTTTCTGTATTGTACTATAAGGGGCCGATTCACCAAGGGTCGAATATCGAGGGTTAATTAACCCTCGATATTCGACTGGGAATTAAAATCCTTCGACTTTGAATATCGAAGTCGAAGGATTTTAGCTCAAATAGTTTGATTGTTCGATTGAAGGAATAATCCTTCGATCGAAGGAATAATCCTTCGATCGAACGATTAAATCCTTCGAATCGAAGGATTCGAAGGATTTTAATCCATTGATCGAAGGATTATCCTTCGACCAAAAAAACTTAGGCAAGCCTATGGGGACCTTCCCCATAGGCTAACATTGAGTTCAGTAGGTTTTAGATGGCGAACTAGGGGGTCGAAGTTTTTTCTTAAAGATACAGTACTTCAACTATCGAATGGTCGAATAGTCGAATGATTTTTAGTTCGAATCCTTCGATTCAAAGTCGTAGTCGAAGGTTGAAGTAGCCCATTCGATGGCCGAAGTAGCCCAAAAAACACCTCGAAATTCGAAGTTTTTTTACTTCGAATCCTTCACTCGAAATTAGTGAATCGGCCCCGAAATGTACCTGTACCTGTTTATTTTTGATTGGTAACTACAATAAAAACACAAACGGGGATAAATGTGCCACTATGTGTAAATACCTAGGCTAACTTTTAGGGTGTTATTTACTAAACTCCGAATGCAAAAAATTACAAAAGATTTCTGATTTTTTTTTTATAAAATCTGACTCCGAATTTTTCTGAATTTATTAAACCCTGAGGATGGAAAAGTCTGAATCTGAAAATCTGGCCTCTCAGACCTGTCAAGTTTGCATATAAGTCAATGGGAGACTTCCCAATGATATTTTGATGTGTGCTGTGTTTCGGTCAAAATCTTGAAAATCAGATGAAAAATTCGGAAAAAAACGTGAAAATCTGATTTTTTTTTCCCCGCAAACCAAATTATTGGGAAAATGTAATCACAAATAAGCGTAAAAAACCGAGCGGATTTGATTAGAGTTTGTGGCAGAAAATATTGAGCTAAATAACCCCCTTAGTAATTGCAATCCTAGCAGTCCTGCTAATCCACTCACCTAGTATTGTATTTGCTTTGGCCTCATGTTATTGCAGACACAGCATTGTTTCCCCTCTCCATTCTCCAAAAAGTGAGTTTTTTTTATTGATACTCTTCCACACAATAATGAATTCATCCATATAGTTGTATATAACGGGAATTTATAGGCTTGGTGTTTCCAGTGATGGATCCAGTGTGTTAAATGAGTTGTAATGCTCCATATATAGTAAATCCATAATCATGAACCATATCTTTATGGTATCCTTAGTAGTTGTACAAAAATATCTGCTAAGCTGGGCCAAATGTTGATTAAATGAAGCAGCATTTACATACTCAGCCAAATCATTTCCATTAAATGATACATTCCCTGCAATTTATTGAGTGATACACTTGTTGGAGGTAAAATGGAGTAGAGTGTTACACAAGACCGTTCAATAAACACACAACCCCACATGCTAAAGTGTTAGTGTGAATACAAAAGATCTGTGCCTTGCAAAGCTTAAACCTAAAACTGTTTCTATAAGATTTCCCCCCGGAGCATTGTGCTTGGACAAAAGTTCATTTAATCCGTGACTTAAATAGGTATAAAGAAAGTTGCTTTTAGGTAAGGCAATTCATGGCCTAGTTTTACACTTAAGAGAACTGATATAAAAAAGGAAACCTGTTGCTGCTGTTTTCCTTTCCTTCCTAATTGAATGTCACAGTTGTATACATGGATTGTGCATGCACTTTAAAATGTTCTTCTATTCTGTTCTGTTTTCTTCCCATTGGGAACATGTTTGTAGACTTCTAACAAAAATATGGTCTATTAATTAATATGGATATTAGAGGTATTTAAATTATGATATCCTCCTCGCCCCTACTCTAACTAAGAAGAAAATACTATAGTCATTGTCATACTATAGTCATATAGTCATCTAAATTTATATTTGAATTTGACACAGGTTCGTGACATCATCGAGCTGGCGTCGATTTGTGGCGTCATCTCGCCGACTTCACCGCTACCCACGTGGTAGCTATGGGCGCCACCATTTTGGATTTCACCGCCGAAAATGTGCTCGTGACAATAACAAACTCAAATTTTAATCGAATTTGAAATTCTAATTCAAAATTTGAATTTTCGCTTTGACCCTTGATAAATCTTCCCATTAATGGGATTATTTTTTCATTTATACCTACCATAATAGCAATCACTTGGACTAAATGGCCCCTTAAGGCCCTAACAATATTCATTAATATAACTCTTTCCTACTATCTGAACTTTATTTTTGTAAACTATTCCCATGATGAAACTAATTTTTGTTTAGATGCTAGACAACAGCAAGTTGAATAATGTAGTGCTGGTAAGCAGGATTCTAGTTGGTGAATATTCGATCACCTACATTGGGGTGCTATGGGGCACAGTGGGACAGCAGAAATATTTAAGACCCCCATTTATGTGTTGACAAACAGAAAAGTAGAGTGCTGCTTAGTACTTACAAACAACTGTTAGATTACAGCTTGGATAGAAAGATGATACGTGTATGCCTAGACTGAATACATTTTTATACATAAAAGGATGTTGTTGCTTTTGAAAACACTAATCAGAACTGCATACGGACGCAAAGTCATTACTTATGATAATAAAATCCCAAGATATATTATAAAATATATAAACTTGTATCCCTGCTTGACATTTACCCTCTGTTTTCCTTCTCAGTTCATAGTTTATTGAAATCATTATGTACAATGTAAACTTTGAGTATTTTGTACAATTTTGTATCATCAGCAAACATCAGAGACTTCAAGGACATTTGTAAATAAGTTAAAAATAACTTGCCCAAGGACAGAGCCCTGGGTTACTTCACTAAGGTCATTGTAAATACACTATAATATTCCCTTTTAGTTTACTTTGCACTGCCCTACACTTGATTCTAACTTAATTTTACTTAGTAGCATCTTGAGTAGAACTAAAAATCCAAGTTTATCAAATACTCAGCGATATTAGGTGCCATTTCTCAACATGGTCAATTCTTTTTGTATAAAACCATGGTGTATTTGAAATGCTGATATCTGAATGAAATGATCAGTTAAATTAAACACTTAGGGACTGATTCATGAACGTTTGTAGAATGTTCGTTTCTCTAAATCATTCTTTTTAGCACAAACAAATTTCTCGTATAGTTAATTTATCAAGTATAAAACCCATAAAATCTATGGATACAAAAATATGACAAGTAAAAGCTGTCAAGGTCATGTAGAAGTCATTCTTTTCTTGCAAAGATCATTCTTTTGTTTTTGGTTTTAGAGGTTTTCGGATTTCAAAACGTTTGTCGTTCGTTCATAGAAATCCAGTGTTTACAAATTTTTTTGACAGCTATTTTCTTTCATACATGTTTTTATGCAGATCTTTTAATACTGTAGAGAAAGAGACTTTAATGACTTTAGAGAAAGACAGTTGAATCGTGGTTTAAAAAAGCTCTAAAACCACTAAAATTCAACCTTTAGTAAATGGGCCTCTTAGCTTCCGTCATAGGTGCAGCAGAGTGAAGTATTGGGCAAATGAGGATGGGTAGAGCTATATAGCTGTAGAAGGGGTAACAAGCATTGAATAAAAACTAATGTTCACCTGAAGACATATGCAGCCTAAGTCAGGGAGTAATAGAGATCTATTAATACAAGGATATTAAAGAACTTTATCAAGTTTTCAAGCTGCAGATGTAACCTTATAGGTATATATCTATCTTTTGATAATGGCATCTTACATACATACATACAGTACATACATACATCCCCAGAAATGAATAACTTCTAATCGTGTTTATATACCCTTTATGACTTCTAATTATGGCCCTAATCTCTTGTGTTTAAAACATCTACTTGAGTTAATCTTGACCTGAATTTTTTTCATTGGGGCAAATTCAGTAAAGAGCGAATTTTCGCCAGGGACTGCTTCGCCACACTCCGTGCCACTTTGCCAGGTGCAAATTCGTTACTTCTACACTAATTCACTAATATGCAAAGTTGTGTCTCAGCAGCCGAATGCTGGCGAAGTTTCACTAGCTTTACTTTGGCTGGGCGAGCATTTCATAGTGAATTTTCGCTAGCGTTCATTTCAGCCTATCGAAATTTTGCAAGCACTCTTGCGCTCAGGTCAATTTGAATAGGGCAGGTACATAAGTCGTATGGATGTCTTTATTAGAGATGTTGCTGCAAATGTTTGAAGTGGGCACTTTGTCAAACACATGTCCAATGAGCCACAATAAAAACTGAGAAGATCCTCTAATGCCCTAGGCATGAGGCCACCCTTAAAAAAATGTGCCATGCCCCTCAAATTAGTTTGAAAAAATTCCTCACACATAAATCTTTAATACTTTGGACTTTTGAAGGCAATTTCGCTTTAAAAAAAGAAAATTCGCCAGTGTAATGCATTTCTGGCATACAGGATATAATGTCACTGACATAAGATTGAGGAAGATGTAGGTTCGTTTATTTTATTAGTTCGCTGGTCTGAGGTGGTCAAGTAAACTCTGGCAAAAGAGGCAACATTCAGTAAAAATTGTGTCGTAGTGAATTTGTGAAGTATCGACCGTTCACCAGATCAAAGTCACCTGGCGATAGGGTGTGAACGAACACTAGCAACGGTCTCATTCGCTAGCGAATTGTCCTCTACGCCTGTGTAACGATCTGTTACCTGGGATCCCGGAGGAGGACAGCTGGTCCTAGGCGGACAGATGGCAACTGGAATACCTCTATGGCTCCGGTCTTCACCGACGCCGTTTTGGGGCCCCGGACTTTCTGCGGCGGAGTCAGCAAAGGAGCCAACCGTGTTAGCCAACAGCGAAGTATCCAGGGATCAGGCAAAAGCGTAGTCAATTACAGGCAGTGGTCGGTTTCAGGAAGCAGAGAAGCGAAGTACCAAGGGATAAGGCAAAAGTGTCGTCAAGTTCAAGCAGTGGTCGTTCCGGGCAGCGAAGGTACAAGGTCGAATTAACAGGCCAAGGATCGAATAAACAGGAAAGCAGGCAAACAGGGCTTGAGCAGGAACTGTGGAAACAGAAGCCAGCTTGGGCAATGTGAGGAGGAAGAGGAAGGTATTTAAGGGGACAGGAACCAATCAGGAGCAGGCTGAGGAAGACAGACAGATCAGGGACCAATAGGAAGCCAGGCGCCCAAATTAGAGGTCATAGCTCCTAAATGTTTTGGTGGGAGTGTCCATTTTGGCGTGCACCATTGTTTATGCGCTGGCCGGCGCCTAAGTTTACGCGCTCCAGCGTTTATGCGCTGGCGCGCTGCCGGTGTTACAGCCTGTTAGTGAACTGGCGATTGGAATTTTCGCTAGCCAAGGCCACTTTGCTCTTTAATGATCTGCCCCATAGACTTCCATATCCAATCTGACTCGTTTACTTGCCAAATCATTGGTAATCATTCTATTTGGGAATGAAGCTTTGAAATATGTAAGCTGCTTTGTGCTTTTTTTGTAGATTTTGACTGTTTGCTATAGTAAGTGAAGCTGCAAAATAATGAAAAGAAAAAAAAGCTATTGATAATGCTGTAAGATACTAAATAAAAGAGTTTTTACTGCCTGAAATTACTTACTCAAACCATTTACTTGCATTTTACATAATTAATGCACACATTATATAAATATTTTATATACAATATTTTAGGTACTGTATTTATTTGAACTGACAGATTGGATCAGACAATTGGTCTTTTTTGTTAAACTCCAGGGTCGTACTGGGGTGGTGGGACACCAGGAAAAAACTGGTGGGCCCCATCGGCCCAGATTCACACCCTGTGCGTCTTTTTCCTGCCGCAACCTCCTTTCTTCAAGCCAGTTGCGTCAAAAACACAGTGGACACTTGCATATTCACGGGGGGGCACAGAGGGGGCCCTGAGACAGCTCCCAAATCTTACCCTGTTAAACTCTGTGGGTGTCACTTACTGAGATGATACAAGAGATGGCAAATTTTTTATTCACAAGTTTCCAAACACTACTACTGACTTTTTTCAAGAACCAATATATTTGTGACTCATTGTGATGTCATTCCTTCACAGTGCCTGGTATCCTGCATTGATGTTTGTATTTAAAAGTACTTAACCACTCCAGATTTTTTCTGCCTGTGTTAGCCTGCATTCTTTAATTGCACGGACTTTACATTGTATATGTGCTGTTAGCAGATATAAATGCATCAATTATGTGTCAGAGGGAAAATGGCCCCCGTGTTAGAGCTGCTATTTGTTTTAGGGAAATGTAATGATGCTGACAAATAATGGGGATGTATGCAGTACAAATAATGTCATTTGAGTGGGACAGATGTGCCCCACTTATATACATGATAGGAAAATGTAGGCTTTATATGTCCTTTAAGTACAGGTATGGGATTTGTTATTTGGAAACCCATTATCCAGAAAGCTCCAAATTATGGGCCATCTCCCATAGGGACAAATTTACTAAAGGGTGAAGTGGCTAATGCTGGCGAAAATTTGCCAGCGGTATGTCATTTTGCCTCTTCGACGATTTACTAACGGGCGCTGGCGTAAATTTGCTAACAAAGGAGATAGACTTTAGCGCTACTTCGCACTCTAACGCCAGACGAATTTTCACACTGGGGAATGGACGTAACTACGCTAATTCACTAAGATGCAGATTTTCCTGAACGTGATTTCCTGCATCATTTTTAATAGTAAATTACTTTGTTCTTTCACCAAAAAAAAAAAAAAAAAAGATATAATGCATCTTAATAGAATGCAAAACAATGCTATTTAGTTAATGCTTAAATTATATGGTGTAGACTTAATGTATGGAGACTCAGATAACAGAAAAACTCCTTATCTGGAAAACACCAGGCCCTGAGGATTCTGGATAACCAGTACATGGTCCCAAAGTCATGAAAAGCAGGTCCTAAAGACACATTAATCTGCAACTAGAATTACCCTGGCTATCACCATTCCACCTTTTGGCCATTATAAAACAAATTGCTCAGTAGACCACAAATGGATGCAGAAGTCCCCAGCTTAGGTCACTTTTGGCTGCAGGATGGGAAGAAAAAAGTGTGGTGTGTTATATATGGATTGGCAATCGATACAGTATATGTTGTATTAACATAACCCCTAATAGCCACAAGCCAAAATGTTGTTCATCCATCCAGCAAATAGAAAAAAATAACTGCTTTACTATTCCGTTTATTATTCTTTCACTTCTGCTGCATTGTTTTTGTTGCATGTTTGTAATAAACAAATGTTCTGCCTCAAGATCACTAATAAATCATCTCTCTTTTCTAAAATGCAGTCAGACAAGATGCTATAGATGTAAAATAGCTGTTAGTATGCACAAATGTATAGGCCCTTTGGCTGCATTTCCCATGATGCTCTCAACCACACTCTGACTGATGGCGCAGTGATCAGAAGTGACACCCATGGGGGAACAATTTTAACCAAGAGCAAACAAAAAGCCTAGAGATTCTGAATTTATGCCATCCTTCATCAGGCACCTTCATGTTTACAGTACAATAAAACTCAGCTGCAGTTGGCAGTTTGCGCATTACCCCAAATGTGTGCCTTCTGCTCACTGTTCTGCTCACTGCCAGCAGCATACAAATTGTTTGCGAAAATAGCGACTATAAAATCTATTCCCTTGACTTTGGACGAAATATGTAGAAAATGTTCCTTTTCAGAAGTGCTGCATATGTAATTCAAATGCGCGTACTATTTCTGTCCAAATGCATTTAACGAAATATAGTAATGACTTATTGCCTTTCAGACTTATTGCAAGTGGCAAGACTTACCTTTAAAGACTAGCCCAATTTAAAAACTTTTTCAAACCTGATGTGCCGGATGCTATAGATCAAAGGAATGAGCATAATATTAATCGTGGCCTTTCAAAAGCTTCAGAAAGTTGACAGATCTAATGACATATTACAAACAAAGTTTGAAACGATGAGGGACATCTTTAAACATTCACATCAGGCTTCCTGCAAGTAAGTTTACAGAGTGAATCACAGAATGGAGCTACTATCAGAAATCATTAAAACAAATGTTATGGTTATGGAATAAGAAGTAGTTAATTGAAACTACAATCTTTCCTTTGCACTTATATATGTTTTGCAAACTTGTAGTGCCTCGTCTGCACTTAGAAAAGTTTAGAGTGAATATATTACACCGCTTTTATTCTATGAAAACAACATGCCAAGTGTCAAGATGCATACACTGAGTAGGGGAGGAACTTGGGGCTGTAGTTACTGTGGTTAGATTGTAGCTCTGGTACAGGTGTGGTGTAACCCTTTCACTGCCAGCCAATTTGGTACTTTTATTGCTAGATCATTTTTGACCATTTTGCTCTTTTAGATTTTAGGGGCCTTTTCAGGACAACCTAGGCTTTCAAAATATGCTAGAATGTTGGTGTAATTCCACTTTTGTTAAAGATATGGGCTTCTAAGTGTTTAAAAAATGGAAAACAAAATGTTTCCCATAATACAAACACAAATATCCGAAACACAATTTAGTTTAGGCACAAGAACACAGCAGATTTGGAAAGTTCTATGTCTCCTAAACCCCAATACTATATATATATATATATATATATATATATATATATATATATATATATATATATATATATATACATACACACACACATACAGTATCTATGTACTCCAAACTACCAAGTTGTAAGTTTTTGGAAAAGGACCTAAAAACTTTCAGTCTACAGCATCTGCCTAAGCATGTGGAATATAGGGAGCCCAAAATGAAGACAACCCATACGAGCTATTAGTTGTGTAATTCCAGCTACTGAAAAATTAACACATTTACAGCATTTTTTGAGGGCAAAGTAACAAAAAAGTACATTCACCCCAAAAAAGCATGTATTTTTGTAAAATACGCATTCCCTCAAATCCAAATTTGGTACGCATGTCTTTTTACTCCAAAACACCAAGCCACAAAGCTTTGCTTTATTTGGAGATAATGGTAAAATTTTTGAAAATCACTAGCTTTGCAGAATCTTATCTCCCACATATCAAGATAAAATGCCTGGGGTCCAACAGTTAAAGTAAAGATCCCCATTTCAGGTAAAGCTGAAAAAGTACACTCACCCCAGACAGCCATATATTTTTGGAAAGTACACATCTGCCTTAATCCAAAATGGGTATGCATGTCTGTTTACTCCAAAGTACCAAGCCACAACGCTTTCCTAAAGTTTTTTTGTCAATTCTGAAAATACCTCAGTTTCCAATTTGCAGCATCTTATCTTACAAATATCATTAGGTACCAAAATAAAACACCCTAAATATGAATGCAAAGGGTCCGATGAACAATTTGATGCCCATTGTACGCAGGTTTATTGAAGTACATGGCATGTAAAGACCCTACAATCTACCTTGCTCAAACTTATTTGATGGCTTACATTTACCCTAATTTATAAACACACTGGCAGATTTATGTGTGGTAAAAACAAAAAAAAAATGTGTAGTGACCCCTGAAAGCCATATCTTTTTGAAAAGTACACATTCTGACGAATCCTAAATGGGTAATTGTCTTCTTACTCCAAACTACCATACTAATGGCAGCTGTTTTTATGACATTTCTGAAAATCGCCTAACTATTGCAATTTGCCACATTTATCTATAACAATTTCTGAAATACAATTGGAAAACACCCTAAATATTGATGCCAAGGGTCTACTGAACAGTTTTATCTCCCTTAGTTTTTACAGCAGGCCCAGCCTTAAATGTATTACAAATATTTCAATCTTATAGGTGTGTAGAGAGCTATATAAGATATTTGATGCCCGTTTGTCCTCATGTAGCTATGCAAAAGCACACAACTATATGTACTATAGTGCTACTGAAAATCTTCAATGAAGCCCTCATGACTTAATATTAGATTATTTATATGAACTATTTTTGTGTTTCAAACCCAACGTTTTTATCAGAGAAGCTTAACAGTTCACTATACCTAAATACCTTACAATACATTGAAATGACTTTGGTTTTTGTGTTACTGGGTCATTACTGCATGCAATGTTTGCTGAAAGTCTTGTTGTAACAAACCAAATGTATGCTTTCTTTACAGTAAAGTTCTTGGCAGTAAATGTTGATATTGGTTACAAAACCCTACAGAGAAAACTCTACACCTATTACAGTGCACATTACTAATTAGGCTTCTGGAAGGTTCTGTGTGATTTTCCAGGTTTGATCCTTCTCTTTGACTGAAACATTTTCTCTTTTTTATTGGTTCTACGGCTTGCTAAATCTACTGAACGGCATATGGTGATTTCAGAAAGGGTCACAACGATTTTTAAAAAGTGAGCCATTCAAATGTAGAAAGTATATGTGGGTTGTCAGCTGTTTGTCTCATTTGCTAACAGGGGTCTGCAGGAAGCTCTATGTGGCAGAACTTGCCTTTAAAAATTAGAACCTCTTTTGAAGCCACTAGGAGGAATATAAAATGGAGGCAGTGAGCATCATGTTACTCATGAGCCTATAGTGCACTGGTGTTGAATAGGCCCACCAGAAACTTTAGACCATAGGCCTACACACCAAACTATTTGTACTTCTCTCCTCAGTCAACCTCTTTACTCTCCTAGCCTACTTTCTTTACACATATCTCTCCTTCCATCTATTTTACCTTATTGTTTTTATACAGAAATAGGGAATGACCATGAAATAGGCTAAATGGTTAGGAGCTGAAGGACCTACTGGCACCTGGGCCTACCAGGAGTTTTCCCGATGGGCCAGTCCAAAACTGAATATAAACCAATGGATGAGAATCACTGTTGGATTGGTGTGCACATATTGTATACCCCAAATCAAACCGCATAGCTGCTGTCCACAGCATTTATGTTTCAAATAAGGATTTTCTACTGAGAATATGAAGTACATTACCATTTCGGCAACATATGGTGAATTGTGTTCTAAAGTAAAAATGGACAACATAGTTTTAAATATTAAGAACTCCCCAACTTTTAGGGGCACATTTACTTAGTTCTAATATCGAGGGTTAATTAACCCTCGATATTCGACCATCAAAGTAAAATCCTTCGACTTCGAATATCGAAGTTAAAGGATTTACCGCATTTCCTTTGTTAGTATGATCGCAGGAAAAATAGTCCTTCGAATCGAACGATTTTCCTTTGATCGAAAAAAGCTAGGAAAGCCTATGGGGACCTTCCCCATAGGCTAACATTGATATTCGGTAGATTTTAGGTGGCGAAGTAGGTGGTCGAAGTTTTTTTTAAAGAGACAGTACTTCGACTATTGAATGGTCGAATAGTCGAACGATTTTTACTTTGAATCGTCTTGAACTTTCAAAGTCAATGTCGTAGTCGAAGTTCGAAGAAGCCAATTCGATGGTCGAAGTAGCCAAAAAAAACTTCGAAATCCAAAGTATTTTTTATTCTATTCCTTCACTCGAACTAAGTAAATGTGCCCCTTAATGTTCAGTTCTCCTCAAGTCCAGTGTGGTAAGAAATGAATTGACCCAATTATAAATATATGACTAAGCATAAAATATAGCCGAAGAATGTGTTTATGCTTGACTTTTTTAATATTGTTTTCTAATGAAATCCATCAGTATAAAGCATGCTGTAAAATAAACCAAATTTAGTAGATCTAGCCTGCTGAGCTGTAAAAAGAACACAATTCAGTGCCAACAGAATTTATAGCGTGCTCCTTCAAAAATGTCTTGTGGATGCAAACTTTTTAAACACTGCAGTCTCTTCAGCTAAAAATCTTGAGACAAAGCATGATTTTATTGGAATTGGCATTCATACATGATTAAGCTCACATGCCTCCCTTCACGTATTGCCAATCAAACTGGATAAGAGATGACAGAAACTTTTTACATCTGCAAGAAATATAACTGCAGAAGACCAGAGACCGACCAGAACAGTGAACAGTATGAATAGCAATTTCTCAGATTAACCCGAATCCTTAAAAAACCATGGTGACTGCAAACAACCTGTAATACACGTTTTCCTTTAAAATATAGAATTATCTGAGATATTTGTCCCCCTAAAAAAAGAATTGGTCTCAACTCTCTACACCAAAATGTGTTCAATTACTTTAAAATCAACCCCCATTTATTGTACAACCTGGGAACAGGACTTATCCACCCCACTACCAGGAGATGGCTGGAACAAATTCTAGAGAGCAGCTAAGAGTGTATTTAATACTGTGGCAACAAGATAATTTTCATATAAACTTTTAACCAGAAGGTACATGACTCCTAATTCTCCAATATATATGTTTAGGCGCTGCTATATTTCAGGAACACTAGTACTTATTTGGTTGGACTGTCTGGTTGAACAAACGCACTGGAAGAGAGTACATTCCATGCTACAGGAGATTTGTTCTGCAACATTCCCACTGAACCCAAACTGGAAACTGCTCCACAGCCTCCTGATAAAAAACCTCAATAAGCAGACCAGACAGTTAGCTATACTCTTGCTCTCTGCAGCAAAATGGAGCATGGCCACAAGTTAGTTAACAACAGAAATACTGTGGTCTTGCAATAGACTTTGAACATAAGTAACATAATTTATACAATGGAGCATTGCCCTGTACAGCCTGAATACAGGGCAAAATTAAAAGTGTTGTTGAGATTTGGATGCCATGGTCAAGTTATGTTGCTACAAAACAGCTTAATTTCCAGTAATGACAATATGTTGGGCAATGTAAATATTTATTTCTTTCACTATCCTTCCTGCTATTCTTTTCTTTTTCTTTTGATCCTCTATTTTACTTTCATTTAACCTTTGGAATAGCACATTTCACACCGATTGGTTTGAAGCATATCATTGTAAACAAAACAATATGTATGCCGTGCATTCACAAGTTTTCTTTCTGGAAATAAAACTTAAAATCTTGAGTAAAAAAAAAAAAAATACAGACTTATGGGCAACTATTTATGGGCAACTATTTGTTTTTACTGAAAATCATTCAAACGTTCATTCCATAGCATACAGAAATTCTAGTAATACATCAACATATCTTTAGAAATAAAATATTTAGCAACAGCCAGTATTAATGATTTTTCGTACCAAAAAAATATAATATAAATGTTTCCATAAATATGTAATGGCCACATGATAGGGTCATGTTTCTTTGTTGAGAAGAGCTTGCGGTATTTTCAACAGCTGTTAGGAACCATTTTAAGCCAACACCTGCAGCACCTTGGACAGCTGCCTACATTTTTGCTCTTCAGTGTGCCAAGAGGTTGGACTTTTTTTGCCTAATCAATACACTGAAGAGAACACCGGGAGGCAAAAAAGACCACCGTATGCAAAAAGTAACAGGAATATATTGAATTACATTAAATTAAATAAATGCACAGTCTAGGGGGCATTTCTTTCATCGGGAGCCCAACTTAGGGGGATTTCTTTCATCAGATGCCCAACGAATTTAGTGGTGATCAGTAACACTTTAATAAATCATCACCAAATAGTTTATTGGAATAAGCAGGAAGAAATATTTCTCCAGTCTAAATAAAATGACATTTTGTTCTTCTCACCAGGAAAACTGCAAATTCAGATTAGCTGTGAACAGAGTATGTATTAAGTTCTTTCTAAAATATGGTACTATTATTTGTCAGTATAACAATTTCATACACATTCTTGGGAAAGGATGTCAGGACCAACATCATATTAATGCTTCAGGCTTAAATAAAGGCAGGGAGGAAAATCTACTCAGAAAATGTAAGCTACACAGTCAAAGATTCCCTTATGACCTTGTGTTATTACAACAGCTAAATTATAGGGGTTATAGTATTTCAGCAATGGTAAATAGATCTTATACAGCTCTTTATGGCTCCTAGAAACAAAGCATATATTATAGCATTTGTAAAGGAATATCTCATCAAATGGCTGTAATTTGAAATGGATACAACTTTGTATCTCTGAGTACATACAGTATGTTGAAGTGAAACCTGCCCTTTTCCTAGCTGTTCTTAAACCACAGTTTTCAGCATCGGCTATGAGCTATAAGCTGTTTTTGGGTTGCCAGAAGTTATTATTCAGCATCTGGAAAGCACAAGGTTGGACATTCCTGTTTGTTTTTAAGATCAGTTGCATTGGTACAGTCTGTAGCACTGAAAAACTGAACTTTTCCCCCACTGACTGTTGCTGGAGATTGAGGCAGGAATTGGTAATTTAGTACCTATCTGGCACTACTGTCTAAAACTCAGTTTCTGGGCAAGTATCTCTACTATTTGTACTGAAATAATTGGTTGCCCAGTTGTACTGTCTGCCCCTTTAATAATGCTGTAAGTCCAGTTGTTGATTGCTTTCAAAGAACTCATTCCAAAATGCACTGGAGAAAGGAAGGCCCATCTAAAAAAGAACATTGGTATCAAATTGTGAATGATAGCTGTCTTATGTAAGAAATCACAGCATCATTGCATAATAACTAAATCTAGACTGTATGTCTGTTTGGTAACCCTCAAAGGAATACATTGGGGAAAACATTCATCCCTCATCCCCAACCCATAAGATAACAATGTATAGGTCTACCTTATATTCTTTACATGCCTACTGTGCCTAAATGTGTGACCAATATTTAATATAACTAAGCAGAACTCTAGGTCTCTAGAACTCTAGGTCTCAATTGTCCTTATTATTTACACGTCAAAGACTCTACCTTGTATTGTTATTCTGTTATTAATTACGTAATTTTCTTAACCAAGTTCCTCTAAGACAAACACATTTAATCCCTTTTCACCTTATACGACTTTTATTGTGAAGATATTGTTAGAACTGTTATAATTTCTTGGATGTAAAACAAAGTTACATATTTTACTGCACTCTTTAACATGTGTAGCATCCAATTGCTACAACTGTTAAAATATTAAAAAAGAAGAAAAGCAAATGTGGATACAACTTTAAAATGATTTACCAATCTGGATGTGAATTAGCATCTGCAGAGTAAGTCACTGCTCACGCTCATGCTGGAATTCTGGGGAAATAATGCTGCAATTTGGTGACAAAAACATGAGGTTTTACATGCTACTTTACTTGCATGCTAAAGGAACCTTATAAAATGTATATGACATATCTGGCTGTGTATGAATCTATAATCATTACATTTTTTTTAAATGTAATTTAAAATGTGTCTTCTTGGCTCTATTCTCTTCTGTAACTCAATACTCACTTTACTTTTTAATCATTACATTTCACTTCCATTTCTCTTCTGTAAACTCCTCTCCATCATCTTCCCATTGTCTCACGTTCGTGTTGTATATTATTCCTTTCCCCCAAACCTATTTCCCAGGTATTTTCCCTGATGTGCCCCCAGGTTGTGCAGGCTCAGGCACAATCACATCCCCCTGTAGTTATTCCACTAAACTTGCAAATGCAACAACTACAATTCCCATGCATACGTTGGCATTTTATTGAAAGAGTAACATACACAACAGTTGTCATACTCTGGTTACTCTACTTTGGGGGATATCAAGGTGAGGTGTCACAGGGTCAACTAAGTCTTTCTTACGCAATATTCGGTTGTACCCCCATGTTCTCCAAAGTAGAAATTGCACATTTATTGATGCAAATAAAATCTACAATGAGAATAATCCCTATATAATTCACAGCTTGTCAATATTACACTGCAATAAAAGTTATGGGTGGGGGTTAGTGCTGTTTAGGCGTTCAGAGCTAGAAAAAAATTGTTTAATACTATTACCCTTTAAGCAATGGTTATTTGATAACAAGAAGAGAGAATCAAGGGTAAATAGAGCAGGCAGGGTTTTCATTGGAGGACACTTCCACATCACTTTGAATGCCTGGAATCTTATCTTCATGCTAGCTGGATTTTAACTCCCATAAGGAATAATAACAGAAGAATACTGTGATATGTAGTTCAGCAATATTTGATGGTTTTTCTCCAAAATCTCAATATAATTTAACAGAACAGATAAAAGGTGTTTTAGTACAAAATGTGAAAAATAGCCAAGGTAGGCAATATTTCAGTACCAGGTATTTTAATAAAACGATATTTTGCATATTTTGTAAGCCCTCTGAGTGCGTTGGCATTTTTCTTCTATATCTATATATAAAATGAATACAAAGAGAAGGATTATGTGCTTAGTGCATACTCTGCCTTTAGTTGAGGATTGTCTAAAAATATATCATCAGAGATGCTTTAGATTAAGATAGATTTCAGCTACTCTTTTTCTTCTGTTTCACATTACATGATAGGGAAAACTTGACTCTTTAATTCCTTCTTTTCTTATGTAGACCATTATCTGGATGATTACTTATCTAGCTTACAATGATGTGATATTTCAATACCCATTTTGTAAATGAAAAGCATGTCCACTGTATACATATTTGATTTGAAGATGATGTCACAATGCATTATTGTTCTTTGCGCAATAGTACAACATTGGCATATAAAACCAGTGTCAGACTGGGACACCAGGGGCCCATCCAAAAACCTTAGACCAGGGGCCCACCATAAAACCTTAGACCAGGGGCCCACTCTCATTACTAATATTCTTCATCTCCTCATTCAATCTCTATTCTCTTAGTCTATTTTCTTTATACTAGAATCAATTATTCCATCTATTTAGCCTCATTGTTCTCATAGAAATAGGAAATAGCCATGAAATAAGCCAAATGTTTAGCAGCACAAGGGCCCACTGACACCTGGGCCCAATGGAAGTTTTCCTGGTATCCTGGTGGGCCAGTCCGACACTGTATAAAACACCATAGCACATGGATTTAGAATCTAAAGAGTGTAAATCATCAATAATTGTTTTTTCAGTGGTGTTAAAGGAAGTGCTGTGACATGGGAGTGCATTTGACACATCTCATCTCTACCTCTCATATCACTATTTTGCAAACCAATAAGTAGCAATTCCAAAAATAAAATTAGAGCGAATCATCCCAGAGTTTGACTTGCGGTGACTTCCCAATCTCTAAAAAGCAGGGTGAAGCTTGTTCTAAGCAGTTATTCCTGCATATACTATCTATGGATGAGGAAAATGTTCTGGTGCACTTCCATACTCTTAAATGAAAATAGTTGCACACTAGTGGCCTCTTTTAAGTGAAGAGCAATGAGTTTTTTTGGAGCATTGCTTCATTTTTTGTACCAAAGCCTCTTTGCATTTCTCGAACAATAGGACTGCCTTGCAGCTAATAACAAGTCTCAACCTGCATAGACTATTGTCCTATGTGCAAGTGCTCTTTCCAATGACAATGTTTGTGTCACATTGTCATGATTTTTTGGGTTACTTTTATTTATAAACAACGTGGTTTACATTGCAAATAATTCACTCAACCATTTAAAAAGGTTATTCTTGGACGAACAAATGTATTTTTTTTTAGCAGTAATTTTGTTGTGGAAGCAGCCATCTCAGTGTTTTGTGCCTGATTCTGAGCTTTGAGAAGGATGGAACTGATTTGAGACAGCTATTGATTCTCCCCTAGTCATTGTACTTAAATACGACCCATCCTAGTGGTAGACATGAGAATAGCACCCAAGCAGGAAAAAAGCAGGGTTTTTCCTTTTAAGCAATGCAAACAAATCCTTCAGCAGAGGTTTTAGGGAGCTGCTATCTCATTACTTGCCCATTGTTCTGTTGATAGACTGCTGATGGGCTACTGGGGAGGGAAGGGAGGGGGGTGATATCACTCCAACTTGCAGTGTAGCAGTAAAGAGTGACTAAGGTTTATCAGAGCACCTGTCACATGGTTGGGAGCACCTGTGAAATGGACATCATGTCCAGCCCCATGCCTAATTTCAAAATTAAATATAAAAAAAATGTTTTGCTCTTTTAAAAAATGGGTTTCAGTGCAAAATTCTGCTGGAGCAGCACTATTAACTGATGCATTTTGAAAAAAACTTGTTTTCCTTACAGGTATGTGTAAGCAAGAGCTGACTCACTCAGTTCCACATGACCCTGAACCCCACCAGCCCAGCAGCCGCTGCAAACACATTTTGTTAGTCTGCAAATACGACTAGTAACCAGCTGTTTAGAGCCCTGCATTGGGCTAGACACATCCAGTAGAAGCTGAACCTTTGTCATGTCATTTTAACAGCATGATCCCTATTATCCCTGCTGTTGAGATTGCCAGGTAGAACACTTTTTATGTTGATTTGAAGATACATTTTTTTTTATATCATCCTAGTGTAGCATGGAGCAATAATGTTTTATTTCTAACAGCAAGAACTCAGCATTTAATAACCAGAGGGTTAAATGCTGATCTATTATTAAGGCATGCTAAGCAACGTGTACTAGAAAACAGCTGCAAAGGAAAGCAGCAGTCAATTCAATTACTAATTTCATTTTATTGAGTGCATCATGTCTGATAAAATGGTGGCAATAATAATATTTCAATATTATGATCTAGATTGCAGATACAAACAGTACCTGATCTAATGATCTTGTTGAAAAAAAAAAATACGAACAAAGAAATAATGAAACAATTTGATTTTCTGTCATTTCTTTTCTATTATTTCAAATAGGGACACAGCCCAATCCTTATTTATGATGCACTGCATTTTTCCATACATTATGGCCACCTACTGGTTGAGCAAGGAATAGCTGTTGACTATTAAAATAATGATTTTACAGTGTTATTGACTTTGTAGGATTACGCTCGACAAACACTGATCTGCTACAGCCTGGAATATCTTGGTGGTGGTAGCAATATATATATATATTTTAAAGTAATGGCTATCCCCATCAAGAAAAGGTATCCCTGTAATGGCTTTGTGAAATTCATAGTGCTCAAAATATTGCAAATGCAGCAGTAGAAATACTACTTTCATCATATAGTAAAGCATATTTGCCTGATATATTAGAACTGTACAAATGTGGTAAATAGTGATGGGCGAATTTGCGTGAATTCCTGCGATTCGCGAAACCGCCGCAAAATTCACCGGAGTAAAAAAAAATGGGACGCCAGCTTCCGTTTTTTTGGACGCCGCCGCATTTTTCACCTGCAATTTTGTGCCGCTGTTCCAAAAAATGGACGTTGGCGTCAAAAACGGACACTAGCGTAAAAAATGAGACGCTGGCGCTGTTACGCATATTTTTTGCTGATTTGGGAAATTCACGAATTTTTCAGCGAAATGAAATGCCCTAATTAAGCCCATCACTAGTGTTAAATAAACCAATACAAATTGCAATAAGGGTGCAATTTCCATATAACTTACCTGACTATACACAGAAAAACATGAAATAACTCAAGAACATAACCATTACAGTTTAAATATTTATACAGGTCACTCAAACAAGTCAAAATAGAGAAACAGCCTTGACAGTCACTGAATTAAAATGGGTTAACTTATTTAACTTGATTTCCATGCAAAATTAAGTATTTAACAATATCCTTTAATTAGAAGCAACATTGTTGCTGTTAAACATTTCCAGTTTATAAAATTGCCTTTTTATACTCTCAACATACATTATATTTGCATCCAAGAACCATCAATACAAAGTAGAGGATGAGTGTGTAACACAACTATAATATCTCATACCAGTATTCCCTGGTTTCTGGATCCATAAGAAGCTCTTGGTGCTCAGCACTTAAGGGAGACAATACTCCAAGCTGTTAAATACAGATTCAAAGCAATGTCGGCACACACAATATCTGCAAAATAGAGACAAGACCCTGTGATTTTAAAAAGCAAATCAGGAAAAAAACATAATGTTTTGTGGGGCAAGTCCCTTCCTCAGGCTTCTTCATTAATCTACAGGGGTTTGTTTCCATTTTGCAAATATTCTGTATGCTAGCATTGCGTTGTTTTATCCTGGAATATTTTTCATCGTACAAGGCATAATTTAACCGTTCATGTATGTTAAAGGATCCTTGGAGCTGTAGCCCAGGATAAAACACATCCTTGCACTGATATTTGTAGCTGGTTCATCTTTTTTACCATGACTTGTCATACTGCTGCACCAATTGATGGGCAATGAGTACAGAATTAAATCCAGAGAATGAACTATATGATAATATCTTATAGATCTTGAGAACACCAGAAAGATCAGAAAGTTGAGAATTCATCATCACTGTAGCAGAACCATCAAAAGTTATGATTAGCGGGTTGAAAATAGTTGAACTGCATTAACCCTAAATCACTCCAACTCAACCGGTACCCAAGCCAACTCATTCTCTCTTATATACCTGTGCCTGGCCCAACCATCATTGACAACACTCGAGAGGGGCGTTGAGGAAAGTGCATGTATATAAATAAAAGCCGGCAAATGGCCAGAGGGAGAATGTAGAAGTTGCTGGGGATCACCAATTGGCAGAGTGGGCAACCTAACAGAAAAGTGTTACAGCAGTCTGATCCCATAACACTAACTAGTAACTCTAAACAAGGCAACCAAAGCATTCAATCACTGGTTCATAGCAATATTTTGATTTTTTACATTCAAACATGTTTAGAAGTTAACTACATCTTTCATATGCACCTTTATTAAATCTGATATTCCAAAACCAAGTTCAGCATGTAAGTTGATGCTCTATACAATCACTGGTCCCATAGCACTCATATCATGGAAACCATTTGGGCTAGTGCTAGTAACATGTAGCAACCTACTGTAGCAGCAAGCAGAATTTTTTTTCAGACCAAACTCTGGATTGGTTGCTATGGGTTACTAGATCTGATGAATATTTTGTACCTGTTATGGCACCAGTAACGGAACTAGGTGGGGGTGGGCCCTGGTGCATGCCATACAGCCAGGCCCGCCCCCACCCTCATCCATGTGATTTTTCTCTGCGCCTGCAACCGACTCCAGCCGGCTGCAGTGCGCACGATCTGCCGGGGGGGGCCCTGCGGGGGTGCGGACCCTGGCCCAGTTGCACCCCCTGCTCCCCCGGTAGTTATGCCCCTGTATGGCACTACTACATACATAGTTAGAATCCAATCTGTGAAAAAATATTTAAAGATGTTGTTAGTTTCAAAGCAACTTTACTGTATCTGTTCTTACTTTTATAAGACCGAAATGAAACAAGGTTGTTGATATTATATTATTATATTTATGTTATTACATGGCTGTAAAATCAGTTCAAATGCCTGTACTATTTCATATTTTCTGCTGTAAAATTTAAATTGTTAGCATTAAGAAATAAAGATTAGATGAAGGTTGCTAAATATCATCAAGATGATTATCTGGGTATAAAAGAAAGCTAAATAATACGACTGCTTTTCTAATAATACAGTCAATATTAAAGAAACAATACATGTACATATCTAGACATTGATAGGCATACATATTCATAGATAGCAGATGGAATGGGATCCATTATCCAGAAACCTGATATCTAGAAAGCTCCGAATTATGAGTAGGTTGTCTACCATAAATTCCATTTCATCCAAATAATCTAAATTTTAAAAAATCATTTCTTTTTTTCTGTAATAATAAAACAGTACTTTGTAATTGATCCCAACTTAGATATAATTAATCCTTATTGGAAGCAAACCCAGCCTATTGGGTTTATTTAATGTTTAAATGATTTTTTAGCAGACTTAAGATGTGAAAATCCAAATTATAGAAAGATTCCTTATCTGGAAAACTCCAGATCTCTAGCGTTCTGGATAAAAAGGTCCTATACCTGTATCTGGATTTCATGGTTTTAAATTGATTGTCCAAAATTAAACAAACCTGAAAAATGTTTAGCAAGGCCATCCATCCCTATTTGAGAACTTATTTAGTCTGGAAGTTGATTTGAGGACTGACTCATGGCGCCATTGCTATCCAGCATGCTGAACTAGTGCCTTAAGGCATGAATATCAGAGTAGAGTAAAGGTTGGCACATTCTTTTTATTTAAGGAAGCTGTTCTGCAAAAGAGTAAATTCCACTAAACTAGATAAGTAGCAATTAAGTAAATAAATGTCCGTTAAGCACCTTAAACTGTAATGCAATTGAGCGATGGATACTATTCCTACAGACATACACATAAATTGATCCTATATATATATATATATATATATATATATATATATATATATATATATATATATATAAATATATATATATATATAAATATATATATATATATATATATATATATATATATATATATATATAGTTAAGGTATGATATATAAAAGCTATGATATATATATCTCCTTTTATCCAGCATTTATCCAGCATTCTTGGGACCTTCCATGTGAGGCACCATGCCTTGAGGCTACAAAAAATGTTAACGTGATAAAAACCAGGTAGGATAGTTTTGCAATCAATATGTATTTATGCTATCTTAGATGACATCAAGGCATGGTATTGTCTATTATTACAGCAACTCAGTCAAAATGAAGAATTGTTTGTCTAAAGCGGATCATGTGGGAAATGGCAATGCGGTATTTCTGACATGTCTGTTCAATAGGTCTCATACCTGTCAGAAATACTGTGAACGTCTATAGAATGTACACTTGTTATAAAATATTCTAAGAAGCTATTGTGAGTCCGACATCTTGTAAAGATGGCACTTGATCCATTGTACACAGTATGGGCCTTAAAGAACTTCACTTCATCTAAAAATACGAAGATTCTTTTTTATTGGGTAACAGCGTTAGATTGATTTTTTTTTTTTTTTTTTTACTACACCCCTACTCTGTAAAATGATTCAGCTGGACCATATAATGTATTTCCATTTGGGGTTAGACTGTTATAACTGACATGAAAAACAAAAGTGGTGAAACGTTTAGACAGTTTTTATACAGATAACGCCATTGTTTTTGTTTTTTTTGTTTAATCTCCAGTTTTCACCTTAGAAGGCAAGAAATAGAAAAGTGGGCACAACTGCCATATAGACTTTTACTCAACTCTTAGCTAATCCCCCTCCTATCACCTACGCTAATATTGATAACTACTGTCCCCTTTCATGTCTTTGCATTGCTATCACAACACAGAATACTTAGCCACCATTCTCAATTTCTTTTTAAAAAAAAAAAAAATCAATTTACTATATTTCAAAATGCAAATGCTACAAATGTTATCATGGTCAGCATGAGCAGGAAAAATCTCCTACAGTACTAGGCATGACAGTTAATTATCTTTCCCTGGCACATTGCTGACTGCCTGTGAACTGGTCTCCATGTTTAGACGGGCTACGTTATCTGTTTTCGTATGTAAATCAAAAGTACTTTTTGGCTGAGTCAAAGTGAATGGATTGAAGTCTAGCCACTGGCATATTAATGAGACTTGAACATATTTCCTTTACCGTTTACATGTCTGGCAAAATAAAACTAGCCCCAAAAATCTCAAACGACCTATTGCAATGAATGCACATTAGATTGCTGAGGTTGATGGGTGTGTCTGTAACTCAGAAGTTAATGAAGAGAATAGTTAAACAGCAGAGGGCACAATAGAAACATTATCATAACCTTATCTTGTATCTCCAGATGAAAAAGTAATTCATACATGTCTCTCGTTGCATAAATATGAAATGCCTTGAAAATGTTACTGAAAACAATTTTATGCATAGGTGTATATCATATAAAGGGGTTGTTCACTAAAAATGACCTATTAGCAAGACGTGGAGCTAGATATTCTTAATTTGCAATTGGTCTTCACTTTTTGTGGCTTTTGAATTCTTTTTTTCAGCAGCTCTCTAGATTGAATTTTCCGCGGATACTGTACCTGTTGCTAGTTTCCAAATTACCCCACCAGGCAGTGGTTTGACAGAGACTGGTATATGAATATGAGATGTGATGAATAGAAAGATAAGTAATAAAAAATAACAAATGTGTAACCTCACGAATCGTTTTTAGCTGCTGGGTCAGTGACCCCCTTTTGAAAGCTGGAAATAATAATTATGATGACGGTCTTTGATCTGTGGTGAGTGGCTAGGGAGCAAGGGAGATGTAAGATGCTTTTCTCAAGCATTTTTATGGGAAAAATGGGTGGAGTTAACTGGCTCAGAATGGTTGTCAGAACTCTGTACTATTAGGTGATGCAGCATAACTCTTCCCCCATTTTCAGTCTTCATTGTCATGGTAATGAGAAATGTATCACATAACATAACAAATATCTAGAAAGGACTTGCCATTAGTTTTTACCATTGTATATTAAAAAAATATAACCTTGATCAGCTAAGTATGAAAACAATCATCCTATATAATACCGAAAGGCAACTAAAAAAATTTTTCATTTTGTACATTGTGCTGAAAGACTATTCAGTGCTCACTTACTAAACAGTTTATGTACTGTGCACATTATACTTGCAGTACGCTAAACTGTGCATCTTGAAACTGAATCTCTGTCTGTTGTTCTGAGTGGGTTGCTTGCCATTTCTCCTCCATCTAGCAAACTAACAGATATAAACTAGAATCTTTTGTCAGTGCTGTCAAAATTTGAAGATTCAATAAGGTAGAACATGTTTTCGTGAGTAGCTGAAAACAGAATACCCTCCATCTGAGCAACTGTCACATGAATATATATATATATATATATATATATATATATATATATATATATATATATATATATATATATATATATATATATATATATATATATATATATATATATATAAATAACAAACTACTGGATAGGTGCACTCAGAAAACAATGGAAATGTCTAGGTTCTGGAACATATATCAATATCAATAGAGCAAAGAAATCCGCACTCATAGGTCTTTTGTGATGAAAAAAAATGGGTTTATTCAACGTTTCGCTCTTAGACTCGAGCCGTCATCAGCTTGAGTATTGGATGAATAGAAAGGATATATGTTGAGATGCTTATTCTTAAAATGATGGTGTTTTGTTGCTTATTGAGAGCTTGAACATAAATCTCTGTTTCTGGTACTCGGGCAACAAACATATATATCTGGGCAGAACAATAAGCTCTGACATTGTTTTTAATTGTTCTTGAAAAATAGGCTGATAACTTAAAATACTCAACTATAAAACCATGAAGCTTGTCAGAGTATGACTGCTGTTAGTATTATGAACCATACAAGGTATTGCTTGTCCATAAAAACATTTCAGTCCTAGTTGACAGTTAATACACTTCAGACTTATTGCACCTTGCCGTAAAACAAAATCTTGCAATAAGCTGGTTCTATATTTAAGTGATGTGAGATATGGTGCCTAGACAGGTGATCATTAGTAAAATCTTTGATTACCAAATATGAACTAAATTTTTTTCCGGGTGCCCCCAAATGTCTTATTGCCAGGTTCAAATTATGATGGACAGTGTAGAATAGTAGGAATTCTGGATAAAGAAATAACCAACCTAGTGAGCATAAAGGTCAGCAGCAACCTAGAGTCTCACAAATCAAACAGGTAGAAAACTCAAGCTTGTACATTCTTTACTTTGCATCCAAGGCTTCTGACCAAAAGGAAATAGATGTGATACTGATATGGCTTGTTTCTGGCAAATTGGAATCTCTCGTTATATTTTAGAATTGCAGAGATGGGTTTATCGGTTTTTCAAACACCTACATGAGTGATTGGGGTTGTGGAGGGTTTTTAGTGAATTTTGGCTCTTCGTCCTTTGATTAACCTGTGCCATAGTGCGCACCAACTATTACTATATACAAAACATATATGGCATAACTGATAGAAACAGACCACATATTGGAAATGGTATTCATATAAACATACCATAAAAATAATATGCTGTATATAGAACTTATTGGTGAATGTGCACAAAGAAAAGGTGTTACAGCTTGAAGGAGCAACGTGAAATCAATATGGCATATCACTGACGGTTGGAAAACCCACACAGACACACGATCACAAAAAAAAGCCCTTACGGTGGTTTTATTTTGTGTGACTTTTAGAAACAGTGGATTGATGCTGCTCCTCCACATATACAGTAGGTATCATCTCTCTTCCTGCAGGCTAAGGGAGCTACAATAACACAAGGTAGATGCAAGGAAGGAGTGCCGTGGAATCGGTGGATTTATAAAGCATGTCATTTACAGCAATTTCCAATGAAAGGGATAACCTAAATCTAAGGTAAACGTTACAATTTAAGCACATAGCAGGATATCATATTATACGAGGCTGACACATTTCTGTGTCCTACCAAAAATAAACACAGTATCATCTTCCTCTAGCAGGCAACCTTCTAAGCTCTAAAATCAATAATAAAGCAAAATCTCAGTACATGCATGTGTGTAAGCTACCGCTTGTACCTTGTATCTATAGAACAGACATTACATGTTTATGGGTCTAGGTGTGTCAGAAATAAATTACAAATAGGCCGTCTCAAAATGAGATCTATCAATAGATTTAGCAATGTAATGAGCCTTGCAGCTCTTAAATGTGCCTGCTGGTTATTATTATTATTTTTTTATGTTATTCCAGGAGGGTCACACAAGCAGTGCCGTTGCTGAAAGGGTTAAAACGCCAGGAAGCCAATTAGGATATCAAGTGCAGAGACGATTTGAAGATCTGTTTTGAGATCCAGCATTTTTTCCCCTCTCCTTATAATAAAAGAAATAGCTGCTCCCCTCTTAACCTAGTCGGATCATTATCCTCTAATGGCCATGCAACTAAGCATATTTCCATATCAATGCAAACAGGCTGCGATTGTGTGATGTTCCTTTATAGATGCTAGTATCTTGATTGGATGTGACTAGACGGTTACTTATAGTAGCTGTGCTTTCTAGAGCCAAACACAGCTCCTTCTTAAAATGTGCTTCTAGGCAGACTGGAATCTTCCCACCAATAACTTTAGTCTGGAGTGCCTGACAGCATTGGGAAATGCAAGTTTTGTAAATGCTGAGTTTAACGGTTGCAGTGCCACACCATGTGATTACTGTACTTACTATATACTGGTGGTGCTCTACAAATACCCAGTGTAATTTACAATAGCATCCCAATTCCTAACCTATATGGTAGTATGCTCTAGTGAAAGAGATTCTAGAGAACAGAATCGACATGTAACAGTTAACATATGTGCTTGGAAACCAATTAATTCCCATCATCTTGAAACAGCTGAAATAAGCACGCTATGTGCAGTTCTGGAATCGACGGAACTGAAAATAGCTGTGATGTAAAAAAAAAAGGGGTATTGCCCCCCAAACTCACAGTCTTATTTTGTTAGTGCGGGAAGTCTGCAGCTGACCAGCGACAGCCGCACTTATGGAACACTGTGGGAATCTTTGTGCAGATGACCCATGGGTACAGTATAACATTGTGTGTGTTCATATCTGCTAATTTTAGGGTTGTGACTATAGAGCGCACTATTACCTTCAAGGGAACACAAGCATAGAATAGAGAAAAAAAAGTAGATTGTAGGCTCTGATGAGCAGGGGACCCTTAGATCCTATTCTATAAAATAATCTTTGTTAATACAGTGTTAAGCCCCCTGTGCTGTTCTAAATGATTGCACAGTGCCGCCCAACTGTATAAATAAATGATAAGGTCCTAAAATCAATTGCCTGACTCCTGGTTTATCCATGTAAAGGTCCCTCTGTGATGCGCTGTCCACTTGTTAGAGTGCTGAACCCACCCATCTCCCATCTACTGTGAGCTGCTGTAGCACCCAGCACCATGGACAGCGCTCCGTGTCCTCACAGGCGATAACTAACGCACGTACGGTATAAATATAAATAAATATATATATATATATATATATATAGTCATTCTTAGGACAACCTATTTCATTGCACAAATGGATGCTTTATATCCGACACTTACCTACAACAGACGGGGAACTTTCAGCAGCGCCGATTCCCAACGCCGATTCCCTTTGCCCTGCGCACTTCTTGCCATCGTCTATAGCAGTGGGTGCCCTTGCTTGACCGCTTCTGATAGATCCACGTTGTATTCCTCGCTACACAGCACTCGGCAGCCCATAGGACGCGGCAAGGAAGCGTTTATGTCGGGGGTCGGCGAGGGCTGACTTGTTTTCAGCTTGGACGCGCTCTTCTAGTGTCAGTCCCACAAGCAGGCGCGTTTAGCATCCCGGGTGCAGACAGCGGCTCCTCGGATTGTACCACAAGCGCTGGCTGAAGGGGTGGGATTGCAAACTGGCAGCGAGAATATTTAAAGCTCCCGTCAGTCCTGTGCGGCCGTTGGTTGAGCTCTGAGCGAGCAGCAGTTCCCTTCTTCCAGTGCTGCTGATGATAGGGGAGGAGGAGCAGGGAATAAACGCAACTGCAACTATGGACTGAGCTAGGAGAGGCAGCTGACTATATTTCTCTTTAGCAGCAGCAGCAGCGTTTCTTGGTCCTGCCTCTCTGCTTGCTACAGTAGCTGCATTAGCTGTCTATCTGCGATTTGCTCTCCAGCTGCACACACGCACGGGAAGCTACTGCTGCTGCTGCTGAAAAGTCTGTCCGACCTTATGTGCTTTATAACATTAAAGAAGCCTTTCCATGCATAGAATTTGCTTTAAAATTGGGCATTTTCAACATGCTGCAATTTTACATCTATAGATGTTTATCAGTTCCAATACATTTGCCCTGGATGGATAGACAGAACATATATGGATTAATATTTAATAAGCTATACTACTAGGGAATTGTATGTGTGTTGTATATACTAACAGGAAAAAAAAATGGGAAATGCAACCCTCCCCCCCAAAAGATTTGAATTTATTAGGATAATGCATTTGTTTGGCAAGTGTTCTGGCCACCAGTGGGTTAAATATTTAAAGGGGCCTGGCATAAGGATGAACAAAAATCACAATTGCTAGTAACTGGTGATGGGAGAATTTGTCCCGTTTCAATTAGCAAATTTCCCAGCGAAAAAGTAGTGAAACACAAATTTTGACGCCCGCATTCGATGCCTGTGTCAATTCTGATGCTTGCAGTATCAGAGATGGAGAGCTTAAATCCCTGAACAAATACATTTTGCGGTACCAGGTGCTGTACGGAAGGACCCACGCCTGCTTCAGGGTCAAGTAATCCAGTCAAAGCAGATCTCAGCAGCACCCTGTAGATTTGCACAAGCGTGAATTTTATTGTGTCAAAGCATTTCAAACAGGCCTTGATAAAAGGCCCGGGTGGCCCGAAACGTTGCCCTGTTTGAAATGCTTTGACACAATAAAATTCACGCTTGTGCAAATTCTGACGCTTGCGTCAATTTTGACGCCGGCATTAAAGTCAATGGGCATCCGAATAATGTTGGCGCGCAATGGTTTTAATGCGAATGACTTTTCCGACTAGCATCCAAAAATTTTTGAAACCGGCAAATTTTTGCCAGCGAATTCTTATGGAAGTTTCGTGAATTTATTGCCTGCAGCAAAATGCGGAAATTCGCCATGAATTCGCCCATCACTACTAGTAACCTAAAGAACTGGACAAACAGACCGAGGCTCTAAATATATATATATATACATATATAATATCTAAAAGGGAGATAGATGAAACTGTATTATTTGCGCAGGCATTATGGTTGGTAGGGATGTAGCGAACTGCCGATTTGATGTTCGCGAACGCCGTTCGCGAACATCGGCAAAAAATGCGAACGTTCGCGGACAGTTCGCGAACTTCGAACACCCGCTAAAATCGTTCGATTCGAACGATCGAAGGATTTTAATCATTCGATCAAAGGATTTTCGTTCGATCGAAGGATTTTCATTCGAATCGAACGATCAAAAACCATTCGATCGAATGCTTTTCATTCGATCGAATGCTTACAATCGTTCGAACGAATGCTTACAATCGTTCGAACGAATGGAAATCGTTCGATTTTTAGCGGTCGAAGGATTCGAATGGTCGAATGGTCGAACGAATCGAACGCGAACCCAAATTGGCGAACGTTGCGCGACGTTCGCGAACATTCGGCGGACGCGAACGGTCGAAGTTCGCGCGAACAAGTTCACCGGCGAACAGTTCGCTACATCCCTAATGGTTGGATCATTATGCGAATGGAGAGTATAAAGTAACAAATAAGTCATTACCTCACAATGCATTCAAAAGACATTTTTTTCTTTTATTTCCCTTGCTACCTATTTATTGCAGAATATAAGAGATGGGGGGGAGCAAAAAGGAAATGATAGAAATCACATATTACATATACATGATATGGATCTATATGTACTGCCCCTTTAAATGAAGAGTTTACCTCTAAATTAAAGGGACAGGAGGGTCATACACCTTTACTTAGTAATGTTGCTCCACCCAGCATTTCTATGCAATGAATAAGATAAAGTTACATGAATATATCTTTTCTTTTTAATATTAACCCTTTATCATATACATCCAATTCCATTGGCAACCAATGTCCCTTCACTTTATTGTACTGACTAATAAACACTCAAGACATATTACTGATTTGAATTGGAAGAGCACAGCTTGTCTTCAGTAGAAACGTTATAAATGATTAGGACTATATACTGTATACGCAGCTTGAGATCACCTACCATACCCAACTCCTTTACCTAATTTCCAGCAATGGGATCTCTACTGTTGTTTATATAAATAAGCTGCTGTGTAGCAATGGGGGCAGCCATTCAAAGGAGAAAAGGCTCAGGTAACAGGTTACACAGCAGATAAGCTCTGTAGAACATTATGGTGTTATCTGTTATCCACTATTTAACCTGTGCTATATAGGCTTTTTTCAATTTCTGCCATTGCTACACTGCAGCTTGTTTATATGAACTATAGTAGTGTTTCTCAAGCAAATAGATCAGTTTTACCAGTGCAGGGCAACAGTACATGACATTTTCATTCCTTTAACATTTTAACAAGTTAGATGTACAGAAATACGATGCTCTAATTCACAATGGTTTTAGATAGTTGGCCTACTTGAAAGTGGGACAAATGTTGGCTGGCCTGAAGATATGGGCCTCCTTCACACCAGAGTCAGAATTAACCATAGCACCTTCCTGCATTTTGTAATGTAAGCTGTAGGCAACATGGGGGAGGAGCCTTGATAGGACCAGAACACAGGGAGGCCATTGGGATCATGGGTGAGTGCTGGATAGGGCTTAAGTCCAGGGAGCTGCAGGAGATCTTCCTTTTCTGGCCATCATCCCTCACACCTGCCCAATGGATTTTCTTGGTGTATTTGGAGTTTCGTCACAGCTAATGGGGAGTGGTTGGGAAATGCTTGCCAAGGGATAGGCTTTAGGCCCTGGTATACATGGCAAAAAGCCAAGTGTGGTTTAGTGGAGTACTCTGTCTGCGGGTATGAATACCAGGAGACATGGGCTTTGGTTGCTTGCACTATGTGCCCATTTGATACGGCTGTGTAGGGTGGCTGGTACAGTAGGTTACCCACTATGGGTCATATAGTTTGGCAAGTATTCCTATATGATGTTTTCATAGTTTGAGTTATACTTGTTTATAAAGCTGTGGCCATTTACATTACAGTTCAGTATGTTTCTTGTATTATTCAGGGATTAAGGTGGTCAAATGAAGAGGGGTTAATCTGCCAGACATCTTGACGCTGTAACAGTTAGTGACTAAGTGGGTTTAGCAAGAGGTTGGACAGGGATATTAAAACAATATGACCCAGGTTGGTGGCATCTAATTGCACTAGAGAGATCACTTATTTCCTTTGGTGGCAGGCAGGCTCATTCCTAATATTTGTGAGTGATTTGCTTTGCCCCTTCATCTGCAAAAAAACATATTCTTAAAATATATTTTAAAATGTATATATATATATATATATATATATATATATATATATATATATATATACAGAAGTTGGTAGCGCACTCCAGGGACTTGTATATAATAGAAAATCCTTTTATTAATTATGGCATAATGATCGACGTTTCAGCCTTTCGCAAGATAAAAAAGCCATTAATTACACACACATAAATAACCCTGCAGGTGTAACCCCTTCCCTTGTGCAACACCCATCCCCCCGTTGAACTTCTCACTTCACAATAGATAAAACTACAATAATATTATAAATATGTTCAACTATTTTATACTCAATAGTACAACAGCGGATTTGGATGTAACGAATACTTGATGAATTCTTGATACATATTATCGTGTGTTGAGGAAACAATTAAAAAAGCATTGCTCATTGAGGCCTTTTGGTGTCATTGTATTCAATTTTTTGATCTAGTACGTTTCTCGTTGTAACAACATTTGAGATCTGTTGCCACCCCTTCTGGGTTCAGGTACATGATCTATGCCTATATATTTAAAAGTCGGCAATCTGTGACCCTTCTCAAAAAAATGCTTAGCCACTGGTTTCACTGATTTACCATCCCTAAATGCCGTACTGATGGCAGACCTATGCCCATCCATACGGATCCTTAAAGTCAAATCTGTCTTCCCAATGTATGCCAAACCATATGGGAAAGTGACCATATAAATGACATGTGTGGTGGTACAGGTTATACGATGTTTGATTCTAATTTTTTGTCCTGTTTGGGGCTGGTAAAATACCTCACCTGGTGACATGTACCTACAAGACATACAACTCGGACACCTGAAACACCCTGGTTTACCAGTTGACAACCAAGTAGCTTGTTGTCGCTGATAACAATTCATTGGGTCCGTTTTAACCAACATGTCACGCAAGTTCTGACCCCTGGTGTAAGCCATCACCGGTGGTTCCGACAAACTTTTGCCAAATTTTTGTCTGCCTTAATGAACGACCACCGATCTCTCACCAATTGGCTAATCTGACATGATGAAGTATTAAAACTAGTGACAAACGTCATTCTAGCACCCCCTATCTTATTCCGTGGTGTTCTTACCCTATGCCTGGCCCGTTCAGCCATAATAAGGATTTTCTATTATAGACAAGTCCCTGGAGTGTGCTACCAACTTCTTTTGTTTCTATTATTAATCCCAGTAGCAGCACCCGGGCGGATGATCATAGAGTTGATTGGAGGAGTGCGGATCTGTTTCATTGGTATGTATATATATATATATATATATATATATATATACAGATGCAGCCACTTTGGTTTGTCTGTTTGACACAGAATAACTAAACACAGATATCCCATTTATCTCATTTAACACAGAAAACTGCGTCACAACATCCCATCTAATTAAAGCATTCACCATTGTGAACAATGGAGCTTTGGTATGCTAATGAAAAGGTTAAATGCATTAAATGAGTTAAGATGATTTAGGTTAACACAGTTTCTTCGATTACCCCTTAGTCATGACGCATTTAACTCACAAATCCAAGTGGCTTCATCTGTATATATACTGTATATGGCAGGGACGAGGGCATAGTCCCACGAGGCAAGTAGCCTCCTGCCTACCTATTTTTAACTGTCTCTTCCTTGTTCTCCTGACACCGTACATGCCCTGTGCCTATTCATCACCCCTAACGTATGGTTTGACTAGAAGCTGCGTGCGCAGCCCTGACCTCACTTGCAGTCATAAGTGGGTTTTTGACCAAAGTATGTCGTTTCTATATTAAATCCCACTGCTACTTGCCTCGTGGGACTATGCCCTCGTCCCTGCTTACAAGCTCTACCTGTAAGACAGCGGTAGCTGTCAATCCTGCAACTAAGGATCCAGCGCTTTAGGTGGTGACGGCTGACGCAGGGAGCTGCACAGGCTGTCACCACCGGCGCTTGTTTTCCTTGCAGCCAAAGGGTATCTAGGCAACGGGTCCATAACAACAGAATGACATACTGAAGACAGATGCGCATGGATGCGCACGCCCACCTCTTTGCTGCAATATGACTGGACCGAAAGTCCCAGGCAAGTGTACTGATTGGATGGCGCATGAAGGGAAATGATATGGCGTTTAAAGGGCACGGTGTTACTGTTTTGGATACGGTTTTGTACTTTTATGCTCTATTTCTCCCTGTCTTGTGTCCTCTATGTCCTCTATACCCTGCACTTCTACTTTATATGCTACACAGATGTTTTTGACAACAACTCTGGTTGCCTAGCAACCAGGTGCGCTGGTTTTGTCGCCGTTTGTCCACACATGGCTTTAAATGGTGGAGGTGAAGGGGCCCTCTGGTTGTTTGTTTGTGTACTCCTGACGAAGATCCCTGTGGGGGATCGAAACGTTGAGATTAATAAAGAACTTTTTATTTTTGACTAAAAAACCCTGTGAGTGCCGCCTTTCTGCATACACGTACTTACCTAACTCGGCAGGCACCCAGGTATGTACCGAAGTAAACGGTGTGCACCTTTTGGTCTGTGAATATATATATATATATATATATATATATATATATATATATATACATATTTGCTTATATTTCTGGGAATCATTTACTGTGTCTAATTTATTTTCCATGTTTCCAAGATAAAACCAGAAAAGTTTAATGACTCACACTTTAATTATGTCAAAGGTAATTAATGCTCCGTTAGTAGCCGGCTTTTCTCCCCCCCTCACTGGAAGGGGTCCAGAGACATAATTTTAATTAGGAAGCAAGTGTGGACAAGAGGTCTCTTTAATCTCTCAGAATGCTTAGTCATTTTTCTGGTAGAACCTCTAAAATGCAGAAAACCTAATGCATTCAAATGCTGTTTCTGTAAGTGGTACTTACTGTTAATGCACATTAAATTAGTTCCAAGGAGCACAATGTACAGAATAAACATTACTTCATGTGATCTATTTGGAGACTGAAGCGCAGATGATAAAAATAACCCACACTGCTTGCATTACAGTAGTTAGAATTCAATACAAAATAAATAAATAAATAAACTCTTTCTAGAATCTGATGTTTTAGACTCGAGGTCCAAGGGAGGAAAAACACTGTCTCGCAGGCAGTAGAGATCAGCAAATCAATTGGCCCGGATCAATTTTCAAATTTTAGCAATTTCACAAAATGCAAGTTGGCAAATAATATAAATAACCAATTCTGAACCGTGGCTTTCAGGATGAATTATGATCCAATCGGGGTCTATAAATCGATTTGTAGATTCGTTACCATGAATTTAACCATGAAGTTATACAGTCAATTTAATCTTCATTTCGAGGAATGCCTCCATGATCTGAGACACTGCAATAATGTGTTGACTGATTTGTGATTATGTGAGCTGATTCATAACTCTGGTGATAAGCTAATCAGCCATGAATGGTTTATTTACATGGCTCAAATGTAAACCTATGGCCATGTGATTAGATCTTTACTGAGCCATATGATTTATATTTTACCTTTACAATTATTCTTATTTTTACCATTTCCTAAAAATCTAAATTATTATTGTTTTTTTGCCAAACATGGATTTGCGGTAAAATTCACCAACTGCAATTTTTGAAATTGACAGGCGATATTTGCATAATTAAATGGGCCTTAAATTTAAATCAGTGCCATTTCCCATAAATTGTTCTTAACTCTGTAATGTTCTACTTCATTTATCTATGTTTTCACATGTTATTAATAAAGCTTTAAACCTTTTCCACCAGGCAGTGTCATTCTGCGGTTAGTAATAAGTTAAACTGCAATGGGTGAAAAAATTTGTCACAGCGCTTTGTGTGTCAAAATCTTTTTGTCATCCATAGACATCAATGCATTTTGGCAAAGTTTCGTGAGTTTTCAGGGAAGCGGGTCAGATTGTGGCTACTAAAGCAAAATAAGTACTGTCTTGCATAAAAAAGAGCATTGAAGGGAACCTGGACAAAGCTGTACAATAAAATATCTTTAAAAATTAAACATAAAACCAAAATAATTTTTTTTCTTAAATCATCCATACCTGTTGGACCCTAGTAAGGCCTCATCTGGAGTATGCAGTGCAGTTTTGGACTCCCGTCCTTAAGAGGGATATAAATGAGCTGGAGAAAGTGCAACTAAACTGGTTAGAGGGATGATAGACTTAAATTATGAGGGTAGACTGTCAAGGTTGGGGTTGTTTTCTCTGGAAAAAAGGCGCTTGCGAGGGGACATGCTTACACTTTACAAGTACATTATAAGACATTATAGACAAATAGCAGGGGACCTTTTTACCCATAAAGTGGATCAGCGTACCAGAGGCCACCCCTTTAGACTAGAAGAAAAGAACTTTCATTTGAAGCAACGTAGGGGGTTCTTCACAGTCAGGACAGTGAGGTTGTGGAATGCACTGCCGGGTGATGTTTTGATGGCTGATTCAGTTAAGGCCTTTAAGAATGGCTTGGATGATTTCTTGGACAGACATAATATCAAAGGCTATTGTGATACTAAACTCTATAGTTAGTATAGCTATGGGTATATAGAATTTATGTGAAAGTAGGGGTAGGGAAGATTCAACCCAATCTAACTATGTATATGTAACCATAATGTCAGGCTGGGGTCTGCTTACTTGTAGTAGGCTGTGTTGTTACTGGTTAAGTACTGCATTTCTCCCTATGTGTAGAGTTTTTTAGTATGGAGGTAAGATTTACTCCTGCAGCCCCATTTATAAGTACAAGTGCAATGAACTAGTTTTGAAGCAAAATCGAGCATGCATTGATGCAGTTGAGAAAGATAGGCATGCCCATACATGCTCCTGCGCAATTTGTAGTGTGCTTTAATTCACAAGTTCTTAATGCTTCGCATGCAAGCGTAATCTTATAATTCCATCTGAAACAGACGACTGCCAAGTGACTTGGGCGCTAATGCAGCAGTTTATGCCAGTGATGAGAGTGACTGTAGGGAATTTAAGCAAAAAGGACGCTGATTTGTTTCTCTATCGCAGGTGAGTTACTGCATATGCAATTTTCTGTGACTGGAAACTGCACAATGGTCGATTTGCATCCAAAAATTGCTCATTGCACATCGTTCTGCCATTGTAAATTATACTTCTGCTTTCTTTTTTTAAAGCCATACTGATTCTGATTTACAAATGAAAATGATTTGTACCGATTCATTGCATTCCTCATTGCAATGAGATTAATGCAATTTTGTTTCACAGACTTAGAGAATCAGTACTGCCGGTGAACTCTAACACACCATATGTAAAGCAGTCTAAGCAATTCTGAGAATTAGCACATTGAAATAAAGCCAAAAAGGCTCTTATAAATGTAGCAGTCAGGAAAGTGACTGTGATAACATTCAAACTTCTGGGAGTCCCTCAGGAACCCCCAGTTTTAATGAATCTGTCCCTGTGTGTTCAGAAAGAAAGAACAAGAAGGAAACTGTAATAATGAAAGCTGATATTATTTTACTTGACCATTATAATGCATCTAATACGCCCTACAGTACAGTTTATATAGGAATTACTATTGTTATAATGAATATCAAACATTAGGGATGCACCGAATCCAGGATTAGGTTCGGGATTCGGCCAAGATTCAACCTTTTTCAGCAGGATTCGGCTGAATCCTTCTGCCAAGCCGAACCAAATCCGAATCCTAATTTGCATATGCAAATTAGGGATGGGGAGGGAAATCATGTGACTTTTTGTCACAAAATAAGGTAAATATGCAAATTAGAATTTGGTTCGATATTCGGCCAAATAGTGTATTTGGTGCAACCCTTTCAAACATATTTAAATGTTTGGAAAGTACAGGTATGGGACCTGTTATCCAGAATGCTCGGGACCTGGAGTTTTCCAGATAAGGGATCTTTCCGTAATTTGATTACTTAGATCATAGTTTGGATCAAGTACAAGCTACTGTTTTATTATTACATAGTAAAAGGTAATTATTTTAAAACTTTTTAATTATTTGATTATAATGTAGTTTATGGGAAATGGCCTTCCTGTAACTCAGAGCTTTCTGGATAATAAGTTTCTGGATGATGGATCCCATACCTGTATTAAAGTATGGATATGGAATCCGTTATCTGGAAACCCATTATCCAGAAAGTTCTGAATTCCGGGAAGGCCATCTACCATAGATTATTATTATCCGAATAATCCAAAATTTAATTTTTTTCCCCTTTTTCTCTGTAGTAATAGAATATTACCTTGTACTTGATCCAGACTAATGATAAACGTAATCCTTATTGGAAGCAAAACCAGCCTACTATTTAATGCGTAAATGATTTTCTAGAAAACTAAAGGAATGACAAATTATGAAAAGATCCCTTATACAGAAAACCTCAGGTCTTGAGCATTCTGGATAACAGGTCCTATATCTGTATATATAAGACTATTAACAATGAATGAAATGGCCCTGCAAAATTGTGGAAAGATTCGATTGGATGCTTTTTCATTTGCCAAATACATTGGAGTCATTTCTTGCATTCTTTCCCATGTCAATGGAAATGGAAGTAAATTGATGTTTTTTCTCACTTTTTTTAGTGCGACAAATGCTTTGGGTCTTTTCCCTGCACAAAACCTTATTTTTCCACCAACAAAAAATACAAGACAAAATCATAGCTCACATTTGTGAAAAATTTAATTTCACAGTGGGTCTGTATTAATGAAAAAACACACTCATCCCTAATTGCTTTTTAGAACATAAGAAAAATGTCTTTAAACAGAGCAATATTGATATAATGGCAACCCTGCACCAGGACCATATACACAATATACACAATTTAGGCATCAGCCATATTGTAGGCAACTGGATAATTTGCACCCTAGAATTATTACTGTGCCAAAGGCAGCATTCAGTTATCACTTTTTACAATCAGCTGGTAGCTTAAAGGGATCCTGTCATCAGAAAACATGTTTTTTTTCAAAACACATCAGTTAATAGTACTACTCCAGCAGAATTCTGCACTGAAATCCATTTCTCAAAAGAACAAACAGATTTTTTTATATTCAATTTTGAAATCTGACATGGGGCTAGACATTATGTAAATTTCCCAGCTGCCCCTGGTCATGTGACTTGTGCCTGCACTTTAGGAGAGAAATGCTTTCTGGCAGGCTGCTGTTTTTCCTTCTCAATGTAACTGAATGTGTCTCAGTGGGACATGGGATTTTACTATTGAGTGCTGTTCTTAGATCTACCAGGCAGTGGTTATCTTGTATTAGGGAGCTGTTATCTGGTTACCTTCCCATTGTTCTTTTGTTTGGCTGCTGGGGGGGAAGGAGGGGGGTGATATCACTCCAACTTGCAGTACAGCAGTAAAGAGTGATTGAGGTTTATCAGAGCACAAGTCACATGACTTGGGGCAGCTGGGAAATTGACAATATGTCTAGCCCCATTTCAGATTTCAAAATTGCATATAAAAAAATCTGTTTGCTCTTTTGAGAAATGGATTTCAGTGCAGAATTCTGCTGGAGCAGCACTATTAACTGATTCATTTTGAATAAAATGTTTTTTCCCATGACAGTATCTCTTTAAGCACCAGCATTATAACTACGGTTGGTAGTGCAAAACTTAAGGGGAATTATCGTGAAAAGGGAAAATTTAATATAAGATTCATCATACTGAAATAAAAAACTTTCTAAATACAATCAATTAAAAATTCTGTACCGTTTCCGAAAGGGGAACTATTATGAATGGGACTTGGCCCAGTACTGACAGACAGCCTGTGTTCTGAGCAGAGGAGTGGGAGTGGTCTAACTATTCTTGACTGACATCTAAAGTTCCACCCTACCTGCCCATCTTTCCTATTGGGTAGAAAACCTGGAAAAGTCTTTGATGAAGGTCTAAAAATTCAACTCAAGACGCAAAACAAACTTTATTTCTTGGATGTTAAAGACCATCACTTGCTTTTTCTTTTCTGAGCAGCAGCAATTGAGTTGTTTGGGACAAAGGCCCAGCAGTTTGAAACATACATGCCAAGTAAGCTGCCAGGTGATGCTGGGAGTTGTAGTTTAAGAGCATCCAATTGCACCTTCCCATAAAACTACAATTAGCATCCTGTATAATTTATAAATGTTGTTGGAACAATAAATTGCATCAATGTTTGTGCAGTAACACATTGTAGTCACTCTTTATACATATGCAAGCTAATCTATAACAGAATGTCCAGCTATTTCCTAAGAATGCATACATAAACTGAGTGGGGACCTGTTTATTACAGAAAACCGAGTGCCAGCATGTCTGGGGAGGAATATAGTGTTTGTGCAAAGGATTCCCTTGTTTTGCCTATATACTGTCCACTACAGTTCAGCTTCTCCCCAGGTCTAATGGGCTGGACACAAATTCCTCTCTGCAGCCAAGTAACTGCTGGACTGGACCTGATTAGCCTCAGCTGCCTAATCAACAAGCCTCAAAGCCTGGTTAGTCAGTCTACAGGAGAGCTCTGATGGAGACAAGCGTAGAGAGGTGCCTGTGAACCCAGCATACAGAAGTCTATGTGCCTGTACATACACAGTTGCCTGCATAGAGGTCTGTAATGTTGCTGCCATTGTTTTTTATGGAAGAAAACTGCCTTTGTTTTTCAACCTGTTGCTGCTGGCTTAAATAAAAGCCATTTTTTATTTAAAGAAGAACTAACCCCCCCCAATAAGAACCTACTACCCTAGATAGACCCCCTCCCACTTACTCTGTGGGAGCAGCCATACTACATCAGATATGTTGCTGCAGTATGCTATTAATTTTGATGTTCCTAGTTATAAGCAAGTGAGTTTTCAAAGATCCTGCGATTGCCAAAATAAATCACTATAGTTCCCTTTTACTAAACTTTACCCCCTATGGGCCGGTGCTTCAATCAAAGAATAAGTCGATAGCTATCAAATTGCAGTTTTGCCTATTGACTCAACATACAGAATGCTATAATACTATTTAAGAACTAAGAGCCCTCATATTACCACTCTGATAAACAAACACATTTTTCATCGCCCTCATCCTATTGGCTCTGACTTGTCAAAACTCTTTCGCTATGGAATGGTTATGTGTCCGCAGGTGCACTTTGTTTTAGAAATCAAATAGAACATCTGCTATTTAAGTGGTCTGAATTGTTAATTCTATATTTAGTGCTTGCTTCCAAACAAGAGAACCGCGCATTGAAATACTATAATAATATGCAATAATGCAAACACTGGCAGAATGCCCTGATGATATTTTATTTTATGTGAAACAATTTAGGGCAATCAGAGGACACGGCAGATTAGATTACAAACCGATTCCTTGTATTAATTATATATTCTTAAATATATGATTTAGCTGTCTCAACGGAAACATACCCATGTGCTTTAAAAAATATGAACCGTATGGGAAATACTTTATTTTTTACTTTGCAGACTTTTGCTAATATATTTATGAGAAGGCCAGTATTTAATTTATTATTGATACATTTCTGACATGAATCTAATTTACTTGATTTATAATTTTTGTCAGCAGCGTTTTGTCTGCAATTACATGGTAGAAATAAATACAGCGGCCTTCCTTGTGGGAAAGCAGCAAAAACAATGAACCTCTGCCGAGCAATGTGTATTTATATATTTATGCTGTGGTTCTGCATCCTATTTCAAGTAGAAAGAGGGATTTTTTTCCCCCAACTTTAGAATCCATGCAACAACAATCTTCCAACTGAAACTTGAGATTTATGATTCTTACTGCTTTCTTGGCAGCATGAAATTCATTAGTAGAAATACTGTTGTGATAAGCTATATTGCTTTTTCTTTTTTTTTTCCAGAAAAGTCACCGTCATATGGTATCCACCTGTCATTGCAGCTTATGTGCCAAAGGTAATTTAATTGATCCTTCCATGTGTATTGTGATTTATGGCTGCAATAAGATCCATGCCCTGGTATCTGCCGCACCCACGCACAGCGTCCGGTGACCACATGCATCGTACAAAAAAATACTTTACAAGCTAGATTAAATGAACTAAAAGGTGACATGCAAGTCAGCTTTTCTATTTTGAAATAGTGCAGCTATACTGAATTTGAACATAAAATAACAGATGTTAGTTTATAAACAATTGGTAGAGAGATGGGCTTTCATTATTAAGAAGAAAACCAACCTTTCATTGATACATACTGCTGCAGTATATAATGTCAAAATTAGCTGTAAGGGATTATCCCCTCTGTCTGGTCTTCTGCTACTTACCTAGTACATTATAGGGCTCATCTATGTCCGCAAGTTGTAACTTGGCCAGATTTTAATTATACTTACCTGCTGGTCACCCTGTCTGTGGAAGGCACTCCTGATCCTGATATTGACCTTCACCTTTCTGACGCTGCCTGAATCTGGCTGCCTTAAACTCTGCCAGTAGTGATCGGTGAATCTGTGAAGTTTTGCTTTGCTGAATAATTCGCAAAAAAAATTAGTGAAACGTTAGCTGGCAAAAATACGCTGACGTCCATTTTTTTTGATGTCAGCAAATTTTGCCGGCGAATTTTTGCCCATCATTATCTGCCAGCCTTAAACCTTACCTGGATTTTATCTTCTTTTGTTCTAAGCCTTACACCTCCCCTTTCTTCCCAGCCTATACCATTGCCTACCTTCTACCTTGTTTTGTTAACCCTGCCTGTGCTTCATTAATGTGTATGCATTTTCAAAGCAGTCAACTCCCTCTTTAGTGCCTACTTCAAACACTACTCTAGTGGCCCCTGAGACTCTCTTGTGGCCCTCTGGTGGTCAGTTAGAGTATGCTTTGGCCACTGTTCATGAGAGTAGCCTTGTCATAGGATTAAATATGTATGGTAAAAGTGCCCCTCTCTAGTCCCGCCTAGTGGTAGACATGAGAATAACACCCAAGCAGGAAAAAACAGACGTTTTCCAGTTTTTTCCACTTTTAGCAATGCAAAAAAATCCTTCAGCAGAGGTGTCAGGTAGCTGCTATCTGGTTAGCTACACATTGTTCTGTTGATAGGCTGCTGATGGGCTGCAGTGTAGCAGTAAAAAGTGACTGAAGTTTCTCAGAGCACTAAGTCACATGACCCGAGGGCTCCTGGGAAACTGACAACATGTCTAGCCCCATGCCAAATTTAAAAAAAAAATTATAAAAATATATGTTTGCTCTTGGATTACAGTGGCGCAGCACTATTACCTGATGTATCTTGAAAAAATTTGGTGGACTAGTCATCTTCCACCAATATATTATTAAGGCTTATGATGCGGTCTGGAAACATAAATATAATTCATGCAACAACACTTGTCACTAGAAAAATCATCCAATAAAAGTTGCATCATATCTTTGTATATCTGGCTTCTTGTTTGTTAATGCAAATGCACCAGGGAGCATCACATAAATTGGTAAGTATGCTTGGAGCTCCTAACACTTGTGTTAGAGAGCTAGGGTTCACAGTGAAACAGTGAATAGGGGCTAGATCCCCTATAACATATGCCCAGCCTATGAAGCATTGCTATATTTACATATATACTGTATTACAACAATGTTATATTTCTGACTTTTAAAACCTTTATGGGAGATTCTTGTACAACAATTGTAAATGAGAAAATGTATAATATATATAAATAAAGAGAAATGTAATATGTAGTTGGCAGTTTCTTTGGAAAAGAAGAGCAAGAACTGAAAAAAAAAAGTTTCTGAATATTCTGAAAATAATTCACATTCTGGCAAGTGGTAGTTTTAACATAATTCATATCATTTATAAAGTTTTTGCTTTAGAAGATATATTATCAATCCAATTTTTTCTTTATTTGGCAAATACTAGTTGTCTGTAATGTTCATCAAATACTTCATAACACATAATGAATGTGTTTAAAGTGTGTCCTTTAGGCTCAGCTCATTAAATTATGGGTTAGTAAACAACATTTTTATTTCTAAAAATTGTTCCTCCATACTTTTAGTTTGATGACCGCCATTCAAATATAAATAGCAGTTGCAGTCTCTAAAATAGTCCATGTTTTGTAAAATCTTCCCAAAAAAAATGTTCCATTAAATATATTTCCTGCTTGGAAAGTTGAAGCAGTCTTTTGGGGGGATGCAATAAAAATTGGAAACGTGAAAAATATTTGTAATGCGAAAATATATGCCTCTGCACAAACAAATGTTCCTTTTCCAGATCTGGAAAATGTTTAGCGACCACTTCCGATCATGGAAGAAATAATGCAAATTGTATAGTTTGCGCCAGTGCGCTGTGTATTTAATAAAACCTCTTACTAAAAAAAAAAGTTTATGTTTTCTCCAAAAGATTATGCAACATTCAAGCATGTTTTAAAAGTTGCAATGTGCAAACTTTTATTCTTATTTGTGCATTTTTTTTCTCCTTGCAACTTTTACTACATTTTCCCCATTGCCTTTTAAATATGTATCCTTCAACAACATTTTCTTGTTATAGATTTACTTAATTACTTACTTTTGCACATGAGGCGCCAACTGATTTACTATCACATTTCTTTTTGGCCATCAGCTATTTCTTCTATTTCCTTTTATCTCCAGCATATCTAACACCTACTTTAGCACCACCAGCAATTTTTCATCAAAGGCGTACTGGATAAGATTGCCAAACTGCTAGTTATGAAAAACTGGTGCCAACTGTGCGAATATTTGTATTGCTAAAATCTCTCAAAACATGCCTTTGTCAGCTGTGATTACAGTTAGATAGCTAACTTATATGTACATTTTAAATGTAAGCCATTTTGCAATAAAGGTTTTATAGATACACAGATCTTTGGAAAACATCCACTCTGTATAAATCGATTGGACATTTTTACATTTCATTTATTGGAATGCCTGTGGTCTGCAAAGTATTGTGTATTCAGATCTTCTAAAAACAACAATGACTTCCTTTTGTGAGCGTAAATTGAAAAATCCACCTGCATTGCTGTCAGTTTGGTGTCTCCTCAGGGGATACACACTGCTAAAAATCAATATTGCTTTAAGCTAAATAAATACATTTATAAATTATACACTGTCTAATGGTAAATACATTTTTACTTTTTTATGTATATGACTTTGTAAACTGTCACATTACAGAAATCCTTGTAAACATGTAAAGAATTCAGATCAGTGCTTCATCACGTCCTTAAGCATGCCTTTATCCTTTAATTTTCTATCCAAGATTTAAAGATGAGGCTGTTTCAGGAATCATGTCTAAACAGATGGATAAATATGTGTTTGAAACATGTCCAAGTCTCATGGGTATAATGTATCATCAATTGCTGGCACTCAAAGGATTATTTTTAAATTATAATTTTCTTTTGGGGTATTAAAGGGACATTCTAATGACTAATTATTGATTCAGAATCAATACACTTTGTGCATGTTTCTTTTTTGCAGAACAAAGGGTCCCCAGTGGTTGAAAGATGCTTAACTCTCTCTTAACTAAATATATTGGAAAATCTAAACAAGTATTCTCCTTTTTACGATATGTCCACTGATCAGTGTAGCCTATGGAATTAATCTCAATTAATTGTAACAGAAAATGGTATGTTGGAACTACCAAAATAATCAATTCAAATATTCACCTATTATAAAGGTGCAAAAAACCCAGCACATTTAAAAACATGATAGGACACCCCGTCTATGATTAGAGTCGATTTTGCCTTTAAGAAAACTCTTCATTTATGAGTATATTTTTGTTTGGGAGTATTTGTTAGAGAATATTAAATGAGTGAGTTTTAAAGCATAAAAAGATAACACCACATTTTTTAATAGCAAGTAACATTGCAGTTTGAAGGAATTGGGCCAAGAACATAAAGTATAAACAAGTACTGTACAATACCAACAGGCTTCTTATTAAGTGTTTTTTAATATAAGTACACAACTTGTTGACTCTAGTTCTGGTGCCTGGAGTATTGTCATCCAGGTTTAAAATGTAATGTTTAAGTGCTACACATATATTTTCATTTCTGCTAAGTTTTGTAAAATGTGTACATGAAAACGATGTTTCCAAAGTAACCACCCATTAGTATTTCTCATGTATATAGTAAAACCCCAAATTTATTGATATTTTTCTGCATTAATTTCAAAGCCATAGGGCTTTATTTTCAGTATTTTTCTAGGTGTGCTTTTCCCAGGGTTATTCAAGCTATTTTGTTTTCCAGATTTTGATCTGATGTCAGCAACTGTGCTGTATCAAGTACAAGGTACTGGTTATTACAGAGAAAAAGTTAATAATTTTTTAAAAATTTGGATTACAGTTAGGCTTGGGCGAATTTGACCCGTTTCGCTTTGACAAAAATTTGCCGTCAGCGAAATGTCACCGATGCTCATTAGTCTATGGGCGTCAAAATGTTTTTGACGCGTAGTGACATTATTTTGCACGTCACTGTATCAAATGCTTAAGAAGTTTAAGTAGATCACATCCACTGCCATCCCAGAATCGAGGTCCTTGCTCACCCCATAAATTAGTCTGGCCTATCAAGCCTGGCTTGATAAAGGGCTGGTAAAGCCTGAAAGTTGCTTTGCTAGTGGCACGAATAAAAGTTTGATTCACTGATCGGAGTGTTGCAGAGAGGAATACAGCGTGCAACCGACGCTTCAAACTGCATACTAGTTTAAAGGTGGCCATAAACGTAGAGATCCGAGATCTGGCTGACTTTTGGGCAGCTATTGATCGGGGAAGTCCATCGGATGGCCCACACGCGGACCAATAAGCTGCCGACTGCTGTCACCAGGTTTTATCGGCCCGGCCTTTAGTGTGGCACTTTTTCTGACTTTGTTATGTGGGACTATTAAGAAGGAAACCTTCATTAACTCATTTGTGTAGACAGACAAAAAAATAACAGATAAGGATCTTTTAATTTTTTCTGTTCTCATCAACCAGCTGACCCCCCTTCAGGGTTTATTTTTTTATTATTTACATATTTATTTGTCCCAGATAACTTGAAAGCCTTAAAAGCATGTCTTTTCTTACCCACCTCAACACCAACACCACAAATGTTTTGTTTCGCAATGACATTCCTTGCTTACAAGGGGAATTTAGAGCTTTCTGGATGGTTTCCTGATAACAGATCCCATACCTTTGCATATGTAGTGTAGAAAGGTCCAACAAATCTACAGACTGATGCTATATAATGACACAGATTGGAGAAAATGATGTTAAATGAACTGACAATGTAGAAGGGGCTCAAAGCAGCTGAAAACATTTAGTTTGCGCACTCTTGCATGAGGTGACCTTCCAAACCTGCACATTAGTGTCCGAAGCCTGTAGGATCCCCACACAAATGGTGAAGCATGGAAGTAATGCATTTTCATTGAATTCTCAACATTTACTGTAAGTAGTTCAAAGAAATTTTCTTTTTTACATTTGGATTTTAAACCATGGTGCCTGGAAAACAGGAAATGGGTTCTAAATACAAAGTATTATTTAAGTTCTTTTTGCTTTAGCAGCTTTCCATTCATGATCATCCCCCTTTACATAGGTTAGTTTCCTTCTGTTTGTTTACCTGTTTGTTTACATGTTGTTTGAGTCAAGTAGCGTTGAGTAGCTACTACATATGTAATGGGGGCTTAAAGGGTATAAAAGCAATTAAAAACTTAAATTAGACCCACCTAAGGTCCCTTCTCTCTTTGGAAGTGCAGATTCATCCATCCACAGCTCCAGCCATGTAACATGGGTGCTGTGTTTATATGTTATTGACATTAATGTACCAGCTAATTCATATACCTGTTATGTACTTGTCTAACTGTGAGAATGTACTGCCTCCATGTTTACTACTCAATAAAAATGTATTGTTAAAAGACACACACACACACACACACACACACACACACACACACACACACACACACACACACACACACACACACTGCAATGTTCTCACAAGGGCATTCTTAATAAAACAATGTAAAAGTTTTTCATTGACCTTCAGAACCCTGCTACCTATCACTAAGGCATTATACATTAAAAGTTGCACTCTTTGATAGAAACTTTAAAAGGATGGGCCTTAGTAACAGTAGAAGCTAATGGGTTTGCAAGGAAATCAGCAGCATACTTCAAAGTCTATTGTCTATACACACTAATATGTAGCAGTATACTATAGTCACATAATACATTCTAATGCAAGACAACCTTTTAACTTCAGACTATTCACAATACAAAAAACATTGTAAGCAAAAATAACATTGTTACAATTGAAATTTCTTATTTATTTCGCACCAATACATTCAATAATGTCGAGGTTACTGTATAAAAAAATACAATACCTGATATTAAGATCGTGATATAAAGGGAATGAGCTACAGTATCAATCTTGGCTCAATGATTTATGCACATTTGCATTCATGTACATTGCAGTATCATGTTAAATTATATACATTTTAGGGTAAGTTTGAAGTGCACACACATTTGGGACAGAAATATGATCTATTTCCCTAATGTTTCTCTCTGTTAGATAACAGTGAGGTAACTGATGGATTCCGGGAAAGCAGAATTCTCATTGATGAGTATCCTTACATCTATAATCAAAGTGGTTGTCCACCTTTGAGTTAACTTTACTATAATGTAGAGCAGTGCCGGCTAGTGATGGGCGAATTTATTCGATAGGCGCGAATTTGCGACCGGCAAGTAAATCGCCAAACCACCGTGAAAATTCACCAGCGCTGTTTCACAATTTTTTCGGCGAATCGAAACGCTCCAAATTTGCCCATCACTAGTGCTGGCTCATTTCGGCTGGGAGCCCCAGGCAACCTGTCCAATGGCGTCGCCCCCTCTGCCCTGCCGCACATGACTGTACGGGAATGAGCGCACAAACTAGCAGCCGTTCAACACAAGCGAGCATGCACCGATAGGTGAACATTAGCAGGAACGAGCTTGGCCCCATCAGTGAGGTAACACTCTTGGACTAGGGGTAGGTGACAGGGAAGGTATGTGCCTGGCGCCCCCAAGGTTTGTACCCTAGGCACGTGCCTCTTCTGCCTACCCCTAGTTCTGGCCCTGATGTAGAGAGTGATATTCTGAGACAATTTGCAATTAGTTTTAATTTTTTATTATTGGTGTTTTTTTGAGTCGTGTCTCTTTTTATAAGCAGCTCTCCGGTTTGCAATTTAAGCAATCTGATTACTAGGGTCCAAATTACCCTAGCAACCGCACATTGATTTGAATAAGAGACTGGTATATGACTAGAAGAGGGCTTGAATAGAAAGATGAGTAATAAAAAGATGCCATAACAATACTTTTGTAGCCTCATAGAGCATTTGATTTTCGATGGGGTCAGTGACCCCTATTTAAATACTAGCAAAAGTCAGAAGAAGAAGGCAAATAATTAAAATTATAATCAAGACCAATTGAAAGGTTAGAATTAGCCATTTATAATATTCTAAAAGTTAACTTAAAGGTGAACAACCCCTTTAAGTTTGCTCAGCCTGTTCAAGAGATCTAGAGGTTTAGTGGGATAATTTTGCTGAGGATTTTGGTGGGTTACCACTGGCAACATTACAACCATAGAGATTGTTAAAGGAGAACTAACCCCCCCCCCCAAAAGAGAGAGTCCCCATCCACTAGCTCCTATTCAACCCTCTCCCCACTTCCTCCCCACATAGTCCACTATTTAAAAAAGTGTTGCTGAATGCCTCCCAGACCTCTCCATGCAAAGTAGCTCAGTGGAGCTTACAGGCCCCTTCTTCAGTATCTTAGGATACATTTGCTAAAGGACCAATGATGCTAATCTTTTTCGCACATGTGCAGTTAGAGCACTTTGGTATTTGAACCTACAGAGCATGTACCGGAACACTCCGTAAATAGCTGAAGGGAAGAAGAGGATCCAAAGATATTTCAAAGAAATTCCTGTGACTGATGGGGGAAGGGTATTATATTGGACTGCAAACCTTTAATCCCCAAGGTCCTATTGGGGATAAAAACCAATTCTGAAAATAAAGTGCAAAACCAATATATTAATAGTAAAATTTATTATATAATCACAATAACACTGGCCGGCCAGAAAACACGGTGAATAAATTATGAAAATAAATTGTGAAAAGTTACAAGTTGCTGGTTCTTCATGATCCGCCAGATTGTGAAATCGGTGAAGCAGCAGGAGTTCATGAAAAGAAATCGGAGGTTGCGTTCCGCTGTGGAGTGCATGCACTGTAACAGACGGTGTGCCATCTTGGATCATCGTGAAAAGGACATCTGCAGAGAAATTCGTGAAACAGGCTTGAGGCTGCTGAGAGTTCCAATCTGGCTGTGCCAATGAGAAATTCCGGAACTGTATATCTGGTGAGATTATTCCAACTTCTTTTTGGGGGGGCTGTGCAGCTGGCAAGGAGGAGGGAGTGGCAGATGCCCCAATATACCCCTTTTTATAATCTGCGCTCTAAATTCAGCCCTCTGCCGGCCGGCCTGTTTCCTATATCTAATTAAATACTCTGCACACGCCATTGCTTCAAAATCCCAGCTCCAACTTCTGGGAAATAACTTTTCTATCTTGTTGAACTACAACTCACAACCATCCTTTTTTTTTTTTTTAATTAGAAGCATATACCAACACCCAGGAACAGTCAATTGATTTTTCTCCACAGGATGATTGCCCACCTGGATTGTATTTATTACTGATTTTAGAATTATGTATTCATCATTTATTCACTGTGTTTTCTGGCCGGCCAGTGTTTTTGTGATTATATAATCAATTGTACTTTTAATATATTGGTTTTGCAGTCCACCTTCTATGTTTTTTCGTGATCAAAAGATATTTAACATGGCACCGCTGAGCTCCGTTGCACTACTCTGCATGGAGAGGTCTGTGCAACATTCGGTGACACTTATTAAATTGGGGACTATGCAGGGAGGGAGGCGAATGTGGGCTAGTAGATAGGGATGTAGCGAACCGCCGCCGATGTGTTCGCGAACGCCGTTCGCGAACACCGGCAAAATTTGCGAACAGTTCGCGAACTGTTCGCGAACTTCGAACATCCGAAAATCGTTCGATTCGAACGATCGAAGGATTGAAATCGTTCGATCGAAGGATTTTCGTTCAAATCGAACGATCGAAGCCATTCGATCGAATGATTTCATTCGATCGAAGCCATTCGATCGAATGATTTCATTCGATCGAATGCTTCGATCGTTCGATTCGAACGAAAATCCTTCGATTTTAGCGGTCGAATGGTCGAACGATCGAACGATTTTGACGCGAACGCCTATTGGCGAACGTCGCGCGACGTTCGCGAACTTGCGGCGGACGCGAACAGTCGAAGTTCGCGCGAACTAGTTCGCCGGCGAACAGTTCGCTACATCCCTACTAGTAGATGGTGCATTTTAGAAGGGGTGTTTAGTGTCCTTTAAAGCACTGAACAATAAAATGGCTCCTCAAGTGCCAGTTGCCCAAATGATCCAATGTGAATCCTGTCTTCTCTGTTTACACTTGATTTTTTTGTGTGCATACACACAGATCTAAGACTAGTCCAACCCAGTGTTTCATTAACCCCATAGATAGTATTTCTTTTAGAGTGCTATAATGCTGTTTTCTTATGATTAAGATACACTGCCTTTCTGTGTGTATGGAACCACTTGGGCAATAAATGGAATCATAAAACCCTAGTTATTGTGTTTAATCCAAATTCCGTCAGTAAACATGTCTGGTAAAGTGTTGTAGGGGATATTTGGTGACTGCTCGGGGATTAATAAATTACTATAGTATAGGCTGTGAGGGTAATGGGTTATAAAAGTAGCAAGGTGGGAGGGAGACAAGTTCCCTGTCAGTGACTGCCTGGTTGCATAAAGCTACTCCCAGACTGCCAAAAGGGCTAGGGTTAATGTATGTACCTCATACAAGTCCACATTCCATCAAACACAGCAGAAGTTCCACAAACACAAGTATAATTTCAGAGTATAAATAGACCCTTTACAGTACGGAGGGCAGGGCAGCCATCGGGGGGGCAGGGTGGAGAGTTGTAGGGGGGCCCGAGGGTAAGGGGGCCCGGCCACACTGCACTTACTTGATTAGCCAGGCCCCCTGCTTTCTGAGAGCTGCTGACTTCGGGAAGGCAGGGCAGGAGCACAGGGGGAGGCAGCTTCTGTCCACTACTTCCCCTTATTGGTCACAGAGTTTAAGTCCCGGTTGAGCTGCTCAAGGATTTGATACCTGAGATTTGAACTTCCCCTCCAGCTCATCCAATCACCATTCAGCTTTACCGGGACTTGAAATTCTGTGACCAATAAGGGAAGAAAATGCCCCCTTCTGTATTTGGCAGCTCACTTACAGCAGGTGGGCCACACTAATGTAGTAAGTACAACATGGCAGGATCCCCCTAAAGGGCACCAATTTTTGGGGGGGTGCAAGTTTTTTTACATGGACATTTAAGGGGGGTCCTGGCCACCAATTTCCTTATAACATGGGGAGGGGGGGGTCCTGGCAACCATATTTTTTACCATGTGGGGTCCTAGCCACCAATATTTTTTAAAGGGGGGCCCAGACCACAATTCTTTTTTATTTTTTATTAACATGTGGGAACCCTAGCCACCAATGTTTGTTTTTTTTTTTTACTGTGAGGTGGGGAGGGCGGACCTGTAGTTGGGGCTTGCGGTGGTTGCAGCCCAGGGGGCCCAGGAAATGTTGTTGTATGGGACCCTGTGATTTCTGATTGCGGCCCTGATGGAGGGTCAATTTTGAAGCAGATAGATTGAGTGGAAAAGGCCCACCCCTAAACTCTGTGTACACTGTACTTATCCAGCAACTTCCTACAGCTGCAGAACCAAAGGCAATGAAAGCCCACTGGTGCTGGGGCCCACCAAGATTTTTCCTGGGTTTCCCGGCGGGCCAGTACACAAACTTGCTATGACACTATGCACTCCACCTAAAATCTACATAGTGATGATGAACAAAAACAGCACATTTTTCTGAAGCAACAGCAAATAGGGATAATTCAAGATTTGATGGAGAAAACCAACAAAAGGATAGTTGACACACAATTGTTATCCTATACACATGACAACTTCAAGGTATTTTTAATTGTAATTTTATTCATTGCTTGGATTGAGCTTGTTAAACTCGGAATTGATTAGGCATGATATTAATGGATGAAAGAGAACACCTTTGTTGTCTTTTGTTTAGTGATCTTTCCTTCTTAATCAGATATGCTGCTTGTTTGCTTTTTTATTATGTGCCTTACTTAATGTTTGGTTATTCACAGTCTGCTTCATTTCAGACATAAGAGGAAGACAATTGTGCGGTAAACAAAGGAAGAAGCTGCATTTTGTTTGAAACCTTGAAATCATCAGAGTTTTGCCTCTTTTGTAGTGATGGGCAAATTTATTCGGCAGGCGCGAATTCGCGGCGAATTTGCGTGATTCACCGCCAGCGAATAAATTCACGAAACACCCGTGAAAATTCGCTGCAAAAATTCACCGCAAAAATTCGCCGGCGTCAAAAAAATGTTTCCGAAAAAACGGACGCCGGCATCAAAACCGGGCGCCGGCATCGAAAAACCAGGCGCCGGCATCAAAAACGAGATGCCGGCGACGTTTCGCAAATTCGCCCATCACTACTCTTTTGTGATTTAATGAGAAGATGAATTATAAGATGCACAGTAACCTTATAATGGCAGTAAACCTAATACAATTGGAATATTTCTTTTGTTGCTTTGGGCCTAAGTGAATAAAAATTCTGCAGGAATAATAAGTAAGCCTAGACTATTGGCTGATACAAACCACAATTAAATAGTGTGGCAATCTGTCCACCAACAGGTGTAATACTTTTCATGATATGAGTATGTAGAGTCCGGAGTGACATGGTTGCCCAATCCAACCTGCATTCACTATTTTAAAGAATAGTGATGGCGGTTTTTTAAATCCACTGATGAGTGTCTTGCACCCACACTGATCTGCCCAGTTATGATCTTTAATGATGATGATGGATGTCGGCGAACTTTCAGCAATGGCTTTTGAGAGGCTCTGTTACTCTTCTGCAAACTAGACAAATTGACTCGTATTGGTTGCTTGCCCTTGCTTTTTGTATGTAGCTCCGTGTCTCCTCCTCCTTCTTTGAACATTGATAAAATAGTGTACATGAATTGACAAAGACATGGTTATTCTGTGCCAATTGCCAATAGGTGTATTGTATTTTGTAAAAATATTTTCATTGTATATGAGTAGATATCTGTCTGTTTAATCTTCAGGCAATGAGTAGATTAGAGAGGACCAAGCTGTCATTTTGGCCCAGTTTTGAGACTGTCTTTATATTAGGTAGAGCTGATCCCCTTAGTTTTGGGGCTGATTGTAAATAGGCTGCTCATATTTGCCGTTTGCATCCTGCCCTGTTTGATGCGTATATTAGAAAGATTTAAAGGAATACTGTCATGGGAATAGTGCTGCTCCAGCAGACTTCTGCAGTGAAATCCAATTCTCAAAAGAGCAAACAGATTTTTTTTTACATTCAATTTTGACATCTGACATGGGGCTAGACATATTGTCAGTTTCCCAGTTGCCCCAGTCATGTGACTTGTGCCAGCACTTTAGGATGGAACTACTTTTCCTACTGAATCGGTCTCAGTGGGACTTGGATTTTACTATTGAGTGCTGTTCTTAGACCTACCAGGCAGCTGTTATCTTGTGTTAGGGAGCTGCTATCTGGTTACCTTTCCCATTGTTCTTTTGTTGGGCTGCTAGGGAGGGGTTGATATCACTCCAACTTGCAGTACAGCAGCAAAGAGTGACTGAAGTTTATCAGAGCACAAGTCACATGACTGGGGACAGCTGGGAAACTTATATTTCTAGACCCATGTCAGATTTCAAAATTGAATATAACAAAATCAGTTTGATCTTTTGAAAAATTGATTTCAGTGCAGAATTCTGCTGCAGCACTATTAACTGATGTGTTTTGAAAAAAACATGTTTTCCCATGACAGTATCCCTTTAATGACTTTGCATGACTGGTCTGGCAGCAAATCTTGCTCTACTTCTATAGAAGCACTTTCTCTCCCTACAAACAGACCATTTCTTAAATTCCTGCCTATTCATGTTCTCCATCTTGAGGTTAGTCCTATTACAAATTTCTTTGGACAGAAGTGGGGGGGCTTCCCCACAATGAGATCTTTGCCCTGGGCCCACTGATACCTTAAAGCAGAGTTATTTATAAATAAATAAACATTGTATAACAGGAGCAAACTAATTTCTACCTTGAGAAAACCTGAAATGTTTGCAGTTGAAAATGGTAGCTTACATGTATGCTGTTACCAAGGCATTTAAAAAAAAAAATACTGCATTTAAAGAGAATTTACCTTACTCAGTAGTGGTGTTTGTTTTAGCAAACATGTATGGGCTATAACTCACAGATCGTTTTTGTTGGGATTCAGGAATATGATTATGATTTATGCAATAAAGCAAAGTCCGCTTTATATGAAGAAACTAAACACCCCGAAGGCATGACCTTTAGCAATGAAACATAATAATGACTGAACATAAGACTGATGATTTATCATTGTTTTACAGAGATTTGCTTTTATTTGAAACCCAAACTCCAGCACTGCAGCTGCTTGATAAACGGCATGATCTATCATGCACATGTGTGATTTATATTCATTAGTATACAATTTATTATTGTGGCCAGAGTTATTCTATAGCAGCACACAAACACATGGAATGGTAATAGGGTAATAAAATAATTTATATGACGGAAAAGCTTTCTGTGTGTCCCTATGCGTCTAATGTAATCCACTAACTACTTTATTTATAGAATGCATAATTGCAACATTTCTGAATACCGAATGCATATCAAACACTTGAAGTACAAAACAACATAAAATGTGATCGGTGCACTTGTAAATGTTGGGGCAGCTGTTATAACTCTTAAAATAAAAAACAGACTCATCATTAAAAGGCATGAATGTAAAAAAGGAATGTTGCATTCCTGCCTATAAAAAAATGTTTTATCTATAGATAAGGAATCGATTATCCGGACACCCGTTATCCAGAAAACTCCAAATTACAGAAAGGCCATCTCCTACAGACTTCATTTTAATGAAATAATCCAACATTTTAAACATGATTTTCCTTTTTTTCCCCTTGTACCTGATCCCAAGATATAATTAATCATTACTGGAAGCAAAACCAGCCTATTGGGTTTATTTAATATTTACATGGTTTTCTAGTAGACTTAAAGTATGAAGATCTAAATTATGGAAAGATCCATTATCTGGAATCCCCAGGTCCTGCAAATTTAAAAACAAAAAAAACAAAACAAAGAAGTGTACTCTATTATAGAAATGCAATGATTACCAGATAAATATAGCATGCTTATACAGGATGATCAGGACCTGGGGTTTTCCTGATAATGGATCTTTCCATAATCTGGATCATCCCATCTAGTAAAACATGTAAACATTGAGGGTTATTTATCAAAATCCGATTTTCTTTTTGGGGATTATTTTAATAAAAAAAAGTCAGACCAAACTAGAATCCATGATTTGACCTTATTTATTATTAAAAAAGCTTGATTTAATAGGGGAAAAACTCAATAAAATAGAGCAAAAACCAGAAATGTACAATTTTTTCCCCGAATTGCTTGATTTTTTTCAGGCTTCTTCCTGATTTTTCAGGCTAATTCTAGCGCAGACCACAGAAAATTCCAAATAGGATAGGGACCTCTCCCTTTTGCTTATATACAACCTCGGTTGGTCTGAGATATTGGATTTTCAGATTCTGGCTTCGGGGTATAATACATCTTTTTTTTTTTTTTCCTACTAAAAATTTTGATTTTATTATATAAAAACTAACTTTTTGATTTTTTAGCTTTCAGACTTTAATAAATAACCCTCTAAATAAACCCAATAGGCTGTTTTTCCCCCAATAAGGATTAATTGTGTAATTGTAGTTGGAATCCGTACAAGGCACTGTTTTATTATCACAGAGAAATAGGAAATCATTTTTAAACATTTTGTATTATTTGCATAACTTGGAGTCTAGGGGGCAAATTCACTAAGATGCGAAGTTGCGCCAGGTGCAACTTCGCCGCACTGCGCCACACTTCGCCAGGCGTATTTTCGCCAGCGCTCCGCAAATTCACTAAAATCCGAAGTTGCGCACAGGGGTAGCGTAAGTTTTCGAAGTTGTGCTAGCCTTAATTCGGCAAGCGAATCGATGTTTCGCTAGCGATGGTTCATTTACATACGGCGCGAAATTCAAATTTCAATGGAGGAATACGTATTAGCACTACAAATGCCTAGAAAACCTTCAAATCTGCAAATAAAATTTTTATTTTGCCCTACACATGTGCCCACTGTCTAGGTAAGTTGCCATGAGTCAGGAGATGTAGGGGGGAAGGAGGGGAGCCCCAAAACATTTTTCAATCTTTTTCAGCCTATCACCCATCATGTAGAAAACACACCAGCGTTTTTTGGGACTTTTGACTTTTTTTGAAACAATCCCTATCTACTCTATTGCGCTTCGCCAGGTCTGAGGTGGCAAAGGAAGTCTAGCGTAAAAGGTAGCGTTCAGTACACTGCGCAAGTTAGTGAATTTGCGTAGTTACATCGCTAGCGAAAATTCGCCTGGTGTAAGGGTGCGAAGTAACACTAGCGAAATTACGCCAGCGTTCGTTAGTGAATTTGCACAGTAGTGAAAAATGCCAAATGCTAGCGAATTAACGCTAGCGAATTAACGGTAGCGAATTAACGGTAGCGAATTAACGCTAGCGTTCGGTGCTTCGGCGCTTAGTGAATTTGCGCCTATGCGAGCAGACCTTTCCATAAACTGGAACTTTCTGAATAACAGGCTTCAGTATAATGGATCCCATATCTGTACATTAGACAAAGGTTGAATGGGGAGACACTATTTCTGTAGCTGAAATGATATGAGACCAAGTAACCATTCTAACACTGTAAGTAAACCATCTGTAAGTAACCCACCTTTTTCCCATGTGAAGATACTTATATTCCTCATTATGACTCTAGTAGGTTTATATAGTAAGACTTGAAAAGCTTTTACTCACTTCAATAACCCATAGAAATCAATATGCAATAAACGTTTTGTTTTGTGCAGTGAGTGAAGGTACAACTGAACTGTTAAAGCATAGATTTGTTGCTATGGGTGCGATATAAGACAAACTGGCCATTATACATCACAATGAGGGTCCTTGATTAATCCTCTTTTGAATGACAGGCAGTTTGAGGACAATTAAAGCTATATTTGTACTTAATGGCCTTCATCAAATGTTACTCATAATATATCCGCATGAGTAGAAGATTGAATTAGCTGTCAAAGGTCAAACCATGGCCTACAATTGGCATTTACTTACTTGATTTATACATTTCACCTGCAATTTGTCTGCACCCTCTTTATCGAAGGGTAAAAATCCAGAGTGAATCGCTTCCACGATTTATTAATTTCCACTGGATTTTTAAAAGGGTATTTATCAAAGGGTAAGGTATTTATCTCTGCTTCAGCCATTGGCAATTATGCTTTATTCCCATTTTGATGAATATGCTCCATTCTATTTTATTAATAAAAGTCATATGACACATTTCATTTTTAATGGATTATATGTGGTAACAATACCAAAACAGTCATGAACTTTCCTATTTTATTCACATGTTAGACATTCATTTTAACTGCTTATATAAAATATTGGAGAAATAATGATAATTCCTGGAAATAAAGTGCAATAATCTTCAGGTTACTACGATGAATCCCTCTTTGTCATTTGCCTGTTTTTAATTGTGTGTGTGTTGTCATATTGCTATCCAATTAGCATTAATTATGTGTTCATAAAGCAAGTCTTATGGGGCAATGTATTAAAAGATGAAAAGGTCACATCAAGTCTGGTAGCTTATAACAACCAGCATGTTGCATTTAGTGACCAACTGTTGGAAAAGAGATATCTGTCAGGTTGCTGTTGGTTACTAGACTAGGTTACATTTTCTCTGCCATGATTTAGGAGCAGTTTACCAATACTAATCAGTAAGTGCACATTGAACGTTTCCATTACTCTATAACAAAATCTCCTTTAATTATGTTATAAATATATATCAATGAGTTAATATTAATAAAGTGGCAGGTAGCCTGTGAAACACACACAGACTATATATATCATTTTATGGAATGGCACAAAGAATATTTCACTGAACTAATGGAGAAGTTAAATGGACACCTTCTGAATTTGATTGGTTAACTGCATAATCACATGAACACTGGCTGTGGCGTTGTTTGCCTTTGAAGTGCTTCAAAATCGGTGAGATCCCCTTTTATTTATTTATTTATTTTTATTCCTTGTCAGGCTAAGCTTTAGAAGCAATTATAAACGAAGGACTGCACACTCAATTAAATAGAGAATAATGTATTTGATTATATAATTACATTTTCATGTGTTTTGACCCATATGGGTCTTTGTCAGATATTAATACAGTGAGTACTGGTCCTGACATAACTGTACAGATATATATCTTAATGCTTAAAGGTTTCTTTATATCAAAATTTAAAAAGTTACATCACCAAATGTGTACACATATAAAAAAGCGACGTTTCGAGCCCATATAGGCTCTTTATCAAGCCATGTGTAGCAATGGTATCAAGAACAAACACACACCATGTGGCTATTTAAGGATCATCAAAGGAAGTGACATAGCAGCATATTCATTATCCTCTAAACAGGGTTGATACAATGTGCACTGAAACCTGGCTGAATTAAATACACCATCCATGAAGAAACAGATATAGCTACAAAAATAGATATAGATTGTAATCCTTGTTAAGGCCTGCTGGATGAAGAGAATTTAATATTTTTATCCACCACACTTCCTGTTGTTTGAGTCTGAGTTCACGATCTCCTCCCCTTAATAAGGGGGGCACATGTTCTAATACCATGAACCGTAACTGGTCTGCAGTGTGACCCTTTTCTTTAAAATGTTGTGACAATGGAAGAGCAATATTTCCCAATTTAATGGTAGACTTATGTTGTGATATCCGTGATTTGACCTTTTGGATAGTTTCCCCAACATAGATCATACCACATGGGCAAACTATCGCATACACCACAAATTGTGATAAGCAGTTATGGTATCCCCTAATTTGAATGGAGTCCTCTGTGCCTGGATGCATAAAGAATTTGCCTTTAATCACATGTCTGCACTGTTTGCAATCCAGGCAAGGATACATACCACTGTTACGTTTTCCCAAAAATGTATCTACGACCAGTTTGTCTTTTGGTACTGAAGACTTAGTGAGTTTGGACCCTATAGTTTTCCCTCTCTTGTACGATATCAGTGGAGGGGAAATGAACTCCACTTTCTTGTGTTTTATGTACCCCTAACTACCTTTTTTTGGTTCTGATGAAGACCCATATCAGAACTTATGGGCTTGATTTTATTATGTGACTGAACACTTTTGCAAATAGAGAATAAGGTATTTAGTCTCATTGGATGTTTATGGAGTTGCTGAATGTTCCTATTCCAAAGACCAGGACCTCAATGAGTTTCTTTGGGTGTGGGCTTTTTACCAATAGGTATATAGCTTTAATTTAGATAACCAGTGCACAGATACAGTAATCCCCCTGGATATTTAAAGGGATCCTGTCATCGGAAAACATGTTTTTTTCAAAACGCATCAGTTAATAGTGCTACTACAGCAGAATTCTGCAATGAAATCCATTCCTCAAAAGAGCAAACAGATTTTTTTATATTCAATTTTGAAAACTGACATGGGGCTAGACATTTTGTGAATTTCCCAGCTGCCCCCAGTCATGTGACTTGTCCCTGCACTTTAGGAGAGAAATGCTTTCTGGCAGGCTGCTGTTTTTCCTTCTCAATGTAACTGAATGTGTCTCAGTGGGACATGGGTTTTTACTATTGAGTGTTGTTCTTATATCTACCAGGCAGCTGTTATCTTGTGTTAGGGAGCTGCTATCTGGTTACCTTCCCATTGTTCTTTTGTTTGGCTACTGGGGGGAAAAGGGAGGGGGTGATATCACTCTAACTTGCAGTAAAGAGTAATTGAAGTTTATCAGAGCACAAGTCACATGACTTGGGGCAGCTGGGAAATTGAATATGTCTAGTCCCATGTCAGATTTCAAAATTGAATATAAAAAAATCTATTTGCTCTTTTGAGAAATGAATTTCAATGCAGAATTCTGCTGGAGTAGCACTATTAACTGATTCATTTTGAACAAGATTTTCTTTCCCATGACAGTATCCCTTTAACTTCTGCTGATCTGGGCATTGGGAATCTAATTATCTATTTTGCAAGAACCAAACAAGGGGTAGCTTTAGTTTCCCTGTTTAGCTCAAGAAAAAACAAAAAAACATAGATTTTCCGCAATTTTAACAGGAACAAAAATATTTTTAGTACAAGCCATATTCATAGAACTCAGGTTGAACAAGGGGATATACTGATCCTTTACATTTTTCATCATTTGTGAAATGGGATTCCAGTTTCCTTCAGACTAGACCTCTTCAGTATTATTCAGCCCCCTACCCCCCGGTGGTCCAGCCCCACAGCTTCACAGGATTTTACTAATTATGAAAAACTTTAAAGTGTATAGGCTTTTCTAATAAAAGTGACTATTTAGTACAAATGTTGTAAAGATAAATTATGTGAGTGAAAGCTTCTTGTCATTGTGTATTGGGTTTCCTTTTATAGTCTTAACAACAAGAAAGAAAGATTTAACATAAATTTACAGATTGCTTAAAAGCTTTTTGGCTGTAAATAACAATCAGGTTGAAATGATTTGCATCTATCTCTGCTTCTTTTAAATGCTATACTCTCTTCCTCGGTTTGTAAGTTATGTCAAGGAAACCGTAAACAATGACTTTAAAGGGGTTAATTTATACTTTGAAGAATGGGCCAGTCTGTACTAATGGCTTTATATTTTCTCAAGAGGAAATCATTTTTTTTTCTGCTCTGATGACCTCTAATGAAAAAGAAGCTATATTCTGTAGATGGGTTCTGAATCAGCACTAGTTCTATCAAAGTTAAAAACCCTTTTGATTTGGTATTGATCGGAAGGTTTTCCATAAAAAAACATAGCTTAGTAAATAGCTGGCATATCTTGAAAAGGAGCATTCTTCTTCTTTAAAAAAAAAATATAAATATACATAAAGCGGGAGAGGTGGAGTTTTGACAACTGCTTGATCAAAATTAGCACTCTCAGTAATTCAAAATGTTACAAAATAGTTATTTAATATAAGGAAAATTAAATATCAAAGATGAATTATGAGTCAGCAGATTCTGTGCTATAATATTAGGTTGGAAAAATTGATTTGTGATAATTCTGCCTGTACCAGTTGTTATGTTCCCTGGATTAAAGTAATTTTTTCATGCTGAAAAATAGTTGAAGACTTAATGGGAAAAATTGTATAGTATAGTGAGCCTATGTAGCCTCTGTGCTTTTGAGGTGTTTTTGAGTCTTTCCCTACTTATTTTATTGTTAACTAGGGCACAGCCATTTAATGCTATCAAATGATATTTGAGCTTTTCTGCCCTTTTTGTATGCAGTTAAGAAGCATGGGTAATACAGTAGATCATATGGGGATACAGTTGAAATGTAAATCTTGGTCATATTGCAAAGCAATGAGCATATTTGGCCAGAGATTTTAATTTTGACATTCACTGCACTGAGATTTATATCATAATATAATTTAGTTATATTTTGGACATTACTTAGACATATTTTGGTTGTTTTGAAGATGGCATTATATTTTGGCATAAAAGAAAAAGAAAATGCTTGAGAAAGGGGTTGCGCCCCGAAACGTTGCATCCGCAATAAACGAGCAAGGTGAAACCTGCTAGTAATACCCATGCTGTTCCGGTCTATTATATTTTGGCATCCCAGAGTTATGTTTCAAGAAAAGCAACCTAAACTGTAAAACAGCTTAATTGCATTGCTTATTCATTTAAAAAAATAATATTTTGATACAGCTAAGTCGAAGGAAATAAAAAGACAGCCCTTACATAGCATTTAGGGACTGTACAAAAGAAACTATTCAACCCCTGTACCAAGCTGCAGGTTAAAACAAATTGAAGGGAGCCATATAATGAAGCGGAGGATTTCAGTTTGAGTTTTAGACTCAATGTGAGAGCTGGGCAGGTGTGGGTATAAATTCAGAGCATATTAAAGAAAGGTTGGACCCTAAGGGGCAGATATATCAAGGGTTAAAAAACCCTCAAATTCGACCCTCGAAGTAAAAATCCTTCGAATTCGAATATCGAATTCAAAGGATTTAGCGCAAATGCTTCCATCGTTTGATCGAATAAAAATCGTTCGATCGAACATTTAAATGGTTCGAATCGAACGTTTCGAATGATTTTTATTCGATCAAAAAAAATTTAGAAAAGTGCTGGGGAAGGTCCCCATAGGCTAACATTGAACTCCGGTAGGTTTAAAGTGGCGACGTATGAAGTCAAAGTATTTTTTAAAGAGACAGTACTTTGATTATCGAATGGGCAAATGATTTTTACTTCGAATCATTCGATTCGATAGAATTCGATTGAATTTGATCCATTCGATGGTTGAAGTACCCAAAAAATACTTAAAATTCGAATTTTTTTCATTCGAATTCTTCACTCGAGCTTAGTAAATATGCCCCGAAGTGTTGAGTCTAATTGTGAAGGTATTAACAAGTTACACTCGACCTTATTTGTTACCTATAAGAGTGAAAGGCATTACAGTATATACTACTTAAAATAATTTTATATATGTATGTGTATATATACATAACTCCCAACATTTGAAAAATAGAAAGAAGGACAAAAAGATTTGCTGCATGTAGGGTAGTGAAAATGTTTAGACCACGCCCATTTTATGGCCAGGCCTCCTAAATACCATGTCCATTTTACAACATTTGGTAAGTTATGAAAAGTTTGAACACATTTCTGGGGGTTTTCGGGTCAGTACAGTTTTGCTAATGAAGGTGAATTGCCCTTTAAGCTGCAAGTCACAGTTTTCCCAAAAAAACTTGCTTATCTTAAATGGTTATGATTGTATCTTTGCTTACCTTAAATTGTTACACATATATCTAAATGCAGCTGCCTTGTATTCTGGGCTCTCTGCCAACAGCCTCTTATTTAATTACATTTCAGAAACTGTGTATCATTTTCTGGCTATTTAGTGCAGGAGATCAAACTTGAGACATTACAGTAACAATCCAGGATTGTGGACTGAGCTGTCAAAATCGGGACTGCAGCAAGTGGGAATTGCGATTTCTTTTTTTAAAAAAATTCCTTTTTCTCTGTAATAATTAAACAGTAGCTTGTGCCTGATTCCAACTAAGATATAATTAACCCATATTGGAATCAAAACCAGCCTATTTGCCTATTAAATGTGTATATATTGGTAAGCAGGATTTCCATTGGCGAATACATTTGCATCTGTAATATAGTTTTGAGCCACCTAATTTTAAAGAACAAGGGTTAGACAGTTTTACAGATATGGTTTTTGTATGCATCAATACAAGTGTGTTTATAAGTTGCAGGGAGTCCTTAGTAGGGACTATTGCACCTCCAATCCTTTTATTTGTCATTTAAGACTGAACTGTGCTTAAAGCCTCACAAGGAACTAGAGAATGCCATTAAATCCCTATATTACAAAAAAAACTATAAGCTATATGCTATCTTCAAGTCCCAATTTTTATATGCGTTTTGTAAAACAGATATTTGATCTAGAATGGAGAACCGTGGCTTATATCACTGAACACTCAGGGCTGGTGTTACAAGAATGACAAATTACTTTTGGAAAATTTGCTGTTAAGGAGTGCATATTTGTGGCAGATAAAAGGGAAATCGGAGACGGTAATCTGTTGTGATGGTGACTAATGTATCGATAATTGGGTTATTTCTTAGTTGAACTTCCATTAAATACAACTTCTTCAGCACCAGCTGAGACTTCCTCGCTTTCATTTTGTGCTTACTGTTTATATCAGAGACAACGCTTTCCTTGCTTCATTTGTTGCTTTATGAAAGGACTTCAGTGACAAAGCAATGTACCTAGCTTTGCATTTCTTCCCCTGAACTTTGTCATGTTGATATTCTTTCCAAAGTCTTTTAACTTTAAAGTCCAGCTTCTGGTTTTGCAATTTGGGGAGCTTGTCATTTGACTCAATATAAGTGCTCCTGTGGCTGCATTTGCACTTCTGTCTGCGGTAAATTATTTCACAGTAACTCCTTTAGATACTGTATCTATTCCAAACTGAAATCACTGCTTGCAGATATAAGTCTTATAATGCATGTCACTTTGATTTTATAACGTATTAGTCATAGAACATACACTGTGCCCTTTTTATACTTCAGGTCCTTTTGCAAAATTGTTGTACTACACCTCCTAGCCCTCTAAAGTAGATAGCCCAAAGTTAATTATATATGCAACAATATTTACCAATGAGTGCTTTTCACCAGCACTGCCAGTCATTTTACTGTCATCAACATACATACATAATAAAAAGAAATAACGCAAGTTTATACAGTCCAAAATGTACTAACTAACTAACTCTTATTTACCAATAACCCAACTGTGTGCTTTTGAGATATTCAGTCACAGTATGGCACTTTAAGAGGCCCAACTCATGTAATATAAGTAAAGATGTCACTCTCTACCTCAAATAAATTATATCAAGGCAGATAGTATAATGAAGTCCCATTGGTTTAAATCCCAACCACCCCTATTTGGTGGTTATACAAATGTATTTGTTCATCAAAATAGATTATATCTGATCCCTTCTGCACTCTCTCCCAATTTACTTTCTGCATTCACTTCCACTACACTAACCATATTTAAAAATAAGAAACATTTAACCCACTAAATACTGACTTTCTATGGGACCTTATAGCAGCCCCTCTGGCATTTGCCAGAACCCAAAGATTGCCAGTCCGGGCCTGGCAACATATCATAAGAAAATGTTTCCAGGTATGATGAAAAAGTATGCTACAATGAGAATCCTTCCTACTCTGTTTATACTTCATTCTCTCTCCTTGGTCCTATACAATCATTGCTGAAGTCTGAGTTTAATATTGGCATGCACACTTTGTGAAGTAATCCCACTGGAATAGCGCTGGTAAAGATGGAGAACAATGGAGAATTCATACTTAGATGTAGGATGCTTACTTTGGATAAGCTTGGTGGAGCAAAATAATCGGTTTTAGGAAAAGCATAATAAACGAATAAAAATGAAAAAGACCTAATTTCATCATAAACTCATTATATGGCATTCCACTGTATCTGGAACAAAACAAACCAATTCACCTAAAGTCATCATTTTACAATATATTAAAACAATAAGACAGCATATTGGACATTTCTTCTATATAGACATAATATCCCAGATTGGTAACTTTAAATTCACAATCAACTACAACTTTTTCTACATTCCCAACACTGTCACATTTCCCTCCTCTTACATGTTTTTTTTTGTCTACAGCTACTATGAAAGACTCCATCAGCATCCATCATAGACAGGTGACTAATACCTATCCTGTTACTTCCTTGAAGGATTGGAGCACAGACTCCGCACTTAAGTGACCAAGAGCGGTGAGTCATTAATAAGGCACAAAACTCAATGTACTAGCTCAAGAATAAACATACTGTATAAAGTGTTTATTAGCTTCCCTGTTGTAAAGTGGAATGAATGCCAGAAACAAAACCTACTATACAGGGTGGCACTGCTATAGACGAAGGGAGGGTTAATCCCCCCCGAAACATTGATGCACAGGTGGTCACAATAAAAAATAGGGGACGCTCCCCACCTGCAATATATTTGGTGTCCGTGCGATTCTCTTTCTACTTTCCACTGACTGCTATAGACACATTTTTGGCACTTTACTGAAGTGCAGCAGTTATGGACCAGAGTGAACCAGCTAATCCAAAATAGTACACCATGTAATTCAACGGAGATGTCCAAAGGAGGCTCTCTTCAATAAAACTCTTGATAAAAAAAAAAACCTAGACCAAAACACACCAAAAATATATCAAAACAAAAAAAAACAAAGCCTGAAGGTCTAGATCCACAAACTTTTGCCTGATCTACATTGTCTTTTGATTTAAATGATTTATAATTTATCGCGAAAATAAATTTGCAGATGACAAAATTCCGATGCAAAATCCAAACCTGGAGAAAAATGTTGATCATCACTATTGTCTATCTATTTTTGCCTCTTTCTTTTCCTTCTCCCCCTGTTCTCATTGCTTCAGTTACCTCTGACAATAGCACTTATTATGCTGCACTATGTTGTATTATACACTATAAGAAGACTTTTTGTTTATGATGTTGCAGCTGATCTCTACGGACTTCTTCTTGTATTTATTGTCAATAACTAGAAATCAATAAAAATACTGATACCTAAAAAAAGCTAATAGAAAGACAATGGACCTTATAGCTGCATTAAATATGTATAATTTACATTGTTGATTACTTTTATAGGGGGAAGAAGCTCCTTGCCCCCTTAAGCAATTACCTGATTTTTATTGAGCACTATATCTGTTTTGCAAAGATCAATGAAAGAGACAAAAAACATGGCATTTTGGATTTATAGCATTGTAAATAAATTAGATCTGTAATGATGCGCTGGATTATTTTCAGAGATAATGCATTTCTGCAAATTCTGAAACATGTTTGAACATATATTATTGTTGTGGTCCAGTAAATGATGCACAGTTAGCGATCAATAATCACAAACATACTCTAATAGCATTTTGCAGTCTATGAGTTAAATGTCTGTAAAATGCAAATAAGAGTTACTTTTAACATAGCTACAGTATGTGAGGAAGTGTGTTTAATGGAAGTTTTTTATCTTTATGGTTATGATTAGAGATGGCGCGAACTGTTCGCCGGCGAACTTGTTCGCGCGAACATCGGGTGTTCGCGCTCGCCGGAAGTTCGCGAACGTCGCGCGACGTTCGCCATTTTGGGTTCGCCATTGTTGGCGCTTTTTTTTGCCCTCTCACCCCAGACCAGCAGGTACATGGCAGCCAATCAGGAAGCTCTCCCCTGGACCACTCCCCTTCCCTATAAAAACCGAAGCCCTGCAGCGTTTTTTTCACTCTGCCTGTGTGTGCTGAAGAGATAGTGTAGGGAGAGAGCTGCTGCCTGTTAGTGATTTCAGGGACAGTTGAAAGTTTGCTGGCTAGTAATCGTTTTGATACTGCTCTGTTATTGGAGGGACAGAAGTCTGCAGGGGTTTGAGGGACATTTAAGCTTAGGTAGCTTTGCTGGCTAGTAATCTACCTTCTACTGCAGTGCTCTGTATGTAGCTGCAGTGGGCAGCTGTCCTGCTTCTGATCTCATCTGCTGACTGCTGCAATAACAGTAGTCCTTGTAAGGACTGCTTTTATTTATTTTTTTGTTCCAATACAGAGCAGTATCAAGCAGATTACTAGCCAGCAAACTTACTATCATCTGTCCCTGAAATCACTAACAGCTCTCCCCCTACACTATCTCTTCCAAGCACACACAGGCAGATTTTTCAGATACATTTTTGCCCTTGATCCCCCTCTGGCATGCCACTGTCCAGGTCGTTGCACCCTTTAAACAACTTTAAAATCATTTTTCTGGCCAGAAATGTCTTTTTTAGATGTTAAAGTTCGCCTTCCCATTGAAGTCTATGGGGTTCGCGAACCGTTCGCGAACCGCTCGCATTTTTGCGCAAGTTCGCGAATATGTTCGCGAACTTTTTTTCCGACGTTCGCTACATCCCTAGTTATGATGCATTATTTCTAATTGCCAAATCAAATTAAAAGCATTTCCAAAGAAAGTGAAAAACGTTTTGATAAAAGGCAATTTCTAGCTTGTCTTCTTGGACTTTTCTAAATCTTTGGTAAAGCAGAAATATGCTTGGGTTGAGTGAAAATTTTTGCTTTTTGCTTTACTGAAACATTATTATTATTATTATTAATATGTATTTATATAGCGCCAACATATTGCGTAGCACTGAAAAGTAAATGTGATTATACAACTAAATCACATGAATTCTAGAACACACGAATACATAGAACATATGGAGTTACATGCATCACAATCAATACCGGTACAAAAGGTGAGGAAGGCCCTATGCAAAAGAGCATACACTCTAAAGGAAGGGGAGTAATACACAAGGTGTGGGAGTGGGCAAGATTGAATTAAATGGGTGAGAAATTTCTTGAAAGCAGTTGGGAGAAAGTCGGACAGACCGTGGGAGAGAGTTCCAGAGGAGGGGTATAGCTCTTGCAAAGTCTTGAATGCGAGCATGTGAGGAGGTAATGAGAGAAGAGTTGAGTAGCAGGTCAGTAGAGGAGCGTAGTAAGTGGTTGGGTGAGTATATAGAGATGAGTTCAGAGATGTAGGGTGGGGCAGAGTTATGAAGTGCTTTGAATGTCAGGGTCATTAATTTGAATTTTATTCTGAAAAGTAACGGAAGCCAGTGCAGGTATTGACAGACTGACGTGGCAGAGGAGGAGCGATTTCTGAGGTGTATGAGTCTCGCAGCAGTGTTCTGGAGAGGTGACAGTCTCTGGAGGGGAAGGCCAATTAAACGAGAGTTACAGTAGTCTAGACGTGAAATGACGAGAGAGTGAATAATAATTTTGGCAGCATCTTGGGTGATAAATGATTGTATTTTAGATATGTTCCTCTGGTGGAAGTGACATGATTTAGTGACTGGATATGAGGAGTGAATGACAGGGCAGAATCTAGGATAACCCCAAGGCACCGGGCCTGGGGAGAGGGGGTGATAGTGGAATTGTTGGCTATGATGGATACTTCTGGGATGTTACTGGTGTTAATTGGAGGAAAGAGAACCATTTCAGTTTTAGAGAGGTTTAAAGGAAAACTATACCCCCAAAATGAACACTTAAGCAACAGATAGTTCATGAGAAGTTTTGAGGGAATTGGATCAAGCAGTCAGGTGGTAAGGTGAGAAGAGGGCCGAAGTTTTGAGACTGAGATGGGTGAAGGAGCACAGGAGAGACTGGGGAGTGTGGAGGGAGAGCAGTGGAAGTCTAAGGGGGTTGAGTAGTGTAATGTCCCTTCTGATAGTGTCAATTTTGTTTTTGAAGTGCTCAGCAATATCTTGAGCAGAGACAGATGTGCATGGAGGGGTGGAGAAGGAGAAAGAAGAGTGTTAAAGGGGGAGAAAATGTGTGCTGGTTATTTAGAAAGGGAGTTAATGAGTGAAGTAAAGTATGTTTGTTTGGCTTGGAAGAGGCTGGTGTTATAGGCGCACAGGGCAGATTTGTAGCTCCAAAAGTCTGACTCTGAGCGGGATTTGCGCCAGTGATGCTCAAGTGCACGTGAATGTCTTTGGAGCACTTTTGTATGAGCAGTATGCCAAGGTTGAAGTGGTTTGGGTCTAGAACGTATAGTTTTTAGAGGAGCAAGCTCATTTAGGGCAGTGGTGAGAGTACTATAGTAGACAGAGGTAGCCACATTAGGACAAGAGATGGCTGAGATATTAGAGTGAAGTGAGTCAAAGTAAGAAGAGAGATGTGACACGTCTACAGCTTGCAAGTCACGTGTTTGGGGAATAGCAGGGGGTGAGGAGGGAGTTAGTGAGAGTTAAAATGCGAGCATATTGTGATCAGAGAGGGGAAATGGTGAGTTAGTAAAATTAGCAAAAAATGCAGGAAATTTTTACAAAATTGCAAAATTTCTCCAAATGGTCTAGGCAAATTTTTATTATCGTACAAAAAGCATTTTTCTCAACATGTTTTCTTGTCAAATGCATTGGAGCTATTGAGCATTTTTCTCAAGTGCAAAAGCTTTAATCAAACAGGCACGACGAAATTCTAGTGCAGATAGTGATCAATTTCTTATCAATGTGCAGCCAGTCATCTTGCCCTTAATTTAACAGACAAATTTGTGTCTGTACAATAACAGATTAGTGACATGCTTGGCATTTTCTTTGCATATAAAGAAAAGTACGTTTACTGTACCTACCATTTAAAAATGCAATCTGAGTTAGATCAATTAAGAACATTTTGCAATTCAAATTACATTATTTGTTATAATAAGATCAATGTCATTGGCAACTGTAAATTGTATGACCTTAATTGATCATCAGAATTCAATGATACATAATAACTATAATTATTAAAATTAATATGCCCCTTAGTCCTATAGTAGGCAAAGTGGTACTAAGATAAACAAGTAAAAAAAACCAGACCTCACCAATAAATAAAGCCCTGAACCACCACCTCCCATTTAACTGCATATTCAGCAATATCTACTATATCACTGGTGAGTTAATATCTTGCTGGAATCATATTTTAATATCATATGTAAGTATGAAAATAGGTTTATTCTAATATGTTTTCTTTCACATACATGAGCAAGATTCTAAGCTATATTTAGCAAAAATAAACATACCAGTAACCAGCTTTAATGGGCAGTGTATTTATCTTAGAGGTGAGTGTATTCAGGTGCTTAGCTTTGATCTTCAAAGAACTATGTATTTTTCTCAGAATTCAAACATGCACTGCTTTTTATCAAGGATAAGCGTTAAATATAATTTCAGGATTTTAACCAAATACAATAGTTATTTGGGCTTCTGTAGTTAGCGTAAACTAGCCCTTGTCCCAACATTTGATAACAATGACATCTGTGTGACCAACAGACCTACTTTTTTCCAGCAAAACATATGACATGGTGAAAGTCTAGCACATGTTTACAACTTGCAAAAATGTGAATTCCACTGTAAAACTATACCGAGTATACATGGCTACCCTTCAGGTCCAAGTAGGCGGAGGCATTGCAACATCCAATGCAATAGGACCTCAACAAAATAGTTATTTTCTTTATGAAAAAGATATTTTGCTCCTCGCTGCAATGCCCTTTTCATTCTCCATTTTAGCCTGTATGATTGCCTTTTTGCATGCTTTATTGACATCTTTGTACCTAATAAAAAGTCTCTGATATCCCGGCTTACTTGAATGCCTTAAACCAATCTCAAATAACACTTCCATCAATCCATAAAGGCTTTGCAATGTATTTCCTTGCTTACAAGGGGAATATACTGTATATGGCATATATATTTATTGAGCAGCATTTTAAAAACATTTCATTTTTCTTCTGAGTTTAACCCTGTAAAAATCCTTTCCCAGTTTATATATTGCAAATATGTCCTTTTACTGCCAAATTCACATTTTAGTTACTCCCTTATAAAGTCATAGTTAGTAACATAATCTGAGGCAAACCTTTTCCTCTCTTATAGAGTTGTCTCTGCAACATAATCTGAGGCAGACCTATGTTTATTAATTTGCTTTTATTTTCCTGCTTTAATTATATTGTTGTTTACTTACTGATACAGATTCACAAAAGATGTAACAGTGAGTTCACTATTGTGCATGTAAACAGTTCAAATGAGCAATGGCTAAATAAACCCATGCTTCACATCCAGTTGTTCAGAAATCCATGGTAACACAAAACAGAGCAAAAGGTTTGGTTTGAGCAATATATGCAGTAAAATTCAAAAGTGGAAGAATCAAACAGCCCTGAGCATTAAATACCAAACTTTAGAATTTTAAGCACACTACATTTTCCAGGAAAGGCCCATTATCAAGGGTACAAGGTGTAAGGCATTATGGGATTAAATACCTTCCTACGGAACACCAACCTTCCCCCCATTAACCTCTTAAAGTGACTAATAAAAAAGTTGCATACACAATGCCTAAAATACTGTCAAGCAGAATTCTGCTTCAGCAGAATTCTGCACTGAAATCCATTTTTCAAAAGAGCAAACAGATTTTTTTATACAGATGCAGCCACTTTGGTTTGTCTGTTTGACACAGAATAACTAAACACAGATATCCCATTTATCTCATTTAACACAGAAAACTGCGTCACAACATCCCATCTAATTAAAGCATTCACCATTGTGAACAATGGAGCTTTGGTATGCTAATGAAAAGGTTAAATGCATTAAATGAGTTAAGATGAGTTAAGATAACACAGTTTCTTCAATTACCCCTGAGTCATGATGCATTTAACTCACAAATCCAAGTGGCTTCATCTGTATTTAATTTTGATATCTGACATGGGGCTGGACATATTGTCAGTTTCCCAGCTGCCCCCAGTCATGTGACTTGTGCACTGATAAACTTCAGTCACTCTTTACTGCTGTACTGCAAGTTGGAGTGATATCACCCCCTTCCTTTCCTCCCCAGCAGCCTAACAGAACAATGGGAAGGTAACCAGATAGCAGCTCAAGATAACAGTTTCCTGGTAGATATAAGAACAGCACTCAATAGTAAAAGCCAAGTCCCACTGACACTCTCTCTCTCTCTCTCTCTCTCTCTCTCTCTCTCTCTCTCTCTCTCTCTCTATAGGCTGGTGTGTCCAATCATGAGAAAAGGTATTTAAGGTGGCAAATTGTGTTTCTGTTTGACTCTCCTATGAAGAGTGACAGCAGTCAAAGCAACTCTTAAAAGATCTGAAAATAAAGATTGTTCAGTATCATGGTTTAGGGGAAGGCTACAAAAAGCTATCTCAGAGGTTTAAACTGTCGGTTTCAACTGTAAGGAATGTAATCAGATAATGGAAGGCCACAGGCACAGTTGCTGTAAAACCCAGGTCTGGCAGGCCAAGAAAAAACCTCCAAAGACCTGCAAGAACATCTTGCTGCAGATGGTGTATCTGTACATTGTTCTACAATTCAGTGCAATTTGCACAAAGAACATGTGTATGACAGGGTGATGAGAAAGAAGCCCTTTCTACACCCACGCCACAAACAGTCACTTGCCTAGTGACAAGCCACAGTCTAGACCAAGTGCTTTGGACTGATGAGTTATTTGGTCATAACAAAAAGCACTTTGCATGGCGGAAGAAGAACACGGCATTCCAAGAAGAACACCTGCTACCTTCTGTCAAATTTGGTGGAGGTTCCATCATGCTGTGGGGCTTTGTGGCTAGTTAAGGACGAGGCCCTTGTTAAAGTCGAGGGTCGGATGAATTCAACCCAATATCAACAAGGATAATGTTCAAGCATCATTGGATATTCCAAGTAGACACTAAACACACTTCAAAGCTACAAAGGCATTTATGCAGAGGGAACTTTTTCATGTGACTGTACACACATACATACACAATCTCTGATTACCCTTGAATCATACACGTGTTTTTTTTTTTTTGTTGCAGTCAATAAAGTTTTGTTTTTAATTAAAACACAAACATATTTTAAGTTGTCTCAATTTGTTTGCTATAGAAACTTTCCTGTCCTTCTTAGGATCCAGACATAGTTGGAACATCTCATACATATACAATCTATTCCATAGCTTGTCATAGTAATAGCTGCACCATCACTTGCAGTATGCAATACCATTAACACGACGTTATAAAGCTGACAATTTGTACTCCCCTAGATGACACTTTAGCAAAAGTTTCCTGTTGAAAATTGAACTTTTCAGTGTTTTACAATAAGAATAAAAGGATAATTCTCCAAATTCAAATCATATTTTCAAAGTCCTTGCTTCCAGAGATAAGACAATGACATTACTTTTCTTCTAGTTTATCTCATTAAAGTAATAAAGTAGAATAATAATGAGCGTGGAGAATTATGTTGTCATGCGTGTTAGTCTAGAAAATATAAATTCATTGCATAAAAAAGTCAAAGGATCAAAGCAGGTTTTAAGCGGTAATTGGAAACAAAAAGTCATTGGTGTCTTGATTTAAAGGGCACTTAGAAATAATTATGCAGTCAAAAATTACTGAAAAATAATTAAGGTTAAAGTGGAATCATTATTTTAGAGTCTGCAATTGGTGAATTTGCCCCCCACCCCCACTCCTTTGACTCAGAACATAAAACTTAAGTGTAGGACGATAGTATAACTCAAAATGACACTTCAATTGTTTCACGTTACTTCAAGATCAAAATATACATTAATGAAACATATTTCATGTTAATAAGATGTAATATTTTCCTAGCCTTTAAACTTTATTAATCTTGAAATTAAAAAGCCATGCACCTGTGTAATTAATGAACATTCTGGAATTTTCAGTATTTAAGTAAAAAAATGACGACTATTTACTGTCACTTACTGAATGGTCACAATATACAGAATTTTTTTGCACGAAAATATATTTTTTTTAATTCATATAAATGGCTCCTGCTTATTTGCATTGCTAACACAGTTCACCTGTGTAACGAAATATGTCTTATTCATTTTTTACAGAGAAACATCTTCAGCAATGTTTGGCTTCTTTAACTTGAATGTTGATGTCTAAGGTTTACTTTCTATTCATTGCGCACATTGCATTGACAGTATACTAACATAAGGGTTGTATTCCTAAAGTAACATGTTTAACAAAATGTTTCCAGCTCTTCAGGATTAGCGACCCAATTAATGCAAAATAATTTTCCAGTAATCACTACCTGTACCTGTTCTGCATAAATATGGCTCCATGTTATCTGTCTGGGTAATTGGAACCCTGACTCCTGTGAGTTTCCTATTTAACCTTAGTATGAAATGGAGATCATTCTCCGTTTGTTGGATGCGGTGGCAATTGCAACAGCCATTCTGGGGTAGCAGGCATTTAGTTTAAGATCAAAAAATGTAATTTTAACTGTAACAAGATAAAGTACATTTTATTGGTATGTTGCCTACTAATTATGATGAAAATGATTTGATCAAGAATGAAGGCAATTTGGTTGTGTTATGTAATTGTTCCTAAGGGGTTTTAATGCTCTCTATAAGGATGGCAACAACATAGCAAAGCTTCTTTGAAATGCCCTAGTGACACTTTGTTGTAAGGGTCTGATCTCCCAAGTTTCTAGAGAAAGAAACTTAACTAGTGATTAAGGCCTGGTTAATGTATGTTCCAAGTGAGCATGACTTCTGAGTAGAAACTTAATACAATAAAAACTAATATTCCTGGTTTCACCCCATGTTGTTCCCATTTGCACTCTGTTCTTTTTAAATTGCCAACCCCCCTTCCAAAATCTGTATAGTTCATCCTGCACCTGGAAGTACCCATAAAATATTAACTTTGAGATGAACAGTAATCTTAGACTTAGTTAATGGGGGGGGGGAGTGCCATGGTGGGACATATTATACCACTTATCCATATATCTGAATAAATCTTAAATTCAATTTAGGCCACTGTAAATGATATGATGTCATTATATTGTCCTTTAGCTTTTGAGAAGCATTTACATAATAATTTGCATTTAAGTGTAGTCCACCTGTAAATTAAGTTTTAGTATGATTACGTTTTTGTGGTTTAGATACTGTATATTAAGCTTTTTGTACAGTGGTTCTCCAGTTCAGCAGCTGGTTGCAAAGGGTTCAATGTACCCTAGCAACTAGGCAGTGAATTGAATGAGAAACTGTAATTTGAATAGAAGAGGACCCGAGTACAAAGATAAGTAATTAAAACTAATAATAACAATAAAACTGTAGCCTCACAGAGCATTAGGTTTTTGACTGATTCCACTGGAAAGCTAGGAAGTGGAGGTAGACAAAGGCACATTAAGGGGCACATTTACTAAGGGTCGAAGTGACTGCAAAGTACATTTTTGAATTCAAAAATGTCGAATTTCGAAGTAATTTTTGGGTACTTCGACCATCGAATAGGCCAAATTCGACTTTGGTCCGATTTGAAAAAACTTTGAATATTCGACCATTGAAAATCAAAGTACTGACTCTTTAAAGAATTTCGACACTTCACCACCTTAAACCTGCTGAATTGCTATGTTAGCCTATGGGGACCTCCTAGAACCTATAACCAACATTTGGCTACGTTTTTAGAAGTCAGTTTTTTTTTTGAAAATCGATCGATTAAATAGTTGAAATCATTCAAATTGTTCGATTTGAACGATTTTTACAATCGACCTGAACGATTTTAATTCAATAGAAAACTGCTAAATCAAATAAAAAAAAAAAAACTTTGACTATCGAATTTTTTCAATTCGATGGTCGAATTTCAAAGTTTTAGCACTTCGAAATTTGACAATTAGTAAATCTGCCCCCAAGACCAGGTGTAGTTGCTAGCATAATAAACGATAAATTAAATGTGAAAAATTAATTGTAAATTACCCTTTAAATATTGCCAAAGAATGAGCGGAATTCATGATCTGGACATTTTATCACATGTATGTGTATTTTATGAGATCTGTAATCACACAAAATATAAAAGTGTTACAATAAATATGAACAACCTGCAGAATTGGTGCATATTTACATTTACGAATAGATATGATAATTAAAAACATAAAAAATCCTCCTGGGAGAGGAAAATGTTTCACCTCATGCCGAGAAAAACATACATGAGAGAGTTAATTTTTTCAATCATGAATTTCATGGTGCAGAAGAATATTTATTTGTATCAGGAATATAGAATTAAAAATGCATTAAAGATTTTGCGAATGATCATTTCAATACAAGTTATAAATTACATTCTGAAACATGTAAAAAAAAAAAAAGTCTGACGGAACTTTTAAAAAGTTCAATTTCCTTTTGCTAATGTGAAACATTAATTATATTTTGGAGATGGGTGACATGTTTACGCTTAAACCATACATCACGTTTTTCTAATAGCAGAATATTTTTTCTGCTATACTTTTGCAAATCATGTCTTCAAGATGGGAAATTACAACTTGCAATTAGACCAAGTGTTTGTTGTAAAAAATGTTTTCCCTTAGCTATAAGTATACATGGCATTTTGTGCTAGACACTTGGCTTTATGTATTGAATTTATTTTGGTAAGGTTTAGGGATGAAGAAACTTTTCTGCTTGGTACAATTTCACAATGGAATCTGGTTTCATTCGTGGCAAAAAATGTTGTGAATCAACGCAAGGGGGCCCATCTACTTAGCGCGAGTGAAGGAATAGAATAAAAAAAAAGTTGAATGTTTTTTTTGTCTACTTCGACCATCGAATGGGCTACTTCTAACTTCGACTTCGAATCGAACGATTCGAACTAAAAATCGTTCGACTATTCGACCATTCGATAGTCGAATTACTGTCTCTTCAAAAAAAAACCTTCGACCCCCTAGTTCGCCACCTAAAACCTACCAAAGTCAATGTTAGCCTATGCGGAAGGCTTTGCAATCTTTTTTTGGTCGAAGAAAAATCGTTTGATCGACGGATTAAAATCCTTCGAATCAAACGATTTTTCGATCGAACGAACTGCGGTAAATCTTTTGACTTCGATATTTGAAGGATTTAACTTCGACCATAAGTAAATTTTCCCCTAGGCTTTTGGCATGTATACTGTTCCACCAGAAATAAAAAGCAAATGTCATTTTATCTGCCTCTTGCCTTCCTGTGGGATTGGAGCCTCCCTCAGCCTTCCCTTGTTTATCTAAGGAGCTGTCCAGTCAATGTATTTGGAAGAAACTGGCAACATTGGAACCTTTTCTTACCATGAAGATCATTTAGGATAATAGAAAGGCGCTTCTCTAGCAATGCTAATAAGTAGTGATGGGCGAATTTATTCACCAGGCGCAAATTTGCAGTGAATTTGCGTGATTCACCGCCAGCGAATAAATTTGTGAAACGCCTGCAAAAATTAGACCGAAAAAATTCGCCGGCGTCGAAAAAATTTTTTGCCGCGTCGTCAAAAAAAACAGGCGCCGCCATCAAAAACGGGTGCCACCGTCAAAAACGAGACGCCGGCGCCATTTCGCAAATGTTTCACCGTTTTGCGCAAAATTCACGAATTTTCCGGCGAAGCGAAATGACGCAAATTCGCCCATCACTACTAATAAGTAATTTAGAATACATACTATCCCAGGGCTAAGAACTTGATAAGTGTAATGTAATTTCCCCTTCCCGTTAATTGCAATGCATTTTGGCACAATTTTGCAGTTTCAAATTTTCTGTAGTTTTATGGAATTTTGCACAACACTGCAACTAGTAGGGTTTTAGCTGATGCTATTTTTCAACTCTTTTCACAAAATTAGGAAAAAAAAATCTATGCTCAACCTAGTTCATCATATGATTAGTTCCCTTTTTACCATCTTTTATCTTTGACACTGTCATCCCTTCATTAGTATGTTAAGCCCACTTGCCAGCTTGGTGGCAATCCTCTAAAACAGCTGCACCATCTTTATTAAAGTAGGTAATAACGGGTCACAAAGACACCTGAATGCATAATTGTGCCCTTTGGCAGAAGGCAGCAGCCCATGCCTAGTACTGTTTTGAGGTCATACATTAGGGGGCACATTTACTTAGCTTGAGTGAAGGAATGGAATAAAAAATACTTCGAACTTCAAAGTATTTTTTTGGCTACTTCGACCATCGGATTGGTTACTTCGACCTTCGAATCATACGATCAAACTAAAAATCGTTCGACTATTTGACCATTCGATAGTCAAAGTACTGTCTCTTTAAAAATACTTCAACCCCCTACTTCGCCACCTAAAACCTACCGAACCTCAATGTTAGCCTATGGGGAAGGTCCCAATAGGCTTTCTAGCCAATTTGTGATTGAAGGAAAATCGTTCGATCAATGGATTCAAATCGATATTCGATACTCGAAGTGGAAGGATTTAACTTCGACTGTCAAATATTGAGGGTTAATTAATCCTCGATATTCGACCCTAAGTAAATGTGCCCCTAAATCCCATGGATCCCCAAACTTTTTTACTCATCAGCCATATTCAAATGAAAAAAGAGTTGGAGAGCAATGCAAGGATCCAAAAATTTCATGGGAGTGTGAAATGAGGGCTTTGATTGACTATCTCATACTATTTGAACTTCCAGGCTCTGCTTGGCAGTGCCCATGCTTTTCATGCAACCAAAACTTCAAGCCAGGAAATCAAAAATAAGCACCTGCTTTGAGGAGCCTGGGAGCAACATCCAAGGGGTTGCTGAGCAACATGTTGCTCACAAGCAACGATTTGGGGATCACTGCAGTATACATCTGCAAGGATACATGAAAATATATAACACATTGGAATTCATGTAAAAAGCAATATAAGAGAGACTGAAGAACAAAATTGGTATAAAACAAAATCAGTATATAGCTATAATGCCTCAAATATGCTGGGATTGCTTTTAGTGGCTGCTCAGTATGTCTACCAAGTGATCAAAGATGGTAGAAAACATTGTAGTATACTATGATATATTGCTATATATATGAGAAAAATATCTTATTTAGAAACAAATGTCGTACATGATGTACCTTTTTTTTAATAAGCCAGTCAAAACAAGAAAGAAAAATGACAACAGTATCCCTTTAAATATTTAATTATCTGTCCGCATTCTGTCAATTATTCATGCTGAGACCACTAAATCCTCTGATTTAGGAATGTTTCTGGAGAGTAGGAAAGGAAAGGATGGTAAGGGAGGAGGAAATGGTGGCAACAAAGTGTATCAGATTAATACAATTAGCTTAACAGATATAACATAATCTGCTCAGGTATAGTTATAATGTACATCATTATTTCAATTTCACTTAGGCTTAAATAAAGATGTTCTGAGGAATGTTTCTGTAGATCAGATAAGATATGGTAGATTCAATTATAATTATTATAAATTTGTTCAGCTTTCATTTGATATTTAATTTACTTTGGCGTAAGGTAGTACCCACATAATCATCCCGAAGGGGCAGATTTATTAAGGGTCGAATTGAAAATTCAAATTTGAATTTTTGATTCTTTTTTTATGGTCAAAACTGTAACATTAGACATTCAATGTCGATTTTCGAAATGTATCATACTCTGGCCCTTTAAGAATTCGAATTTTACTATTCACCACCAAAAACCTTCCCGAAGTGATGCATAAGTCAATGGGAGAGGTCCAGTGACCAATGTTTGTAGTCTTCCTGACATTCAAGTTTTTTTCTGAGATAAAACTCAAATCGAGTTTGGTCAAATTAGAATCTAATTAGATTAGAGTTTTCGGGCCGGTAACATTTGTTAGAGCTTTAGATATTAGATTTTTTTTATAAATAACCCCCAATCAAATATCGAAGAAAATCAAATTTAATAGAGTTAAAAAAAACTCACATGAATTCACAGACAATTCTCTGGCATCAAAATTGAAGCCGGCAACAATTTTGACGCCGACGACATTTAACACGCATTAAAGTCAGGGGACATCTGCGCCTTTTTCGCAGCAAATTAGCAAATTTATTCACCGACAGCAAAGAGCAGAGATTCACTGTGGATTTGTGCCTGGCAAAATACATTCACCACTAATCCGTAATACTAATCTATAGGGATGCACCGAATCCACTTTTTTGGATTCGGCCAAACCCCCGAATCCTTCGTGAAAGATTCGGCTGAATACCGAACCGAATCCGACCCCAAATTGGCATATGCAAATTAGGGGCGGGAAGGGGACAACATTTTTTACTTCCTTGTTCTCTGACACAAAGTCACGCAATTTCCCTCCCCGCTCCTAATTTGCATATGCAAATTAGGATTCGGTTTGGCCGAATCTGAATCCTGCTGAAAAAGGCCGAATCCCGAACCGAATCCTGGATTCGGTTCATCCCTACTAATCTATAAATGTGATATTACGATTTGGTGATTCTCAATGACACTTAAGACATTTCTGATGCTGTCCATAAACTAAGAGGAGTATCTATAACATTTGCAGGTGTAAAAGTTGTTGTAAACGGGACACTATTTAAGTTTTGTTGTATGTCTATGAAGATTTTCATTCATGTAGGTCATGACATACAATGTCAAATATTGATTTGTCTTAAGCAACTGAACTTGAGTAATCTTGAAAGCTTTTCGCCATTCTTTAAAGCATTTTCTTCAAGTCAACATTGCATGGAGTTAATTAATAATCCATTTTTATTTTAACATATTTTTAGAGAACTTTTTTCAAATTGGTTAAAGTTGTAGAAAGTTATCACTTATTTGTTCCTCTATGTCAGGAATCCCCAACCTTTTGAACCAGTGAGCAACATTCAGAATTAAAAGGAGTTGGAGAGCAACACAAGCAAAAAAATGTTCTTGGGGTGCCAAATAAGTGCTGTGATTGGCCATTTGGTAGCCCCTATGAGGATTGTCAACCTACACTGAGGCTCTGTTAGGCAATACACCTGTTTTTTCTACAACCAAACCTTGCCTCCAAGCCAGGAATTAAAAAATAAGCTCCTGCTTTGAGGTCACTGGGAGTAACATCCAAGTGGTTGGAGATAAACATGTTGCTCACAAGCTACTGGTTGAGGATCACTGCTCATGTTATTATAGCCATTGCACTGTAATGCTTAGTATTGGTCTTATATTTACTGATCTATTACATTTTTGATTAAGATTTCAGCACTAGAATTTACATTATATAATGCTGCCCAAATAATATTGTACCGGTATGGCACATCCAGAATTCGCAGAACCTGGGGTTTTCCAGGGATCTTAAAATAATTTGGATTACCATGACATAAATCTACTAGAAAATCATTTAAACATTAAATAAACCTAATAGGATTGTTTTACCTCGAATAAGCATTAATTATATCTTGGCTGTGAACAAGTACAATGTACTGTTTTATTATTACTGAGAAAAAGGTAATAATAAGTTAATACATTAATGATTTGAGTTATTTTATTAAAATGAAGTGTCACGTTCGGCACCCAAAATCCAGAACCAATGCTAGGCTCCCTGGTCTCGGCTCTTGCTTCTGCCTTTAACAGCCGCCTTTCACTTCGGAAGGAGCAAAGCTAAAGGTTCTGGATGAGCAAAGTGGCACAATCGTTTCACCAAGGATACTGGATGGAAGACAACACAGCTTGGAAGACAGGCCAGACAATATAACGTGGACGGGCAGACTGGGTCAGCACAAGCAGAGTAGAGAATAGTCAGACAGGCCTGGTCTGTGCAGGCAGAGTTCAAGGAATGGTCAGACAGTAGTGATGGGTGAATTTATTCGCCAGGCACGAATTTGCGGTGAATTTGAGCGATTCGCCACCGGCGAATAAATTCGCAAAACGGCTGCGAAAATTCGCTGGTGAACGTTCGCCGGCGTAAAAAAAACAAACAGCCGTCGGCATAAAAAAAACAGATGCCGGCGTCAAAAACGAGACGCCGGCGCCGCTTCGCAAATTTGCCGTTTCAGCGCAAATTCAGACAGGATAGGAACAGGATAGGAACAGAATTGAAGAGCGTAGAATAGTCAGGCAGGCAATGTTCAGCTTGGAGAAGTCAGAATAAACAGGCAGGCAAGGGTCAATAACTAGCAGAACAACAGGATTCAATTAGAATAAGCACCAGGAACTAATAAATAGAACCTAACAACGGGCAATGTTTTCAATACAAGAATCCCTTTAAATACTGTTTGAATTTCGAGGCCAAGTGCGATGACGTCATCACGCTGGCACACATAACCCGGAAGTGTGCACCCTGCTCGCCATAGGGAAGCCAGCACAGGAGGAGAGAGGCAGCATGTGGCGGGCGTTCGCCCTGGAGACGCAGCAGGCTACCCCGCCGCCCACTAGACCACCAGGGTGAGTCCTTACATGGAGTGTATGGGAGACTGACTTCCTGTTATTTTGAACTTTCTGGATAATGGGTTTCCAGATTACAGATCCCATACATTTAGTATAATACTAAAGTATTCAATTTGGAGCTTTGGTTATTATTTACATGTAACATTGTTTTTTTTTCATGTATGCAACTTTCCATTGCTTCAAGATACTGCTGTGTGCAAATTGTTTACCGTGCATCATTTATAGCCATTCATTCTTAGGTAAATATTAGGGAAATACCCCAATTAATGGGGTTTCCATTGCTATACATTTTTTTATTAAATCATTAAATAGATGGGACATCTACATACTTGCATTTTGTTTTTTAATTTATCGGAGAGGTACCAGGTTGCTCTGCTGTAAAAAATACAGTAAAGTCATAATACAATTACATATAGTTACATAGCTACACATTTTCTTTCATGTCACTGGTTGTTTAGAAAACAGTCAAGGCAAGAGAATTAGACAAGTTAAAATATATAAAAAAAAATATTTGATATGCTGTAGCTGACAGACTATGCAGAGCTTAAGTTTCAAGGGACAAGTGAATGGCATGCACCATGGAAACAAATGAAATTACTGTGTGCAATATATTGCCATGGAATAGGAATGCAATCAGGATTAAAAAGGGGCCTAATAACAGCTCAAATCTGAGCTTACTGATTAGAAAAAAATCAAAGAGATCAAAATGCCCTGGTGTTTGAAAGATGTTATGTTTGTGATCAAGCAAAAATTACAAGTTATCACTTGCACTTAGATGAAGCTTGGGAATCAAGTTTTTTATTCAGTAGATGTTTAGTTTGATGTTTTGGTGCTTTCAGATCTACAGTGAGTTAATTAGATAATTATCTGGAAAGAAAAATAGAGGGAAATCTGTGTTTTGATTGAGATCCCTGCTTTAATATGTACAAGTGAGCATACAGTTATGTTCATTTTAATGATCAAATAAACACATTAATAAACTCCCCCACAAAAGATAATATACTATTTCTAGCCAAAAAATACACATAATTACATCTACATCTTTTATATTCTTTTTAGTCTAAAATACAGCATGCCAATCAATATATTTAAAGTTGGCTTTATCAAAGGGCACAGAATCAATATAGTATATGTTGAGCTACAGACAAAAAGGTTTTATAGTGAATTATGTTTCAGCATGGTGCAGGTATGACGCAGAGAAATGCCTTCAATCACAACAGAAAAAAGAAAAATGTTTCATATGGCATTTTGTTAAATCAGAAGTGTCAATCTCATTCTTTCCCTTCTCTGTATACGTATGTGCCAGATGCATCAACAAAGTCTGCTCCGTTGCCATATTCTGCAAAATTATTTCAAGAGAACTAGCAAACTTGCATTGTACACTTATTTATTAATGGTAAAAAAATAGTAGATGACATATTAGAAAGCCATAAGCCTCTCTGTAACAGAATATAATGATATATTTAGTTTTTATGATGTTTAAATACAAGTCCTCTCAGCATTCTTCTGACAATCTGTATAATTTCAAATTGACAGAATTTCCCAGCCAGCAGCATAATCCAGAAGTGATTTGTATATCCTTTCAAAATAAAATTCTTCCTAAATTCCTTGAAACAACCGTTAAGTATTACTTTTTTGATTAAATGTTTTCTTTGGTGACTTTATTAGTTTGCTATTAGTTTGTTTGCAAGGAAAAACAAGAAAGCATATTGGATCCATCCATCATACAGGTAAACAAAGAGACACCAGGTGTGTGTTTCTGTGAGATAAGGAGTGCCCCAGTGGTCTAATAGTGCATCTAACAAACACACATTCCTTAAAGAATGTTTTTTTGTAATAAAATAAGAGCTCTGATTTTGTCCCTGCTATACAACAGCTGAAATTAAAAAGCCTTATTGGGGTTGAATGTCTTGAAATACATATATCATCTGCAATGATACCATTGCCTAATATAATGTTTTTATACAGTGTTGGTTCTGTATAGTAAAACATAAGAAACCCCACTAATTCATAGTTTGTATTCCAGCAAGAGAATCTGCATATACGCAAGAACAGGACTCATCCAATGAGTTGCAATAAAATGCACATTTTGAGTGATTTCTAATTATTTATTAAGGTGCTAAAACGTCCTAGAAAACATGCATCCCAAAAGTTGTATTGTCTTCGACAATATTGTAGAATAGATTCATGTGCTCATCATGAAGAACCTCTCTTCAATGCTTTACATGAGTGACCTGAACACTGAAATACACTGAAATACAGCAGAGTGCTGCTATAGCTAACTGTATGGAACGTCTGTACTGACATGTTTTCTTGATTTTGTGTTGTTTGTTAGAACTCCAAATGCAGGACCATTGTATTTAGCAGCTTGAACCTTATGGACTTTTCTCTTCCAAAAGTTGCAATGTAAACTGTGTTTAATGTATATAAACAGTATAATGAATGTTGTAAAACAGCAATCTTGAAGGCAAAGATTGGAAATGAGGAGTGCATTGCGACAGAGGCTAGGAATAACCCCAAAAAGTATATTAATAGTAAAAAGATGCAAGTTTAGAATGTTGCCCCTTTAAATAATGGAACCAGTATGGTGGTAACAGGTTCAGAAAAAGAAATGTGTTAAATACGTTGTTTTCTTCAGTGTATACAGTACAATATAGGAGTCAAAGTTCCCAGACCCACCTTATAGCTGCACTGTTGGCTCAGCTCAATCCATTCAGTGGCTGACTCAGGATATGTATCGTTGGAAGCAGCGCACTCCTGGGCCTTTTCACAAATCGCTCATCTGCAGACCGTAGGTAAAATCAATATACTTTATTTAAACATCTGATTAATTATAAACAGCGTCTGAGGTCTAGGATATGGTTCATAAAGCTTTACTAAAAAAAATTTGCAAACAAGGCACCAGGGCCAGATGGAATACACCCTTGGGTTTTAAGAGAACTTAATTCAGTTTTAGACTGGCCTCTATTTCTGATGTTCACAGACTCTCTTTCATCTGGTATGGAACCTATCGGTTGGAGGAAAGCTGATGGCATTCCTATATTTAAAAAGGGATTATGATCTCAGCCTGGTAATTATAGACCAAGAAGTCTGACATACATGGTGGGCAAATTATTTGAAAGTTTAAGAGATCACATAATGCAATTCACATAGTGAACATTATGCATGGATTTATGAAGGATAAGTCTTATTTGATTGCTTTTTATGATGAGGTAAGTAAGATGCTGGACAGTGGGGGAACAGTAGATGTGATCTATTTGGATTTTGGCAAAGCATTTGATACAGTGCTGCACAAATGACTGCTTTCTAAACTAAGGTCTGTTGGGCTTAATGAAGGAGTTTGCACATGGATAGGAAACTGGCTATAGAATCCAGCACAGAGGGTGTTTGTTAATGGTACATTCTCTACTTAGAGTAAGGTTCTTAGTGGGGTCCCTCAGGGCTCTGTATTGGGTCCATTTTTATTTAACTTGTTCATTAATGATTAGAGGAGGGTATTGTAAGTAACATACCGTATTAGTGTTTGAAAATGACACAAAACTATCCAGCCTAATTAATTCCATCCAGGATGTGTCATCCTTGCAAGCAGGCTCTTGACAAATTAGCAACCTGGCCGACTAGGTGGCAGATGAGACTCAATGTTGATAAATGTAAAGCCATGCACCTTGGATGCAAAAATATGCAAGCCACTTATACCCTTAATGGGACTGCACTAGGCAAATCCATAATGGAAAAGGACCTTGGAGTCATTGTAGATAATAAACTTGGCTGTAGCAAGCAATGCCAGTCAGCAGCATCAAGGGGAAAAAAGGACTTGAGCTGTATTAAAAGGGGCATAGATTAATGGGAGTAGGGGTTATTCTTCCAGTGTACAGAGCACTGGTACTGCCCCATCTGGAATATGCCATGCAGATTTTGTCTCCAGAGCTAAAATGGGACATTATTGAATTAGAGCGGGTCCAAAGAAGAGCAACTAGGCTGGTAAAATGTATGGAAAATCTCAGCTATGAGGAAAGACTGGCCAAGTTGGGGTTGTTCATGCTGAAGAAGAGGTGCATATGGTATGATAACTATGTATAATATATAAGGGGATCATACAATAACCTCTGTAATGCTTTATTTACCAGTAGATCATTCCAGCTGACAAGAGGTCACCCATTCCGATTGGAAGAAAACAGGTTTAGGCTAAATATTCGGTAGGTGAAGATGTGGATTTCTATCCCTGAAACAGTCATACTGGCTGATTAATTATATAGATTTAAGAAGGGGTTGGATGGCTTTTTAACAAGTGAGGTATCTTATGGTAAAATTTGATCCAGGGACTGGTCCGATTGCCATTTTGGAGTCGGGAAGGATTTTTTTCCCCCTCTGAGGCAAATCGGTTAGGCTTCATGTAGGTTTTTTTCTTTCCTCTGGATCAACTGGCAGTTACTACAGTATGTTACTAAACAACTAAACAACATTAATAAGATTCCCTTTACTTTTTGGTAAATTTAAGACCAAAACTAAAAATCATGTTTTACTCTAAAAGTCTTTGTAAAGCTTTACAAATAAGGAAGCTGAAATATTCTTTTAATGAGTCTAAGAATGTTTTCAGTACAGGCCATTTCCTTGCTCTTGCTACTTGGTAAACATTTATAGACTTGTAATTGGTAAATACCAAGACTTTATGTATGCAAAACCTTTATTGTTTTAATAGAAAGGCTTCCATTGAGGTTGGTTGGAAAAAATGTGTATTGAAGGCATTCAAGTGAGTTGGCATTGTTGAAAGTCATATTGGGTACACGAATTTACATAAATTTTAAATCCTTTTTTGAATATTTATACACAAAAAAACATAGCATAAGTTTACTATTGGTATCAAAGGGAAGTAAATGACAAAAGCAGAAATAATTCTCAGTTTAATTCTCAGTTTACACAACTGAGAAAACCATTAAAAAAGTAGTCTCTATTTCTAATAGACCCATTTTAACTAATATACCGGTAACTATAGATCACTCTGGCTCAGGGGGAAGTTCAAAACATAGGGTAAAAATGAATAAAATATTGGGAAACCTTTCAAATCACAATTCTAGTGAGCGTGTTTTATGAGCTTTTTGATTTCCTTTAACAAGGTAATGAGTAGAAGTCTAGGCCTCAGGTTTGCAATAGATCTACTTTGATGTTCAATTAGCATTTCATATAAATATTATCACTGAACAAACTATTTGTACTTGGATAAAGTACTGGCTGAAAGATAGATTACAACACAAAAATGTTCTAGTTGCATCAGTGTTGTTAATGGATCCCCTTATGTGAAAGAATAAGATAAGGAACAGAAAAAGGAAAAAACATATTAGATTAGCTATCTAGATTAATTAAAGCTATTTGATGATTTGTTACTTTGGGCACTGCTGTTATTGAGCACTTATCTTTGTGAATGAGCTCTCAAATCTCACAAATTGTGGACCCCGCAATTTAAAGAGATTTGAAACTGGTCAAATATTTAAGTAGAATTTTAATTTTAGTCACATTTCTAGGAAGTTTGCTTTCTATATAAAGCATGGGGATTGTTGCTTATTATTTCCCAGCCCATCTAAGTTTCATGCACTCAAAACACCACTGCTTCTCATGAAGTAATGTACAGGAAGGAGACATTTATAACTGAAATATATAGGAGCATATTTATCAAAGTGTGATATTCGGGTTCACCACAGAAAAATTCCACCACTCTCTTAATTCTTGTAGGATTTTAGAGGCATGTTTATCAATGGGCTACAGTTAGAGTTCACCATTTGATAAATCTGCCTCTGAAGATCCCATACGAATGAATATATAGTGGTGGATTTTAACTGTAGTGATCTTTAATTTCACACTTTGATAAATCTACTCCATATAGAGAGATAAACATGTATTAGATAAAACATGTATATGGTGTTGAAAAAATTAAAGCAGGAATACTTAGGGTTTGAAACCTTTATTTGACAGAGGAATTCCCACTCCATCAGCAAAAAGATCTCCAGGTCAAGGTATATGACTAAACAGATAAGTCTTCATTGAAGGTGGTGGCAGGTGACAGTGTCTATAGATGTGAGAAGGTTCTGGGCGACAATCTCCTCAAAACTGTCTTTGCATGTCTTCCCATCCGCTATAATGAAAAGTCGCTTGCGCTTGTCGCCCAGAAGAAGAGGCGATTAGTCGCCAGATGACTGAAGCTCCTCATGTGGACTAACCATAAGAGACAATTCCTATTGAAAAATGGGAATTTAGACTCAGAGAGTGCTAGTGAGCTCTCTGCTCTAGTTATGTGGCCCTCCTTGCCCTGCTACGATGCTCTAGTTAAGCATAGGTGGCATTGCCTCAATTGACTGAGAGCAGCAACGGGGGCTGAATTAATTTCAGCCAGAAATGTTTGGACTCCAGACAAGGTACCTTTTACTATTGGAGGGGGAAATGCAGTGTGAGCCTATGGAAATGGAAAAATTTAAAGGTGGGTACAAGACATTGGGAATGGATTTCACTTTTTTGTTCTCTCCTAAATTAATACTAGATCCTAAAAATGAATCTTGATTCAAGACTTCAAACTTGTCACTGGGGGTCACCATCTTGGAAAGTGTCTGCAACCCTCACATGCTCAGTGGGCTCTAAGCAGCTGTTGAAAAGCTAAGCTTAGGGGTTTCGCAAATTAAGGAGAAAATGAAGTTGGCCTGTAATATAAACTGATGCTACAGGGCTGTTTATTAAATTAAATTTTGATGCTAATTGCACTGCTTTCTGTCTTGCCATGTAGTAATTTTATAGTATATTCAATGTGTATAGTATATTTTGAGTCAATCTCTTAGTTCACTAACGGACATCAGCACAGAATATGTGCAGTGAATCAGCAGAAAAGAAGATGGGGAGCTTTAGGGACATTTTTGGGGACAAAGATCTTTGCTGCTAAAGGGCTGTGGTTGCCTTGGGCAGAAGCCCAAAACGTAATGTACAGCTAGAGTTGCCACCTTCTGTCCCGTGGAACTCTTGGCAGGGGGGTGGAGGCTCAATGTAATGGGGGCGGATCTGTGACATTGTGGGGGCAGGTCACAGCATGTGGGGGCAGGTAACAGCATCAGGGGAGGAGCAATGATGTGGCGATCACAATTGGCCGTTCAACACATCAATCCTAGGAAATCCTGCCTGGTTTTCCTAATTTGGAAAACTGGGCAGGCAGTTTTGACCGGAACAGCCCTTCAAAAAACTGAGCTGTTTGGGTCAAAACTGGACAGGTGGAAACCTTATGTACAGCATTTTCTAGCCTCTTACTTTAGTTAAGCTTTAAGAAAACAAAAAACTTTATTTAACACCAATGGATTGAGATAATATTGTACTTCATAAACACTGTTTGTCTAAAAAAAAAAAAAAAAAGAAAAATGAAAAATCCATTTCAGCAGTCTCTGAATTAGTGGTTTGTAAAGAATTATTTTTTTCACACATAAGTTTTCAATCTTTCACTTTCCAGGTTTATGATTTCTCACATTCAAGAAATGTATTCAGGATATTGTGTTCCCATAAGCTGCATTGTATGCTGCCATTTATTAACAAAAACATACTGGGGATGAGAATACAGTTGTCTGTGCTAGTAGAAGAAATGCAATTATCATTATGTTCAGGTCCTCGCATTAAATAAAGAAATCTGCATTTTCTATTATATAGCCAGTTTCCTAATGATAAGATTTAAGATATTCCAGCGTACAACTGACAGGTAAGGGTTAGGTGTGCTAAAAGTAGCCAAAAGCACTTGCCTTCTTATTAGGCTTTGTTAAACAAGATTTACAAACTGTCCCTCTGGATCTTTTATTTTTAATGAAAATGACCCAAATCTTAATTACAGATGCAAGATAATTAAAAAATGACAATTCTGCTTACTAGTACTATGTTGGAACTAATGCCGTCACTAACCCTATAGAGCTTCTTATATTGAGAAATATTGATTTCAGGATAAAACCCTGACGTCACAGCTCCTGCATTTTAAACCTTTGGTATTATATTAAATTATGCTGGGATTGTGGTCCATCAACAACAATGTGTGGTTGAGCAACATTGTTAATATTCCCTTAATACCCCAAAACCTTCTTCAAGAATATTAGGACAGGAGTCATGCAAATCCATCCTTTATGTAACTGTAGTTAACCATCATGAACTAGTGGATAGATGACAGCTCTTATACCATTGTTTTACAGCTTCCTGACACTTTTATTTTTCTCTTTGTTGTTGCACCAAGCTTTTAGAAATGACAAAACTTCTTGAGTTGGTTGGCAGAGGTGACCGGGACCATCCATAATACAGTGCTTTTCTCCTGGAAGATTGATGATGCTAAATAAAATGGACATATAGGACCTGATGTAATTTGTGCACATGCCAAGTGTTCTATGGACATAATGTAGGCAATGTGCTAGTAGAGAAATCCTTCCTCTGATGTAAAGTCAAAAAATAACTTTACAATATAATATAGTAGTGTACATTTTATTATCTTTGTCGATAGCCCCGATGGAAATTGACAATGCATGCTTCTTTTTTGGGCTTTAAAAGTAGGGGGTCCTTCCATGATTATAATACTTGCTCTATGAAGAAACTGATCCCTGTTTGTTCGTTCATGTAACTGGATCTGGAGGCATTTATATTTTGTTTTGTCAGTTTCGAACACCACCCTCTATTCCAGAGTTGGACTGGGCTGGTGGGACACTCTTAAGCACAGTGTCGGACTGGGATGCCAGAGGCCCATCAGAAAACCTTAGGCTGAGGGCCCAGTTTCCAAACTACTATACCTCCTCTTCTCAATAAACCTCTTTATTCTCCTAGTCTCTTTTCTCTACATACTATACTCTATTCTTCCATTATTAAGACTCTTTGTTCTCATAAAGAAATAAGCAGTGACCATAAAACAGGCCAAAAGGTCAGAAGCAAAAGGCCCACTGACACCTGGAGTTTTCCTGGTATCCCGGTGGGCCAGACCGACACTGCTTAAGCACATGCACGTGGGGGGATGGGGTTAATGAGGGGGCTTTGCAGCTGGGGCTTAGTCCAACACTGCTCTATTCTATTGATTTCTGAACATGGTCAAGAGGAAGGTAATGCAGCGTATTGTGTCTAAAAAAAAAAAAAAGTGATAAAATGTGATTGGATAAAATTCAGCTGTGAGTACCAACCATAATAGAATCAATTAACTAATGAAATAAATAAAAATATCCATAGGTAAGAGCCCTAAAGGCCAGTATTTTGAAGCTCAAGTACATGTTTCAATCTGCCTTTCTTACGGGCTCATACTTTTAAAGATATATGCCAAAGCTGAAGTTATTAACTAGGGATGCACCAAATCCAGGATTCGGTTCGGGATTCTGCCTTTTTCAGTAGGATTTGGATTTAGCCGAATCCTTCTGCCTGCCCGAACTGGCGTGTCTTTTTGTCAGAAATCAAGGAAGTAAAAAATGTTTTCCACGTCCCACCAGGGTTCTAATTCGGTTCAGTATTCGGCCGAATCTTTCGCAAAGGATTCGGGGGTTCAGCCAAATCCAAAAAAGTGGATTCGGTGCATTCCTACTATTAACAAAAGTAAAATTCAGTGAATAAAAATTGTTGTTTTAATATGCCCAGAATAAGGAGCTTATGTTCTTATTAATTTTAATAAAAATCCCAAAAGAAAGGGGGAAACAGCCTCACAAGTACAGTATGTAAGAAAAAGTGCTGCTCTGTTGTAGGTCTTGCTAATTAAAGACATGTAACTTTTGCTCATTTTACACACTAGGGGCGCAGACACGAAGTAAAGCATTATTTTTGGCAATATTTGTTATTAATCTGGGCAAGATGTGAAGGGTATAGTTCGTTATTTTGTCTCCAGAGAGAAACAACATGGAAAGAAAGAGAGGATCGCTAACCAGGAGCAATGAGCAAAAAATTTCCTCATGGTCCGTTTCGTTGCAAATTTTCGAGTATCGCTGCAGGTGAAAAGTTTCACTAAACTGAGGCCAAAATTCGCCATCCATTTAGATTCAGGCATCAAAAAATCACGTTAAAAAAAAGACACACCGTGTTTCACAAACTTTTATCCATTTCCCAAAAGTATAGTAATATCTTTTTGTGATACCCCAAACTACACTTGTGTAACTACTTGTAAGATATTGCAGCACTGTACAAATGCATGTGCAGGAATAATAGCTATAAGATATGTGCTATTAAAAGAGTATTTTACTCCTATTTTGGGAAGTTACATGGGAACTAAACCCGACTGTTGTGTTTTGCATAGTGAAAGCAAATCAAACCTATAAATATTTGCTATTAAAAGTAGTATCTGGCTGTTTGTTCTCTGCCCTTCTGGCTTTGACTCCTGAGGCAATGTAGCAAAGGCAACAGACAAAATACCTGGAGAACTAACTTCTGTTGTTTGAAGAGTCAGAACCAGTGAACAGAAAGGGAAAGACAAATACTGTCATTTACTAGTGATGGGTGAATACATTTCCATGTTTCGCCGATAACAAATACATTTGCAAAACTGCTGTGAAAATTTGCTTGCATCAAAAAAGTTTGGACATGCGTCAGAAAAGTCAACATTATTCGGACGCCCATTGACTTTAACCATGGGTGTAAGAATTTGCACATGGCTAATTGTTTCGCCTTTTCACGGGAAACATTCACACATTCTCCCATCAATATCATTTACAAATAACTTAAGCCACTGTTAATAAACAGGTACGGGACCTGTTATCCAAAATGATTGGGACCTGGTGCTTTCCAGATCTTTCTGTAATTTGGATCTTTATACCTGAAGTCAACAAGACAATCATGTAAACATTAAATAAACCCAATGGGCTGGTTTTGCCTCCAATAAGGATTAATTATATCTTAGTTAAGTACAAGCTACTGTTTTATTATTACAGAGAAAACTCCCTTTAGCAGCAACCTCTTGGAAGCAGGACCTTCCCCTACTGTCTTCAGACAATATCCAAATATAACTGTGAATCAATTTTGAAGAAATGTTTATCACAAAATGATGGTGTTGTGAAAATCATAATACAGGTATGGGACCTGTTATCCAGAATACTTGGGACCTGTGGTTTTCTGGATAATGAATCTTTCCGTTATGTGGTTCTTCATACCTTGAGTCTATTAGAAAATCATTTAAATATTAAATAAACCCAATCAGCTGCTTTTGCTTTTAGTTTGGATCTGGTACAAGGTACTGTTTTATTATTACAGAGAAAAAGGAAATGATTTTAAAAATGTGGAATATTTGGATAAAATTGAGTCTATGGGAGACTGCCTTTCCATAATTTGGAGCTTTCTTGATAATGGGTTTCCGGGTAACAGATACCATACCTATAATAATAATACAGTATATACTTTGTCTAATAAGGAAACTCCAATCAAAGTGCATTGCAAAGAGAAGGGAACTCTTAGCAACACATTGCATTTAAAACATGTGGATTAACTAGACCATTTCCCATTTTTAAGGCTGTTTGAATTCCTTATGAATGAAAATTGTTACTTGTAAGACATAAACCAGCACAAATTGTTTCACACTTTGAAGGTCTGCTGTTGTGGATAAGCCCAGTATTATCTGGCAGATACAGATAAGGGTGAATCTTGTAGACAAGTTATTTGTGAAACTTCTGTGGGGGGGAGCTGTATTACTGGAAAACATCCCTGCAGCAGTTGTATATATAATATATGCTCCTGCTTCAAATTAACAGCTCCACAACTCATGTGCACATCTGTTTCTTGTTGAGTTTTATCCACAAAAGAACATAGGCGATCACCGGCATTTCGCAGTTATTTTATACAGTCACGGCACTATCACAAGTTCATTTGGAAAGAAAGCAAAAGGCAGATCTGTAGTGCTCTACATACAAGCCAGTTAAATCGGGGAATTGTGTTAGAAGTGGAAACATTAGAAACTGCAAACGCGTCACATTGGGGTGTTTCAATAATGATGGGAAATTGTTGGTGATACATGAGTGCAGAGAACACAGGTTTTTGAAACTAGGGTGAAACCACAGCAGATTATGCACAGTATGTATACCTAGGTAACATGCAAAATCTTAAAACGCTAAATTTCCAGTCCAACGATCTATAAAAGGCAAATTTGGTATATTATGGAGACATGAATTTTCAATGAATACCATATGAAAGTATAGTGGGAATTCAGAACCAACAAACTACAGGTGTTGAATGAAGACTGGACCCCTCTCTCTCCCCTACTTGACCCCCACAACCTTTTAACCCACCTATAAAACTCCCAAACACTTGGTTGGAAAGATAAGGCTGCAGTTATTTATTTATTATCATTTAACATGTATAACATTAGCAACTTGTAACCAAACTGTACAACAAACATTTATATTAAGCAAGAATCCTTACTCACTACCAAGAGGATTGACCCTGCTCCAAAATGTAATGCCTGATTCCCGCCTCCTTTCTTCCAAACTGAGGCTGCCTACCTTCCCATTTGGACCTCGGGCCTACCAAGCTACTCGCGCTTGTCAAAAACAGGTAGGTTACTTTTCGTTGGAACTCTGAGTAAACATCCAGGGCTCTTACAATTATGCTTTCTATTGCATGGAAAAGCATTAACAGAGCATATTCTATTGTTAAGTACAGGCCTGCACTGTACTGCTGACTGAAAGTGAGACTCAACATCTGAGTTTGGCAGTTCAGTGTGGTACAGTGAGTTCTGTTACCCTAGGATACACTGGATTTGTTAACTCATGCATTAACTCAGAAAATCATTAAAAATATTTCATGACATTCAGGTATGTGCAATAATTTTACACTGCAATGGTCTTTATTGTTGGGCATTTAAGCTTTTAACACTAGAGAACACTTTTTTCCTCAGGTGCAATTGTTGTTTTTCATCACTGGTGTATAGCTCTCCCCAGCTGTCAATTGACTCTTAAATCAGTTTAGTTTTACATCTACTGCATTTACACTCTATCTCCACAGTCTTTTTAAACAGTAGGTTCCTCAGAGCCTTTGTTCCTCCTTGAAAGCCCATCAATCTCTAGTCCAAGTAGCTTTCCTCTCTACCTTATGCTCAGTACAAATCTGGAGAATTCTGTGCAGAATAAATCCTGCATGGTAAAAACTACTGTTTCCTAAGCAATTTATAGACTACAGATGTTTGTCTCCAGAGGGGAGGCCAATGGCAAAGAAGCAAGGTTTAAGACATTAGGTGGCAGTGGATGTGGGTGGTGTGAAAAGACAGTGTCTCTGAGAGGAGCAGATGCCCAAGAACGTACAGCGAGACAAGTGAAGGAATGTAGTGAGGAGCAGAGCAGTGAAGGGCTTTGAATGTTAGCAAAAGGATTTTATTAGCTATCCTTTGCTTAACAGGCAGCCATGCTAAGGATTTTAATTTGGATTGAACAGATTCCCTCTTAGGAGAGAGCAGGAGAATCCTAGTAACAGAATTTAAGATTGATTTGAGGGGACAGAGTCAGGATGGAAGACCTATTAGTAGGAGATTGCTATAGTCTAAACGGGATAGGATAATGGCATGAATTAGTGTGTTAACTGTTATTTGTTATAGAAAGGGTTGTATCTTGACTATATTGCAGAGGAATTTAGAAGTGATTGGCTAAGCATTTATAGGCAGGCAGACATACCAGGAGTAGAACAACACCCCTTCCTCCCTCTCTACAGGTGAAAACACATTTGTCACAGTTGGCATGAGATGCCTTAACCCCAGTGGTGATTTCAATTGATAGTTTGTAAGGTGAGTGGGTAAATTGGTAGGCTTGGGAGTTACATAGTTACATAGTTAAATTGGGTTGAAAAAAGACAGTCCATCAAGTTCAACCCCTCCAAATGAAAACCCAGCATCCATACATACACCCCTCCCTACTTATAATTAAATTCTATATACCCATACCTATACTAACTATAGAGTTTAGTATCACAATAGCCTTTGATATTATGTCTGTCCAAAAAATCATCCAAGCCATTCTTAAAGGCATTAACTGAATCAGCCGTCACAACATCAGCCGGCAGTGCATTCCACAACCTCACTGTCCTGACTGTGAAGAACCACCAAGTTGCTGCAAATGAAAGTTCTTTTCTTCTAGTCTAAAGAGGTGGCCTCTGGTACGGTGATCCACTTTATGGGTAAAAATGTCCCCTGCCATTTGTCTATAATGTCCTCTAATGTACTTGTCTAAACAGTCTTGCATAAGAACTTAAATAGGAGGCTTCAGGTCCAGGCTCAGAATGGTCCTTCTTTTGATAATATGGTAATAAACAACTGTAGCCTTCTCTTCCCAAATGTGGTGGGTGTGGTGTAGAGAGGAATGAAGTGCTTGAAACTGCATGTTGTTAGGATATTGTGTGTAGATGATATTATTAAGCTTGGTTGGTTAAGGTGGTATGTAAGAAAATAAAAACTGATGCAAGTTCCTATGATTGATAGTAACATGTCAGTTGCAACTTAATATCCATTTTTCCCAAAATTTCAGAGAAACCTCATTTACAGTGAAATAATTCAGTCAGGGCATTTAATGTGTAATACCCTTATAAACATGATCTCTTCCTTTATAAGAATTGCAGCAGTGTCTGTGAATTTGCCTTTTCGGTCTCAGGAGGAATTTCCATGTTGAGTCTTCCAGACTTGTTAGAGAACTTCCATTAATTACAAGCAAGCCAGGGTTGTAAATGCATATAATTGACTGCCCTTTTGATATAATATATAATCACAAAAGATCAATGCTTCTTACAATAAAGGGAAGAATTACTACAACGTTTTATTTTATAGCTTTGGTAGTACAGCCGTGAGAGCCACCAGAGGGAGTACAGTTAAACTCCAATGGTCAGCTTCTGAAACCATAAAACATTGCCTTAGGCTGCTGCTGCACAACACAAATAGGGATGTATTATCTGCAGTTCTTTCTCACCTGTGAATTCATCTGGAGTCTCTATTTAAGTATTCTCTTTCTGTAGATCTTTGGACAAACATGACAGATCGGTTTGATTTTGAAATTCTGTTGGTAAAAAGTACAGTTCTTTCCAAAAGAGTATATGCAAATGTGGACTAATTAAACTAATATTAAAGATAACATAAAAACTAAAATCCACTTTAAAATGTGGCAGCAGCTACATTGATGTATTACGTGTTGCTCATCTTTTTAGCTTAATAAAAGTGGCTGCATAACTTGCAATTGCTCCTATGTGTAAACTGTGCTAAATAGGCACAAAACTTGGCCTAAAAAATCAAGCCCTTATCATTGAATGTCGTGGGTGTTCACTCATAGAATCTGCTCCTCTCCTGCTGCCCTTTTGGCCACTGTGCCGGCACTCGGAAACATTACCTTCACTCGGGTGCAGGAAGATTGAGGCAAAATATTTTGTTTTAAAAGTAAAGTAAAAGTCCGGCTACAGGCACAGAGGGCAGAAGGACAGCAGTGGAGGAGTGCGTTTCTCTGCAGGCCAAGATCCAACTTGTTTGGCCTTAGCCTTAATTGCCTGCAATTTCACAATAGCAAAAACAGTGGGCACTATTACCCACCCACTTGATGCAAACCAGAGCAGGGGTGGGGTCAGACATGCTGTCAATAATAGCACCCTGTTTACTGTTTTGGTAATTTATATTTTTGTTGGAAACTTTTTCAACTATATGAACATTAGTGATGGGCTAACTTGTCCCATTTCGCCAGAAAATGTACGAATTTCCAGATAAATTTGCGAAACCGCAAAAAACGGTGAAATGCGAATTTTGACACCGCCCTCAATTTGTTTGGCCTTAGCCTTAATTGTCTGCAATTTCACAATAGCAAAAACAGTGGGCAATATTACCCACACACTTGATGCAAACCAGAGCAGGGGTGGGGTCAGACATGCTGTCAATTTGGCCTTTTTTTTTTTTTTTTTGGGAGCATTTACAAGATCTTGAGAATGATCTGAATTGGTTTTTCAAAGGCTTTGACAAAGAATCACACATTTGTGATTTGAATAGTAATTTTGTTTGATAATAGCACCCTGTTTACTGTTTTGGTAATTTATATTTTTATTGGAAACTTTTTCAGCTATATAAACATTAGTGATGTGCGAATTTGTCCCATTTTGCCAGAAAATGTGCGAATTTCCCGAGAAATTTGCAAAACAGTGGAAAAAAAAACCTGTGAAACGCAAATTTTGACGCTGCCATCAATTTGCGGGCATCAAAAATGACGTCGGCGACAAATTATCAGAATTTTCACATGTGGCAAAAAACTTTGAGGCTGGCAAATTTTTGCTGCTATTTCACGCATTTATTTGCTGGTTGTGAAATGTGGAAATTCTTCGCAAATTCGTGCCTGACGAATAAATTCACCCATAACTAATGAACATATAAAACAGAATTGAAAATAAAAAAATACATCATATACTTGTAGGGTTTGTAAAAAATAGATATAGGAAGTGAATAGATCAAAGCAAATTGTTATCAACATAGTCCTGATAATTTACAAGGCAACTTTATATCTGTACTTCTAATATCCTCATATTTTGCAACTGGGGGTTCTTTATTTATTATAATACACAAATTTCAGTGAGTCATGTGACAAAAATTACATCAGAACTCACTGTTTATAACTGATGACATCAGAATTCACTGTTTATAATTTACAAGATACAAGTGTATTATAATGATATATATTTTGTTTAGTCAAACAGTAACTCGAAGCAAATCTTTGTGCCCTTCCTTGAAATACTTATATAGTTAGTCTACTAACGTTATGTATTCATTTTCATGCATATTTGTTATATTTCTTTCCTTTTTCAGAAGTATTAAGTCTCTAAATCGCTCATAGCATAATGCACAATGAATATAAAACAGATCATTAATTGGGATAATAGGCCCCTCAATGTAATTGCACGGCTAAGGTGCTATGGATAAATGCTTAGTGAAAAAGTATTTATTCAAGGCTGTTAGTCACCCGTGGGTAGATTTATTTGTCCACTGACACTGAAATGAATGCACAGTAATTTATGACAGAGATCATTCATGTATCTCATATTAAGAATGGAAACTCTGTCTCAAAATTACTGGTGAGAATTATTACTTAGGTTTGCAAGATGATGTTGAGAGATCTTGACATTGAAAACAAGGATTAGAGCTATCCTGTAAGAAAACCTTTTATTTCATTGATTAACAGAAGAAAATCAACTTGTTATGAAATATATATTTACTACAGCATTTGCTAGCATTAACTCACATTGGTCAGGCTTGCCTTTAGTTCATCATGCAAAGTTATTTTAAAGAGGGTCCCCCAATTTATAATCTAGACTTTTCTTTGTTTGATATGATAGTCATTTTAAGCAAATAATTGCAATTATTAAATATTATTGCCTTAATAATAAACAGTACATTGTACTTGAAAAATCTAAGCTGCATGATTAAGCAGTGTTTTATTATCTATTATCTGAAATGCATGGGGTTTTATGGATAAGGGGGTATTTCTACAAGCGCTATTCCTTAAGTCTACTAAAAACATTTAAACATACCAAAACCCAATTGTGTTGTATTGCTGTATATATGAATTTATGCTGCTTAGAAGTGAGGGGCGAATTTATTCTCCAGGCGCGAATTCGCTGCGAATTCCCATGATTCGCTGCTGGCAAATAAATTCGCAAATCTGCCAAGAAAATTCTACGACGCCAGACGCCGGCATCATAAACGGACGCCTGCGTCAAAAACCCAAAGCGAAACCGTCCAAATTGCCCATCACTGTAGCTTCGTTACTTTACAGTATAACAAACTGTGTTTTAATTACAGGTATAAGATCTGTTATCCAAGATGCTCAGGACCTGGGGTTTTCCAGATAAGGAATCTTTCTGTAATTTTTATCTCCATCCCTTAAATCTGCTAAAAAATCATTTAAACATTATATAAACATAATAGGATTAATTTCCCACCAATGAGAATTATTAATATCTTAGCTAGGATCAAGTACAAGGACATGTTTTGTTATTACAGAGAAAATGGAAATTTTAATTATTTGATTAATATGGGAGACCCCTAAATTCTCAGTTTTTGGGATAATGAGTTTCTGAATAAAGGATCATTTACCTGTACAGAGAAAAACATGAACTTGTTTAACAGTTCAATTTATAAAAATATGTAACTGGGCCTGAATTAAAAAATGAAAGCCACGGATGGGCTGCACCTCAATGAAAATGGGGGAGGAGATTTGATAGGGGGTAATGTTAAGGACAGGGAGGACCATGTGTTGTATTTACAAAATGTATTTTCAAATGCAAGGATTATGACTGGTAAAATGGGAGAGCTTAGGGTTCTGGTGGGGAAATATGATGTGATTGGTGTGGCAAAAACATTCACATGGCTGGGCAATTAATATCAGTGGCTATACTTTGTTTCGGAGGGACAGAGGCAATAGAAAAGGAGGAGGGTGTGTCTGTTTGTTAGGCAGGGTTTAAAAGCTAATATAAAGGAGGAGGTGATGTTAGAAAATGAGGGAAGCTGAACCCTTATGCAGGGCCGGATTTACATAGTGGGCGCCCCTAGGCCCACTACCGTTCGTCGCCCCTGTCCCCTCCAGGGGGACATGAGCAATGGGGATTGGCATACGGGAAATTTAAAAAAATATAGTATCTCCAATGCCTCCTCAGTGTTTTTGAACCAATGTGGGTGTGGTTGGGCAGCATGCCGCTCCCCTAAAATCCTGCCGCCCTAGGCCTGGGCCTAGGTGGCCTTTCCACAAATCCGGGCCTGCCCTTATGGGTGGAGCTTTTCACTGATGTCGAGCAAATTAATTGTAGGAGTATGCTATAGACCCCCTAATGTAAGTGAAAAGGAGGCGGCAAAGCACCTGATGCAAATAGAAAAGGCTGCTAGTTTGGGTAAAGCAATAATAATAATGGGGGATTTAAATTACTTGATGTTGACTAGAGCAACAATACTGCCAGGACAGTTAATTGGAATGAGTTTATAAATTTGTTGCATGACAATTTTATTGCACAGGTTGTTGAGAAGCCGACCAGAAAAAATGCTATATTGGATCTAGTGATCTCTAATGACCCAGAACAAATGTGGAAGTAATTGAATCCATGGGTAATATTAATCGTAATGTGATCTAATTTATTGCCTGGTGCAAAAAATAAATATACACTGGGGCAACAAAAACCCTGAATTTCAAAAATGCTAATTTTAGTGTTTTAAGGGCTGCCCTGCAGAGCATAGATTGTGGCACTATGTTTTCTGCTAAGAATACAGAACATAAATTGTTGTCATTTAAAATGATAATAAATTGGTACGGTTCTCAATTTATTTCCATAAGAAGTAAATGTAGAAACATCAAGAAATACCCTATGTGGCTTAATATACAGTAGAAGTAAAGAAGTTCATTGGAATGAAGAGACAGGCATTTAAAAACAACAACTACAAGCATCTGCATTTAATGAATATAAACACTATAATAAATATTGTAAAACACCAATCCGGAAGGCAAAAATTGTAAATGAGGAGCCTATAGTGGCAGAGGCTAAGAATAAACCCAAAAAGTTTTTAAGTATATTAATAGTAAGAAGATGATGTTTGAGAGTGTGCCTCCTTTTAGTAACGGTGCCTGTAACAGATTACAGAAAAGGCAAATGTGTTAAATCAATTGTTTTCTTCAGTGTATGCAAAAGAGGAGTCAGAGTTCCCAGACCCACCTCATAGCGGCACTGTTGGCTCAGCTAAATATAGTTAGTGGTTGACTCAGTATATGGTTCATAAAGCTTTACTAAATATTAATGTGAACACGGCATCAGGGCCAAATGAAATACAGCCTCTGTTTCTAAGACAGTTTAGTTTAATTTTAGACAGGCCTCAATTTCTGATTTTCTCTTTCATCTGGTATGGTACCTATGGATTGGAGGAAAGCTGATGCAATTGCTATATTTAAAAAGGCATTACAATGTCAGCATGGCAATTGTAGGCCAGTGATTTTGACATCAGTGGTGGGCAAATTAGTTGAAGGCTTGTGAAGGAATCACATTCAAAATTTTGTCCTAGTGCGTGGCATTATAAGCAGCAATCAGCATGACTTTATGAAGGATAGGTCATGTCAGACAAATCTGATTGTTTTTTATGATGAAGTTAGATAGATGCTGGACAGTAGGGAGCAGTAGATGTGATCTATGTGGAGTTTGCCAAAGCATTTGATGCAGTACCCCACAAACTTCTGCTTTCTAAACTAAGGTCTGTTGGGCTTAATTAAATCATTTGCATATGGTTAGAAAACTGGCTGCAGGATCAGGTACAGAGGATGGTTGTTAATGGTACATTTTCTACTTGGAGTAAGGTTCTTAGTTGGGTCCCTCAGGGCTCTGTGTTGGGTCCACTGTCATTGAAAAACATGATTTTTTCAAAACTGAAATCCATTTCTCAAAAGAGCAAACAGATTTTTTTTATATTCAATTTTGAAATCTGACATGGGGCTAGACATTTTGTCAATTTCGCAGCTGCCCCTGGTCATGTGACTTGTGCCTGCACTTTAGGAGAGAAATGCTTTCTGGCAGGCTGCTGTTTTTCCTTCTCAATGTAACTGAATGTGTCTCAGTGGGACATGGGATTTTACTATTGAGTGTTGTTCTTAGATCTACAAGGCAGCTGTTATCCTGTGTTAGGGAGCTGTTATCTTCCCATTGTTCTGTTTTTTGACTGCTGGGGGGGTGATATCACTCCAAATTGCAGTACAGCAGTAAAGAGTGATTGAAGTTTATCAGAGCACAAGTCACATGACTTGGGGCAGCTGGGAAATTGACAATATGTCTAGCCCCATGTCAGATTTCAAAATTGAATATAAAAAAATCTGTTTGCTCTTTTGAGAAATGGATTTCAGTGCAGAATTCTGCTGGAGCAGCACTATTAACCGATTCATTTTGGAAAAACATTTTTTTTTCCATGACAGTATCCCTTTAATGACTTAGAGGAAGGAATTGTGAGAAATTTATCAGTGTTTGCAGATGACACAAAACTGTGCAGCCCAGTTAATTCCATCCAGGATGTGGCATCCTTGCAACACGATCTTGACAAACTGGGCAGCTAAGTGGCAGAAGATATTCAATGTTGATAAATGTAAAGTCATGCACCGGGGATGTAAAATATGCAATCACTTATACTCTTAATGGGATTGCACCAGGCAAATCCATAAGGGAAAAGGACCTTGGAGTTCTTGTAGATAATACACTTGGCTGTAGCAAGCAATGCCAGTCAGTAGCTTCAAGGGCAAACAAGGTCTTGAGCTGTATTAAAAGCAGCATATATTTGTTGGAGTAGGGGGTTATTCTTCTACTGTACACTAGGGATGTAGCGAACCGCCGACAATGTGTTCGCGAACGCCGTTCGCGAACACCGGCAAAAAATGCGAACAGTTCGCGAACAGTTCGCAAACAGTTCGCGAACTTCGAACATCCGAAAATCGTTCGATTCGAACGATCGAAGGATTTTAATAGTTCGATCGAACGATTTTCGTTCGAATCGAACGATCGAAGCCATTGGATCGAATGATTTCATTCAATCCAATGGCTTCGATCGTTCGATTCGAACGAAAATCGTTCGATTTTAGCGATCGAATGGTCGAACGATTTTGACGCGAACGCCTATTGGGGAACGTCGCGCGACGTTCGCGAACTTGCGGCGGACGTGAACAGTCGAAGTTCGCGCAAACTAGTTCACCGGCGAACAGTTCGCTATATCCCTACTGTACACTTTATACCCATAGATTATATATAGATCTAGATTATAACGTACAGTTTTGTTCTCCAGTGCTCAAACTGAATATTGTTCAATTAGAGCGGGTCTAGAGAAGGGCAACTAAGCTGATAAAAGGCCTGGAAAATCTCAGCTATGAGGAGACTGGCCAAGTCGGGGTTGTTCACACTAGAGAAGAGGCGGTTAAGGGGTCATATGATAATTGTATAAATATATAAGGGGATCATATAATAATCTATTTATTTATTTACCAGTAGGTCCTTCCTGCTGACAAGAGGGCACCCATTCTGGTTAGCAGAAAGGAGGTACCATCTTAATATTCGGAAGGGATTTTTTAAAGTGAGAGCTGTGAAGATGTGGAATTCTCTCCCTGAATCAGTTGTGCTGTCTGCTTTAAGAAGAGGTTGGATGGCTTTTTAGCAAGTGAAGGAATACAGGGTTATGGAAGATAGCTCATTGTACAAGTTGATCCAGGGACTGGTCCAATCCGGGTCGGACTGGGAGGCTTGGGGTCCACCGGGGCTACTGACCCAGTGCCCCCCTCCGGTACTCCGATCCGGCTCCCGCTTCGGCGTGCTGCATCGGGGATGCCGGGTACCTGCGAGTGCCACGCTAGTACACATGAGCAAAATTTTTATTTCACACCAACGCCGACAAAGTGGGGTCGGGGCCGCACCACTAAGAAGTGGATATGGGCCGGCTGGGCCCACAAGAGCCTGGGGCCCACCGGGTTTTTTCTAGGTGTCCCGCGCCCCAGTCCGACATTGGGTCCGATTGCCATCTTGGGGTCAGAAAGGAATATTTTTTTACCCATTTGAAGCAAATTGGAGAGGCTTCAGATACCTGTTACTATATTCTCCAGTTATTTTCACCACATTATCTCTCTTATTCTAGCACTTTAAATCACAACTGTTTTTGGTTTTTAGGGGTTAATATTTATAAAGTCAGCCTGAATGAATATTTTTCTAATCATTTTGAAATTCAAAGCTTGGTCTATTCAGTGAGATGCAATAGCAGCTTCAAAGGCATCTGAAAGAAAATAAAAATATGTATCTTTCAGGCTGCAACCAGCTTTACTTCTGTAGATCAATAAATAATTAATATACAGTAAGTTTTAATGCAGAAAATGAGTTGTTGTGCCATGTGGTGTGTTTGAGAAATGGTTGACCTAATACTAAGGATAACCAAACAACTAACAATGAGAATCAGAATTCATCAGAAAAATAAATGCTTGTACTATTTGCTACACAGTACTGTATATTGCATTAAGCCGTTTCATCATTTCGGGTCAGAACAGATACATACATTTACTGTATCAATGTCATGCCCATAGGCATAATTATCCTGTATATAGTAATGCAGTTCTTTGATCCTGACACCTTTTAACCAGTACACGGACACAGCCAGATATATATAATAGAATAAAGCTGCTATATTGATTAACCCCTGGACTGAAACATAGCCTTTCACCAGAAAACATGTATAAGTAGAGATTAGTTTCACTGAAGCATTTGCAGAAATATCACTAAACTATCTTTAACATTGTCAAACTGAGGGTCATTAAACAACAGCACATAGGAATGTATTTTATTTCACTTGTTTTTTATAGAAGAATGCATATTGTATTTATTTATAGCATCACAAATGTATGCAGTGCTTTATAAGGTATAAACACAGTGGGGTACAGTTAATGTAAATAGTGAGAAAAAAATTACTAAGAGTTTTTAATACACAGCTGGAATGAGGTCCCGACTGAGACAAAATGGGGAGAGAAACATCAGTCTGGAGTATTGTTACCAAAAGGTTTCCTCTCGAAAGTGAATTTTATGAAGCCTTGAGAACAGAGTTTGGGGCGTATTTATTAAAAGGTACATGTTTTCATCAATTCAAGTAAATCTATAATTTTTGTATGGGACCTAGTTATCCAGAATGCTCTGGACCTGGGTTTTTCCAGATAAGGGGTCTTTCTGTAATTTGGATCTCCATACCTTAATTCTGCTAAAGCATCATTTAAATATTAAACAAACTTTAAATTGCTTTGGCTCCAATAAGGATTAATTATACAGTATGTTAGTTGGGATCATCTACAAAGTACTGATTTATTACAACAGAAAGAAGAATCCACAAAAATGTGAATTATTTGAATAAAATGGGAGATCACATTCCCATAATTCGGATGACAAGTTTCCATATAACAGATTCCATACCTGTACAAGTTTTCTGTGATGAATTTCTTATTTAAAAACATCTCAAATTCAAGTACAAAACTTTGCCCATATGCAACTATACTTTTACGTTTGGCTTTTCCTTTTCGTCCAAACGTTAATAGTTGTAATGCAACTGCAACATTCCCAAACCCAAGCAGCAATTTACTGCAAAGTGCTTTTATTCACACAAGATGTTTCGTTGTAGAACCTTTTTTCAAGTGTGAGTGATGCAATTAAAAGTGAGCATAAATAACACACCAACAATGTAACCGCATCCAACTCCTCCCCTTCAATTCGTTGCAGCTGTATCTCCAAAGCCTGCAAAGTGGGTTATAGTCATTGTTAAATGAATCCCCAACAGATACAAAGTGAATAGTCCATCCAAAAGGGTCAACTTCAAGTACATCTAAAGGTAGGACTACACAGCCGACTTCAATGCGTTTCCGTCGGATCCGATTCTGGGCGACAAAACGCATGCGTCATGTCAGATGCAACAGGAACCAGATAAGTAATAAAAAGTCGGACGGTATCACAATGGTGATCCGACGCGACACGACTGGGATGCAGACGCAGCTTGCAGCATTCGCATGCGTTTTGTCGCCCGGCGTCGGATCCGACGGAAGCGCATCAAAGTCGGCCGTGTAGTCCTACCCCTAAACCTGGTGAACTTTTATAAAGTCACTGGGTGGTATTTTAAACATTTTTCCAAGGTTTTTTTAAACATTCCACTATGTGTAGATTTAAAAAAAATGCAATAAAAGAATTGTTACAAAAAAATATTACAATTTGTAAAATTCACTGGAAGAATACACATTTTAAGGTGTTCTTTCCCTAGTTTTCTAAATTGAGTATTTTCTTAAATATGTTAGCGATTGAAAACCAATAACTAGGTTTGGTTTAATCGCAAATGTTTTTTGGATTAAGAAGAAAATTAATCTTGGGAACTGCTATCATAGGCTTAGATAGTCAACTGGCTCCTATACTGTTTTTTTTTTTTCTTTTGGCGGTATGGTTGGATCTCTCTCCCTTTTATCACATATAACGGGCTCTTACTTTTCTACGACCCTCACGACTTTGGGTTCCTGCGATGATAATTGCTTCAATGTCACAGTCTTCTTTTATTTCATTTTATCTAATTTTGATTTTAATGCATGATTCATTTGCTATGCTTCTTCATTTCTGTATCTGGATACTGCATAGAGCACTGTTAAGATTGCGTAAATGAACAATTCTTGAATATGTCATGCTTTGTTTTTTGTGTGAAAAATAAAAACTTTACGTAACAAAAAAAAAAGAAAAAAATGAATATGACTGCAGGTTGTTTTGCATGCTCACATACAAATCAGATACAATATAGTATAGCATTAATACCGTGTCTTCTAGTGTGTCCGAAGATGCCACAATAAGGGGCAGATTTATCAAGGGTTGAATTTCGAGGATTAATAAACCCTCAAATTCAACCCTCGAATGAAAATCCTTCGAATTCGATATTTTAGCGCAAAAGTTTTGATCGAACGATCAAAGGATTTTTATTCGACCAAAAAAAGCTTAGAAAAGTGCTAGGGAAGGTCCCCATAGGCTAACATTGGACTTCGGTAGGTTTAAAGTGGTGAAGTATGAAGTCTAAGTTTTTTTAAGGAGACAGTACTTTGATTATTGAATGGTCGAATAGTCGAATGATTTTTACTTCGAATCGTTCAAATCATTTGATTCGATCGAATTTGACCAATTCGATGGTCGACGTATCCGAAAAATTACTTCGAAATTCGAATATTTTTTTATTCGAATTATTCACTCGAGCTTAGTAAATCTGCCCCTAAATGTACACCTGTACTGCTTCTTCATAATCCCCTCATATTGTAGAAAGATGTAGAATATTATATGTATAATATACGAATATATAATACGAATATATATGATTTTCTATATTGTATGTTACTGTATAGTTAAGAACTATTTTCCCTTACTGTATGCACTATTATCAGATGCTATTAAAGTTGAACCATACATTAACATACTGCACTTAATATCTTGGGGTTATGTAATATAAGGTGCAAAATTTGCTACACATCACCAATAGCGGGGCTCAGCAACCTTTTTTTTACCAGTGAGCAACATTCAGATGTAAAAAGAGTTGGGGAGCAACACAAGCATAAAATAAGTACTGTGATTGGCTATTTTTGACTATGTGGACTGGCAGCCTGCAGGAGACTTTGGGGCAAATTCACTAAGATTCATAGTTGTGCCAGGCGTAACTTTGCCACACTTCGCCAGGCGTAGTTTCGCCATCGCTTCGCAAATTCACTAAAATCCAAAGTTGGCCTCAGGGGTAGTGTAAGGTTGCGAAGTTGCACTAGCGTTGATTCGCTAAGTAAAGCGAAGTTGCGCTAGCGAAGGCTAATTTGCATACGGCGCCAAATTCAAATTTCAATGGAGGAATACGTATCAGCACTACAAATGGCTAGAAAAGCTTCAAAACATCAAATAAAAAAAATTATTTTGCCCTACACATGTGCCCACTGTCTAGGTAAGTTGCCATGAGTCAGGAGATGTAGGGGGGAAGGAGGGGAGCCCCAAAAAAATTTTCAATCTTTTTCAGCCTATCACCCATCATGTAGAAAACACGCCAGCGTTTTTTGGGATTTAGAAAAAATTTTGACTTTTTTTGAAGCAATCCCTATCTACTCTATTGCGCTTCGCCAGGTCTGAGGTGGCGAAGGAAGTCTAGCGTAAAAGGTAGCGTTCAGTACACTGCGCGCGTTAGTGAATTTGCATAGTTACGTCGCTAGCGAAACTTCGCCAGGCGTAAGGGTGCGAAGTAACACTAGCGAAACTACGCCAGCGTTCATTAGTGAATTTGCGCAGTAACGAAAATGCCAAATGCTAGCGAAGTAACGCTAGCGAAGTAACGCTAGCGAAGTAACGCTAGCGAAGTAACGCTAGCGTTCGCCGATTCGGCGCTTAGTGAATTTGCCCCTTTGTTTAGCGCACACCTGGTTTTTATACAAACAAAACTTGTCTCCAAGCCAGGAATTCAAAAATAAGCACCTGCTTTGAGGCCCCTAGTAGCACCATGCAAGGGTTTGGTGGGCAACTTGATGCTTATGAGCCACTGTTTGCGGATCACTACTGACCTATAGCATCCAGCAGGTAGCATTTACCAGTCACCTGTTTAAAAGCAAATATCTTATTGGTTGCTATGGTTTACTGCCCCATTGTAAACTTTTGTAACTTTTATTACATATGGGGGGGAGGTTAGTGCACAAAGAACCAAAGGAAAAAAACCTTTTTCTGTTGGTTGCAGTAGTAGTAGTCCTGCTATTAGAAATAACCTTTGTGGTTCCCAGTTTTCCACAAAGGGTGAAAGATAAAAATCCTGACTCCACAGCTGTGAACAATGATAAATGGGCTCATATGATGAAATACTACAATAGGTGAACAAAAATCAACCTGGGCGCTGATTCGTACTTTCATTAATTTGACAAATAGCCTATTACTTGTGTCCCTTCAAATTTTTTCTACATGAGCTAATATTACTGTATGTGACGAAGATCAGGGCTCCTAAGGCTTTACTGAAGCAAGGTAACCTACACAAATCAGGTACAGTGTATGAGAACTGGATCTATACAACCTCTGTTGAAACATGTATTTACTGCTGTTTGAAACTGAACCTAGCAGATATGCTGACAGCAAAGCCACCCCCTGCAGCAGGAGCTATACATTTAGACACAAATACCTGATGCAAAGTGACAGAAGAACTTGTATGAAAATAATCTCTTCTGCTTGCCAAGAAATATGTATCCAGCTATACTTTCACATCATTACATCTACATCCAGGGACAAACTGGAATTCACCATTAAGACGAATTGTCCTATATTATGCTACTTTTGCTTGTTTAAAGGGGTCAGCTAAAGTCTTTAAAGCATATTTTGTTCATTGCTTGTCAATATCTTTTCTGCATGTGGCCAGTTGTACGCTTCCATGTGCAGCAGTCCTACTGTAAGTTCCAGTGCCCTATATCAAAAACAAAAGTTTAAAATTAATTTAAAAATATGAAGCATCATGCAGTATAGTCAGGGATTCCATTATAAAGAGCTAAAATGATTCAATTATTTTATACACATGGCATACTTATAGGACCATTCAAGGGTAAAAAGGTGGGAATCAAACCCTGTTTTTTTGCCCTACTCTTTCAAGTTAACTCCCTCTTTAACACCCAAACTTGGCACCCCACCACATATTACTCTGTGTGATTTTACATGAATTTGAATCTCAGTCTTAAAGGGATACTGTCATGGGAAAAAAATTTTTTTCAAAATGAATCAGTTAATAGTGCTGCTCCAGCCGAATTCTGCAGTGAAATCCATTTCTCAAAAGAGCAAACAGATTTTTTTTTATATTCAATTTTGAAATCTGACATGGGGCTAGACATATTGTCAATTTCCCAGCTGCCCCAAGTCATGGATTTGAGAAAAAATTTTTTTTCCCATGACAGTATCCCTTTAAACTGTATCATTATTATTATTATTGTGACTTTGGTCGTCAAACATGAGTTGTGGGGGAGGGCCAAAACATACAAGGGTGCAAACTGCACATTGTGTCTAACCTTATTTCATCTTTCAGTTTTCCAGTATATTGTGCATTTTCTAGTCATGTGTCTCGCATAATTAATAGACTTAATAGAAGGCTTTCATACTGTTTGAAGACTGTATGGCACCAAAGTGGCTAACGAAGGGTGCCCGAGACTGTGGGGAGGTGCTGGGAGCAGTGGGAACTCTGGGACTGGCTACATAGGGGGAAGGTTTGGCTAAAGGCGCTAAGGAAGGGCTGATATAACAGGGGAAGTTGCTTACCCTCCTCCTGTTGTGACATCACGGGCACCTTGAGCACATTGCACAATTGTCAGTGTGTCTGGTCTCCTTTAATTTGACCGATCATCCCACCCCCGCCCATTGCACTGTTATAGTATACAAAATTTTATCTATAAAAAAAGAGGTTTCAAGGGAATTGTTACCATATGTCAAAATTATGATATAAGAGTGTTTTGAATTGAGGTGGGAAGGTGTTGTTCTTATTTGGGACCCTTTCTATGGGGTATGTAAATTAATGAATATTGATCATAGCATAGCCCCCATGTATACCAGGGGTACACGAAAGGTAGACTATAATCTATCAGTAGATCTCAAGCTGGTGACTGGTAGTGATGGGCGAATCTGACCTATTTGGATTTGCGAAACATACAAAATTCTCCAAAATGCATTGACCATTTTTTCACCCATTCTATGTCTATGGGCGTCATTTTAGCGGCAAAAGTTGCCGAAAAATTTCATTCATCACTAGTGACTGGCGAGCAGTAAGATCACAGCAGCCCTGCATTTCACGTAATATGTTCTATTAGATCCCTCTTCTAGTTACTTCCATTTAGTCATAATTAAACTTGGAAATGAGTGGTTTTAAATATAACATAATTGAGTTTATTTTTCAAAAATTTAAGTGGGTTTTAAAAAGGTTTGTCTACTTTGAATAAACTTACAATATGAAAAAATGTTTACTTATTTATTAAAATATCTGAATAGAAAAAAAAAATAATACAATCATTCAAAAAAGCTTGAATACCTCAAATTTGTACGTTTACAAGCTTGAAAAACTAAAAATGAGAATTAAGAAAAATGGCTTGAATTTTGCCTAGGACAACTCCCACTGACTTTGACATAAACCTGCAAGCTTTTAGATGCTGAAGTTTTACATTCGAGTTTTTTGTGCTTAATAAATACGGTACCAAACATTAGAGTTTTTGAAACTATAACTCAAATTTGTTAGTTTTTGTGCAAAAATTCAAATTTGAACATTAATAAATCACCCCCTAAATATACAGTGGGTACATATAAAGGGGCCCCTGCTAAACATAAGTTCAGTGGCTTTTACCGGACGTATTTGTTTTGTTTTATTTCTTTAGCTAAACAATACATACAGGAATATGCAAAAAAAAAAGGTGGAGATTGTATACGGGTTATCTACCTCACAAGTATCAAACATGATTAGCTTTAATTTCCCTGTATGCCCTTTTTAGCTAAAGAATAGTGATGGGCGAATTTGCGTCATTTCACTTTGCCGTAAAATCCGCAAAATTTGTGAAACTGCGAACAAATCGAGAAGCTGCGTCTCGTTTTTGACGCCGGCATTTTCGCACTCGTTTTGTGAATTTATTCACCAGCCGTGAATTTGCGCCTGGAGAATACATTCGCCGATAACTACTAAAGAAATAATGATTTAACAATGAGTAAAAAGTACATTCAGCACAAACCCTATCATTGCATTCGTGTTGAACCAGGGGTATACTATTAAATATGTGTTCCCAATGTAATATAATAATAGTGCATTAAATACTTAAAGCCCTTGGTATAAAGACATAGCTTTATTAAAGCCAGAAGACAATTATTATACACCTTATTAAATACCTGGTTTACCCAATGAAATCAATGTAACAATTTCAGATATAAAAAGTAATGTACAATACTAGATGATGGCTTTGGGTTATATATATTGTTTTTACACCTCCTTGCTAGATTCTTCCACTAAGTAGATGGGTTTATAAATACAGTGTACATATGTGAAAGTGGTGGTGTTTTTTTGTACTTAATGGCCATATTTTTTTTACAGGAATGTGTACTGTAATAACAGTATGTCTCTAAATCAAAATATGCAGTTAGCAAAATGAGGCATATAAAAGTCATGGCATTTGATTCTACAGTAAGGATTTTGATAAAGAAGTTACTATGTTATTTTCACTTTTTGTTGGTAAAGCATAAAATATAAAAAAAAAAAACCCTGCTTATTACAACATATGTCCTTTCCCTAAAATAACTGCACTTCCCTCAGAGTGAGCTCTTGTTGCTGTTGTTTTCTTTTTGCTGAGGAAGAGTTGCTTTCCAGGCTAAGCTTCAGTGATTAGTCCTACATGTTGGCTTGGAAACGTCTAATTAAAATCATTGCAATTCATATTTCCGGGAAAACTTTGTGTGTTTGTTATTCTAATTAGCAGTTTATGTGTTTTCGGGGAATACTAGGGTACTTACACTGTTGTCTCTTTTTAATTAATATTTTATTAATGAGGTCCTCATGAAGCCGCTATGAAAATGTCCTTTTTTTCCCAAAAATACTAATGATAGGGATGCCACATGATGTTTCCTGGGATAGTTTAACAGCAAAGTATAAACCTGTTGAATTAATTTAGTACTAGTTAATCCATCGATACTCATTAAAGCTCTTACTGCATATCCTGAGGTCATAAAGACAAACACAAAAAGCCCACAGCAGTGGCACTGAGAGTAAATAGCTTCTGATGCATACACTCTACTTTCATCTTTTTGCCTTTTCTGTATTAAGTGCTTCCATTCAGTCTTATAGGGACAAGAGGTTATACGAAGAGCAGCTGGGCCATGTTAACTATTCTCTGCGGTTTCAAAGGAAAACCTTCAAAATATTATGGCACTAAAAGTTCACTAAAAATATATCCTGTCTAATATATCATAACTGTAAATTTAAAGAGGCAGTTGATATTTACATGTAATATGTAGGGGATGGGCGAATTTGACCCGTTTAGTTTCGCCGAAAATTCGCCGCCGGCAAAATGTCGCAGACGGCCATTAAAGTTTATGGGCATTAAAAAAATGTCGCGCGGCGAAATTGTCTTGACGCGCGTCTTTTTTTTATGCACGGCGCCATACAAGTCTATGGGCGTAATTTTTTCGGCAAAATGTGCCGAAAAAATTCGCCCATCACTAGTAATATGATGTAGGTAAACGAATTTGAATATCATTTGTTTTTGAATAATCTTCATACGTTTATTTGTAGTTTAATTATTTACATTTTTTATGCAACCTTCAGATTAATAATTCAGCTGGACTCTCGCTGCCTGTGGTTTTTGGTTGCAAGGGTCAGTCTCTCCAACAGCCAGATAGTTTTTTCAGGTGAAGGCTGAAAATAACAAGAATAACTTGAACATGTAATAAAAGGCTTATCATGCCAAGCATACAAAAGAAATGATGATTACGTGTTGAAAAACTGATTAAAATTACTTTGTAATTTAGAGCATACTTGCACTTTTGTAACCCTATGCATGGCAAAAATTGTACATCACAGTGTATAATATAACTACACCAGGATAGCCAAAATCTTATTTGATAAAGAATAAGATCCATAAAAAAGCCATTATTCTTCATTAATTGTTGTTTTTTCTCCTATAATAACCTAGCAATGTCCCTGTATCCACTTTGTACTAAGAGCTATTTTCAATAACCCACACTTGCTAAAAGCTATCTAGTGTATCTACCATTAAAATCAGGGAGAGGATTCTACAACATCACAGCTCTTACAGTAATAAACTCTTTCCAAATATTAAGAGGGAGCCTCATTTCTGTTAATCAGAATAGATGCCTCTGTGTCTGCTGGAAGAACCTACTGGTAAATAAAGCATTAGAGAGTTTATAGAATGCCCCCCATGTAAATACAACTTCTTCGGTGTAAGCAACCCCTATTTGGCCAGCCTTTCTTTATACATGAGATGTCCATAGCCTTTACCAGCTGCTGTTTTGTTCCCTTCTCTTGTCTGAAAGTGCTGGGATATAAAGAGCAATTTACCAGTGTGCCATCAGTCATCTTGCTGCTATCTATATAGCCATTTACATGCAATTTTCAGTGCAGGTCACAATAGCAGTGCAAGTGTGCTTTGAAGCAAATCAGACACACAATTATGCTGAAAATCTTTGGTGTTTGAATGTTATGTCCAATGCTTGGCATCACACTGATAATTTGTGCCTGAATTTTTTAGATACAATTTCATGCCATCCATGACTACAAGCCACCGTGGCAACCCTGCCATTACCTTTGGGGGAGGCAGTGACCACAGGGTTCCAATGCATCAATATGCATACTATGCATGCTTCTCAAAAGGAGGCCAGATTTAAGTACATAGACAAGCTATTTAACATTCAACTAAAAAGAAGTACATTTCTGTATGTGGAAATTCTATAATTGTCCCAATAGACAAAAAAAGTCACCCCAAATAGTGGAACCAGTTCTTCCACATCAAAATATACAGTATCTGTGTGTGTGGTGTGAATGGTTTTATTCCTTAAATTTATACACGTGCAATTGTGGGCATCAGAACTTTGCTGAAAAAATTAAGATTGTCAAACAAAATGTATATGGTAATTGCAAGTACCGGACAAGTTATACAGGTAAAATGGAGTTGGTGAATTTAAATATGATTTATATGATATGCCTTAATTGAAATACTTGTTATTGAACTACTTAAGGTCTAGCCTTAAACCACCATAAAAGAAGTGATTTATGCAGATCAGCACTTTACAGTAAGATGCACAAAAAGGCTGAGGTGCACAGAAATGTATTGCAAGGTGGACATTATTCCACAACATTTGCTGAATGTTCATTTTTTTTATCTGAGGATGGGATTGCCCCCTTATTATTTTTGTAATTTCATGCCAGGAGCAATTATTCCTCCTATTATAATTTAAAAAAAAAAAATTGTGACTTTTCGTCAATAATATTTGCATATTTTGGTGTCTACTCAGCTGCTGCCCTGTGATCATTTGTGAATGAATATTTCACTCTTCCCCAATAACTGGCCAACATTTATGTCTTTGTTGGCCCACTGCTTTAAGTTACCAGAGGTTGAGAAGGAAGCATTAGGGTTAGTTATAAGGTCACTACAGTTAATTGACTTGATAACCCTATTATCAACATCAATCAGCCACTGTAACATGACACTTAATTTTTCCATGTGGCACTGTTAGTCTGTAAGCAATCAAAGTGACCAGTAAATGAACCAGGAATGAATTGTGAATTAAAAAGTAGAGTGTCCGTTGCTGAATCAGTTATCTAAATAGGCATTGACTAATATGCATCACCTATATAGAAGTCACCCTTAGGGGCTAATCTATTTTTGCTCAAGCATTCGGGTACTAAAATCATGATTGAGTTCCTAAACTCAAGCATGGTTTCCGCATCGAATTGCTGACGATCTTGGGTATTAGGCTGTAGAAACACCACGTTAAGGAACTCATGCATGATTTTAGTACACGACTGCTCGATCCTGGAGACTTTTTGGTAAATTAGCCCCTTAGTGTCCTATGCACCATTTAATGGCAGAGGTTTATTCTACAGGAAGTTGGATTTATGGTATGGTTGTTTTAAGCATCTCACACTTTACACACCAAGGACTGTTAATTAGCAACAATAAATATTACTGTGACGTGCCTTGTGTTCGCTACAACCAAATGTCTACAATCTTGTCTATTTTTTCAAGTGTTTATTTTGATAAATTTCTTACCAGAGAGACAGAAAATTATTTCTTGTTTATAAAGATAGAACTAGGGGTCTATTTCTTTTTAAAAAAACAGACATATAGGAAAATAACAGATTATCGAATACGGAAGATACAAAATCAAATATTCCAGTAAAATAATCATTTAAAATATTACGAGTGCATCCTTCTATTGCTCAGGGACCAGCAAATTAGTTTGCAAGCCCCACTGTGATATTCATTTTGTTTTGAAAAGTTATTATTAGTTTGTTACTGCTGTATGTTTTCCCATTTGTAATAGTCCGGGGCTTCATTGATTATTATAAATAGCTAACTGGGGTCTTCAAAGGCTCCAAGAATCAAAGACCCCGAGAGTCCAATACAATCTTTTATTTATGTGGCAGAAAATCAATCAAGATTTGCTAGAAGTTACTTGCTCTATTGTGCCTTGGGACACCTGATGCTTGCAGCTACCTTTTTGATATCACAAATGAAGCTTTCGAAAATATGTGTAACAGCAATATATGATGAAATTCAGCCATGTCTTAACTTGTAAAGAAGACCACAGTGAGTTCATAGATTCTTGTAAACAGACAGTTACCACAAAGATGTAAACAGACAAAGGTTGTCACCTAGAGCAACATTGTTGTTTAGTCAATTGTTCATCCCTTTAAAAGTCATGCAAATACTACAAACTATGTTTATGCCATAAAAATTATGCATAAATTTGGACTTTTTTTTTTCCATCCGCCTCCTCACTGGCAAGTGATTCATCTGCTTTACATTTTTCAACTTTTTTGTCTGGGGAAGTACATTGGAATTGACAACATTTATTACATTATCCTATGTGCATTTTATGCGTTGGAACAGTAGTGTGTGTAATAAAACCTACTCAAAAAGTTTTCCTGTGCCAAAAAACGCACTTTAAAGCAGGTCTCTAATAATACACTATGGAGAATGAATAGCTGTCTAATGAAGGAATGTGGAATGCACTATTTTGGGTCTTATTTATGCATTTTATTCTGCATTTGATCATATTGATAAATACAAATCCCCTGATTTAGGTAATTTGAAAAGACACGGGAAGAAGTTCAAGGGGGTTATCAAAATCTGAATTCATCCCATTATTCTCTCAAATATACGCTAACCATATTAATATTTATATATTTATCAATACATTTTCCTGAAAAATTCCAGTTCGTGAAAAAACTCAAAAAAAATCTGAAAAATCGATCAAAAATTAGAATCAGACAAATTTTTCGACTTTTCCACCTGAAAAATTAGATTTTTTTAAAATTTTTTACTGAAAACCACAAAATCTTTGGATTTTTGCACAAAACCCAGCACAGATAAGGTTATCTTCAGGACTTCTCCCATTGACTTATATACAACCTCGGGAGGGCTGAGATGCCAGTTTTTCGGAATCAGACTTTTTACATCCTCGGGTATAATAAATTAAAAAAAATAATAATTTTTTACACTAAAAATAACAATTTTATAGTAAAACAAACTCAAATATTTCAAGTTTATGGCATAAATAACCCCCCCTCCTCAAGGGTACTGACTGCGCTATGCACTCCTTCTCAGGTAAAAAATCTGGCAAAAGGTGCAGAGCCCAGTGTTGCTGGGTACAAGTAGACAATGTTGTTACCATTTGCCATAGGAGTGAAGGTAAAGATAGGGCTCTGTTGTGGCCTGCACCCTCTACTGCTTACCTTACTTGTATGGCTGAATGACATGCAAATTAGGGGAAGGAAGGGATATGCCTACATTCTGGGCTCTTCCCACATCTCTTGAACTCAGCTCTGTCAAATGCAATGCAGGCAGTGCTGTAGTCATTAGGGAAGTCAAATGTCCTGCATTTCAAAAATATTTGGCAACAGAGGAAGGCAATGTTCAAAAAGCACACAATAGTTTGTGTTAATTCTTTACACTTTGCACCCTGCCCTGGAAATCAGAAATTAACTTTTTATTTACAGTCGTGATTAGGGATGGGCAAATCTGACCCGTTTCAAGCTGATTTTTTGATAAGTGAGTTGAATCCATGAAGGGGACTTATGGCAACCTTTGTTTTAATAAAGAAATTAGATACATTTGAGTTTTAGTAACTACCACCCAAATGTCATTTTAAAGTTTTCATGATGTGGCATCACTTTTACTTGCTCCTCAGTAGTGTACAATGATTGACTATTATTTTCTTTCAAAACACAGATTTGCTTCTTAGGTCATTAATTGCTGATTCACATTGTATAGAGGGAAATATATATTTTTTAAAAAAACTTAATAAACACAGGCCTTGTATTATTATTTATTATTATTAACATGTATTTTATAGCGCCAACATATTGCGTAGCACTGTAAAGTAAATGTGATTATACAACTACATCACACAAATTACATATATAGAATATATGGAGTAACAAACATCACAATCAATACAGGTACAAAAGGTGAGGAAGGCCCTATGCATAGGCATACAGTGTAAAGGGAGGGGAGTAATACACAAGGTGTGGGAGTGGGCAAGATCGAAGTAAGTGGGTGAGAAATGTGGTACTGTACTGTATGTGGTGTTGCGTTTGGTAGTTAAGCAGAGTGAGGGTAGGCTTCTCGAAAGAAGTGCGTTTTCAGAGATTTTTTGAAAGCAGAAAGGTTGGGAGAAAGTCGGACAGACCGTGGGAGAGCGTTCCAGAGGAGGGGTGTAGCCCTTGCAAAGTCTTGAATGCGAGCATGTGAGGAGGTAATGAGAGAAGAGTTGAGTAGCAGGTCAGTAGAGGAACGTAGTAAGCGAGTGGGTGAGTATATAGAGATGAGTTCAGAGATTTAGGGTGGAGCAGAGTTGTGAAGTGCTTTGAAAGTCAGTGTCATTAATTTGAATTTGATTCTGAAAGGTAACGGAAGCCAGTGCAGGGATTGACAGAATGGCGAGGCAGAGGAGGAGCGGTTGCTGAGGTGTATGAGCCTCGCAGCAGTGTTCATTATGGACTGGAGAGGTGACAGTCTCTGGAGGGGGAGGCCAATTAAAAGAGAATTACAGTAGTCTAGACGCTATATGATGAGAGAGTGAATAAGAATTTTGGCAGCGTCTTGGGTGATAAATGATCGTATTTTGGATATGTTCCTTAGGTGGAAGTGACATGATTTAATAAGTGACTGGATATGAGGAGTGAATGACAGGGCAGAATCTAGGATAACCCCAAGGCACCGGGCCTGGGGAGAGGGGGTGATAGTGGAATTGTTAACTATGATGGATACTTCGGGGATGCTACTGGTGTTAGTTGGAGGAAAGAGAACCATTTCAGTTTTAGAGAGGTTTAATTTAAGATAGCGTTGCGACATCCAGGTAGAGATAGCGGACAGGCAGGAGGAGACGCGAGTTAGGAGTTCTGGTTTGAGATCAGGAGATGAGAGATAGATCTGAGTATCGTCAGCATAGAGGTGGTAGTGGAAACCATACGAATTTATTAATTTGCCAAGGGAGGAAGTATAGAGGGAGAATAGTAATGGTCCCAGGACAGAGCCTTGAGGAACTCCAACAGAAAGAGGTAGGGGAGAAGATGATACTCCATTGTAGGAGACACTGAAGGAATGATTGGTGATGTAAGAAGAGAACCAGGACAGGGCTGTGTCACAAAGGCCAAGCGACTGGAGGAGGAGAGGATGATCTACAGTGTCAAATGCGGCTGAGAGATCAAGCAGTATGAGTAGTGAGAAATGATTGTTGGCTTTAGCGGTTAAAAGGTCATTAGTTAGTCGAGTCAGGGCAGTTTCCGTGGAGTGTTGTGGCTTAAAACCAGATTGTAGGGGGTCCAGCAGGTTATTGTCAGAGAGGAATGAGGTAAGTCGGTTGTAGACTAGGCGCTCAAGTAGTTTAGAGATGAAAGGTAGCAGAGAGATAGGTCGGAGGTTGTCAAGATTGGAGGGATCAAGAGAGGGTTTTTTTCAGAATGGGGGTGACAAGAACATGTTTTAGTTGAGAAGGAAACAGTCCAGTTGAGAGCGAAAGATTAAATAGGTGAGTTAAGGCTTTGATTAGACAAGGATTGGTATTGCGCAGAAGTTTTGAGGGAATTGGATCAAGTGGGCAGGTGGTAAGGTGAGAAGAGGCCAGAAGCTTTGAGACTTCCTTATCAGTGACAGGGGTGAAGGAGCACAGGAGAGACTGAGGAGTGTCGAGGGAGGGTGGTGGAAGTCTAGGGGGGTTGAGTAGTGTAATGTCCCTTCTGATAGTGTCAATTTTGTTTTTGAAGTGCTCAGCAATATCTTGAGCAGAGACAGATGTGCATGGAGGGGTGGAGAAGGGGAAAGGAGAGTGTTAAAGGTGGAGAAAAGTTGTGCTGGTTTTTTAGAAAGGGAGTTAATGACTGAAGTAAAGTATGTTTGTTTGGCTTGGAAGAGGCTGGTGTTAAAGGAGCGCAGGGCAGATTTGTAGCTCCAAAAGTCTGATTCTGAACGGGATTTGTGCCAGCGACGCTCAAGTGCACGTGAGTGTCTTTGGAGCGCTTTTGTATGAGCAGTATGCCAAGGTTGAAGTGGTTTGGGTCTAGAACGTTTAGTTTTTATAGGAGCAAGCTCATTTAGGGCAGTGGTGAGAGTACTATTGTAGACAGAGGTAGCCACATTAGGACATGAGATGGCTGAGATATTAGAGTGAAGAGAGTCAAAGGAAGAAGAGAGATGTGACACGTCTACAGCTTGCAAGTCACGGTAAGTACGTGTTTGGAGAATGGCAGGGGGTGAGGAGGGAGTTAGTGAGAGTTGAAATGTGAGCATATTGTGATCAGAGAGGGGAAATGGGGAGTTAGTAAAATTGGAGGTTGAACAGAGTCTGGTAAATGAGATCCAGAGCATTACCATTGGAGTGAGAGGGGGAGTCTGAGCACAAAGATAAGCCTAGGGAGGAGGTTAGTGAAAGAAGTTTAGAGACAGAAGAGTTGTTAACGGGTATATTAAAGTCACCTAATATGATGGATGGGATGTTAGATGAAAAAAAGTAAGGAAGCCAAGCAGCAAAGTTGTCCAGAAATTGTGCAGTTGGTCCTGGTGGTCGATATATGACAGCAATGCAGAGTGAAACAGGAGAAAAGAGCCTAATGCAGTGAGCCTCAAATGAGGAGAATGATAAAGAGGGAACAGGTGGAAGAACTTTAAAAGTACAGCGGGGAGAGAGGAGCAAACCCACCCCACCTCCAGGTCTGTTACCGGGTCTGGGAGTATGAGTAAGGTGTAAGCCCCCATAGGACAGGGCAGCAGGTGAGCCGGTGTCAGTAGGAGAGAGCCAGGTTTCAGTAAGCGCAAGTAGGTTAAAGGAATTTGCAATGAAATGGTCGTGTATAGCGGTGAGTTTGTTGCAGACAGATCTGGCATTCCAGAGAGCACATGAAAGATTAACTGGGTTTTTGGGTATAGGAGTAAGTGTTCTGTACTGTTTGAATTTGCTCCGGAGAGAAGGAGCTCTTGGCCGTGTTATAACTGGGATGGGGTAAGGGCCAGGGTTTGGGGAAATGTCCCCAGCTGCCAGCAATAGAAAGGAAAGAAAGACTAAGTGAGAGTGGGATTTATAAGTCCTTGGTTTGTATGAAAAGGAGGAGTTTTGTGGAATAGCTAAACAGAGTACTTTATAAACTTCATGTGTGGAGAGGGAAGGAGAAGAGAGTAGAGAGGCTGAGATTTGTATAGAATTGGGATTTGATGGAGGAGGTAGTGAAAAATGTTTTATGAAGCATGAGAGTGAAAGGAGGAGAAATGCAGGATAAAGCATGTTTGGAGTAAGAAGTAACAAACTAGCAGGTACAAACAAATCTGTTTTCTTCTTATCCCAGATGGTTCACTGTTGATTGCAGGGGAATCCGGTTCCTTTTGCCTTGTCAATGCCTTGTCCAACTGTCTTGTTTAACTGTCATTTCTAAGCACTTGTGAAAATTTTAGCACTTAAGAAATGTTAGCACTCAGTGCCATGCCCCAGACACGAGTGCCATCCCCAATACTGAGTCTGAATTTATATGTAGCGGATTGGGAAAACCAGAGCCTAATTAATCAATTAATCAATTAAATAGCAAGTAAAGGGCAGAGTTTTACAGACACCAGAACCAGGTTTGGGGCTATAAAAATATCTCTTGTTCACGGAGGAGTGGACACAGATGTGTGCTTTAGATATTTATCAAAGAACTAAAGTAGAATAGGCCTGACAGACAAAAGTTATTGGGGTTGACAAATACAAGTAGGGATATAGCAGAATTACCAGAATAAACAGTTGCAGTATATGGATATGGCATAGATAAAGGAACAGACAGAGATGACCCGTAACTTTGCACCACCCCACACAATATTTAACATTTGACAAGAGGTCTGTATACAAGAATAAATAAAACTTAACTTTTAATAAATTCCTTAAAAATGTCCAGAATTTAGTGCAAGATTAAAAATTGTTAGTAACAGGTTTGCAATTGACCAAATGGCGGGTCAGTATCGGCTCAAAAATTGTTGTAGCCGTGGCGTTTGGGTGTAAATATGTGGAAGACAACATTATTCCTAGGGGACTGCGTATTAGAATTCTCCCCTCCTTTGAGGTGGTTGATGAAAGCTTTAAAAATAAGTGGGAAGATATCCTACACAACTGTTCCAAACAACTGTTGATGCTTACTCGTGAACACGAACAACAGGTGGTGTCAGATTTAACTATTAAAATTAATGACATCGAGAAAAGACTTGCTGAATATTCTAAAGAAGAGGTTTACATTACGCGTATGTCCAGAATTAACTCAGAAATAGATCGTGTGGCACAGGAGATTATAGATCGCAAAAAGCAAAAATATCTAAGAGACACTACTGATTACTCATTGGGCAATGTGTTCAAATGGGGCCGACGGGCATTTAATAGAAATACCTCCCAAAGTGATTTATCTCGATCAGAACGGTCTGACGATGATAATACAACTAAACCCACACAATCTAATAACTATGTGCCTTTTTTAGGAGGGGACACAAGAAGAGGGTCAGAAGAGGAGGGAAGAGAACTCAGAAACAGGGACAAATGGGCCTACCGCCGCCAAAATCATTGGGAACGGGGCAGTTAAAGGGGCAGGAACAAACGGAGACATTAAATGTTGTTAACCTCAGCGAACATACTCTCACTGAATGTCAACAGCTGGTTCTAAAGAGAGGCTTATCCTTTTCTCCTAGTCATGATATCAATCCCTTCTCACTCTATAAAGATCTCTTCCTCTTCTGTCGCAAGCTATTGCTTAAGAAACATTTTCATCAAGGAGATGGCAGTAGAGAACATTACTCCATGAATCCCCTAATGGCCACTCCAGATCCCTCTAACCCACATGATCTATCTCAGACTGATGTAATTCCCAATACTGATCAGATAGCATTTGAACAAGCCCTAAAGGATCTGAATGATCTAATTAGCGATCAAACTGAAAGATCTATTAGAATGAAAAGCACATTCATGCCTCCTAAAAACCTGAGCTCAGCAGTGACTATATTCGGGGAATTAGTCATGCGAGACTTTATGGAATTACCCCCTCAGAATTATGACAACCTCTCCAAAGAGGAAAAGCTTGCACTCAAAGAAATTTCATCCTGGGAAGATGTTGTTATCAAACCATCAGATAAGGGGGGTAATATTGTCATATGGCCACGGGTCATGTATCTGACGGAGGCATTAAAACAACTGAATGACTTATCATGTTATCAGAAGTTGCCATGTGATCCGACGGTTCGTTTCAGACTGTTATATAATAACTTGATTAAGGAGGGTTTACAAACTGGAGTACTAAGTAAGGGTGAATCCAAGGCACTACACAATACTATATCAGTTATTCCAACTTTTTATATGTTACCTAAAATCCATAAAAATCTACATAAACCCCCTGGCCGCCCCATTGTATCAGGCAATGGTAACATCTGTGAACAGGCAAGCAAATACATTGACACAAAATTACGGAGATTTGTGACCTCACTTCCCTCATATATAAAGGACACTGGTGATTTGCTCCTCAAATTATCAGAAATTAGGGTGGACAAAGGAACATATGTGGTCAGTTGTGACGTAGAATCACTATATTCCTCCATCTCCCATAAACATGGCCTACAAGCCATACGATATTTTATGGAGACAGAAAGTAATTGGGATCCCCAATACATTGACTTCATGTCAGATCTCATAGATTTCTGCCTGAACCACAATTTCTTTGTATTCAATGACAAGTATTATCTACAAGTCAGAGGGGTCGCCATGGGAGCAGCCTTTGCTCCCACATATGCCAATCTTTTCATGGGCTGGTGGGAGGCCAACTGGGTATTTGGTGATCAAATGGCACACTATACACAGTTCATTGCGTATTGGTATCGCTATATTGATGACCTGGTTTTTTTCTGGAACGGCACTGCAGAAGATCTTAAGGACTTCCTTGAACGTCTCAATACTAATTTTCTCAATATCAGACTTACACACAATATAAGTCTGAGTAACATGGATTTTTTGGATATCACCATTTCGATTACCGATAATGGTAACATAGAGACGGATCTTTTTCACAAAACCACAGCCACGAATTCGATTTTACATTTTCAGAGCCACCACCCGGTTGCGACCAAGAGGGGAATCCCGGTGGGTGAATTCCTCCGATTACGTCGCAATTGCTCTGATGATAAACTGTTTAGAACTAGAGCTACAGAACTCACTGCACGACTTAAATATAGGGGTTACCCTACCAATATAATTCATAAAGCCTATACCAGGGCAATGAAGACCCCTAGGGATACGTTGCTGGTCTACAGACGCAGACAGGGGGATGTTAGTGCACAACCTATTCGTTTTGTTGGCACATATTGCAAACAATGGCCTGCGATCGATGCTGTCCTTAAGAAACATTGGTATATACTACATACAGATCCTGTTTTGTCTCCAATGTTAGGTCCTCGTCCATTGACATGTTGTCGTCGAGCACCCAATCTCAAAGACCGTCTGGTCAGAAGCCATTTTTCAAACCCAAACACAAAACATCCAAGGGTACATTTCCCTGTGGCAAATGCAAAGGATGTAAATATATACACAATAACAGTTTTGTCACGGACAGATTTGGTAATAAGCATTATATTACACATAGGTTCTCATGTAATACTGAGAACATAATATATATGCTATCATGTCCATGTGAGAGGATATACATCGGGAAAACCAACCGAATGTTTAAAAAGAGACTCTTGGAACATGTGAATAGTATTGATAATGCTCCAGCTCTATTACGAGCAAACAAGAAGTTACCTCCGGTTAGCCGACACTTTTGGGAAAACCACAATCATTCAAGTGTGGGTTTGAAGGCAATGGGTCTATCATTTGTATCTTTGGGCATTAGAGGGGGAGATATAGAGACAGCTTTACTGTCTAAAGAAAGTGAATGGATCTTCCTTATGAATGCTTTGGGCCCGGGGGGCCTAAATGAGAGCATTACTATGAGCGTGTTTATATGAGTATTTAGTTATACGTTCTAATGGTTATACGGTTCATATATTCCATGTTAGTCATACTAGATACACTATTATCTCTTTTTATTTAATTTATCAGTAGATATGGCTACAATGTAGGCTTGACAGAGATCATATCACACTTCCACTAACCTTATCAGTGGCACATTGATACATTGTATACTTTAAAGAGATTAGGTTACATCAATTACTTCACTACAGATACATGCCTGTTTTATTTCACTACAGATACATGCTTGTTTTATTTAGCAACAAATCGGTATTATTTTTTGACTGCAGGAAATCACATCCGCAATCATTGAATATAATCCCCATTGCAAATATGAATGACAGCGATCACGCATTATGTCCGCAAAAGCACATTTACAACTTTAGAATAATTGCGTATTATTGAGGATTGACCGCACGCTTTACCCACAAGAGCGCATTGATAATAATGGAATGTGCGCCAATGAAGGAATAACGATCACGCACTATGTCTACAAGAGCGTACTGATAGGTATTGAGGATGCGTCGATGAGGGATTAACGATCGCGCATCATGTCCACAAGAGCGCATTGGCAGGTATTGAGTATGCGCCTATCAGAAGCCGGCTAAATCAGCCACGTGAGTTGCGACGATCGCATTGGTTCATTCAAAACATTAACGGCCACTCGCTATCTATTTCTAGGAGCACCACGCGGCTCCTGATTCATTGCCTTTGACAAAGCCCTGCGAATGCTGGGCGAAACGCGCGTCAGGCGCACTTTTAGATTTAGTTAGGCAGGGTTTGCACAAAAGACCTCTTTGATGCTGGACGGGTGGGCAGCTGAAAGTGGGTGAAAGGGTTGGTTTGGGGAATTGATCATGGGGATCCTATGCTGCATTTAAGCTAATTACTTAACCAGATAACTGGAATTTCATTCACCATTTTGGTGTTTGCCACACAACCATTTTGATTAAATTACTTGATACGGACGCTAATAGAAACATACTTTCTGTAACCAGTTTATCTGGAATTTTGTGTACCATTTGGTGCATGTTCTTGGTGGGGAGGGACACCCAGGCGGGTGAAATGCTGGCGCTAATTGAATCATACCTCCTGTAACCAGTTTATCTGGAATTTTGTGTGCCATTTTGGTGCATCTTCTTGGTGGGAAGGGACACCCAGGTGGGTGAAAGGACCAATAGAGAATTGTTGTCTTTGATTGAGTGGCCTCCCGGCACCCCTTGTCTTTTTCCGGCACTTTAATTTGTTGCTTAATATGGTGTGGTTTCACCTGTACATACCGGGTTTTTGTTGATCCCCCACCCCTTTGACTTACACCCAAACGCCACGGCTACAACAATTTTTGAGCCGATACTGACCCGCCATTTGGTCAATTGCAAACCTGTTACTAACAATTTTTAATCTTGCACTAAATTCTGGACATTTTTAAGGAATTTATTAAAAGTTAAGTTTTATTTATTCTTGTATACAGACCTCTTGTCAAATGTTAAATATTGTGTGGGGTGGTGCAAAGTTACGGGTCATCTCTGTCTGTTCCTTTATCTATGTCTATACCATATGACCCTGCACACCACAATATCTAAACTGATGGTTGGTGCTCCCTGCTATCTATATATTCGTATGGATATGGCAGTGTATGGATATAGCAGAATTACCAGAATAAACAGTTGCAGTATATGGATATGGCAGTGTATGGATATAGCAGAATTACCTGTAGGAATGAGAAGAGATAGGAGTTAATTCCATGGAACTGTCTTGTTTAACTGTCATTTCTAAGCACTTGTGAAAATTTTAGCACTTAAGAAATGTTAGCACTCGTGCCATGCCCCAGACAAATACTGTAGGTACAGTATTAAAAATCTCAGAAACCCCATTCCCCCAAAAAAAGAATCCGCAAAGAACAAATAGGAAACTCAATAAACCAGTGCCATACCCCAACATACACTATTAAAACCTAGATAATGTGTTACTCACTCTGTTTATTTACATAGGGATTTTGGTGCAGGAGCCAATACAATATATCATTTGAATAAAACCACCTATAATTCATTGGTGCTAGACATCAGAATTTCACCATAATTTTTAGATAAAATGGTTTAATTTCTAGGTAATATAATAATGATTATACTGAGATTTGTCACAGTCACTTCACAGCCTCACAAATAGTAATGAGATCACTGATAAATTGCTAGTAAGGTCTGTCCTCACTGAAAGATCTTCCTGCATCTGCCAATAAGCTGGGGATGCCTAATTTGGAGATTTTGGGGCTACAAAAGTGTCAGTTTTAGGGGACATTTAGGCATAATAAACTTTGACCCCACACCCAAGTGAAAGAGCACTAAGGGGCACAAAACTGGAAATTTAAAAAGCACCTGCCTCTGTGGTCTGATTGAGCTCAGTACCTAGCATAAGATTGGAAATCCAGTGCCAGGTAGCACTGATGGGCATACAGCAGAGAGCTACAGCAATTCAGAAACATGCAACACTTTGTAAATTATCCCTTTTATGTTTAAGTAGGTTAAATAAAATGTAACCATATACAGTACTTGATTTTTACTGTTGAACCTGTCTGGAGAAGGGGTCAGGATGTCAGCCTATAATTTATTTGAGTAGCATTCTTCTTTATACATTGTGCTTTACTGTTAACATACAATACTCCCCCTAGAACCATTACTGCATTGCTAACTGATCCATCACCCTGAGGTTTTATGGGAATTCCTTAAATCATCTATGCATCATTACCACTATACCTGCTGGTATAGATGCATGCTACTGTGATTATGATTCTCTACATTAAACCCAGAAAGCATTTGTAGCTTGTCTCCTGAGGCACAAGTGGATATGACATGGCAAATGTCTTGGTTCCTCTTCTGTTTTCTTGTTTTCAACTTTGGATATGATTTTCCTAAGGGAGGAAAACAAAAATTCTTGCTATGTGTCTTTAATTATAAATATAGAATATAATTTCTAATATATAACAAACGTTATATATTAATCCTAATTGTGCGCTGTGTGCAACTTTATATAAAATACCAAATGCTTCAGGAACAAATAACGGTTGGAAGGCTGTTGTATGATGTTGAATCAGTGTAAGATGCCGAAATGAAAATGCCTACGGGTGTAAAGATCAGAACTAGCTGAAATTACACAAATATATGTGTGTTCGCTAGAAATGATTCAATGTTCAATATTGCTCATGGAGGTGTGAAGGAAGGCCAAGCCAATGCATTGGGAATGAGGAACAGTTAACACACAAATCTTATTTTACAAATCCAATCCATCTCTTCATGAACATCTAAAGAGTTTGACAGGTGCAGTTAATAAGGACTGACATAAGCAGCTGGGTAAGAAAACAAGAAGGCTGAGGATTATTTATCAACAACACACAATGAGCTCCAAGCTGATCTGTTTTTTTTTTCCTGCAATGCAGATATAGACTGTTCCTCGAAGAAGGGATACTTTTATATTCCGCTATCTCAGTACAGATATTTTTTCTTGAAAATGAAACCCCCTCCATGTATATTTCTGGTCCATTGATCACACCGTGATCTACTTAATGAGAGTAGATGTATTATTTACAATAATCAAAAAATAAATCTTGCACAAATAACTTTCTATTTTGTAACAAACAAGAATACAACTCTACACGACAGAGTATTGCTGTACATGCATAGGCAACGGCACTAGAGGTTATTATTGATGGAAAGTTCTCTATAGAGAGGCAGATCAATACTTTGTTCTTAGAGTTAGAAAAGTGCAATGTAATAAAGAGGTGAGAATGCATGCTTGTTGTTCTTTATACTCTCTTGCTCTTTTCAAGAATGCATATAGATTTGTGCTCCTTTCTACATAATAGCAAATGGGTTTCTTGTCTACTTTGTAATGACTGTTGAATAGGAAAACCTTCCTTATATATATATGTTCATTTACAGGCTGTTCGTGATTTAGAAGCAGAGAGTAGAAAGGTTATGGCCCTTTCCATACATCATTATAATGCATTTGTATTCAGCAAGCAAACTGAAGCATCAAATGTTCATTTAAACCTGTGATGAACAAAAGGAAGTTGAGCAATCTCTTGTAAATAATCTAAAGGAAGGAGGCTGTCCCGCTAGATCTGGAGCACTGAAAAGCTATAGCAATTGTATATTTGTTTCTTTATTAATGTTTCTTGTACAAGAATAATGGTTACAAACTTTATAAAATAATGTTCATAGAGACCAATGTCTCCATGTCTTCGGTCTATAGAATGTCCTTGTGAAAGAATACAATCATCATGCTTTTGGGATTGACCTAGAGTGAAATACTGTAAGTCAACATCCCAAAATCTTATGCATGTGCCACAAAGGAAGACATGATGCACATACCAATACAGAGGCTACACAATTATAGACAGTGCTTAGAGAAGGGGAATATGAAGAGGGCCATGGAATCTAGAAAGGGCAGACATGAAAGTAATTGTTGTAGCTGAGTTTACAGCTATGGACATTTCAATAAAAAAAAAATTGGGTTTCATTTTTGATATGACAGGGATTTTAATTATGTATTTTTTTATGCCTGGATTACTGGTCCCCAATAAAGTTGATGTGTGGTTAAATAAATCCTTATATGAGCCTTCTTTGCTTGATTGACACTTAGGGGCAGATTTATTAAGGTTTGAATGGTAAATTTGTATTCAAATTAGAATTTTTGAATTTTTTTTGGTCAAAAATTCTAATTTTAACTCACCAACTCGAATTTGAATGTGAGATTTATCACACTTTGACCCTGGAAACAGTTCTAATCGAATATTCGTAACCTAAAACCTGCCAAGTTCATTTACAAGTCAATGGCAGAGGTCAGATGAACCTTTTGAATATGTTAATTGCCTTCCTGACCTTTGAAGGGTTTTTTAGGAGTTTTTTTAGGGTTCGAATTTGATTTGAACCAAGGTACTGGAAGTCCACTACATCAGCAACTTTTTTCATCATCCAAGGAGGTGGCAGGCAATGGAATCCCCTGGATTTATCTGTAAATTATTATCAGCATTGTATACATATTGTTGGCAGTCAAATGAACCCTGATTGATCTGCCACTATTGAACTGCCACTATTGAACTGCCTGTTATCTTTTTCAGCATTTTTCAATTAAATACAGTAGTTTTCATTATGGCATTTTATATCTAGGTCAAGTGGAATGTGACCATTGGCTACATTTCTTATAAGAGGCATTAAAGCCATTAGCGCCTTGATTTCAGTCTTGATTTTTTTTTAAAATATTTTCACAGGGTCGAAATGGCTGTGATTTCTCAGGAGAAAGGGGATATTAGTTCAATAAACCATTTGTTTTGTTTATGTAATGCTCCTCTCAAAGCTTTTTACATCATAAGAAATAGTAATTCTCAGATTTTATTTGTGTGAGGGGGCTTTCTATGACACCAAGTTGGTTGTGTTTTTTTATGCAATCTTTTTGGCAAAGTCTGGCTAGCAAGTGGCATACCTGTTTATGACTTAGATTATAGCATTTTCGTCCTGTAATACTAATGGGTTGCTTTGCCAAATTATTTTGGTAAAATTACAGGGGGCTTCAGTTTATTAGGCACACCCCATGATTATATTTGCTAATCTCTTACCAAGTGCAGTATGCCATCCCCATCTTAAGTTCTCCCATGTATCTCTTTCTGGTAGGCACCTGTTGTACTGGGCATGTATTCAACCAATGCAGGCTATACATGAGAGCACTGAAGATGATGGTCATGGATTAAATGTTATTAAACAGTTCCTTGTGATCTGTTCTTCAATCATGGTGACATTTCTCTGGTTGCCTAACTGTAAAATTAAAATAAAATGTGTGCATCCTCCTGTCAAAAACTGCATTCTACAACTAAGCTTCCTCTATTTTTCAGCAGCAAAATAGTTCCCTCGGGCCTGAACTTCACAGTCTGCTGTTTGGTCAATATTACATTAATATTACATTAACACAGTACCTCAAAACAATAACAAGCAAACAAAACCAACAGCAGAAACAAGTCCTAATTAATGGCTTCGCAGTAGGCTGAAATAGTCGTTCATCATGGGCTAAGAGTTTAGAGACATTTAAACCTCTCACTTGGAAGCCAGAAAAGTCAGTTGTTTTGCATTTACCCTTTGTTTTTTTTCCCTCTCCCTGGGGTAATACAAACCTCCCAGAACATTTAACCCTTTAAATGTCACAGAACATAGAATCTGCGTTCTGTGGATAAAGGGACTGAAATGGCACTGAACGTAGATTCTACATTCTGCAGCATTTCACACTGGGGAAGCGAAGGAACACCCTTTAAAGCCACTCCTTTGCTCCCCACTCATTCCCCCTCTCTAGGCAACGAACAGGAGGGGGAAACGCCCTTGGTCGTGATTGCCCAGGGGTCCCATAGGCAGCAGCAGGTGCCCACTGATCATGTGCCTGCTGCTGCAGCTACTTCCTGGCCCCCCCCTGCAGCTTCCCCTTACTGGATCCCACACTAGAATGGACCCCTGATTGTCATGGGACCCTCCTGCCTCTTCTTCAATGGACTTAGCAAGCCTACCTGAGGTTAGTGTAACACACACAAACACACACATTTTACACTATTACCCACTTACATTTACACTTACACACTCTCACGTAAATTTTGGAGGATCAGGGGGTTTCACACATTCACAACAATACTTGCACACACACAGGCACATCATTTGCCTAGTGTACACACACATATACACACTTACACAATTTTATAGCTTTTTTTATTTTTCTTACTGCATCATGTGTTGTTTTAAGAGGGTTATGGGTGCACTCCTAATGCCATATAAAAACATATTTAAATACAATAATTCCCTGTCTAAAAAAAGAAAAACAGTGTTTTTTGTTACAAAGTTATGATCATAAAATTGGTAAGCCGTCATACCACGTCAAGGTAAACCCCATACGGCAGTTTACCTATGACCATTTAAAAAAAAAAAAAATCGCCCATCACTAATTGAAACCAAAGTTTTATATTTTGATCACAGGTAAACAGGTTAGGGACCGCCATATGGGGTTTACCTTGACGTGGTATGGCGGCTTACCAATTTTATGATCATAAATTTGTAACAAAAAACCCTGTTTTCTTTTTTTAGACAGGGGATTATTGTATTTAAATATGTTTTTATATGGGCTTAGGAGTGCACCCACAACCCTCCTCTTGTACCTATCATGTTGTTTTGCCTGCATTTTTTTATTGCCATTGTGTATAGTGTATTCACTAATCACACTGTGCAATACCTTTTGTACATTATTTCGGTGATTATAAATAATTTTCTGTGATTTTGTTGCATCTTAATCCATTTTATTGCATTTTTAGTGCTGTATAGGTTTTGTTTAAACATATATGTCCAAGCCAAAATATTCAAATTGTGTTCCTGACTGTTGTCTACATAAATTAAAAAACAAACATTGATTTTAGTGGTTTTTATTACATTTTTGTGATTTTATTGTATTTACCCATTTTAGTTTCATCAGAATGTGTACTTTCAGAAAATATATGGTTTTCTAGGGTCTTCATACATTTAGGGGGTCTTATGGTGCATAATACTCATACCGGGTGCTTATATTGTAGCAGCCAGTGTCATACGTGAAAACTCATAAACACTACTTTCATTTGGAGGTCTCTATATATAACATTGTTTGGTATAACTATACATATTGGACATCAATCTGTTCGGTAGACCCCTGGCATTCATATTTAGGATACTTTATGCAGGTGCATTACAAAATGTGGAGTAAATAAAGGGGTAAAATGCAATCTTTATTTTCAGAAATTTCCTAAACAAAACCGACATTTTTAGCATAGCTTTGCTGCTTGGTGCTTTGCATATAAGGACATATTTACCCATTTTAGATTCAGCAGATTGTGTATTTTCTGCCACTTTTTCCTTCCATAAATCAGGCAGTATATTATTTACTGAATAGAAATATGCCATGAAATGTGTATGCAGTAACTTCATGTAAGGGTCTTAATGCAGATGCTTTGGTAATTCTATGGGCATCAAATTGTTGCGTTAACCCCTGACAATTGATATTTAGGATGGTTTTCTTGGTACGTAATTATACATGGGCAATATGATGCTGAAAAGGCATGGTTACCCATTTTAGATTTGGCAGAATGTGTACTTTACAAACATATATTTTGAGGGGTAAACATATTTTTCTGTGCTTTTACCACACAACAAATGGAGTAAATGTGTTGATTTTTCATTAGCTGAAGTGACCTACAGGACTATTTGTATATGTTAACTTTAAATGCCAGACACTTTGGTAATCCTATGCACAATGGACATCAAACTGTTCAGTGGGCCCTGGAAATCGTATTTAGGAATTAGGATGTTTTTTATTGGTACCTAATACCATGTGGAAGATGCGGAGATGCAAAGAAAAACCTTTGAAGTGGTTTTTCAGAATTGTAGTACATTTTTAAAAAAAACTGCTAAGTTCAGACAAGCTTTGATGTGTGGTAGTAAGGAATAGAGAGACATAGTTACTCATACTGGAATTGGCAGAATGTGTATTTTTCAAAAATATATGGTTTTCTGGGGTAAACCTACTGTTTCAGAATTTTTTGGCTTTCAATCTAAGTATGGAGATTTCTTTGTTCTTTCAAAACTCAGTTATTTACTGATGGGAGTTTTTGCTGTAAAGAAGTCATAAATTTCCCTAAAACTATACATATCTGGTATTGGCATGTCCAAGAGACATAAGAATTTCCAAATCAGTTTGATTTTTCTGAGTCAAATAAAATATTTTTCTTGTATAAATTCATATATTATTTATTTTTTTTTTTTTTTTGGTATTTAGAGCTATAAATGTCATTCCAGATGTGAAAATGCACAAAAATTCAGGCAGCTTTAGAAAGCTCAGGTTCTCCTGAAAAAAAACAATGTATAGTTTCCCTAGGTAAACAAAAGGTTTCCCCTCAGAAAATGCCCCCAAATTTAGTGAAAATATAATGCAAAATTCTTATATGGGCATGTTTTTTAGTGTTTCCTTCAAAACTGTTGGAGTATGGAGTTCAAAGCTAGTCTGCCAGTGAACATCATAGGCAATTTATATCAGGTTCTGCTCTTTGTGAGAATTTTAGTGAAGGGTTTTGATTCCCATAAGTGATGGGCGAATTTCGCTTTGCCAAAAATTCACGAATTTCCCGCAAAATGGCGAGAAATTCGCAATACGGCACCAGCGTCTTGTTGTTGTTGACGCCAGTGTCTGTTCTTGATGCCCGCATCTGTTTTTTGGACGTCCGTTTTTGGCGAAATTGCGCCGGTGTCCAAAAAAACCGAACACCGGCATCCATTTTTTTTATGCCGGCGAATTTTCGCATCGGTTTTGCGAATCACGGGAATTCACTGCGAATGTGCGCCTGGCGAATAAATCCGCCCATCACTAATTCCCATCTCTAAATCTACTCTGGCTAGCACCAACATCACTTTTATTGTAGTTTTAATTAACTTGGCCATGAGTTCCTCTATTGTATTAATAGAAAAACATAAAGATGATCTCACTGGAAGCGTCTCCTCCTTAATGTTTAAACTTTAAACTTTCTCTGTGTATTTTGTTCATTAGAGTGATGTGATATTTCCCATCTTAAGAAATAATTCTAACATTTTCAAGAAGCCTATGTTCTGTAAAATGTTGGATCTAGATCAATTGTTTATATCAAGCGTCCACAGTCTTTTTAACCCATGAGCCACAATCAATTGTAAAAAGAGTTTGGGAGCAACACAAGCATACAAAAAGTTCCTAGAGAGGCAAATAGGTGATTGGTTATTTGGTAGCCCAATTTTGACTAGCAGTACACCTGGTTTTATGCAACCAAAACTTGTCTCCAAGCCAGGAATTCAAAAATAAGCACCTGCTTTAAGACCACTAGGAGCAACTGCCAAGGCGTTGGTGAGTAACATGTTGCTCATGAGCCATTGGTTGGGGATCACTGGTCTAGATCATGCAATGCATATAGTTCATTTTTGATATCGTTATACACCTGAGCATCCTGCTTTTCTATAAAATACAAACTGCCCTGGTGTATTTTGCTGGGGAGTCTCCAGAATGGACCACTGCATATCCCAGCAAAAGCTTAGCAATTTTGCTCCCACGGATGCTTTAAATATTGGCATCTCCAGTGGTTTCCTTGTGTCAGGGAGCCGGGAGCCCCCTCTGGGGAGTAGTCCGGATCTAGGAGGAAGCCCCTCAGGAGGGATCAGGGTCGTGGTATCCATGGGTACGGCAGAGAATAAACAAGGTCCAGGCACAGGTCAAAAGGCTGGCGGAATACAAACAAAGTCCAAGTTCAGGCAGGGGTCTATAGCAGGCAGAGTATCAGCGAAGTCCAGGTCCAGGCAAGGGGTCACAACAAGGAATCAGGCAGATATAAGCAGGGAAAACAGCAAGGGAACCCAGGAAACTTTTAGGAAACGGAATCCTATTTTCGGGCGCCATCTTGGCGCCTCAGGCGTCCTTTTATGTTTGAATTTGGCGCCCGGAGGGAGGAAGTTCGACAATAAAGTCCATAGAGAGGTGCGTCCACGGACGAGAGGGAACCGGCAAAGGCTGTAACAACCCGCTGGGGCGGGAATGGCTAGGCTTAGAAGTGGCACAGACATTGCAAGCCGCCACAAAGTCCTTTACATCCTTGCGGATATCAGGCCACCAGACTAGGCGCCTCAAGAGTTCAAGGGTCTTGGCTGGACCAGGATGTCCTGCTTGCCTGGAGCAGTGGGTTTGTTGCAGGATGGCCAGGCGAAGTTCCAGAGGGACGAAGGCCATGCCAATCGGAGTATTTTGAGGAGCCGAGGACTGCCCAGCCAGGATCTGGTCGGCAAATTGGGGATACAGAGAGGCAATGATCTTGACTGGTGGAATGATTGGTTCCTGCCTCTCAGGGTCACGGTCCACCGGAGTGAAGCTACGAGACAAGGCGTCGGCCTTCCGATGCTTGGAACCTGGGCGATAAGTCAAAACAAAGTTAAATCGGGAAAAGAAAAGGGCCCACCTGGCTTGTCTGGGATTTAGCCTCTTGAGAGACTGTATAAACTCCAGATTCTTGTGATCTGTGTAAATCTGGACAGGAATTTCAGAGCCCTCTAGGAGGTGACGCCATTCTTCAAGGGCAAGCTTGACTGCCAAGAGTTCTCGATTTCCGAAATCATAGTTCTGCTCTGCGGACGAGAACTTCTTGGAGAAATACGCACAGGGGTGCAATTTTCCATCAGTGGGGTGTCTCTGAGACAGGATAGCTCCGGCTCCGACTTCAGAAGCATCAACCTCGATGCAGAAGGGTAGTGCAGGATTGGGATGTCGGAGAACAGAAGCGGACGTGAAGGCCTCTTTCAAGGACTGAAAGGCTTCTATGGCAGATGGAGGCCACAAGCTGGGTTTACCCCCTTTCCGGATGAGGGCCAGGATAGGAGCGATGCGGGAAGAGAACCCCCGGATGAACTGTTGATAATAATTAGCAAATCCGATGAATCTCTGGATTGCCTTCGTACTCAGTGGAAGAGGCCACTCCTGGATGGCCGACACTTTCACAGGGTCCATCTCAAATCCCTCTGGAGAGATAATGTACCCTAGGAAGGGGATCTTGGATACCTCGAAGACACACTTCTCCAACTTGGCGAAGAGAGAGTTCTTCCTCAGACGAGAGAGTACCTCCTTCACCTGGGAGCGATGACTTTCAAGGTCCTTGGAGAAGATCAGGATGTCGTCCAAATATACGACTACGAACCTTCCTAGGAGATCTCGGAAGACATCATTAACAAACTCCTGGAAGACGGCAGGGGCATTGCATAGGCCGAAGGGCATAACAAGATATTCATAGTGCCCATCCCGAGTGTTGAATGCCGTCTTCCATTCGTCACCCTCCCGGATGCGAATGAGGTTGTAGGCCCCCCGAAGATCCAACTTGGAGAAAATCTTTGCCCCTTTCAGCTGGTCGAAGAGCTCGGCAATCAGAGGCAGGGGGTACCTGTTTTTCACGGTGATCTTATTCTGGCCCCGATAGTCTATACAAGGCCGAAGGCCTCCGTCCTTCTTCTCCACGAAGAAGAACCCAGCCCCTGCAGGAGAGGTAGAAGGTCGGATAAACCCCCGCTGGAGATTTTCTTGGATGTACTCCTTCATAGCGGTAGTCTCTGCAGGAGAGAGAGGGTAAGTGCGCCCTCTAGGGGGCATGGCTCCTGGCAGGAGTTCAACCGGACAGTCGCAGGAGCGATGTGGGGGAAGGAACTCTGCAGACTTTTTACAAAACACATCGGAAAATCCCTTGTAAGTGGAGGGCAAAGTCTTTAGTTCCGTAGTGGAGACATTCACCTTCTCGAGGGGTTTTGGCAGAAGGCAATGTTGCAGGCAAAATGAACTCCAACGAGAGATCTGCCCAGTGGACCAGTCTATGGTGGGGTTATGCAGACGTAACCACGGAAGACCCAATATTACTGGAGTAGAAGGATGCAGCGCCCCAACTTGTACAGATAGTTCCGCCGTGGACATTGTGACGAATTCAAACTCCAGGGGTTTGTCATCTATGGCGGTAATTCGCAGGGGTGAAGACAATGGGAGCAGGGGAATCTTCATGCGTTCGGCAAAGAAGGCGTCCATGAAATTGCCATCCGCTCCGGAGTCGAGGAAGGCCCTTTCGAAGATAGTCTTACTTGCCAGGTGAATCTGCAAAGGAAGGAGAAGTCTGCGTGAATTTTCTTGATACTTCTCCTGAGGCCCTCGAGTGATGCCCCCTACATGAGAAACCTGAGACATACCTCGGGGTACAAAACTCTTGGCTTGGGAAAATGGGAATGCCCACCACAGTACAAACAGAGACCAGCCATTCGTCTTCGGAATCTTTCCTGCTCGAGAGGCGAGCTTTTCCTACTTGCATAGGTTCCTCCAGGGGAGACGTGAACACATGAGTCACAGGGACAGCGGGAGCTTGCAGAATCGGCCTTTGAAAGCGAGGGGCCAACATGGGAGAAAATCGTCTGCTGCGCTCTCTCTCCACCTGGTGTTCTCTGAGGCGGGTGTCCACCTTAATAGATAGAGCGATCAGTCCTTCCAGTGTGTCAGGAGTCTCTCTGGAGACGAGATCATCTTTGATGCGGATGGATAGGATAGGCCTTGGTAGTATACGGCCTTGTAAGCGTCATCACACCAGGAAGTCTCCGCCATTAGTGTTCGGAAGTCTATAGCGTACTCATTGACACTGCGGCTTCCCTGCCGGAGTTGCAAAAGACGGGCAGGGGCGTTCGTGACCCGACCTGGAGCATCAAAGACTATGCGAAAAGCTTGGAGAAAGTCTTTAACAGCATAAGTCACCGGGGAATTCTTCTCCCAAAGAGACGTTGCCCACTCCAGTGGCTTGCCTTCCAATCGAGACATCACGTACCCCACCTTGGAACGCTCACTTGGAAACTGCGTGGGTTGCAACTCAAATTGAATTTGGCACTGTGTGGCAAATCCCCTGCAGGCTTGTGGGTCCCCACTGAAGCGAAGGGGAGGTGGAATGCGAGGCTCACCTGTCGGGTAGCTTGCGTTCGTAGAGGCTGCCGCCATGGGGGGATCTCCAGTAGGTGGAGCAGCGGAGGGCGCAGAAGGCACTCGAGCAAGCAGGATATCGAGTGCTTGCCCAATGCGAACCTGCTGGTTTTCGTAGTCCTCCATGCGGGATGCCAGTCCGCGGAGCGCTCGTCCGATATCAGGTGTGGCTTCCTCAGAAGGATCCATGGCCCGAAAATAATGTCAGGGAGCCGGGAGCCCCCTCTGGGGAGTAGTCCGGATCTAGGAGGAAGCCCCTCAGGAGGGATCAGGGTCGTGGTATCCAGGGGTACGGCAGAGAATAAACAAGGTCCAGGCACAGGTCAAAAGGCTGGCGGAATACAAACAAAGTCCAAGTTCAGGCAGGGGTCTATAGCAGGCAGAGTATCAGCGAAGTCCAGGTCCAGGCAAGGGGTCACAACAAGGAATCAGGCAGATATAAGCAGGGAAAACAGCAAGGGAACCCAGGAAACTTTTAGGAAACGGAATCCTATTTTCGGGCGCCATCTTGGCGCCTCAGGCGTCCTTTTATGTTTGAATTTGGCGCCCTTGCGCCAGCGTCAGCGCGCCTGCGACCGGCGCGCCGTGCTGGCGTCACTGCGCCGGCGCCGGAACCCACGTGGGTTGCCTGGGCGCCGCCATCTTGGATTCTTCGCCGCCGGGAGCGGACGCGACTCCTCGCGCTCCCGGCGGTCTTGACACCTTGTCATTTAAAATGCATTTTAGAATCCAATGCCAACCAAATTATTGAAGACAAGTGAAATGTGCGTCTCTGTGAGACATCTGTGTGCAGAAGAACCCAAGAAGAACACATCAGATGCCGAAATGTTAACTAGTATCTGGACAGATGTAGCAATTATAAAGTAGGTGCTGTGGATTTGTTTGATTTGATACTACTATATATGATATTTCAGCAACTTTCTATTTGTAGGTTCAGGCAGATGAAGAATTAATCGTCTCCTCCTCCGTCAGTTGAAGATTTTGAATGAGTATTGTTCATTGCTTTCTATGTTAAGGCCTGATTCCTGCAGGCTGTATAACTTTAGACAAAAAACTGTTACTGTGTTTGTTCAGGAATC